>CM056718.1:85422477-86723905 GCA_029844215.1 Przewalskia tangutica
AATCATTTTACAGGTTCGGGGACACGTTCCACCGGAACCAGGTCGTGAGAGCCGGAAATGGCCTTATTTTGTTCGATATTGTAACTCCAAAGATTGGAAGCCATAATCAGTACAGAGGTTATGTACGTATGTTAGCATAAGTTCGAAGTACGAAAGAAATCGACCCGAAGAAGAAAGAGGGCAACCAAGTGTACAGGAATAGAGCCTGAATCCATGAGAACCTTTCGAGGTGACTACACCCGTGAGTGATGGGTGGTAGCTGAGAGGGTATATAATAATTGCCGGTGACGATACAGTCGTCGGACACTAGCAGACCTAGTAGAGCTGATATGACAGATTTTGAGGTCATTATGAGTACGGGCTACTTGGCCTCTTGTTATGCCAACGTTGACTACAGAGAGAGATTGGTTCGGTTCCAGTTTTCCGGTAAGCCGGTTATCGAGTGGAAAGGAAGGAAAGTGGTTGTAACCAGTGAATTATCCTTCCTTCTTTGACATCGTTGATTTTAATAAGTCTGTGTGACTTGTTCATTTGAGGTAAATTGATGCAGAAAGTAGGTAATACTTGAAATTGAAGGAGTTTATGTTAAGTGCCCTTGGAGGTACTTGGAGTTGGTTTGGTGTGGCGGTCAGGGCCACGACCTTCCGGATAATTTCAGGAAAGCGCGCAAGGCAAGAATAAGATAAGTACGGGTGCTCTCTGCGAAAAACTGAAGACATCCTTGGTAGGTTTTGAGAATCTACACGATTTTTAAGGCGGTGCTTGATGATTAGATATTTACAGGACCGCAAGAGGACCCTGTGATTAGGGTTGTGACTTCAAGGAAAGATTATTAAAAGGAGATAAGCTCTCTCCCCCACGTAACAAGTTAGTTGTATGTATTATTGAGGGTTATGCGTACCCTTTATTTAAGCCATAGATATGGGACTGGTAAAGTCCCCAGTTTCGTTATGCAATAAGTTACAATTTTAAATAACCTTGGAAAAATGTATTGTGTTGGGGTAATTGAGAACGACATTAGGAAATGGTCGAGGATGTGTCTTAAGGATATAAATGTTGGTTATAAGCATAAATGGAAATGTATGACCCAGGAGCGAGGTAGAAATGTTTTGGGTTAGTAATTAGTATGATGAAGGTTTATAAGCAGAACAATAAGGAGAATGCAATTACAGTTATGAAGGTTTCCCAAGGCATAATTACCAGACTAGTGTAACGGCCATTAGAAATGATGGGCAGTTAGGAACACCTCGACGATAGGTGGCAAGCCTGTAATTACGGGCCAGACGATATATATACGGGGAGGTAAGAGACCCCAGGGCAACTTATAATGAAAAATAAAGGTAAGACGGGTAGATACTCGAACGATAAGAAATCTTGGCAAGCCATTAGACTATGTAATACCATGAAGTGAGGTTGAACACCTGACTATAAGCTCTATGAGCTGGAAGAAAATAATAGGATTACTACTTGACGAGATCAAGAAAGTCCCCCCCTAAATTGTGATTGGCAGGAAGTCTTAGCCATGAGTCAAGTAAAGGAATCAAATCTAAGTATAGTGACCAAGTTTGGTTGCAACAGAGAAATGGAAACAGGGATCATAATTGAGATTATATCCTCGAATATTTCGGAAGTATGAGACAGGCTTCCAGTTATTGAAAGATAAGCTGACTACGACTACAGTTCTAACCCCTCCTGAGGCCTGAGAGACTAGAGGGTTAGGTTATGATGGTAACACTTTGAGTGTTTGGCTGGGTCGTGTGCGGATGCAATACTATAAGGTAACAACCTATATTTTTTCCCGGCAGCTACGGGAGCATGATAGTGGAGCTCAGATTCGAGAGGTTGCCGAGTTTTCCCTCGTTGAGGAGGTGAAGAGGCGACAATATAAGGATCCAGTTCTAGGGCGAATTTGAGATACGGCTCTCCAAGAGGAGGAGGACCTGTATGGGTAGCACCGTATAGGGTGTTGTGATGTGAGGATAGATTGTGTGTGCCCGATGCTGCAGGACTTGTCAGCAGGTTTTAGGGGAGGCACGCAGTGCTCATTGCTCTATTTGTTCGGGGTCGACTAAGTTATATCGTGACCTCAGATGTATGTGTTGGTAAGATGGCCGAAGATGGACGTAGTTGTTGCTTAGTGTCCGAATTAGTAGCAGGTCAGGGTTGAGCACCAGAAGCCCAGTGGGCTATTACAGGCGATTGAGATCCCGACTTAAGAATGAGAGGTGATTGATATGGAGTTGTTTCAGGGGTGCATCGTACTCAGAGGAAGTGCGACTCCCTGAGGGTCATAGTAAACAGGCTGACGAAATCAGCCCATGTTCTTCTGGTCAGGACCACTTACTCGGCTGGGGATTATACTAGATTGTATAGCAGAGAGATTGGGAGACTGCACGGGGTCCCTACATTTATTTATGATAGACAGATGAGCCCAGTTTACGGCTAACTTCTGGAGGTCTTTCCAGAAGGGGTTAGGGACACAGGTGAGTCTCGATCGCGTTTCATCCTCGGCCGACGAAGCGTGCAGAGCGTACTATCCAGACACTTGAGGATATGCTGCGGGCCTGTGTTATTGATTTCAGACACAACAGCTACCATTTTAGCATTCAGATGGCGCCATATGAGGCTTTGTATGGGCGGAAGTGTAGGTCACCGATTGGTTGGGTCGACGTGGGCGAGGTTCAGTTAGTTGGCCCAGACTTGATTCAGCAGGATGTGGATAATGTGAACCTTATCCAGGAGAGATTGTTAGCAGCTCAGAGCCGGCAGAAGTCTTATGCAGATAATCGGCGTCGATATTTGGAGTTTCAGATAGACGATTGGGTCTTCTTGAAGGTATCACCCATGAAGGGTGTGATGAGGTTCGGAAAGAAGGGGAAACTTAGCCCAAGGTACATTGGGCCTTACCAGATCATCCGTAGAGTAGGCAAGGTTGCCTATGAGTTGGATCTGCCATCGGATTTAGAGGCGGTACATCCGGTCTTCCATGTTTCTATGTTGCAGAAGTGTATCGGAGAATCCCATAGCGATACTCGATCGCCAGGTCAGGCGACTGTGGACCAAGGATGTGGCTTCCGTCGAAGTCTTGTGGCGGAATGATAATAGGGAGGAGATGACCTGGGAAGCAGAAGAGGACATGATGAGGAAGTATCCTCACTTATTTTCGGCACCTTCAGGTAATTCATTTCCCTTACTTGTGAAGTATTTTGCTTAAGTACTATTATGTGGCCACGTGTGACATTATTGGTATGTAGGGGTACTAAAAGGGAGACTTTGTCGCTATCTATAAGATTGACTCCGAAAGAACATTCGGGGACGAATATTTCTAAGGAGGGACGAATGTTACGCCCCGTAATTTCAAGAAAATAAGATTTGAAATTGGAAAGATAAGTTGGCAAAAATGTTTTAGACAGATTTTGAGTCAACTTTGGAGTGCTATATATCCCAGTTTATTAAGAGTTTTTAGGTGTTTAAAAAGACTAATATGAAGTTCGTTGAGTCTAGTTTCCAACGCAACAAACCGCTCGTCGATAGGACATCGGAGCGGAGAAGTATGGACGTTAGAAGTTCAGTTGGCAGAAGTGAAGGAAAAATATTCCAGTCAGGCGCCACAGCGCCACGGCGCCGGTTGCAGGGCCGCGGCACCATAAGTCCTGAAACTTTCTGAAGTTGCAGCGCCACGGCACCGGCTGCAGGGCCGCGGCGCCGAGGCGGGATTTTTCGCAAAAAATGGGGAAAAATCAGAAGATATTTGTGTAAAGGCCTATGGGAGGGCGACAAGTGTCCCTCCCATCTTGTAGACCAAGAAAGGTCTTATATATTGACCAAGTCTTGCAAGACATGGTCATTTGCAAAGATTCATCCTAAAGGATTTCCTCTTCTCTTCTCCCTAAAAATTTTAAGAACCCTAAGCCTAGTGAAATTATTGGTGAGGCGGCAAGAAGATAAAGTGTTGATAAACTTGTAGAGGGTTCGTGTGGATGATTTTGACGAGAAAAGGAGTTGCGGAAAAAGGGCTATAGTGGGCGAAATCCTAAAGGTAAAATTCCCTATCCTCTTGGAAGTAAATTATGATACATGTAATAGTTGTTATTGATCATGTGAATTATACATTGATGTTGATAAGTGTTATAGAGTATTGGGAGCCTAAATCCGAACACGAGCTTATTAGCCATTGAAAGTACAATATAAATTGGTCGATAGTTATAATCGTCGCATGTTGTCTAAATAAGAGATTATAGTTGTTGAGATTGGTTGCGACTATATAACATGTGAGAACGATGATATGGATTAAAAAGGAATTGGAAAAGATTTTATGCGGTTGTACCTTGTAGTCGAAAATGATATTTAATATTGGACTGTTTTATATGAATTGTGGGGCAGAATTTTATACGTCATGTAAGGTGTATAATATCTTTGATTGGTTGATGTGTTGAGCCTTAAATGTGGCATTTGGTTATTGGATTCGGGCCTTGAAAAAGGTGGAAAAGTACGTAGAAACAAAGGAAGTGATGTCCGGTTTTCCGTAGAATTTGGTGACTTTACACTTAGAATATTATACGCTTGAAGCTAGAAGTTAATAGACGTATTATGGTCATTATAGGTTGACATACTACGTACGGCATATTGGACTTAGCAAGTGGATTGAACAGAAGAGGTATGTGGAACTTTCTTATCTCTTGAGCATGAGTAGTTGTAAATGTATAGTACGGTAGACGTACGAAATTTAAATGAACTTAGTTTCATTTGATATCCTTGACTTGTTTTAAGAATGTCCAAGTTGGTTGAGTTAGAGAATTAACTCACTTGTTTTAAAGGTTAAAGACATCTTAGTTTCTAAAGTTAAGAAACTTGATTTCTAAAGTTAAGAGACTTGAAGTATTTTGAAAGTATATGATACTTGGTTTTTGAAAGTATAAGTCTCTTGATTATAAAAAGAATGTAAGTGTCTAAAGCATAAAGTTAGTATAACGACTTTATGGGAAGTTGGTTATAATAACTTTATGAAAAGTTAAAAGAATGGTTTACTCTAGTGATGTAAATAAAGATAAATGACTTGAAATGAAGGAAGGCAGATTGATTTAAAGGCATCAATTGCTTAAAGTTTTAAAGTAAAAAGTCACTTGGTTTAGAAGCCTATAAATGTATTTCTAAAAGGTATTGTGACTTGTCTTGAAAGGTAGATATGACTTGATACTACGGTTATTAGTATCTTGGAGTTTTATATGAAAAAGAGTCATTTTAAAAGAATAGAAATACATAGTACTTTGGGTTAAATTCCCGGATTTTAGAATGACATGTTAGTGCCTTAAGTAAACTAAAATGAGAGTGTATATAAATAAGGCTAATAAGAAGTTAGGGGATTTCTTAACTTTCTTATGTTATGTATGATAAGTCGGTGGTGCTTATGTTATGTATGATAAGTCGGTGGTGCTTATGTTATGTATGATAGCCGGTTGTGCTAGGTTATGTTATTCTTGCGGGGTAAACTCCCGGGTTACTACTTATTCCATAGATTTGCTACCCATGATGCGAGTGCGGCGTTTGTATTCATTGCGGGCCCACCGGGCCCATGCGGGTGAAATAGTCTCATGCGAGACGGATGACCTCATTGCGAGTCCACAGGATCTATGCGGGTGAAATAGTCTCAGGAGTAGGATTGCTTAATGATACTACGGGCGGGTGGTCCTACTTTGATCATGAGCCTCCTATTTTTATGCAGTAAAGTATACTCTTGTTTACTCTCATTGCTAGTAAGGCACAGTGTACTGTTACTTGAGTTATCATACATGTCTCCAGCTTTATTTTAGACTTTATGATTTCATTACAGTACTTTCAGTTTCACATACTTGGTACATTTTGTACTGAACCTCCTTCGGGGGGCTGCGTTCATGCCACAGGTAGAGTCATACAGGTTGCGGATCCTCACTCTTAGGATCACTGTTCAGCTGTGGAGAAGCTTCATTACTCCTGAGGCTTATCCTTGGTTCAGATCCCTGGTAATGTCGGTTGTTGTACATTCAGGGGTATGGCGGGGCCCTGTCCCGTCACAGTTGTTATTCTTAGAGGTCTGTAGTCATGTCTTGTGGATTGGGTTGTAAAAAAAAAAGGGATGTAACTGATGTTTTTGGGTTATGTATATTTCACGGAAGGTAGCTGTCACAACCCGAACCCGGGCCCGTGACTGGTGCCTTACCCGGGCACCCAAGTAGACATACATCAGAGTAACCAGCGGAATATAAAACAAGACATGAAACAGTATGAAGTGAGAAACAGTTTACCTGAGAAAAGTGGCCTTTCGGCATATATATATATATATAAAAACTTGAACACGAACAGTTACATCCCTTTTACAAACTCGCCACAACAAGATTACTACGCACTCTAAGAATGTTATAATAACAACGACGGGACAGGGCCCCGTCATACCCCTGAATGTAAGTACCTACAACAACAGGGGACTATACCACAGATAAGCCTCCGGAGAAACGGAGCTTCCCAAAACGCTGAACTGTGATCCTAAGAGCGAGGATCGACGCGGTGTACCTACTGCGGCATGAACGCAGCCCAAGGAGGTCAAGATAACTGGCACAAGTATGTGAAATCAAAATACAGAAATGAAATCATAATAGTCTATATAAAACAGAAGACATATATGATAACCAATTTACGATACACAATATGTAAGCAGTCATGTCAAGTCAGGGACTCACGCCCTTAAAGTCATCACTCAAATATAACTATGGGTCTCATGCCCATAATATCAATCATGCCCGTGGAATTCCTTCCTCACTGCCGGCAGTCCATGATATAAAAGCACCAAGGAATACACATGAACACCAGGTCCCACCTGTGTCATAATAAAACCGTACGGGGTAAGTACGAAGGCATAGCCGACTACTAAAACCCACAGTACCAACAATGCTATAAAACTGTATCACGAGGTCTTTCTAGACCGCGCCACATGATCGAAGCTGGCCACTCGCCCTCAGTATCACTGTGCGCGTCTGATCCTGGAACTTACCGCAGCTCCGCATAGGCCACCTAGGCCCGCATGAGGTATTCCTCGCATCGAGGGTAGCTACTCCCCGGCATCGTCCTGGACTCTCGTAGTCCGCATGGCCACATAGTGTAACGACCCGTTCCGGGGCCCGTTACTGGTGCCTTACCCTGGGCACCCTAGTGATACATACATCAGAGAAAATCAGCGGAACATAAAACATGAGTCATTTAACAAGGGATATAATAAATAAACAGGCCAACCAAAAACAGTTGCCTTCAGTATATACATAAAACTCGAACGCTTTAATCCTTTTACAACCCCGCCCACAAGATTACTCTGCACTTAAGATATACACGACTATGACGGACAGGCCCGCCATACCCCGAATGTACAAGAACCTACAACTCGTGGAACACCTACTAAAAGATAAGCCTCCGAGAAACGGAGCTTCAAATGCGCTGAACAGTGATCCTATGAGCGATGATCCACGACCGATGTACCTCTACATGCGGCATGAACGCGGCCCAGGAGGTCAAGATAACAGTACCAAGTATGTGAAATCAGCATAATATCAGAATGAAATCATACTAGTCTATATAAAGCAGAGACATGTATGATAACCAAACTACGATTCACAACATAAAACAATCATCACTCCAATATAACTATGGGTCTCACGCCACAACATCAATCGTTCGTATGGCCGCATGCCCCCGGAATATTGCATCGGTGTAGACATGTCCATGATGCAACAATAATACCAATGTCCCATGGCCACATGCCCCCGGAATTCTGCATCGGTGTAGACATGTCCATGTGACCTCAACAACAAGACAGGAATCCAAATGGAAGCATACCCGTGCGCTACGCATCGTGTCAGTATGTCCAAAGGGAAACAATAAGACAACTGTCCAAATGGAAGCATGCCCGTGCGCTACGCATCGTGTCCGTATGTCCAAAGGGAAACAATAGACAGATTCCAAATGGACGATACCCGTGCGCTACGCGTCGTGTCGATATGTCCAAAGGGAAATCACAAGGCGATAATCAAATGGAAACATACCCGTGCGCTACGATCGTGTCGAGATATCCAAAGCGACAACCACAAGACATTAACCAAAATGGAAGCATACCCGTGCGCTACGCATCGTGTCAGTATGTCCAAAGCGATTAACAACAATAATACAATCAACAGAACGCATCTGCGGAATTTCTCCGCCACCGCAAGACGTCAAGTAAGTTCTCAACCACCAACCGACCATCTATCGAGACGCGGTAACACGTAAACACAACGCTTGTACAATAAAGACTATCATCACAAGCATAGGCAAGTTTCACAACAACAAGCATAGGCAAGTTTCACACAACTCAAAGTACTTTCATTTTATGCCAAAGTCCGGTTTTTAACCCCAAAGTACTACATACGTTAAGTTCTTTTAAAAGAGATCCATTACTTTTATAAAAGTCACCCGATACCGTAGTATTAGAATGACCAACCCATCTTCCTTTTCAAAATCAAGTAACAACATTCCTTTCCTAAGTTCCGCTTGCCTAGTTTCAATTACTCAAGCTTATTTTCAAATGGTTTCATAGTTCCCAAACTTAATCACTTGATTCCTTTTAGAACAATTGAGTAACATATGTCATATATGTGAGTAGTTTATTCTTGTTTATAACGATCTTATTACAAATGACCATGATCTAGAAAATGTAATATCATTTTGTCTCATCTTAGCTTCTACATGCGGATGGAGGTTTCTACCGTTTTAATACAACACATCATTATTCAATACATTTTCCTTTATTAACGCCGCATGGTCCTGTCGATACACATTCGATTTCCAAATCAAGAAACATTATTCCTTTAAAACCAAGTACTCATTACTCACGAATGAGGTTTCACACAACATTCACATTAAAACAAATAAGTTAAGTCTCTTATCTTATAAGATCAAGTCTCTTAACTTCTAACATCAAGAAACCATTTTCACTACATAAGGTCGTTATAACTAACTTCCCATAAAGCTATTATAACACCCTATGTTTTAAACCAACCAAATCACTTAGCACGTACGTCTACCGCACTACATAGTTCACACATATCATGCTAGAAGAGATAGGAAGAGGTTCACATACCTCGCGACGATTTATCGACAATAAGCAAAATGCTCCAAGTACTACAACCTTGCTAGCCCTTTCCACTCCTCGAGTAGAATACGCTACTCTTAGTACTTTCACCTATAAAGGTCACAAACGTCTATTAACCCCAAAACACAAGTTTTCTATCTTCTATAGAAAATTCGAAGACTCTCCCCACACAACAGAAATCTCCTCCTCTATCGAGGCCACCAAGCCAACCAAGGGGGTTTACACGCCTACCCTGACGTGTACAATTCTACTCGAATACTACACAAGTCTACCGCACATACCCTATGTAAATACGATTCGATTCGATTCTTTATTCTTCAGCTTAAGTCAAAAGACATTGCCGAATACTAAGTATAGTTCCATATATAGTATACTTCAACTATATACTCTAACAAACATGTAATTTCCAATTACAATAGAGGGACAAGATAATTACCTCGATAAGCCCAAAATTATCCGAGTTTAATGTCGCTCCTGAGCAAGGTTTAGCTCCACTCCACGCGCTCCAAACCACTCCAAACAACCCTTAGAAGTTCTAACCAACTTCTACTCACATACTTCAACCAACTATGAAGATTTTCCTTAGGGTTTGGTTTGAGACTAAAAGGACAAAAGGTAGTATTTCCGGACTCTACGTAAAGAGGTATCTTTGGAATACTACAAGGTACAAGGCTAAGGTATTTTGGGCATTATAACAATACTTGGAAGACAACTTTCTACCAAGGGGGGGGGGGTAGGCTCGGCTAGCACAACTAGGCTAGGGGGAGGGGGGTGTTCTCGGCCAAGGGCCTCTTTCTAAGGGGGAGAAGGGAGTTGGACGAGAGCAACAACAAGGGAGAGGGAGGGATTTCAAGACTTAGACAAAGTGAGGAGTGAATGAATAAGTCTTCACAAGGGAGGGGTATTTATAGCAAAGCCAAAGGCCAACCAATGGCCAAGATCTAGCCAAGTGCTACACAAGTGTAAGGCCAAGATCAAGCCAAGTGCACCCTAACCCTACTCCACAAATCCTCACAAATATCTACACAAATATCTACCACAACTTGCCCATCAATTCGCCCTACACCGCCTTTTCAGTCCACCAACGAGGGTGCCAAGTGTTGCCCTCTCGTTGGTCCAAAACGCCCGCCTCTCGGAAAAATTCGCAAAAATACTAAATGACATAGCCGAATTTTCCCTTCGTAGCTTAGTAAAACGCTTCGCCTAAAAACGACTCTAATCGTGTCACAGGCACAATAAATATTTCGCCAAGGTGCCACACGGGGTGACACGTGTCGCTCGATTCGCCTGAATATTTCGTCTTCCAAAATATCCAAAATACCGGAAATCTCAAAACAAAGCTGCTCACAAAATCAGAATTTCTCCCGTGGCCCCACGTGACCATTTCCAAAATAAAATCTCAAAATTCTAATATAATCTATGAAGTCCAAATACCAAACTGGGAATCCAATTCCCATTAACGAACCTTTTCTTCACAAATAACCGAAACTTTTCCACGAAAACTCACATCTTTCTTTCTTTTCAAAATTTCGCCAGACTCGCACGCACGCCCTCACATACATACCCCGCAACTACGGTATAACATTCTCCTTCCTTAGAAACATTCGTCCCGAATGTTCCTTCTCAAGACGGATATCGATGAAGTTCCTCTAACAAGTTGTCAACGCCACGCCGCCACGAAATAACACACGTTATCTTCCTCCCTTACTCGCCAGACTTCTCGAACACTAGAACTCTCCCAAGACGCACCATACTTCAGCCATTACTCCGCTCTCAAAATCTCCGAGTCACTACCTCCAAACTTGGTCATCTTACTAACCTCAAACTTCCTTAAGGCCATTCCCGCCTTTACGAACCGCTCGTCGAACGCGCCCACGAACTCATACGATGATCATACAAACTGGGCCTAGCATCCTCGTGACCCTACCACCGCGGGACCACCTAACCGACTTCACCCCAAACCGGTTACGGGTTGACCCGCAAATGGTCCTCAACCCGACCCCCAACCGCCAAACTCTTGTTCCCGATCCAAACAATCTTACTAATTCACATCATGAAAGCTACCACTTCCATCTCACACTACCCGTGGACTTATCACACAAATAAATCCCACGCATACTACTACTCGATAAGTGGTCAAAAATAAATCTTTAACTCAAGACGACCTTACCCCTAAGGTCTCGCCGTGACATAGTCTAAGGTTCACACTTACCATGCCCCCACACGTATCCTCCCAACTAACCATACATTCTAACTCACACATATCACAATGCTATCCGCATAGCACACAATAATGAGACCATCATAACCAAAGATACCAAAACTCTGAGGGTTAAGGATATACCAAGCTACCGCTCCACTCTAATCATAGGCTCACTCGCAGGCGATAGTCAGAAGCGTGATGAACCACCACAGATCCCGGCGTCGAGTCGTAACATCCGCGCTCCTTGGTCGGACAGCCTCGCAAATGGCCCTCGCTGGCCGCATGTAAAACAAACTCCCAATCTAGCACGACACTCTCCAAAATGGAGTCTACCACAATGGTCACAACGAGGTAGGTGGCTTCACCGTTAACACCCCGCTCGCCGAAATCAACCTCGAGCCCCGACCGCCTCAAGACGCGGAGGACTACTCTGCATCGCGGGGTATATAACTAGCTCGCTGCCGAGGCGGTCCGCCTCGAAAGCCACCAGCGACCTCGCCGCCCGCCTCTTCTCGCTGATCCGTGTCATTCCGCCGACCCTCCGTGCCTCACATCCTAGTGCATGAGCTCGCATGCGGGCAATGTCCATGCCCTACCAAGAGAAACACCCGCACAAGATTCGCCATATAATCATCAAGCCCGCGACGAGCGATGCACTCCTATCCTCCATATTCGCAACTAGCGCAGTGGACATATCGAGCCAAAGAATCGAACTCGACATTGTACTCCCGACGGCGCCTCGCCTCTCAAGAACAAAAATCTTACTGCCCTCCTCATCCGCGGAGGCAAGAAGTGCGTGAGGAAAGCCCCCAAAACTCATCCCATATCACTGAGGTGCATGCTCTCCCGAAAGCTCCTATGAATCAAACCAATCGATCGCGGTATCACGCACCGATGCGAACCAAAGGTCACGCACTGCTTCAAGCTCGATCACCCGTGACGATCCGTCAGAATCGCCGGATGAACTCGCGGATCATCCTCGTGCCTCGACCCATAAAACTCAAGCGCTACAACTCGTAAAGTCCCGTAGCCTCAAACTATCTCGCCGGCGAATCCATCGTGCATCGAACCGAATCGCCGTGATCCACTGCTCTCATATCCGCCACAACCGCCAATAATCGCCATCTCTCGTGACCCATCTCCCGCCTGCATCGCGGACCGAGGCTCGTGCATCAGTAGTCTCATCGCCATCGCCGCGCTTCTAAACTCGCTGGCCGGGCGCGCCGCTAAACCCGGGCCGTCAAGCACAACCTCGTGTATCGCTCGCTCGCGCTCGCATTCTCTCAGATCTCACTAGCAGCACTCGGCCGCTTGCCCTTCGGGCTCGTTGCTCTCGCGCGAGGCATAATCGTAAAACGAGATACGCCGAGGTACAACTTACAACACAACTCTAAGGCACGATCTCGGAATGAGAAGAATGGAAACTAATCCTAAATGTCTCAGCCTCCGATTATAGATGTGGTGCACAACACATCGATAATCAAGACTCTACTAGACACGGTTCAGACACTTTCCGAGGATTAATCGCTCGATACCACTTTTGTAACGACTGCCCGGCCCGCATCGTGCCTTACCCCGCACCCTAGTGATACATACATCGAGAAAATCAGCGGAACATAAAACATGAGTCATTTAACAAGGGATATAATAAATAAACAGCAACCAAAAACAGTTTTCAAGATATACATAAAACTCAATAGCTTTAATCTTTTACAACCCCGCCACAACAAGATTTACAGCACTCTAAGATATACATGACTATGACGGACAGGCTCGCCATACCCCCGAATGTACAAGAACCTACAACTCGTGGAACACCTACTAAAAGATAAGCCTCCGAGAAACGGAGCTTCAAATGCGCCAATCAGATCCTATGAGCGAGGATCCACGATCGATGTACCTCTACTGCGGCATGAACGCAGCCGGGCGAGGTCAAGATAACAGTACCAAGTATGTGAAATCAGCATAACATCAGAATGAAATCATACTAGTCTATATAAAGCAGAGACATGTATGATAACCAAACTACGCTCACAACATAAAACAATCATCACTCCAATATAACTATGGGTCTCACGCCCACAACATCAATCGAGTTCGTGATTATGGCCGCATGCCCTAATATCAGACGGTAGACATGTCCATGATGCAACAATAATACCAATGTCCCATGGCCACATGCCCCTGACTCGTGACGGTAGACATGTCCATGTGACCTCAACAACAAGACAAAGAATCCAAATGGAAGCATACCCGCGCGCTTACGATCGTGTCGTGATGTCCAAAGGGAAACAATAAGACAACATTCCAAATGGACGATACCCGCAGCGCTACGATCGCGGTCGGTATGTCCAAAGGGAAACAATAGGACAGATTCCAAATGGACGATACCCGCAGCGCCACGATCGTGTCGATATGTCCAAAGTGGAAATCACAAGGCGATAATCAAAATGGAAACATACCCGCGCGCTACGATCGTGTCGATATATCCAAAGCGATTAACCACAAGACCTTAACCAAAATGGAAGCATACCCGCAGCGCTACGATCGTGTCGGTATGTCCAAAGCGATTAACAACAATAATACTATCACAGAACGCATCTGCGGAATTTCTCCACACCGCCGCACGTCCAAGTAAGTTCTCAACCAGTCAACCGACCATCTATCGAGAGACGCGGTAACACAGAAACACAACGTTTGTACAATAAAGACTATCATCACAAGCATAGGCAAGTTTCACAACAACAAGCATAGGCAAGTTTCACACAACTCAAAGTACTTTCATTTTATGCCAAAGTCCGGGTTTTTAACCCCAAAGTACTACATACGTTAAGTTCCTTTAAAAGAGATCCATTACTTTTATAAAAGTCACCCGATACCCGTAGTATTAGAATGACCAACCCATCTTCCTTTTCAAAATCAAGTAACAACATTCCTTTCCTAAGTTCCAGTTTGCCTAGTTTCAATTACTCAAGCTTCTTATTTTCAAATGGTTTCATAGTTCCCAAACTTAATCACTTGATTCCTTTTAGAACAATTGAGTAACATATGTCATATATGTGAGTAGTTTATTCTTGTTTATAACGATCTTATTACAGCAGCCATGATCTAGAAAATGTAATATCATTTTGTCTCATCTTAGCTTCTATGCAGATGGAGGTTTCTACTGGTTTTAATACAACACATCATTATTCAATACATTTTCCTTTATTAACGCCGCAGTTGGTCCTGTCGATACACATTCGATTCCAAATCAAGAAAGATTATTCCTTTAACACCAAGTACTCATTACTCACGAATGAGGTTTCACACAACATTCACATTAAAACAAATAAGTTAAGTCTCTTATCTTATAAGATCAAGTCTCTTAACTTCTAACATCAGTAAACCATTTTCACCTACATAAGGTCGTTATAACTAACTTCCCATAAAGCTATTATAACACCCTATGTTTTAAACCAACCAAATCACTTAGCACATGTACGTCTACCGTACTACATAGTTCACACATATCATGCTAGAAGAGATAGGAAGAGGTTCACATACCTCGCGACGATTTATCGACAATAAGCAAAATGCTCCAAGTACTACAACCTTGCTAGCCCTTTCCACTCCTCGAGTAGAATACGCTACTCTAGTACTTTCACCTATAAAGGTCACAAACGCCTATTAACCCCAAAAACCATGTTTTCTAACTTTCTATAGAAAATTCGCAAGACTCTCCCCGCAACAGCGTAAATCTCCTCCTCTATCGAGGCCGGCTACCAAGCCAACCAAGGGGGGGGGGTTTACACGTCTACCCGGACGTGTACAATTCTACTCAGTAATACTACACAAGTCTACCGCAATACAGTCCTATGTAAATACAGTTCAGTTCAGTTCTTTATTCTTCAGGCTTAAGTCAAAAGACATTGCCGAATACTAAGTATAGTTCCATATATAGTATACTTCAACTATATACTCTAACAAACATGTAATTTCCAATTACAATAGAGGGACAAGATAATTACCTCGATAAGCCCAAAATTATCCGAGTTTAATGTCGCTCCTGAGCAAGGTTTAGCTCCACTCCACGCGCTCCAAACCACTCCAAACAACCCTTAGAAGTTCTAACCAACTTATACTCACATACTTCTACCAAATATGAATATTTCGTTAGGGTTTCGGTTTGAGACTAATAGGACAAAAGGTAGTATTTCTGACTCTACGAAAGAGGTATCTTTGGAATACTACAAGGTACAAGGCTAAGGTATTTTGGGCATTATAACAATACTGGAAGACAACTTTCTACCAAGGGTAGGCTCGGCTAGCACAACTAGGCTAGGGAGGGTGTTCTCGCCAAGGGCCTCTTTCTAAGGGGAGAAGGGAGTTGGACGAGAGCAACAACAAGGAGAGAGGAGGGATTTCAAGACTTAGACAAAGTGAGGATGAATGAATAAGTCTTCACAAGGAGGGTATTTATAGCAAAGCCAAAGGCCAACCAATGGCCAAGATCTAGCCAAGTGCTACACAAGTGTAAGGCCAAGATCAAGCCAAGTGCACCCTAACCCTACTCCACAAATCCTCACAAATATCTACACAAATATCTACCACAACTTGCCCATCAATTCGCCCCGCCTTCAAGTCCACCAACGAGGGTGCCAAGTGTTGCCCTCTCGTTGGTCCAAAACGTTCGCCTCTCTAAAAATTCGCAAAAATACTAAATGACATAGCCGAATTTTCCTTCGTAGCTTAGTAAAACGTTTCGTCAAAACGACTTAATCTAAAGTGCCAGGCACAATAAATATTTCGCCAAGGGTGCCACATGGGGTGACACGTGTCGCCCCGATTCGCCGTAATATTTCGTCTTCCAAAATATCCAAAATACCGAAATCTCAAAACAAAGCGGGCTCCACAAAATCAGAATTTCTCCCGTGGGCCCCACGTGACCATTTCCGAAAATAAAATCTCAAAATTCTAATATAATCTATGAAGTCCAAATACCAAATCTGGGAATCCAATTCCCATTAACGAACCTTTTTCTTCACAAATAACCGGAAACTTTTCCGTCGAAAACTCACATCTTTCTTTCTTTTCAAAATTTCTGCCGTACTCTCGTACGTACGTCCTCACATACATACCCTGCAACTACGGGGTATAACACATAGACCGCATGAGGTATTCCCCGCACACTAACCTGGAACTCTCGTAGCTCCGCATAGGTCCCCTGGACCCGTATGAGGCATCCCTCGTGACGGGCTTAACCCCGGTATATCATGTCAAGAGGTGAGAGATACAATACTAACATAACGGCTTATCGTTAAACAACATAAGCACAATAAGATTAACCTATTTACACAAACGTTACAGGATACTAACACACGTAGCATCATAACATGTTTACTTATCAAACCAACAAGAAAGTATTACAAGGCTATCACAAACCAACATAGTCAAGTTATTCACACAAGGTACTTTCTATTTTATGTCAACAAGTTCGGGTTTTTATCCCCAAGGTACTTCATACATTAACTCTTTAAAAAGATTCGCTTCTTTCACAAAAGTCACACGATACCCGTAGTATCAAAAATAGAGTGACTATCTTTTTAAGTAAACCAAAACAGTTTCCCTACCTTCTTTTTGAACCAACTTAAGACAAAAGCATGCCTTCCTTTTTAAAATCAAGTAACAACATTCTTTTCCAAAAGTCCAAGTTGCCTAATTAAAATGTACTCAAGTCTTTTATTTCCGAAAGATTTCATAGTTCATAGTCTTAATCAAATAACGTAATCTCTTTTTAAAACAATTGAGTAACATATGCCTTATGTGTGAGTAGTTATTCTTGTTTATAACAATCTTATTAAAGCAGCCATGATCTAGGAAATGTAATACAATTTTGTCTTATCTTAGCTTCTATGCAGATGGAGGTTTCTACTGGTTTTAATAATACTTAATTAGTCAATACATTTTCCTTTATTAGCGCTGCAGTGGTTTGTTCGATACTTATTCTCATTTCCGAAATCAATATAAGGCTTTCATAAACAATTTAGTAAACCGTTCCTTTTATCTCTCTTAAGTCGTTATACCTAACTTCCCATAAAGCTAGTATAACTCTTAAGCTTTTAAAACCAAGTATTACTCTTCTTTCGAAACGATTCTTAATTCTTTTGAAATACTTCAAGATTCTTATTATTTAAAACTCAAGTCAAAAGACATCGAAGTAAAACCACGTTCAGTTAACACACGTACGTCTACCGTACTATATATATTCTTTTAAAATATCATGCTCAAGAGGATAGGAAGAATCATATACCTCCTCGGCGAAATCCACCTGCCAAGTCGAATATGTCGCGCGCAGAGTATCAACCTATAATAGTCAAATACGTCTATGAACGTCTAGACTACTCTGTAGAATATTCTAAGCAGAAGGTTCTTATTTCTTCAGAAATTTGGGCAGCACTTCCCTACCCGTCAAACTACTCAAGTCTACTGTAAATACAGTCCTATGTAAGTACGGCTCAATTCTCTTCTTTAATATCCGTCTATATATCTTATACTCAATTCTAAACTTCTACAATATGCAATCTCCAATTACAATAGAAGGATAAGATATTTACCTCGAAAAGCCCAAAATTATCCAAGTTTAAATGTCGATCCTGAGCAAGGTTTAGCTCCTATTATGTACGCTCCAATTCGCTCCAAGAAACCCTTAGAAGTTCTAAACAACTTCTACCTAATACTTCAACCAACCATGAAGATTTTTCCTAGGGTTTCGTTTAGTGACTAAGGGAATATAGTAGTATTTCCGGGCTCTTAGTGTTGAAATAACTTTGGAATACTACAAGGTATTGGGCTAAGGTATTTTTGGAATATTAACAATACTTGGGGAAGTATTTCTCTACCAAAGGGGGGGGGGGGTATTTCGACGAGAGACTTCTAGGTAGGGGGGGTTTCGGCCGAGGGCTCACAAAGGGGGAGGGGTGGTTTGGACGAGAGCTTCAAGAGGGAGGGGGAAGGATTTTAAGACTTAGAATTATTTAAGAGATGAAGAAATCATTCAACTAAGGGGGTATTTATAGGGCCTTCAATGGTCAAGATTCAAGCAAGTGTGTGGATGAGATTTGGACAAGTGTTGTGTGGGTCCCACCTTATCTATCTACCCACAAAATATCTAGCCAACATTGACCAAATGTTTAAGGCATTTAACACAAAAAAAACGTGACAAGGAACTCCCTCCAAACCGTCCACTTTGAGGGTGACACATGTCACCATCCCATTGGTCCCAAATATTTTATCTCTCGGAAAAATCCGCAAAAATTAAATTATTGAACACGCAAAATTCCTTTACAAGGTTCGGAAAATTTTCCGTCGGAAAAACAATCTTTTTCGTTAGTTGTGCACAACTTCGTCCCTTTTGCCTAATTAAGGCTTACACAATTGTACGTACGTCCCCACATACATACTCTGGAAAATACGGGGTATAACATTCTCCCCTCCTTAGAAACATTCGTCCCGAATGTTCCTTCTCAAGACGGATAACGATAAAGTTCCTCTTAACTTAAATAAGTTGTCAATGCCACACCTGGCCACAAAATAACACACGCGCAAATACTTAATCCAAGTCCACGAGGAATCACCTCCATCATTACAAAAGCTCCCACCCAAGGGCTAAAAGATACTCCCTTCGCACTTTTTCTTCACAAACGAAATGATCACTTCTATTCTCTTACACATGTTCACTTCTTCCCTTACTCGTCGTACCCTTCTCGTACCCAAACTCTTCCTACTATACGTACCATATTGCTGTCATTGCTTCAGTTTCCAAAATCTCAGGGTTACTATCTCCAACTTGGTCATCATTATCTTGGAACACTCTGGGTGGATCTCCGATACTTTTCCGAACATAGCAACACGAAAGACGGGACGTACTGCCTCCTAAGTCGGACGGCAAAAGCTAACATATAGGCAACCTGGCCTATTCTTCACATGATCTGAACAGGCCCAAAGTAACTCGGGCTAAGTTTCCCGCTCAATCTCGTCTCACCTTCCGGTGGTACCTTGAAGACCGACCACAATCTGAACCCCAAGTATCGACGCAGATTAACCGCCCGACTCAGGTTAACTCTGAGCTGTCAATAACCTCTCCTGGATAAGTTTCACCCTATCCACATCCTGCTGAATCAATTATGAACCAACCATCTGAACCTTGTCAACATCGAACCAATCGACCGGTAACCTACACTACCGCCCATACAAGGCTTCATAAGGCGACATCCGAATACTGAAATGGTAGCTATAATGATACTCACTCAACAAGAGGCACATAATCCTCGCTGCAACCCCTGAAATCAAAACACCGTCCCGAGGGTGAATGCAATACTGAGACTCACCTGAGATCCTAACCCCGCCTGGTAACACCTCCAGAAAAAGAAATCGTCGTAAACTGGGCTCCACTGCCCGTCATAAAGTAAAAGTAGGAACCCCGCGCAGTCTTACAACCTTCCTGATACATAACATCTCGCATAACCCTCTGCCGAGTAACCAGCCTCGATCGAAAGACAAGATGGGCTGACCTCATCGGCCCGACTACTGGTCGAACGCATCCACGGACTCGTACGATGGTTAACTAAACTTGGGCCTAACACCCTCGTGACCCTATCACATATCGGGACCACCACAAATTTTCCTTACTTAAAACCGGGCTGCGGGTTGAGCCGCCATCTGGCCTCAACCCGACCCATTTATCGCGCCAAGCTCTTGTTTCCCGATCCGGAACAATCTCACCATCGAGTCACGAAAACCTAGTGGTCTTCTTAGCTCAACTACCCTCTTTCATATCACACTACTCAGGGACTTATCACACAAATATATCCCACGTATACTATGCACTCCGATAAAGGTCAACATAAAAAAATAAATCTTTTACTCGAGATGGCCTCGCCTCTAAGGTCTCCACGTATAATATCCTAAAGCTCACAATTTCCCTATCCCCAATCTTACCCTTTTAACTAACCATGATTTCTAATCACAATTAACATCATGTTATCTGAACATAACACTTAAGATATACTCATCTTATCACACATACTAATCTCTAGAGGGTTAAGTGTCACGACCCGACCCCGGATCCGTGACCGGTGCCTTGACCCGGGCACCCTTGTGACCCAACATCAGAGAAAACCAGCGGAATATAAACTCACAATAAACAACTATAATGATATAAAATAGTCTAGCCCAAAATGGCTACCCCAAAAGTACATAAAACCGAACAGTTACATCCTTAAACAAACCAAGTTATGACAAGACTACAGGCCTCTAAGAAGGAGTAACACTATGACGGACAGTGGCCCCGTCATGCCCTGAATGTACAAAACATCAACAACACCGTGGAGAACCATACCAAAAGTCGAGCCTCCAAGAAATGGAGCTCGACACTGAGTAAAAGATCCTAGGAATGAGGATCTACCACCGCTTCCTTACTCGCGCATGACGCAGCCCCGGCGGCGGGTCAAGACACAACGTACCAAGTATGTAAAACTGGAAAATACTGTAGTAATATCATAAGTCAAAAATAAGCTGGAATCATAGATAAAAATCAATTTCCTTGCACTGTGCCTTACTAACAATGAGAGTAACAAGTATAAATCTTATAGCATAAAAATAGGAGGCTCACGATCAAAACAGGGTACCTCGCCCGTAGTATCATTAAGCAATCCTACTCCTGGGACTATTTCACCCGCATGGGTCCTGTGGACCCGCATGAGGTCATCCGTCTCGTCATGGGACTATTTCACCCGCATGGGACTATTTCACCTGCATGGATCCTGTGGACCCGCATGAGTACCATTGCCGTACTCGCATGGGACTATTTCACCCGCATGGATCCTGTGGTCCGGATCCACATGAGTGCAAGCGCCGCACTCGCATCATGGGTAGCAAATCCATGGCATAGATAATAACCCGGGGTTTACCCCGTAATAATACAAATATATAACATAGCTCATCCGGCTATCATACATAACATAAGCACTACCGGCCTATCATATCATACATAAGCACTACCGGCCTATCATATCACAACATAAGCACTACCGGCCTATCATATCATACATAAGCACTACCGGCTTATCATAACATAAGCAAGTTAAGAAATCCCCTAACTTCTTATTAACATTATTAATATATCCTCTCATTTTAGTATCCTAAGGCACTAACATGTCTTTTGATAGAAAATCCGGGAATTCAACCCAAGTACCATGTACTTCTAGCTTTTTAAGAAAACTCTTTTTATACAAAGATTCCAAGATACTAATCACCATAGTATCAAGTTACGATTTCTTTTCAAGACAAGTCACATTTCCTTTTAGAAATATAATAGGCTTCTAAATCAAGTGACTTCATTTCCTTTAAAACCTTAGGCAACCAATGCCTAAAAATCAATTCACCTTTCTTAGTTTCAAATCCTTTACCCGTACTTGTTTTAATTAGAGTAAACCTTTCTTTGTGAACCTTTCAAGAAAACTAATATAACCAACTTCCCATAAAGTCATTATATTAGCGTTATCCCTTTGTCAAATACATTTTCCCTCAATCCAAGGAACTTATACTTTTGAAATGAAACAAGTATCATATACTTTAAAACAAGTGTAGATTATCAAATCTTGTACGTATACCGTACTACATAGATACAACTATTCATGCTCAAGAGATAGGAAAGCTCTACATACCTCTTCGGTCAATCCACTTGCTAAGTCCAACTACCGCAAGTAATATATCAACCTATAATAACCATAGTGCGTTTATTAACCTCTAATTTCAATGTAGAAATAATCTAAGTTCAAAGCCCCTAATTCTATGGAAAATTGGGCAGCATTTCCTTTGTTTCTACATACTTTGCCACCTTTCTCAAGGCCGAATTCAACATCCAAATGCCACATTTAAGGCTCAACAATCCAAACATATCAAAGGGGATTACACACCTAAACTTGGGTGTGTAAAATTCTGCCCCAAAAGGTACAACAATTCACTTAACAATTCTAAAGTAGTTGTTTAGGCTACAACATGCTCATAATATCTCTTTAGCCAAATCCTTCATACCCAAACCACATTTCTTGCATGCAATGACTCTAATAGCATTATTTACTACCACAAGTACTTTCTTCTTAACATGCAACACTAAAAACTAATAATAGAGGAAGAATCATTACCTTAGAGATTTAGCCAAAACTATTCCAACAATTGTTGCTAGCCTCCTTTTCAAGAATACCACCACAATAACCTCCACAAGCTTGCAAATAACTTTCCTTCTTAACACCTTTTTCAGATTTTCCTTAAGCTTGGAGTTTCTCTTGATTTTCTAGAGAGAAGGGAGAGCTTTTTAGCTTAGAGAGAGAGAGAAAGATGAAGGATGAAAGATGACCAAGTCTTCAAGACTTGGTCAATATAAGGCATACAACATTTCAGATGGGGGGGACACTTGTCACCCACCCATGACCTCTTTTAAAACAAAACAGTGCAGAAATTTCCACTAACTCTCGCAGATCCCGCCTCGGCGTCGCGGCGCTGAAACTCCTGCCGCCTTCTCAGGACTTTCCGGCGCCGCGCCTCGCTTCCGGCAAGCACTAAAACTTCAGCGACCAGATCTTCCGCCGCGCCCTACAATCACCGCTTTAGCCATGCGCTGAGACTCGACCGATCATGTCCGCACTCGAACCACGGGGTATAACATTCTCCCCCCCTTAGAAACATTTGTCCCGAATGTTCCTTCTAGGCTTACTTGAATCACAAATCGACGTAGACGCTCTTAACTACTCTTTTGCAAATAAAGACGCTCCCCACGGCCACAACAATACTTAAGCACAATTGCTAAATCAAAACTAACAAGCGAGAAAGTGGGTTACCCGGAGGTGTAGGAATAAGTGAGGATATTTCTTCATCATGTCCTCCTCCGCTTCCCACGCCATCTCTTTCCTTTCTCGCTCCGCCATAAGACCTTGACTAAGCCACATCCTTTATCCAAGTCGTCTAACTCGACGATCGAGTATCGCTACGACTCTCCTCATACGATAACTCCTCTGCATTCGAACCTCGCGAATCGGATGCACTCTAGATGGGTCTCCAATACATTTCCGCAACATGGACACATGGAAAATCGGATGTACCGCCCAAATCGGATGGCGATCTAACTCATAGCAACCCCGCCAACCCTACGGACATCCGTAAGGCCCAATGTACCTGGGCTAAGTTTTCCTTCTTCCCAAATCTCATCACGCCATTCATGGGTGACACCTTCAGAAAACCCAATCATGTACCTCAAACTCCAAGTCCGACGCCACTGACCGCATACGACTTCGCCACTGGCTGCTAACAACCGCCCCGGATAAGCTTCACCTTATCCATCGTCACTGAACTAAGTCCGCCCGACTAATCAACTTCTCCCACCTCGAACCAGCCTATCGGTGACCTGCACTTCTGTCACAAGATTAGTGAGATTGTTCCGGATCGGGGAACATGTCACGACCCGATCCCGGGCCCGCGACTGGTGCCTTACCCCGGGCACCCTAGTGATACAACATCAGAAAATCATGAAATAAAAACTTAAACATGAACAAGACATAAAATAAGCAATAGGCTAACCAAAACGTTACCTTCCTCAGATATATAAATCTAAATTGAACAGCTTAAATCCCTTACAAACCCCGCCCACAACAAGATTACAGCACTTACGAATTTTATAACAACTATGACGGGACAGGGCCCCGCCATACCCCTGAATGTACAAGAACCTACAAACTCAGGGAATCATACCGAAAGATAAGCTTCCGGAGAAACAGAGCTTCCCAAAACGCTGAACTGTGATCCTATGAGCGAGGATCAACAACCGGTGTACCTCTACTGCGCAGATGAACGCAGCTTCAAGGAGGTCGATAACAGTACCAAGTATGTGAAATCAAAATATCAGAAATGAAATCATAATAGTCTATATAAAACAGAGACATGTATGATAACCAAACTACAGCTCACAATATATATTAGCAATATGTCAAGTCGTGACTCACGCCAGAAGTCATCACTCAAATATAACCAGAATTTAACTCGCACAACGGCCGCATGCCCCAAGATCTTACCTCGGTATAAGCGTGGCCATGGAACCATCCTAATGGAAGATACCCGGGCCACCCATCGTGTCGGTATGTCCAAAGGAAATAACAAGATAACAATCATAATGGAAGATACTCGTGGCCACCCATCGTGTCGGTATGTCCAAAGTAAATAATGTAATAACACTCTTAATGGAAGCATACCCGGCCACCCATCGTGTCGTGATGTCCAAAAGGAAATAACAAGATAACAATCATAGTGGAAGCATACTTGTGGGCCACCCATCGTGTCGAGATGTCCAAAGCAAATAATGTAATAACACTCCTAATAAGCATACCCGGGCCACCCATCGTGTCAAGATGTCCAAAAGGAAATAACAAGATAACAATCATAATGGAAGATACTCGGGCCACCCATCGTCGAGATGTCCAAAGCAAATAATGAATAACACTCCTAATGGAAGCATACCCGGGCCACCCATCGTGTCGGTATGTCCAAAAGGAAATAACAAGATAACAATCATAGGAAGATACTCGTGGCCACCCATCGTGTCGGATGTCCAAAGCAAATAATGTAATAACACTTAATGGAAGCATACCCGTGGGCCACCCATCGTGTCGTGATGTCCAAAAGGAAATAACAAGATAACAATCATAGTGGAAGATACTCGTGGCCACCCATCGTGTCGAGATGTCCAAAGCAAATAATGTAATAACACTCCTAATGAAGCATACCCGGCCACCCATCGTGTCGTGATGTCCAAAAGGAAATAACAAGATAACAATCATAGTGGAAGCATACTGGGCCACCCATCGTGGTCGTGATGTCCAAAGCAAATAATGTAATAACACTTAATGGAAGCATACCCGCTGGCCACCCATCGTGTCGGTATGTCCAAAAGGATCGATATAGGAAGATACCCGGGCCACTCATCGTGTCGTGATGTCCATCAATTAACTGATAGCCGGCCTCCAACGAGACGCCAGAGTACGTAAAACATAACACTTGCACAACAAAAGCTATCACCACAAGCATAGGCAAGTTCAACATACTTTTAGACATTCTTTTTATGAACACAAATCCGGTTTTAACCCCAAGGTACTACGATTTTAACTCTTTAAAAGATCCATTTCTTTCAAAAAGTCACACGATACCCGTAGTATCAAAAATTGAGTAATCGCTTTGTAAGTAAACCAAAACAATTTTCATACTTTCTTTTAAACCAAATCATTTCTCCCTTTAAAGTCCAGTTACCATTTTAAATCCAATAATAAAACCATCCTTTTGTTTTCATAAAGTCGTTATAACTAACTTCCCATAAAGCTATTATAACACTTTATGTTTTAAACCAATACACTTCAAATTCCTCAAGTCTCATTTCTTTTAGAAAACAAGTTCCTTACTTTGGAATTTAAGAAAAATCAATACTTGTTATTAATGATCTTATTAAAGCAGTCATGATCTAGGAAATGTAATACAATTTTGTCTTATCTTAGCTTCTATGCAGATGGAGGTTTCTACTGGTTTTAATATAATTAATTATTTGTCAATACATTTTCCTTTATTAACGCTGCAGTGGTTTGTTCGATACTTATTCTCATTTCCGAAATCAATATAACTTATTCCTTTTAAAACTCAATTACCCATTTATCATAAATGCGGTTTCACAACTTTTTAACACAAACCAAGTCCTTAATATTTCACATCAAGTCATTTATAAGTCAATTCTCTTATCTTTTATCCACAACACAACTTTCTAAGTCTTGAGGTTTTTTTTTTTAATTTCTTAAGGAGTTAGAGAGAAGTTTCTCTCACTAAGGAAAACGCTCTCAACGTTTTCCCTTAGTTGCTCCTTCAGTTTTTCCCATCTTCCCACCCTATATTCTACCATTGTTTCACCACGATTTGAAGTTTAATGTACACAGCATGAAAAGGTCTAAACGTTACACACGCTCCAACAATGATTCAGGAGGCTCAGGAAGTTCGACGAAGGCCAGAACTAAGAAAAAGAAAAAAAATGGCGGAAGTCCAATCATTGTTGAAGAAAATCTTATCCCGTCAGTTTCAGACCCAACAGTGCTAGTTCATGTCACACCTGATTCCCGTATCCCACTTGAGAATGTAGCAAACGATTCTATGCTGCAAAAGATACATGAATGGGGAAAAAGTATAGAAGTCGAGGGCTTGGATAATAGTGAGTTTGAAGGGGGAAATTTGCGTGGTTCACCAATAACCAACCTGCATTAATCCTTCATTTACTCACGGAAATGAGTACCCACAATGCCCGGAAATCGCCGTGCAAGAAGGAAAGGAAAAAATGGGTCGAATTGCAATTGTTGATTATAGAGTCTTTGGCATACTCGTCCAAACCGGTCAAGTCGCTGGTCACGTTCAGTATGGTCAGTGGGTGCTCATGGGTTTAGGAATTATCCCGTTATGCTTAGATCTAGATCAGTTGGGAGTATTGAAGAGACTTCTAATCCCAAAGAACCTTTCACGGGTGCCAAAGTGTCTCAATTTAATGTCGCGGATACCAAAGAACCTCTTCGAAGAACGGGACGAGGCGTGAGGCGTATGGCGCGCGGCAGCGTGAGTCCATGAGACTCGAGCATTCCCATTATGCTTGGATCGAGTTCTCGTTGTGGAAACAAAGTGCCTAACATTAATGTTGCAGGAGCCGAGGAGTCATAATTTAATGTTGTGGGTATCGAAGAGCCCCCTTTAATGACGGACCATTGCGTGGGACAAAAAGCTAAGGCGGGGCAGACGGGAGTTATTGAGCCTTTGAGCATTCCCATTATGCTTGGATCGAGTTCAGTTGGTGGAAAAGAAGAGTTCTATTTCCCCAAGGTACCTAACATTAATACTGCGAGCCAAGCATCGCCATTTAACGCCGCGGTATCAAGGAGTCTCCATCAATTACGGGCCATTTCGTGGGACGTAATTCTAAACCGGTTCATAAGGAGTCCAATGGTCGAGGTATATTCCCGCATTGCAAGGACAAAGGTCACCATGGGGCACGGTTACTTCTAATTCCAAGGTGCCTCGGCAAACCATGAACATTAATATCTCGGGAACCAATATGTTAGACTTAAATGCAGCGGGTCTTTATGATGGTCTGATTTCCAAGACGGGGCAGGGGGATAACCATGGGTCATTAACTATTCTCGTAAAGCAAGGAGCTAAGTCAGTTGTGAGAAACAAAGCTAATTCTATTTTCAAGGAGCTTAGGAACTCCATGACCATTAATAACGCGGGAGACGGCGGGTCACCTGAATGTCATGGATCCAAAGAGTCCTCTCGTGTTTTAAGACAACAACCCCAGATTTATTTAAGTGTCACTAATGAAGCCTTCCCTACTTTAGATAGTTTGCTAAGTGGAGTCAATGTCAAGAATCACAACAAACCTTTCGTCTTTAATACTTCCTTGGATTCGAGTAAAGTCTTAAACATACCTCCTCTCTCATCGAATACCCCTTCACTACCCTCTGAATTACACAACACCTCACCCCTTCTATCTTCTCTTCCTTCTTTTACTCCTGAAACCCAACACAAATTCCCTACCCTCCCAAATGGTACGCGAATCCTCTCTCCTATCGCGGGCCCAAGCTCATTTCCTCCTACTCAACACCCTCTGCCTATACCTCCAGATATACCTCCCAATGATTTACATACTAATGCATCTTCTAAACCACATCATATTCCTGCCGCTGCTACTACTCATAACAATCTTCCCCCAAACCATGGCAAAGGTACCTTCCCTCCCAAAAAGACTTATGCTGGAGTCTTTGCGGGAACTAGGATTGAGGCAAAGGGTATGAAGTTACAATTCATTTAACAACAAGGGGCAGAAGTAGATATAGAAGTTGAAGATGAAGTTCCTTTCATAGAAACATGGGTCTATTGCCTAATAGGTTGCTTCACGGGTCCTTTCCCGGGAAGAGAAGCATTGAATACCATTGTGAAAGGATGGGGAGTTAAATGTCGATATACCATATGGCAAAGGTGGGATGTTGTTCAAATTCATGACGGAGGAGGACCGCACTAATGTACTTCACGGAGGCCCTTATATGGTCTACGGGAAGACTATGATGCTCAAGGCTATCAATAAAGGAGTTCTAATAACGGATGACTTATTCATGGACATTCCTATTTGGGTCACTTTTCCGGACATTCCCCTTTCTATTTGGAGTGCAACGGGCCTTAGTAAGATTGCTTCACGTGTAGGAAAACCTCTTTACACGGACCAATATACTAAGGAAAGGTCTAAAATGAACTATGCAAGAGTTCTAGTGGAAGTGGATGTTAGCGAGAGCAATAATGGATTTTGTCGTCAAACTCCCCGATAACAGAAGGTATACTCAAAGGGTAAACTATGAGAATTACCCGGACTTTTGCTATCATTGTGCGGCTTTTGGGCACAACCATTTGAAGTGTAGGAAGCTGAGGGATGATGACAACAATGAGGAAGCTCCCAAAACGCACATCGAGGTACCCCCTAACAATAAGGAAGATTCTACTTGTTTGGAGGTCAACAGAGGTACGGGTGGAACTAACCCTCCTCCCCCTCATCCACCAACTTCTCAACATCCCGTAGATGCTAATAACTTGATGGACATTGAAGAAAGTGAGCACACAACACCTCCTGGTACCGGAAGTTTGGGAGAAGCATCACATGACGCGGGTCCTCCGATTTTGGGTCTTTCTGGCCCACCATGTTTGTGGGATTCTCAAGCAAGGTCCTCACTGCCTAATTCTCACCATGGCAGTGCACAACATGTTAGGATAAGTTGTGAGTCAAAACATTATGATTCTGAGATGCCTTTGAAGCCGCAACCTTCATTGGATGGAGATACATACAAGGGTGCTACGGAAAAGGCTCAAATTGTGTCACACAACGTTACCTTTGAGCGCGGGGAACATAGCTTGGCTGAATCTCATGCTATGGCTTCCAGCAACAAAGATGATGGATGGAAAGAAGTTTTGTCAAAAAAGAATGGGCCGAAAAGCAGTGGGAAAGCGAAGGCAGCCAAGCGCGGAGGTGCTAACAAAACCTCCTTTGTTTCCTAATGAAAATACTTTGTTGGAATGTCCGTGGTCTTTGCGGACAAAGGGATAAGGCAGCCACACAAGCTATAGTGTGTAGTATCACAAAACAGCATGACGCGGCTATGATTTGTCTATTGGAAACTAAACTTTCTCGGCCAAGGACAGAATCTTTCTCTACTCAAAGATTCAAAGCTTGGAAGTTTTGCTCAAATTTGGAATTCATTGGAGGCGGAAGAATGCTATTACTTTGGGATCCCTCTAGGGTTTGTTGCGAAGTGCTTGGTATGGACTCTCAGCATATCCATGTCCAGGCAAGTTGCAATATAACACAAGTGTCCTTCCTTGCCACATTTGTGTACCCAGTTTATAGCATCTCGGATAGAAGGAAGCTTTGGCATCACCTTACTCACTTGGGCATTGGCATCACTAAGCCTTGGATGATTATGGGAGATTTCAACACTTATTGCAACCCTAATGATAAGATGGGGGGTCCTCCTCTCACGCCTTATGCACTTAGGGATCTTGGTAATTTCAGGATTTCTCATGGACTAGAAGACGCTCCTTCTTCCGGTTCCTTCTACACTTGGACAAATGGTTCGATTTGGTCCAAGCTTGATAGAGTGTTGATGAATCAAAATTGGAGTGATTTGACCCTGGAATGCACGGCCAATTTCATGCCTATGGAACCTGTCTCGGACCACTGTCCTGTAATAGCCACGGTTATTACATCCTATAATGTTGGTAGCGCCCTTTCAAGTTCATGAATATGTGGCTTTCTCACCCAGCCTTTGAGCACATATTGACTTCATGTTGGAGACAAGACATATTGGGAACTGCTCAATTCGTCCTTGCCTCAAAATTGAAAGCCTTAAAGCAACCATTAAGGGCATTGAACATAAGTGACTTTGGGGGTATTGAACAAAGAGCAAAAGGGGCAAACATGGAGTTTAAGGAGGCCATCAATGCACACATGGAAAATCCCTTTGATGAGGAGCTAAAAGCCAAGGTTAAGTCCTCAAGAGCTAGAGCAAACACCTTACTGGAAGCAGAAAGACACTTCATAAGGCAGAAGTCAAGACAGAAACACTTGATTGGAAGTGATAGATGCTCCAAATACTTTCATAGCTTGATCAAGAGGAGTAATGTCAGGAACTCAATTAACATTCTTGTTAAAGCTAATGGTACCATCACTACATCTCCAGAAGAAGTTAAGAAGTTGCTTGTTGAATTTTACAAAGATCTATTAGGTACTTCCAGATCCACTACCAACTTTGATCCTGAAGTGTTCAACTATGGCCCGAAGCTAAGTGAAGAGGAGAGATTACAACTTTTGCATTTCATCACCCCAAAGGATATTTGGGAAGCTCTTTCTGATATAGGCAATGACAAGGCACCTGGACCGGATGGTTATTCTTTGCCTTCAAGAATAGATGGAGAGATGTGGGCCATGATGTTGTAAGAAGTGTCCAAGAGTTCTTCTCTACTGGAGTTCTTTTGAAGCAGGTGAATCATACCATCATTACCCTACTACCAAAGACTGATCATGATCCTAAGGTAAATGATTTCAGGCCCATCGGATTGACTAATGTGGTCTATAAGATCATCACAAAGATTCTAGCTAACAGAATGGCATTGATCCTTCATTCTCTCATTGACAAATCCCAAGGGGCTTTTGTGAAAGGAAGAAACATGATGGACAACGTATATGTGGCACAAGAGCTTGTGAGAGGATTTAATAGAGCCGAGTCTCACCAAGATGTATGCTTATGGTGGACCTTGAAAGCATTTGATACTCTTGGAGTTTCTCGAATTGGTACTAAGAAGTCTAAAATTTCCGCAGATTTATAAGTTGGATCATGGAATGTGTTAGCTCAACCTCCTTCTCCCTCTCTATCAACGGTGAGCTACATGGATACTTCAAAGGTAAGCGCGGCCTTAGACAAGGTGATCCTATGTCCCCTACTATTTTTATCTTATGCATGGAATACCTCTCAAGGCTGCTTAAAATGAAGGCTGGAGCAAGAGCTTTCTCATATTTTCCAAAGTGCAAGAATTTGGGCATTACTCATCTTGCTTTTGCGGATGACCTCATGCTCTTTTCCAAAGGAGATATATCTTCAGTTGGGATTCTTATGAATTGTCTGGAAGAGTTGGAGGCTGCCTCTGGGCTAACTCTTAACCCGTCCAAATCCTCTGTCTACTTAGCGGGAATGCATATTACTGTTCGTGAATTGATATTGTCCAGAGTGGGATTCGCCATTGGTAGCTTTCCGGTACGATACTTGGGGATCCCTTTGTCCCCAATTTCAGTCTCGGTGGACCAATTTGCTCCATTCACTAGTGCAATTTCGAATTACATTCAGAAATGGGGACATCACACTCTTTCTTATGCGGGCAAGCTGGAACTTATCAAGTCGGTTGTCGAGGGTTGAGCTTTTGGTTAGGGCACTTCCTATCCCGCCACTATTATCAACAAGGTACAGTCTGCTTGTATTCGGTTCTTATGGGAGAAACCACCAAGAGTCGCCGATATCATTTGCTTGCCTCAATGAAGGTGGCTTGGGTCTAATGAACATCAAGGAATGGAATCATGCCTTGCTATCCAAGACTATTTGGCAAACTCACATGGATGCTGATTCTCTATGGGTCCAATGGATCAATAGCCACTATTTGAGAGGTAATACAATTTGGGACTATGAGGTACGCCCTGTGGACTCCTTACTCAAAAAGATTTGTGGAATTCGCGACAAATTTGTTACTATCTTTGGTAGCCATGGTAATGCTATTGAGGGCTTTACAAAGTGTTGTACCAACGGTAAATTTGATTCAAGCCTAGTGTATGATATCTTGCGCACTCAAGTTAAAAAGCCTTGGATGTCACAAATTTGGAAAGGCTTCATTCCTCCCAAATTCTCTTTCACTGTGTGGCTAAATTGCAGAAAGCGGCTAGCTACAAAGGATACTCTTTCATATCTCAACTTGGAGGATAAGTCTTGCGGGTTCTGCAAGCAAGCTAATGAAACAAGGGAACACCTCTTCTTTACTTGCCCCTACACACACATGATTTGGAAGCACATAAAAGATTGGTTGGGCATTAGAAGAGCGATGACAACTGTTGAAAGCTCCCTTAAGTGGATTAAGAAAGATCACCGCGGGACAAGCATTCGAGCCAAAGCTATTTTGCTTACTTCTTGCATAGTGGTCTTTGAGATTTGGAGGGCAAGAAACACATTGCTCTTTAAAGGCACAAGCTTTCCGGCAGAAGAGGTCATTGCAAGAATCAAAACAACATCTTATAGAGTTCTCTATGATTTTATCCCCTCTTGTAATGGCACCATTTGAGTGACCACCCTCTCACTCCTCACTTGTTTACTTTACGTTGAGGCTTGAGATACCTCAACGACTGATTGTAGCCACTTTTCTTTTCGTTATTAGTAATAATATTTGCATTTACCTAAAAAAAAAAGTCTCTTATCTTTTAAAAACCACAGACCATTTCTTTACCTACATAAAGTTGTTATAACAAACTTCCCATAAAGTCGTTATAACACTTTATGTTTTAAACCAATCAAATTCGTTTAGCACACGTACGTCTACCGTACTACATAGTTCACACAATCATGCTAGAAAAGATAGGAAGAGGTTCACATACCTCGCGACGATTATCGACAATTAGCAAAACGCTCCAAAGTACTATCACTCTGCTAGCCTTTTCCACCCTTCAAGTATAATACGCTACTCGTAGTACTTCCATCTATAATGGCCATAAAATGTCTATCAACTTCTAGATCTCTTCGTAGAATATTCTAAATACAAGATTCCTTATTCTACGGAAAATTGGCAGACCTCCCCAGTAACCACATAAATCTCCTCCTCAATCAAGGCCCACTACCAAGCCAACAACTCCTAGGGGGGTTACACGTCTAACCGGACGTGTACAACCGCCCCACAATAATACTACAAGTCTATCAGAATACAAATCCAATGTAAACATTCAATTCTTATCCATATTCATTCTACATATAGTATACTCAACTATACATTACTACAACATGTAATATCCAATTACAATAGGGACAAAGATAATTACCTCGATGAGCCCAAAATTATCCAAGATTATAAGTCGATCTGAACAACTTTTAGCTCCAATTCTTTACGCTTCAACCCGCTCCAAGCAACCCTTAGAAGTTTCTAAACAACTTCTCTTAACACTTCATCTAAGCTATGAAGATTTTTCTAGGGCTTCATTTTGCGACTATTGGAATAAAGTAGTATTTCCTGTTTAGTATTGAAATAACTTTGGAATACTACGAAGAATTTAGGCTAAGTTATTTGGGATTTATACAACAATACTTGAAGTATTTCTACACAAAGTGGGGTTGGACGAGAACACCTAAGGGGAGGGAGGGGGAATTTTTGCCTTGGAAAAATATTTCAAGTGAGGGATGAATAAAGTCTTGCAACAAGGGGGGGGGGGGGGGTATTTATAGAAAAATCAATGGATAGGATCAAAGCAAGTGTATGGTGAGGATTTGGTCCATGTGGGAGTGGAGTCCTCCAACCAAGTGTCCACCACAACAATGAGACATGTGTCCACCACAAAAATTGGACAAGTGGCTTGCCACTTGTCCACCAAAAACGTCCAACACTTGTCCACCAACCATACGGCCAACATGGCCACATGGGGGTGACATGTGTCGCCCCCCTACTCGTCCAAAATATTTCATCTTCCGAAAATATCCGTAATGCCGAAATCTCGAAAATAAAGTGGGCCTCACAACCCGTAAATTTTCCCCGTGGGCCCCACGTGACCAATTCCGGAAATAAAATTCCATAATTCTCAAATATTCCAAAAAGTCCGAATACCAAATCTGGGAATCCAATTCCCATTAACGAACCTTTTTCCTTCACAAAATCCGGAAACTTTTCCGTCGAAAAATCACATCTTTCTTCCTTTCCAATTTTTGTGTCGTATTCTCGTACGAACGTCTTCGTATACATACCCTGGAACTACGGGGTGTAACAACTTCCTCCCGTATAAGGCCTCATAAGGCGCCATCTGAATACTGGAATGGTAGCTGTTGTTGTAAGCAAACTCCACAAGAGGCAAATGATCCTCCCAGCTACCCCTGAAATCAATAACACAAGCCCGCAGCATATCCTCAAGTGTCTGGATAGTGCGCTCGGCCTGTCCGTCGGTCTGAGGGTGAAACGCCGTACTGAGACTCACATGTGTCCCTAATCCCTTCTTAAAAGACCTCCAGAAGTTAGCCGAGAACTGGGCTCCTCTCATAGACTACCCATCGATCTGCGACTAAGGGCATCTGCAACTACATTGGCCTTCTCTGGGTGGTACAAAATATCAACATCTTAATCCTTAAGTAGCTCCAACCACCGTCTCTGTCGCAAGTTCAGCTCCCTCTGGCTGAAGATATACTGGAGACTCTTGTGGTCCGTGTAAATGTCCACATGAACTCCATATAAATAATGTCTCCAGATCTTCGAGGCATGAATCACAGCTGCCAACTCCAAGTCATGTGTGGGATAGTTTTTCTCATGCTTCCTAAGTTGTCGAGATGCGTAAGCTATAACTCTGTCGTGCTGCATCAGCACGCACCCAAGCCCGACACCTGACGCATCGCAATAAACCACATATCCATCTAAGCCCTCTGGAAGAGTAAGGACTGGGGCGGTCGTCAATTTCTCCTTTAGTAACTGGAAACTCTCCTCACAAGCATCCGTCATCAAATGTAGTTGCCTTACGAGTCACCTAGTCAAAGCGACATGAGGCAAACTTCTCCACAAACCTCCGATAATAACCTGCAAGGCCCAAAAAGTTGCGCACCTCCGTCGGTGTAATGGGTCTAGGCCAAGTCTTGACTGCCTCAATCTTAGTCAGACAACCCGAATACCATCGGCTCCGATAACATGTCCTAAGAAAGCCACTGAAGCCAGCCAAAACTCGCATTTCGAGAACTTGGCATACAACTGTCGGTCCCTGAGGACTCCCAATACCGTCCTCAAATGATCTGTATGCTCCTGCTCTGTGCGCGAATACACCAAGATATCATCAATGAACACTATAACGAACATATCCAAGAATGGCCTGAACACCCTATTCATCAAATCCATGAATACCGCTGGAGCGTTGGTCAATCCGAAAGACATCACCCTGAACTCATAGTGCCCATACCGGGTCCTGAATGCAGTCTTCGGGATATCTGCCTCTCTAACTCGCACCTGATGATAACCAGAACGCAGGTCTATCTTGGAAAAACATCTTGCACCCTGCAACTGGTCAAACAAATCATCAATCCTGGGGAGGGGATATCTGTTCTTGATAGTTACCTTGTTCAGCTGCCTGTAATCAATACACATACGCAGCGTCCCATCCTTCTTCTTTACAAATAACACTGGCGCTCCCCAGGGAGAAACACTTGGCCTGATAAAGCCTTTCTCCAACAAATCTTTCAGCTGGTCCTTCAATTCCTTCAACTCGGCAGGTGCCATCCTGTATGGCGGAATAGATATCGGTCGAGTGGCTGGCGCCAAATCAATGCAAAACTCAATCTCCTCTCGGGAGGATACGGGCTTCGTGCGGGAATACGTGCGGAAACTCTCTAACAATGGAATCGATCAAGGTCCGGTATCTCACCTCGATGTCGAATACCCAAACCAAATGGTAAATATACCCTTCCGTACCATCTTCCTAGCCTTGAGGTAAGAAATAAACCTACCGCCGGCGATGCAGATTCCTTCCACTCGATGCAGGCTCACCAGAAACGGAACCGAACTAACCTCTCTCTGCAATCCACATTGGCATAGCAAGACGCTAGCCAATCCATACCCATAATCACATCGAAGTCTGTCATATCCAACTCTATCAAGTCAGCTAGAGTATGACGACCATCTATAGTCACTGGGCAAGCCTTATATACCCGGCTACCATCAAGCACTCTGGCGTAGCCACCTCAACATATTCTATGGACTCTGCTCTATCCTACTCTACTGGAAATATGAGGAGATATATAGGACAAGGTAGAACCTGGATCTATCAAAGCATATACATCACAGCAAGAAACCAATAATGTACCTATGACGACATCGGGTGACGCCTCACGGTCTGACGATCGAAATAGCATAGATGCGGTTCGAGGACCGTGGAATCGAACCCCGCCACGACGCCGCGGCTTTGGCCCGTGAACACCACGCCCTCGGGCGCATAACTGCGAAGATGAAGACCCGGCAAGCCTGGGTCGGTGAGCCATAGCATTTCCGTCGCCTCTGGTCGGACAATCTCTCTTCAAATGGCCTGCATGCCACAAGAGTAACAAGCTCCTGGAGGAACACGACACCCCCCATAATGGCAATCACCACATCGACCACACCGAGGCATAGGTGGCCTCATCTGACTGGAACTCTGGTCCCTCTGGAAACCCGAAGCCCTGGAACCCTGTCCTGCTCCTGAATACTCTGTACGTCCCGAAGATGGTGGAGGAGCGCTCTGGACCGGCTGTGGTGCAAATCTGGTCTGCTGCTGGGGTTGTCTACCCCTAAAACTACCAGAGGACCTTCGTCACGGCCTCTTCTGCGATACACATGCCGATTCGGCCCCTGCGTTCCTCACACCCAAGTGCATATGCCTGCATGCGGGCAATGTCCATGCCCGGCTGAAGAACCACTCCGGTTCAAATCTCAGCCAAGTGATCATCGAGTCCTGTGACATAGCGGTGCACCCTGTCCTCCATGTCTGCTACCAAAGCGGGCACATACCGAGCCAATGAGTCAAACTCCACGTTGTACTCCCGGACCGTCCGCCCACTCTGTCTCAGTGTCAAAAATCTATCGGCCCGAGCCCTCCTCATCTGCGGAGGCAAGAAATGGCCAAGTAACGCCTCTGAGAACTCGTCCCAAACAGCTGGAAGCGCATGCTCCCCCGGGACAGTTCCCATGAATCATACGATCAATCTGCGGTGTCCGCGGCCGATGCGAACCTAGTACCACCGACTCGGTCTCAAGCCCCGATCACCCTCGCGATCCAGAATCGCCGGATAAACTCCGAGGATCATCCTCGTGCCTCGACCCATAAAACTCTGGTGGGCCGCACTCAAAAGTCCTCGGTCTCGCTAGCGACTATGTCTTTGAACTACGGTACAACTGGAACTGTTGTCTCTGCCTATCCTCATGCAGCCACGATCTCGGCGATGGCGATCGCCATCTCCTTGTAGCCCATATCCTCTGCCCCTGGCTGCTGGACTGGAGGCTCAGGTACCGCGGTCTCAGTAGCCGCTGCTGCTGCCTCAGACTCTGCTGGGGTTGGCGACGTTGTAGAACTCGCCGTCCGAAACACCTCATCCGGTGGGGCGGGCACGTGCCTCGTAACCCTCGGTGCCCTACTAGTAGTTCCCTCTACTGCCTTGCCCTTCTGGGCCGCGGTTGCCTTGCGTGGAGGCATAACTGATACAGGAAAAATACGTCAGAGGAAATTCAACCTATAACACAGCTCTATTGCACGATCTTAGAGTGAAAGAATGGAAACCAATCCTAAATATCCTGCAGCCTCCTGATTATAGATGTGGTGCACAACACACCGATAATCAAGACTCTACTAGATACGGCCTGTAGACCCTTTCCGAGGATTAACTGCTCTGATACCACTTTTGTAACGATCCAACCCCGGATCCGTGACCGGTGCCTTGACCCGGGCACCCTTGTGACCCAACATCAGAGAAAACCAGCGGAATATAAACTCACAATAAACAACTATAATGATATAAAATAGTCTAGCCCAAAATGGCTACCCCAAAAGTACATAAAATCGAACAGTTACATCCTTAAACAACCCAAGTTATGACAAGACTACAGGCCTCTAAGAAGGAATAACACTATGACGGGACAGGGCCCCGTCATGCCCCTGAATGTACAAAACATCAACAACACCAGGGAGAATCATACCAAAAGTCGAGCCTTCAAGAAATGGAGCTCGACACCGAGTAAAAGATCCTAGGAATGAGGAGCTACCACGCTTTCCCACCTGCGCATGAGCGGCCCAGGAAGGGGTCGACACAACGTACCAAGTATGTAAAATCAAAAAATCGTAGTAATATCATAAGTCAAAAATAAAGTGGAATCATAGATAAAAATCAATTTCCTTGCCGTGCCTTACTAACAATGAGAGTAACAAGTATAAATCTTATAGCATAAAAATAGGAGGCTCACGATCAAAGCAGGTACCTCGCCTGTAGTATCATTAAGCAATCCTACTCGGGACTATTTCACTGCGTGGGTCTGTGGACCCGCGTGAATCATCCGCCTCGTCGTGGGACTATTTCACCCGCATGGGACTATTTCACCGCATGGATCCTGTGGACCCGCACGAGTACCATCGCCGTACTCGCACGGGACTATTTCACCCGCGTGGATCCCGTGGTCGGATCCGCATGAGTGCAAGCGCGCTCGCGTCATGGGTAGAAAATCCATGGCATAGATAATAACCCGGGTTTACCGTAATAATACAAATATATAACATAGCTCATCAAGCTATCATACATAACATAAGCACTACCGCCTATCATATCATACATAAGCACTACCGGTCTATCATATCACAACATAAGCACTACCTATCATATCATACATAAGCACTCTAACATCATAACATAAGCAAGTTAAGAAATCCCCTAACTTCTTATTAACATTATTAATATATCCTCTCATTTTAGTATCCTAAGGCACTAACATGTCTTTTAATAGAAAATCCGGGATTCAACCCAAGTACCATGTACTTCTAACTTTTTAGGAAAAACTCTTTTTATACAAAGATTCCAAGATACTAATCACCATAGTATCAAGTTACGATTTCTTTTCAAGACAAGTCACATTTCCTTTTAGAAATATAATAGGCTTCTAAATCAAGTGACTTCATTTCCTTTAAAACCTTAGGCAACCAATGCCTAAAAATCAATTCTCCTTTCTTAGTTTCACATCCTTTACGCACTTGTTTTAATTAGAGTAAACCTTTCTTTGTGAACCTTTCAAGAAAACTAATATAACCAACTTCCCATAAAGTCATTATATTAGCGTTATCCCTTTGTCAAATACATTTTCCCTCAATCCAAGGAACTTATACTTTTGAAATGAAACAAGTATCATATACTTTAAAACAAGTGTAGATTATCAAATCTTGTCATTATCTCGTACTACATAGATACAACTATTCATGCTCAAGAGATAGGAAAGCTCTACATACCTCTTCGGTCAATCCACTTGCTAAGTCCAACTACCGCAAGTAATATGTCAACCTTTAATAACCATAGTGCGTTTATTAACCTCTAATTTCAATGTAGAAATAATCTAAGTTCAAAGCCCCTAATTCTATGGAAAATTGGGCAGCATTTCCTTTGTTTCTACATACTTTGCCACCTTTCTCAAGGCCGAATTCAACATCCAAATGCCACATTTAAGGCTCAACAATCCAAACATATCAAAGGGGATTACACACCTAAACTTGGGTGTGTAAAATTCTGCCCCAAAAGGTACAACAATTCACTTAACAATTCTAAAGTAGTTTTTAGGCTACAACATGCTCATAATATCTCTTTAGCCAAATCCTTCATACCCAAACCACATTTCTTGCATGCAATGACTCTAATAGCATTATTTACTACCACAAGTACTTTCTTCTTAACATGCAACACTAAAAACTAATAATAGAGGAAGAATCATTACCTTAGAGATTTAGCCAAAACTATTCCAACAATTGTTGCTAGCCTCCTTTTCAAGAATACCACCACAATAACCTCCACAAGCTTGCAAATAACTTTCCTTCTTAACACCCTTTTCAGATTTTCCTTAAGCTTGGAGTTTCTCTTGATTTTCTAGAGAGAAGGGAGAGCTTTTTAGCTTAGAGAGAGAGAAAGATGAAGGATGAAAGATGACCAAGTCTTCAAGACTTGGTCAATATAAGGCATGCAACATTTCAGATGGGGGGGACACTTGTCACCCACCCATGACCTCTTTTAAAACAAAACAGTGCAGAAATTTCCACTAACTCTCGCAGATCCCGCCTCGGCGCCGCGGCCCTGCAGTCGGCGCCGCGGCGCTGAAACTCCTGCCGCCTTCTTAGGACTTTCCGGCGCCGCGGCCCTGCTTCCCGGCGCCGCGGCGCTGAAACTTCAGCGACCCCTCAGATCTTCCGGCGCCGCGGCCCTACAATCACCCGCCTTGGCGCCGCGGCGCTGAGGCCCCTGACCGCGGTCCAGACCCGAACCACGGGGTATAACATTCTCCCCCCCTTAGAAACATTCGTCCCGAATGTTCCTTCTAGGCTTACTCGAATCACAAATCGACGTAGACGCTCTTAACTACTCTTTTGCAAATAAAGACGCTCCCCACGGCCACAACAATACTTAAGCACAATTGCTAAATCAAAACTAACAAGCAGGAAAGTGGGTTACCTGGAGGTGTAGGGAATAAGTGAGGATATTTCTTCATCATGTCCTCCTCCGCTTCCCACGTCATCTCTTCCCTGTTCTCGTTCCGCCATAAGACCTTGACGGAAGCCACATCCTTTGTCCGAAGTCGTCTAACCTGACGATCGAGTATCGCTATGGGACTCTCCTCATACGATAACTCCTCTGTTACCTGAACCTCATGAATCGGATGCACTCTAGATGGGTCTCCAATACATTTCCGCAACATGGACACATGGAAAACTGGATGTACCGCCTCCAAATCGGATGGCAGATCTAACTCATAGGCAACCCTGCCTACCCTACGGACAATCTGGTAAGGCCCAATGTACCTTGGGCTAAGTTTTCCTTTCTTCCCAAATCTCATCACGCCATTCATGGGTGACACCTTCAGGAAAACCCAATCATGTACCTCAAACTCCAAGTGCCGACGCCGCTGATCTGCATACGACCTGTAGGCTGGGCGCAACAACCGCTCCTGGATAAGCTTCACCTTATCCACTGCCTGCTGAACTAAGTCTGGCCCGACTAACTGAACTTCTCCCACCTCGAACCAGCCTATCGGTGACCTGCACTTCTGTCACAAGATTAGTGAGATTGTTCCGGATCGGGGAACATGTCACGACCCGATCCCGGGCCCGCGACTGGTGCCTTACCCCGGGCACCCTAGTGATACAACATCAGAGAAAATCAGCGGAAATAAAAACTTAAACATGAACAAGACATAAAATAAGCAATAGGCTAACCAAAACGGTTACCTTCCTGTATATATAAATCTAAATTGAACAGTTAAATCCCTTACAAACCCTGCCCACAACAGTACTACAGACCTCTACGAATTTTATAACAACTATGACGGACGGGGCCCGCCATACCCCGAATGTACAAGAACCTACAAACTCGTGGAATCATACCAAAGATAAGCTTCCGAGAAAGCAGAGCTTCCCAAACGCTGAGCGTGATCCTATGGCGAGGATCAACAACCGGTGTACCTCTACCTGCGGCATGAACGCAGCCGAAGGAGGTCGATCTGGCCAGTACAAGTATGTGGCCCGAAAATCGTAAATGAAATCATAATAGTCTATATAAAGCAGAGACATGTATGATAACCAAACTACGATTCACAATATATATTAGCAATCGTATGTCAAGTCGTGGACTCACGCGTAAAGTCATCACTCAAATATAACCCAGAATTTAACTCGCACAACGCGTGCCGGCGTCTTACCTCGGTATAAGCATGGCCATGGAACCGTCCTAATGGAAGCATACCTGGGCCACCCATCGTGTCGGTATGTCAAAGGAAATAACAAGATAACAATCATAATGGAAGCGTACTCGTGGGCCACCCGTGTCGGTATGTCCAAAGCAAATAATGAATAACACTCCTAATGAAGCATACCCGTGGGCCACCCATCGTGTCAGTATGTCCAAAAGGAAATAACAAGAAAACAAGATTAGTGGAAGCATCCTCGGGGGCACCCCATCGTGTCGGTATGTCCAAAGCAAATAATGAATAACACTCCAATAAGCGTACGTGGGCCACCCATCGTGTCAGTATGTCCAAAAGGAAATAACAAGATAACAATCATAGTGGAAGCATACTCGTGGGCCACCCATCGTGTCAGTATGTCCAAAGCAAATAAAAGAATAACACTCCTAATGGAAGCATACCCGTGGGCCACCCATCGTGTCAGTAGGTCGAGTAGGTAATAACACTATAACAATCATAGTGGAAGCATACTCGTGGGCCACCTATCGTGTCAGTCTGTCCAAAGCAAATAATAGAATAACACTCTAATGGAAGCGTACGTGGGCCACCCATCGTGTCAGTATGTCCAAAAGGAAATAACAAGATAACAATCATAGTGGAAGCATACTCGTGGGCACCCGTGTCAGTATGTCCAAAGCAAATAACAGAATAACACTCCTAATGGAAGCATACCCATGGGCCACCCATCGTGTCAGTATGTCCAAAAGGAAATAACAAGATAACAATCATAGTGGAAGCATACTCGTGGGCCACCCATCGTGTCAGTATGTCCAAAGCAAATAACAGAATAACACTCCTAATGGAAGCATACCCGTGGGCCACCCATCGTGTCAGTATGTCCAAAAGGATCGATATAGTGGAAGCATACCCGTGGGCCACCCATCGTGTCAGTATGTCCATCAATTAACTGGATAAGCCGCCCTCGGCGAGACGCGGTACGAAACATAACACTTGCACAACAAAAGCTATCACCACAAGCATAGGCAAGTTCAACATACTTTTAGACATTCTTTTTATGAACACAAATCCGGGTTTTAACCCCAAGGTACTACGTATTTTAACTCTTTAAAAGATCCATTTCTTTCACAAAAAGTCACACGATACCCGTAGTATCAAAAATTGAGTAACTGTCTTTGTAAGTAAACCAAAACAATTTTCATACTTTCTTTTTAAACCAAATCATTTCTCCCTTTAAAGTCCAGTTACCATTTTAAATCCAATAATAAAACCATCCTTTTGTTTTCATAAAGTCGTTATAACTAACTTCCCATAAAGCTATTATAACACTTTATGTTTTAAACCAATACACTTCAAATTCCTCAAGTCTCATTTCTTTTAGAAAACAAGTTCCTTACTTTGGAATTTAAGAAAAATCAATACTTGTTATTAATGATCTTATTAAAGCAGTCATGATCTAGGAAATGTAATACAATTTTGTCTTATCTTAGCTTCTATGCAGATGGAGGTTTCTACTGGTTTTAATATAATTAATTATTTGTCAATACATTTTCCTTTATTAACGCTGCAGTGGTTTGTTCGATACTTATTCTCATTTCCGAAATCAATATAACTTATTCCTTTTAAAACTCAATTACCCATTTATCATAAATGCGGTTTCACAACTTTTTAACACAAACCAAATCCTTAATATTTCACATCAAGTCATTTATAAGTCAAGTCTCTTATCTTTTATCCACAACACAACTTTCTAAGTCTTGAGGTTTTTTTTTTTTAATTTCTTAAAGAGTTAGAGAGAAGTTTCTCTCACTAAGGAAAACGCTCTCAACGTTTTCCCTTAGTTGCTCCTTCGGTTTTTCCCATCTTCCCACCCTATATTCTACCATTGTTTCACCACGATTTGAAGTTTAATGTACACAGCATGAAAAGGTCTAAACGTTACACACGCTCCAACAATGATTCAGGAGGCTCAGGAAGTTCGTGAAGGCGTAACTAAGAAAAAGAAAAAAAATGGCGGAAGTCCAATCATTGTTGAAGAAAATCTTATCCCGTCAGTTTCAGACCCAACAGTGCTAGTTCATGTCACACCTGATTCTCGTATCCCACTTGAGAATGTAGCAGACGATTCTATGCTGCAAAAGATACATGAATGGGGCAAAAGTATAGAAGTCGAGGGCTTGGATAATAGTGAGTTTGAAGGGGGAAATTTTCGTGGTTCACCAATAACCAACCCAGAATTAATCCCTTCTGTTACTCTGCCGGAAATGAGTACCCCCACAATGCCTGGAAATCTGCTCAGGCAAGAAGGAAAGGAAAAAAAAATGGGTCAGGAATTGCAATTGTTGATGATAGGAGTGCTGGCATACTCGGGTCCAAACCGGGTCAAGTCGCGGGTCAGCGGTTCAGGGCGGGTCAGGTGGGTGCCCATGGGTTCAGGAATTATCCCGTTATGCTTAGATCTAGATCAGTTGGGAGTATTGAAGAGACTTCTAATCCCAAAGAACCTTTCACGGGTGCCAAAGTGTCTCAATTTAATGTCGCGGATACCAAAGAACCTCTTCGAAGAACGGGACGAGGCGTGAGGCAGAAGGCTAAGGCGGTGCAGGCGGGAGTCCATGAGACTCTGAGCATTCCCATTATGCTTGGATCGAGTTCTGTTGGTGGAAACAAAGTGCCTAACATTAATGCTGCAGGAGCCGAGGAGTCACAATTTAATGTTGTGGGTATCGAAGAGCCCCCTTTAATGACGGGCCATTGCGTGGGACAAAAAGCTAAGGCGGGGCAGACGGGAGTTATTGAGCCTTTGAGCATTCCCATTATGCTTGGATCGAGTTCAGTTGGTGGAAAAGAAGAGTTCTATTTCCCCAAGGTACCTAACATTAATACCGCGGGAGCCGAGGCATCGCCATTTAATGCTGCGGGTATCAAGGAGTCTCCATCAATTACGGGCCATTTCGTGGGACAGAATTCTAAACCGGTTCATAAGGGAGTCCAAGGGTCGAGGTATATTCCCGCATTGCAAGGACAAAGGTCAGTTGTGGGGCACGAAGTTACTTCTAATTCCAAGGTGCCTCGGCAAACCATGAACATTAATATCTCGGGAACCAATATGTTAGACTTAAATGCAGCGGGTCTTTATGATGGTCTGATTTCCAAGACGGGGCAGGGGGATAACCATGGGTCATTAACTATTCTCGTAAAGCAAGGAGCTAAGTCAGTTGTGAGAAACAAAGCTAATTCTATTTTCAAGGAGCTTAGGAACTCCATGACCATTAATAACGCGGGAGACGAGGGGTCAGCCTTGAATGTTGCGGGATCCAAAGAGTCCTCTCGTGTTTTAAGACAACAACCCCAGATTTATTTAAGTGTCACTAATGAAGCCTTCCCTACTTTAGATAGTTTGCTAAGTGGAGTCAATGTCAAGAATCACAACAAACCTTTCGTCTTTAATACTTCCTTGGATTCGAGTAAAGTCTTAAACATACCTCCTCTCTCATCGAATACCCCTTCACTACCCTCTGAATTACACAACACCTCACCCCTTCTATCTTCTCTTCCTTCTTTTACTCCTGAAACCCAACACAAATTCCTACCCTCCCAGATAGTGCGAATCCTCTCTCCTATCGCGGGCCCAAGCTCATTTCCTCCTACTCAACACCCTCTGCCTATACCTCCAGATATACCTCCCAATGATTTACATACTAATGCATCTTCTAAACCACATCATATTCCTGCCGCTGCTACTACTCATAACAATCTTCCCCCAAACCATGGCAAAGGTACCTTCCCTCCCAAAAAGACTTATGCTGGAGTCTTTGCGGGAACTAGGATTGAGGCAAAGGGTATGAAGTTACAATTCATTTAACAACAAGGGGCAGAAGTAGATATAGAAGTTGAAGATGAAGTTCCTTTCATAGAAACATGGGTCTATTGCCTAATAGGTTGCTTCACGGGTCCTTTCCCGGGAAGAGAAGCATTGAATACCATTGTGAAAGGATGGGGAGTTAAATGTCGTATTATACCATATGGCAAAGGCTGGACAGTGTTCAAATTCATGACGGAGGAGGACCGCACTAATGTACTTCACGGAGGCCCTTATATGGTCTACGGGAAAACTATGATGCTCAAGGCTATCAATAAAGGAGTTCTAATAACGGATGACTTATTCATGGACATTCCTATTTGGGTCACTTTTCCGGACATTCCCCTTTCTATTTGGAGTGCAACGGGCCTTAGTAAGATTGTTTCACGTGTAGGAAAACCTCTTTACACGGACCAATATACTAAGGAAAGGTCTAAAATGAACTATGCAAGAGTTCTAGTGGAAGTGGATGTTAGCAAGGAGCCAATAATGGATTTTGTCGTCAAACTCCCCGATAACAGAAGGTATACTCAAAGGGTAAACTATGAGAATTACCCGGACTTTTGCTATCATTGTGCGGCTTTTGGGCACAACCATTTGAAGTGTAGGAAGCTGAGGGATGATGACAACAATGAGGAAGCTCCCAAAAAACGCAATACTGAGGTACCCCCTAACAATAAGGAAGATTCTACTTGTTTGGAGGTCAACAGAGGTGCGGGTGGAACTAACCGTCCTCCCCCTCATCCACCAACTTCTCAACATCCCGTAGATGCTAATAACTTGATGGACATTGAAGAAAGTGAGCACACAACACCTCCTGGTACCGGAAGTTTGGGAGAAGCATCACATGACGCGGGTCCTCCGATTTTGGGTCTTTCTGGCCCACCATGTTTGTGGGATTCTCAAGCAAGGTCCTCACTGCCTAATTCTCACCATGGCAGTGCACAACATGTTAGGATAAGTTGTGAGTCAAAACATTATGATTCTGAGATGCCTTTGAAGCCGCAACCTTCATTGGATGGAGATACATACAAGGGTGCTACGGAAAAGGCTCAAATTGTGTCACACAACGTTACCTTTGAGCGCGGGGAACATAGCTTGGCTGAATCTCATGCTATGGCTTCCAGCAACAAAGATGATGGATGGAAAGAAGTTTTGTCAAAAAAGAATGGGCCGAAAAGCAGTGGGAAAGCGAAGCGACCAGCGGAGGTGCTAACAAAACCTCCTTTGTTTCCTAATGAAAATACTTTGTTGGAATGTCCGTGGTCTTTGCGGACAAAGGGATAAGGCAGCCACACAAGCTATAGTGTGTAGTATCACAAAAAGCGACATGACCGGCTATGATTTGTCTATTGGAAACTAAACTTTCTCGGCCAAGGACAGAATCTTTCTCTACTCAAAGATTCAAAGCTTGGAAGTTTTGCTCAAATTTGGAATTCATTGGAGGCGGAAGAATGCTATTACTTTGGGATCCCTCTAGGGTTTGTTGCGAAGTGCTTGGTATGGACTCTCAGCATATCCATGTCCAGGCAAGTTGTAATATAACACAAGTGTCCTTCCTTGCCACATTTGTGTACCCAGTTTATAGCATCTCGGATAGAAGGAAGCTTTGGCATCACCTTACTCACTTGGGCATTGGCATCACTAAGCCTTGGATGATTATGGGAGATTTCAACACTTATTGCAACCCTAATGATAAGATGGGGGGTCCTCCTCTCACGCCTTATGCACTTAGGGATCTTGGTAATTTCAGGATTTCTCATGGACTAGAAGACGCTCCTTCTTCCGGTTCCTTCTACACTTGGACAAATGGTTCGATTTGGTCCAAGCTTGATAGAGTGTTGATGAATCAAAATTGGAGTGATTTGACCCTGGAATGCACGGCCAATTTCATGCCTATGGAACCTGTCTCGGACCACTGTCCTGTAATAGCCACGGTTATTGCATCCTATAATGTTGGGAAGCGCCCTTTCAAGTTCATGAATATGTGGCTTTCTCACCCAGCCTTTGAGCACATATTGACTTCATGTTGGAGACAAGACATATTGGGAACTGCTCAATTCGTCCTTGCCTCAAAATTGAAAGCCTTAAAGCAACCATTAAGGGCATTGAACATAAGTGACTTTGGGGGTATTGAACAAAGAGCAAAAGGGGCAAACATGGAGTTTAAGGAGGCCATCAATGCACACATGGAAAATCCCTTTGATGAGGAGCTAAAAGCCAAGGTTAAGTCCTCAAGAGCTAGAGCAAACACCTTCGAAGCGAAAGACACTTCATAAGGCAGAAGTCAAGACAGAAACACTTGATTGGAAGTGATAGATGCTCCAAATACTTTCATAGCTTGATCAAGAGGAGTAATGTCAGGAACTCAATTAACTTTCTTGTTAAAGCTAATGGTACCATCACTACATCTCCAGAAGAAGTTAAGAAGTTGCTTGTTGAATTTTACAAAGATCTATTAGGTACTTCCAGATCCACTACCAACTTTGATCCTGAAGTGTTCAACTATGGCCCGAAGCTAAGTGAAGAGGAGAGATTACAACTTTTGCATTTCATCACCCCAAAGGATATTTGGGAAGCTCTTTCTGATATAGGCAATGACAAGGCACCTGGACCGGATGGTTATTCGGCTGCCTTCTTCAAGAATAGATGGAGAGATGTGGGCCATGATGTTGTAAGAAGTGTCCAAGAGTTCTTCTCTACTGGAGTTCTTTTGAAGCAGGTGAATCATACCATCATTACCCTACTACCAAAGACTGATCATGATCCTAAGGTAAATGATTTGTGCCCATCGGATTGACTAATGTGGTCTATAAGATCATCACAAAGATTCTAGCTAACAGAATGGCATTGATCCTTCATTCTCCCATTGACAAATCCCAAGGGGCTTTTGTGAAAGGAAGAAACATGATGGACAACGTATATGTGGCACAAGAGCTTGTGAGAGGATTTAATAGAGCCAGAGTCTCACCAAGATGTATGCTTATGGTGGACCTTCGGAAAGCATTTGATACAGTCTCTTGGAGTTTCCTCGAATTGGTACTAAGAAGTCTAAAATTTCCAGACAGATTTATAAGTTGGATCATGGAATGTGTTAGCTCAACCTCCTTCTCCCTCTCTATCAACGGTGAGCTACATGGATACTTCAAAGGTAAGCGCGGCCTTAGACAAGGTGATCCTATGTCCCCTACTATTTTTATCTTATGCATGGAATACCTCTCAAGGCTGCTTAAAATGAAGGCTGAAGCAAGAGCTTTCTCATATTTTCCAAAGTGCAAGAATTTGGGCATTACTCATCTTGCTTTTGCGGATGACCTCATGCTCTTTTCCAAAGGAGATATATCTTCAGTTGGGATTCTTATGAATTGTCTGGAAGAGTTGGAGGCTGCCTCTGGCTAACTCTTAACCCGTCCAAATCCTCTGTCTACTTAGCGGGAATGCATATTACTGTTCGTGAATTGATATTGTCCAGAGTGGGATTCGCCATTGGTAGCTTTCCGGTACGATACTTGGGGATCCCTTTGTCCCCAATTTCAGTCTCAGTGGACCAATTTGATCCATTCACTAGTGCAATTTCGAATTACATTCAGAAATGGGGACATCACACTCTTTCTTATGCGGGCAAGCTGGAACTTATCAAGTCGGTTGTCCAAGGGGTTGAGAGCTTTTGGTTCCGGGCACTTCCTATCCCGGCCACTATTATCAACAAGGTACGGTCTGCTTGTATTCAGTTCTTATGGGGAGGGAAACCACCAAGAGTCGCAGGATATCATTTGCTTGCCTCAGCGAAGGTGGCTTGGGTCTAATGAACATCAGGAATGGAATCATGCCTTGCTATCCGGACTATTTGGCAAACTCACATGGATCTGATTCTCTATGGGTCCAATGGATCAATAGCCATTATTTGAGAGGTAATACAATTTGGGACTATGAGGTACGTCCTAGGGACTCCCCCTTACTCAAAAAGATTTGTGGAATTCGCGACAAATTTGTTACTATCTTTGGTAGCCATGGTAATGCTATTGAGGGCTTTACAAAGTGTTGTACCAACAGTAAATTTGATTCAAGCCTAGTGTATGATATCTTGCGCACTCAAGTTAAAAAGCCTTGGATGTCACAAATTTGGAAAGGCTTCATTCCTCCCAAATTCTCTTTCCTTTGTGTGGCTAAATTGCAGAAGCGGCTAGCTACAAAGGATACTCTTTCATATCTCAACTTGGAGGATAAGTCTTGCGGGTTACGCAAGCAAGCTAATGAAACAAGGGAACACCTCTTCTTTACTTGCCCCTACACATGATTTGGAAGCACATAAAAGATTGGTTGGGCATTAGAAGAGCGATGACAATCGTTGAAAGCTCCCTTAAGTGGATTAAGAAAGATCACCGGGACAAGCATTCGAGCCAAAGCTATTTTGCTTACTTCTTGCATAGTGGTCTTTGAGATTTGGAGGGCAACACATTGCTCTTTGAAGGCACAAGCTTTCCGGCAGAAGAGGTCATTGCAAGAATCAAAACAACATCTTATAGAGTTCTCTATGATTTTATCCCCTCTTGTAATGGCACCATTTGAGTGACCACCCCTCCCCTCCCTCACTTCTTGTTTACTTTACGTTGAGGCTTGAGATACCTCAACGACTGATTGTAGCCACTTTTCTTTTCGTTATTAGTAATAATATTTGCATTTACCTAAAAAAAAAGTCTCTTATCTTTTAAAAACCACAGACCATTTCTTTACCTACATAAAGTTGTTATAACAAACTTCCCATAAAGTCGTTATAACACTTTATGTTTTAAACCAATCAAATTCGTTTAGCACACGTCGCTCACCGCACTACATAGTTCACACAATCATGCTAGAAAAGATAGAAAGAGGTTCACATACCTCGCGACGATTATCGACAATTAGCAAAACGCTCCAAAGTACTATCACTCTGCTAGCCTTTTCCACCCTTCAAGTAGAATACGCTACTCATAGTACTTCCATCTATAATGGCCATAAAATGTCTATCAACTTCTAGATCTCTTCGTAGAATATTCTAAATACAAGATTCCTTATTCTACGGAAAATTCGTGCACCTCCCCCAGTAACCACATAAATCTCCTCCTCAATCAAGGCCCACTACTAAGCCAACAACTCCAGGGGTTACATCGTCTAACGTGTACAACATTCCCACAATAATACTACAAGTCTCAGTAAATACGGTCAATGTAAATCTGATTCAATTCTTATCCATATTCATTCTACATATAGTATACTCAACTATACATTACTACAACATGTAATATCCAATTACAATAGGGGGACAAAGATAATTACCTCGATGAGCCCAAAATTATCCAAGATTATAAGTCGATCCTGAACAACGTTTAGCTCCAATTCCTTACGCTCCAACCCGCTCCAAGCAACCCTTAGAAGTTTCTAAACAACTTCTCTTAACACTTCATCTAAGCTATGAAGATTTTTCTAGGGCTTCATTTTGCGACTATTGGAATAAAGTAGTATTTCCGGGCTTCTTAGTATTGAAATAACTTTGGAATACTACGAAGAATTTAGGCTAAGTTATTTGGGATTTATACAACAATACTTGAAGTATTTCTACACAAAGTGGGGGGGGTTGGACGAGAACACCTAAGGGGAGGGAGGGGGAATTTTTGCCTTGGAAAAATATTTCAAGTGAGGGATGAATAAAGTCTTGCAACAAGGGGGGGGGGGGGGGTATTTATAGAAAAATCAATGGATAGGATCAAAGCAAGTGTATGGTGAGGATTTGGTCCATGTGGGAGTGGAGTCCTCCAACCAAGTGTCCACCACAACAATGAGACATGTGTCCACCACAAAAATTGGACAAGTGGCTTGCCACTTGTCCACCAAAAACGTCCAACACTTGTCCACCAACCATTCGGCCAACATGGCCCACGTGGGGTGACATGTGTCGCCCTACTGCGTCAAAATATTTCATCTTCCAAAATATCCGTAATGCGAAATCTCAAAATAAAGTGGGCCTCACAAGTAAATTTTCCCGTGGCCCCACGTGACCAATTCGGAAATAAAATTCCATAATTCTCAAATATTCCAAAAGTCCGAATACCAAATCGGGAATCAATTCCCATTAACGAACCTTTTCCTTAACAAAATCCGGAAACTTTTCCGTCGAAAAATCACATCTTTCTTCCTTTCCAATTTTTGTGTGGTATTCTCGTACGAACGTCTTCGTATACATACCCTGGTACTTCGGGGTGTAACAACTTCCTCCCGTATAAGGCCTCATAAGGCGCCCATCGAATCCGGAATGGTAGCCGTTGTTGTAAGCAAACTCCACAAGAGGCAAATGATCCTCCACTACCCCGAAATCAATAACACAAGCGCGGCATATCCTCAAGTGTCTGGATAGTGCGCTCGGCCTGTCCGTCGGTCTGAGGGTGAAACGCCGTACTGAGACTCACATGTGTCCCTAATCCCTTCTTAAAAGACCTCCAGAAGTTAGCCGAGAACTGGGCTCCTCTATCTGATATAATCGACACTGGGACTCCGTGCAGTCTCACAATCTCTCTAACATATAATCTGGCATAGTCCTCAGCTGAGAACGTCGTTCTGACCGGAAGAAAATGGGCTGATTTCGTCAGCCTGTCGACAATCACCCAAATGGAATCATGCTTCCTCTGAGTGGTAGGTAGCCCTGTGATAAAATCCATATTTATCACCTCCCACTTCCAAGTTGGAATATCAATAGCCTGCAATAGCCCACCGGGCTTTTGGTGCTCAATCTTGACCTGCTGACAATTAGGACACGGTGCAACAAAACCTGTCACGTCCCTCTTCAGGCCATCCCACCAATACACACACCTGAGGTCATGGTACATCTTAGTCGACCCCGGGTGAATAGAATAACGAGCACTATGTGCCTCCCCCAAAATCTGCTGACGAAGTCCTGTCACATCGGGAACACACAATCGGCTCTCAAACCTTAGCACCCCATCAGGCGCTACCTCAAATAGACTTTTCTCTCTCTGAAGAGCGGCATCTCGATACCGCACCATAATCGGATCCTCATACTGTCGCCTCTTCACCTCCTCGACGATGGAAGACTCGGCAACCTCTCGAACCCGAACTCCATCACTATCAGAATCAAACAAACGAACCCCAAGGCTCGCTAGCTGACGAATCTCTCGGACCATATCCTTTTTCCCCGGCGGTACATCGGATAGACTACCCATCGATCTGCGACTAAGGGCATCTGCAACTACATTGGCCTTCTCTGGGTGGTACAAAATATCAACATCGTAATCCTTAAGTAGCTCCAACCACCGTCTCTGTCGCAAGTTCAGCTCCCTCTGGCTGAAGATATACTGGAGACTCTTGTGGTCTGTGTAAATGTCCACATGAACTCCATATAAATAATGTCTCCAGATCTTCGAGGCATGAATCACAGCTGCCAACTCCAAGTCATGTGTGGGATAGTTTTTCTCATGCTTCCTAAGTTGTCGAGATGCGTAAGCTATAACTCTGTCGTGCTGCATCAACACGCACCCAAGCCCGACACCTGATGCATCGCAATAAACCACATATCCATCTAAGCCCTCTGGAAGAGTAAGGACTGGGGCGGTCGTCAATTTCTCCTTTAGTAACTGGAAACTCTCCTCACAAGCATCCGTCCACTGAAATGTAGTTGCCTTCTGAGTCAGCCTAGTCAAAGGCGCTGACATGGAGGCAAACTTCTCCACAAACCTCCGATAATAACCTGCAAGGCCCAAAAAGTTGCGCACCTCCGTCGGTGTAATGGGTCTAGGCCAAGTCTTGACTGTCTCAATCTTAGCTGTATCAACCCGAATACCATCGGCTCCGATAACATATCCTAAGAAAGCCACTGAAGCCAGCCAAAACTCGCATTTCGAGAACTTGGCATACAACTGCCGGTCCCTGAGGACTCCCAATACCGTCCTCAAATGATCTGTATGCTCTTGCTCTGTGCGCGAATACACCAAGATATCATCAATGAACACTATAACGAACATATCCAAGAATGGCCTGAACACCCTATTCATCAAATCCATGAATACCGCTGGAGCGTTGGTCAATCCGAAAGACATCACCCTGAACTCATAGTGCCCATACCGGGTCCTGAATGCAGTCTTCGGGATATCTGCCTCTCTAACTCGCACCTGATGATAACCAGAACGCAGGTCTATCTTGGAAAAATATCTTGCACCCTGCAACTGGTCAAACAAATCATCAATCCTGGGGAGGGGATATCTGTTCTTGATAGTTACCTTGTTCAGCTGCCTGTAATCAATACACATACGCAGCGTCCCATCCTTCTTCTTTACAAATAACACTGGCGCTCCCCAGGGAGAAACACTTGGCCTGATAAAGCCTTTCTCCAGCAAATCTTTCAGCTGGTCCTTCAATTCCTTCAACTCGGCAGGTGCCATCCTGTATGGCGGAATAGATATCGGTCGAGTGTCTGGCGCCAAATCGATGCAAAACTCAATCTCCCTCTCAGGAGGGATACCCGGAAGTTCGTCTGGGAATACGTCTGGAAACTCTCTAACAATCGGAACTGACTGAAGGTCCGGTATCTCAGCCTCAGTATCGAATACCCGAACCAAATGGTAAATATACCCCTTCCGTACCATCTTCCTAGCCTTGAGGTAAGAAATAAACCTACCCCTCGGCGATGCAGTATTCCCCTTCCACTCGATAACCGACTCACCGGGAAACCGGAACCGAACTAACCTCTCTACAGTCCACATTGGCATAGCAAGACGCTAGCCAATCCATACCCATAATCACATCGGAGTCGCCATATCCAACTCTATCAAGTCAGCTAGAGTCTGACGACCATCTATAGTCACTGGGCAAGCCTTATATACCCGCTCAGCTACCACTGAAGCACCTACCGGCGTAGCCACCTCAACATATTCTATGGACTCGGGCTCTATCCCTACTCTACTGGAAATATGAGGAGATATATAGGACATGGTAGAACCTGGATCTATCAAAGCATATACATCACAGGAAGAAACCAATAATGTACCTGTGACGACATCGGGTGACGCCTCACGGTCTGACGATCGACATAGCATAGATGCGTTCCGAGGACTGAACTGGAACCCCCGCCACGACGCTGCCGCGGCTTCGCTGGCCGTGAACACCACGCCTCGGCGCATAACTGCGAAGATGAAGACCCGGCCAGGCCGGTGGTGAGCCATAGCATTTCCGCCGCCTCTGGTCGGACAATCTCTCTTCAAATGGCCCTGCTGGCCACAAGAGTAACAAGCTCCTGGAGGAACACGACACCCATAATGACAATCACCACATCGACCACCGAGGCATAGGTGGCCTCATCAGCGGAACTCGTCCTGCGAAACCGAAGCCCTAGAACCTGTCCGCTCCCGAATACTCAGACGTCCCAAAGATGGTGGAGGCGCTCTGACCGTGGTGTAAATCAGTCTGCTTTGGGTTGTCTACCCTAAAACTACCGGAGGACCTTCCTGTCACGGCCGCACCTGCGATACACATCGATTCGTCGGCCCTGCGTTCCTCACACCAGTGCATATGCACGCGGCAATGTCCATGCCCGGTGAAGAACCACTCGGTTCAAATCTCGGCCAAGTGATCATCGAGTCTGTGACATAGCGGTGCACCTGTCCTCCGTATGCGCTACCAGCGGTACATACCGAGCCAATGAGTCAAACTCCACATTGTACTCCGAACCGTCGCCCACTCTGCCTCGGTGTCAAAAATCTATCGGCCGAGCCCTCCTCATCTGCGGAGGCAAGAAATGGCCAAACGCCTCGAGAACTCGTCCCAAAGCAGGTGAGCGCATGCTCCCGGATAGTTCCATGAATCATACCGATCAGCTGCGATTGTCCGCGGCCGTCACGAACCTAGTACCACCGACTCGGTCTCGGCCCGATCACCTCATGATCCGGCTGGCGTCGGATAAACTCCGAGGATCATCCTCGTGCCTCGACCCATAAAACTCGTGGGTGCAACTCAAAAAGTCCTCGCCTCAAGCTAGCGACTATGTCTTTGAACTACGGTACACCGGGCTGCCTCTCTGCTATCCTCGTATTCGCCACGATCACGGCGATGGTGGGCATCTCCTTGTAGCCCATATCCTCGCCCGCTCGCTGGATCGAGGCTCGTACCGCGGTCTCGATGAGCCGCCGCTGCCTCGGACTCTTTGGGGTTGGCGACGTTGTAGAACTCGCCGTCCAAACACCTCATCCGTGGGGCGGGCACGTGCCTCGTAACCCTCGGTGCCTACTAGTAGTTCCTCTCTTTGCCTTGCCGCCACGGGCGCGGTTGCCTTGCGTGGAGGCATAACTGATACAGGAAAAATACGTCAGAGGAAATTCAACCTATAACACAGCTCTATTGCACGATCTTAGAGTGAAAGAATGGAAACCAATCCTAAATATCCTGCAACCTCCTGATTATAGATGTGGTGCACAACACACCGATAATCAAGACTCTACTAGATACGGCCTGTAGACCCTTTCCGAGGATTAACTGCTCTGATACCACTTTTGTAACGATCCGACCCCGGATCCGTGACCGGTGCCTTGACCCGGGCACCCTTGTGACCCAACATCAGAGAAAACCAGCGGAATATAAACTCACAATAAACAACTATAATGATATAAAATAGTCTAGCCCAAAATGGCTACCCCAAAAGTACATAAAATCGAACAGTTACATCCTTAAACAAACCAAGTTATGACAAGACTACAGGCCTCTAAGAAGGAATAACACTATGACGGGACAGGGCCCCGTCATGCCCCTGAATGTACAAAACATCAACAACACCAGGGAGAATCATACCAAAGTCGAGCCTCCGAAGAAATGGAGCTCCTGACACCTGAGTAAAAGATCCTAGGAATGAGGAGCTACCACCTGCTTTCCCTTACCTGCGGCATGAGCGGCCAGAAGAAGGGTCGACACAACGTACAAGTATGTAAAGCGAAAAATCGTAGTAATATCATAAGTCAAAAATAAGCTGGAATCATAGATAAAAATCAATTTCCTTGCACTGTGCCTTACTAACAATGAGAGTAACAAGTATAAATCTTATAGCATAAAAATAGGAGGCTCACGATCAAAACAGGGTACCTCGCCCGTAGTATCATTAAGCAATCCTACTCACGGGACTATTTCACTGCATGGGTCCTGTGGACCCGCATGAGGTCATCCGCCGTCGCTGGGACTATTTCACCCGCGTGGGACTATTTCACCCGCATGGATCCTGTGGACCGCATGAGTACCATCGCCGTACTCGCGTGGGACTATTTCACCCGCATGGATCACGTGGTCGGATCCGCATGAGTGCAAGCGCGCTTTCGCATCATGGGTAGAAAATCCATGGCATAGATAATAACCCGGGGTTTACCCCGTAATAATACAAATATATAACATAGCTCATCCGGCTATCATACATAACATAAGCACTACCGGCCTATCATATCATACATAAGCACTACCGGTCTATCATATCACAACATAAGCACTACCGGCCTATCATATCATACATAAGCACTACCGGCTTATCATAACATAAGCAAGTTAAGAAATCCCCTAACTTCTTATTAACATTATTAATATATCCTCTCATTTTAGTATCCTAAGGCACTAACATGTCTTTTAATAGAAAATCCGGGATTCAACCCAAGTACCATGTACTTCTAACTTTTTAGGAAAAACTCTTTTTATACAAAGATTCCAAGATACTAATCACCATAGTATCAAGTTACGATTTCTTTTCAAGACAAGTCACATTTCCTTTTAGAAATATAATAGGCTTCTAAATCAAGTGACTTCATTTCCTTTAAAACCTTAGGCAACCAATGCCTAAAAATCAATTCACCTTTCTTAGTTTCAAATCCTTTACCCGTACTTGTTTTAATTAGAGTAAACCTTTCTTTGTGAACCTTTCAAGAAAACTAATATAACCAACTTCCCATAAAGTCATTATATTAGCGTTATCCCTTTGTCAAATACATTTTCCCTCAATCCAAGGAACTTATACTTTTGAAATGAAACAAGTATCATATACTTTAAAACAAGTGTAGATTATCAAATCTTGTACGTATACCGTACTACATAGATACAACTATTCATGCTCAAGAGATAGGAAAGCTCTACATACCTCTTCAGTCAATCCACTTGCTAAGTCCAACTACCGCAAGTAATATGTCAACCTATAATAACCATAGTGCGTTTATTAACCTCTAATTTCAATGTAGAAATAATCTAAGTTCAAAGCCCCTAATTCTATGGAAAATTGGGCAGCATTTCCTTTGTTTCTACATACTTTGTCACCTTTCTCAAGGCCGAATTCAACATCCAAATGCCACATTTAAGGCTCAACAATCCAAACATATCAAAGGGGATTACACACCTAAACTTGGGTGTGTAAAATTCTGCCCCAAAAGGTACAACAATTCACTTAACAATTCTAAAGTAGTTTTTTAGGCTACAACATGCTCATAATATCTCTTTAGCCAAATCCTTCATACCCAAACCACATTTATTGCATGCAATGACTCTAATAGCATTATTTACTACCACAAGTACTTTCTTCTTAACATGCAACACTAAAAACTAATAATAGAGAAAGAATCATTACCTTAGAGCTTTAGCCAAAACTATTCCAACAATTGTTGCTAGCCTCCTTTTCAAGAATACCACCACAAATAACCTCCACAAGCTTGCAAATAACTTACCTTCTTAACACCCTTTTCAGATTTTCCTTAAGCTTGGAGTTTCTCTTGATTTTCTAGAGAGAAGGGAGAGTTTTTTAGCTTAGAGAGAGAGAGAAAGATGAAGGATGAAAGATGACCAAGTCTTCAAGACTTGGTCAATATAAGGCATGCAACATTTCAGATGGGGGGACACTTGTCACCCACCCATGACCTCTTTTAAAACAAAAAGCGGTCGAAATTTCCACTAACTCGCAGATCCGCCTCGCCGCGGCCTGCGATCGGCCGCGCGGCGCTGAACTGCCGCGCTTCTTAGGACTTTCTGGCGCGCGGCCACGCTTCCCGGCCATGCGCTGAAACTTCAGCGACCCCTCAGATCTTCCGCGGCCAGCCTTCGGCGCGCGCCTACAATCACGTCTTGGCTCCGCGGCTACTACTGCGCGCGTGCGACCACGACCGCTGTCGGACCGAACCACGGTATAACGTGAGATATACCAGTATCTGCTTCACTCCCCTTTGTCGTTCTAATCAATGCTGCCCGGTTGGGCGCAAGCATAACAAGCTGTCGAAGAAGTACGACACTCCCCACAATGACACCTACCACAACGGCCACACCGAGGTGGGGGTGGCCTCTGCAACTAACACCCTTCCTCTCGAACCACCAATCCACAATCGATCGGTAGGTTTAATCCTCGCTGCATCCTCCTACTTGAACATTCTTTCGTCACATGGCCCTGACGGCCGCAGGTAAAACAAGCACCAACAAAAAGACGACATTACCCGGGATGACGCCTGCCACACTGTGAACACCGAGGAAAATCAATCGTGGCCGGAACTACGTGTATCGTGAACGAAGCCCCGAGCTCGACCAACTCTGCATACCGAACATCTCGAACCCGTGGAGGACCACTGCAGCGGAAGTGCATATCGATCTGCTTTGAGGCGATTCGCCTCGAAAGTTACCAAAGGACCTGCCGTCGGCGCCTTCGCGATCTTGGTTAACCCGTCGATCCCTACGTTTCTCGGCTGCTGCATAAGCCCGCAAGACGCAGCCATGCTCATTGATCAAGAGCTACTCTTACACAACCCTCCTTAGATAATCATCAAGACCGCGATAAATCGATACATAATATACTCTGCAGTTGCTAAGTCCTAGATAGTAACAAGTCGTCTCTTTGCAATCCATACTTTCGCTCTTGGTCGTGGGCGAAGTTTCAATTATCATGGCGCGATGGAATCGCCGCCATTGTCTTTAGACTCTCTTTGGGTGGCGACATCGCAGAACTCCCCGAATGAAGCACCACCTCAGGTGATGATTGGGCTTGTGCCCTCGTAACCCTCTGTACTCTGCTCGACTCCGCCTTTGCCTTGCCCATCTGGGCGGGTTGCCTTGCGGAGGAATAATCGGTAAGGAGAAATACGTGAGAGGGTCCAACTTATAGCGACTAAGGCACGATCTCGAGTGAAAAGAATGGAAACCAATCCTAAATATCCTATAGCCTCACGATTATGGGTGTGGTGCAACACACCGATAATCAAGACTCTACTAGATACGGTATGTAGACACTTTCCGAGGATTAATCGCTCGATACCACTTTTGTCACGACCGAACCGGGCGTGGATCGTGTCTTACCGGCACCCAGTAGACATACATCGAGTAACCATGAATATAAAACAAGACATGAAAGCAGATGAAGTGAGAAACAGTTTACGAGAAAAGTGGTCTTCGGCATATATATATATATATAAAAACTTGAACACGACGATTACATCCCTTTTACAAACTCGCTCACAATGATTACTCTGCACCTAAGAATGTTATAATAGCAACGACGGACAGGGGCCGCCATACCCACGAATGTAAGTACCTACAACAGGGGACTATACACGAATAAGCCTCGGAGAAACGGAGCTTCCCAAACGCTGAATTGTGATCCTAAGAGTGAGGATCGACGATCGTGTACCTCTACCGCGGCGTGAACGCGGCCCAGAAGAGGTCGATCTGGCCGGTACAGTATGTGGCTGAAAATCAGAAATGAAATCATAATAGTCTATATAAAGCGTAAGACATATATGATAACCAATTTACGATACACAATATGTAGCAATCATGTCAAGTCGTGACTCGCCGCCAAAATCATCACTCAAATATAACTATGGGTCTCATGCCCACAATATCAATCATGCCGTGGAATTCCTTCCTCACCGCGATCCATGATATAAAAGCACCAAGGAATACACATGAACACGTGTCCCACGTGTCATAATAAAACCGTACGGGGTAAGTACGAAGGCATAGCCGACTACTAAAACCCACAGTACCAACAATGCTATAAAACTGTATCACGAGGTCTTTCTAGACCGCGCCACGTGATCGGCCGCCACTCGCCCTCGGTATCGCGTGCGCGTCGATCCTGGAACTTACCGCGACTCGCGCCAGGCCACCTAGGCCCGCATGAGGTATTCCTCGCATCGAGGGTAGCTACTCCCCGGCATCGTCCTGGACTCTCGTAGTCCGCATGGCCACATAGACCGCATGAGGTATTCCCCGCACACTAACCTGGAACTCTCGTAGCTCCGCATAGGTCCCCTGGACCCGCATGAGACATCCCTCGCATCGGGGGGCAGCTTAACCCCCGGTATATCATGTCAAGAGGTGAGTGATACAATACTAAAATAACTGTTATACCCCGTATTTCCAGAGTATGTACGTGAGGACGTACATACAAAAGTTTAAGCCTTAAAGGTAGGCAAGGGTCGAAATTTGTGCACAACTCCCGAAAAGAATCGTTTTCCGACGAAACGTTTTCCAAAACTTGCGAAGGGAAAATTACGGCTATGTCATTTATTATTTTTGCGGATTTTTCCGAGAGATGAAATATTTTGGACCAACGAGAGGGTGACACTTGTCACCCTCAAGTGGACGGCAACATGGACGAATTGGGGGCGTTTTTGGCCTTGTTTTTGGTCAAGGGTTAGGTAGGATATTTTGTAGATATTTTGTGTAGTAGATGAGCAAGTGGGACCCACAAACACTTGTCCAAATCTTGACCCTCCACTTGCCCACCACTTGTCTTGATCTTGGCCATTGGTTGGCCTATAAATACCCCCCCTTTGTTGAAGACTTCTTCATCCACAAAAATTTCTAAGTCTTGAAAACCCTCCCCCCCTTTGGAGAGGTTCTCGTCCAAGTCCTCCCCCTCCCCCTTTGTGAGGCCTTTTGGCCGAGAGGTACCCCCCCTACCTTGAGTTGTTTTCGTAAAATACACCCCCCCTTGGTAGAAAAGTATTCTCCAAGTATTGTTACTATTCCAAAATACCTTGTAGTATTCCAAGGTTACCCCTATACTAAAAGCCCAGAAATACTACTATACTTCCCTTCAGTCACAAAACGAAACCCTAAGGAAAAATCTTCATAGTTGGTTGAAGTATTAAGAAGAAGTTGCGTAGAACTTCGAAGGGTTTTTTGGAGCGGGTTGGAGCACCCAGAGTAGGAGCTAAACGTTGCTCAGGATCGACATTTAAACTTGGATAATTTTGGGTTTGTCGAGGTAAATACTCTTGTCCTTATATTGTAATTGGAAATTACATACTGTAGTAGTATAGAATTGAACTGTAATAGAAGGATATTCTGAGAAAAGAATTGAATCAAATCACATCGGAAGAATATTAAAGAAGAAGATTAAAGCTACTTACATAGATGTATTTCTGATGAACTTGTGTAGTTGTGGTGTAGGAAGTGCTGCCCAATTTTCCCGTAGAATAGAGAACCCTCTGCTTAGAATATTCTACAGAGTAGTCTAGACGTTGATAGACGTATATGGCTTTTATAGGTTGAAAGTTCTGCGAATAGCATGTTCTACTTGAAAGGTGGACAAGGCTAGCCGGGTTATAGCGGTGGAGCGTTTTGCTAATTGTCGATAATCGTCGCGAGGTATGTGATTCTTCCTATCCTCTTGAGCATGATATTTTAAAAGAATATATATAGTACGGTAGACGTACGTGTGTCAACTGAACGTGGTTTTACTTCGATGTCTTTTGACTTGAGTTTTAAATAATAAGAATCTTGAAGTATTTCAAAAGAATTAAGAATCGTTTTTGAAAGAAGTGTAATACTTGGTTTTAAAAGCTTAAGAGTTATACTAGCTTTATGGGAAGTTAGGTATAACGACTTAAGAGAGATAAAAGGGACGGTTTACTTAATTGTTTATGAAAGCCTTATATTGATTTCGGAAATGAGAATAAGTATCGAACAAACCACTGCAGCGCTAATAAAGGGAAATGTTTTGACTAATTAAGTATTATTAAAACCAGTAGAAACCTCCATCTGCATAGAAGCTAAGATGAGACAAAATGATATTACGTTTCCTAGATCATGGCTGCTTTAATAAGATTGTTATGAACAAGAATAACCTACTCACACATAAGGCATATGTTTCTCAAATTGTTTTAAAAGAGAATTACATTATTAAGTGATTAAGACTATGAACTACGAAACCTTTCGAAAATAAGAGACTTGAGTCTTTGAATTTAGGCAAACTTGAACATTTGGAAAAGAATGTTGTTACTTGATATTAAAAAGAAACTGTTTTGGTTTACTTAAAAAGATAGTCACTCTCTATTTCGATACTACGGGTATCGTATGACTTTTGTGAAAGAAACAGATCCTTTTAAAGAATTAATGTACGTAGTACCTTGGGGTTAAAACCCGAACTTGTTGACATAAAATAGAAAGTACCTTGTGTGAATAACTTTCATGTTGGTTTGTGATAGCCTTGTAATACTTTCTTGTTGGTTTGATAAGTAATCATGTTATGATGCTACGTGTGTTAGTGTCTTATAATGTTTGTGTAAAGGGGTTTCCCTTGCTGTGCTTATGTTGATTAACAATAAGCCGTTGTACTGTTATTATATCACATACCCCCTTGACTTGATGTACCGAGGGCTTGCCACCCTTGATGCGGGTCTATACGGCCTATGCGGTCTGTGTGACTATGCGGAGCTGCGGGAGTTCCAGGATTGATCATTCCGGGTGTATTATCCCGATGCGAGGAGTGCCTTATGCGGTCTGTGTGACTATGCGGTCTATATGACTGTGCGGACTGCGGGAGTCCAGGAGAATACCGCGGGTTAGCTGCCCCCGATGCGAGGAATACCTCATGCGGGCCTATGTGTGGCCTATGCGGGGCAGCAGTATGCTCCAGGATTAGACACGCATTGATACCGAGGCGAGTGGCGGCCGATCATGTGGTGCGGTCTAGAAAGACCCGTGATCTGATTTTATAGCATTGTTGGTGCGTGGGTTTTAGTGGTCGGCTATGCCTTCGTACTTACCGTGCGGTTTTATTATGACACGGTGGGACACGTGTTCATGTACTCCTTGGTGTTATTACATCATAGGCGTCGGCGATGAGGAAGGTATTCCACGCATGATTGATGTGGTGGGCGTGAGACCCATTGTTGTATTTGAGTAATGACTTTGAGGCGTGAGTCACGACTTGACATATTTGCTTACATATTGTGTATCGTAAATTGGTTATCATATATGTACATTTTATATAGACTATTATGATTTCATTTCTGATATTTTCGATTTCACATACTTGGTACTGTTGTCGACCTCGCCGGGGCTGCGTTCATCCGCAGTAAGTACACGATCGTCGATCCTCGCTCTTAGGATCACAGTTCAGCGTTTTGGGAAGCTCCGTTTCTCCGGAGGCTTATCTTTGGTATAGTCCCCTGTTGTTGTAGGTACTTACATTCAGGGGTATGGCGAACCGTCCCACCGTTGTTGTTGTAAAACTCTTGAAGTGCTGTAGTCTGTTGTAAAGTTGGGATGTAACTGTTCATTCTTGAGATATTTATATACTTGCCGAAAGGCACTCTTTTATTGGATAAACTGTGTCTCTTTTACATTGGTTTCATGTCTTGTTTTTATATTTCGCTGATTACTCTGATGTACGTCTACTTGGGTGCCCGGGTAAGGCACCAGTCACGGGCCCGGGTTCGGGTCGTGACAATAACGACTTATCGTTAAACAACATAAGCACAATAAGAATAACCTATTTACACAAACGTTACAGGATACTAACACACGTAGCATCATAACATGTTTACTTATCAAACCAACAAGAAAGTATTACAAGGCTATCACAAACCAACATAGTCAAGTTATTCACACAAGGTACTTTCTATTTTATGTCAACAAGTTCGGGTTTTATCCCCAGTACTTCATACATTAACTCTTTAAAAGATTAACCGTTCACAAAAGTCACACGATACCCGTAGTATCAAAAATAGAGTGACTATCTTTTAAGTAAACCAAAACAGCTTCCTACCTTCTTTTGAACCAACTTAAGACAAAAGCATGCCTTCCTTTTAAAATCAAGTAACAACATTCTTTTCCAAAAGTCCAAGTTGCCTAATTAAAATGTACTCAAGTCTTTTATTTAGAAAGATTTCATAGTTCATAGTCTTAATCAAATAACGTAATCTCTTTTTAAAACAATTGAGTAACATATGCCTTATGTGTGAGTAGTTATTCTTGTTTATAACAATCTTATTAAAGCGATCATGATCTAGAAATGTAATACAATTTTGTCTTATCTTAGCTTCTATGCGGATGGAGGTTTCTCTTGGTTTTAATAATACTTAATTAGTCAATACATTTTCCTTTATTAGCGCTATGATGGTTTGTTCGATACTTATTCTCATTTCCGAAATCAATATAAGGCTTTCATAAACAATTTAGTAAACCGTTCCTTTTATCTCTCTTAAGTCGTTATACCTAACTTCTCATAAAGCTAGTATAACTCTTAAGCTTTTAAAACCAAGTATTACTCTTCTTTCAAAACGATTCTTAATTCTTTTGAAATACTTCAAGATTCTTATTATTTAAAACTCAAGTCAAAAGACATCGAAGTAAAACCACGTTCAGTTAACACACGTACGTCTACCGTACTATATATATTCTTTTAAAATATCATGCTCAAGAGGATAGGAAGAATCACATACCTCATCGGCGAAATCCATCTGCCAAGTCGAATATGTCGCGCGCAGAGTATCAACCTATAATAGTCAAATACGTCTATCAACGTCTAGACTACTCTGTAGAATATTCTAAGCAGAAGGTTCTTATTTCTTCGGAAATTTGGGCGAGACTTCCCTGCACAAACTACCAAGTCTCATCAAATACGGTCCATGTAAGTACAGCTCAATTCTCTTCTTTAATATCCGTCTATATATCTTATACTCAATTCTAAACTTCTACAATATGTAATCTCCAATTACAATAGAAGGATAAGATATTTACCTCGATAAGCCCAAAATTATCCAAGTTTAAATGTCGATCCTGAGCAAGGTTTAGCTCCTATTCTGTACGCTCCAATTCGCTCCAAGAAACCCTTAGAAGTTCTAAACAACTTCTACTTAATACTTCAACCAACCATGAAGATTTTTCCTAGAGTTTCGTTTAGTGACTAAGGGAATATAGTAGTATTTCCGGGCTCTTAGTATTGAAATAACTTTGGAATACTACAAGGTATTGGGCTAAGGTATTTTTGGAATATTAATAATACTTGGAGAAGTATTTCTCTACCAAGGGGGGGGTATTTCGACGAGAGACTTCTAGGTAGGGAGGGGGTTTCGGTCCTTTTGTAACGACCCGTTCCGGGGCCCGTTACTGGTGCCTTACCCTGGGCACCCTAGTGATACATACATCAGAGAAAATCAGCGGAACATAAAACATGAGTCATTTAACAAGAGATATAATAAATAAGCAGGACCAAAAGCGATTTGCCTTGGTATATACATAAAACACGAGCAGTTTAATCCTTTTACAACCACACTTGCGATTACTACAGACACTCTAAGATATACTGACTATGACGGAGGGGCCACGCCATACCCCTGAATGTACAAGAACCTACAACTCGAGAACACTACCAAAGATAAGCCTCGGAGAAACGGAGCTTCAATCTGCTGGCGTGATCCTAGGCGAGGATCCACGATCGATGTACCTCACTGCGGCGTGACGCGGCCCGAAGGAGGTCGCACAACAGTACCAAGTATGTGAAGCATAATCGTAAATGAAATCATACTAGTCTATATAAAGCGGGAGACATGTATGATAACCAAACTACGATTCACAACATAAAGCGATCATCACTCGATATAACTATGGGTCTCACGCCCAACCTCAATCGAGTTCGCGTTATGGCGCGTGCCCGGAATCTTGCATCGGTGTAGACATGTCCATGATGCAACAATAATACCAATGTCCCATGGCCACATGTACGGACTGCGCCGGTGTAGACATGTCCATGTGACCTCAACAACAAGACGCAATCCAAATGGAGGCATACGTGCGCGCTACGCGTCGGTCGATATGTCGAAAGGGAAAAAACAAGATAACAATCCAAATGGACGCATACTCGTGCGCTACGCATCGGGTCAGTATGTCCAAAAGGAAATCACAAGACGATAATCAAAATGGAAACATACCCGTGCGCTACGCATCGTGTCAGTATGTCCAAAGCGATAATCACAAGACCTTAACCAAAATGGAAGCATACCCGTGCGCTACGCATCGTGTCAGTATGTCCAAAGCGATTAACAACAATAATACTATCGCGAGGAGCGTGCGGTGGAATTTCTCCGCCATCGCTGACGCGTCAAGTAAGTTCTCAACGATCAACCACCTCTATCGAGAGAGCGGTAACCGCGAAACACAACGCTTGTACAATAAAGGCTATCATCACAAGCATAGGCAAGTTTCACATCAACAAGCATAGGCAAGTTTCACAAAACTCTAAGTTCTTTCATTGTATGCCAAAGTCGGGTTTTTTAACCTCAAATTACTACATACGTTATGTTCTTTTAAAAGAGATCCATTACTTTTATAAAAGTCTCGCGAGAGGCGGAGTATTTGAATGACCAACCCACCTTCCTTTTCAATATCAAGTTACAACATTCTTTTCCTAAGTTACAGTTTGCCTAGTTTCAATTACTCAAGCTTCTCATTTTCAAATGGTTTCATAGTTCCCAAACTTAATCACTTGATTCCTTTTAGAACAATTGAGTAACATATGTCATATCGTGAGTAGTTTATTCTTGTTTATAACGATCTTATTACGTTGACCATGATCTAGAAAATGTAATATCATTTTGTCTCATCTTAGCTTCTATGCAGATGGAGGTTTCTACTTGGTTTTAATACAACACATCATTATTCAATACATTTTCCTTTATTAACGCCGCAGTGATGCTGCCGATACACATTCGATTCCCGAAATCGTAAAACATTATCCTTTAAAACCAAGTACTCATTACTCACGAATGAGGTTTCACACAAACATCCACATTAAAACAAATAAGTTAAGTCTCTTATCTTTTAAGATCAAGTCTCTTAACTTCTAACATCGATAAACCATTTTCACTTACATAAGGTCGTTATAACTAACTTCCCATAAAGCTATTATAACACCCTATGTTTTAAACCAACCAAATCACTTAGCACACGTATGCGTCTACCGTACTACATAGTTCACAACAATCATGCTAGAAAAGATAGGAAGAGGTTCACATACCTCGCGACGGTTTATCGACAATAAGCAAAATGCTCCAAGTACTACAACGCACTAGCCCTTTCCACTCGAGTAGAATACGCTACTCTTAGTACTTTCACCTATAAAGGTCAAAACGTCTATTAACCCCAAAACACAAGTTTCTATCTTTACATAGAAAATTCAAAGACCTCACACGCAGCGTAAATCTCTCTCTATCGAGGCTACCAAGCCAACGAGGGGTTTACACGCCTACCGGACGTGTACAATTCTACTCGATATCTTACACAAGTCTACATGTCTGATCTATGTAAATACGATTGATTCGATTCTTTATTCTTCAGCTTAAGTCAAAAGACATTCGAATACTAAGTAGTTCCATATATAGTATACTTGACTATATATTCAACCAAACATGTAATTTCCAATTACAATAGAGGACAAGATAATTACCTCGATAAGCCCAAAATTATCCGAGTTTAATGTCGCTCACGAGCAAGGTTTAGCTCACTCCGTGCGCTCCAAACCACTCCAAACAACCCTTAGAAGTTCTAACCAACTTCTACTCACATACTTCAACCAACTATGAAGATTTCCTTAGGGTTTTGGTTTGAGACTAAAAGGACAAAAGGTAGTATTTCCTGCTCTACGTAAAGAGGTATCTTTGGAATACTACAAGGTACAAGGCTAAGGTATTTTGGGCATTATAACAATACTAGGAGTATTTCTATACCACAACAAGGGTATTATACGAAAACAACTAGGCTGGGGTACCCACGCCAAGCCTCACTCAAGGGGGCCTCTGGCCAAAGCTCCACAAAGGGGAAGGGCTTTGGACGATTTCAACACATGAGGAGAGATTTCAAGACTTGGAAAATGATTTTGGATGAAGAAAGTTCATCAACTAAGGGGTATTTATAGCAAACCCAAAGGCCAACCAATGGCCAAGATCTAGCCAAGTGCAAGGCAAGTGTAAGGCCAAGATCAAGCCAAGTGCACCACTAGACCCTACTCCTTAAAACCCTCACAAATATCTACACAAATATCTAGCACCACTTGCCCGCCGATTCGGCCAGTGCGCCCACATGCTTCCGTTGTGAGGGTGACACATGTCACCTCCCGTTGGTCGAATGTTTCGCCTCTCGGAAAAATCCGCAAAAATACAAAACGACATAGCCGGAATTTTCCTTCGCAAGTTCTGAAAACGTTTCGTCGAAAAACGACTCTAACAAGGGTGTTGTGCACAAAGGTAACCGGCCAAGCCACGCAGGCGGGGTGACACGTGTCACCCTCCTATTGGCCCTCCAAAAGCGTCTTCGAAAAAATATCCACAATGGCCAAAATCTCAAAACAAAGTGGGCCCATGGCCAGTAAATTTCTCCGTGGGCCCACGTGACCATTCCGAAAATAAAATTCCATAATTCTCTAATATTCGAAGTCCGAATACCAAATCTGGGAATCAATTCCCATTAACGAACCTTTTTCCTTCACAAAAGGAAACTTTTCCGTGGAAAAATCACTCTTTCTTCCTTTCAATCTTTCTGCAGTATTCTCGCACGTGCGTCCTCGCATACATACTGGAAATACGGGTATAACATTCTCCTCGCCCGAAACATTCGTCCGAATGTTCCTTCACAAGACGGATATCGATGAAGCTCTTCTAACAAATTGCCAACGCCGACGGCGCGAAATAACACACGTTCTCCTCGCCCTTACTCGTCGTGCCGCTTCTCGAACACATGAACTCTTCTAGTATACGTACCACACTTTAGTCATCGCCTGTTTCCAAAACTTTGGAGTCACCACCTCAAACTTGGTCGCCTTACTAGCCGTAATATCCCTAAGGCCATTCTGGCCTTCACGAACGATTGGTCGAACACATCCACAAACTCATACGATGGTCGTCTAAACTCGGGCCTAGCACCCTCGTGACCCTACCACCAAGGGACCACCGGAACCGACCCCACTGGCGGGTTCTGGTTGACCGCAAATGGTCCTCAACCCGACTTCGCGCGAACTCTTGTTCCCGATTGAACAATCTTACTAATTCACATCATGAAAGCTACCACTTCCATCTCACACTACCCACGGACTTATCACACAAATAAATCCCGTATACTACTCACCCTTATAAAGGTCAAACATAAAAGCGAATCTTTTACTCAAGACGACCTTACCTCTAAGGTCTCGATCGTGAAATAGTCTAAGGTTCACACTTACCATGCCTCCATGCGTATCCATCCAACTAACCATGCATTTTAACTCACACATATCACAATGCTATCCGCATAGCACACAATAATGAGATCATCATAACAAGCATACCAAAACTCTAGAGGTTAAGGATATACGAAGCTACCGCTCCACTCTAATCATAGGCACATACTGCAGTGCATAGTATGAAGGTGATGAACCAGCCACAGATCCTGAAGGCTGAGTCGTAACATCCGCGCTTCCCTTGGTCGGACAGTTCCTCGCAAAATGGCCCTGCTGGCCGCATGCAAAACAAACTCCCAATCTAGCACGACACTCTCCAAAATGGAGTCTACCACAATGGTCACAACGAGGTAGGTGTGGCTTCAGCTGGTTAACACCCGCTCTGTGAAAATCTGAACCTGGAGCCACGACTGCTCACGAAGGCGGTGGAGGACCACTGCATGCGGTGGGGTATATAACTAACTTTCTTCGAGGCGGTCCGCCTCGAAAGCCACCAAAGGACCTGCCGTCCCGGCCTCTTCTGCTGATCCAGGTCATTCCGTCGACCCCTCCGTGCCTCACATCCTAGTGCATGAGCCTGCATGCGGGCAATGTCCATGCCCGGCTGAAGAGAAACACCCGCACAAGATTCGGCCATATAATCATCAAGCCCGGTGACGTAGCGATGCACCCTATCCTCCATATCTGCAACTAAAGCAGGGACATATCGAGCCAAAGAATCGAACTCGACATTGTACTCCCTGACGGTCGCGCCTCTGCCTCGAGAACAAAAATCGCCGGCGTGCCCTCGCCATCGCGGAGGCAAGAAGTGCGTGAGAAAGCCCGAAAACTCATCCCATACTGCGGAGTGCATGCTCTCCCGAAAGCTCCATGAATCAAACCAATCGATGCGGTATCACGCGGCCGATGCGAACCAAAGGTCACGCACTCGGTTTACGAAGCCTTGATCACCCGCGTGATCATCAGAATCGCCGGATGAATTCCTGCGGATCATCCTCGAGCCTCGACCCATAAAACTCGCGGGCTACAACTCGAAAGTCCGTAGCCTCAAACTATCGCTCGGGGTGAACCATCTGGTGCATCTGGGCCGGCTGCTGCGTCGGCTGTCCTCATATCGGCCACAACGGCCAATAATCGGGCCATCTCGCGTGACCCATCTCCCTGCTCCGGTGGGACGGAGGCTCAGTCTTGTAGTCTCATCGGCTGCTGCGGCTCTAAACTTCTCTTTGGTCTTTGGCGGCGTTCGAAACCCGCCGTCAAGCACAATCTCAGTCTTATGCGGGCTGCGCCTCGTACTCTCTGTATCTCACTAGCGGCACCTCTGCCTTGCCCTTCTCGCTCTCGTTGCCTTGCAGGCATAGCATAAAAAAGTAAAGAGATCGTCGGAGGTACACTTACAACACAAACTCTAAGTCAAGATCTCAGAATGAGAAGAATGGAAAGTAATCATAAATGTCCTATATCCTCCTGATTATAGATGTGGTGCACAACACACCGATAATCAAGAATCTACTAGACACGGTGTTTAGACACTTTCCGAAGATTAAGCGCTCGATACCACTTTTGTAACGACCGTTCGGGGCGTTCTTCGTGCCTTACCACAGGCACCTAGTGATACATACATCGAGAAAATCAGCGAACATAAAACATGAGTCATTTAACAAGAGATATAATAAATAAACAGCAACCAAAAGCGATTGCCTTGGTATATACATAAAACACGAGCAGTTTAATCCTTTTACAACCACGCCCACAACAAGATTACGGACCTCTAAGATATCTGATGACTATGACGGGACGGGGCCACGCCATACCACGAATGTACAAGAACCTACAACTCGAGGAACACTACTAAAAGATAAGCCTCGGAGAAACGGAGCTTGAATCTGTTGGCGTGATCCTAAGGCGAGGATACGGCGATGTACCTCTACTGCGGCGTGAGCGGCCAGAAGAGTCGATAACAGTACCAAGTATGTGAAAGCATGCAATCAGTAAATGAAATCATACTAGTCTATATAAAGCGAGACATGTATGATAACCAAACTACTGATTCACAACATAAAACGATCATCACTCCAATATAACTATGGGTCTCACGCCACAACCTCAATCGAGTTCGCATTATGGCGCGTGCCCTGAATCTGCATCGGTGTAGACATGTCCATGATGCAACAATAATACCAATGTCCCGGCCACATGCCCGGAATCTGCATCGGTGTAGACATGTCCATGTGACCTCAACAACAAGACAATCCAAATGGAGGCATGCATACGTGCGCTACGCATCGTGTCGATATGTCCAAAGGAAAAATAAGACAACATTCCAAATGGACGCATACGTGCGCTACGCATCGTGTCGGTATGCCAAAAGAAATCACTGGCGATAATCAAAATGGAAACATACGTGCGCTACGATCGTGTCGATATATCCAAAGCGATTAACCACAAGACCTTAACCAAAATGGAAGCATACGATGCGCTACGCATCGTGTCGGTATGTCCAAAGCGATTAACAACAATAATATTATCAGCGAGGCGTGCGTGGAATTTCTCGTCACTGTAGACGCGTCCAAGTAAGTTCTCAACGATCAACCGACCTCTATCGAGACGCGGTAACACGAGAAACACAACGCTTGTACAATAAAGGCTATCATCACAAGCATAGGCAAGTTTCACAACAACAAGCATAGGCAAGTTTCACACAACTCAAAGTACTTTCATTTTATGCCAAAGTCGGGTTTTAACCCCAAAGTACTACATCGTTAAGTTCTTTTAAAGAGATCCATTACTTTTATAAAAGTCACCCGATACGTAGTATTAGAATGACCAACCCACCTTCCTTTTCAAAATCAAGTAACAACATTCTTTTCCTAAGTTCCGGTTTGCCTAGTTTGATTACTCAAGCTTCTCATTTTCAAATGGTTTCATAGTTCCCAAACTTAATCACTGATTCCTTTTTAGAACAATTGAGTAACATATGTCATATCGTGAGTAGTTTATTCTTGTTTATAACGATCTTATTACAAAGACCATGATCTAGAAAATGTAATATCATTTTGTCTCATCTTAGCTTCTATGCGGATGGAGGTTTCTCTGGTTTTAATACAACACATCATTATTCAATACATTTTCCTTTATTAACGCCGCGGTGGTGCAGTCGATACACGTTCGATTCGAAATCGGTAAAACATTATCCCTTTAAAACCAAGTACTCATTACTCACGAATGAGGTTTCACACAAACATCCACATTAAAACAAATAAGTTAAGTCTCTTATCTTTTAAGATCAAGTCTCTTAACTTCTAACATCAGTAAACCATTTTCACTTACATAAGGTCGTTATAACTAACTTCCCATAAAGCTATTATAACACCCTGTTATACCCCGTATTTCCGGAGTATGTACGTGAGGACGTACGTACAAAAGTTTAGCCTTAAAGATAGGCCAAGTTCGAAATTTGTACACAACTCGCTAAAAGAATCGTTTTCCGAAAGCGTTTCCACGACTTTTCGTGAAAATTCGGCTATGACATTAAGTATTTTGCGGATTTTTAGAGACGAAACATTTTGGACCAACGGGAGGGCAACACTTGGCACCCTCCCATTGATGGACTTGAATCGTCCATTGGACGAAAATGGAGGAACTTTGGCACGTTTTTTGTGCCATGGCACAAGTCAAGGAGTTGGTAGGATATTTGTGTATAGTTAATCCTCACCCTACACTTGCCTTGCACTTGTCTTAATCTTGGCCATTGGTTGGCCACTTCTTGACCTATAAATACCCCCCTTAAGATGAAGAGTTCTTCATCCACAAATCTTCCAAGGCTGGAAAAATCCTCTCCTCTCCCTTTGTAGCCATTTCGTCCAAACACCTCCCCTCCTTGTGAAGGTGGCCTTGGCGAATACCCCTAGCCTGGCAAATCTACCCCCTCCTTGGTAGAAAAGTTGTCTTCTAGTATTGTTATAATGCCCAAAATACCTAGCCCTAATCCCTTAGTACTTAGTAGAAGTTGTGAAGAACTTCTAAGGTTCTGAGCTCTGGGAGCGTACAACATAGGAGCTAAACCTTGCTCAGCGCGACTTTATCTAGGATATTATTGGGCTTACAGGTAATAATCCTAACCCTCTTTTGAATTAGAGAATACTTACTGCTGTAGTATAAGGATAAGTATAAATACTTAGAAGTATATCACAGAATAGAATTGAAGTGTTAATCACTTAGAAGGGTTTAAAAGAAGAATAATCAAACTGTACTTACATAGGATTTGTTTTCTGATGAACTTATATAGCTCACCGGTAGGAAGTGCTGCCCGACTTACCGTAGAATTATGAACCCCTGTTTAGAATGACCTTGAGTAGTCTTTAATAGATATGTGTGACTATTATAGGTGACTCTCTGCGTGACATATTCAACTTGGCGGTGGTTTTTATTTGAGAAGGTATGTGATTCTTCCTAAAGCATGATATTTTACAATATATAGTGCGGTAGGCGTACGTGTGTTAATCGAATAATAACTACGGCAATGTCTTTGACTTAAGCTGAATAATACTTATGGCAATGCCTCACGGCTTAAGCTGAATAATACTACGGCGATGCCTCGGCTTAAGCCTTTGAATAACAAAGAATGAAAACATTTCAAAAGAATCTTGAATCATTTTCTGAAGATAAATATTTGGTTTTAAAACAAAGCTTAAGAGTTATACTAGCTTTATGGGAAGTTAGGTATAACAACTTAAGAAAGATAAAAAGGCTGTTTACTTGTTTGTTTATAAAAGCCTTGTATTGATTTACATTAAGTGTAGTAAGATTGTGTGATAAGTAGACATGTTATGATGCTACTGTGTTAGTGTCTTGTAATCTTGTGTAAAGGGGTCATTCTTTGTGCTTACGTTGTTAGCAGGTAAGTCCGTTGTCTTGTTATTGTATCACCTACCCTCGACTTAATTATACCGGGCTTGCCCTTGATCTTGGTCTATACGGCCTATGCGGTCTGTGAGACTATGCGAGCAGCGGTATGCTCGAGTTGATCATTCCGGCGTTTGCTGATGCGGGGATTCCTATGCGGTCAGTGAGACTATGCGGTCTTTTGAGGCTATGCGGCTGCGGGAGCCTAGGCGGATCTTGGGGTTAGCTGCCCCGATGCGAGTATACCTCATGCGGTGCATGTGTGACTATGCGGTGCGGAAGTCGGGACTAGGCACGAGAATGATACTATGGGCGATTGGCCTTGCTTGATCATTCGCGGCCTAGACTAGACACATTACGGTTTTCCTAATCTTGTTATTGTTTGTGATATGGCACTATGTGCAATTGGTGATTGTATTTGTGAAAAGGTTTTAAATACTTTGATTTCATTTTAAAGTACTTTATAGTTTCACATACTTGGTACTGTTATCTTGACCTCCTTCGGGCTGCGTTCATCTGCGGTAAGGGCAAGCAGTGCTAGATCCGCATCCTTAGGATCTCTTTGCATTGGTGTCGGGAGCTCCATCTTCTCCGAGGCTCTACTTTTGGTATGATCTCCTGTATTGTAGATAGTTTGTGCGATCGGGGTATGGCGGGGCCCTGTCGCCATAGTTGTATATTTCCTTAAGTGCAGTAGTCATGTTATGCATTGTCGGATGTAGCTGCTAAACCTTGTTCATATATATATGCGAAAAGCGACGTTTGTTCACATAAAGCGTGTCTTATTTTATAAAGCTGTTTCATGTCTTGTTTTATATTCATTGGTTACTCGATGTATGACTACTTGGGTGCCGGTGAGGCACGATCCACGGGCCGGAATGGGTCGTGACAAAAGTGGTATCGAGCGATTAATCCTCGGAAAGTGTCTACGACCGTATCTAGTAAGTCTTGATTATCGGTGTGTTGTGCACCACCCATGTCGTGAGGCTATAGGATATTTAGGATTGGTTTCCATTCTTCTCATTACGAGATCGTGCTTTAGAGGCGTGTTATAGGTTGGACCCCTCTAACGTATTCCTTTCTGTAACGATTATGCCTCACGTAAGGCAACCGGGCCCGAGAAGGGCAAGCGGCGAGGCGCTAGCGAGACACCCAGAGTCACGAGGGCTCAGGCCCAGTCTATACCAGAGACAGCGAGTTCTATGACGCCTGGCCCAGCGAGACCACGTACCCACCTCATGTCCCACGGCACCGGGCGGAGGTTAGGGTACAAGGAGATGGCCCGACTCTTGGCTAAAGTTGTGGCCCGTCTGAGAGAGGCTGGATCACGGCGTTCGGCTCAGGCTCGATCGCACCGTAGTGCACCCGAGGCGAATAGTTTGAGTGCGAGATTTCTTGAGTTGTAGCCCGCCAGAGTTTTACGGGTCGGCGGAGGATGATCGCGAGAGTTCATCCGTCACCGCGAAGGATTATCACGGGTGATCGGGGCTTCGAGGCGATGTGACATTCGGTTCGCGTCGGTGCGTGACCGCGATCGATTGGTTTGATCATAGGAGCTTTCGGGAGAGCATGCACCTCGGCAGTATGGGATGAGTTTTGAGGCTTTTCTCACACACTTCTTGCCTCCGCGGATGAGGAGAACGCAGTGATAGATTCTTCTGCGAGGCGGGGGCCTTGCCGTCGAGAATACAATGTCGAGTTTGATTCTTTGGCTAGATATGTCCCGGCATTGGTAGCGAATATGGAGGATAGGGTACCGCTCGTCAGGGCTAGATGATTATATGGCGAGTCGTATGCGGGTGTTTCTCTTCACCGTATGGACATTACCGCATGCGAGCCCATGCACTAGGATGCGAGGCGCGAGACCGCCGGGTAAGCGATATCGGCAGCGAGAAGAAGGCCAAGACGGCGGTTCTTTTAGCGGTCCTCGGGGTGGCGGCATCGTGAAGTCGGTGCACCACGGCCCGGTAGAGCGCTCTACCTCATTCAGCCCGGCCCAGGCGGTCGGGCGGTCGGGGCCCGGGACTTGATTTCGAGTAGCAGGGTGCTAACCGTTGAGTCTGCTCGGTGTGCGTTGTGGCGAATACCATTCAGAGCTGCACCGAGCTTGCTATACTTGTGGCGGCGGTCACTTTGCGAGTTTGTCCGGCCGGCGGCGGTGGTAGGGCTCGGCTACGAGTGCATTCTTCATCCCGTCCCAAGCGATTACTCGCCCGGAGCAAGGTACACGTGGATCAGCGGGTCGCGGCGGTCGTGGCGCGAGTCCAGATTCTAGCGGTCCTCGAGAACGCATATATGCTTTGTCGGTAAGCGGATCGGGAGGCCTCACACGATGTCGTCACGGTACCTTATCGGTTCCAGGTTTGATGTGTATGCTTTGATAGATCGGGTTCTACTCTGTCTATATATCTCCCCTTGTTGCTAGTAGGATAGGGATAGAGCACGAGTCCATGAACCACTTTCGAGGTAGCTACGCGATGGGTGATTCGGTGGTAGCTCGGCGGGTATATAGAGCTTGTCCTGTGACCATTCTGATCGTCGGACCACTGGCGACTTGATAGAGTTGGAGATGATTGACTTCGACGTGATCATGGGGATGGATTGGCTAGCCTCTTGCTACGCCAATGTAGACTGAGAGAGAAAGTAATGCAGTTCAGTTTCTGAGGCCGGTTGTTGAGTGGGAGGAGCGCGGTATCGCAGAGGTAGGTTTATTTCTTACCTCAAGGCTAGGAAGATGGTGCGAGAAGGGTACATCTACCATCTAGTTCGAGTGTTTGATCTGAGGCTGCGGTACAGATTTTGATCGATTCCGTAGTCGCGAGTTCCCAGGCGTGTTCCCGGATGACCTCCGGGTATCCCTCACGAGAGGAGATTGAGTTTTGTATTGACATATTGCGGATACTCGGCTATTTCCATTCCGCCATACGAATGGCACTGCCGAGTTGAGAGAAGTGAAGGACGGTGAGGATTTGCTAGAAAGGGCTTCATTAGGCCCGGTGTTTCCCCACGAAGCGCCGTGTATTGTTCGTGAAGAAGAAGGGCGGGGCAGCTGCGCATGTGTGTTGATTCTGACGGTGAACAAGGTGACCATTAAACGAATACCCTTCCGAGATTGATGATTTGTTCGACCCGATTGCGAGCGCGAGATGTTTCTCAAGATTGATCTGCGTTAGGGCTATCATCGAGTTAAATGTCGAGAGAGGTGGATGTCCCTAGGATCGCATTCGGGACGATGCAGGCATTATGAGTTCGGTCATGTCGTTTGGTGACGATGCTCGTGCGGTATTCATGGATTTGATGACCGAGTGTTCAAACCATTTTGGACACATTTGTGATAGTGTTCATTGATGATATCTTGGTTTATTCTCGCTCAGGCGGGAGCATGCGAGCATTTGAGGCTGTCTTGGCAGATTCTCGAGACAGCAGATTATGCGCCAAGTTTTCCAAATGTGAGTTTTGGTTGACTTGATGGCGTTTCTTGGGCATATTATCGGGTGATGGCATTCGAGTGAATCGGCAAGATCGGCGATCGGGACTTGGCCTAGACCTACTACTCCGGCGAGAGGTTCGCGATTTTACGGGCCTTGCGAGGATATTATCCGGTTCGTGGAGAAGTTTGCTTCTATCTGCACCATTGACTAGGTGACTCGTAAAGCGACCAAGTTTGATGGATGATGCTTGTGGCGGGGTTTCGATTCTTTGAAAGAAGACCGACGCTTGCCCCGTTCTTACTCTTCCGGAGGTCGGATGGTTATGTCGTGTATTGTGATCGTCGGGCATCGGGTTGGGATGTGTGTTGATGCGGCATGGCGAGTTATAGCATATGCATCAGACGGTGAAGAAACACGAGAGGAACTACCCCACCCATGATTTGGAGTCGGCGGTGATTCACGCTTTGAAGATGCGGAGGCACTATTTGTATGGGGTTCACGTGGATATTTATACGAGACCACAAGAGCCTCCAGGTATATCTTGACGGAGGAGTGAACTTCACGAGGCGGTGGTTAGAGTTGCTTAAGGATTACGATGTTGATATCTATACCACGGGAAGGCGATGTTGTGGCGGATGCTCTGAGTCGTAGGTCGATGGGAGCCTATCGGATGTGCGGCTAGAGAGGAGGACATGGTTCGTGATTTGCATCGATTAGCGAGCCTTGGTGTCCGTTTGATTGATTCCGATAGCGATGGGGTTAGAGTTCGTGAGGTTGCCGAGTCTTCCATCGTCGAGAGGTGAAGAGGCAATTCGAGGATCGGCTTTGATTCGATATCGTGATCTGACTCTTCGTGAGGGCAAGGGTCCTTTTGGTAGCACTGATGGGGTGCTAAGGTTTGAGGCGGTCGTGTGTTCGGATGTTTGAGACTTGTGAGTTCTTGGGAAGCACACGCGCAGCGTTACTCTATCCATCCGGTCGACCAAGATGTACCACGACCTTAGATCGTGTATTGGTGGGATGGCTTGAAGAGAGGCGTTGCGAGTTCGTAGCTCGATTGCGTGTTGTCGGCGGTGAAGGTAGAGCACGAGGCACGGTGGCTTATTCTGAGCGATTGAGATCGACACGGAAGTGGGAGGTAATCAACATGGACTTTATCACGGGATTACCTCGCACTCGGAGAGACATGATTCTATATGGGTTATCGTCGGCGGTGTGAAATCAGCCCACTTTCTTCCCGTTCGGACGACGACCTTTTGGTGAGGATTATGCGAACTTTATATCCGAGAGATCGTCGGTGCATGGAGTCCCTAGTTCGATCATATCGACAGAGAGCCCGGTTCTGGCTAACTGAGGTCCTTCCAGAGGGTTTAGGGGGCGGTGAGCACGAAATCGCATTTCATCCACAGAGCAGACGGACGGCGAGCGCACTATCCGGACTCTTGAGGATATCTTTGCGAGCTGTGTTATTGACTTCGATGGTAGTTGGGAGGATCATTTGCCTCTAGTTGAGTTTGCGTATAATAATAGCTACCACTCCGGTATTCGGATGGCGCCTTATGAGGCCTTGTATGGGAGGAAGTGCGGTCGCCTATAGGTTGGTTCGATGTGGGCGAGTGCGGCTAGTGGGACCAGGTTGGTGCGTGAGCGATGGATAAGGTGAAGCTTATCCGAGAGCGACTATTGGCGACTCGAGTCGGCCAGTCGTATCACGGATCATCGTCGTCGGCATCTTGAGTTCGAGGTTCATGATTGGGTTTTCCTAAAGGTGTCACCCCATGAAGGTGTGATGAGATTCGGGAAGAAGGAAAGCTTCGGCCCAGTACATTGGGCCATTTCAGTTGTCGCGAGGTAGGCAGGGTTGCCTATGAGTTGGATCTGCCGACCGATCTGGAGGCAGTGAATCCGGTTTTTCACGTATCTATTCTGAGGAGATGTATCGGGGATCCATCTAGGGTACACACGATTGACGATGTCCGGTGGCCAGGGGTTATCGTATGAGAGATTCCCATAGCGATAGTCGATCGTCAGGTTAGGCGTCTGCGGACGAAGGACGTGGCTTCCGTCAAAGTCTTGTGGCGGAACGAGCTCAGGGAGGAGATGACGTGGGAAGCCGAGGAGGACATGAGACAGAGGTATCCTCACCTATTCCCCACACCTCCAGGTAATTCACTTTCCTACTTGTAAATTTCCATTATCATTTATGCCTAAGTGTTGTTTTGTGGCCGTGTGTGGCATTTGCTAACTGTTTAAGCTTCTTCGATAACTGTCTTGAGAAGGAACATTCGGGACGAATGTTTCTAAGGAGGGGAGAATGTTATACCCCGTATTTCCGGAGTATGTACGTGAGGACGTACGTACAAAAGTTTAGCCTTAAAGATAGGCCAAGTTCGAAATTTGTACACAACTCGCTAAAAGAATCGCTTTTCGACGAAGCGTTTCCACAACTTTCGTAGAGAAAATTCCGGCTATGACATTAAGTATTTTTGCGGATTTTTCCGAGAGACGAAACATTTTGGACCAACGGGAGGGCAACACTTGGCACCCTCCCATTGATGGACTTGAATCGTCCATTGGACGAAAATGGAGGAACTTTGGCACGTTTTTTGTGCCATGGCACAAGTCAAGGAGTTGGTAGGATATTTGTGTATAGTTAATCCTCACCCTACACTTGCCTTGCACTTGTCTTAATCTTGGCCATTGGTTGGCCACTTCTTGACCTATAAATACCCCCCTTAAGATGAAGAGTTCTTCATCCACAAATCTTCCAAGTCTTGAAAAATCCTCTCCTCTCCCTTTGTAGCCATTTCGTCCAAACACCTCCCCCTCATGAAGGTGGCCTTGGCGAATACCCCTAGCCTAGCCGAAATCTACCCCCCCTCCCTTGGTAGAAAAGTTGTCTTCTAGTATTGTTATAATGCCCAAAATACCCTAGCCCTAATCCCTTAGTACTTAGTAGAAGTTGTGAAGAACTTCTAAGGTTCTTGGAGCTACCGGAGCGTACAACATAGGAGCTAAACCTTGCTCAGGCGCGACTTTATCTAGGATATTATTGGGCTTACCGAGGTAATAATCCTAACCCTCTTTTGAATTAGAGAATACTTACTGTTGTAGTATAAGGATAAGTATAAATACTTAGAAGTATATCACAGAATAGAATTGAAGTGTTAATCACTTAGAAGGGTTTAAAAGAAGAATAATCAAACTGTACTTACATAGAATTTGTTTTCTGATGAACTTATATAGCTCACCGGTAGGAAGTCTGCCCGACTTACCGTAGAATTATGAACCCCTGTTTAGAATGACCTTGAGTAGTCTTTAATAGATATGTGTGACTATTATAGGTGACTCTCTGTAGCGACATATTGACTTGGCGGTGGTTTTATTTGAGAAGGTATGTGATTCTTCCTAAAGCATGATATTTTACAATATATAGTACGGTAGACGTACATGTGTTAATCGAATAATAACTACGGCAATGTCTTTGACTTAAGCTGAATAATACTTATGGCAATGCCTGGCTTAAGCTTTGAATAATACTTACGGCAATGCCTGTGGCTTAAGCTTTGAATAACAAAGAAGCGAAAACATTTCAAAGAATCTTGAATCATTTTTCTGGAAGATAAATATTTGGTTTTAAAACAAAGCTTAAGAGTTATACTAGCTTTATGGGAAGTTAGGTATAACAACTTAAGAAAGATAAAAAGGCATTTACTTGTTTGTTTATAAAAGCCTTGTATTGATTTACGTTAAGTGTAGTAAGATTGTGTGATAAGTAGACATGTTATGATGCTACCGTGTTAGTGTCTTGTAATCTTTGTGTAAAGGGTCATTCTTGCTGTGCTTACGTTGTTAACAGTTAATTACGTTGTTCTGTTATTGTATCACCTACCCTCGACTTAATTATACCGGGCTTGCCCGCGATCTTGGTCTATCGGCCTATGCGGTCTGTGAGACTATGCGGAGCAGCGGTATGCTCGAGATTGATCATTCCGGCGTTTAGCTTGACGCGGATTCCTATGCGATCTGTTGAGACTACGCGGTCTTTTGAGGCTATGCGGGTGCGGGAGCCTAGGCGGATCTGGGGTTAGCTGCCCCGATCACGAGGTATACCTCATGCGGGTGCAGTGTGACCTATGCGGATCGCGGAAGTCGGGACTAGGCACGCAGAATGATACTATGGGCGATTGGCCTTGCCCGATCATTCGCGGCCTAGACTAGACACATTCAGTTTTCCTAATCTTGTTATTGTTTGTGATATGGCACTATGTGCAATTGAACTGATTGTATTTGTGAAAAGGTTTTAAATACTTTGATTTCATTTTAAAGTACTTTATAGTTTCACATACTTGGTACTGTTATCTTGACCTCCTTGGGCTGCGTTAAATCTGCGCGGTAAGGGCGGCAGTGCTAGATCCGCATCCTTAGGATCTCTTTGCATTGGTGTCGTGAGCTCCATCTTCTAGGAGGCTCTACTTTTGGTATGATCTCCTGTATTGTAGATAGTTTGTATGCGATCGAGGTATGGCGAACCCTGTCCGCCATAGTTGTATATTTCCTTAGAGTGCAGTCATTTATGCGATTGTCGGATGTAGCTGCTAAACCTTGTTCATATATATATGCGAAAAGCGACGTTTGTTCACATAAAGCGTGTCTTATTTTATAAACTGTTTCATGTCTTGTTTTATATTCCGCTGGTTACTCTGATGTATGACTACTTGGGTGCCCCGGTAAGGCACCAGTCACGGGCCCCGGAATGGGTCGTGACACACCCTATGTTTTAAACCAACCAAATCACTTAGCACATGTACGTCTACCGTACTACATAGTTCACAACAATCATGCTATAAAAGATAGGAAGAGGTTCACATACCTCGCGACGGTTTATCGACAATAAGCAAAATGCTCCAAGTACTACAACCTTGCTAGCCCTTTCCACTCCTCGAGTAGAATACGCTACTCTTAGTACTTTCACCTATAAAGGTCAAAACGTCTATTAACCCCAAAACACAAGTTTCTATCTTTCTATAGAAAATTCAGACATCCTCCCATGCAGCGTAAATCTCTCTATCGAGGCCGCTACCAAGCCAACGAGGGGGTTTACGTCTACCGGGCGTGTACAATTCTACTCGATAATACTTACAAGTCTACGCAATTGATCCTATGTAAATACTGATTCGATTCGATTCTTTATTCTTCAGCTTAAGTCAAAAGACATTGCGAATACTAAGTAGTTCCATATATAGTATACTTGACTATATATTCAACCAAACATGTAATTTCCAATTACAATAGAGGGACAAGATAATTACCTCGATAAGCCCAAAATTATCCGAGTTTAATGTCGCTCCTGAGCAAGGTTTAGCTCGCTCAGTGCGCTCAAACCACTCCAAACAACCCTTAGAAGTTCTAACCAACTTACTCACATACTTCAACCAACTATGAAGATTTCCTTAGGGTTTCGGTTTGAGACTAAAGGACAAAGGTAGTATTCCGGCTCTACGTAAAGAGGTATCTTTGGAATACTACAAGGTACAAGGCTAAGGTATTTTGGGCATTATAACAATACTAGGGAGTATTTCTATACCACAACAAAGGGGTATTATACGAAACAACTAGGCTGGGGTACCCCACGGCAAGCCTCACTCAAAGGGGGCCTCTCGGCCAAAGCTCCACAAAGGGAAGGGCTTTGGGCGATTTCAACACACAGGAGAGATTTCAAGACTTGGAAAATGATTTTTGGATGAAGAAAGTTCATCAACTAAGGGGTATTTATAGCAAACCCAAAGGCCAACCAATGGCCAAGATCTAGCCAAGTGCAAGGCAAGTGTAAGGCAAGATCAAGCCAAGTGCACCTAGACCTACTCCTTAAAACCCTACAAATATCTACACAAATATCTAGCACTTGCCCCGCCAGTTCGGCCAAGTGCGCGTCTTCCGTTGTGAGGTGACACGTATCGCACCTCCGTTGGTCCGAATGTTTCGCCTCTCGGAAAAATCATAAAAATACAAAAGCGACATAGCGGAATTTTCCTTCGCAAGTTACGAAAGCGTTTAGTCGAAAAACGACTCTAACGGGTGTTGTGCACAAAGGTAACTTCGGCCGACCACTGGCGGGGTGACACGTGTCACCTCCATTGGCCCTCCAAAAGCGTCTTTCGAAAAAATATCCACAATGGCCAAAATCTCAAAACAAAGTGGGCCCACAAAAGTAAATTTCTCCGTGGCCCCACGTGACCATTTCCGAAAATAAAATTCCATAATTCTCTAATATTCCAGGAAGTCCGAATACCAAATCTGGGAATCCAATTCCCATTAACGAACCTCTTTCCTTCACAAAAACCGGAAACTTTTCCGTGGAAAAATCACCTCTTTCTTCCTTTCCAATCTTTCTGCCGTATTCTCGTACGTACGTCCTCGCATACATACTCTGGAAATACGGGGTATAACAGGTCGAGGGCTCACAAAGGGGGAGGGGTGGTTTGGACGAGAGCTTCAAGAGGGAGGGGGAAGGATTATAAGACTTAGAATTATTTAAGAGATGAAGAAATCCTTCAACTAAGGGGGGTATTTATAGGGCCTTCAATGGTCAAGATTCAAGCAAGTGTGTGGATGAGATTTGGACAAGTGTTGTGTGGGTCCCACCTTATCTATCTACCCACAAAATATCTAGCCAACATTGACCAAATGTTTAAGGCATTTAACACAAAAAAAAATGTGCCAAGGAACTCCCTCCAAACCATCCACTTTGAGGGTAACACATGTCACCCTCCCATTAGTCTCAAATATTTTATCTCTCGGAAAAATCCGCAAAAATTAAATTATTGAACACGCAAAATTCCTTTACAAGGTTCGGAAAATTTTCCGTCGGAAAAACAATCTTTTTCGTTAGTTGTGCACAATTTTGTCCCTTTTGCCTAATTAAGGCTTACACTGATTATCGTGCGTCCCCCACATACATACTGGAAAATACGGTATAACAAGAGCCTTATCGGCTGGCCGCGGATATTTTGTCTAAGTATTTTATGAGTTTTGTATGTTAAATCCATTATTCTCGATGTATACCTGTAGGGGTGCCAGTAGGGCACCGATGCGAGCGGTCAGGTCGTGACATGTACAATTGCAGTTATTTGGATATATCTATATACAGTGGCGGCCTTGGCGGCTTGCCGTTTTTATTATAAGAGTTGTCATTACAGATTAGGGGACAAAACCCCTTCATTATACGATTATGAGTTGTTTTATTAGCTTTCGTTGGTCTTATGTTTTGTATGGGTATAAGGGTGCCCAGGTAGGGCACCAGTCGCGGCCGTAGGGCTCGGGTTGTGACAGTTATCATTTTTATCTGTGCTTGGGTTGTAGAAGTTAGGGTTTTATCCCTAAGGATAAGAGAATAAAAAATCTCGATTTGAGGATCGATTCATGCATGGGATTGGGTGATTTTTTGGATTTAGACTATATAAGTAATGGGTAAATCAATTTTCAAATAAAATTTCATTTTTGCCCTTAGAAGCTCGGGGTTACCTTTTTTAGATTGTTTTTGGGTTCCGAACTAAAATATAGTAGTATAGGTATAAATTTACTCATTTAACCTCACAGAGTACTATTTTGACTATATTAAACCCTATTTTATGATAAAATTATAGTTTTACCCTTCAACTGTTACACCCCGTAGTTCCAGAGTATGTATATGAGGACGTACGTACGAGAATACGACACAAAAATTGGAAAGGAAGAAATATGTGATTTTTCGACGGAAAAGTTTCCGGATTTTGTGAAGGAAAAAGGTTCGTTAATGTGAATTGGATTCCCAGATTTGGTATTTGGACTTTTTAGAATATTTGAGTATTATGAAATTTTATTTCCGAAATTGGTCACGTGGGGCCCACGGGAAAATTCTGGTTTTAGAGCCACTTTATTTTGGATTTTGGCATTACGAATATTTTGGAAGATGAAATATTTTGGACGAGTAGGGGCGACACGTGTCACCCAGTGTGGCCATGTTGGCGGGTGGAGAAGGGCAAGTGGACGTTTTTTTAGGTGGACAAGTGGCCCATTTTTGTGGTGGCCATTTGTCCCATTTTTGTGGTGAACAAATGGTTGACCAACTACCCACACACATGTACCCCATCCTCACCTTACATTTGCCTTAATCCTAGCCATTGATTTATCTATAAATACCCCTTTATGCTAGACATAATTTCATCCACACTTAGAGATTTCAAAGTCTTGAAAACTCCCTCCCTTTCCTCTTGTGTGCTCTCGGCCATGGGCTGATTTTGTGAGCAAAACTTGTCCAAAAAATTCTTAAAGTTTTAAGTGTTCTTCCTTAGGGTGTTAGGAATATTGTGTACCAAGAGTTGGAAAAGATTTCACACCCCTAGCCTAAATACACCCCCTTGGTCGAAAGTTGGTAGTGTTGTAGCCTAAGTGTTTTTCACTTTTTGGAGTTGGATCTTGAAGAGGAGTTATGTCACGACCCGTTCCGGGGCCCGTGACTGGTGCCTTACCCGGGCACCCAAGTAGTCATACATCAGAGTAATCAGCGGAATATAAAACAACCAAGATATGAAACACTATAAATTGAGACACAGTTTATCTGAAGAAAAGTTGCCTTTCGGCATATATATATAAATATCCAAAGTGAACAGTTACATCCCAACCTTTTAACAGGGCTACAGACCTCTAATGATTTATAACAACAATGGCGGGACAGGGCCCCGCCATACCCCTGAATACAAATACCTACAACGGCAGGGACCGTACAAAGCAAAGCCTCCGAGAAACGGAGCTTTCCCAAAGTCAAACGATGATCCTAAGCGGGGATCAACAGCGAGTACCTTTACTGCGGCGTGAACGCAGCCCGAAGAGTCGATAACAGTACCAAGTATGTGGCGAAAAATCAGTAAATGAAATCATAGTAGTCTATATAAAGCGGGAGACATGTATGATAACCAAACTACGATTCCTGATAAATAAGCGATCATGTCAAGTCGTGACTCACGCCTAAAGCCATCACTCAAATATAACTATGGGTCTCACGCCATAACATAAACAAGCGAAATGGATATCAGAATCGGTCTTTTCTAGGCCGCTAAGGATCGAAGCAAGGCCAATCGCCCATAGTATCATTATGCGTGCCTAATCCTGGACTTCCGCGGCCGCATGGGTCACGCATAGACGCGTAGATCGTATAGACCGCGTCGGGGTAGCTAACCGGTACCCTCACGGACTCCGCGGCCGCATAGTCTCAATAGACCGCATAGTCACAGCGCGCGTAGGCATCCCGCGTCGGGCTAAAACACCGGAATGATCAATCACGGGCATACCGCCGCTCGCGTAGTCACATGACCGCGTAGCCGTATAGACCGCATCGAGGTGGCAAGCCCTCGGTATAATAAGTCAAGGGGGTATGTGATATAATAACAGTACAACGGGCTTAAAGTTTAGCAATGTAAGCACAACAAGAATATCACAAGATACTAACACACGTATCATCCTAACATGTTTACTTATCCAATCAACAAGAAAATATTACAAGGCTATCATAAACCAATACAATCAAGTTCTCCACACAAGGTACTTTCTACTTTATGTTAACAAGTTCGGGAGTTTATCCCCAAAGTACTTCATACAATAACTCTTTAAAAGATCCGTTTCTTTCACGAAAGTCACACAATACCCGTAGTATAAAAATAGTGTGACTATCTTTTTAAGTAAATCAAAACACTTCTCTTTGTAAAATCAAGTAACAACCTTATGTTCCAAACGTTCAAGTTTGCCTAATTTCAAATGCTCAAGTTTCTCATTTTCGAAAGGTTTCGTAGTTCATAGTTTTAATCACTCAATGATATAATTCTCCTTTAAAACAATTTGAGAAACATATGCCTTATATGTGAGTAGGTTATTCTTGTTCATAATCAATCTTATTTAAGCAGCCATGATCTAGGAAATGTAATATCATTTTGTCTCATCTTAGCTTCTATGCAGATGGAGCTTTCTACTGGTTTTAATAATACTTAATTATTCCATACATTTTCCTTTATTAGCGCTGCAGTGGTTTGTTCGATACTTATTCTGATTTCCGAAATCAGTAAAACATTATTCTTTAAAAACCCAGTACTCATTACTCACGAATGAGGTTTCACACTTTTAACAAAAATTCATATCAATATAATTAAGTCAAGTCTCTTATCTTTTAAGATTAAGTCTCTTAACTTCTAAATCAGTAAACCATTCTTTTTATCTCGCTTAAGACGTTATACCTAACTTCCCATAAAGTTAGTATAACTCTTATGTTTTCAAAACCAAGTATTACTCTTCTTTCAAAAAGGTTTCTTAATTCTTTTGAAATACATTCAAGGTTCTTATTATTCAGGCTTAAGTCAAAAGTCATTGCCGTACAACTACGTTCAGTTAGCACACGTACGTCTACCGTACTATATATATATATTCTTGTAAAATACTTCCAGATTCTTATTATTCAGGCTTAAGTCAAAAGACATTGCCACACGTACGTCTACCGTACTATATATATATTCTAGTAAAATATCATGCTCAAGAGTATAGGAAGAATCACATACCTCGCGACGATTATCGACTATAAGCAAAACGCTCCACGGCTATAACCCGGCTAGCCTTGTCCTCCTTCCAAGTAGTACATGCTACTCGCAGAACATTCAACCAAGAAAGGTTATAAGTCTACTGTAAATACGGTCCTATGTAAGTACAGTTCAATTCTATACTTTAATATTCTTCTATATCTTATACTCAAGTCTTAACTATTCTTATATGTAATATCCAATTACAATAGAAGGACAAGAGTATTTACCTCGATGAGCCCAAAATTATCCTAGATAAAGTCGATCCTGAGCAAGGTTTAGCTCCTACTCCGTACGCTCCAAGAACCCTTAGAAGTTGCTACACAACTTACTACTTCAATCAACAATGAAGTTTCTCTTAGGGTTTCGTTTGTGACTAAGGAAGTATAGATAGTATTTGGGCTTTTAGTATAGAGGACTTTGGAAATACTACAAAGTATAAGGGCTAAAGTATTTTGCCATAGCAAGATACTTGAAGAGTATTTTCTACTAAGGGAGGGTTTGGTTTCGGCTAGCTCTTTAGAGAGGGGACTTAGGCGAGACCAACTCTCAAAGGGGGAGGGATTTCAAGACTTGGAAAAATGATTTTGGATGAAGAAAGTCTTGAGTTAGGGGAGTATTTATAGGCCAACCAAGGCCAACCAATGGCGAAGATCAATCCAAGTGTTAGGCAAGTGTAGGGCTAGGATTTAACCATGTGTCCCTAACCAACTACTACACAAAATATCCTACCTAACCCATTGCTCCAAGTCGTCCAAATGCCGCCCCAATTCACGCCCAATGTGAGGGTGACACATGTCACCCTCCCGTTGGTCCAAAATGTTTCATCTCTGGAAAAATCCATAAAAATTATAAATGACATAGCCGTATTTTTCAAGTTTAGTAAAACGTTTCGTCGAAAAACGACTCTAATCGGGTGTTGTGCACAAAAGTTTTCGGCCCTAGCCTACTTTTAAGGCTCAACTTTTCTACGTACGTCCTCACGTACATACTCAAAATACGGTATAACATTCTCCTCCTCGCGAAACATTCGTCGAATGTTCCTTCTCAAGACAGATAACGATAACGTTCCTAAACGTAAACAAGTTGCCAATGCCACATACGGCCACAAAATAACACACGCGCAAATACTTACATCCAAGTCCACGAGGAATCACCTCTAATATCACAAAAGAAATGATCACATTTATGCTCGCAATACATGCTCGCTTCTTCCCTTACTCGTCGTACCCTTCTCGTACATTTGAACTCTTTCTCATAACTTACCACATTTATGTTACTGCTTCCGTTTCCGAAATCTCTGGGTTACTATCTCCAACTTGGTCATCATTAACTGGGAACACTCTGGATGGATCTCCGATACTTTTTCCGAACATAACAACTTGAAGGACCGGACATACTGCCTCCTAAGTCGGACGACAAATGCTAACATATAGGCAACCTGGCCTATTTTTCACATGATCAGAAAAGGCCCAAAGTAACTCGGACTTAGTTTCCTCTGTTTTCTAAACTCGTCACACCCTAGCCACATTCTGCTGGAACCGGTATGAACCAATAATCTGAACCTTGCCAACATCGAACCAATCGACCGGCAACTTACACTTCCGCCCCTACAAGGCTTCATAAGGCGATATCCGAATACTGAAATGGTAGCTATAAAACATCCCCTCAATATGAGACAAAAATCCTCACAACTACCCCTGTAATCCAAACAACGGCGAGGCGAATGCGTCTGAGAGACTCGCGAGTTTCTAACCCTGCCTGGTAAAACTTCCCGAAAAGAAATAGCCATAACCTGGGCTTCACTTCCTGCCATAAGGTGAAGGTAGGCACCTCGTGCAGCCTTACAACCTTCCTGATATATCAACACTGCCGAGTAAACGGTCCTGACCGAAAACACGATGGGCTGCCCCCATCGGCCCGGCTACTGGTTGAACGTATCCACGAACTCGTACGCTGGTTAACTAAACTTGGGCCTAACACCCTCGTGATCCTAACATAAAGCGGGACCACCACAAACTGACCCCACCACCATACAGGCCGCGGGTTGACCCGCAACATGGCCTCAACCCGACCCAGCAACGCGCAAAACACTAGCTCCCCGATCCAGAAAAAAAATCTCACTAATCACGTTACGAAAACCTAGCGGTCTTCTAAGTTCAACTACCCTCTTTCAATCCACACTACTCAGGGACTTATCACACAATATATCTCACGTGCATTATGCACTCCGATAAGGATCAAAACATAACAATACATCTTCACTTGAGATGGCCTTACCTCTAAGGTCTCCACGTATAACATTCTAAGGCTCACACTTTCTCTATCCCCCAAACTTACCCGGTTAACTAACCATAATTTTTAATCACAACTAACACTATACTTAAAATATACTCATCTTAACACACATACTAATCTCTAGAGGGTTAAGAATATACCTGTATCTACGCTGCACTTCCCCTAGGTCGTTCTAATCAATCCCGCCCTGTTGGGCGCATAGCTGGGGAAGGTGATGAACTAGCCACAGATCCCGAAGGCTGAGTCTCCACATCCGCACCACCTTTGGTTGGACAATTTCTCGCAAAATGGCCCTGCTGGCCGCAAAAAAAACAAACTGTCGAAGTAGTACGACACTCCCCCGAATGACACCTACCACAACGGCCACACCGAGGTGGGGGTGGCCTCCTCTGGCTAACGCCCCTTCCTCTCCGAACCACTGAATCCGCAACTGATCTGATAGGCTGAGTCCTCCTACTTGCATCCTCCCTCATAGAAAATTCCCTCGTCACATGGCCACGGCGGCGCAGTAAAACAAGAACCATCAAAAGACGACATTCCCCGGGATGATGCCTGCCACATCGTGAACACTGAGGAAAAAGCGGGAACCACTGTGGAGGACACTGCAGCGGGCGCATGTCTAATCTGCTGAGGCGGTTCACCTCGAGTTACCAAATGATCCCGCCAATCGGGCCTCTTCTGGCGATCTTGGTTGTCTGCGATCTCTACATCTCTCACTGCTGCGCATAAGCTGAACGCAAGCCAAGCTCATTCTGATCAAGAGCTACTTCTTCACAACCTCTTTAGATAATAATCAATACCCTTGATATATCGGTACATAAAATACTCTGGTTGCCAAATCCTTGCTAATGCCGGTGTCTCCTTGCAATCCATATTTTACGCTCTGATCGTGGGCGAAGGTCAGATGTCATGGCGCGATGAGGCTAGCTGCCATTGTGCCAAACTCTGCTGGGGCTGGCGACGTCTCAGAACTCCCCGAATGAAGCATCACCCCAGGTGATGATTGGGTTTGTGCCCTTCTAACTCTCTGTACTCTGCTACTCGCCTCTCACTCGGCCTTGCCCTGGGCCGAGTTGCTGGCGCGAGGCATAAGCGGTAAAGGAAGGAATACGTTAGAGGTCCAACTTATAACGGCTCTAAGGCACGATCTACGAGTGAGAAGAATGAAACCAATCCTAAATATCCTATTGCCTCCGATTATTGGTATGGTGCACAACATACCGATAATCAAGACTACTAGATACGGTCTGTAGACACTTTCCGAGATTAATCGCTCACGATACCACTTTTGTCACGACCCGTTCCGGGGCCCGTGACTGGTGCCTTACCCGGGCACCCAAGTAGTCATACATCAGAGTAATCAGCGGAATATAAAACAACCAAGATATGAAGCAGTATAAATTGAGACACAGTTTATCTGAAGAAAAGTTGCCTTTCGGCATATATATATAAATACCCAAAGTGAACTTTTACATCCCAACCTTTTAACATGGCTTCATAATTCTAATGATTTATAACAACAATGGCGGGACGGGGCCGCCATACCTGAATACAAATACCTACAACGGCGGGGACCGTACTAAAAGCAAAGCCTCCGAGAAACGGAGCTTTCCCCAACAAAGCGATGATCCTAAGGCGGGGATCAACAACGGGAGTACCTTTACTGCGGCGTGAACGCGGCCCGAGGAGGTCGATCTGGTGAGTACCAAGTATGTAAATGAAATCATAGTAGTCTATATAAAGCGGGAGACATGTATGATACCAAACTACAGTTCACAATAAATAAGCAGTCATGTCAAGTCAGGGACTCACGCCCTTAAAGCCATCACTCAAATATAACTATGGGTCTCACGCCCATAACATAAACAAGAGCGAAATGGATATACTGTAACTGGTCTTTTCTAGGCCGCTAAGGATCGAAGCAAGGCCAATCGCCCATAGTATCATTATGCGTGCCTAATCCTGGACTTCCCGACTCGCATGGTCACGTAGACCGCGTAGATCGTATAGACCGCGTCGGGGTAGCTAACCCGGTACCCTCGCGGACTCCGCGGCGCATAGTCTCAATAGACCGCATAGTCACACAGACCGCATAGGGCATCCCCCGCATCGGGCTAAAACACCCGGAATGATCAATCCTGGGGCATACCGCTTCTCCGCATAGTCACATAGACCGCATAGGCCGTATAGACCCGCATCAAGGGTGGCAAGCCCTCGGTATAATAAGTCAAGGGGGTATGTGATATAATAACAGTACAACGGGCTTAAAGTTTAGCAACGTAAGCACAACAAGAATATCACAAGATACTAACACACGTAGCATCCTAACATGTTTACTTATCCAATCAACAAGAAAATATTACAAGGCTATCATAAACCAATACAATCAAGTTCTCCACACAAGGTACTTTCTACTTTATGTTAACAAGTTCGGGAGTTTATCCCCAAAGTACTTCATACAATAACTCTTTAAAAGATCCGTTTCTTTCACGAAAGTCACACAATACGTAGTATAAAAATAGTGTGACTATCTTTTTAAGTAAATCAAAACACTTCTCTTTGTAAAATCAAGTAACAACCTTATGTTCCAAACGTTCAAGTTTGCCTAATTTCAAATGCTCAAGTTTCTCATTTTCGAAAGGTTTCGTAGTTCATAGTTTTAATCACTCAATGATATAATTCTCCTTTAAAACAATTTGAGAAACATATGCCTTATATGTGAGTAGGTTATTCTTGTTCATAATCAATCTTATTTAAGCAGCCATGATCTAGGAAATGTAGTATCATTTTGTCTCATCTTAGCTTCTATGCAGATGGAGCTTTCTACTGGTTTTAATAATACTTAATTATTCCATACATTTTCCTTTATTAGCGCTGCAGTGGTTTGTTCGATACTTATTCTGATTTCCGAAATCAGTAAAACATTATTCTTTAAAAACCCAGTACTCATTACTCACGAATGAGGTTTCACACTTTTAACAAAAATTCATATCAATATAATTAAGTCAAGTCTCTTATCTTTTAAGATTAAGTCTCTTAACTTCTAAATCAGTAAACCATTCTTTTTATCTCGCTTAAGACGTTATACCTAACTTCCCATAAAGCTAGTATAACTCTTATGTTTTCAAAACCAAGTATTACTCTTCTTTCAAAAAGGTTTCTTAATTCTTTTGAAATACATTCAAGGTTCTTATTATTGGGCTTAAGTCAAAAGTCATTGCATAACTACGTTCGATTAGCACACGTCGTCTGGTACTATATATATATATTCTTGTAAAATACTTCGATTCTTATTATTCGGGCTTAAGTCAAAAGACATTGTCACACGTCGTCACCGTACTATATATATATTCTAGTAAAATATCATGCTCAAGAGTATAGGAAGAATCACATACCTCGACGATTATCGACTATAAGCAAAGCGCTCACGGCTATAACTTGGCTAGCCTTGTCCTCCTTCCAAGTAGTACATGCTACTCGCGAACATTCAACCAAGAAAGGTTATAAGTCTCAGTAAATACGGTCTATGTAAGTGCGGTTCAATTCTATACTTTAATATTCTTCATATCTTATACTCAAGTCTTAACTATTCTTATATGTAATATCAATTACAATAGAAGGACAAGAGTATTTACCTCGATGAGCCCAAAATTATCCTAGATAAAGTCGATCCTGAGCAAGGTTTAGCTCCTACTCCGTACGCTCCAAGAACCCTTAGAGGTTGCTACACAACTTCTACTTACTACTTCAATCAACAATGAAGTTTCTCTTAGGGTTTCGTTTGTGACTAAGGAAGTATAGATAGTATTTGGGCTTTTAGTATAGAGGGGACTTTGGAAATACTACAAAGTATAAGGGCTAAAGTATTTTGCCATAGCAACAATACTTGAAGAGTATTTTCTACTAAGGGAGGGGTTGGTTTTGCTAGCTCTTTAGAGAGGGGACTTAGACGAGAACAACTCTCAAAGGGGGAGGGATTTCAAGACTTGGAAAAATGATTTTTGGATGAAGAAAGTCTTCAAGTTAGGGGAGTATTTATAGGCCAACCAAGGGCCAACCAATGGCCAAGATCAATCCAAGTGTTAGGCAAGTGTAGGGCTAGGATTTAACCATGTGTCCCTAACCAACTACTACACAAAATATCCTACCTAACCCATTGCTCCAAGTCGTCCAAATGCCGCCCCAATTCACGCCCAATGTGAGGGTGACACATGTCACCCTCCCGTTGGTCCAAAATGTTTCATCTCTCGGAAAAATCCGCAAAAATTATAAATGACATAGCCGTATTTTTCAAGTTTAGTAAAACGTTTCGTCGAAAAACGACTCTAATCGGGTGTTGTGCACAAAAGTTTTCGGCCCTAGCCTACTTTTAAGGCTCAACTTTTCTACGTACGTCCTCACGTACATACTCTGAAAATACGGGGTATAACATTCTCCCCTCCTTAGAAACATTCGTCCCGAATGTTCCTTCTCAAGACAGATAACGATAACGTTCCTCGTAACGTAAACAAGTTGCCAATGCCACATACGGCCACAAAATAACACACGCGCAAATACTTACATCCAAGTCCACGAGGAATCACCTCTAATATCACAAAAGAAATGATCACATTTATGCTCTCAATACATGCTCGCTTCTTCCCTTACTCGTCGTACCCTTCTCGTACATTTGAACTCTTTCTCATAACTTACCACATTTATGTTACTGCTTCCGTTTCCGAAATCTCTGGGTTACTATCTCCAACTTGGTCATCATTAACTGGGAACACTCTGGATGGATCTCCGATACTTTTTCTGAACATAACAACTTGAAGGACCGGACATACTGCCTCCTAAGTCGGACGGCAAATGCTAACATATAGGCAACCTGGCCTATTTTTCACATGATCAGAAAAGGCCCAAAGTAACTCGGACTTAGTTTCCTCTGTTTTCTAAACTCGTCACACCCTAGCCACATTCTGCTGGAACCGGTATGAACCAATAATCTGAACCTTGCCAACATCGAACCAATCGGCCGAAGCACACTTCCGCCTCTGAGGGCTTCATAAGGCGATATCCGAATACTGAAATGGTAGCTATAAAACATCCCCTCAATATGAGACAAAAATCCTCACAACTACCCCTGTAATCCAAACACTGGCCCGAGGGCGAATGCGATACGGAGACTCACCTGAGTTCCTAACCCTGCCTGGTAAAACTTCCCGAAAAGAAATAGCCATAACCTGGGCTTCACTTCCTGCCATAAGGTGAAGATAGGCACCTCGTGCAGCCTTACAACCTTCCTGATATATCAACACTGCCGAGTAAACTGTTATACCCCGTATTTCCAGAGTATGTACGTAAGGACGTACGTACGAGAATACGACAGAAAGATTGGAAAGGAAGAAAGAGGTGATTTTTCCACGGAAAAGTTTCCGGTTTTTGTGAAGGAAAAAGGTTCGTTAATGGGAATTGGATTCCCAGATTTGGTATTCGGACTTCCTGGAATATTAGAGAATTGTGGAATTTTATTTTCGGAAATGGTCACGTGGGGCCCACGGGAGAAATTTACGGTTTTGTGGGGCCCGCTTTGTTTTCGAGATTTTGGCCATTGTGGATATTTTTTCGAAAGACGTTTTATGAGGGCCAATAGGAGGGTGACACGTGTCACCCCGCTGGTGGCTTGGCCGAAGTTACCTTTGTGCACAACACCCGGTTAGAGTCGTTTTTCGACGAAACGTTTTGCGTAACTTGCGAAGGGAAAATTCCGGCTATGTCGTTTTGTATTTTTGCGGATTTTTCCGAGCGGCGGAACATTTTGGGCCAACAAGAGGGTGACACTTGTCACCCAGTGACGCCTTAGTCGGTTTGGCCTTGGCGATTGGTGCCTTGTTGTGGCATTGTTTTGTGCAATGTTTTGTGCAATGTTTTGTGGCTTGTTTTGTGGAGTAGGGACTAGGGTGCACTTGGCTTGATCTTGGCCTTACACTTGCCTTGCACTTGGCTAGATCTTGGCCATTGGTTGGCCTTTGGTTTTGCTATAAATACCCCCCCTTATGTTGATGAACTCTTCATCCACAAATGAAACCTTCAAGCCTAAAATCCCTCCCTCCTCGAGTGTTGAGTTCGTCCAACTAATCCCCTCGAGTGGCCTTATGGCGAGAGCCTCCTCCCCCTTTGTGGTGCTAGCCAGTGGTACCCACCCCTAGCCTAGTTGTTTCGTATAATACACACCCCTCTTGGTAGAAATACTCTCAAAGTATTGTTATAATTCCCAAAATACCTTAGCCTTGTACATTGTAGTATTACAAAGATACATCTATACGTGAGTCCTAAATACTACCTTTGTCCTTTTTAGTCTCAAACCGAAACCACAAGGAAATCTTCATCGTTGGTTGAAGTATTTTGAGTAGAAGTTGGTTAGAACTTCTGGGGTTGTTTGGAGCGGATTGGAGCGCACGGAGTAGGAGCTAAACCTTGCTCAGGATCGACATTATAACTTGGATAATTTTGGGCTTGTCGAGGTAAATATTCTTGTCCCCTTATTGTAATTGGAGATTACATGTTGTAGGATTATATAGTTGAAGTATACTATATATGGAACTATACTTAGTATTCGGCAATGTCTTTTGACTTAAGCCTGAAGAATAAAGAAAAGAACTGCACTGTATTTACATAGGAGTGTATTGCGAGAGACTTGTGTAGTATTCTTGAGTAGAATTGTACACGTCAGGTTAGGCGTGTAAACCCACCCGGTTGGCTTGGTGGCGGCCTCGATAGAGAGGAGATTTACGCTGTTGTGCGGGAGAGTCTTCTTGAATTTTCTGTAGAAAGATAGAAACTTGTGTTTTGGGGTTAATAGACATTTGTGACCTTTATAGGTGAAAGTACTAAGAGTAGCGTATTCTACTCGAGGAGTGGAAAGGGCTAGCAAGGTTGTAGTACTTGGAGCATTTTGCTTATTGTCGATAAATCGTCGCGAGGTATGTGAACCTCTTCCTATCTTTTATACAATGATTGTTTTGAACTATGTATTACGTTAGACGTCATGTGCTAAGTGATTTGGTTGGTTTAAAACATAGGGTGTTATACTAGCTTTATGGGAAGTTAGTTATAACGACCTTATGTAGGTGAAAATGGTTTACTGATGTTAGAAGTTAAGAGACTTGATCTTATAAGATAAGAGACTTAACTTATTTGTTTTAATGTGGATGTTTGTGTGAAACCTCATTCGTGAGTAATGAGTACTTGGTTTTTAAAGGGATAATGTTTCTTGATTTGGGAATCGGAATGTGTATCGGCAGCACCATTGCAGCGTTAATAAAGGAAAATGTATTGAATAATGATGTGTTGTATTAAAACCAGTAGAAACCTCCATCCGCATGAAGCTAAGATAAGACAAAATGATATTACATTTTCTAGATCATGGCTGCTGTAATAAGATCGTTATAAACAAGAATAAACTACTCACATATATGACATATGTTACTCAATTGTTTTAAAAGAGATTAAGACTATGAGTTATGAAACCTTTCTAAAATAAGTGACTTGAGCATTTGAAAATGAGAAGCTTGAGTAATTGAAACTAGGCAAACTGGAACTTAGGAAAAGAATGTTGTTACTTGATTTTGAAAAGGAATGTGGGTTGGTCATTCTAATACTACGGGTATAGGGTGACTTTTATAAAAGTAATGGATCTCTTTTAAAAAGAACTTAACGTATGTAGTACTTTGGGGTTAAAAACCCGGACTTTGGCATAAAATGAAAGTACTTTGAGTTGTGTGAACTTGCCTATGCTTGTTGTTGTGAAACTTGCCTATGCTTGTTGTTGTGAAACTTGCCTATGCTTGTGATGATAGCCTTTGTTGTGCAAGTGTGGTATTTCTGTGTTACCGCGTCTCTCGATAGAGGGTCGGTCGACTTGTTGAGAACTTACTTGGACGTGCTGGCAGTGATGGAGAATTCCACGGGTATGTTTCCATTTTGATTACTGTCTTGTTGTTGATGTCACATGGACATGTCTACACCGATGCAGTATTCCGGGGGCATGCGGCCATGCGGCCGGGTTAATTACCCGATATATTGTTATTGTGGTTACATGGACATGTCTACACCGATGCAGTATTCCGGGGGCATGCGGCCATGCGGCCGGGTTAATTACCCGATATATTGTTATTGTGGTTACATGGACATGTCTACACCGAGGTAGAATTCCGGGGGCATGTGGCCATGCGGCAGGGTTGATCACCCAGTATATTATTGTTGATGTCACATGGACGTGTCTACACCGAGGTAGAATTCCGGGGGCATGTGGCCATGGGGCATTGGTATTATTGTTGCATCATGGACATGTCTACACCGATGCAGAATTCCGGGGGCATGCGGCCATGATGCGAACATGATTGATGTTGTGGGCGTGAGACCCATAGTTATATTTGAGTGATGACTTGAGGCGTGAGTCCCCGATCGACATGATCGCTTTATGTTGTGAATCGTAGTTTGGTTATCATACATGTCTCCGCTTTATATAGACTAGTATGATTTCATTTCGATATTTTCTGATTTCACATACTTGGTACTGTTATCTTGACCTCCTTGGGCTGCGTTCATGCCGCAGTAGAGGTACATCGGCCGTGGATCCTCGCTCTTAGGATCTCGGTTCAGTTTTGGGAAGCTCCGTTTCTCCGAGGCTTATCTTTTGGTATGTGTTCACTGAGTTGTAGGTTCTTGTACATTCGGGGTATGGCGGGGCCCGTCCGTCATAGTTGTTGTAAATCTTAAGTGCATGTAATCTTGTTGTGGCAGGGTTTGTAAAAAAGGATTAAACTGTTCGTTTTGAAAGAGTTGTAATTATATATGTAATTGGAAGGTAACCGTTGGGTTGGCCTGTTTTATGATCATATATCTTGTTTCTTGTTTAAAGTTTTATTTTCCGCTGGTTTTCTCTGATGTTGTGTCACTAGGGTGCCCGGGATAAGGCACCAGTAACGGGCCCCGGGACGGGTCGTTACATAAACGGTCCTGACCGAAAACACGATGGGCTGCCCCCATCGGCCCGACTACTGGTTGAACGTATCCACGAACTCGTACGCTGGTTAACTAAACTTGGGCCTAACACCCTCGTGATCCTAACATAAAGCGGGACCACCACAAACTGACCCCACCACCATACAGGCCGCGGGTTGACCCGCAACATGGCCTCAACCCGACCCGGCAACGCGCAAAACACTAGCTCCCCGATCCGGAAAAAAAATCTCACTAATCACGTTACGAAAACCTAGCGGTCTTCTTAGTTCAACTACCCTCTTTCATTCCACACTACTCAGGGACTTATCACACAATATATCTCACGTGCACTATGCACTCCGATAAGGATCAAAACATAACAATACATCTTCACTTGAGATGGCCTTACCTCTAAGGTCTCCACGTATAACATTCTAAGGCTCACACTTTCTCTATCCCCCAAACTTACCCGGTTAACTAACCATAATTTTTAATCACAACTAACACTATACTTAAAATATACTCATCTTAACACACATACTAATCTCTAGAGGGTTAAGAATATATCTGTATCTACGCTGCACTTCCCCTAGGTCGTTCTAATCAATCCCGCCCTGTTGGGCGCATAGCTGGGGAAGGTGATGAACTAGCCACAGATCCCGAAGGCTGAGTCTCCACATCCGCACCACCTTTGGTTGGACAATTTCTCGCAAAATGGCCCTGCTGGCCGCAAAAAAAACAAACTGTCGAAGTAGTACGACACTCCCCCGAATGACACCTACCACAACGGCCACACCGAGGTGGGGGTGGCCTCAGCTAACGCCTTCCTCTCGAACCATCAATCCGAATCGATCTGATAGGCTGAGTCCTCCTACTTGCATCCTTCCTCATAGAACATTCCCTCGTCACATGGCCCTGACGGCCGCAGGTAAAACAAGAACCATCAAAAAGACGACATTCCCCGGGATGACGCCTGCCACATCGTGAACACTGAGGAAAAACTGAACCCTGTGGAGGGACACTCTGCACTGGCGGAGGCGCATGTCTAATCTGCTGCTGAGGCGGTTCGCCTCGAGAGTTACCAAATGATCCTGCCAATCGTGCCTCTTCGCTGATCTTGGTTAACTGCCGATCTCTACGCCTCTCACCGCCGCATAAGCTGACGCAAGCCAAGCTCATTCCCGATCAAGAGCTACTTCACAACCCTTCTTTAGATAATCATCAATACCCTTGATATATCGGTACATAAAGTACTCTCTGGTTGCCAAATCCCTTGCTAGTAACAGGGCCGCCTCCTTGCAATCCATATTTTCTGCTCCTAGTCGTGGGAACTGCGTCCAGATGTCATGGCCGCAGAGGAATCGCCGTACAAACTCTGCTGGCGGCGACGCCTCGTAACTCCTCGAATGAAGCATCACCCCAGGTGATGATTGGGCCTGTGCCCATCTAACTCTCCGTACTCTACTCGCAGCCTCCTACGCTTTGCCTTCTGGCCCGAGTTGCTGGCGCGAGGCATAATCAAAGGAAAGGAATACGTTAGAGGTCCAACTTATAACACAGCTCTAAGGCACGATCTCTGAGTGAGACGAATGGAAACCAATCCTAAATATCCTATAGCCTCCTGATTATTGGTATGGTGCACAACATACCGATAATCAAGACTCTACTAGATACGGTGCATAGACACTTTCCGAGGATTAATCGCTCGATACCACTTTTGTCACGACCTGCCGTTGGGCGTGGATCGTGCCTTACCCGGGCACCCAAGTAGTCATACATCAGAGTAATCGGAATATAAAACAACCAAGATATGAAACAGTATAAATTGAGACACAGTTTATCTCAAGAAAAGTTGCCTTTCGGCATATATATATAAATACCCAAAGTGAACAGTTACATCCCAACCTTTTAACAGGGCTACAGACCTCTAATGATTTATAACAACAATGGCGGGACAGGGCCCGCCATACCCCTGAATACAAATACCTACAACGGCAGGGGACCATACCAAAAAGCAAAGCCTCCGGAGAAACGGAGCTTTCCCAATAAACGATGATCCTAAGAGCGGATCAACAACAGAGTACCTTTACTGCGGCGTGAACGCAGCCCGAAGGAGGTCAAGATAACAGTACCAAGTATGTGGCGAAAAATCAGTAAATGAAATCATAGTAGTCTATATAAAGCGGGAGACATGTATGATAACCAAACTACGATTCACAATAAATAAGCGATATGTCAAGTCGTGACTCACGCCCTTAAAGCCATCACTCAAATATAACTATGGGTCTCACGCCCATAACATAAACAAGAGCGAAATGGATATACTGTAACTGGTCTTTTCTAGGCCGCTAAGGATCGAAGCAAGGCCAATCGCCCATAATATCATTATGCGTGCCTAATCCTGGACTTCCGCACCGCATAGGTCGCACATGACCCGCATAGATCGTATAGACGCGTCGGGGTAGCTAACCCCGGTACCCTCCTGGACTCCCGCAGCCCGCATAGTCTCAATAGACCGCATAGTCACACAGACCGCATAGGGCATCCCCCGCATCGGGCTAAAACACCCGGAATGATCAATCCTGGGGCATACCGCTGCTCCGCATAGTCACATAGACCGCATAGGCCGTATAGACCCGCATCAAGGGTGGCAAGCCCTCGGTCTAATAAGTCAAGGGTATGTGATATAATAATGATAACGGGCTTAAAGTTTAGCAACGTAAGCACAACAAGAATATCACAAGATACTAACACACGTAGCATCCTAACATGTTTACTTATCCAATCAACAAGAAAATATTACAAGGCTATCATAAACCAATACAATCAAGTTCTCCACACAAGGTACTTTCTACTTTATGTTAACAAGTTCGGGAGTTTATCCCCAAAGTACTTCATACAATAACTCTTTAAAAGATCCGTTTCTTTCACGAAAGTCACACAATACCCGTAGTATAAAAATAGTGTGACTATCTTTTTAAGTAAATCAAAACACTTCTCTTTGTAAAATCAAGTAACAACCTTATGTTCCAAACGTTCAAGTTTGCCTAATTTCAAATGCTCAAGTTTCTCATTTTGAAAGGTTTCAGAGTTCATAATTTCAATCACTCAATGATATAATTCTCCTTTAAAACAATTTGAGAAACATATGTCTTATATGTGAGTAGGTTATTCTTGTTCATAATCAATCTTATTTAAGCGACCATGATCTAGAAATGTAATATCATTTTGTCTCATCTTAGCTTCTATGCAGATGGAGGTTTCTCTTGGTTTTAATAATACTTAATTATTCCATACATTTTCCTTTATTAGCGCTGCAAATGGTTTGTTCGATACTTATTCGATTTCAAATCAAGAAACATTATTCTTTAAAACCAGACTCATTACTCACGAATGAGGTTTCACACTTTTAACAAAAATTCATATCAATATAATTAAGTCAAGTCTCTTATCTTTTAAGATTAAGTCCCTTAACTTCTAAATCAGTAAACCATTCTTTTTATCTCGCTTAAGACGTTATACCTAACTTCCCATAAAGCTAGTATAACTCTTATGTTTTCAAAACCAAGTATTACTCTTCTTTCAAAAAGGTTTCTTAATTCTTTTGAAATACATTCAAGGTTCTTATTATTCAGGCTTAAGTCAAAAGTCATTGCCGCACAACCACGTTCAGTTAGCACGTCGCTCACCGCACTATATATATATATTCTTGTAAAATACTTCCGATTCTTATTATTCGTGCTTAAGTCAAAAGACATTGCCACACGTCGCTCACCGTACTATATATATATTCTAGTAAAATATCATGCTCAAGAGTATAGAAGAATCACATACCTCGCGACGATTATCGACTATAAGCAAAACGCCCACTCGCTATAACCCGGCTAGCCTTGTCCTCCTTCCAAGTAGTACATGCTACTCGCAGACATTCAACCAAGAAAGGTTATAAGTCTACTGTAAATACGGTCCTATGTAAGTACAATTCAATTCTATACTTTAATATTCTTCTATAACTTATACTCAAGTCTTAACTATTCTTATATGTAATATCCAATTACAATAGAAGGACAAAAGTATTTACCTCGATGAGCCCAAAATTATCCTAGATAAAGTCGATCCTGAGCAAGGTTTAGCTCTACTCAGACGCTCCAAGAACCCTTAGAAGTTGCTACACAACTTCTACTTACTACTTCAATCAACAATGAAGTTTCTCTTAGGGTTTCGTTTGTGACTAAGGAAGTATAGATAGTATTTGGGCTTTTAGTATGAGGGACTTTGGAAATACTACAAAGTATAAGGGCTAAAGTATTTTGCCATAGCAACAATACTTGAAGAGTATTTTCTACTAAGGGAGGGGTTGGTTTTCTAGCTCTTTAGAGAGGGGACTTAGACGAGAACAACTCTCAAAGGGGGAGGGATTTCAAGACTTGGAAAAATGATTTTTGGATGAAGAAAGTCTTCAAGTTAGGGGAGTATTTATAGGCCAACCAAGGGCCAACCAATGTCCAAGATCAATCCAAGTGTTAGGCAAGTGTAGGGCTAGGATTTAACCATGTGTCCCTAACCAACTACTACACAAAATATCCTACCTAACCCATTGCTCCAAGTCGTCCAAATGCCGCCCCAATTCACGCCCAATGTGAGGGTGACACATGTCACCCTCCCGTTGGTCCAAAATGTTTCATCTCTCAGAAAAATCCGCAAAAATTATAAATGACATAGCCGTATTTTTCAAGTTTAGTAAAACGTTTCGTCGAAAAACGACTCTAATCGGGTGTTGTGCACAAAAGTTTTCGGCCCTAGCCTACTTTTAAGGCTCAACTTTTCTACGTACGTCCTCACGTACATACTCTGAAAATACGGGGTATAACAAGTTGGTTAGAAACTTCTAAGGGTTGCTTGGAGCGGGTTGGAACGTAAGGAATTTGAGCTAAACGTTGCTCAGGATCGACTTATAAACTGGGATAATTTTGGGCTTATCGAGGTAATGATCTTTGTCCCCCTATTGTAATTGGATATTACATGTTGTAGTAATGTATAGTTGAGTATACTATATGTAGAATGAATATGGATAAGAATTGAACTGTATTTACATAGGACTGTATTTACAGTAGACTTGTAGTATTATTGTGGAGTAGAATTGTACACGTCCGATTAGACGTGTAACCCCCCCTGGGATTGTTGGTTTGGTAGCAGGCTTCGTTAGAGGAGGAGATTTATGTGGTTGCGGGGGGGGAGGTGCTGCCGAATTTTCCGTAGAATAAGGAATCTTGTATCTAGAATTATTCTACGAAGAGATCTAGAGGTTGATAGACGTTTTGTGGCCTTTTTAGGTTGAAGTGCTACGAGTAGCGTATTCTACTTGAAGGGTGGAAAAGGCGAGCAAGGTTAGAGTACTTTGGAGCGTTTTGCTAATTGTCGATAATCGTCGCGAGGTATGTGAACCTCTTCCTATCCTTTCTAGCATGATATTTGTGAAATATATTTAGTGCGGTAGACGCACGTGTGTTTAAAGGAAGTTGATTTTCCTTTTGTGTCCTTGACTTGATTCCAAAGTTAAGTGACTTGTTATGAAGTATTAAGGAACTTGATTTCTAAAAGAAAAGAGACTTGAGGAATTGAAGAGTTTTGGTTTAAAAGAGAGACATGGTTTTGTCTTAAATTGGTTTAAAACATAAAGTGTTATAACAGCTTTATGGGAAGTTAGTTATAACGACTTTATGAAAGCAAAAGAATGGTTTTATCATTGGTTTTAAAATGGTAACTTGATTTAAGTATAGGTTACTTGTTTTGAAAAGAGTAAGTATTTGAGTTTTAAAGAGTATACTTGATGTTGTTTTAAAAGAAAGGCACTTGGTTTAAAAAGTATAGAGTACTTGATTTTAAAAGTCTTGTAAAGGTTTTTACGAAAGTAAAGTAATTTGGTTTGAAAAGGAAATGTGTTTTTGATACTACGAGTATTAGTATCTTTTACGTAAAAAGAGGTCTTTTTGAAAGAATGAAAGTAGGTATTATTTTTGGGTTTGAAACCCGTATTGTTGACATAAAATGAAAGTACCTTGAGTTGTGTGTAACTTGCCTATGTTTGCGTGTGATAGCCTTGTCGTGCTAGTATTGTATTTCTATACCACCGCGTCTCGATGGAGGGCTGATTTGTTATGATCTTACTTGGACGTCTGCAGCGACGGAGGATTCCACGCGCGCTCCTATCGATAGCGTTATTCCATGGACTAGCTCTCCACGAGGTTTTACCGATTCGGCCTTGGTATCCGTGGTTGGCATTCGTACTTTCCCGCCTCGTGGCTGATTCGGCCTTGTTACAGTAGTTAGCCTTCGCACTTGCCCCGCTCGGTTTAGTGGCGGTCTCGTGATACGACCTTGGTATCCGTAGTTAGCCTCAGATTTGCCGTCGGCCACGTGACACGGCTTTGGTATCCGTAGTTGGCTTTCGTGACTTGCCGTGACGCCGTGGCGAATTCGTGATACGACCTTGGTATGTGGTAGTTAGCCCTCGTACTTGCCGATCATTACGTGACACGGCTTTGGTAATCGGTAGTTGGCTTTCGTACTTGCCCGTCGCCGTGGTTTGGTTGTATAGTATTGTTGGTACGACTTTGGTATCCGTAGTTGGCTTTCGTACTTGCCCGGCCGATTGATGATCGCGGCTTTGGTATCCGTAGTTAGCCTTCGTACTTGCCGTCACGGTTTTATAACACAGTGGGACCGGTGTTCATGTACTTCTTGGTGTTGTTATATCATGATCGCAGCGATGAGGAAGGTATTCCACGGGCATGATTGATGTTGTGGGCGTGAGACCCATTGTTATATTTGAGTGATGACTTTGAGGGCGTGAGTCCCTGACTTGACATGACTGCTTACATATTATGTATTGTAGTTTGGTTATCATATATGTCTCATGTTTTATATAGACTACTATGATTTCATTTACAGTATTTTCAGTTTCACATACTTGGTACCTGTTGTACTGACCTCCTTCGGGGGGCTGCGTTCATGCCGCAGGTAGAGGTACACCGGTTGATCCTCGCCATGGATCACGATTCAGCGTTTGGGAAGCTCCGCTTTCTCGGAGGCTTATCTTTCGTATAGTCCTGTCGTTGTAGGTGCTTACATTCGTGGTATGGCGGGCCCCGTCCGTCATAGTTGTTATAAAATTCATAAGTGCTGTAATCGCTGTGGCAGGGTTTGTAAAAGGATTTAACTGTTCAGGTATATATATATGCAGAAAGGTAACCGTTTTGGTTAGCCTGTTTCTTATTTTATCTTATTTCATGTTTAAGTTTTTATTTCCGCCGATTTTCTCTGATGGTGTATCACTAGGGTGCCCGGGGTAAGGCACCAGTCGCGGGCCCGAGATCGGGTCGTGACAACAGTGGTATCAGAGCAGTGAGTCCTCGGAAAGTGTCTACGGACCGTATCTAGTAGAGTCTTGATTATCGATGTGTTGTGCACCACATCTATAATCAGGAGGCTGCAGGATATTTAGTATTGGTTTCCATTCTTCTCACTCTGAGATCGTGCCTTAGAGTTGTGTTAAAAGTTGGACTCCCTCTGACATATTCTTTTCACCCGTTATGCCTCTACGCAGGCAACCGAGCCCGAGAGGAAAGCGGCAGAGGAGCCGCGAGTAGAGCACGAGGGTTACTGAACACAGCCCACTCATTATCCGAGGCACACGCATTCGGGAGTTCTCACGCGCCGCTAGCCCTAGGAGAGTTTAGAGCAGTAGCAGTAGCTACAGAGACCACGATACTTGAGCCTCCAGTTTCACGACCAGGAGCCGAGGATATGAGTTACAAGGAAATGGCCCAGTTACTAGCTAGGCTTGTGGCTAGGAATGAGGACGAGAGTCTGAGGTTCCGTGCATGAGTTCACCCTAGATCCGATAGTTGAGATTTCGGACTTCAGTTGCAGTCCACCCGAGTTCTATGGATCTAGAACCGAGAAGATCATCAGAGTTTATTCAACGATTGCATGATCATGAAAGTGATCAAGACCTCGAGGCATTTCTTACACACTTGCCCTCGCAGATGAGAGAGCTCGGGTAGATAGATTTATGAGGTCGAGGCGAACAGCGGACGGTTCGAATACAAAGATAGAGTTTGACTTATTGGCTCGTTATGTCCCCGCGTTAGTGGCGTACATGTGAGGAGAGAATGTCCTAGTATGAGGATACAGTGGGATGACTTAGCCTACCAGTCACTGAGGATTCAGATGGTTGAGAGGAAGGGTGTTAGCTGTGAGAGGCCACCCCACCGGTATGGCCGTTGCGGTAGGTGTTCTTACGGGGAGTGTCGTACTACTTAGATAGCTTGTTAGGCTTGCGGCCAGCAGGGCCATTTTGCGAGAAATTGTCCGACCAGAGGTGGCGCGGATGTTACGACTCAGCCTTCGGGATCAGTGGCTGGTTCATCACCTTCTATAGTTATGCGCCCAGCAGAGCAGGATTGGATTAGAGCGACAAAGGGAAAGTGAGGCAGTAGTTACAGAGATATTGTTATACCCCGTATTTCCAGAGTATGTACGTGAAGGCGTACGTATATAAATTTAAGCCTTAAGGATTGGCAAGGATCGAAATTGGGCACAAGTGCCAAAAAGAATCGTTTTTCGACGAAACGTTTTACTAAACTTGCGAAGGGAAAATTCCGGCTATGTCATTTTTAATTTTTGCGGATTTTTCCGAGAGACGAAACATTTTGGACCAACGGGAGGGTGACATGTGTCACCCTCACATTGGACGTGAGGTTGGGCGGCAAGTGGACGATAGGTGGGTCAAAGTTGGTAGGATATTTTGTGCAAGTTGTTGTGGTAGATGGATAAGGTCCACATGGTTAAAATCTAGCCCTACACTTGCCTTACACTTGGAAGGATCTTGGCCATTGGTTGGCCATTTCTTGACCTATAAATACCCCCCTTGTTGAAGAGTTATTTCATCCAAACTTGAGCATTCTTTCTAAGTCTCAAAATACTCCCTCCCTCTTGATATTTCGTCCAAAGCCTTCCCCCCCCTTAAGCCTTGGCGAGAGGGTGCTCCCACTCAGTGGTCGGCCGAGAATATACCCCCCCCCTTTGGTTGAGAAATACTTCTCCAAGTATTGTTGGAATGCCAAAATACTCTAGCCCAAAACCTTTGTAGTATTTCCAAGTACCCTCTATACGAATGCCCGGAAAATACTACTATACTTTCCTTTAGCCACTAAACGAAACCCTAAGGAAAACCTTCATAGTCGGTTGAAGTGTTAAGTAGAAGTTGCGTAGAACTTCTAAGGGTTGTTTGGAGCGGATTGGAGCGCACGGAGTAGGAGCTAAACCTTGCTCAGGATCGACTTTAAACTTGGATAATTTTGGGCTCATCGAGGTAAATACTACTGTCCTTCTATTGTAATTGGGAATTACATGTTGTAGTAGTATAGAAATGAATATAAGATTCATAGAAGAGAATTGAACTGTAATAGAAGGATATTACAGAATAGACTTGAACTGAAATCGCATCAGAAGAATATATAAGTAGAAGTTTAAATCAGACTTACATAGATCGTATTTACAGATGGTCGATAAACCTTTATTGGTTGAAATGTTCTGCGAGTAGCATGTGCTACTTGGAAGGTGGACAAGGCTAGCCGAGTTATAGCCGAGGAGTGTTTTGCTAATAGTCGATAATCGTCGCGAGGTATGTGATTCTTCCTATACTCTTGAGCATGATATTTTAAAAGAATAATATATATATATATATATAGTACGGTAGACGTACGTGTGCTAACTGAACGTAGTTGTACGGCAATGTCTTTTGACTTAAGCCTGAATAATATATATATATATATATATATAGTACGGTAGACGTACGTGTGCTAACTGAACGTAGTTGTACGGCAATGTCTTTTGACTTAAGCCTGAATAATAAGAATCTTGAAGTATTTCAAAAGAATTAAGAATCCTTTTTGAAAGAAGAGTAATACTTGGTTTTGAAAATATAAGAGTTATACTAGCTTTATGGGAAGTTAGGTATAACGTTTTAAGGGAGGTAAAATGAATGGTTTATTGATTTTAAAAGTTAAGAGACTTGATCTTAAAAGATAAGAGACTTGACTTGAATGAATTAATATGAATTTTGTGTGAAACCTCATTCGTGAGTAATGAGTACTTGGTTTTTAAAAAAAGGAGAAATGTTTTACTGATTTCGGAAATCAGAATGAGTATCGACAAACCACTGCAGCGTTAATAAAGGAAAATGTATTGAATAATGAAGTATTATTAAAACCAGTAGAAACCTCCATCTGCATAGAAACTAAGATGAGACAAAATTACATTACATTTCCTAGATCATGGCTGCTTAATAAGATTGATCATAAACAAGAATAACCTACTCACATATAAGGCATATGTTTCTCAAATCGTTTAAAAGAGAATTATGTTTTAAAGGATTAAAACTATGAACTACGAAACCTTTTCGGAAATGAGAAACTTGAGCATCAAATTAGGCAACCGGAACTTTAGGGAAAAGAAAGGCATTGTTTTGTCTTAAATTGGTTTAAAACATAAAGTGTTATAACAGCTTTATGGGAAGTTAGTTATAACGACTTTATGAGAACAAAAGAAGGGTTTTATCATTGGTTTTAATGTGGTAACTTGTCTTTCAAAAGAGACGTGTTTTGGTCCAAAACGAAGGCATGGTATTGCCTTAATTTGGTTTTAAAAATGAAAGTATGGAAGTTGTTTTGGTTTAGTTAAAAGGATGTAAGTCACTCTATTTTTATACTAAGGTTATCGGGTGACTTTTATAAAAGGAATGGATCTCTTAAAAGGAATTTAACGTACGTAGTACTTTAGGTTAAAACCTGACTTTGACATAAAATGAAAGTACCTTGAGTTGTGTATAACTTTCCTATGCTTGTTGTTGTGAAACTTGCCTATCTTGTTGTGATAGCCTTTGTTGTGCAAGAATTGTGTTTCTATACTACCGCGTTTCTCGGTGGAGGCCGTTGACTTGTTGAGAACTTACTTGGACGCACTGGCGGTGACGGAGAATTCCACGCACGCCTCGCTGATAGTGTTATTCCACGGACTAGCTCTCCACGAGGTTTCATCGCTCGCCTTGGTACCGTGGTCGGCCAGACTTGCCGCCTCGTGGCTGATTCGGCCTTCGTACCTGTAGTTAGCCCTCGCACTTGCCCGCTCAGTGTAGTGACGGTCTCGTGATACGCCGCAGTACCGTAGTTAGCCCTCGTACTTGCCGCCACGTGGCCGCCTTGGTATCCGTAGTCGGCCAGACTTGCCGTGTCGCCTTCGTGGTTTGGTTGTATTGTATTGTTAGTACGGCTTTGGCATCGTGTAGGACTTGGTGTTCAGTGTACTTCGTGTTATCATATCATAGATCGCGATGAGGAAGGTATTCCACGCATGATTGATGTTATGGGCGTGAGACCCATCGTTATATTTGAGTAATGACTTGGAGGCGTGAGTCCCGACTTGATATAATCAAGTTATATGTGTATCGTAGTTTGGTTATCATGCATGTCTCGCTTTATATAGACTATTATGATTTCATTTACGATTTCTGATTTCACATACTTGGTACCAGTTATCGACCTCCTTCGGCCGCGTTCACGCGCAGTAGAGGTACATCGGATGTCGATCCCCGCTTTTATGATCACATTTCAGCGTGTTGGGAAGCTACGTTCCTTCGGAGTCTTATCTTTGGTATGTTACCACCGAGTCCAGAGGTTCTTGTACATTCGTGGTATGGCGGGGCCCCGTCCGCCATAGTTGTTGTAAAAATCATAGAGGTCTGCAAGCCTGTTGTGGCGGGGTTGTAAGGATCAGAATCGCTCAAAAGTCGATATATATAAATCTGAAGGCAACCGCTTTGGTTGGCCTATTTTCTTTCATCTTGATCTATATCTATTTATATGTTTAAGTTTTCATTTCACTGGTTTTCTCTCGATGTTGTATCACTAGGGTGCCCGGTAAGGCACCATCCACGGGCCGGTTGGTCGTGACAAAAGTGGTATCGAGCGCTTAGTCCTCGGAAAGTGTCTACAGATGTCTAGTAGAGTCTTGATTATCGGTGTGTTGTGCACCACATCTATAATCGTGAGGCTATAGGACATTTAGGATTGGTTTCTCTTCTCATTCCGAGATCGTGCCTTAGCCGTGTTGTAAGTTGGACCCTCGACGTATCTCATTTTTACGCTTATGCCTCCGCGTAAGGCAACCCGCCCGTAGGGCAAGGCAGCAGAGGAGTCTGCGAGTAAAGCAGGCGATCTCTGAGACCACGCATTCGAGCCTCCATCCCGATGCAGCGAGAGGAGATGGGTTACAAAGTGGGCCCGATTAACGGCCGTGGTCAGGCTGACTTGAGGATAGCTGGACGCAGCAGTTCAAAGAGCACCGATGGTTCACCCTAGATCGAGATAGTTCGAGGCTACGGATTTTCGAGTTGTAGGCCACGAGTTTTATGGGTCGAGGCCCGAGGATGATCCGCAGGAGTTCATCCGAAGCCATACGGATCATGAGTGATCAAGGCATCGGAGACCGAGTCGGTGGTCCTAAGTTCGCATCGCTACGTGATACCGCGGCCGACCGTTTGATTCGCGGAGCCGTCCGGAGAGAATGCACTTCCAAAGCTTTGGAACGAAGTTCTCGAGGCAATTCTTGCACATTTCTTGCCTCCACGGATGAGAGGCTCGGCCGATTTTTGGTGTTGCGGTAGAACGCGCGCATACGGGAGTACAATGTGGAGTTCGACTCATCGTCCAGACGCCCCGCGTTAGTAGCTAGTATGGAGGATCGAGTGCACCGATATGTTACAGGCTCGATGATTGCCTAGCGTAGATTTGTTGGTGTAGCTCTTCAATGGGCATGGACATTTCCGCATGCAGCTTATGCACTTGGATGTGAGGAGCGAGAAATCGACTGAATGACCAAGATCAGCGAAGAGGCGAGCAGCAGGTCCTTTGGTGACTTTCGAGGCGGACCGCCTCAGAAGACTAGTTATGTACCTCCGCTATTCGAGTGGTCCTCCACAGCCGGGACCTTCGGGATATTCAGAGCAGTCGTGGCTCCTGTGTTTTAAATTTTCGTGAGTAGGAGTGCTCGCGGATGAGGTCGCCCTTGTCTCAGGTGTGGCTATCAGGAAAACTTCATAAGGGAGAGTGTCGTACTAACTTGGGAGATTGTTATTCTTGCGCCAACAGGCCATCTGGCGAGAGATCACTGGGCAGCGCTGGTAGAATAGCACAGACTACGGGATCAGTTGCGGGTTCTTCACCTTCCATAGCTAGGCAGTATGTTCATACACCGGCAGGCCACGGTAGGTCGCGGTGGAAGTTCCCGATTTTAAGCGGTCCTTTGAACCGCCTATTTTCGTGTATATCCTTAACCTCTGAGACTTGTATGTATTGATGTTATGATAATGTGTTAAGTGTTATGTTCGGATAGCTTTGTGCTAAAATGTGATTTAGAAGCCCAGTTAGTAAAAGGGTAAGCTCAGGGTGAGAAAATGATGAACCTTAGAACATTACATTGAGACCTTAGATGTAAGCGCCGCCTTAAGTACAAGATTTTTGCGTGATCTTTGTCGAATGTATAAGTATACGTGGAGTAATTGTGGGAAATTCCTTGGGTGGTGTAAAATGGAAGTGGTAGCTTTCATGACTGTATAGGTAAGATTGTTCGGATCGGAAACAAGAGCTTGATGCGTTAAGTGGGTCGGGTTGGGGCTATGTTGCGGGCCAACCCGCGCCTGTTCGAGGTGGGGTCACTCAGTGGTCCCGCCAGTGGTAGGGTCACGAGGGTGCTAGGCCCAAGTTTAGATGACCATCGATGAGTTCGTGGACGCGCTCGACTGAATCGGTTCGTGAAGGCCGGGAATGGCCTTAGAGGAAGTGAAGCTAGTAAGATGACCAAGTTTGGAGGTAGTGACTCCAAAGTTTTGGCAACGGAAGCATTGACTGAAGTGTGGTACGTGTACTAGGAAGAGTTCAAGTGTTCGATAAGGGCACGACGAGTAAGGAAGGAAGAGAACGTGTGTTATTTCATGGCCAGGTGTGGCGTTGGCAACTTGTTAGAAGAACTTTATCGTTATCCGTCTTGAGAAGGAACATTCGGGACGAATATTTCTAAGGAGGGGAGAATGTTATACCCCGTATTTCCAGAGTATGTACGTGAGGGCGTACGTATATAAATTTAAGCCTTAAGGATTGGCAAGGATCGAAATTGGGCACAAGTGCCAAAAAGAATCGTTTTTCGACGAAACGTTTTACTAAACTTGCGAAGGGAAAATTCCGGCTATGTCATTTTTAATTTTTGCGGATTTTTCCGAGAGACGAAACATTTTGGACCAACGGAGGGTGACATGTGTCACCTCACATCGACGTGAGGTTGGGCGGCAAGTGGACGAAAGGTGGGTCAAAGTTGGTAGGATATTTTGTGCAAGTTGTTGTGGTAGATGGATAAGGTCCACATGGTTAAAATCTAGCCCTACACTTGCCTTACACTTGGATGGATCTTGGCCATTGGTTGGCCATTTCTTGACCTATAAATACCCCCCTGTTGAAGAGTTATTTCATCCAAACTTGAGCATTCTTTCTAAGTCTCAAAATACTCCCTCCCTCTTGATATTTCGTCCAAAGCCTTCCTCCCCGTTATACCGTATTTTCGCAGTATGTACGTATGACGCACGTAGAAAATTTGAAACTTGTACTAAGGCTTGGCGAATTAATTTTGTTCACAACACCCGCTTAGAGTCGCTTTTCGACTAAACGCTTTCACTTTCGTAGGGAATTTCCGCTATCTCATTTTTAATTTTTGCGGATTTTTCCGAGAGACGAAACGTGTTGGGCCAACAAGAGGGTGCCACTTGGCACCCTCCCATTGGCGGACGTAAGGGCTCGGATTGGACGAAATGGAGAGGTGTAGTTGGTAGGATATTTTGTGTGTTAGTTGGTCAAGGACACATGGGTGAATCTTGGCCCTACACTTGCCTTGCACTTGGCAAGATCTTGGCCATTGGTTGGCCTTCACTTGACCTATAAATACCCCTTCCCTTTGAAGACTTCTTCATCCAAAAAAATCTCTAAGTCTTGAGAGCTCCTCTCCCATTTCGCGAGGCCCCTTGGCAGAGTAGCGCCTCCTAGTAGTGTGGCCGTGGGGTACCCCCCCCCTAGCCTAGTTGCTTTCGTATAATACCCCCCTTTGTGGTGTAGAAATACTCTCAAAAGTATTGTTATAATGCCCAAATTACCTTAGCCGTATACCTTGTTGTATTCTAAGGTTATACCTATACGAAAAGCCCAAATACTATTATACTTCCGCTACCACAAAACCGAAACCCTAGGAAAATCTCCATAGTCCGTTGGAGTATTGTGTAGAAGTTGGTTAGAACTTCTAAGGGTGGTTTAGAGCGGGTTGGAGCGCCGAGTTCGAGCTAAACGATTGCCAGATCGACTTTAACTAGATAATTATGGGCTTATCGAGGTAATTATCTTGTCCCTCTATTGTAATTGGAAATTACATATTGTTAGAATATATAGTTGAAGTATACTATATATAGAACTGAACGTAGTTATTGGCAATGTCTTTTGACTTAAGCCTGAATAATACTTACGCAATGTCTTGCGACTTAAGCCCAATTTAAAGAAGAATCGTAATTACATAGCTGTATTACATGAGACTTGTGTAGTAGTACCGTGGAGTAGAATTGTACAGATTAGGTTAGACGATAACCCCCCCCGGTTGGCTTGGTAGCCGCCTCGATAGAGGAGAGATTTACGCTGTGCGGGGAGATCGCCAATTTTCTAGAATGTTCTACGATGAGATCTAAATGTTAATAAGCGCCATGGCCTTATAGGTCAAGTACTACGTGTGGCGCGATCTACTTGGCTTAGGAGTAGCCGACGGTTGGAAGTACTTGAGCGCTTTGCTATTAGTCGATACTCGCCGCGAGGTATGTGAACCTCTTCCTATCTCTTCTAGCATGATATGTGTGAACTATGTAGTACGGTGACGCATACGTGCTAAACGTATTTGATTGGTTTAAAACATAAAGTGTTATAACGGCTTTATGGGAAGTTGGTTATAACACTTTACGTTGGTAAGAAAATACTTGTGGTCTTTAAAAGGTAATCGATTTGAACTATAACCGCTTGTTATGTGTTAATAAAGAACTTGAAGTATTTCAAAAGATTTTTGAATCATTTTGAAAGAAGTAATACTTGGTTTTGAAAAACTTAAGAGTTATACTAGCTTTATGGGAAGTTAGGTATAACGGCTTAAGAATGTTTTACCGATTTCGAAATCGAATGTGTATCGACAAACCATCAGCAGTTAATAAAAGGAAATGTTTTGACTAATTAAGTATTATTAAAACCAGAGAAACTTCCATCCGCATGAAGCTAAGATGAGACAAAATGATATTTCCTAGATCACTACAGAATAAGATTGTTATAAACAAGAATATCCTACTCACATATAAGACTTATGTTTCTCGATTGTTTAAAAGAGAATTATATTCTTAAATGAATAAGACTATGAACTACTTAAACCTTTCTAAGATAAGAAACGTGAACATTTGAAATTAGGCAAACTTCGACGCTTGGAAAATAATGTTGTTACTTGATTTTACAAAGGTAAGTGTTTTGGTTTATCTAAAAAGACACCACTCTATTTTATACTACGTATTGTGTGACTTATGTGAAAGCAACGGATCTTTTAAAAGATTTAATGTATGAAGTACTTTAGGGTAGATACCGAACTTGTTAGCTTAAAGTACCTGTGTATAACTCGATTGTGTTGGTTTGTGATAGTCCGCAATACTTTCTTGTTGATTGATAAGTAAACATGCTAGGATGCTACGTGTGTTAGTATCTTGTGATGTTGTGTAAAGGGGTTTTCCTTTGTTGTGCTTATGTTGCTTAACGATAAGTCATTGTGTTAGTATTTTACATCACTCATCTCGAGATGATTCCGGGTTAAGCCGCCTCCGCGGGGTAGACTCAGCGGTCGATGGACCTATGATTCGAGAATACCTCACGCAGTCCCGGGCTATGCGGAGCTACGAGTTCCGTGTTAGCGTGCGTCCTTTATGGGCACGCGTCCATGTGGCTACGCGGATCGCGAAGTCCGTGACGACGCCGGGAGTAGCTACCTCGACGCGGGAATACCTCACGCGGGCCGATGAGATTGGCCTACGCGAGTCGCGAAAGTTCGTGGCTAGACGCCGCATTAGATACTGCGCGCAAGTGGCGCCTTTGATCATGTGACGGCCTAGACAGATCTTATGATACGCTTCACGACCTTGTTGGTACTGCGGGTGTTAGTAGTCGGCTATGCCTTCGTACTTACCCAGACGCCATTATGGCACAGTGGGACCCGTGTTCATGTGTGTTCCTTGGTGCTTTTATATCATAAATCGCGATGAGGAAGGTATTCCACGCATGATTGATATCGCGGGCGTGAGACCCATTGTTATATTTGAGTGACGACTTGAGGCGTGAGTCCCCGACTTGATATGACCGCTTGTTTATCAGGAACCGTAGTTTTGTTATCATACATGTCTCCCGCTTTATATAGCTATGATTTCATTTACGTATTTTCGTTCACATACTGCACTGTTATCGACCTCCTTGGCCGCGTTCATGCCGTAAAGGTACACCGATCGTTGATCCTCGCCTTAGGGTCACAACAACATTGGGAAAGCTCCGCTTCTCCGAGGCTTGTCTTCGCATAGTCCCCTGTTGTTGTAGGTGCTACATTCGTGGTATGACGGGGACCTGTCCCGTCGTTGTTGTCATATCATTCATAGAGGTATGTAGTACTGTTGTGGGCAGGGTTTGTAAAAAGGATTAAATTGTTCATGTTGAAAAAGTTGTTATTTACATATATGCCGAAAGGCAAGTTTTTCTCAGATTATTGTTTCATATTTCATAATATGTCTTGTATCGCTTTATGTTCCGCCGATTACTCGATGTTGTATCACTAGGTGCCCGGTAAGGCACCACCACGGCCCGAATCGGTCGTGACACCCCTCGAGAAGCCTTGGCCGGAGGTGCTCCCCTCCTAGTGGTCGTGAGAATATACCCCTTTGGTTGATAAATACTTCTCCAATTATTGTTGGAATGCCAAAATACTCTAGCCCAAAAACTTTGTAGTATTTCCAATTACCCTCTATACGAATGCCCGGAAAATACTACTATACTTTCCTTTAGCCACTAAACGAAACCCTAAGGAAAACCTTCATAGTCGGTTGAAGTGTTAAGTAGAAGTTGTGTAGAACTTCTAAGGGTTGTTTGGAGCGGATTGGAGCGCACGGAGTAGGAGCTAAACCTTGCTCAGGATCGACTTTAAACTTGGATAATTTTGGGCTCATCGAGGTAAATACTACTGTCCTTCTATTGTAATTGGGAATTACATGTTGTAGTAGTATAGAAATGAATATAAGATTCATAGAAGAGAATTGAACTGTAATGAAGGATATTACGTAATAGACTTGAACCAAATCGCATCGTAAGAATATATAAGTAAGTTTAAACTGACTTACATAGGACAGTATTACTGAGATCGATAAACCTTTATTGGTTGAAATGTTCTGCGAGTAGCATGTGCTACTTGGAAGGTGGACAAGGCTAGCCGAGTTATAGCCGAGGAGTGTTTTGCTAATAGTCGATAATCGTCGCGAGGTATGTGATTCTTCCTATACTCTTGAGCATGATATTTTAAAAGAATAATATATATATATATATAGTACGGTAGACGTACGTGTGCTAACTGAACGTAGTTGTACGGCAATGTCTTTTGACTTAAGCCTGAATAATATATATATATATATATAGTACGATGACGACGTGTGCTAACTGAACGTAGTTGTACGGCAATGTCTTTTGACTTAAGCCTGAATAATAAGAATCTTGAAGTATTTCAAAAGAATTAAGAATCCTTTTTGAAAGAAGAGTAATACTTGGTTTTGAAAACATAAGAGTTATACTAGCTTTATGGAAAGTTAGGTATAACGTTTTAAGGGAGGTAAAATGAATGGTTTATTGATTTTAAAAGTTAAGAGACTTGATCTTAAAAGATAAGAGACTTGACTTGAATGAATTAATATGAATTTTGTGTGAAACCTCATTCGTGAGTAATGAGTACTTGGTTTTTAAAAAAAGGAGAAATGTTTTACTGATTTCGGAAATCAGAATGAGTATCGACAAACCACTGCAGCGTTAATAAAGGAAAATGTATTGAATAATGAAGTATTATTAAAACCAGTAGAAACCTCCATCTGCATAGAAACTAAGATGAGACAAAATTACATTACATTTCCTAGATCATGGCTGCTTAATAAGATTGATCATAAACAAGAATAACCTACTCACATATAAGGCATATGTTTCTCAAATCGTTTAAAAGAGAATTATGTTTTAAAGGATTAAAACTATGAACTACGAAACCTTTTCGGAAATGATAAACTTGAGCATTGAAATTAGGCAAACTGGAACTTTAGGGAAAAGAAAGGCATTGTTTTGTCTTAAATTGGTTTAAAACATAAAGTGTTATAACAGCTTTATGGGAAGTTAGTTATAACGACTTTATGAGAACAAAAGAAGGGTTTTATCATTGGTTTTAATGTGGTAACTTGTCTTTAAAAAGAGAAGTGTTTTGGTCCAAAAAGAAGGCATGGTATTGCCTTAATTTGGTTTTAAAAAAGAAAGTATGGAAGTTGTTTTGGTTTACTTAAAAAGATGTAAGTCACTCTATTTTTATACTAAGGGTATCGGGTGACTTTTATAAAAGGAATGGATCTCTTAAAAGGAATTTAACGTACGTAGTACTTTAGGGTTAAAACCTGACTTTGACATAAAATGAAAGTACCTTGAGTCAGGTATAACTTGCCTATGCTTGTTGTTGTGAAACTTGCCTATGCTTGTTGTGATAGCCTTTGTTGTGCAAGAATTGTGTTTCTATACTACCGCGTCTCTCGGAGGGCGGTTGACTTGTTGAGAACTTACTTGGACGCATCTGGCGGGACGGAGAATTCCACGCACGCTCCCGCTGATAGTGTTATTCCACGGACTAGCTCTCCAGGTTTCTTCGCTCGCCTGTACCGTGGTGGCCAGACTTGCCCCGCCTCGTGGCTGATTCGGCCTTCGTACACTGTAGTTAGCCCTCGTGACTTGCCCCGCTCAGTGTAGTGACGAAGTCTCGTGATACGCTGGTACCGTAGTTAGCCCTCGTACTTGCCGGCCACCACGTGGCGGCCTTGGTATCCGTAGTCGGCCAGACTTGCCTGCGTGTCGCCTTCGTGGTTTGGTTGTATTGTATTGTTAGTACGGCTTTGGCATCGTAGGACTTGGTGTTCAGTGTACTTCGTGTTATCATATCATAGACCGGCAGCTGAGGAAGGTATTCCACGCATGATTGATGTTATGGGCGTGAGACCCATCGTTATATTTGAGTAATGACTTGGAGCGTGAGTCTCGACTTGATATAATCGTTATATGTGTATCGTAGTTTGGTTATCATACATGTCTCCCGCTTTATATAGACTATTATGATTTCATTTACTGATTTACGATTCACATACTTGGTACTGTTGACCGACCTCGCCCGGGCTGCGTCATGCCGCAGTAGAGGTACATCTGTCGATCCGCTTAGGATCACATTTCAGCATGTTGAAGCTCTGCTCCTTCGAGGCTTATCTTTGGTATGTTACCCGAGTGCAGAGGTTCTTGTACATTCGTGGTATGGCGGGGCCCTGTCCGCCATAGTTGTTGTAAAAATCTTAGAGGTCCTGTAATTATTATGGGCGTGGTTGTAAGGATCAGAATCGTTCAAAAGTCGATATATATAAATCTTTGAAAAGGCAACCGCTTTGGTTGGCCTATTTTCTTTCATCTTGATCTATATCTATTTATATGTTTAAGTTTTCATTTCCACTGGTTTTTCTCTGATGTTGTATCACTAGGGTGCCCGGGGTAAGGCACTACCACGCCCGAGTTCGGTCGTGGATGTATATCTTCAGCCTTAAGAGACTTGTTTAGGTCGTTATGGTAGATACATGTGAGTGCTATGTTCGGTTAGCATTGTGTAAGTTGTGATTAGAAAACATGGGTAGTTGAAAAGGGTAAGTCTGGGGACGAGAAAATGGGGAGCCTTAGAATTTATAACGATTGGGACTCGATGCAAGCCGTCCCGAGTGGATGTTAAGGTTGGTCCTTGTCGAAGTACTTGGTATGCATGATATATATTGTGGGATAATTCCATGGGTAGTGTGAGATGGAAGTGGTAGCTTTCATGACGTGAACTGGTAAGGTTGTTCGGATCGGAACGAGTTTAGTCTGAAGTGGGTCGGGTTGAGGCCATATCGCGAGTCAACCCGCAGCCGGATTGTGGGTCGGTTGAGGTGGTCCCGCTAGATGATAGGTCACGAGGGTGTTAAGCCCAAGTTAGGTAACCATCGACGAGTTCGTGGACGCGTTCGACCCGATGGCGGGCCGATGAGGTCAGCCCATCTTGTCTTTCGCCAGATCGCTTACTCGGCGGAGGTTATGCGAGATGTTATCGTGAAGGTTGTAGGCTGCACGGTTCCTACTTTTATTTTATGGCAGCAATGGAGCCCGCTTTATGGCTATTTCTTTTCGGGAGGTTTTACCAAAGGGGTTAGGAACTCAAAGTGAGTCTCGATTGCATTCACCTCGCCGACGGATGAACAACGCGTTTTATCCAGACATTTGAGGATAGGTTACGGGCCGGTGTTTTGATTTCAGGGGTAGCTATGAGGATTATTTGCCTCTTGTTGGGTGAGTATTATACTAGCTACCATTTTAGTATTCGGATGGTGCCTTATGAAGCCTTGTATGGACGGAAGTGTAGGTTGCCGGTCGATTGGTTCGATGTTGGCAAGGTTCAGATATGTTACACCCCGTAGTTCCAGGGTATGTATGCGAGGACGTACGTACGAGAATACGGCAGAAATTTTGGAAAGAAAGAAAGATGTGATTTTTCGACGGAAAAGTTTCTGGTTTTTGTAAAGGAAAATGTTCGTTGATGGGAATTGGATTCCCAGATTTGGTATTCGGACTTCTTGGAATATTAGAGAATTATGGAATTTTATTTCCGGAATTGGTCACGTGGGGCCCACGGGTGAAATTTACGGTTTTGTGGGGCCCTCTTTGTTTTTGAGATTTTGGCCATTAGGGATATTTTCGGAAGATGAAATATTTTGGACGAGTAGGAGGGCGACACGTGTCACCCACCTAGGTGGCCTTGTGGCCGAAATTGTGTGCCAAGTGGCCAAGACAAGTGGCCAAGTCTTGCAAGATATTTTGTGTGGACAAGTGGCTTGTGGGTCCCACCCACACTTGTCCCCAATCTCAACCACACACTTGCCTTCATCCTAGCCCTTGGTTGTCCTATATATGCACCCTTAGTTGATGAAATCTTGCACACTTAGATAATTCAAGGCTTGAAAAATATTTCCCTCACCCTCCTTCTCTCCCTAGCTCTCGTCGATCTCCTCTCTTCCTAACCAAACATTGTCCAATAATTCCTAAACTCTTAAGTGTTCTTCCCTAGTGTATTAGGAAGACTATTAACCATAAGTTGGAAGAGATTTCACCCCCTAGCCTCTAAAAAGTCACCTTGGTCGAGAGCTCTAGGAACAAGAACCTTAGTGTTCTTCACTTGTTTGAGTTCATTCTTGAAGAGATGATGGTTAGGAGCTTCTTAGGGTGATTGTGGTGGGTTTGTACGCAAAGATTGGAGCTAAGACTTGCTTGGAACGACATTAAGTTCTTGGATAATTTTGGGCTATTTGAGGTAGTGAATCTTAAACCTCTTTGTGAATTAGTCATTATACATATATTATAAGTATATATTGGATTATATAATATATGGAGTAAAGTTTGGAAGAGTTGGATCTTGTTAACTTGTTAAAAGAAAGGATTGGCCGTTAGCCATTAAAATGGTAAAAACGTATCTTACTTGCTAAGAAGCTAATAACAAAGTAACTATAACTTATATTAAGAATGGAAATATAAGTTGGATGACTAATGAGTAAATTGGATAAGTAAAATGGACAAAGTTGGCCAAGGACCCCAACTTAAGGATCAGATTTACTTTGGACGTATTTACATTGGGTATTTACATTTACATTAAGGGGAAGATTTTTCAATCGCGTTCCGTTTGGGCGTGTGATCCCCTTTTTAATTATTGTATTGTTATGAAGGCGTGATAGTAAACCGCGTTACCGGTTGGGCGCGTAATCCCCTTCTTTTACTTATTGTTGTTATGAAGGCGTGATAGTAAACCGCGTTACCGTTTGGGCGTGTAATCCCCTTCTTTATGGTGTTTAATTATTACGCCTTATATATATATATATATATATGTGGTATATATATTACGGTTATTCGGGCCTTGGAGAAAGATGGAAAAGTGAGTAAAACGGAAGTCTTCTAATTTTCCGTAGAATTAGAGGGCTTTTTATTGGTATAAGTCTTCAATGGTGAGTAAGGTTTGATAGAAGTACTATGACCATTTTAGGAGTGGAGTACTACGTGTGGCGTGATCTACTTGGCTTAAGGAGTAGCCGACGGGTTGAAGTACTTGGAGCGTTTTGCTATTTGTCGATAATCGTCGCGAGGTATGTGAACCTCTTCCTATCTTTCCTAGCATGATTGTTGTGAACTATGTAGTACGGTAGACGTACGTGTGCTAAACGGGTTTTGGTTGGTTTAAAACATATAGTGTTATAATAGCTTTATGGGAAGTTAGTTATAACGACTTTATGTAAGTAATAGAATGATTTATTGATTTTAGAAGTTAAGAGACTTGATCTTGAAAGATAAGAGACTTAACTTATAAATGACGTTTTATGAAATGTTAAGAACTATGAATTTTGTTAAAAAGTTGTGAAACCTCATTCGTGAGTAATGAGTACTTGACTTTTAAAGAATAATGTTTTACTGATTTCGGAAATGAGATTAAGTATCGAACAAACCATTGCAGCGTTGATAAAGGAAATGTATTGACTAATTGTTATTAAAACCAGTAGAAACCTCCATCTGCATAGAAGCTAAGATAAGACAAGATTGTATTACATTTCCTAGATCATGGCTGCTGTAACAAGATTGTTATAAACAAGAATAAAACGGCTCACACATAAGACTTATGTTACTCAATTGTTTTAAAAGAGATTAATACTATGAGTTATGAAACCTTTCTAAAATAAGAGACTTGAGCATTTGAAATTAGGCAAACTTGAACGGTTGGAAAATAATGTTGTTACTTGATTTTTAAAAAAGAAAGTGTTCTGGTTTACTTAAAAATGTTAGTCACTCTATGTTAATACTACGGGTATCGGGTGACCTTTGTAAAAGAATTGGATCTTTTAAAAGAATTTAACGTATGTAGTACTTTGGGGTTAAAACCTGACTTTGACATAAAATGAAAGTACCTTGAGTTGTATGTTGAACTTGCCTATGCTTGTGGTGATAGCCTTTGTTGTGCAAGTGTTGTATTTACGTACCGCGTCTCTCGATGGGTAGGCTGATTTGTTATGAATGATTCTTTATCGAGTCCCGTAGGATGGGCGAGACACGTATTCCACGATTCTTTATCGAGTCCCATGAGATGGGCGAGACATGTATTCCACCGATTCTTTATCGAGTCCCATGAGATGGGCGAGACACGTATTCCACGATTCTTTATCGAGTCCCAGAGATGGGCGAGACACGTATTCCACCGTTCTTTATCGAGTCCCGTGGGATGGGCCGAGACACGTATTCCACACGATTTATACCTAGGCTGGCGGTGAGGAAGGAATTCCACGTACGTGAGGATGACTTTGAGGCGTGAGTCCCCGACTTGACATGATCGCTTTATGTTATGAATCGTAGTTTGGTTATCATACATGTCTCTGCTTTATATAGTACCGTTATGATTTCATTCTGATATTTTGATTTCACATACTTGGTACTGTTATCGACCTCCTTCGGGGGGCTGCGTTCATGCCGCAGGTAGAGGTACATCGGTTGTGGATCCTCGCTCATAGGATCACAGTTCAGCGTGTTGGGAAGCCCCGTTTCTTTGGAGGCTTATCTTTTGGTATGTTACCCTGAGTCTGTAGGTTCTTGTACATTCAGGGGTATGGCGGGGCCTTGTCCCGTCATAGTTGTTGTCACTCTTAGAGGTATGTAGTACTGTTGTGGGCAGAGTTTGTAAAAAGGATAATTGTTCGGGTTTTTATGTATATATACAGAAGGCAACTATTTTGGTTGGCCTGTTTATTTATCATGTCTCTTGTTTCATGTTTATGTTTTTATTTCCGCTGATTTTCTCTGATGTTGTATCACTAGGGTGCCCGGGGTAAGGCACCAGTCACGGGCCCGGGTTCGGGTCGTGACAAGATAGTTGGTCCCTACTTATTTCAGCAGGATGTGGATAAGGGGAAGCTTATCCAGAAGAAGTTATTAGCAGCTCAGAGTCAACAGAGTCGTGTGGATAATCGGCGTCGACACTTGGAGTTCAGGTTGACGGTGGGTCTTCTTGAAGGAACCACCCCGGAAGGGTGTGACGAGATTTGGAAGCGAGGAAACTTAGCCGAGGTACTTTGGGCATTTTCAGATCGTTTGTAGAATAGGCCAGGTTGCCTATAAGTTAGCACTGTCGTCCGACTTAGGAGGCAGTACGTCCGGTATTCCATGTTGCTATGTTTCGGAAGAGTATCGGAGATCCCTCCAGAGTGTTCCCAGTTAATGATGACCAAGTTAGAGATAGTAACCCCGAGATTTTGGAACCAAGCAATGATGTAAATGTGGTAAGTATATTAGGAAGAGTTCGAGTGTACGAAAAGGGTACGACGAGTAAGGGAAGAAGCGAGCATGTGTTATGAGAATAGAAGTGATCATTTCGTGTGTGAAGAAAGTATCCTTTGGACCATAGGTGGAGCTAATGTTATTGTTATACGATTTGAGGTGATTCTTCGTTGGCTTGGATGTGAGTTTTTGTGCGTATGTGGTATTATGGTCATGTGTGGCATAATTGGTTCCGTAAGTATAGTAGTGGAGACTATACCGGCGCATGTGTGTTTTGGAGACTTAGAAGGAACATTCGGGACGAATGTTTCTAAGGGGGGAAGAATGTTATAGCCCGTAGTTCCAGAGTATGTATATGAGGACGTACGTACGAGAATACGACACAAAAATTGGAAAGGAAGAAAGATGTGATTTTTCGACGGAAAAGTTTCCGGATTTTGTGAAGGAAAAAGGTTCGTTAATGGGAATTGGATTCCCAGATTTGGTATTTGGACTTTTTAGAATATTTGAGTATTATGAAATTTTATTTCCGAAATTGGTCACGTGGGGCCCACGGGAAAATTTACGGTTTTGTGGGGCCCACTTTATTTTCGGATTTTTGGCATTACGGATATTTTCGGAAGATGAAATATTTTGGACGAGTAGGGGGCGACACGTGTCACCCCCGTGTGGCCATGTTGGCCGAATTGGAGAAGGGCAAGTGGACGTTTTTTTAGGTGGACAAGTGGCCCATTTTTGTGGTGGCCACTTGTCCCATTTTTGTGGTGAACAAATGGTTGGCCAACTACCCACACACATGTACCCCATCCTCACCTTACATTTTCCTTAATCCTAGCCATTGATTTATCTATAAATACCCCTTTATGCTAGACATAATTTCATCCACACTTAGAGATTTCAAAGTCTTGAAAACTCTCTCTCTTTCCTCTTGTCTGCTCTCGGCCATGGGCTGATTTTGTGAGCAAAACATGTCCAAAAAATTCTTAAAGTTTTAAGTGTTCTTCCTTATGGTGTTAGGAAGATTGTGTACCAAGAGTTGGAAAAGATTTCACACCCCTAGCCTAAATACACCCCCTTGGCCGAAAGTTGGTAGTGTTGTAGCCTAAGTGTTTTTCACTTTTTGGAGTTGGATCTTGAAGAGGAGTTGGTTAGAAACTTCTAAGGGTTGCTTGGAGCGGGTTGGAACGTAAGGAATTGGAGCTAAACGTTGCTCAGGATCGACTTATAAACTTGGATAATTTTGGGCTTATCGAGGTAATGATCTTTGTCCCCCTATTGTAATTGGATATTACATGTTGTAGTAATGTATAGTTGAGTATACTATATGTAGAATGAATACGGATAAGAATTGAATCAGATTTACATAGAACCGTATTTCTGATGACTTGTAGTATTATTGTGGAGTAGAATTGTACACGTCCAGGTTAGACGTGTAACCCCGGGATTGTTGGTTTGCAGCGTGCCTCGTTAGCGGAGGAGATTTATGTGGTTGCGGGGAGGTGCCAATTTTCCGTAGAATAAGGAATCTTGTATCTAGAATTATTCTACGAAGAGATCTAGAGGTTGATAGGCGTTTTGTGGCCTTTTTAGGTTGAAGTGCTACAGTAGCGTATTCTACTTGAATGGTGGAAAAGGCGAGCAAGGTTAGAGTACTTTGGAGCGTTTTGCTAATTGTCGATAATCGTCGCGAGGTATGTGAACCTCTTCCTATCCTTTCTAGCATGATATTTGTGAAATATATTTAGTGCGGTAGACGCACGTGTGTTTAAAGGAAGTTGATTTTCCTTTTGTGTCCTTGACTTGATTCCAAAGTTAAGTGACTTGTTATGAAGTATTAAGGAACTTGATTTCTAAAAGAAAAGAGACTTGAGGAATTGAAGAGTTTTGGTTTAAAAGAGAGACATGGTTTTGTCTTAAATTGGTTTAAAACATAAAGTGTTATAACAGCTTTATGGGAAGTTAGTTATAACGACTTTATGAAAGCAAAAGAATGGTTTTATCATTGGTTTTAAAATGGTAACTTGATTTAAGTATAGGTTACTTGTTTTGAAAAGAGTAAGTATTTGAGTTTTAAAGAGTATACTTGATGTTGTTTTAAAAGAAAGGCAATTGGTTTAAAAAGTATAGAGTACTTGATTTTAAAAGTCTTGTAAAGGTTTTTACGAAAGTAAAGTAATTTGGTTTGAAAAGGAAATGTGTTTTTGATACTACGAGCATTAGTATCTTTTACGTAAAAAGAGGTCTTTTTGAAAGAATGAAAGTAGGTATTATTTTTGGGTTTGAAACCCGTATTGTTGACATAAAATGAAAGTACCTTGAGTTGTGTGTAACTTGCCTATGTTTGCGTGTGATAGCCTTGTCGTGCTAGTATTGTATTTCTATACCACCGCGCTTCTCGATGGAGGGCTGATTTGTTATGATCTTACTTGGACGCATTCTGGCGGTGTGGAGGATTCCACTGCGCTCGCGCTGATAGCGTTATTCCATGGACTAGCTCTCGAGGTTTCCGATTCGGCCTTGGTATCCGTGGTTGGCTTTCGTACTTGCCGTCGTGGTGATTCGGCCTTGGTACACAGTAGTTAGCCTTCGCACTTGCCCGCTCGGTTTAGTGGCGAAGTCTCATGATCTGACCTTGGTATCCGGTAGTTAGCCCTCGTACTTGCCCGGCCGCCACGTGACACGGCTTTGGTATCCGTAGTTGGCTTCGTACTTGCCGTATTGTTGACATAAAATGAAAGTACTCGAGTTGTGTGTAACTTGCCTATGTTTGCGTGTGATAGCCTTGTCGTGCTAGTATTGTATTTCTATACCACGCGTCTCGATGGAGGCGGCTGATTTGTTATGATCTTACTTGGACGCATCTGGCGGTGACGGAGGATTCCACAGTGCGCTCCTATTGATAGCGTTATTCCATGGACTAGCTCTCCACGAGGTTTTACCGATTCGGCCTTGGTATCCGTGGTTGGCTTTCGTACTTGCCGTCTCGTGGCCGATTCGGCCTTGGTACTGTAGTTAGCCTCGACTTGCCCTGCTCGGTTTAGTGGCGAAGTCTCGTGATACTGACGCGGTATCCGTAGTTAGCCCTCAGACTTGCCGGCCACCACGTGACACGGCTTTGGTATCCGTAGTTGGCTTTCGTACTTGCCGTGTCGCTTCGTGGCGAAGTCTCGTGATACTGACCTTGGTATATGTGGTAGTTAGCCTCAGACTTGCCGGTCATACGTGACACGGCTTTGGTATCGGTAGTTGGCTTCGTACTTGCCGTATCGCCTTCGTGGTTTGGTTGTATAGTATTGTTGGTACGGCTTTGGTATCCGTAGTTGGCTTCGTACTTGCCGGCCGATTGATGACGCGCTTTGGTCTCGTAGTTAGCCGTATTTGCCGTCACGGTTTTATAACACACAGTGGGACACGTGTTCATGTGTACTTCTTGGTGTTGTTATATCATAGATCGCCGGATGAGGAAGGTATTCCACGGGCATGATTGATGTTGTGGGTGTGAGACCCATTGTTATATTTGAGTGATGACTTTGAGGGCGTGAGTCCCTGACTTGACATGACTGTTTACATATTATGTATTGTAGTTTGGTTATCATATATGTCTCCTGTTTTATATAGACTACTATGATTTCATTTACGATATTTTGATTTCACATACTTGGTACCGTTGCATCGACCTCCTTGGCCGCGTTCATGCCGCAGTAAGTACACCGGTTGTTGATCCTCGCCATAGGATCACAATTCAGCGTTGGGAAGCTCGCTTCTCGGAGGCTTATCTTTGGTGTCACGACTGCCCGGGGCGTGGATCGTGCCTTACCGGCACCCAAGTAGTCATACATCAGAGTAACCAGCGGAATATAAAACAAGACAGGAAACAGTTTATAAAATAAGACACAGTTTATGTGAGAAAACGTCGCCTTTCGGCATATATAAATAAACATGGTTCAACAGTTACATCCCAAACTATACAACATGACTACAGACCTCTAAGGAAATATACAACTATGGCGGGACAGGGCCCCTCCATACCCTGACTGTACAAAACTATCTGCAACAGGGAGATCATACCTAAAAGCGAGCCTCCGAGAAGATGGAGCTCACACCAACGCAAAAGATCCTAAGGATGCGGATCTAGCACCTGCTTGCCTTTACCTGCGGCATGAACGCAGCCCCCCGAAGGAGGTCAGTACAACAGGTACCAAGTATGTGAAACTATAAAGTACTTAAATGAAATCAAAGTATTTAAAACCTTTTCACAAATACAATCAGTTCAATTGCACATAGTGCCACATCACAAACAACAACAGTAATAGGAAAAGCAGAAAGTCTATTCTAGGCCGCGAATGATCGAAGCAAGGCCAATCGCCCATAGTATCATTCTGCGTGCCTAGTCCTGGACTTCCGCAGCCCGCATAGGTCACACACAGACCCGCATGAGGTATTCCTCGCATCGGGGGCAGCCAACCCCCGGCATCCGCCTAGGCTCCGCGGCCGCATAGCCTCAAAAGACCGCATAGTCTCAGCAGACCGCATAGAATCCCGCGTCGAGCTAAATGTCACGACCGTTCGGGGCGTGGATCGTGCCTTACCGGCACCAAGTAGTCATACATCAGAGTAATCAGCGGAAACATAAAGCAAGACATGAAACAGTTTATAAAACAAGACACAGATTATGTGAGAAAACATCGCCTTTCGGCATATATATATAATCATGTTTTAGCAGTTACATCCGACACTGTACAACATGACTACAGACCTCTAAGGAAATATACAACTATGGCGGGACAGGGCCCCGCCATACCCTGACTGTACAAAAACTAGCTACAACAGGGAGATCATACCAAAAGTAGAGCCTCCGGAAGAGATGGAGCTCCTGACACCAACGTAGAGATCCTAAGGATGCGGATCTAGCACCTGCTTGCCCTTACTCGCGGCATGAACGCAGCCCCGGCGAGGTCAAGACAACAGTACTAAGTATGCGAATCGTAAAGTACTTAAATGTATACATATAATTTTTAAAACCGGTTTACAAATTTGTGTGAAACAACCGAGAAACCGCACATAGTGCCACATCACAAACAAGAGCAACAATAGGTAATGGTTATACGTCTTGTCTAGGCTGCGAATGATCGAAACAGGGCCACTCGCCCACATCCTCATTCTGCAAGCCTAATCCTGGACTCCCGGAGTCCGCATAGGCCACTCGCATGGGCCCGCATGAGGTATAACCCCGCATCGAGGGTAGCTACTCCTCGGCATCGTCCTGGACTCGCTGTCCGCATGGCCACATAGACCGCATGAGGCATAACCCGCATACTAACTCGAACTCTCGTAGCTCGCATAGGCCCCCTGGACCCGCATGAGGTATTCTCGAATCATGGTCCTGCATCACTGAGTCTACCCGCGTCGGAGGCGACAACCTGTATCATCTAAAGAGGTGAGTGATAGTATACTAACATAACAACTTATCTTTATGTAACATAAGATCATAAAGGATACTCAGATATACAAACGTTACAATATACTAACACATAGCATCATATCATGTCTACTTATCAAACCATCTTATTATTCTTTTCACAATATAAGTCCGTTATAAACACATAGGCAAACTTGTTTCTTTTATCAATCTTAAGTGGTTATACTTACTTCCCATAAAGCTAGTATAACTCTTAAGCTTCGCTTAAAAACCAATTAGTTCTCTTACATTAATAAATGGTTCAAGAGTCCTTTGAAATGTTTTCGATTCTTTATTATTCGTGCTTAAGCGAGTGAGGCATTCACAGACGTATTATTCGAGCTTAAGCGTGAGGCATTGCCGTAAGTATTATTCAGCTTAAGCGTGAGGCATTGCCGTAAGTATTATTCGATTAACACATGTACGTCACCGACGATATACATATTGTAAAATATCATGCTTTAGGAAGAATCACATACCTTCTCGCGAAATCCACCGCCAAGTCGAGTATGTCGCGCAGAGAATCAGCCTATAATAGTCACAGATATCTATCAAAGTCTAGACTATTCAGTAGGTCATTCTAAACAGAGGGTCCTCAATTCTACGGAAAGTCGGGCAACCTGACCCCTAGGTGAGCTATATAAGTCTCATCAGAAACAATCTATGTAAATCTGATTCAGATATTCTTCTTTTAAACCCTTCTAAGGTGTTCAGATTCAATTCTATTCCTTAATAACCTTCTAAGTATTTATACTTATTCTTATTCTACAACAAGAAGTATTCTCTAATTCAAAAGAGGGTTAGGATTAGTTACCTCGGTAAGCCCAATAATATCCTAGAAAAGTCGCGCTGAGCAAGGTTTTGCTCCTAAGTTGTATGCTCATGAAACCTTAGAAGTTCTTCACAACTTCTACTAAGTACTAAGGTATTTGGGCTAGGTATTTTGGGCATTATAACAATACAAGAAGGCAACTTTTCTACCAAGGGAGGGGGTAGGTTTCTGCCAGGCTAGGGGTGGGGTAGCCTCGGCCAAGCTTCTCAAGGGGAGGGGGGGTGTGTTGGACGAATTGCTTACAAAGGGAGAGGGAAGGATTTTTAGACTTGGAAAGCTTTTGTGGATGAAGAACTCTTCATCTCAAGAGGGGTATTTATAGGGCAAGACATGGCCAACCAATGGCCAAGATTTAGCCAAGTGCTAGGCAAGTGTAAGGTCAAGATTAGGGCAAGTGTACCTAGCCAACTTGCACACAAAATATCTAACCAACTTTATGACAAGGATGGTCATCCATTTGGCCCTATTGCCGTGACAAGTCCACCAATGAGAGGGTGGCAAATGTCGCCCTCTCGTTGGTCCAAAGTGTTACGTCTCTCGGAAAAATCCGCAAAAATTAGAAATGACATAGCCGGAATTTATCCTACGAAAGCTGTGGAAACGTTTCGTCGGAAAACCGTTCGCTTTGTGAGTTGTGCCTAAAAATCGTCCAAGGCCTAACTTTAAGACCAAACTTTTTGTACGTATTCCTTTACGTACATACTCTGGAAATACGGGGTATAACATTCTCCCCTCCTTAGAAACATTCGTCCCGAATGTTCCTTCCCAAGACAGATAACGATAAGGTTCTTCAACACTTAAACAGTTTGCAAAAGCCACACACGGCCATAAACAACACTTAGGCATAAACGATAATGAAGATTTACAAGTAGGAAAGTGAATTACGGAGGGTGGGAACAGTGAGGATACTTACGCCTCATGTCCTCCCGGCTTCCCACGTCATCTCCTCCTCGAGCTCGTTCGCCACAAGACTTTGTGGAAGCCACGTCCGCCGTCAGACGCCTAACTCGACGATCGATTATCGCTATGGAATCTCTCATACGATAACCCCTCGGTCACCGACATCGCCAATCGGATGTACTCTAGATGGATCCCGATACATCTCCTCAAAGATAGAAACGTGAAACACGGATGCACCGCCTCCGGTCGGACGGCAGATCCAACTCATAGCAACCTTGCCTACCTGCGGACAATCGAAACGCCCAATGTACCTTGGGTGAAGTTTCCTTCTTCCCGAATCTCATCACACCTTCATGGGTGACACCTTCAGAAAACCCAATCATCAATCAAACTCGGATGTCGACGACGATGATCTGCATACGACTTACGCCGACTCGAGTATCAATAGCCGCTCTCGGATAAGCTTCACCTTATCCATCGCTGCACCAAATCTGGTCCCACTAGCCGCACCTCGCCCACTCGAACCAACCTATAGGCGATCTGCACTTCCTCCCATACAAGGCCTCATAAGGCGCCATCCGAATCTGGAGTGGTAGCTATTATTATACGCGAACTCAACTAGAGGCAAATGATCCTCCCAACTACCATCGGTCAATAACACGGGCTCGCAGATATCCTCGCAGTGCGGATAGTGCGCTCTGCTGTCCGTCTGCATGCGTGGTTGAAATGCAGACTCGTGCTCACTGCGTCCTAAACCTCTGGAAGGACCTCGAGAAGTTGGCGTAAATCGGGCTCCTCATGCGATATGATCGAGTAGGGACTCCATGCGATCGACGATCTCTCGGATGTAAAGTCCGCATAATCCTCACCAAAAGTCGCCCCGACGGGAAAAAGTGGGCTGATTTAAATCGACCGTCGACGATAACCCATATAGAATCATGTCTCCTCCGAGTGCGAGGTAATCCCGTGATGAAGTCCATGTTGATTACCTCCACTTCCGGTCGGGATCTCTATCGCAGTAACAAACCACGGTCTCGTGCTCTACCTTCACTCGCGACAACACGGGCCGAGCTACGAACTCGCAACGCCCTCTTCAAGCCATCCCACCAATACACGGATCTAAGGTCGTGGTACATCTTGGTCGACCGGATGGATAGAGTAACGCTTGGCTGTGCTTCCCCAAGAACCTCTGCCAAGTCTGGAACATCCGGAACACACACGCCCTCAAACCTTAGCACCCCATCGTGCTACCTCAAAGGACCCTTGCCTCACGAAGAGTCAGATCACGATATCGAATCAAAGCCGGATCCTCGAATCGCCTCTTCACCTCCTCAACGATGGAAGACTCGGCAACCTCACGAACTCTAACCCATTGCTATCGTAATCAATCAAACGGACACCAAGGCTCGCTAATCGGTGCAAATTACGAACCATGTCCCTTCTCTCTGCCGCACATCCGATAGGCTCCCCATCGACCTACGACTAATGGCATCTGCCACAACATTGGCCTTGCCCGGGTGGTACAGGATGTCCACATCGTAATCCTTAAGAAACTCTAACCACCGTCTCGCCGTAAGTTCGACTCCTCTGGTCAAGATATACTTGGAGGCTCTTGTGGTCCGTAAAAATATCCACGTGAACCCCATACAAATAGTGCCTCGGATCTTCAAAGCGTGAATCACACCGCCAACTCCAAATCATGGGTGGGGTAGTTCCTCGTGTTTCTTCACTGTCGGGATGCATATGCTATAACTCGCCATGCCGCATCAACACACATCCCAACCCGATGCCCGCATCACAATACACGACATAACCATCTGGACCTCGGAAGAGTAAGAACGAGGCGGTCGTCGGTCTCTCTTTCAAGAATCGAAACCCCGCCACAAGCATCGACCATCAAACTTGGTGCCTTCCGAGTCACCTAGTCAATGGTGCGTAGATAGAAGCAAACTTCTCCACGAACCGCCGATAATACCTGCAAGGCCCGTAAAATGCGAACCTCGCCGGAGTAGGTCTAGGCCAAGTCTCGATCGCTCGATCTTGGCGTATCAACTCGAATGCCATCGGCCGACAATATGCCCAAGAAACGCCAAGTTAACCAAAACTCACATTTGGAAAACTTGGCGTCTAACCGCTGGTCTGAGAATCACAAGATCGCCTCAAATGCTCCGCATGCTCCTGCTCTGAGCGAGAATAAACCAAGATATCATCAATGAACACTATCACAAACGTGTCCAAAAATGGTTTGAACACTCGGTTCATCAAATCCATGAATACCGCGAGCATTGGTCAACCCAAAAGACATGACCCTGAACTCATAACGCCCGTACCGGGTCCGGAATGCAGTCCTAGGGACATCCACCTCTCTGACTCGCACCTGATGATAGCCCGATCGCAGATCAATCTTGGAGAAACATCTCGCACTGCAAATGGTCGAACAAATCATCAATCCTCGGAAGGGTATCGTTCTTAATGGTCACCTTGTTCACCGTCAGATCGACACACATGCGCGGCGTCGCCCTTCTTCTTCACGAACAATACCGGCTCCCCTGGGAGAAACACTAGGCCTAATGAAGCCCTTCTCTAGCAAATCCCTAAGCTGATCCTTCACTCTCTCAACTCGGCAGGTGCCATTCTGTATGGCGGAATGGAAATAGGCCGAGTATCTGGCAACACATCTATACAAAACTCGATCTCCTCTCGTGAGGATACCCGAGGTCATCCGAAACACGTCTGGAACTCATCGACTCTTTGGCCACGGAAAATCTGGTACCGCAGCTTCAGTATCAAACACCCGAACGAGATGGTAGATATACCCCTTCTGCACCATCTTCCTAGCCTTGAGGTAGGAAATAAACCTACCCCTCGGCGATACCGTGCTCCTCTCCCACTCAACAACCGGCTCCTCAGGAAACTGGAACCGTACTACTCTCTCTCTGCAGGCTACATTGGCGTAGCAAGAAGCTAGCCAATCCATCCCATGATCACATCAAGTCAATCATCTCCAACTCTATCAAGTCGGCCGGTCGGCGGCGTAAATGATCACAGACAAGCTCTATATACCCGCCGAGCCACCACCGAATCACCATCGCGTAGCTACCTCGAAAGGGTCTATGGACTCGTGCTCTATCCCTATCCTACTAGCAACAAGGGAGATATATAGGGCAGTAGAACCGGATCTATCAAAGCATACATATCAAACCCGAACCGATAAGGTACTGGCGACATCGGTGAGGCCTCCCGATCTGTCGGTGGACAAAGCATAAATGCGGTTCGAGGACCGCTAGAATCGAGACCGAGCCACGGCCTCTGCCGCGACCTGCTGACCCATGAGCACCTCGCCTCGGGCGAGTATCGTAGGAGATGATGAGCGGCAATGAACACGGGTGAGCCTACCACCGGGCCCCGGTCGGACAATCCTCGCAGTGACCTGCCGCCACAATCGTAACAAGATCCAAAAGTATTACCACACTACCCGTAATGGGATATACCGTCGGCCACCGGGGTGGTCGATCGCCGAGACCTCTGCTACTCGACGTCGAAGCCACGGGGCCTGGTCCGCCTCAAAACGCGTGGTTGTCTTGAGGGCGGTGCAGAGTGCTCAGGCGGGCCGTGGTGCGAATCTAGGCTGCCGAGGCCGCCACCACGATAACCACCGTAAGACCCTCCGCCCCGGCCTTCTTCTCGTTGTCATCCACTCGTCGACCTCTGCGCTCCTCGCATCCAAGGGCGTGAGCCTGCATGCGGGTAATGTCCATACCCGGCTGGAGAGAAACCCCCGCACATGACTCGGCCATATAGTCGTCTAGCCCGGTGACATAGCGGTGCACCCTATCCTCCATCTGCTACCAATCTTTGGGACATATCGAGCCAATGAATCAAACTCCACATTGTACTCCCCGACGGCGTCCTCTCTCGCCTCGAGTAAAAATCTAGCAGCCCGCGCCCTCCTCATCTGTGGAGGCAAGAAGTGAGTGAGAAAGCCTCGAGAACTCATCCTGCAGTACTGGGACGCTGCTCTCCGGGATAACTCCATGAATCAAACCAATCGATCGCGGTATCACGCAGCCTATGTGACAAAGATCACGGACTCGGTCTCGACGCCCGATCACTCTCAAAATCCTCTGGCGACGGATGAACTCCTGCGGATCATCCTCCGCCTCGATCCATAAAACTCGTGGGCTGGCTCAAAAAGTCTCGTAGCCTCAAACTCTGCCTGGGTGAACAACGGTGCGACCAAGCATGGAGCCTGGAACTGCCGCGTCCAGCCTCTCTCGTATCGGGCCACAACTTTAGCCAAAAGTCGGGCCATCTCTCTTGTACCTAACTCCTCCGCCCCTGCATGGGACGGGAGGTGTGGGTACTGTGGTCTCTCTTTGGGCCGGCGGCGTCATAGAACTCGCCGTCTCGGTATAGACCGGGCACGAGCCCTCGTGACTCGGGTGTCTGCTAGCGCCTCCTCGGCTGCCTTGCCGCCCGGGCGGGTTGCCTTACGTGGAGGCATAATCATACGGAAAGGAATACGTTAGAGGTCCAACCTATAACACTCTCTAAAGCACGATCTCGGAATGAGAAGAATGGAAACCAATCCTAAATATCCTATAGCCTCTCGATTATTGGTGTGGTGCACAACACACCGATAATCAAGACTACTAGATACTTGCAGAGACACTTTCCAGGATTAATCGCTCGATACCACTTTTGTCACGACCGTTCGGGGCGTGGATCGTGCCTCAAGGCACCCAAGTAGTCATACATCGAGTAATCGGCGGAAACATAAAGCAAGACATGAAAGCAGTTTATAAAACAAGACACGACATGTGAGAAAACATCGCCTTTCGGCATATATATATAATCATGTTTTAGCGCTACATCCGACATCGCACAACATGACTACAGCACTTCTAAGGAAATATACAACTATGGCGGGACAGGGCCCGCCATACCTCGCATAAAACTAGCTACAACAGGAGATCATACCAAAAGTAGAGCCTCGGAAGAGATGGAGCTCGACACCAACGTAGAGATCCTAAGGATGCGGATCTAGCACTGCTGCCCTTACTGCGGCATGAACGCAGCCCGAAGGAGGTCGAGACAACAGTACTAAGTATGCGAATCAGAAAGTACTTAAATGAAAACATATCATTTTTAAAACCGGTTTACAAATATGTGTGAAACAACCAGAAACCGCATAGTGCCACATCACAAACAAGAGCAACAATAGGTAATCGTAATACGCCTTGTCTAGGCCGCGAATGATCGAAACAGGGCCACTCGCCACATCCTCATTCTGCAAGCCTAATCTCGACTCCCGAGTCGCGTGAGCCACTCGCGTGGGCGCATGAGGTATAACCCGCATCGGTAGCTACTCCTCGGCATCGCCCCGACTCATTGTCGCATGGCCACATAGACCGCATGAGGCATAACCCCGCATACTAACTCGAACTCTCGTAGCTCGCATAGGCCCCGGACCCGCATGAGGTATTCTCGAATCATGGTCCTGCATCACCGAGTCTACCCGCGTCGGAGGCGACTTAACCCTGTATCATCTCAAGGTGAGTGATAGTATACTAACATAACAACTTATCTTTAAGTAACATAAGCACAACAAGGATACTCACCTATACAAACGTTACAAGATACTAACACACATAGCATCATATCATGTCTACTTATCAAACCATCTTATTATTCTTTTCACAATATAAGTCTGTTATAAACACATAGGCAAACTTGTTTCTTTTATCAATCTTAAGTGGTTATACTTACTTCCCATAAAGCTAGTATAACTCTTAAGCTTTCGCTTAAAACCAATTAGTTCTCTTACATAATAAATGGTTCAAGAGTCCTTTGAAATGTTTTCGATTCTTTATTATTCAGGCTTAAGCGTGAGGCATTCAGACGTATTATTCGTGCTTAAGCGTGAGGCATTGCCGTAAGTATTATTCAGCTTAAGTCGTGAGGCATTGCCGTAAGTATTATTCAGTTAACACGTACGCTCACCGTTATATACATATTGTAAAATATCATGCTTTAGGAAGAATCACATACCTTCTCTGAAATCCACCGCCAAGTCGAGTATGTCGCGCAGAGAATCAGCCTATAATAGTCAGATATCTATCAAAGTCTAGACTATTCCGTAGGTCATTCTAAACAGAGGGTCCTCAATTCTACGGAAAGTCGGGCAGCACAACCCTACCCGTGAGCTATATAAGTCTCTGTGAAACGATCCTATGTAAGTACAGTCAGATATTCTTCTTTTAAACCCTTCTAAGGTGTTACAGTTCAATTCTATTCCTTAATAACCTTCTAAGTATTTATACTTATTCTTATTCTACAACAGTAAGTATTCTCTAATTCAAAAGAGGGTTAGGATTAGTTACCTCAGTAAGCCCAATAATATCCTAGAAAAGTCGCTGAGCAAGGTTTTGCTCCTAAGTTGTATGCTCAGGAAACCTTAGAAGTTCTTCACAACTTCTACTAAGTACTAAGGTATTTGGGCTAGGGTATTTTGGGCATTATAACAATACAAGAAGGCAACTTTTCTACCAAGGGAGGGGGTAGGTTTCGCTAGGCTAGGGGTGGGGTAGCCGCGGCCACGCTTCGCCAGGGGAGGGGGGGTGTGTTGGACGAATTGCTTACAAAGGGAGAGGGAAGGATTTTTAGACTTGGAAAGCTTTTGTGGATGAAGAACTCTTCATCTCAAGAGGGGTATTTATAGGGCAAGACATGGCCAACCAATGGCCAAGATTTAGCCAAGTGCTAGGCAAGTGTAAGGTCAAGATTAGGGCAAGTGTACCTAGCCAACTTGCACACAAAATATCTAACCAACTTTATGACAAGGATGGTCATCCATTTGGCCCTATTGCCGTGACAAGTCCACCAATGAGAGGGTGGCAAATGTCGCCCTCTCGTTGGTCCAAAGTGTTACGTCTCTCGGAAAAATCCGCAAAAATTAGAAATGACATAGCCGGAATTTATCCTACGAAAGCTGTGGAAACGTTTCGTCGGAAAACCGTTCGCTTTGTGAGTTGTGCCTAAAAATCGTCCAAGGCCTAACTTTAAGACCAAACTTTTTGTACGTATTCCTTTACGTACATACTCTGGAAATACGGGGTATAACACTAAACACCCGGAATGATCAATCCTGGAGCATACCGCTGCTCCGTATAGACCCGCATCAAGGGGGGCAAGCCCTCGGTATAACAGTCAAGGGGGTAGGTGATACAATAACAGTACAACGGACTTACCGGTTAGCAACGTAAGCACAGCAAGAATGACCCCCTTACACAGCATTTCAAGACACTAACACAGGTCGCATCATAATATGTCTACTTTATCAAACAAATCTTACTACACTTAACAGAAATCAATACAAGGCTTTTATAAACAAACAAGTAAACAGTTCCTTTTTATCTTTCTTAAGTTGTTATACCTAACTTCCCATAAAGCTAGTATAACTCTTAAGCTTTTGTTTTAAAAACCAAATATTTATCTTCTGTTAAAAAATTGATTCAGTAGTTCTTTTGAAATGCATCAGGATTCTTTATTATTCAGGCTTAAGTCAAAAGACATTGCCGTAGTTATTATTCAGGCTTAAGTCAAACGACATTGCCGTAGTTATTATTCGATTAACACGTACGCTCACCGCACTATATATATGTGTTAAAATATCATGCTTAGGAAGAATCACATACCTTCTCATCGAAAACCACCGCCAGTTGAATATGTCGCGCAGAGTCACCTATAATAGTCACGACATCTATCAAAGACTACTCAAGGTCATTCTAAACAGAGGGTTCACAATTTACGGAAAGTCGGGCAGCACTTCCCTACCGGTGAGCTATATAAGTCTCATGTGAAAACAAATCCTATAAGCATAGTTTAATTATTCTTCTTTAAACCTTTCTCTTTGTGATAACAGTTCAATTCTATTCTGCAATATTCTTCTAAGTATTTATACTTATTCTTATACTACTACAGTAAGTATTCTCTAATTCAAAGGAGGGTTAGGATTAGTTACCTCGGTAAGCCCAATAATATCCTAGATAAAGTCGCGCCTGAGCAAGGTTTAGCTCCTAAGTTGTACGCTCCGGTAGCTCCAAGAAACCTTAGAAGTTCTTCACAACTTCTACAAAGGATTAAGGGATTTGGGCTAGGGTATTTTGGGCATTATAACAATACTAGAAGATAACTTTTCTACCAAGGGAGGGGTAGATTTCGGCTAGGCTAGGGGGTAGGCCTCGCCAAACTCACTCAAAGGGGAGGGGGGGAGTGTTTGGACGAACAAGGCTCAAGGGAGAGGAGAGGATTTTCAAGACTTGGAAAGATTTGTGGATGAAGAACTCTTCATCTTAAGGGGGGGTATTTATAGGTCAAGAAGTGGCCAACCAATGGCCAAGATTAGGACAAGTGCAAGGCAAGTGTAGGGTGAAGATTTACTCCACACAAATATCCTACCAACTCCTTGACTTGTGCACAAGGCACAAAAAACGTGCCATGTTAGTCCATTTCGTCCAAATGGACGATTTCAAGTCCACCAATTGGAGGGTGCCAAGTGTCGCCCTCCCGTTGGTCCAAAATGTTTCGTCTCTCGGAAAAATCCGCAAAAATACTAAATGACATAGTCGGAATTTTCCCTACGAAAGTTGTGGAAACGTTTCGTCGGAAAACGATTCTTTTAGTGAGTTGTGCACAAATAAAAACGTCCAAGGCTAACGTTAAGGCCAAACTTTTTGTACGTATTCCCTTACGTACATACTCTGGAAATACGGGGTATAACATTCTCCCCTCCTTAGAAACATTCGTCCCGAATGTTCCTTCTCAAGACAGTTATCGAAGAAGCTTAAACAGTTTGTAAGTGACACACATGGCCACAAAATAACACTTAGGCATATATGATAATGGAAATTTACAAGTAGGAAAGTGAATTACCTGGAGGTGTGGGGAATAGGTGAGGATACTTCTGCCTCATGTCCTCCTCGGCTTCCCACGCCATCTCCTCCTCGAGCTCGTTCGCCACAAGACTTTGTGGAAGCCACGCCCCGTCGCAGACGCCTAACTGACGATCGACTATCGCTATGGGAATCTCCTCATACGATAACCCCTGGCACACTGACATCGCCAATCGGGTGTACCTAGATGGATCCGATACATCTCCTCAAAGATAGATACGTGAAAAACCGGATGCACCGCCTCCGGATCGGACGGCAGATCCAACTCATGGCAACCTTGCCTACCTGCGGACAATCAAACGGCCCAATGTACCTTGGTGAGTTTCTTCTTCCGAATCTCATCACACCCTTCATGGGTGACACTAGGAAAACCCAATCATGAACCTCGAACTCAAGATGCCGACGACGATGATCTGCATACGACTTACCGACTCACGGTATCGATAGCCGCTCTCGGATAAGCTTCACCTTATCCATCACTGCTGCGCAAATCTGGTCCCACTAGCCGCACTCGCCCACATCGAACCAACCTATAGGCGATCCGCACTTCCTCATACAAGGCCTCATAAGGCGCCATCGAATCTTGGAGTGGTAGCTATTATTATACGCAAACTCAACTAGAGGCAAATGATCCTCCCAACTACCATGAAGTCAATAACACAAAGCTCGCAAAGATATCCTCAAGAGTCCGGATAGTGCGCTCTGCTGTCCGTCTGCATGGATGAAATGCGACTCGTGCTCACTGCGTCCCTAAACCCTCGGAAGGACCTCAAGTTAGCGTGGCCCGGGCTCCTGCATGCGATATGATCGAAATAGGGACTCCATGCACCGACGATCTCTGATGTAAAGTCCGCATAATCCTCACCAAAAAGTCGTCCGGACGGAAGAAAGTGGGCTGATTTCACACGCCGACGATAACCCATATAGAATCATGTCTCCTCCGAGTGCGAGGTAATCCTGTGATGAAGTCCATGTTGATTACCTCCCACTTCCGTGTCGGGATCTCTATCGCCAGAACAAACCACGTGCCTCCGGTGCTCTACCTTCACTGCCGACAACACGGGCGAAGTTACGAACTCGCAACGTCCCTTCAAGCCATCCCACCAATACACCGATCTAAGGTCGTGGTACATCTTGGTCGACCACGGATGGAGTAACGCGCCGTGTGCTTCCCAGAACTCGCCAAGTCTCAAACATCCGGGACACACAACTGCCCTCAAACCTTAGCACCCATCGGTGCTACCTCAAAGGACCGCGCCTCACGTAAGAGTCAGATCACGATATCGAATCAAAGCCGATCCTCGAATTGCCTCTTCACCTCCTCGACGATGGAAGACTCGGCAACCTCGCGAACTCTAACCCATCGCTATCGTAATCAATCAAACGGACACAAGGCTCGCTAACCGATGCAAATCACGAACCATGTCCTCCTCTCTAGTTGCACATCCGATAGGCTCCCATCGACCTATGACTAAGAGCATCCGCCACAACATTGGCCTTCCCGTGGTACAGATATCAACATCGTAATCCTTAAGCAACTCTAACCACCGCCTCGCCGTAAGTTCAGCTCCTGGTCAAGATATACCGGAGGCTCTTGTGGTCTGTAAAAATATCCACGTGAACCCCATGCAAATAGTGCCTCAGATCTTCAAAGCGTGAATCACGGCCGCAACTCCAAATCATGGGTGGGGTAGTTCTCTCGTGTTTCTTGGTGTCGGGATGCGTATGCTATAACCCCGCCATGCTGCATCAACACACATCCCAACCCGATGCCCGACGATCACAATACACGACATAACCATCCGACCTCCGAAGAGTAAGAACGGGCGGTCGTCGGTCTCTCTTTCAAAGAATCGAAACCTCGCCACAAGCGATCCATCAAACTGGCCGCCTTCCGAGTCACCTAGTCAATGGTGCGTAGATAGAAGCAAACTTCTCCACGAACCGATAATATCCTCGCAAGGCCCGTAAATCGCGAACCTCTGCCGGAGTAGTAGGTCTAGGCCAACTCCGATCGCCGATCTTGGTCGTATCTACGAATACCATCGGCCCCGACAATGTGCCCAAGAAAATCCACGGTTAACCAAAACTCACATTTGGAAAACTTGGCGTAACCGCTTGGTCGGAGAACTCAAGACAGCCCTCAAACGCTCGCGTGCTCTCCGCTCTGAGCGAGAATAAACCAAGATATCATCAATGAACACTATCACAAACGTGTCCAAAATGGTTTGAACACTCGGTTCATCAAATCCATGAATACCATCGAGCATCGTCAACCCAAAAGACATGACCACGAACTCATAATGCGTCTGGGTCCGAATGCATCCTGTGGACATCCACCTCTCTCGACACGAACTCGATGATAGCCCGACGCAGATCAATCTTGGAGAAACATCTCGCGCTCGCAATCGTCGAACAAATCATCAATCACGGGAAGGGTATTCGTTTAATGGTCACCTTGTTCACCGTAATCAACACACATGCGCAGCGTCCGCCCTTCTTCACGAACAATACGGCGCTCCCGGGGAGAAACACTAGGCCCGATGAAGCCCTTCTCCAAAGAAATCCCTAAGCCGATCCTTCAACTCTCTCAACTCGGCAGTGCCATTCTGTATGGCGGAATGGAAATAGCCGAGTGTCCGCAATATGTCAATACAAAACTCAATCTCCTCTCGTGAGGATACCGAGGTCGTCTGAAATACGTGCGGGAACTCTCTCCGACCTGGGCGGCGAAAAATCTGGTACCGCAGCTTCGTGATCAAACACCGAACGAGATGGTAGATATACCCCTTCTGCACTATCTTCCTAGCCTTGAGGTAGGAAATAAACCTACCCTTCGGCGATACCGTGCTCCCACTCAACAACCGCTCCTCAGAAATCGGAACCGTACTACTCTCTCTGCAGCTACATTGGCATAGCAAGAAGCTAGCCAATCCATCCCCATGATCACGTCAAGTCAATCATCTCCAACTCTATCAAGTCGGCCAGTGGTCCGACGATCAGTAAATGGTCACAGACAAGCTCATATACCCGCCGAGCTACCACCGAATCACCTAACGCGTAGCTACCTCGAAAGGGTCTATGGACTCGTGCTCTATCCCTATCCTACTAGCAACAGGGAGATATATAGGACAGTAGAACCGGATCTATCAAAGCATACACATCAAACCTAAACCGATAAGGTACTCGCGACGACATCGGTGAGGCCTCCGATCTCGCTTACCGACAAAGCATAAATGCGGTTCGAGGACCGCTAGAATCGGACCGCGCCACGACCTCTGCGCGACCGCTGGTCCATGAGTACCTTGCCTCCGGCGAGTAATCGTCGGGGATGAAGAAGCGGCAGACCACTGTGATCGGCCTACTACCAGCGCCGCCCCGGCCGGACAAACTCGCGAAATGACCTGCTGGCCACAAGTATAGCAGCTCCGAGTACTCCCGAATGGTATCTACCACAACGCACACCGAGCGGACCTCGAACGGTTAGCACTTCGCTACTCGAAATCCAAGTCCCGGGCCACGACCGCCCCAGCTCGGCTGTATCGAAAATGAGGTAGAGCGCTCTGCGCCGGTGTGGTGCAAATCCGACTTCTGGCGATCGCCACCACGAGAACCACCAAAAGAACCGGCCGTCTTGGCCTCGCTGCTGATATCGCTTACCCGTGGTCTATACGCCTCGCATCCTAGTGCATGAGCTGCATACGGGTTATGTCCATGCTCGTCAAGCGGACACCCGCACAAGACTCGGCCATGTAATCATCTAGCCCAGTGACATAGCGATGCACCGGTCCTCCATATCTGCTACGGTCTGAGGACATATCGAGCCAAAGAATCAAACTCGACATTGTACTCCTCACTGCAAGCGTCCTCCTGTCTCAAAGAACAAGAATCTATCACTCGTGCCCTCATCCATGCGGAGGCAAGAAGTGTGTGAGAAAAGCCTCAAAACTCATCCCATACTGCTGAGGTCATGCTCTCCCGAAAGCTAACACGAGTCAAACCAATCGACTGCGGTATCACGCAGTCGATGCGAACCAAATGTCACAGACTCAGTCTCTGAAGCCTTGATCACCCGCATAATCCTCTGCAACTGACGGATGAACTCCTGCGGATCATCCTCCGGCCTCGACCCGTAAAACTCTGGCGGGCTACAACTCAGAAAATCTCGCAGCCTCAAACTATTCGCCTCGGTGCACCACGGGTGCGCGATCGAGCCGAGCTGCGCCAGATCCGGCTATCCTCGTATCGGCCACAACTCTAGCCAAAAGGTGGGCCATCTCCTTGTACCCTAACTCCTCCGCCCGTGTGGGACGGGAGGTGTGGGTGCGTGGTCTCTTTGGCCGGGCGGCGTCATAGAACTCGTCGTCTCTGGTATAGACTGGGCCTGAGCCCTCGTGACTTTGGGTGTCCTGCTAGCGCCTCCGCTTTGCCTTCGCCGGGCGGGTTGCCTTACGTGGAGGCATAATCTGTTACAGAAAGGAATACGTTAGAGGTCCAACCTATAACACGCCTCTAAAGCACGATCTCGTAATGAGAAGAATGGAAACCAATCCTAAATATCCTATAGCCTCACGATTATTGGTGTGGTGCACAACACACCGATAATCAAGACTACTAGATACGATGCGTAGACACTTTCCGAGGATTAATCGCTCGATACCACTTTTGTCACGACGTTCGGGCGTGGATCGTGCCTTCACCGGCACCCAGTAGTCATACATCGTAGTAACCGGAATATAAAACAAGACAGAAACATTTATAAAATAAGACCACGCTTTATGTGAAAACGTCGCCTTTCGGCATAATATAAATAAACATGGTTCAGCAGTTACATCCCAAAATGTACAACATGACTACAGACCTCTAAGGAAACATACAACTATGGCGGGACAGGGCCCCGCCATACCCGATCAGACAAAACTATCTACAGGTGAGATCATACCCAAAAGTAGAGCCTCCGGAGAAGATGGAGCTCCTGACACCAACGCAAAAGATCCTAAGGATGCGGATCTAGCACCTGCTTGCCTTTACCTGCGGCATGAACGGCCCGAAAGAGGTCAAGATAACAGTACCAAGTATGTGAAACTATAAAGTACTTAAATGAAATCAAAGTATTTAAAACCTTTTCACAAATACAATCGGTTCAATTGCACATAGTGCCACATCACAAACAACAACAGAATAGGAAAATCAGAATGTGTCTATTCTAGGCGCGAATGATCGAAGCAAGGCCAATCGCCCATAGTATCATTCTCGCGTGCCTAGTCCTCGACTTCCGCAGCCGCATAGGTCACACGCAGACCGCATTAGGTATTCCTTGCATCGGGGCAGCCAACCCCAGATCCGCCTAGGCTCCGCACGCGCATAGACTCAAAAGACCGCATAGTCTCAACAGAACGCATAGTGAATCCCCCGCATCATGCTAAACACACTGAATGATCAATCCTGGAGCATACCGATGCTCCGCATAGTATCACAGACCGCATAGCCGTATAGACCGCATCGAGAAGCAAGCCTCCGATATAACAATCGAGGGTAGGTGATACAATAACGACAACTGACTTACTGTTAGCAACGTAAGCAGAGCAAGAATGACCCCCTTACACAGCATTTCAAGACACTAACAAATGTAGCATCATAATATGTCTACTTTATCAACCAAATCTTACTACACTTAACAAAAATCAATACAAGGCTTTTATAAACAAACAAGTAAATAGCCTTTTATCTTTCTTAAGTTGTTATACCTAACTTCCCATAAAGCTAGTATAACTCTTAAGCTTTTGTTTTAAAACCAAATATTTATCTTCTGTTAAAAATTGATTCAAGAGTTCTTTGAAATGCATCGATTCTTTATTATTCAGCTTAAGTCAAAAGACATTGTCGTAGTTATTATTCAAAGCTTAAGTCAAACGACATTGCCGTAGTTATTATTCGCTAACACGTACGCCTCACCGCATATATATGTGTTAAAATATCATGCTTAGGAAGAATCACATACCTTCTCATAAAACCACCGCCAGTTGAATATGTCGCGCGCAGAGTCACTATAATAGTCACGACATCTATCAAAGACTACTCAAGGTCATTCTAAACAGAGGTTCACAATTCTACGGAAAGTCGGCAGCACTTCCACTGCGGTGAGCTATATAAGTCTCATCAGAAAACATTCTATATAAGCATAGTTTAATTATTCTTCTTTTAAACCTTCTATCGTGATAACATTCAATTCTATTCGCAATATTCTTCTAAGTATTTATACTTATTCTTATACTACTACAGTAAGTATTCTCTAATTCAAAAGAGGTTAGGATTAGTTACCTCGGTAAGCCCAATAATATCCTAGATAAAGTCGCTGAGCAAGGTTTAGCTCTAAGTTGTATGCGCTCAGAGTCTAAGAAACCTTAGAAGTTCTTCACAACTTCTACAAAGGATTAAGGGATTTGGGCTAGGGTATTTTGGGCATTATAACAATACTAGAAGACAATTTTTCTACCAAGGGAGGGGGGGTAGATTTCGGCTAGGCTAGGGGGGGTAGGCCCTCGGCCAAACTCACTCAAAGGGGAGGGGGGGAGTGTTTGGACGAACAAGGCTCAAGGGAGAGGAGAGGATTTTCAAGACTTGGAAAGATTTGTGGATGAAGAACTCTTCATCTTAAGGGGGGTATTTATAGGTCAAGAAGTGGCCAACCAATGGCCAAGATTAAGACAAGTGCAAGGCAAGTGTAGGGTGAAGATTTACTCCACACAAATATCCTACCAACTCCTTGACTTGTGCACAAGGCACAAAAAACGTGCCATGTTAGTCCATTTCGTCCAAATGGACGATTTCAAGTCCACCAATTGGAGGGTGCCAAGTGTCGCCCTCCCGTTGGTCCAAAATGTTTCGTCTCTCGGAAAAATCCGCAAAAATACTAAATGACATAGTCGGAATTTTCCCTACGAAAGCTGTGGAAACGTTTCGTCGGAAAACGATTCTTTTAGTGAGTTGTGCACAAATAAAAACGTCCAAGGCTAACTTTAAGGCCAAACTTTTTGTACGTATTCCCTTACGTACATACTCTGGAAATACGGGGTATAACATTTGGTATAGTCCCCTGTCGTTGTAGGTGCTTACATTCAGGGGTATGGAGGGGCCCTGTCCCGTCATAGTTGTTATAAAATTCATAAGTGCAGAAAATCGTTGTGGCGTGGTTTATAAAAGGATTTAACTGTTCAGGTACATATATATGCAGAAAGGTAACCGTTTTGGTTAGCCTGTTTCTTATTTTATCTTATTTCATGTTTAAGTTTTTATTTCCGCTGATTTTCTCTGATGTTGTATCACTAGGGTGCCCGGGGTAAGGCACCAGTCGCGGGCCCGAGATCGGGTCGTGACATCAACGCTTGAAATTCTATTGTTGGGTCCACAACTTCCATATAGCAATATGAATGTCTATAGAATTGTGTGTTAAAGTACTTTCTATATTTTAATAGATTTGGAACATTGAGAGGCATTATGAAAGGGCAAGGTTTTTTTGTGATTATCGGACTTCTATTCCCACCAAGTTGAGATCTTGAACCTTATTTATAGCGTCGTGGTTGGTCAAATAAACTAAGAAATTCGGTGTAATAGGGATAATAAGCGGGTCGTGATACTTATGATATGATGAGCACTTATATCGGGTACTAGTGATATGTTTTAGGTGTTTGCGCCATTAAAATTGTATAGTTCGATCTAAGCGCCACGCTTTGGGTACTAGCTGATAGATAGTACGAACCTATGGATCTGTAATTAGGGTATGAAGCCCATACGTTTCAGTCAATATGATTACGTGCATGTCTTATTTGATATTGTGTTACTCATTGCTCTTAAATACTCGTTAAAAAATGGAAAAGATGCTAAAGATTGTAACTTTACTATAAATTTGGTTAAAGATTGGACCTTTATGGATTATGTTGATTAAATATAGAATCTTTACTGTACATCTTGGATTTTTGTTGTTATGCATGTTATATTCATACTTCGTATGATATCTCATGTATTATATACTGAGGATACATATGTGGTCCGAGAGGAAATGTGTAACGACCCGTTCCGGGGCCCGTTACTGGTGCCTTACCCCGGGCACCCTAGTGACACAACATCAGAGTAATCAGCGGAACATAAAGACAATACATGAAACCAATGTAAAATGACAGTGAAATAAGAAGACAGGCTAACCAAAAGCGGTTACCTTCAGTATATATATAAATAGCAATTGACGATTCTACAATCTCTTACAAATTCTGCCCACAACAGTACTACAGACCTCTAAGAAATGATACGACAATAATGGCGGGACAGGGCCCCGCCAAACCCCTGAATGTAAACACTTACTACGACAGGGGACTATACCACTGATAAGCCTCCGGAGAAACGGAGCTTCCCAAAAGCTGAACGGTGATCCTAAGAGCGAGGATCAACGACTGGTGTACCTTTACCTGCGGCATGAACGCAGCCCAAGGAGGTCAAGATAACAGTGCAAAGTATGTGAAACGAAAATAACATCAGAAATGAAATCATAGTAGTCTATATAAAGCAGGAGACATGTATGATAACCAAACTACAGTTCACAATAAAAAAGCAGTCATGTCAAGTCAGGGACTCACGCCCTCCAAGTTATCACAATAAAACCGTACGGGGTAAGTACGAAGGCATAGCCGACTACTAAGACCAGCATACCAAAAATACCACAAATCAGATCCCGAGGTCTTTCTGCACCGCATGATCGGGCCGCCCTCGCCCGCAATATCAATGCGCGCGTCTATCCTCGAACTCTCGCAGCCTCGCATAGGTCACACACGGACCCGCATGAGGTATTCCTCGAATCATGGTCCTGCATCACCGAGGTATACCCGCGTCGGGCGGCTAACCCTCGGTATCCGCCTAGGCTCCCGCAACCCGCATAGTCTCAAAAGACCGCATAGTCTCAACGCATCGCGTAGAATCCCCGCATCATGCTAAACACCCGAATGATCAATCCGAGCTACCGCGCTCGCGTAGTCACGAGGACCGCATAGCCGTAGACCGCGTCAAGGGTGGCAAGCCCTCGGTATAATAAGTCAAAGGGTATGTGATACAATAGCATTACAGCGGGCTTAACGTTTAACAACGTAAGCACAACAATAATAACCCCCTTACATAATAATCACGAGATACTAACACACGTAGCATCCTAACATGCTCACTCATCAAATCAACAAGAAAGTATTACAAGGCTATCACAAACCAATACAATCAAGTTATTCACACAAGGTACTTTCTACTAACAAGTTCGGGTACCTATCCCCAAAGTACTTCATACATTAAATCTTTAAAAGATACGTTACTTCACAAAAATCACACAATACCCGTAGTATATAAAAATAGAGTGATTATCTTTTTCAAAGTAAATCAATTACTTCTCTTTGTAAAATCAAGTAGCAACATTCTTTTCCAATGTTCAAGTTTGCCTAATTTCCAATGTTCAAGTTTCTCATTTTAGAAAGGTTTCGTAGTTCATAGTCTTATTCATTTAAGAATATAATTCTTCTTTAAACAATCTGAGAAACCTAAGCCTTATATGTGAGTAGGATATTCTTGTTTATAACAATCTTATTACAAAGATAGTGATCTAGGAAATATCATTTTGTCTCATCTTAGCTTCTATGCGGATGGAAGTTTCTCTTGGTTTTAATAATACTTAATTAGTCAAAACATTTCCTTTTATTAACGCCGCGATGGTTTGTCGATACATTCGATTTCCAAATCAAGAAACATTCTTAAGTCGTTATACCTAACTTCCCATAAAGCTAGTATAACTCTTAAGTTTTCAAAACCAAGTATTACTTCTTCTTTCAAAATGATTCAAAAATCTTTTGAAATACTTCAAGTTCTTTATTAATACATAACAAGCCAGTTATAGTTCAAATCAGTTATCTTTTAAAAACCACATGTATTATCTTACCAACATAAAGCTGTTATAACCAACTTCCATAAAGCCGTTATAACACTTTATGTTTTACACCAATCAAATACATTTAGCACCTGTACGTCTACCGTACTACATAGTTCACACATATCATGCTAGAAGAGATAGGAAGAGGTTCACATACCTCGCGACGAGTATCGACTAATAGCAAAACGCTCAGTACCTCAAACCGCTCGCTACTCCTTAGCCCGGTAGATCGCGCCACACGTAGTACTTCAACCTATAAGGCCACAAGGCGCTTATTAACATTTAGGTCACACCGTAGAACATTCTACGTAAAATTCGCGACACTCTCCCGCAACAGCGTAAATCTCCTCCTCTATCGAGGCTACCAAGCCAACCAGTGGGTTATACATCTAACCCTAACGGTACAATTCTACTCCACTGGTACTACTACACAAGTCTCGTAATACAAATTTATGTAAAAAGCAGTTTAGTACTCTTCTTCAAAAGGTTTCTTATTATTCAGCTTAAGTCCAAAGACATTGCCGACAACAACGCTCAGTTCTATATATATAGTATACTTCAACTATATAGTCTAACAATCATGTAATTTCCAATTACAATAGAGGACAAGATATTTACCTCGATAAGCCCATAATTATCCGAGTATAAAGTCGATCCCGGCAATCGCTTAGCTCCAACTCCGCGCTCCAACCCGCTCCAAACTACCCTTAGAAGTTCTAACCAACTTCTACATACTACTCCAACTAACCATGGAGATTTTCCTTAGGGTTTCTTGGTGGTGATGATGGTAAGTATAATAGTATTTCGGGCTTTTCAGATGTGTATAACCTTATAATACAACAAGGTATATGGCTAAGGTAATTTGGGCATTATAACAATACTTTTGAGAGTATTTCTACCAAGAGGGGGGTATTATACGAAAACAACTAGGCTAGGGGGGGTACCCCACGGCTAGCACCCCAAGGAGGGGTGTGTACCCGGCCTACCCCACTGTGGGGAACTCTCGGCCAAGGGGAGGAAGGCTTTGGACGAGAACCACAAGGGAGAGGAGGATTTTAACACTTAGAAGATTTTAGGATGAAGAAAGTCTTCAACAAAGAGTGGTATTTATAGGCAACCAATGGCCAACCAATGGCCAAGATCATGCCAAGTGCAAGGCAAGTGTAGGGCCAAGATCTTGCCAAGTGCCCTTAACCAACTAACACACAAATATCCTACCAACTAAAGCCATTCCAATCGGCCACAATAACGCCTCACATCCATCAATTGGAGGTGACAAGTGTCGCCTCCCGTTGGTCCAAAATGTTTCCTCTCGAAAAATCCAAAAATAAAATATGGCATAGCCGAAATTCCCCTACGAAAGTCGTGAAAACGTTTCACTAAAAACGACTCTAACCGTGTTGTGCACAAAATTAAATCGGCCAAGCCTACTTGAAGTTCGAAATTTCCTACGCACGTCCTGCGTGCATACTGGAAATACGGTATAACATTCTCCTCTTAGAAACATTCGTCGAATGCTCCTTCGAAGTCTTAAAACAAACGCGCGCCGGTATAGTCCTCACTGCTATACTTACGAAAACAATCCTGCCACGCATGGCCACGGAACCAACTTGCGCAAAATACTTACCTCCAAGTCCACGAGGACACACCTCTAACATCACAAACGCTCCCATCCAAGGGTCTAAAATATAATTCCTTCAGACTTTCTCCATACAAAAGAAATGATCACATCTACGCCGCCATACACGCCGCTTCTTCCCTACGTGTCGCACCGCTTCGTACACTCAATTCTTACCACATGATGCCACTTTTGTCACTTTGCCCGAGGCATAAACCTTCTCAGGCAACCCAACAAATGGTACCGGACTGCATGCGATCACTGCGGCTATCGTACACCCAAACTCTTGATCGCTTGCTTCCAAACTCGGTTACTATCTCTAACGGTCATCATTAACGGGAACACTGATGGATTTCGATACTTCCGATCATAACAATACGAAGATCGGACGCATCGCCTCCTAAGTCGGACGGCAAGAACTAACATATAGGCAACCCGCCTATTCTTCACATGAACTCAAAAAGGGCCCAAAGTAACTCGCTAAGTTCCTCTGCTTTTCCAAAACTCGTCACCCTATCCGGTGGTACCTTGAAGACCGACCACGAACTCTAAGCGTCGTCCGATTATCCGCACGATTTCCCACCGCCGTAACTTCTTCTAGACCAGCTTCTCACTATCCACGGTTTGGAACAAGCTCAACCAATGCGAACCTTGCCAACATCGAACCAATCGACCAAGAACTTACACTTCCGCCTCAAGGCTTCATAAGGCGACATCCGAACACCGAAATGGTAGCTTAAACGCTCCTCTACAGAGACAACAATCCCACAACTACCCCGAAATCCACACACCGGCCGGAGGCGAACGCGGTCGAGACTCACCGAGTTCTTAACCTTGCACGTAAAACTTCCAAACAAAACAGCCGTAACACTGGCTCCACTGCGCCATAAGGTGAAGGTAGGCACCGTGCAGCCTTACAACCTTTCTGATAACTCAACACAGCCGAGTAAACGGTCCTGACCGAAAAACACGATGGGCTGCCCCCATCGGCCCGACCACTGGTCGAACGCATCCACGAACTCGTACGCTGGTTAACTAAACTTGGGCCTAACACCCTCGTGATCCCACCACCCGGCGGGAGCACCACAACCGACCCACCAACAAGCGGTCGCGGGTTGACGCAATGCGGCCTCAACCCGACCCGGCAACGCGCACAATACTAGCTCCCCGAAGGAAAACTCTCACTAATCACGTTACGAAAACCTAGCGGTCTTCTTAGCTCAACTACTCTCTTTCATTTCACACTACTCAGGGACTTATCCCACAAACATAGCTCACGTGCACTATGCACTCCTATAAGGATCAAACATAACACTACGCCTTTACCCGAGATGGCCTTACCTCTAAGGTCTCTACGTATAAAGCTCTAAGGCTCACACTTTCTCTATCCCTCAACATCTTACTCGGGTAAACAACCATGATCTAATCAAAACTAACACACTGCTATCAGAACATAGCACTTAAGGTATACTCACCGATCACATAAACAAAACTCTAGAGGGTTAAAGATATACCAGAACTCTTGTTTCACTCCTTAATCGTTCTAATCAAACTCGCCTGTAGGCGCATACCGTGAGGAGATGACAAACTACCCACCGATCCTCGAAGGCTAAGTCCTCCTTACTAGGACACTCTTTCGACATTAGACCACGGCGGTCATAGTACAACAAGTACCAACTAAAAGACGACATTCCCGGATGGCGTGCATCGCTGTAATGAACCTAAGTCACGGAGTTCGCCAACTCTGCGCACCCCAAACGCCCCGAAATTCGTGGAAGACCACTCTGACCGTGGATGTGCATAATCAAATCTACGGTGAGGTGACTCGCCTCGAAAGTTACCAAAGGACCTTGCTGCTCTGGCTCTCTTCTGTTGTCCTTCGTTAATCCGTCGATCTCTACGTTTCTCGGCCTGCTGCGCATAAGCCCGTACACAGGCCATGCTCAAGCCTAACTGAAGGATTACCCTTTGCACAACCTTCTCTTAGGTAGTCATCAAGACTCGCGATACATCGGTATACTCTCTGGTAGCCAAATCCATAGCTAGTAACAGGGTCGCCTCTTTGCAATCTATATTCACTGTTCCCGATCGTGGAACCGAAGATTCAAATATCATGGCCGCAGTAGGAACTGCCGCCGCCGTGCTAAACTTTACTGGGGCTAGTGATGTCGCCGAAATCCCCGAATGAAGCACCTAACTCAGGTGATGATTGGGCTGTGCCTCGTAACCCTCGACTCTACTCGCAGCCTCCTCGGCCGCTTGCCCTCCGGGCCGGGTTGCCTGGCGGAGGCATAGCGGTAAGGGAAAGAAATACGTTTAGAGGTCCAACTTACAACACGCCTCTAAGGCACGATCTCGAGTGAGAAGAATAGAAACCAATCCTAAATACCTATAGCCTCACGATTATTGGTGTGGTGCACAACACACCGATAATCAAGACTCTGCGGATACGGTGCGTAGACACTTTCCGAGGATTAATCGCTCGATACCACTTTTGTAACGACTGTTCGGGCGTTCTTGCATGCCTTACCCGCACCCTTGTGACACAACCTCAGAGTAATCAGCGCAACATAAAGACAATACATGAAACCAATGTAAAATGACATTGAACTAAGAAGACACGCTAACCAACCGCGGTTACCTTCAGTATATATATAAATAGCAATTCGAGCGATTACAACCTCTTACAAATTCTGCGCCAACAAGATTACAGACCTAAGAAATGATACGACAATAATGGCGGGCGGGGCCGCCAAACCCCGAATGTAAACACTTACTACGACAGGACTATACGGCTGATAAGCCTCTGGAGAAACGGAGCTTCCCAAAAGCTGAACGGTGATCCTAAGAGCGAGGATCAACGACTGGTGTACCTTTACCTGCGGCATGAACGCAGCCCGGGAGGTCGATAACAGTGCAAGTATGTGAAACGAAAATAAATCGTAAATGAAATCATAGTAGTCTATATAAAGCAGGAGACATGTATGATAACCAAACTACAGTTCACAATAAAAAAGCAGTCATGTCAAGTCAGGGACTCACGCCCTCCAAGTTATCACAATAAAACCGTACGGGGTAAGTACGAAGGCATAGCCGACTACTAAGACCCACGATGCAAAAATACCACAAATCGTATCCCGAGGTCTTTCTGACCGCACTACATGATCGGCGGCCTCGCCCGCAATATCAATGTCGCGTCTATCCCTCGAACTCTCGCACTCGCATAGGTCACACGGACCCGCATGAGGTATTCCTCGAATCATGGTCCTGCATCGCCTGAGGTATACCACGCATCGGGCGCAATAACCTCGGTATCCGCCTAGGCTCCGCAACCCGCATAGTCTCAAAAGACCGCATAGTCTCAACAGACCGCATAGGAATCCCCGCGTCATGCTAAACACCCAATGATCAATCCTCGAGCTACCGCGCTCCGCGTAGTCACGAGGACCGCGCGTAGCCGTAAAGACCGCATCGGTGGCAAGCCCTCGGTATAATAAGTCAAAGGGGTATGTGATACAATAACCGTTACAACGGGCTTAACGTTTAACAACGTAAGCACAACAATAATAACCCCCTTACATAATAATCACGAGATACTAACACACGTAGCATCCTAACATGCTCACTCATCAAATCAACAAGAAAGTATTACAAGGCTATCACAAACCAATACAATCAAGTTATTCACACAAGGTACTTTACTAACAAGTTCTGTACCTATCCCCAAAGTACTTCATACATTAAATCTTTAAAAGATACGTTACTTCACAAAAATCACACAATACCCGTAGTATATAAAAATAGAGTGATTATCTTTTTCAAAGTAAATCAATTACTTCTCTTTGTAAAATCAAGTAGCAACATTCTTTTCCAATGTTCAAGTTTGCCTAATTTTCAATGTTCAAGTTTCTCATTTTAGAAAGGTTTCGTAGTTCATAGTCTTATTCATTTAAGAATATAATTCTTCTTTAAACAATCTGAAACCTAAGCCTTATATGTGAGTAGGATATTCTTGTTTATAACAATCTTATTACAAAATTGTGATCTAGGAAATATCATTTTGTCTCATCTTAGCTTCTATGCAGATGGAAGTTTCTACCGGTTTTAATAATACTTAATTAGTCAAAACATTTCCTTTTATTAACGCCGCGATGGTTTGTCGATACACATTCGATTTCAAATCAAGAAAACATTCTTAAGCCGTTATACCTAACTTCCCATAAAGCTAGTATAACTCTTAAGTTTTCAAAAACCAAGTATTACTTCTTCTTTCAAAATGATTCAAAATCTTTTGAAATACTTCAAGTTCTTTATTAATACATAACAAGCGCTTATAGTTCAAATCGATTTACCTTTTAAAAACCACATGTATTATCTTACCAACATAAAGTCGTTATAACCAACTTCCATAAAGCCGTTATAACACTTTATGTTTTACACCAATCAAATACATTTAGCACTGTCGCCTACCGTACTACATAGTTCACACATATCATGCTAGAAGAGATAGGAAGAGGTTCACATACCTCGCGACAGTATCGACTAATAGCAAAACGCTCAGTACCTCAAACCGTCGGCTACTCCTTAGCCCTAGATCGCGCCACACGTAGTACTTCAACCTATAAGGCCACAGCGCTTATTAACATTTAGGTCTCACCGTAGAACATTCTACGTAAAATTCTGGCACCTCCCCACACATGACAGAAATCTCCTCTCTATCGAGGCTGCAAGCCAACCAGGGGTTATACATCTAACCCTACTGTACAATTCTACTCACTGTACTACACAAGTCTCATGTCTGACCACTATGTAAAAGCAGTTTAGTACTCTTCTTGAAAAGGTTTCTTATTATTCGGGCTTAAGTCCAAAGACATTGCCGACAACAACGTTCGATTCTATATATATAGTATACTTGACTATATAGTCTAACAATCATGTAATTTCCAATTACAATAGAGGACAAGATATTTACCTCGATAAGCCCATAATTATCCGAGTATAAAGTCGATCTGGGCAATCGCTTAGCTCAACTCCGTGCGCTCCAACCCGCTCCAAACTACCCTTGAAGTTCTAACCAACTTCTACATACTACTCCAACTAACCACGGAGATTTTCCTTAGGGTTTGGTTGGTGGTGATGGTAAGTATAATAGTATTTACGGGCTTTTCAGATAGTATAACCTTATAATACAACAAGGTATATGGCTAAGGTAATTTGGGCATTATAACAATACTTTTGAGAGTATTTCTACCAAGAGGGGTATTATACGAAAACAACTAGGCTGGGGTACCCATGGCTAGCACCCGAGGAGGGTGTATACCCCTCGGCCTACCCTGTGGGGAACTCTCGCCAAGGGGAGGAAGGCTTTTGGACGAGAACCACCCGAAGGGAGAGGGAGGGATTTTAACACTTAGAAGATTTTAGGATGAAGAAAGTCTTCAACAAAGAGTGGTATTTATAGGCCAACCAATGGCCAACCAATGGCCAAGATCATGCCAAGTGCAAGGCAAGTGTAGGGCCAAGATCTTGCCAAGTGCCCCTTAACCAACTAACACACAAATATCCTACCAACTAAAGCCATTCCAATCGGCCACAATAACGCCTCACATCCATCAATTGGAGGGTGACAAGTGTCGCCCTCCCGTTGGTCCAAAATGTTTCGTCTCTCGGAAAAATCCGCAAAAATAAAATATGGCATAGCCGGAAATTCCCCTACGAAAGCTGTGAAAACGTTTCGCCGAAAAACGACTCTAACCGGGTGTTGTGCACAAAATTAAATCGGCCAAGCCTACTTGAAGTTCGAAATTTCCTACGTACGTCCCTGCGTACATACTCTGGAAATACGGGGTATAACAAAATGGTTCCGGACGGAATGATGCATTGATATGAGTCCGAGTGGATACAAACAGGTATTGTGAGCCTAATAATGCCTAAGAAACCCAAGGGAATAATTTTGGGTGGTATATGAACCTCGTAAGTCCCCCATGAGTCACGATTCATTAATGTTCGAACGTGCGTGTACCGGTAATGGAAAGACCTTGCATTCCATAACATTTGCATATCATGTTATCCTATCATACTTTGTTGTTTTACTTGCCTAAACTAATTATTTGTCATTTCTATCATGTTACTTAACTACGTGAAATGAATCTTGACAATTTGAGACTTCTTACGCTTAGGCTTGAATCTTATAATTTGATTTTATTGTTGTATTCAGACTAATAGCGGTTTAGTGTAGAAGTGATAATCGTACTCCATTTTATCTAGGGTCGGTCGATGCTGCTGCTGAGTACCCGTTGTTATTGTACTCACACTACACTTGTTGTACTCTTTTTGTGTGTAGACTTTATTCTTGACACGAGCGGAGTTTGGGTCGTTGCTGGTTGTTGAGAAGGCCCATCTGGACGGTTCGGTGTGAGCCATTAGTGTGATCCATGACACATGATCTTTCCATCTATCCTTTACTTTTTGTCTTTTCATTTTCGGACAGTTTATGTATTTCAGAATGTATTTTCGGACTTGTAATCCCTTTAGTTCGTTCTTGTACTAGTGACACCAGTCTTGGGGGATTTGTAGTATTTTTTGTATGATTTATGTTATGAAACTTAATTATAACTTAAATTGATTTGTTTTAACTATTTCCGCATTTTCAGCTCGGGTCAAATGGTTGTGCACGACTTAACGACCCTTGGGGTTAGTGCCATCACCATTTGGTAAATTAGGTGGTGACATTCTTAACCCTGCTTTGATAACCAAATTCAAAATATGATTTGATAAAGTCTCCATTACAGAAAAGGACACATTAGATTAAAATGCTTAATCCAACAATCTACCATATCTTCATTATCTAAAGTTATAAAAATACATTATTTTCAATTTCCCATTCTCAAATGAATCAACCTTGAATGCAAAATAGGACCACTATGCGCATGTACATGACAAAAGATTAAATATTTTTTTGTAGAACCCAATCAAAATCAACGTAGATTTATGTCCAAAGATCAGATGACAAGCAAATTTATTCAGAATAGCTTCAAGCTCATTCTTGACCATCTTTTTTTTTTTTATCAAGATTCAATTCTTGACCATCTTTGTCAGTTTCAGCGGTTGAATCTGCCAAATATACACCCACAAGCTCAGAAAATTCTCATACTAGAGAAGCAATTTTGATGAACTCGTAACACTAATTTCATTAGACTCTTCATCATCATGCTCCATCGACATTGAATCACCAAAATCGAAAAACCTCCAATATTGCAAAAGCAGAAAACAAACAAATTCAAACGAATAACACACAAAAAGAAAAGAACTCCCATATCTTCAATTCAAAGAATCCATCAAGAATATAAAAACTACTTTTATTATTCTTTAAGTGAAGTCAATTGAGATCGATAAACCCATCATATCTAAAGCCAAAATACCATCTTTAGTGCACTAAGAAAATAAAAATAAATGAATGAACTGAAAAAAATAGAACAAGAACAAAAGTAGAGGTCGTGGAGTTTGAACCCAATTAAATATCAAGAGAAATAGAATTTTAGTTCCCTTATATGTTAAAAGCTTAAGTAATCGCAGAAGTCGTCAAAAGGTAGATGCATAAAATCCATAGCAAAGACGAGCTCACTGTATATTTCAGAGGATGAGAAGTTCGCCGGAGAGTTGTTGTTTGTACACTTAGAACCGAGGAGTTCGCAGATTTGAACTTCACTTTGTTCGTAGATATTAGGGTTAAAATTTCCAGGTTGATTTGGGCTAATGGTAGCAGCTCATAGGCTAAAATGGGTTGTTGCCAAATCAGCCAATACAAATATCATTTAATGTCCAATATGTTAGAAGTTGGGCGGGTTATTAATAACTGGCAGGGACGGATGTAAGAGGGGTGAGGGTGCTCACCCAAATCCTATCGACAAAAAAAATACATAATATATGAGAAAATAGGTGAAGAAACTCTTGTTTACTCCCGTCCCTTGTGGCAGCGGTTGTCCTAGAAACAATTATTTTAGAGACAAATGTACTTGAACACATTCGTATTATTAATAAGATTAATATTTTATGGCATTTGCAATTATTGGATTATTATTTGATTGTTTGTAATTATTCATTAATGTGCATCCCTTAAGCTTACGTTGTCACATAGAGTGAGATATTAATGATAGAGCATAACTCAGAAAATAGTCTCGACTAATGATCATCGAGAATGAGTTATCAATGATATTTTATACGTGGTCCGCATCACATTCTTAGAGAATGTAGTATGTCTCACCTGTTACTAGTAATGGTTACTAGTGATGGACACATGAATACTTTTGGAAAGTATTGGTATATCCTACTAATAAATTGTTTGTTATACATGTCTAAAGTGTTATCAGTGTGTGAAAGATAGAGATCTTTTGACTTGAGGTCAATACGCACCTTGTTTACAGAGTAACGTACTTTGACTCTGTCCTAAGCTTAAATTCCTTATAGGATAAGATGCTTGTGTTGGGTGCATTACGATGTATACTAAGGTGGTAGTTGAGTCAATAATATGATTCATTCCTCGATTGGATATTCGAGAGAACACTCAATTTCTCAGTGATATTAGGTCGATCAAGTCATTGGCCAATGCAAGAGACATGTTCAGAATATGGTCTAGTTGTTGACTAATATAAATGATATAAAGCGATCAAGCCATTTGGATAGACACATGACAAATTCTAAGCTTGATCGAGTGTGTCGCGAATAAAAGAAATTTATCGTCTTACATAAAGGTTATGTTTGCTGGATTTATGTAAACGTACTTCACATATTGAGTTCGTCATACGACACAATCTAGGAGTTCTGTATGGACCTTAATTTGATGTGTCAATATGTGAAGGCCTAAAGGGTCACACTATATCGATTGTCTTTTCGGTCTAAGGGTGTATTCAGAGAATATTAAATATTTGATTTAGAATTGAGATATTTAAATTGATAATAAATTATGAGATAATTTATATTTGATGGAAATTATTTAATTAAGTCAAAATTGGATCTTGGATTTAATTAAACGTGTTGAATATATATTAAATGATGGGACGTGAAGGGACGCGACGCCTATCAGGACAGAGCCACGACGCTGACTAGCGCCGCGGCCCCAACCCGACAGTAGGAGCAGTCAGGCTGGCCCACTGAACCTCGAAATATGGGTCAGGCTTGGGCCCCAACCCTGATATGATTTTTGACCTAAGCCCTTCTATATAAACAACACTACCCCATAAGTTTAAGGTTAGTCTTGAAGTAATTTGAGAACCATATTATCACATACCAATTCAAACTTTCTAAACTCAGGGTTTAGAAGAGAAAACCCTCTCGAACCTCTGCCAAGATTTGCTGGCTTTCTTGACAGAGAAGTATATCGTAGCAAGACTGCACCTGTAAGGACAATCGCGTGCGCTCCCTATAGTAAAGACTCCAGAAATTATCAACTGTAAATTATCTTTTCATGTCTTTACAAGTTTCAATTGTAATGTAACTATACCAGACATAATTGTAGGAGTAAGTAAGTTGAAACAAATTTAAACTTCTACTGCGCTTCACTTATGTATTTGAACGCAACAAATCCCTACAGTGGTATCAGAGCCCAGACTGATTCAATGGTTACGTAACAATTGAAAGACATAATAATGTGGGTTAAACGTATAATTGATTTTAATCCGAATTAAAACAAGGCTACTTGAAATCTGACATACCTTGACTGAATGATTGACCTTTGTAATCACCCTAAATTATCAACTACGCTAAATCGAGGAAGTCATTCCTTTCTAACTCGAACTAAGCTGTTACACCCCGGAATTTCAGGATATGTTTATAAGAACGTACGTAAGAACTCAACAATGTTAAGGTTAGAGACGAGTAAAAATTTATCGGAATTTTGGAATTTGTCGGAAAATGAAATATTGCGACGAACGGGAGGGCGACACGTGTCACCCCCCCTTAATACTCTTGGACGAAATTGACATGGGGGAAATGGTCATTTGACCCTAATTTAAAAGATCAAGTCTTGCAAAGGCAAGAGCTTGACATTGTTGACCAAGTCAATGCCACTTTGCTTGATCCTTGTGAAGTGCATCCTAACCACCCATTTGTTCTAATCTTGACCCTCCATCTTGTTATATAGGTATACTAGTGCAAGACAAGGCAAAACACTTAGACAAATTTTACAAAAATTTTGAAGAACTCAATAGAGGCTCTCGGCTTAGGCTTAGGGTTTGAAGGGAAAAATTTTGTTTGTTGTCCAATAATCTCCCCACTTTAAACCAAGGTACCTAAGGGTATTATAAGTGTATCTCAATAGAAAGATTCCGGAAAAATGGTGTTTTCGTATTAGTCGCAAGGCGAAAACCTAAAGGGTTAGTCAACTTTGAAGTTGAAACTTGAAGATGAGTTTTCATAAGCTTAAGGGTGGCTTGGGGTGGATTGGAATGTCGAAAGGAGGAGCTAAAGGTGCTAGAGATCGACTTGTACTCTTGGATCATATTTGGGCTAATTGAGGTATAATCTTCGTTTTACTTTTGTAATTGAAGATTTCATGTTATGATAAGTTATAAGTGGTCATGTGATATGTGTTTTGAAGTTTGATAAGTGTTATGGAATTGGAAGCTCAAAATCCGAAAATGACATATTTAGTCATTTGAAATTGAAATCCAATTTGATCGATAAATTGAATTGTCGCATGTTACCTACTTGGAAAATGTAGTAGCTATATTAATGGCGGCTTGATATAATATTATGCTACCAATTTGGATTGAATTGGAAATTGAATAAGAATTGGTATTGTTATATACATTGTGGCCGAAATTGGACTAGTAGTTGTATTAGTTTGTTATCGTTTGTGGGACGAAATTTTACACGTCTAGTAGGCGTGTAATCCCCTATTGATTAATTGCTTGGATTGTGCCTTAAATGTGGCGTGTTTGGTTATTGTATTCGGCCTTGAAAAAGGTGGCAAAGTGAGTAGAAACAAAGGAAGTGATGTCCGATTTTCCGTAGAATTTAGTGACTTGCACTTGGAATATTCTACGTTTGAAACTAGAAGTTAATAGACGTACTATGGTCATTATAGGTTGACATACTACGTACGACGAAATGGACTTAGCAAGTGGATTAAACCTAAGAGGTATGTGGAACTTTCTTATCTCTTGAGCATGATTAAGTTATAAATGTATAGTACGGTAGACGTACAAGATTTTGACAATCTAGTCTATTTGATATCCTTGGCTTATTTTAAAGAATGTCCAAGTTGTTTGAGTTAGGGAATTAACTCACTTGTTTAAATATTAAGGATATCTTGGTTTTCAAAAGTTAAGAGACTTTAAGTATGTTGAAAGTATTTTAATACTTGTTTTGTGGGAAAATTTAAGTCTCTTGGTTATAAGGAAAGAATGTAAATTGCTAATGTATAAGGCTAGTGTAATAGCTTTATGGAAAGTTTAAAGAGTGGTTTACTCTAAGTAACTTAAGTATGTTAAGGGACTTGAAGAGTTTTAAAGAATGTGATACTTGTTTCGTTTTAAACGTATAAGTCCCTTGGAAAGAAAATTGTACTTGACTAAGGTATAAAGTGAATATAACGACTTTATGGGGAGTTGGTTATATTGGCTTTATGGAAAGATAAATGGCTTGATTTAATGGAAGGCAATTCGATTTTAAGGCATCAATTGCCTAAAGTTTTATAAGAAAAGGAGTCACTTGATTTAGAAACTTAACTTTATTTCTAAGGGTGTTGTGACTTGCCTTGAAATGTAATTTGAACTTGATACTAGGATTTATAGTATCTTGGAAGTTTTCTACCAAAAGAGTCATTGGTTTTAAAGAATAGAAGTACGTAGTACTTTGGGTTAAATTCCCGGATTTCTATAAAGAACATGTTAGTGCCTTAGGTAAACTAAAATGAGAGTGTATATAAACAAGAATAATAAGAAGTTAGGGGATTTCTTAACTTGCTTATGTATCGTAGGATAAGCCGGTAGTGCTTATGTTATGTAGTCGGATTGTGCTAGTGATATATTACTCGTTGTGGGGTCATTCCCCGGGGTTGTGGCATTGCATATTTCCGTGGATTTGCTACCCACGATGCGAGGAATACCTCACGCAGTCAGTGGGGCTCGTGCGGGTGAAATAGTCTCACGCGGCGGGTCCACCTATGCGAGGAATACCTCACGCGAGTCCGTAGGGCTTATGCGGGTGAAATAGTCCCACGCGAGAATACCTCACGGGTCCACGTGATCTATGCGGGTGAAATAGTCCGTGAATAGGATTTATTGATCTGCGGGAAGGTGGTCCCGCTTTGATCGTGAGCTTTCTACTTTATATTGTAAGTATACTCCTATTTACTCTCATTGTTAGTAAGGCCTGGTTCTTATTAATTGAGTTATCATACATGTCTCCAGTTTATTTTAGACTTATGATTTCATTCTGATACTTCAGTTTCACATATTTGGTACATGTTATCGACCTCCTTGGTGCGTTAAATCTGCATGAGTAAAATGCAGTTCTTGATCCTCGCTCTTAGGATCACTGTTCACCGTTGAGAAACTCCTTTATTCCGAGGCTTATCCACTGGTATTGTCGGTTATTGTACATTCAGGTATGGCGGGCCCCGTCACTTGAGTTGTTATTCTTAAGTGCAGAGTCACATTGTGGATTGGGTTGTAAAGAAAAAATGTCTTGTTACATTTACGGATTGAGTATATTTTTACGGAAGGTGGCCTTATCGGCTGCTTTGTTGTTAATTTATGTTTAAGTATTTTTTTAGTTGTGTATGTTCATTGCTATTCTCGATGTTTACGAAAGGGTGCCCGTGTAGGGCACGATCGCGAGCTTGGGTGGTCGTGACAAAAGTGGTATCGAGCGATTAGTCCTCGGAAAGTGTCTACGAGCCAGTGTCTAGTAAGTCTTGATTATCGGTATGTTGTGCACACATCTATAATCGGAGGCTGCAGGACATTTAGGATTGGTTTCCATTCTTCTCACTCTAAGATCGTGCGATAGAGTTGTATGGTTAGGTCGTCTCTCACTAACAAGTTATGATTGTTTGCGCCACGAGAAAGCGTGATGACCGGGAAGGATTATGTGGATTGCGTATCGGGTTGGTAATGTTTGTAGTATAGTTGGTATTGTGACATACAACTATACGGATTTATGTTTGGGGTCACGTGTGTGTTGCCTAGGATGATTTTAGATTACGAGTTGGGTAAGGACTAAATAAATACCGGAAGGTATGAAGCGATTAAGGAACTCTCATCAAGGTTTTACGTGCTAGTTTGAGATAATTAGGTGATGATGAGTTGTGTGAGAATGAAATGGACCCTTAAGAAGTTAATTAAGAGACTAAATGGAAGACTATGTTATAGATTGAGCTACGTAGTAGAATTTCGAGAATGGTACGGGTGAGAGTCGTATGGTTGTTGTGGTCAAGACAACACGACTATGATTGTACGAGAAGTTTTTGTACCCGGTTACGGGGGGCTGATAAGTTAGGCTTGGAGCATGGAAATTGCGAGCCTGAGAATGTGATAACCGTCGAGACCTTAGGTATATAAGGCCTTCTCGGGTAGTAAAGTTAAGTCAGACCAAGGGTAAGAGTTAAGTCGCGGCCGAGTCGAGTTGAGACCTATTAAAGTGCGCCATAGCTTGAAATGAAATGGGATCAGTTGGTAGTAGTCCCGCTACGTGACAGGGTCACGAGGGTGTAAGGCCCAAGTCTAGTTAATCGTTTTACGGGTTCGTGGACGCATTCCACCGGAACCAGGTTGCGAGAGCCGGAACTGGCCTTATGTTGTTTAATTTTGTAACTCCAAAGAGTGGAGGCCAGAGTTAGTATGGAATTTATGTATGTAAGCTGGAATAAGTTTGGAAGTACAGAAAGAGTGCGACCAGTGAAAAAGAGAGCAACCAAGTGTAAAGAAATAAAGCCTGAATCCATGAGAACCTTTCGAGGTGACTACACCCGTGAGTGTTGGGTGGTAGCTGAGCAGGTAGATAATAATTGCCGGTAACGATAAAGTCGTTGGACCCAGCAGAGCTGTTATGACAGACAGTGAGGTCATTATGAGTTCGGGCTAGTTGGCCTCTTGTTATGCCAACGTTGACTGCAGAGAGAGATTGACTCGATTCGGTTTTACCGTGGTGATTATCGATGTAAAGGAGAGAAGTGGTGGTAACCAGTGAATTATCTTTCCTTCTTTGGCATCATGGTTATTCTTTTAAGACTGTGTGACTTGTTCACTTGAGGTAAATTGACGCAGAAAGTATGTAAAAATTGAATTTGGAGGAATTTATGTTAAGTGCCCTTGGAGGTACTTGGAGTTGGTTTGGTGTGGCGGTCAGGGCCACGACCTTCCGGATAATTTCAGGAAAACGTGCAAGGCAAGAAAGAAACAAATGCAGTCTTTGCCGGAAAGTCGAGGCATCTTTGGTAGGTTGGAAAATCTACACGAACTTAAAGGCGGTGCGTGATGATTAGATAATTATTGGACCGCAAGAGGACCCTGTGATTAGGGTTGTGACTCCAAGGAAAGTTTAAGTAAGGGAGATAAGTTCTCTTCCCCACGTAAAAGGACAGTTTTGCGTATTATGGGGTTACGTGTACCCATGTTGTTAGACGAAGGATATAAGACTGGTAAGGTCTTCGGTATCGTCATGCCACGAGTTCTGATTGTGGATAACCGTGGAAAAAGTGTTGGGTTGGAGTAATAAGAGCAACGACGTGAATTGGTCGGAAGTATTGTAAAGATATAAATGTAAGTTGCGAGTCATGATTACCCAGGCGAGTGTAAAGACCATTAGTAGATAATGGGCGATAAGAACGCCGAGGAAATGTGGTAACACACATCGACAAGAAAGATAGTAAGAAGTTCTTGAGGATAAGGGATCGGGACAACGTGAAATAACTTACGGGAGGCAGTAGACACTGAGCGATAGGAAATCTTGACAAGTCATTGGAGTATGCAATTCCGTGAATTGAGGTTGAATACGACTATAAGCTCTGCGGTGGGAGAAAATAATCGGGTTACTACTTGTGAAATCAGGAAATCTCCCACTAAATTGTGTTTGACTGTAAGTCTTAGCCATGAGGCAAGCAAAGGAATTAAGTATAAGTTAATGACCAAGTTTGGTTTCAACAGAGAAAAGGAAACAAGAACCATATTTGAAATTAATGACACACGAATATTTCGCAAGAATGAGAAAGGTTTCCAGTTATGGGAAGATAAGTTGATTCGACTATAGTTATAACCCAACCTGTGAGACTAGAGGGTTAAATTATTATGATAACACGTTGGGTATTGGGCTAGGTTGTGTGCTGACGCAACCCGATAAGGATAGAACCTATGTTTTCCCGGTAGTTAGGGAGCGAGGAAAGAATTGCGCCACTCGCGATTTAGAGTGGCGGCGATTAAATCATGCCTTGAAGATTTGGGGGCATGACGTATATCTGAACTTCATGTGGATACTTATGCGCACCACAAAAGCCTCGGTATATCTGCGGTGGCGAGCGGTAAATTTGCGACACCGATGGTGGTTAGAGTTACTCAAGGATTGTGTTATTGATATCCTATACCATCCGGAAAGCCAAGACGATTCTGAATACTCTTTGTGGTGGACCTAATGGTAGTCTTCGGTGGGCGGCGGATAGGCGAGGATGTAGTCGTAAGATTCTTGATTACCAAGCCTAAGGGTTCGATTATTTGTTTCAAGGTTAATGAAGTTCGATCCGAGAGGTTCTTTGAGTCTTCTCGTTGAGGAAGTAAAGAGGCGGCGATATGAGGATCCGATTATGATACGGTATCGAATCGACTCTCAGAGAGAAGAGCTTTGAGTAGCACCGGATAGAAGTCTTTGTGAGATGAGATAGATTGCATGTACGGTCTTTGCGAGACTAGTCGGACGTTTTAGGAGGCATCTGGTGCTTATTGCTCGCCGCTCGAGTTCGACTAAGTTGTGTCGTGACCTCGGATGTATGTATGGGTAAGATGACCGGAAAAAGGGACATAGCGGAGGTTCTTGCTTAGTGTCGGATTAGTAGCAGTCATGGTTGTGTACGAAGCCCGGTGGGCTATTGCGAGCGATTGAAATCCCAACCTAGATATGAGAGGTAATTAATATGGATCTTGTTACGGTGGCATCGTGCTCGGAGGAAGTGCGACTCCACAGGGTCATGTAGTAATTAGGTGGCGAAACCACCGTGTTCTTTCTGTTGGGACCACTTACTGGTGAGGTTTTGCTAGCATGTATAGCGAGGATTGTGAGACCGCAGGGTCCCTACGTTTATGATGTCGACGGATGAGCTCGATTACAGATAACTTCCGGAGGTTTTTGAAGGGTTTTAGGGACACAGTGAGTCTCGATGGTGCATTACACCCTCGGACCGACGGTCGAGCGAGCGTACTATCCGGCACTCGAGGATAGGTTGCGGGCTGTGTTTTTATTCGTGAATAGCCGGGAAGGTTAATTGCCTCTTGTCTTGTTACGTGCGATAATGAATACCCTTCCGCTTTTAGATGGCCTGTAGGAGGCCTTGTATGTAAGTGTAGATCGCCGTGGGATGGTTCGACATAGGCGAGGTTCGATTATTTTATCGGACTTGATTCACGTGTGGATAAGGCGAAGCTTATCCGGGAAAGATTATTAGTAAGCTTAGAGTCAGCAGAAGCTTTATGCAGATAATCGACATTGACACATGGGGTTCAGCTTGACATTTTAGTATGAGTATTGTTATGAGGCCTCGTGTGTTATTATTGGTATGTAGGGGTTGTAAAAGAAGACTATGTCGCTATCTTAAGTTTGACTCCCGAGAGAACATTCGGGGACGAATGTTTCTAAGGGGGGAAGAATGTTACACCCCCGGAATTTCAGGATATGTTTATAAGAACGTACGTAAGAACTCAACAATGTTAAGGTTAGAGACGAGTAAAAATTTATCGGAATTTTGGAATTTGTCGGAAAATGAAATATTGCGAGCGGGAGGCGACACGTGTCACCCCCCCTTAATACTCTTGGACGAAATTGACATGGGGGAAATGGTCATTTGACCCTAATTTAAAAGATCAAGTCTTGCAAAGGTAAGAGCTTGACATTGTTGACCAAGTCAATGTCACTTTGCTTGATCCTTGTGAAGTGCATCCTAACCACCCATTTGTTCTAATCTTGACCCTCCATCTTGTTATATAGGTATACTAGTGCAAGACAAGGCAAAACACTTAGACAAATTTTACAAAAATTTTGAAGAACTCAATAGAGGCTCTCGGCTTAGGCTTAGGGTTTGAAGGGAAAATTTTTGTTTGTTGTCCAATAATCTCCCCACTTTAAACCAAGGTACCTAAGGGTATTATAAGTGTATCTCAATAGAAAGATTCCGGAAAAATGGTGTTTTCCGGAAAAATGGTGTTTTTGTTGTTATACATGTTAGCCGAGAATGGTACCTTAGGATTGGAAAGGACTTTTTGTTGTTATAAAGGGTTAGTCAACTTTGAAGTTGAAACTTGAAGATGAGTTTTTCATAAGCTTCTAAGGGTGGCTTGGGGTGGATTGGAATGTCGAAAGGAGGAGCTAAAGGTGCTAGAGATCGACTTGTACTCTTGGATCATATTTGGGCTAATTGAGGTATAATCTTCGTTTTACTTTTGTAATTGAAGATTTCATGTTATGATAAGTTATAAGTGGTCATGTGATATGTGTTTTGAAGTTTGATAAGTGTTATGGAATTGGAAGCTCAAAATCCGAAAATGACATATTTAGCCATTTGAAATTGAAATCCAATTTGATCGATAAATTGAATTGTCGCATGTTACCTACTTGGAAAATGTAGTAGCTATATTAATGGCGGCTTGATATCATATTATGCTACCAATTTGGATTGAATTGGAAATTGAATAAGAATTGGTATTGTTATATACATTGTGGCCGAAATTGGACTAGTAGTTGTATTAGTTTGTTATCGTTTGTGGGACGGAATTTTACACGTCTAGTAGGCGTGTAATCCCCTATTGATTAATTGCTTGGATTGTGCCTTAAATGGCGTGTTTGGTTATTGTATTCGGCCTTGAAAAAGGTGGCAAAGTGAGTAGAAACAAAGGAAGTGTTGTCCGATTTTCCGTAGAATTTAGTGACTTGCACTTGGAATATTCTACGTTTGAAACTAGAAGTTAATAGACGTACTATGGTCATTATAGGTTGACATACTACGTACGACGAAATGGACTTAGCAAGTGGATTAAACCGAAGAGGTATGTGGAACTTTCTTATCTCTTGAGCATGATTAAGTTATAAATGTATAGTACGGTAGACGTACAAGATTTTGACAATCTAGTCTATTTGATATCCTTGGCTTATTTTAAAGAATGTCCAAGTTGTTTGAGTTAGAATTAACTCACTTGTTTAAATATTAAGGATATCTTGGTTTTCAAAAGTTAAGAGACTTTAAGTATGTTGAAAGTATTTTAATACTTGTTTTGTGGGAAAATTTAAGTCTCTTGGTTATAAGGAAAGAATGTAAATTGCTAATGTATAAGGCTAGTGTAATAGCTTTATGGAAAGTTTAAAGAGTGGTTTACTCTAAGTAACTTAAGTATGTTAAGGGACTTGAAGAGTTTTAAAGAATGTGATACTTGTTTCGTTTTAAACGTATAAGTCCCTTGGAAAGAAAATTGTACTTGACTAAGGTATAAAGTGAATATAACGACTTTATGGGGAGTTGGTTATATTGGCTTTATGGAAAGATAAATGGCTTGATTTAATGGAAGGCAATTCGATTTTAAGGCATCAATTGCCTAAAGTTTTATAAGAAAAGGAGTCACTTGATTTAGAAACTTAACTTTATTTCTAAGGGTGTTGTGACTTGCCTTGAAATGTAATTTGAACTTGATACTAGGATTTATAGTATCTTGGAAGTTTTCTACCAAAAGAGTCATTGGTTTTAAAGAATAGAAGTACGTAGTACTTTGGGTTAAATTCCCGGATTTCTATAAAGAACATGTTAGTGCCTTAGGTAAACTAAAATGAGTGTATATAAACAAGAATAATAAGAAGTTAGGGGATTTCTTAACTTGCTTATGTATCGTAGGATAAGCCGGTAGTGCTTATGTTATGTAGCCGGATTGTGCTAGTGATATATTAAGCCGGGGTTGTGGCATTGCATATTTCCGTGGATTTGCTACCCACGATCGAGAATACCTCATGCGAGTCCGCGGGGCTCGTGCGGGTGAAATAGTCCCACGCGGCGGGTCCGACCTATGCGAGGAATACCTACGCGAGTCCGTAGGGCTTATGCGGGTGAAATAGTCCCACGCGAGAATACCTCACGCGGGTCCACGTGATCTATGCGGGTGAAATAGTCCCGTGAATAGGATTGCTTATCGATCTGCGGGAAGGTGGTCCTGCTGATCGTGAGCTTTCTACTTTATATTGTAAGTATACTCTATTTACTCATTGTTAGTAAGGCACGCAGTGTCGTTAATTGAGTTATCATACATGTCTCGATTTATTTTAGACTTATGATTTCATTCTGATCTTCCATTTCACATATTTGGTACATGTTATCGACCTCCTTGAAGTGCGTTCACGCCGCAGTAAAGTGCAGTTCGATCCTCGCTCTTAGGATCACTTTGTTCGGTGTTGAAAGCTCCTATTCCGAGGCTTATCCCTGGTATTGTCGGTTATTGTACATTCATGGGTATGGCGGGGCCCTGTCCCGCCAGAGTTGTTATTCTTAGAGGTATGTAGTCACATTGTGGATTGGGTTGTAAAGAAAAAAAAGTAATGTTATAATTATGGATTGAGTATATTTTTACGGAAGGTGGCATATCGGCTAGCATGTTGTTAATTTATGTTTAAGTATTTTTAGTTGTGTATGTTCACGCTATTCTCGATGTTTACAAAGGGGTGCCTGTGTAGGGCACCGATCATGAGCGGTCGTCGTGACATAAGCCTAGTGCAGAAAACCGGTTCATTACGAACATGGTGCACGACGAAGAACGGGTAGTAATGGATGATGGTCGATATGTGTGTTATTGATATTGGTGGGTGATAATGAAGGACCCGTGATATGATCCCTAAATTGAATTTCGGGTTTGGACGATTTTCAGAAAATCAACACGGATTCATTTCTATCAGAACGTTAGCGCCGCAATCCTATTGTAGGGCGCCACAGCGCCTGCTAGGGTTTCGAGGTGGCGTCGCGGCTCCATAGTAGAGTGGCGCGACGCTTGTCACGGTAACAAGCAGGGGATACGACTCCTATCCGAAATCGCGATTATAAGTCTCAGTTTTAAAATTCGAAACTTACTGGACCTGAAGCGCCGCGGCCCCATGTTGGAGAGTCGCGACCCTAATTCGCAAAATAAAAACCGAAAGGTTTCTGCCATGTAAGAGTCGCGACACTAATTCAATGTAGAAGCCGAAATGTTTCTGCCTCACTAGCACCGCGACCCTAATGATGGGTTCCGTGACACCACCTGTCCAGAAAGTAAAAAAAATTAGTTTTCAAAATGTTTAACCCATGATTATTATTTTGCAGTATATTATTTAAGTATACTGTTTTATCTAAATGATTGTCATTTAGATTACTAGAATAGCGTCCACAAATAATTGTTTGGGTAGGCAGCGCTTAGTACGTGTTTTAACCGCTTAGTATCATGATTGGGAATGCGGTACACAATATGTGCTTAGAATCTTTGCATGATGCTTTATTTGATAAAACATGTTAGAGTTGATCTTGGTTAATACCCTGAATTAAAATGTTACCCAAAATTTAATACAAGTCTCATTTTAAAATGATCGTGTTGTCCGTTATAATTGATTGTAGTGCAAAATCCTTTTTGGCGAGATGAGTATTTATGCCACAATATTTGCTCTATGTCTACGAGGAATCAGACTCTTTCATAGATGCATGTTACATGTAGAAGTGGGTGATAAATCTTTGTGAGTATTTACACCACAATGTTTGCTCTATAAAGGTAAAACCCACTTTGATACATAATTGCAGTCGCATAATGACGTTGACTTGCTAGGATGTCTTGGCGCCACAGTGTTGGGCAAGCCGAGGGACACAGATAATTTGTTTAGAACATTCGGTCAACCAGGAGTTGCAAATTATTTGTAATTGATTTAGAGACCTACCAAGTTGTGTTATTGAAGTTATCAGCCACAACAAATACGGAGATAACATGAATCCGGATCTTGGCCCATTATGACTGTTACACCCCGTAATTCCAGGACATGTTTAAGAGAATGTACGTAAGGAATCAAGACTCTAAATTGGTACGAAAGAAAGAATTGTTTTTCCGAAGGAAAATCTTCCGAACGTCGGAAAGGAAAAATGTCCGTTGATGAGAATTAGATTCTCAAAATGCATTATTTGAGGAGTATAGAATACATTATCATTGTGGAAATTTATTTTACGGATTTGGCCACGTAGGGCCCACCCGAGAAATTTTACGTTTTGTGGGTCCACGAGGGTTATGAAATTTTATGGATGAATGGGAGTGCGACACGTGTCACCCCCTCCCCCCACATGGGCTTGCACGAATTGTTCCAAGGGTGTTATGGTCAATGACCATTGTAGATGATCAAGTCTTGACAAGCTTGATAAAATTGACTAAGTCAACTTGCCACTTGACTAGATATCAAATATTCTTCATCCTAGCCACACAAATGTTGTAATCTAAGCCCTCCATTGTTTTATATATACTACACTAGTAGCAAGACAAGCTCCCAACACTTAGAAAAAATTAGAGAACTTTGAGCTAGCTTATGGAGCTCTCGGGTTTGAGCATTTCCCACACAAATTGTTTTTAGTTTGTGGTTCATTATTCACAAGACTTTAACCCAAGGTTCCTAGGGGTATTGTAAGGATATCTCAATAGAAAGATCTCGGAAAAATGACGTTTTCACGTTAGTCGCAAGGCGAAAACCTAAGTCGTTTTCATAGTTTTGATTGGAAATGGAAGAGAAGTTGTTTGTGAACTTCTAAAGGCTTCAAATAGCGGATTGGAGCATGAAGGAAAGGAGCTAAGATTTGCTAAGGAGCGACTTTGAATCTTGGAATTTTATAAGGGCTTATCAAGGTAACAATCTTGTCGTTAAGTGATTAAAGATTACTTATTGTTGTAGTTATGGATATAAACAAGCATGAGATGTATATATTGAAGTTTGATAAGTGTTATGGATATTGGAACCACTAATTCGAAACTAGCATGTTTAGCCTTTGAGATTACAATTCAATTTGGTTATTAGTTTAGTCGTCGCATGTTATATAAAGAAGGAATTGTAGTTGTTAAAGTTGTTTACGACTATATAACATGTTAGACTTAACAACTTGGATTGAAAAAGAATTGGAAAGGACTTTTTGTTGTTATACATGTTAGCCGAGAATGGCTTTGGATATTGAACTACTTGGTATTAATTGTGGGGCAGAATTTTACACGTATTGTAAGGCGTGTAATCCCCTTTGATTGGTTGATGTATTGAGCCTTAAATGTGGCATGTTGGTTATTGATTTTCGGGCCTTGAAAAAAGTGGAAAAGTACGTAGAAACAAAGGAGGTGCTGCCCAATTTTTCGTAGAATAAGAGACCGTATACTTAGAATCATTCTACGTTAGAAACTAGAAGTTGATAGTCGTGTTGTGGCCATTATAGGTTGACAATTCTACGTGCGGCGTATTCGACTTAGCTTGTGGATTAAGCCGAAAAGGTATGTGAACCATCTCCTCTTCTTCTAGCATGATTCCTTATGATAAATAAGTAAATCCTACTCCTTAAATGATCCACTCCTTGATTGTACTTGGATTGCCTAATATAGAAGTTGTTCTATATACTTCCTTGATTGTACTTAGATTGCCTAATATAGAAGTTGTTCTATATACTTCCTTGATTGTACTTTGGATGTTTAAATTGGAAGTTGTTATAATCCATTACCTTGACGAAATTTGGATTTTCAAAAGTGAAAGTGTTTTACTTGAAGTACATAGAGTCTTGAAAAAGAAGTGGTTTCATGAACTTGCCTATTCTTGATTGTGATAGCCTTTGAGTGCAAGTATTATATTTTTACGATGTCGTGACTCTCAGTTGGAGGGCCGGCTGTCTTGTTGTGAGTTGACTTGGGCGTCTGCAAGCGGTGATGGGGATTCCACGGGTATGCTTCCATTGTGATTGATCCTTGGACATGCTTATACGATGTGGGATTCCGGGGCATGCGACCAGGATGCGGGTTAGATTCCCGGATTGTTTTTATTACTCCTTGGACATGCTTATACGATGTGGGATTCCGGTGCATGCGACTAGGAAGTAGGTTAGATTCCCGGATTTGTATTTATTACCCCATGGACATGCTTATACGATGTGGGATTCTGGGGCATGCGACCATGTTGGATATTGTTATTCCATGGACTAGCCCTCCATGAGGTTTAGTGACGCGGGATGGTCTGGTAGTTGGCTTTCGTACTTGCCCCCATCAGTGGCTGACGCAGGATGGTCTGGTAGTTGGCTTTCGTACTTGCCCCCGTCAGTTCTATGGCACAGTTTGGTATGGTAGACTCCGGTAGATAGCTTTCGCACTTGCCTCGGTCATATCTCGTGACGACAGGCTGGATCTGGTAGTTAGCTTTCGTACTTTCCCCGGTCAGTTGTTGACGCAGGCTAGATCTGGTAGTTGGCTTTCATACTTGCCCCGATCAGTTTTATGATGCAGGCTGGATCTGGTGGTTCGCTTTCCTACTTGGCCCATACAGTTTTTATGACACATGTGGGACTTGGTGTTCATGTATGCTTATTGGTGTTATATTATATCATGGACTGCCGGCAGTGAGGAAGGGGTTCCACGGGCATGGTTGATATTATGGGCGTGAGACCCATGATTATATTTGAGTAGTGACTTTGAGGGCATGCGTCCCTGACTTGATATGACTGCTTGTATATTGTGTACTGTAGTTTGGTTATCATACATGTCTCCTGTTTTATATAGACAATTATGATTTCATTACAGTATTTTCAGTTTCACATACTTGATACATTCTTCGTACTTACCTCGCCCGGGTGCGTTAAATGTCGCGAGTTTAGGTATGATTTGGTGATCTGCAGTGTAGGACCATTGCTCGAGTTTTGGATAGCTCCATCATTCGTGAGTTTATCATTTTGGTATAGATCCTTCATTACAAGCTTTTGTACGATTATGGGTGCAGCGGGGCCTTGTCCGTCATAGTTGATAAAACTCTTAAGTGCAGTATTCATATGTGGGGTTGGACTCGTGTACAGTGTAGTGTCTTTTGATTATGTATATTATATGGAAGCCTTGTCGGCTTTGCCCTTGCATGTTCGTTGGGTTTTTAAAAAAAATGAGGTGTTATTTAATTCCGCGGTTTAATTGTGTTATTAAGGCAGGAGGGTGCCCAGGTAGGGCACCAGTCACGGGCCCGGGGTTCGGGGCGTGACAATGACCGTATTTGATATTGTCACGACGCGACCTCGGGCTCGCGACTGGTGTCTTACCCCGGGCACCCTAGTGATACAATATCAGAGAAAATCAGCGGAAATAAAACTCATGAAAGGTAAACAATGAAATAAGAAAACAGGCTAACCAAAACGGTTACCTTTCTGTACATAAATGCAAACTTGAACAGTTACATCCTTTACAAACCACGCCCACAATTACTACTGCACTTAATAATTTTATAACAACAATGACGGGACGGGGCCGCCATGCCTGAATGTACAACAATCTACAACCGAGGAACTGTACCCACAAGACAAGCTTAGGAGATATGGAACTTTCCGAGAAGCAGCGATCCTAAGAGTGCGGATCGACAAGCTATGTACCGCAACTGCGCATGAACGCAGCCGCCCAAGGAGGTCGATGCAACAGTACCAAGTATGTGAAGCGAAAATCAGTAAATGAAATCATAATAGTCAATAAAAAGCGAGACATGTATGATAACCAAAATATAGTACCTGACATATAAGCGATCATGTCAAGTCGAGGACTCATGCGTAAAATCATCACTCAAATACAACCCGAATTTAACTCTGATGGCGCGTGCCGGCATCTCACCTCGGTATAAGCGTGGCCCTAGAACCGTCCTAGTGGGCCCATACCCGTGGACCATCCAACGTGTCGGTATGCCCATAGAGATACCAAGATGACACCCATGGAAGCATGCGTGGGCCAACGTGTCGGTATGTCCAAACCAATAACAAGATAATACTCATTGTGGAAGCATACCCGGGCGCCAACGTGTCGGTATGTCCAAACAATAACAAGATAATACTCACTGTGACGCGTACGTGGGCGCTGGCGTGTCAGTATGTCCAAATAAATAACAAGATAACACTCCTAATGGAAGCATACCCGTGGCCACCCAACGTGTCAGTATGTCCATCAATCAAACAGATAGCCGACCCTCCATCGAGAGACTCGGTAGCACGAAATCAAACACTTGCACCTCAAGGGCTATCTCAACAAGCATATGCAAGTTACACACAACTCAAGGTACTTTTCATTTTATGTCAAAGTCCGGGTTTTTAACCCCCAAAGTACTACATACTTTAATTCTTTCAAAAAGAAGATCTCCTTCTTTTCTTACGTAAAAACAACTCGATACTAATATCCGTAGCACCAAACACATTCATGTTTAAATCAAGTATTTTAAACACTTTTAACACAACGTCAAGTATACCATTAAAACCCAAGTAACTAACCCCTTTTAGATCAAGGTACTCCTACCTTTTTAAAACCAAGCCACTTATATTTTTCCATCAAGAAGAGTTCAATATTTGAAAACAAGTTACATGACCTTCAAAAAGCCTTTAAGTCTCCTTACTTTAGAATGTCAAGAAACCAAATAAAACTTTATTCTTTTAAAGATCAAGTACTCATTACTCACGAATGAGGTTTCACACTTTTCAACACCATTTAGGTCAATTATAAGTCAAGTCTCTTATCTTTTGAAATCAACAAACCATTCTTTAATCTACATAAAGTTGTTATAACTAACTTCCCATAAAGCCATTATAACACTTTATGTTTTAAACCAACCAATTACAACTATAAGCATTTATGAGACCAAGAGGGCTTTTTCTTTAACAACCGAGTACCCATTACTAACGAATGAGATTTTACTACTCTTTCACACAATAAACCCCTTTACACTTCATAACAAGTCAAGGCACAAAAGGGAAATCAAATTCCTTTAACACACGTGCGTCTACCGCACTATATATTTCACAAATAATCATGCTCAAGAGGATAGGAAGAATCACATACCTCACGACGATTATCGACAAGTAGCAAACTGTTCCAAAGTACTATACTCTTGCTAGCTTTTTCCACCCTTCAAGTAGAGTATGCTACTCGCAGTACATCACCCTATAATGGCCATAATACGACTATTAGCTCCTAGCTTTAACGTATAATACTCTAATTGCAAAGCCCTTTATTCTAAGGAAATTTGGACAGCACTTCCTTTGCTTCTACGTACTATGCCACCTTTTTCAAGGCCGAATTCAGTAACCAGCCACGCCACATTTAAGGCTCAACAAAGTAGTTATCAATAGGGGATTACACGCCTACAAGACGTGTAAAATTCTACCCAACAACACCAACAAGTCTAGACTACAATGTCAATTCGGCACATTTGAGGGACAACAACACAAAGTCTCATTTCCAACTTCTTTTCAATCCAAGTTATTTAGTATGACATGTAATCAAGCCGAAATCGATTAAAGCTACTACAATCCTCTAGTAGATAACATGCGACGACTTTAGGTAACGATCAAATTGTAATTCAAATTCAAATGACTCAATCATGTCAATTTCGGATTTCTAGCCTTCAAAAATCAATAGTACTTACCAATCTCTAATACATGCTTCACGTGGTCTAAATCAACTATAACAAGTATTATAACTTATATCCAAGAGAAGGAGAAACTTTTACCTTTTGGAATAGCCCACAAAAGCCCTTTTTCTTCAACTTCTTTCCCGTCAAACTCGTCCACCCGCGCTTCCCACAAGTTTACCCACACCTTGCCTTCTTGCCGCCGCTCCAACAATTTCCTTAGGATAGGTTTTCTTCAAAAACCTAGAGAGAAAAGGGAGAGGATTTCTTAGGAGGGTTAGATGAAATGACCAAGTCTTCCAAGACTTGGCCCTAAAATAGGACCCTTTTCTTGGTCAAAAAGATGGGAGGGACACTTGTCACCCTCCCATGGGCCCTTTTCGAAAATATCCCCTGATTTCAACCCATTCCGCTGACCAAAATCCCGTCTTGGCGCCGCGGCCAGCCGGCGCGGCGCTCCACTCGAGAATTTCCGGCATTCGGTGTCGCGGCCACGCCTCCGGCCGCTTTGACCCTGGCAAAACTCTTGTTTTGCACATTGCGCGCAAACTTGTAACTTCCATAACTATCGACCCCGATTTCCTATCGACGGGCGGTTTGTTGCGTTGGGAACTAGATTTAACGGACTACACACTAGGCTTTTTAAACACCTAACAATACTTAACAACTGGGGTACAACCCTCCAAGGTAGACTCAAAATCCGACCAACACATGTTTGTCAACTTATCTTATCTTCTTGAATTTACGGGGTGTAACATTCTCCCCCCCTTAGAAACATTCGTCCCGAATGTTCCTTCTAAGTCTCCAACGTAGGCGCCGGTATAGTCTTCACTACTACGCCCACAAAAATCAATTATGCTTCCCATGGCCATAATATATCACATGCGCAAAACTCCCATCCATGCCAACGAGGAAATTGTTACACCCCGTAGTTTCAGAGTATGTATATGAGGACGTACGTACGTAAATACGACATTAAAATTGGAAAGGAAGAAAGATGTGATTTTTCGACGAAAAAGTTTCCGGATTTTGTGAAGGAAAAAGGTTCATTAATGGGAATTGGATTCCCAGATTTGGTATTCGGACTTTTTGGTATATTTGAGAATTATGGAATTTTATTTCCGAGATTGGTCACGTGGGGCCCACGGGAGAATTTACGATTTTGTGGGGCCCACTTTATTTTCGAATTTTTGGCATTACGGATATTTTCGGAAGATGAAATATTTTGGACGAGTAGGGGGGCGACACGTGTCACCCCCGTGTGGCCATGTTGGCCGAATTGGAGAAGGACAAGTGGGACGTTTTTTTGGTGGACAAGTGGCCCATTTTTGTGGTGGCCACTTGTCCCATTTTTGTGGTAGCCAAATGGTTGGCCAACTACCCACACACATGTCCCCCATCCTCACCTTACACTTGCCTAGATCTTGGCCATTGATTTTCTTATAAATACCCCTTTGTGCAAGACTTATTCTTCATCCACTTAAACATTTTCCAAGTCTCAAAACTCCCTCCCCCTTTGAGAAAGCTCTCGTCCAAAGCTTCCCCCCCTCCCTTTTGATAGTTCTCGTCCGAAACACCCCCCACTTTGTGTAGAAAATACTTCAAGTATTGTTGTATTATCTCAAAATACCTTAGCCTAGTATTCCTAGTAGTATTCCAAAGTTATTTCAATACTAAGAGCCCGGAAAAATACTACTTTATTCCAATAGTCGCAAAATGAAGCCCTAGAAAAATCTTCATAGCTTAGGTGAAGTGTTAAGAAGTTGTTTGGAAACTTCTAAGGGTTGCTTGGAGCGGGTTGGGCGTCGAGAATGGAGCTAAACGTTGCTCAGGATCGACTTATAAATTTGGATAATTTTGGGCTTATCGAGGTAATGATCTTTGTCCCCCTATTGTAATTGGATATTACATGTTGTAGTAATGTATAGTTGAGTATACTATATGTAGAATGAATATGGATAAGAATTAAACTGTATTTACATAGAATTTGTATTCTGATGAACTTGTAGTATTATTGTGGAGTAGAATTGCACACGTCCGGTTAGACGTGTAACCCCCCCTGGGATTGTTGGTTTGGTAGAAGGCCTCGTTAGAGGAGGATATTTATGTGGTTGCGAGTGGGGGGGGGGAGGTGCTGCCGATTTTTTCGTAGAATAAGGAATCTTGTATCTAGAATTATTCTACGAAGAGATCTAGAGGTTGATAGACGTTTTGTGGCCTTTATAGGTTGAAGTGCTATGAGTAGCGTATTCTACTTGAAGGGTGGAAAAGGCGAGCAAGGTTAGAGTACTTTGGAGCGTTTTGCTAATTGTCGATAATCGTCGCGAGGTGTGTGAACCTCTTCCTATCCTTTCTAGCATGATATTTGTGAAATATATTTAGTGCGGTAGACGCACGTGTGTTTAAAGGAAGTTGATTTTCCTTTTTTGTCCTTGACTTGATTCCAAAGTTAAGTGACTTGTTATGAAATATTAAGGACTTGAATTACGTTAAAAAGTTGTAAAACCTCACTCATGAGTAATGAGTGTGTGGTCTTTTAAAGAATAATGTTATCTTGATTTCGAAAATAATAATGGTTTTATCATTGGATTTAAAATGATAACTTGACTTATAAACAACTTGATTTTGGGAAAGGAGAAGTAACTTGATTTAAAGGTATACGTTACTTGTTTTTAAAAGAGTAAGACACTTGGTTTAAAAAGTATATTGCTACTTGACTTTAAAAAGGAAAAGTGTCTTTGTTTAAAAAGGAAGGCATGTTTTTGTCTTAAGATTGATTTAAAAAGAAGGTATGGAAATTGTTTTGGTTTACTTAAAAGATAGTTACTCTATTTTAATACTACGGGTATCGTGTGGCTTTTGTGTGAGTAACTTGACTATGTTGGCTTGTGATAGCCTTGTAATACTTTCTTGTTGGTTTGATAAGTAAACTTGTTATGATGCTACGTGTGTTAGTGTCTTGTGACGTTTGTGTAAGGGGGTTTTCTTGTTGTGCTTATGTTGTTTAACGATAAGCGGTTATCTTGATATTATACCACTTACCCTCCGACTTGTTATTATCGAGGACTTGCCACACCGATCACGAGGAATACCTCACGCGGTGCATGTGACCCATGCGGAGCTGCGGGAGTTCCAGGACAGGATGATCACTCCGGGTGTGTTACGTCGATGCGAGGTATTATACCTTATGCGGTCCATAGGACTATCGTGCCGGGTCCAGGAGGATCTGCGGGTTAGCTACCGTCACGAGAATACCTCATGCGGGCCTATGTGTGGCCTATCGCGGAGTGCGGTAAGTTCGAGATTAGACGCGCACATCGATCACGAGGCGAGTAGCGGCCGATCATGTGGCGTGGTCTAGAAAGACCTCGTGATACAGTATTATAGCATTGTTAGTACGGTGGGTTTTAGTAGTCGGCTATGCCTTCGTACTTACCCCGTACGGTTTTATTATGACACAGGTGGGACCTGGTGTTCAGGTGTATTCCTTGGTGCTTTTATATCATGGGATGCCGCGGTGAGTAAGGAATTCCACCGCATGATTGATATTGTGGGCATGAGACCCGTGGTTATATTTGAGTGATGACTTTAAGGCGTGAGTCACGACTTGACATATTTGCTTACATATTGTGTATCGTAAATTGGTTATCATATATGTCTTACATTTTATATAGACTATTATGATTTCATTCTGATATTTTGATTTCACATACTTGGTACATGTTATCGACCTCCTTGAAGTGCGTTATCTGCGCGAGTAAGTACACGATTGTTGATCCTCGCTCATATGATCACGATTCAAGATTTTGGGAAGCTCCGCTTCTCGGAGGCTTATCTTTCGTATAGTCCCTGTCGTTGTAGGTACTTACATTCGTGGTATGGCGGGCCCTGTCCGTCGTTGTTGTTATAACATTCTTAGAAGTGCAGAATAATCTTATTGCGAGCGAGTTTGTAAAAGGGATGTAACTGTTCGGGTTCAAGTTTTTATTTATATATTCAGAAAGGTAACCGTTTTGGTTAGCCTGTTTTCTTATTTCATTATTGTATATCTTGTTTCATGTATAAGTTTTTATTTCCACTGATTTTCTCTGATGTTGTATCACTAGGGTGCCCGGGGTAAGGCACCAGTCACGGGCCCGGGGTCGGGTCGTGACAGAAATCACCTCTAACGTGCATAACATCACTATTTTCTCCACCCCCGGTCTAAAGGATACTCTCGTCATATCCTTACTTTACCAAAAGATCGCTTCCATTCTCTTAACACCCGTTCGCTTCTCTCCTTACTCATTGTACCCTCCTCGTACACCTGAACTCTTTCTATTATACATACCACAATTCAGTCGCCGCTTCAGTTTCCCCAACCTTGGAGTCACTACCTCCAAACTTGGTCGTCTTACTAATCCACGTCATGAAGGCTACCACTTCCATCACACACTACCTATGGAATTATCCCACAATGTATTTCACGCATACCAAGTTCTTCGACAAAGACCAACCGTAAATCTTTTACCTAAGACGGCCTTACATCTAGGTTTCAATTGTTATAATTTCTAAGGTTCAAAATTTTCTCATCCCCAGACTTACCCTTTTCACTAATCAGGCTTCTAAATCACATTTTAACACCAAGCTATCCGAACATAACACTTAGTACATCACCATAACATCAATGCATACTAGTCTCTAGAGGGTTAAGAATATACCTGTAACTATTGCTTCACTTTCCCTTTGTCATTCTAATCATGTTCCTTCCCTGCACGGCGCATAAAAGGAGGAGATGAACCAGTCGCTGATCCCGAAGGCTGAGTCTCTACATCCGTGCTACCTCTGGTTGGACAATTTCTCGCAAAATGGCCCTGCTGGCCGCATGTAAAACAAACTCCCATACTAGCACGACATTCCCCATCATGGAGCCTACCACAATGGCCACAATGAGGTAGGGGTGGTCCCATCTGACTAACATCCCTGTTTCCCAAAACTCGAAACTCGAGCCCCGACCGCTCGAATCTCGACGTCACGAAGGCGTGGTGGAGCACTCCGTACTGGCGGAGGCGCATAACTAGTCTGCTGCTGAGGCTGCCTGCCTCGAAGGTCACCAGAGGACCCTGCCGTCCTGGCCCTCTTCTGCTGATCTTGGTTAATCCGTCGACCTCTATGTTCCTCAGTCTACTGCGCATAGGCCTAGATGCGGGCAATGTCCATGCCCGGCTGAAGAGCTACTCCTGTGCATCCCTCCGCTAAATAATCATCGAGCCCGGTGACATAACGGTGCACTCTATCCTCCATGTCTGCCACTAAAGCGGGGACATACCGGGCCAACGAGTCAAACTCTACATTGTACTCCCGAACTGTGCGCCCTCTCTGTCTCAGCATCAAAAAGTTATCGGCCCGTGCTCTCCTCATCTGTGGCGGCAAGAAAAGGCCAAGGAAAGCCTCTGAGAACTCGTCCCATACAGCTGGAGGCGCCTGCTCCGCCCGGGACAGCTCCCACGAATCAAACCAGTCGACTGCAGTATCACGCAGCCGATATGAACCCAAAACCACTGACTCGGTCTCCGAAGCCTTGATCACTCTCATGATCCAGAATCGCTTCGGATGAACTCCTACGGATCATCCTCGTGCCTCGACCGTAAAACTCGCGGCTGACTCGAAAGTCCGTAGCCTCAAACTATCCGATCTCGGGTGAACCACGGGTGCATCGGGCTGCTGCGTCGGCTATCCTCGTATGTCGACCACGATCTGGCTAATGGCGGGCCATCTCCTCGTAACCCATCTCTCCGCCCGGTGTGGGACATGAGGCTCAGGTGCCGTGGTCTCGGTGAGACCATTCTTTGCCGTCTACTCGCGACTCCCTCTGCGCTTTCCTTCAGGCCCTGGTTGCCTTGCGTGGAGGCATCACTGGTATACAAAGAATACGTCAGAGGGAGTCCAACTTATAACACAGCACTAAGGCACGATCTCAGAGTGAGAAAAATGGAAACCAATCCTAAATATCCTATAGCCTCCTGATTATAGATGTGGTGCACAACACACCGATAATCAAGACTCTACTAGATACGGTCTGTAGACACTTTCCGAGGATTAACTGCTCTGATACCACTTTTGTCACGACCCGACCTCGGGCCCGCGACTGGTGCCTTACCCCGGGCACCCTAGTGATACAACATCAGAGAAAATCAGCGGAAATAAAACTCATGAAAGGTAAACAATGAAATAAGAAAACAGGCTAACCAACACGGTTACCTTTCTGTACATAAATGCAAACTTGAACAGTTACATCCTTTACAAACCCTGCCCACAAAAGTGCTACAGACCTCTAAGAATTTTATAACAACAATGACGGGACAGGGCCCCGCCATGCCCCTGAATGTACAACAATCTACAACTTCAGGGAACCGTACCACAAGACAAGCTTCCGGAGATATGGAGCTTTCCGAGAACTGAACAGCGATCCTAAGAGTGCGGATCAACAAGCTATGTACCTCAACCTGCGGCATGAACGCGGCCGAAGGTCGATAACAGTACCAAGTATGTGGCGAAAATCGTAAATGAAATCATAATAGTCAATAAAAAGCGGAGACATGTATGATAGCAAAATACGATTACCTGACATATAAGCAGTCATGTCAAGTCAGGGACTCATGTCCGTAAAATCATCACTCAAATACAACCCGGGAATTTAACCCGCACAATGGCCGCATGCCCCGGCATCTCACTTCGGTATAAACATGGCCCTAGAACCGTCCTAGTGGGCTCATACCCGTGGACCATCCAACGTGTCGGTATGCCCAAAGGAGATAACAAGATGACACCCATAGTGGAAGCATACCCGTGGGCCACCCAACGTGTCAGTATGTCCAAACCAATAACAAGATAATACTCACTGTGGAAGCATACCCGTGGGCCACCCAACGTGTCAGTATGTCCAAACAATAACAAGATAATACTCACTGTGGACGCATACCCGTGGACCACCCAACGTGTCAGTATGTCCAAATAAATAACAAGACAACATCAAGGGCTATCTCAACAAGCACATGCAAGTTACACACAACTCAAGGTACTTTTCATTTTATGTCAAAGTCCGGGTTTTTAACCCCCAAAGTACTACATACTTTAATTCTTTCAAAAAGAAGATCTCCTTCTTTTCTTACGTAAAAACAACTTGATACTAATATCCGTAGCACCAAACACGTTCATGTTTAAATCAAGTACTTTAAACACTTTTAACACAACGTCAAGTATACCATTAAAACCCAAGTAACTAACCCCTTTTAGATCAAGGTACTCCTACCTTTTTAAAACAAAGCCACTTATATTTTTCCATCAAGAAGAGTTCAATATTTGAAAACAAGTTACATGACCTTCAAAAAGCCTTTAAGTCTCCTTACTTTAGAATGTCAAGAAACCAAATAAAACTTTATTCTTTTAAAGACCAAGTACTCATTACTCACGAATGAGGTTTCACACTTTTCAACACTATTTAGGTCAATTATAAGTCAAGTCTCTTATCTTTTGAAATCAACAAACCATTCTTTAATCTACATAAAGTTGTTATAACTAACTTCCCATAAAGCCATTATAACACTTTATGTTTTAAACCAACCAATTACAACTATAAGCATTTATGAGACCAAGAGGACTTTTTCTTTAACAACCGAGTACCCATTACTAACGAATGAGATTTTACTACTCTTTCACACAATCAACCCATTACACTTCATAACAAGTCAAGGCACAAAAGGGAAATCAAATTCCTTTAACACACGTGTTATACCCCGTATTTCCAGAGTATGTATACGAGGACGTACGTACGAATATTCAAGCCCTAATTAGGTTAAGGATGAAATTGTGAGCTTTCAACGGAAAAGTTTCCGAACCTCGTGAATGAAATTCTACGTTTTCAATAATTTATTTAATTTGGATTTTTTCGAGAGATGAAATATTTGGACCAATAGGAGGGCGACATGTGGCAACCTTAGGTGGCATGGTGGACGAAAATGTTGGGCTAGTGGACAAGTCAAATAGTCAAGTTTTGGAAGATATTTCTTTGGGTTAGTGGGAGTAGGTGGGGGCGTTTTTGTGGGGCATGAGGGGAGGCCTTGTGGACGTTTTTCTTGAGCAAGTGGGTGGCCACATGGCTCTTTGTTGTGGTGGACATATGTCCCAATGTTGTGGTGGACATATGTCCCAACATTGTGGTGGACACTTGGTGGAAGACTCCACTCACACAAGCAACCCAATCCTCACCCTCCATTTGTTTTAATCTTGGCCATTGAAGGTTCTATAAATACCCCCCTCTTGTGCAAGACTTCTTCATCCACAAACACACATTCCAAGTCACAAAATACTTCCCCCTTAGTTGCTAGTTCTCGTCCAAAACCCCCCTCCCCCCCTTGCCTAGTTGTTTCGTCCGAAACACCCACTTCCCCCTTCCTTGTGGTTCTCGTCGAAATACCCCCCCCCCCCCCCTTGGTAGAAGAGTTGTCTTCTAGTATTGTTACTATGCCAAAATACCTTAGCCTAAATCCCTTGTAATTTTCCTAAGTTACCTCTATACTAAAAGCCCGGAAATAATACTTTATATCCTTTAGTCACAAAACGAAACCCTAGGGAAATCTTCATAGTTAGTTGAAGTATTAGTAGAAGTTGTTTAGAAACTTCTAAGGGTTTCTTGGAGCGATCGGAGCGTGCAGAATAGGAGCTAAACGTTGTTCAGGACCGACATTTAAACTTGGATAATTTTGGGCTTATCGAGGTAAATATCTTTGTCCTTCTATTGTAATAAGAGATTACATACTGTAGTAGTATAGAAGTGAGTATAAGATATATAGAAGGAGGGTATAAAAGAAGAGAATTGAACTGTACTTACATGAAATGTGTATTCTGATGAAACTTGTGTAGTTTGACGGGTAGGGAAGTGCTGCCCAATTTTCCGTAGAATTAAGAACCTTCTGCTTAGAATATTCTACAGAGTAGTCTAGACGTTGATAGACATATATGACCATTATAGGTTGAAGTTCTACGAGTAGCGTGTTCTACTTGAAGGGTGGACAAGGCTAGCAGAGTTATAGTACGGTAGAGCGTTTTGCTATTGGTCGATAATCGTCGCGAGGTATGTGAACCTCTTCCTATCGTTTCTAGCATGATGTTTGTAAACTATGTAGTACGGTAGATGTACGTGTGCTAAATGAATTTGGTTGGTTTAAAACATAAAGTGTTATAACGGCTTTATGGGAAGTCTGTTATAACAACTTTATGTAGGTAAAGAAATGGGTTGTTGATTTTAAAAGATAAGGGACTTGACTTATATTTGATTTGATATGATCTGTGAAAAACTTGAATTGTGTAGAAAGCTGTGAAACCTCATTCGTGAGTAATGAGTACTTGGTTTTTAAATAAATAGTTGTTTCGGAAATGAGAATAAGTATCGAACAAACCACTGCAGCGCTAATAAAGGAAAATGTATTGACTAATTAATTATTATTAAAACCAGTAGAAACCTCCATCTGCATAGAAGCTAAGATAAGACAAAATTGTATTACATTTCCTCCTTCGGGGGGCTGCGTTCATGCCGCAGGTTTAGGTACGCTGTTTGGTGATCGGCAGGTATAGAATCCTGCTCAGGGTTTTTGGATAGCTCCCTCTGTCCAGGAGTTTATCTTTTTGGTACATATCCTTCAGTACAGGCTTTGTACAGTTTTGGGTACGGCGGGGCCTTGTCCCATCATATTTCAGTTTAACTCCTAGAGGTCTATATTCATATGTGGGATTGGACTCATGTACGGTGTAGTGTCTTTTGTTTATGTATATATGGCGACGCAGCTTTGCCCTGTTGTCTACGGTTGTTTTAAAGAAAAAAAAATGAGGTGTTATTTAATTTCCATGATTACTTGTATTGTTAAGGTAGAAGGGTGCCCGATCCGGGCGGGGTTGGCGTGACAGTGGTATCGAGCGATCAATCCTCGGAATGTCTCTGACCGTGTCTAGTAGAGTCTTGATTATCGGTGTGTTGCGCCACACCCATGCGATGAGGCTACAAGACATTTAGGAGTTGGTTTCTATTCTTCTCACTCTAAGATCGTGCCATAGAGCTGTGTTAGTAAGAAAATTCCTCTCTGACGTATTGTTGTGTTACAGTTATGCCTCCAAGGAGGGCAACAGCCGCCCAGAAGGGCAAAAAGGAGTAGCAAGAGCTACTAGTCAGACTCAGAGAGTTGATAGGGCTTATGCCCAGGGTATACCGGATGTTGTTCCGCAGTCGGCGAGTTCTTCTGCGCCAGGTTTGAGGCCCCAGCACCAGAGCCTCCAGTTTCTCGGTTAGGAGAAGACTATAGGGTCATGAGGGAAGCAGTTATGTTTTTGGCCAAGATAGCGGAGCTAGCAGTTGTAAGTGATAGTACCCCAGAGGTAGGGATACTTTGATTAGTAAAGTGAGAAGTAAGAATGTTGACAAGAATGATAGGTGAACTGAGACTATAGTTGTATAAAGTTCACAAGTTGTAATTACCCCGTATAAGTGTAAGACCGATAGGGAAGATTGTACAGTAGAAATACTTTGGCTTATGTGACGAACCTCTAGTGAATAGGGGATAGGGTAAGAAGTACCTTGAGATAAGAGAGATTATTTCAGACTAAGAACGAGAAGTTAAGGGTGATGATGAGTCAGGTTATGGACTCATTTCGGGTCAGCCGATAGTTTGGAATGGGGTGATGTCAGTTAGAAATGGTCCTGTTATGTGGTAGGGTCCTGAGGATGCCAGGCCCAAGTTTAGTTAATTGTTGTACGAGTTTGTGGACGCGTTCCACCGGAACTAGGTCGTAAGGACCGAGAAGAGCCTTAGCGGAAATTCAAGTAGCATAATGGCCAAGTTGGTTAGTAACTCTAAGGATTGGGGAACAGAAACAGAATTTGAGATTTTGTACGTGTACTAGATGAGTTTGAAAGTACGAGAAAGTATGACAAGTAAGGAAAGAAAGGAACCTCTAAGGATCCCGTATTTTGTAAGATCAGTAACCTTCGAGTTTTGTGAGAAGGGGTCGCGGACGAAAGGTCCATTGATATGTTTACGTATGTTAGGCGATGGCCAGGTGTGGCATCGTTAGTCTTGTGGAGTATTGATTGATAAGCATAGTATAGAGTTTATGCCGGAGTTTGTATAGCTTGACAACCGACTAAGAACATTCGGGGACGAATGTTTCTAAGGGGGGAAGAATGTTACACCCCGTAAGTTCAGGACATGTGTAAGTGAAGATACGTAAGGAACACAAGACTTGGAAATATGTACGAAAGGAAGAATTGTTTTTCCGACGGGAAATCTTCCGGACGTCGGAAAGGAAAAATGTTCGTTATTGAGAATTGGATTCTCAAAATGCATTATTTGAAGAGTAAGGAACTTATTAGTATTATGGAAATTTATTTTTACGGATTTGGTCACGTGGGGCCCACCCAAGGAATTTTACGTTTTGTGGGTCCCACGAGGGTTACCGAATTTTATGGACGAATGAGAGGGCGAGATGTGGCACCTCCATAAGTGGTCTTGGTCGAATTAGAGGAGGGGTATTTTGGTCATTGAACCTCTTGGAAGATAAGTCTTCAAAGCTTGACATAATTGACTAGTCAACTTGCCACTTAGGCTTGATCCATGTGATTTTAATCCTAACCTCACATTTGTTTAAGTCTAAGCCCTCCAATATGTGTTATTTACTAACTAGTAGCAAGACTAGCTCATTAACACTTAGAAAATATTAGAGAAACTCTTGTTCTTCATGTGAGACCTCTCGGGTTTGGAGGAGTACCAACAAGAAAATTTTGTGATTTTGATCCTTTGTCCACAAGACTTTAACCCAATGTCCCTTATGGTATTGTAAGGATATCTCAATAGAAAGATTTCGGAAAAACGGAGTTTTCACGTTAGTCGCAAGGCGGAAACTAAGGGAGTTCTTCAAACTTTGAAGTTGGAACTTGAAGAAGGGTTCTTCATAGGCCTCTAAGGAATGCTTGGAGCGGATTGGAACTTAAGGAAATGAGCTAAGAATTGCTAAGGCGCGACTTTGGATCTTGGAAATTTTAAGGGCTTGGAAAGGTATAAATTTTGTCGTTTTAGTAGTTAAGACTTACTTATTGTTGTAGCTATGGATTTTAGCAAGCATGTGTTATTTCGTATGAAGTTTGATATGTTTATGGGCTATTGGAACCCTAATCCGAAAACTAGCATGTTTAGCTTTAAGATTGGAATTCAAGTTGATTATTAGTTTAAGTCGTCGCATGTTGAATAAAGAAGGAAATTTTAGTTGTTGAAGTTGTTTATGACTAAGTAACATGTCGACTTAAGAACTTGAAATTAGAAAAGGATTGGAAAAGACGTAGTGTTATTGGTTATATGTTGGCCGAGAATGGCTAGTGTAGTATTATACTATTTGGTATGAATTGTGGGGCGGAATATTACACGTATTGTAAGGCGTGTAATCCCTTTGTTCGTTGTTGTGAGCCTTAAATGTGGCTTGTTGGTTATTGTATTCTACTTGAAAAAGGTGGCAAAGTGAGTAGAAACAAAGGAAGTCTGCCCGATATTCCGTAGAATTGAGACTAAATACTTAGTATTATTCTACGTAGAGACTAGAAGTTGATAGTCTTGTTGTGACCATTTTAGGTTGACACTTCTACGTCACGCGATTCGGCTTAGCTTGAGGATTTAAATAAAAGGTATGTGAACGATCTCCTCTTCTAGCATGATTCCTTAGAATAAAGAAAGTAAGTTTTACTCCTTAAATGATCCATTCCTTGGTTGTATTTGGATTGCCTAAAATAGAATTTGTTCTATGTACTTCCTTGATTGTACTTTGATGTTTAGATTGCAAGTTGTAGAATCCATTCTCTTGATGAAGTTTGGATTCTTAAAAGTGAAGGTATTTTACTTAAAGTACATGTAGTCTTAAAAAGGAAGTGGTTTCAAATCTTTGGCTAGTGCCTTAGTTCTAAAACCTAAAGGTCATCATAATGACTTTAGAGTCAAATGAGTGATTTACTTATTTGATTTAAAAGAGGAGAAATGGCATGATTTAAGAGAAGTAACTTGTGTTAAGGGTGAAGTTACTTGAGGTTTAAAAAGTAGAAGAAAACTTGTTTTCTAACTATTAAGAGACTTGAAGTATTTTGAAAGTTAAGAACTTGATTTGTAAGTATGTGATACTTGATTTTAATAGAAAAAATCTCTTGGTTATTGAAGGAATGGATAAGTCTAAAACCATAAAGGGTTATAACGGCTTTATGGGAAGTTGGTTATAACGGCTTTATGGAAGGTTTAGAAAGTTGTCTATTTTGATTAATCGGCATAAGTTGCCTAGATTGTGAAAATTTGGAGTTACTTGATTTCAAGCTTTGAAATGAGTTTTCTAAAGGAGTAGTAACTTACTTTGAAAAATAGACACGCCTTGATACTACGGGTGTTAGTATCTTGGGGCTTTACATAGAAAAGAGTCTTTTATAAAAGAATGTACGTATGTAGTACTTTGGCTTGATAAATTGAGAATTTGTCTAAGTGTGCCTTGATAAGTACTTTGACTTGTTAAAAGAGAATTATTCTATGTATGCCTTGATTAGTACTTTGGCTTGATAAATTGAGAATTTGTCTAAGTGTGCTTTGATAAGTACTTTGACTTGTTAAAAGAGAATTATTCTATGTATGCCTTGATTAGTACTTTGGCTTGATAAATTGAGAATTTGTCTAAGTGTGCCTAGATAAGTACTTTGACTTGTTAAAAGAGAATTATTCTATGTATGCCTTGATTAGTACTTTGGCTTGATAAATTGAGAATTTGTCTAAGTGTGCCTTGATAAGTACTTTGACTTGTTAAAAGAGAATTATTCTATGTATGCCTTGATTAGTGCTTTGGCTTGATAAATTGAGAATTTGTCTAAGTGTGCCTTGATAAGTACTTTGGCTTGTTAAAGAGAATTATTCTAAGTGTGCCTTGGTAAGGACTTTGGCTTGTAATTAAGGATTTGCCTATGTGTGCTGGAAATAGCCATTGTGTGCTATTGTTATATCACCATTTCGAGTCATTCCCGTTGGTGGCATTTGCATAATTCCGTGGATTTGCTACCCACGATGCGAGGAATACCTCACGCGAGTCCGTAGGGCTTATGCGGTGAAATAGTCCCACGCGGGCGTCCACCCTATGCGAGGAATACCACGCGAGTCCGTAAGGGCTTACGCGGTGAAATAGTCCTATGCGAGGAATACCTCACGCGTCCACGCGCCTATCGCGGTGAAATAGTCCCGCGAGTAGGATGGCTAAATGATACCGCGCGGATGGTCCTGTTTGATCATGAGCTTCCTAGTTTATATTGTAAGGATACTACTGTTTACTCTCATTGTTAGTAAGGCACAATGTGTTGTATTTTGATTATCATATATGTCCCCGAATTTGTTTGTGTTACCCTATGGTCACGCTTTTACGACGGGATTCCGGCATGAGACCACGTGGTATTTAGGACAGAGGTGGACCGTGTTCATGTATCCTTATTGGTGTTATTACATCATGGATCGCCAGTGATGAGGAAGGATTCCACGCATGATTGATATTACGGGCGTGAGACCCATAGTTATATTTGAGTAGTGACTTTGAGGGCTGCGCCCCGACTTGATATGACCGCTTATGTTTTGTATCGTAGGTTGGCTATCATACATGTCTCCGCTTTGTTTAGATCGTTATGATTTCATTCACGCATTTCATCGCTCACATACTTGGTACATTCTTCGCATCGACTTTCCGGGCCGTTCACGCCGCAGTTTAGGTACGTTGTTTGGTGATCGGCAGTGTAGAATCCGCTCGTGGTTTTTGGATAGCTCCTCTGTCCCGTGAGTTTATCTTTTGGTATATATCCTTCAAGATGTGCTTTGTACGATTTTGGTACATGGGCCTTGTCCGTCATATTTCGATTTAACTCCTGCAGGTCAGATTCATATGTGGATTGGACTCGTATGCGGTGTAGTGTCTTTTGTTTATGTATATATGGCACCTTGTCGCTTTGCCACTTGCACGCATTTGTTTTAAAAGAAAAAAAATGAGGTGTTATTTAATTTCCGCAGACTTGTATTGTTAAGGTAGGCGTGCCTGTGTAGGCACCACCACGCCCGAGGTTCGGGCGTGACGATTATATTTGAGTGATGACTTTGAGGCGAGTCCACGACTGACATATTTGCTCATATGTTGTATCGTAGTTTGGTTATCATACATGTCTCCCGCCTTTATATAGACCATTATGATTTCATTTACGTGATTTTACGCCACATACTGTACTGCCAGATCGACTCCTTCGGGCCGCGTTCACGCCGCAGTGAGGTACATCGGTTGTTGATCATCACCATGGATCACATTTGCGTATTGGGAAGCTCCGTTTCTCGTGGCTTATCTTTTGGTATGTTTCCGAGTTGTAAGTTCTTGTACATTGTGGTATGGCGGGCCCCGTCCCGTCATAGTTGTTATTACACTCTTGAAGTCCATGTAATCCAAGTTGTGGGCAGGGTTGTAAATGATGTAACTGTTCAAATTTCTGTATATATGCAAAAGGGCAACCGTTTTGGGTTAGCCTGTTTTCTATTATCTTGTTTCAATAGGGGATTACACGCCTACAAGACGTGTAAAATTCTGCCCCACAACACCAACAAGTCTAGACTACAATGTCAATTCGGCACATTTGAGGGACAACAACACAAAGTGTTATACCCCGTAGTTCCAGGGTATGTATGTGAGGACGTGCGTACGAGAATACGACAGAAATTTTGGAAAGAAAGGAAGATGTGATTTTTTTCGACGGAAAAGTTCCGGTTTTTGTGAAGAAAAAGGTTCGTTAATGGGAATTGGATTCCCAGATTTGGTATTTGGACTTCTTGGATTATATTAGAATTTTGAGGTTTTATTTTCAGAAATGGTCACGTGGGACCCACGGGAGAAATTTACGGTTTGTGGCCCGCTTTGTTTTTGAGCTTTCCGGTATTTTGGATATTTTCTAAGACGAAATATTTTGATTTAGTCGGGGCGACACGTGTCACCCCATGTGGCACCTTGCCGAAATGGTGACAAGGCTAGCACTTGTCCGCTCGCCGAAATGGGTTGACAAGTGGCAAGCCACTGCCTTGTTTTCTTGGCCATGTGGTGTGGTGGGACCCACACACACATGGCCCAATCTTGACCCTACACTTACCTTGATCTTGGCCCTTAAATCCTCTATATAAACCCCCTTAAGTTGAAGAAGTAAATCATCCCTCACTTGAAAGCTTTCCAAAGCAAATGTTTTCCCTCCCTTTGTGTAGATTTCGTCCCCCTCCCCTCTTGTGTAGAAAATACTTGGTGTATTGTTGTATAATCCCAAATACCTTGGCCTAGTATCCCTAGTAGTATTCCAAAGTTATTTCAATACTAGGAGCCCGGAAATACTACTTTATTCCAATAGCCAGTAAACGAAACCCTAGAAAAATCTTCCTAGCTTGGTGGAAGTATTTAGAAGTTGTTTAGAAACTTCTAAGGTCGCCGAGCGGTGGAGCGTAAGGATGGAGCTAAACGTTGCTCGGGATCGACTTATAACTTGGATAATTTTTGGGCTTATCGAGGTAATGATCTATGTCCCTATCAGAATTGGATATTACATATTGTAGTAGTTATACTTGAGTATATTATATTGGAAGGATGATTATAAAGGATTGAACCGTATTTACATTGACCGCACTTACATGAGACTTGTGTAAGTATTATTGTAAGATATTTGAACACGTCCGGTTAGGCGTGTAATCCACAGGAGTTGTTGGCACAGTAGCGGGCCCGGTAAGGAGGAGATTTATGTGATAGCGGGGAGGTCTTTGCGAAATTTACGTAGAATAAGGAATCTTGTGTTTAGAATATTCTACGAGAGTGCTAGAAGTTGATTTATATATTATGGTTGTTATAGGTGGATCTTTCTACGGCATACTTGACTTGGCTTGTGGTTTAAGCTAAAGGTATGTGATTCTTCCTATACTCTTGAGCATGATTGTTGTGAACTATATAGTACGGTGACGTGCGTGTGAAACAATTTTTGTTTGTTTTAAAACATAAAGTGTTATAATGGCTTTATGGGAAGTTAGTTATAACGACTTTATGAAGATAAAAGAAAGATTTGGTTTGTGAAGAAACGACTTGATTTTGAAAGTTAAGAGACTTGATCTTGAAAGATAAGAGACTTGACTTATAACGACTTGTTTTCGGAAAAGGAGAAGTTTGATTTAAGTATAGGTTACTTGCTTTGAAAAGAGTAAGTTAATTGGGTTTTAAAAAGAGTATACTTGATGTTGTTCTAAAAGAAAAGCACTTGGTTTATAAAGTATAGAGTACTTGATTTTAAAAGCCTTGTAAAGATTTTTACGAAGGTGAAGTAATTTGGTTTTAAAAGTAAAACGTGTTTTCTTTATATACTACGAGTATTAGTATCATGTGGCTTTTACATAGAAAGAGGTCTTTTGAAAGAAGGAAAGTATGTAGTATTTTGGGTTTGAAACCCGGATTGTTGATTAAAATGAATGTATGTTAAACTTGCCTATGCTTGTTGTGATAGTCTTTGATGTGCAAGTGTTTTGTTGATGTCTTCGCCGTGACTCTGGAGGGCCGCTATCCGATTGATTGACCGACATACCGGCGTTGGGTGGTCCACGCAGTATCGTCCACTTTGAGTATTGATCGTTGTTTCGCATCGTCGTGACTCTCGGGAGGCCGCTATCCGATTTATTTCCTTGGACACGCCGACGTGATGGATGTTCCACGCACGCGTCGGAGGATGGTTTCATGGCCATGACTTAGAGGTAAGATGCCGGGCATGCGGTCATTGTGAGGTTGATCGTTAGTCCACGGACCGCTAATCCATGAAGCTTGCCGCGGTGTGGCGATCACGGGCTTGGTTTGTATGCGTGTGGTTCGTGCACACTTTAGATACTTGTTCGTCATTTTCTCGCAGACGGTAGCCTCGGTAGATAGCTTAAGATACTTGCCTCTGGCCATATCTTGTGAGACGGTAGGCTATTATGCGTTAGCTTAAGATACTTGCCTCGGCGATTCGTGGCTAGCTTTTGAGGTAGTTGGCTCGTACCTTGCCAGTGATGGGATATGACTAGCTTTTGACCGGTAGTTGGCTATTCTACTCGCCCGATCGGTTTTGATGACGCAGCGTGATCTAGTGTTCGAGTTCACATACGGGTGTTGTTTTACATCGTATGCTGCCGCGATGAGTAATGAGTTCCACGGCGTGAGTGGTATTATGGGCGTGAGACCCATAATTATGTGTGAGTGATTATTCGGGATATCGCGCCTTACTTGACATAATCGCTACGTATTGCGAAATGGTTTTATAAAATGATGAAATGTGATTTCATTACGATTTTCGCCACATACTTGGTACTGTTATCGACCTCCTTCGAGGCCGTTCATGCCGCAGTAGAGGTACACCGATTGGTTGATCTCGCCATGGGATCGCAGTCGTTAGGAAGCTCCGTTCCTCGAGGCTTATCTTTTAGTATAGTCCGTCATCAGAGGTACTTGTACATTCGTGGTATGGCGGCCCTGTCCGTCATAGTTGTTGTATATCTTAAGTGCATGCCTGTTGTGGCGGGTTTGTAAAAAGGATAACTGTTCGGGTTTTATGTATATATACTAAAGGCAACGGTTGGGTTGGCCTGTTTATTTATTTATGTCTCTCATTTCATGTGTAAAGTTTTTATTTCCGCTGGTTTTCTCTGATGTTGTATCACTAGGGTGCCCGGGGTAAGGCACCAGTGACGGGCCCGGGTTTCGGGGCGTCACAAGTGGTATCAGAGCAGTTAATCCTCGGAAAGTGTCTACAGACCGTGTCTAGTAGAGTCTTGATTATCGGTGTGTTGTGCACCACATCGATAATCAGGAGGCTGCAGGACATTTAGGATCGTTTCTATTCTTCTCACTCGAGATCGTGCCTTAGGCGATGTTGTAAGTTGGACTCCTTACGGCGTGTTCTTTTACGCGATTATGCCTCCGCAAGCGCAACCCGCCCAGAGCGGCAAGGCCGTGGGAGCCGCTAGTGGGACACAGAGGAGTACGAGGCGCAGCCCTGGCCATTACCGAGATAGTTCTTGACGGCGAGTTTTGCGACGCCACCCAAAGAGGTTAGAGCCGCAGATGGCTGCAGAGACCACGACCGAGCCTCCAGCCCCACACCGGAGCGAGGAGATGGGTTACAAGGAGATGGCCCGATTCTTGCCGTGATCGTGGCCGAACACGGCGAGAGGCCGGATGCAGCAGCCTTCGATTCAGTAGCCGTAGTTCATCCCAGATCGGATAGTTTGAGGCTACGGGATTTTCTGAGTTGTATTCCGCCAGAGTTCTACGGTCGAGGCACGAGGATGATCCGCAGGAGTTCATCCGCCGATTCATGAGGATCATGCGAGTGATCGAGGCTTGAGACCGAGTCCGTGATTTTCGGTTCAGACGGCCGCGTGATACCGCAATGATCGTTTGATTCATGGGAGCGTCCCGGGGAGCATGCGCCCCGCTTGGGGACGAGTTCTCGAGGCATTTCACCATTTCTTGCCGCCGCAGATGAGCGAGGGCACGGGCCGAGTTTACGCCGAGACAGCGAGGACGCACAGCCGGGAGTACAACGTAGTTCGACTCGTTGGCTCGATATGTCCCTGCGTTAGTAGCTTATATGGAGGAGAGAGTGCACCGCTACGTCAATGGGCTTGTTGACTACTTGGCAGTCTTGTTCGTGTATCGCTCACCGGGCATGGACATCGCCCGCACGCAGCTCATGCACTAGGTGTGAGGCACGAGAGACCGACGGATTGACCAATATCGCCAGAAGAGGCGGGACAGCAGGTCCTTTGATAACTTTCAAGGCGGACCGCCAGAAGAGACTAGTTATACGCCGCCGCAAGATGCAGTGGTCCTCATGCCTTCGTGGCCTCCAGAGTATTCGAGAGCGTCGTGGCTCCGAGGTTCAGTTTTGAGGAGTTGGGGTCTGTCGGAGAAGCCACCCCGACCTAAGTGTAACCAACAGGTAAACCCCATTCGGAAGTGTCGAGGACTTGTTTTACATGTGGCGGGGCCATTTTGCGAAATTGTCCTACCGAGGTAGCGCGGATGTTGAGACTCACGCCCGGGATCATTGCGGGTTCTTCGCCTTCGATAAAGGCGGTGTTCATATACTGCAGGCGAGCGAAGTGGTCGTGGAAGTTCGATTATAAGCGGTCCTTGAAATCGCCTATTTGTTTTTGTGATATCGGGTATATCCTTGACCTCTAAGAGACTAGTATGCATTTGTATTAAGATAAGTATATTTTTAATTATTATGTTCGATAGCATTATGTTGGTGTGATAATTCCATGGGTAGTGTAAGATGGAAGTGGTAGCTTTCATGACGTGAATTAGTAAGATTGTTCGGATCGGAACGAGAGAGATCGCGATAGCGAGTCGGGTTGAGGCCAAGTCGCGGGTCAACCGGCCGGATTGAGGTGGGGTCGGTTCGAGGTGGTCGCCACGGTGGTAGGTCACGCGGGTGCTAGCCCAATTTTAGGTAACCATCGTATGAGTTCGTGGACGCGTTCGACCGATCGGATCGTGAAGGCGGAGATAGGCCTTAGAGTAAATTGAAGCTAGTAGAGCTATTGTGAGATTAGAAATGATTTCTCGTTAGCTTGGATTTGTATGTTACTATGGCCGTTGATGGCGTGATTGGTTTCGTAAGTATAGTAGTGAAGACTATACCTGACACGCTCGTTTGGAGACTTAGAAGGAACATTCGGACGAATGTTTCTAAGGGAAGAATGTTATACCCGTAGTTCCGTGGTATGTATGTGAGGGCGTGCGTGCGAGAATACGGCATGAAATTTTGGAAAGAAAGGAAGATGTGATTTTTCACTAAAAGTTCCGGTTTTGTGAAGAAAAAGGTTCGTTAATGGGAATTGGATTCCCAGATTTGGTATTTGGACTTCTTGGATTATATTAGAATTTTGAGGTTTTATTTTCAGAAATGGTCACGTGGGACCCACGGGAGAAATTTACGGTTTTGTGGGGCCCGCTTTGTTTTTGAGATTCCGGTATTTTGGATATTTTCTAAGACGAAATATTTTGATTTAGTCGGGGCGACACGTGTCACCCCATGTGGCACCTTGGCGAATGGTGGGACAGTGGCTAGCCACTGTCCTCGCCGAATGGGTTGACAAGTGGCAAGCCACTGGCCCTTGTTGTTGGCCATGTGGTGTGGTGGGACCCACACACACATGGCCCAATCTTGACCCTACACTTACCTTGATCTTGGCCTCAATCCTCTATATAAACCCCTTAAGTTGAAGAAGTAAATCATCCTCACTTGAAAGCTTTCCAAAGCAAATGTTTTCCCTCCCTTTGTGTAGATTTCGTCCTCCTCTTGTGTAGAAAATACTTGGTGTATTGTTGTATAATCCCAAATACCTTGGCCTAGTATCCCTAGTAGTATTCCAAAGTTATTTCAATACTAGGAGCTGAAATACTACTTTATTCCAATACCAGAAACGAAACCCTAGAAAAATCTTCCTAGCTTGGTGGAAGTATTTAGAGAAGTTGTTTAGAAACTTCTAAGGGTCGCTGGAGCGGTTGAGCGTAAGGATTGAGCTAAACGTTGCTCGGGATCGACTTATAACTTGGATAATTTTTGGGCTTATCGAGGTAATGATCTATGTCCCCTATCAGAATTGGATATTACATATTGTAGTAGTTATACTTGAGTATATTATATTGGAAGGATGATTATAAAGGATTAATGTATTTACATTGACCGCACTTAGTAGACTTGTGTAAGTATTATTGTGAAGATATTTGAACACGTCCGGTTAGGCGTGTAATCCACTGAGTTGTTGGCCCAGTAGCGGGCCAGTAAGTGAGGAGATTTATGTGATAGCGGGGAGGTCTTTGCAGAAATTTACGTAGAATAAGGAATCTTGTGTTTAGAATATTCTACGGAGAGTGCTAGAAGTTGATTTATATATTATGGTTGTTATAGGTGGATCTTTCTACGCCGCATACTTGACTTGGCTTGTGGTTTAAGCTAAAGGTATGTGATTCTTCCTATACTCTTGAGCATGATTGTTGTGAACTATATAGTACGGTGACGTGCGTGTGAAACAATTTTTGTTTGTTTTAAAACATAAAGTGTTATAATGGCTTTATGGGAAGTTAGTTATAACGACTTTATGAAGATAAAAGAAAGATTTGGTTTTGTGATAAAGCGACTTGATTTTGAAAGTTAAGAGACTTGATCTTGAAAGATAAGAGACTTGACTTATAACGACTTGTTTTCGAAAAGGAGAAGTAACTTGATTTAAGTATAGGTGACTTTCTTTGAAAAGAGTAAGTTAATTGGGTTTTAAAAAGAGTATACTTGATGTTGTTCTAAAAGAAAAGCACTTGGTTTATAAAGTATAGAGTACTTGATTTTAAAAGCCTTGTAAAGATTTTTACGAAGGTGAAGTAATTTGGTTTAAAAGTAAAACGTGTATTCTTTATATACTACGATTATTAGTATCATGTGGCTTTAACGTAGAAAGAGGTCTTTTTTAAATAACGAAATTATGTAGTATTTTGGGTTTGAAACCGGATTGTTGATTAAAATGAATGTATGTTAAACTTGCTATGCTTGTTGTGATAGTCTTTGATGTGCAAGTGTTTTGTTGATGTCTTCGTGACTCTGGGAGGCGGCTATCGATTGATTATTTGGACATACCGGCGTTGGGTGGTCGCGAGTATCGTCCACTTTGAGTATCGATCGTTGTTTCAGATCGCCGTGACTCTGCGGGAGGCATTATCCGATTTATTTCCTTTGGACACGCCGACGTGATGGATGTTCCACGCACGTCGATAGGATGGTTTCATGGCGTGACTTCCGAGGTAAGATCGGCATGCGGTCATTGTGAGGTTCGATCGTTAGTCCACGGACCGCTAATCCATGAAGCTTGCCGCGGTGACGGCGATCACGGGCTTAGTTTGTGCGTGTGGTTCGCACACTTTAGATACTTGTTACGGTCATTTTCTGCACCGGTAGCCTCGGTAGATAGCTTAAGATACTTGCCTCGGCCATATCTTGTGAGACGGTAGGCTATCAGACGTTAGCTTAAGATACTTGCCTCGGCGATTCGTGGCTAGCTTTTGGGTAGTAGTTGGCTTAGTACCTTGCAGTGATGGGATATGACTAGCTTTTGGGTGGTAGTTGGCTATTCTACTTGCCCGTCGGTTTTGATGACGCAGCGTGATCTAGTGTTCGAGTTCACATATGGGTGTTGTTTTACATCATATGCTGCCGTGATGAGAATGAGTTCCACGGCGCATGAGTGGTATTATGGGCGTGAGACCCATAATTATGTGTGAGTGATTATTCGGGATATCGTCCCTTACTTGACATAATCGTTTACGTATTGCGAAATGGTTTTATAAAATGATGAAATGTGATTTCATTACGATTTTCGCCACATACTGTACTGCCAGATCGACCTCGCTTCGAAGCTGCGTTCACGCCGCAGGTAGGTACACCGATTGGTTGATCTCGCTCATGGATCGCAGTCATTGGGAAGCTCGTTCCTCCGAGGCTTATCTTTGGTATACCCTGTCATCAGAGGTACTTGTACATTCGTGGTATGGCGGCCCGTCCCGTCATAGTTGTTGTATATCTTAAGTGCCAGAGTAATCACAAGTGTGGTTTGTAAAAAGGATAACTGTCGGGTTTTATGTTTATATACTGAAGGCAACGGTTGGGTTGGCCTGTTTATTTATTTATGTCTCTCATTTCATGTGTAAAGTTTTTATTTCATTGGTTTTCTCGATGTTGTATCACCAGGGTGCCAGGGTAAGGCACCATGTGCCCGGTTTCGCGTCACACAAAGTCTCCTTTCCAACTTCTTTTCAATCCAAGTTATTTAGTATGACATGTAATCAAGCCGAAATCGATTAAAGCTACTACAATCCTCTAGTAGATAACATGCGACGACTTTAGGTAACGACCAAATTGTAATTCAAATTCAAATGACTCAATCATGTCAATTTCGGATTTCTAGCCTTCAAAAATCCATAGTACTTACCAATCTCTAATACATGCTTCACGTGGTCTAAATCAACTATAACAAGTATTATAACTTATATCCAAGAGAAGGGGGGAAACTTTTACCTTTTGGAATAGCCCACAAAAGCCCTTTTTCTTCAACTTCTTTCCCGTCAAACTCGTCCACCCGCGCTTCCCACAAGTTTACCCACACCTTGCCTTCTTGCCGCCGCTCCAACAATTTCCTTAGGCTAGGTTTTCTTCAAAAACCTAGAGAGAAAAGGGAGAGGATTTCTTAGGAGGGTTAGATGAAATGACCAAGTCTTCCAAGAATTGGCCCTAAAATAGGACCCTTTTCTTGGTCAAAAAGATGGGAGGGACACTTGTCACCCTCCCATGGGCCATTTTCAAAAATATCCCCTGATTTCAGCCCATTCCGCTGACCAAAATCCCGCCGCGCGCTGCCACGGCGGCCATGGCGCTCCACTTCGAGAATTTCCAAGATTCGGCGCGGCCAGATTCCGGCGCGGCTACGCACCCATGAACCTCAAGATAATCTGGCGCGCGGCCGCTCCGGCGCGTACTGTGACCCCTGAACCGAAACTACTGCTTTGCCTGACTGCGCACCGAACTTGTAACTTCCATAACTTTCGACCCCGATGTCCTATCGACGGGCGGTTTGTTGCTTTGGGAACTAGATTTAACGGACTACACACTAGGCTTTTTAAACACCTAACAATACTTAACAACTGGGGTACAACACTCCAAGGTAGACTCAAAATCCGACCAACACATGTTTGTCAACTTATCTTATCTTCTTGAATTTACGGGGTGTAACAGATATGAGTCAGTATTCTTTCATGGGGTCGAAAAATATGTTAAAATGGTGAGAGCTAATTAAACTAAAGGCCATGTTAATTAGTTAACGAATGTGTTCAATAAAAATTACATTAGAGTTTAATTTCAAGTCTATCTTTTTCTTCAATATACAATGTCGAATTTGTCACTTAAAATGTTGGTCGAATCAGTGTGTGAGATATAGAGGTTTTTTTACTTGAGGTCAATACACACCTTGTTTACAGAGTAATGTACTTTGACCCTGTCCTAAGTTTAAATTCCTTATTGGATAAGACACAACTTGTGTTGGGTGCATTATGATGCAAACTAATGTGGTAATTGAGCCAAGAATATGATTTATTCATCGATTGGATATTCGAGAGAACACTCAACTACTCAGTGATATTAGGTCGACCAAGTCATTGGCTAATGCAAGAGACATTCAAAATATGGTCTAGTTGTCGACTAATATAAATGAGATAAAGTGATCAAGCCATTTGGATAGACACATGACAAATTCTAAGATTGACCGAGTGTGTCGCGAATGAAATGAATTTATAGTCTCACATAAATGTTATGTTTTCTAGATTCATGTAAACGTACTTCACATATTAAATTCGTTATACATCGTAGTCTAGGAGTTCCGTATGGACCTTAATTTGATTAGTGTCGATATATGAAGGCCTAAAGGATCACACTATGTTGATTGTTTTTTCGGTCTAAGGATGTATTTAGATAATATTAAATATTCGAATTAGAATCGAGATGTTTAAATTGATAATAAATTATGGGATAATTTCTATTTGATGGAAATTATTTAATTAAGTCAAAATTGGATTTTGGATTTAATTAAACGTGCTGAATATATATTAGGTGATGAGACGTGAAGGGCCGCAACGCCTATCAAGATTGAGCCGCGACGCTGACCAATGCCGCGACGCCTGCTAGGTCAGACCGATGCTAACTCAAGATGAGCCGGTCGATCGCCCATCAGACCTCATATCTAGAAATAATTACTAAAAAAAATTCAAATATACAACTTTCATTATCCTATTTAAATATCTAGAAATAATTTGGGTCAGGCTTGGGGCCCAACCCTAATATGATTTTTGACCTAATCCCTTCTATATAAACAACACTACCCCATAAGTTTAAGGTTTGTCTTGAAGTAATTTGAGAACTTTATTATCACATACCAATTCAACTTTCTGAACTCAGAGTTTAGAAGAGAAAACCCTCTCGAACGTCTGTCAAGATTTCATATATCGTAGCAAGACTTGCACTTGTAAGGACAATCGCTCCCTATAGTAAAGACTCCATAAATTATCAACTGTAAGTTATCTGTTTATATCTTTACAGGTTTCAATTGTAACTATACCAGACATAATTGTTTGGGTAAGTAAGTTGAAACAAAATTTTAAACTTTCGTTGCGTCTTATGTATTTTGAACACAACAAATCACTACAATATGTGATGTGATTTTTTATTTTTTAAGTACATACATATATTTTGAACCCCTAAACACAATACTAGATGTTGAGTTAGTGGTCAAGGGTTTCAAAATTAACCTTGAAATTCCAAATTCAAATCACAAACACTATATATTTTTAAAAATCCTTTGGGAAAATACTAGATCCGTGATTGATGTTTGGGCCATTTTTGCCACTTCTAGGCTTGGGAAGAGCACGCGTGTCTGCAACTGATGTGCGAACTTTTATTAGTTTTTTAAAGGTGAGTAACAAAACAAAACAAAAGGATGAAACGTGGTAACTTCACGAAACTTTAAGGATGCTTTTTGTTTACAATTAATTGTTTCAAGGATGTAGTTTAAATGGTGAGTATAATTTAGGGATGTTTTGGGGCAAAAACTCCCTTTAATAACTTTCGGAAAGAATTAATTTTCGGTGGGAAGTCTTTCCCTATTCTTCCGGGCAGTATTCAATTAGGATTTTAAAAGACTTTTTTGGGATAAATAAGTTTTATAGATTTTAAAAGACTATTTAAGATTATTATGATTTTAAAAGACTATTTTGACAATCAAGATTTCTTATGTTTGAATTTTAAAAGATTTATCATAAGATTTGAAAGGACCACATGAAATTTTTCTCCAATCCTTTTGCTCTCATCATCCCCACTTTTTTATAATTTTTCATTACTAATTTTCAATGTAAAATATATCAAAAGTCGTTATTGTACTTCTTAATATAACAATATATAGTATTTCAAGTTCCATTAACTATCCTTTCTCATTAATTGTCTAAAATATTACTTAATTCTATAAATAACAATAAAAAGTTTAACCAAATTCCAATATCAATAGTTCAACAAAATTATAACCCAAATAGTTAAACCAAAGTAAAATAAAATAGCACAAACAAATGTAAGGATCTCATGCTTTCTCCTATTACAGTTGAATTGTTCACGTGGCTTGAGGGCTTATCGCCACACCGAACCCCGCGTGATCGATGCCCTACCCAGGCACCCTTCTACCTTAACAATACAAGTAAGGCTGAATCAAATAACACCTCATTTTTTTAAAACGAACGTGCGTGCAAGTGGCAAAGCCAAGCGTGCCATATATACATAAACTAAAGACACTACACCGCATACGAGTCCAATCCTACATATACGGCTGCACTTGGAGTTAAATCAACTATGACGGGACAAGGCCCCGCCGTACCCAAAACTGTACAAAGCATGTACTGAAGGATATATACTAGGAAGATAAACTCCTGAACAGAGGGAGCTATCCAAAAACCCTGAGCAGGATCCTACACCTGCCGATCACCGAATCTGCACCTAAACTGCGGCGTGAACGCGGCCCGAAGGAGGTCGATGCGAAGAATGTACCAAGTATGTGAGCGATGAAATGCGTAATAAAATCATAGCGATCTAAATAACACGGAGACATGTATGATATCCAACCTCTGATCATAACACATAAGCGGTCATATCAAGTCGTGGACGCAGGCCTCAAAGTCATTACTCAATATAACCACGGGTCTCACGCCATAATATCAATCATGTCCGTGGAATCCTTCCTCACCGCTGCCATCCGATGTAATAACACCAATAAGGATACATGAACACCAAGTCCCACCTGTCCTCAATACCTCGTGGTCCCATGCCCTAATCCCACCTCGTAAAGCGTGACCGTAGGGTAACACAAACAACCGGGACATATATGATAATCAAAATACAACACATCAGGCCTTACTAACAATGAGAGTAAATGTAGTATCCTTACAATATAAACTAGGAAGCTCATGATCAGCGGGACCATCCGCGCAGATCATTTAGCAATCCTATTCCGGGACTATTTCACCGCGTAGGTCGCGTGGACGCGTGAGGTATTCTCGCATAGCCGGACCCGCCCGCGTGGGACTATTTCACCCGCGTAAGCCCTTTCGGACCCGCACGAGGTATTCTCGCATAGACTATTTCACCCGCATAAGCCCTTACGGACTCGCACGAGGTATTCTCGCATAGGTGGACCCGCCCGCGAGACTATTTCACCCGCATAAGCCCTACGGACTCGCGTGAGGTATTCCTCGCATAGTGGACCCGCCCGTGAGACTATTTCACCCGCATAAGCCCTACGGACTCGCATGAGGTATTCTCGCGTCGTGGGTAGCAAATCCACGGAATTATGCAAATGCCACAAACCCGGAATGACCAAACGACCGATATACCAATAGCACACAACCTGCTATTTCCGACACATAGGCAATTCTCGATTAACAAGCCCAAGTACTTATCACGGCATACTTAGACAAATTCTCAATTTATCGTCAAGTACTAATCAAGGCATACATAGAATAATTCTCTTTAACAAGCCAAAGTACTTATCAAGGCACACTTAGAATAATTCTCTTTATCAAGCCAAAGTACTTATCAAGGCACACTTAGACAAATCCTCAATTTATCAAGCCAAGGTACTAATCAAGTTATACATAGAATAATTCTCTTTTAACAAGCCAAAGTACTTATCAAGGCACACTTAGAATAATTCTCTTTTAACAAGCCAAAGTACTTATCAAGGCACACTTAGACAAATCCTCAATTTATCAAGCCAAGGTACTAATCAAGTTATACATAGAATAATTCTCTTTTAACAAGCCAAAGTACTTATCAAGGCACACTTAGAATAATTCTCTTTTAACAAGCCAAAGTACTAATCAAGACATACATAGAATAATTCTCTTTTAACAAGCCAAAGTACTTATCAAGGCACACTTAGAATAATTCCCTTTTAACAAGCCAAAGTACTTATCAAGGCACACTTAGACAAATCCTCAATTTATCAAGCCAAGGTACTAATCAAGTTATACATAGAATAATTCTCTTTTAACAAGCCAAAGTACTAATCAAGACATACATAGAATAATTCTCTTTTAACAAGCCAAAGTACTTATCAAGGCACACTTAGACAAATCCTCAATTTATCAAGCCAAGGTACTAATCAAGTTATACATAGAATAATTCTCTTTTAACAAGCCAAAGTACTTATCAAGGCACACTTAGAATAATTCTCTTTTAACAAGCCAAAGTACTAATCAAGGCATACATAGAATAATTCTCTTTTAACAAGCCAAAGTACTTATCAAGGCACACTTAGAATAAATCTCTTTTAACAAGCCAAAGTACTATGTACGTACATTCCTTTATAAAAGACTCCTTTCTATGTAAAGCCCCAAGATACTAACACCCGTAGTATCAAGGCGTGTCTATTTTTCAAAGTAAGTTACTACACTTTTAGAAAATTCATTTCAAAGCTTGAAATCAAGTAACTCCAAATTTTCACAATCTAGGCAACTTATGCCGATTTAATCAAAATAGACAACTTTCTAAACCTTCCATAAAGTCGTTATAACCAACTTCCCATAAAGCCGTTATAACCCTTTATGGTTTTAGACGTATCCATTCCTTCAATAACCAAGAGACTTATACTATTAAAACCAAGTATCACATACTTACAAATCAAGTTCTCAACTTTCAAAATACTTGAGTCTCTAATAGTTAGAAAACAAGTTTTCTTCTACTTTTAAACCTCAAGTAACTTCACCCTTAACGCAAGTTACTTCTCTTAAATCATGTCATTTCTCCTCTTTAAATCAAATAAGTAAATCACTCCTTTGACTCCTAAAGTCATTATAATGACCTTTAGGTTTTAGAACTAAGGCACTAGCCAAAAGATTTGGAAACCACTTCCTTTTCAAGTCTCTATGTACTTTAAGAAAAATACCTTCACTTTTAAGAATCTAAACTTCCCTAAGGAAATGGATTATACTACTTACAATTTAAACATCAAAGTACACTCAAGGAAGTACATAGAACAAATTCTATTTTCTAATCCAAATACAAGCGAGGAATGGACCGTTCAAAGAGTAGAACTTACTTTCTTTATTCTAAGGAATCATCTGAAGAGGAGATAGTTCACATACCTTTCGCTAATATCCACAAGCTAAGCCGAATCGCCGCACGTGAAGTGTCAACCTATAATGGTCACAACAAGACTATCAACTTCTAGTCTCTACGAGAATAATACTAAGTATACGCCTCTAATTCTACGGAAAATCTGGCGACCTCCTTTGTTTCTACTTACTTTGCCACCTTTTCAAGGCCGAATACAATAAACAACAAGCCACATTTAAGGCTCCAAACAACAACCAAACACAGGGGATTACACGCCTTACAATACGTGTAAAATTCCGCCCCACAATTCATACGAAATAGTGAATATGCCATAAGCCATTCTCTACCAAACTATAGAACAACACTAAGTCTTTTTCAATCCTTCTTAAAATTCCAAGTTCTAAGGTCTAACATATTATATAGTCTAAACAACTTCAACAACTACAATTTCCTTCTTTAAACAACATGTGACGCTTAGACTAATAATCGACTAGAATTGAAATCTTAAAGTTAAACATGCTAGATTTCGGATTAGGGTTCCAATAGCGATAAACATATCAAACTTCATACTATATAACTCATGCTTGCTAAAACCATAGCTCTGATGATAAGTAAACCTTAATTGCTACAACGAGAATATACCTTTAAAGCCCTTAAAATTTCCAAGATTCCAAAGTCGCGCTTAGCAATTCTTAGCTTCTTTCCTTAGGTTCCAATCCGCTCAAGCACTCCTAGAGGCTATGAAGAACCCATCTTCAAGTTCCAACTTCAAAGTTGAAGAACTCCCTTAGTTTCCGCCTTGCGACTAACGTAAAAATACGTTTTTCCCGAAATCTTTCTATTGAGATATCCTTACAATACCCCTAGGGACATTGGGTTAAAGTCTTGTGGCTAATGGATCAAAACTATAAAATTTTTGTGTGGGAAATTACACTAAGCCGAGAGCTTTCTTGAAGAACACAAGGTCTTCTAATTTCTCTAAGTGTTAAAATGAGCTAGTCTTGCTACTAGTTAGTATATAACACATATTGGAGGCTTAGACTTAAACAAATGTGAGGCTAGGATTAAAATCACATGGATCGAGCTTATGTGGCAAGTTGACTAGTCAATTATGTCAAGCTTTGAAGACTTATCTTCCAAGATGTTCAATGACCATATTACCCCTCCTCTAATTCGACCAAGACCACTTATGGGGGTGCCACGTATCGCCCTCTCATTCGTCCATAAAATTCCGTAACCCTCGTGGGCCCCACAAAATGTAAAATTTCCTCGGTGGGCCCCACATGACCAATCAGTAAAATAAATTTCCATATTATTTATAAGTTCCATACTCTTCAAATAATGCATTTGAGAATTGGATTCTCAATAACGAACATTTTTCCTTTCCGACCTTCGGAAGATTTTCCGTCGGAAAAACAATTCTTCCTTTCGTACTAATTTCCAAGTCTTGTTTCCTTACGTACATTCTCTTATACATGTCCTGGACTTACGGGGTGTAACGGCTACAACTAGGTGTGACAGATGAGTCATTTGGGCGGAAATTGGGCGGATCAAGATGTGTTGGAACTTGTAGATGTGGCCCAACCCGCTCAAAACTTACATGGACTAAGATGAGCGGATCAAGATGGGGTGAGAGTGGAGGGGGTAAGTGTGGGTAGGGTGGAGGGAGTAGGGGTAAGTGTGGGTATGAGGGTAAGAAAAAAATTCATATTTTTATAAATTATTTATAAAAGTAAAAAAAAATATAAAATAAAAATTTGAGATTGAAGTAGGGCGGGGGAGGGGTAGAGGTAGGGGGAGGTAAGATAAAATTTCATTTTTTTTTATTTTTATAAAAGTAACAAAAAATATGAAATATATATTTGAGGATGGTGGGGGTGGGGGTAGGCGAGGTTAGGGTTGTAGGGGGAAGTAAGAAAAAATTTCATATTTTTTATAAAAGTAAAAAAATATGAAATAAAAATTTGAAGATGGGGTGAGGGTGGAGGGAGTAAGTGTGGATAGAGTGGAGGAGGTAGGGGTAGGTGTGGGTATGAGGTAAGAAAACAATTCATATTTTTATAAATTATTTATAAAAATAATAAAAAAAAAATTAAGATTGAGGTAGGGCTGGGGAATGGGTAGGGCGGGGTAGGGGTAGGGGAGGTAAGATAACATTTCATATTTTTAATATTTTTTTTTATAAAAATAACAAAAAATATGAAATAGAAATTTGAAGATGGGCGGGGGGTCGGGGGTAGGTGAGGTTAGGGCGATAGGAGAGATAAGAAAAAATCCATATTTTTATAAAAGTAAAAAAAAAAAGATGAAATAAAAATTTGAGAATGAGAAAAAGTCTGATAGGTTAGACTGAGATTGTTTATAAGATTTGTTAGTTATACCTTCCACTAAAAAGTCTTTCAAAATTCATATATATTTTTTTTTTTCGAAATCTCAAAATTTTGAATACCAAAAGACTTTTTATTAGTATTTTAAAATCATAATTGAATACCACTAGATTTAAATACTCTATTTAAAAAATTCTAATAATCTTGATTGAATAACACAAAAACTTTTTTAAATTATTTAAAAATATTAATAAAATAAAAAAGTCTTTTGTTCGGATTTCTGTATAAACTCCAAGCCCTAGTCCCATTGTAATTTTGTTTTCGATTTCACGGCGTTAACGTCTAAAGGGTTTTGTTCACTTACTTTTCTTCTCATTTAGTTTTGTTTTGCGTGTGATGGAAATGTGAATTTGTTATCCTTGGTGGTTTATTGCCTTTTTCCCTTTGTCTTTGTTATTGATATAAATTTGAATGTGTATAAATTTTTTGGGCCGTCTCCTTGTCCTTTGTTTGATTGCAGAAAATGGCTAGCTTGGTGGAGAGGCATTGCTTGCGGTCAGATCAAAGACCTATGTACAATTTAGATGAGTCTGATGATGAAGCTGATATGATGCCTGGAAAATATGGGACTAAGAAGGAGAAAATCGAGAAAATTCTTCGATCTGATGTGGTAAATTGCTTGTAGATTGGGTTACCATTTATTTACTTGGCAATTTCCGTAGCAGGGTTCCTTTTTTGGACGTTCTTCATGCCGTTGCATAAACAACTGTGAATTTCATTTAGAAATTGCTCTTGTATATTGGGTTGTTTATTGCTAATTCTTTTACCGTCTGTTTCCTTGACTTTTTTTTCCGTAGTAGGGCTCTTTCTCCCAACATTAGTATTCATTTTTGTACGTCTACATGTGTGTATCGTCTTCAAAATCCATTTTCAGCTTCAAGATATGACTTGGACTAGACACCAACTTGGGCTTTAGCTTGGTCATCATGGGGAAAGTTGTACCTTTTTTTACTCTCCGTCTCCTGAGTTAATCATAGCTAACTTAATCCAGCTCGGTGCGTATGCTCGGAAGATAAATACATTTTTATACTACTTTCTTCAAATTGTTAGAATGGCAACACCAGAGTCAAGCGCAGTTTCAAAATTTAGCAATTTAATATGCCCGTTCCTCTGTTTCATGGTGTTTGTGAAAGACTGGGATCGTAGATTGATCTCAGGTTGCTTCCTTTCTGATCTGCTGAATTCCTTCTATTTGTAACTATTGCACCTTATCTTCTATTAAAGTATGTGTAGTTGTTGGCGCCTTCTAATTTCTTTCAGAAGGATATGCACTAGAGGAGAATACTTAACATACTTGGATTAAGTTGAAAATTTACTTTCTTTCCTATTGAGATAATTCTTTTCTACTCCAGCTCATTGACTTGGCATATAATTTATCTCTTGGATTAAGTTGAAAATTTACTTTCATTCCTATTGAGATAATACCTTTCTACTATAGATCATTGACTTGGCATATAATGTATTTCTTTTGAGTTTGTACATCTTGTCCACGGGAGTCTTGTTACCATTCTCAAAAAAGAAAAACTTGTCCACGCGAGTCAGCAGAGTGATAGATGGTGAATGCATAGTTCACTCTTTCCTTTTTGAGTGTAGTGAAAAGATTTTTTTATTTAAAATTTTTTGTTGAAAATTTAGACATTCCATGCCCTTGGAGAGCGCTGTTTCATGCTTGGTCATTGACATGTCCTTTTTTGGCCTTTATTTGATCTCAAGGATGATTGGACCCCCTTCCTTTACAATTAGAGTTCTCTTAGCCATAGGGGTTTCTTGCTCGCCTATAACTCCTCTATTATTTCATTTTCTGTATGGCTACTAATGATTAAGTTAAAAAAGAAAGTGGAAGGTTTTTCATTTCTCGTGGGGTGGTAATGTTCCCAAATAGGCTGATGAAGAGTACTACTGCATATGCCTCCTGTTAAATCATGTCATTTCCCGTTGTCCTTCGATTGATTATATCATATCTTGGTTTCTTTATAGGAATAAACAACGCAATAGCCCCATTAATCATAAACAACGTGCCAGGACATAGTTATACAGGTCTAGCATGGTTGCGTTAGCAGCTTTCCGGGAACATGTCCTCTTTTGTAGTGTTTCATTGTAATGATCTTTATTCGTTTTACTTACACCAGAAATAACAATGCGAATTGCCTCTTTTGATAGAAAGACGAGTCCTGTCAAGCTTGTGGAGGAGATAATAATCTTTTGTACTGTGAAACGTGTAACTATGCTTTCCACCCCAACTGTTTAGTTCCACCACTAAAGGCTTCTCTTCCAAGCAGCTGGAGGTGCCCTGAATGTGTATGTACCCATTCTTCTATCAAATTTATATTTTAAACATTGAATTCTGATACTGTGTCAGTTCCCTTCCCCTCCCCACATTGATTTACTCTAAACATTGCCATTTTTCTTTAGGCGAGTCCCCTGAATGATATTGACAAGATATTGGACTGTGAAATGCGCCCTACTGTTGCTGATGATAAGTATGCTTCCGAGCTAGGGTCGAAGCAAGTATTTGTTAAACAGTATCTTGTTAAGTGGAAAGGATTGTCTTATCTTCACTGCACATGGTATTTTAATTTTAACTGCTACTTTATTTGCTCTAGATTCTTACACCTACGACAGTTGTATAGCAACTAAGCTCATCTTGTAGTGCTTATAGCTGTCTTCTATACTTCACCCATAATGCTTGTTTGTGTAAATAATCAGTTCAATATGTTATCTCTTGTAGACCTTTTGACAGCTTCATTTTTATGTATTTGAAGACATATTGCGCTTTAACTATTGTAGGGTGCCAGAGAAAGAGTTTGTAAAAGCTTACAAAGCATATCCCCGTTTGAAGACTAAAGTGAATAACTTCAATCGTCTAATGTCATCAATGACTAACTCTGAAGATGAATACATCTCTATCCGACCTGAGTGGACTACAGTTGATCGTATTCTTGCTCGAAGGTGCTTTTAAAGAACTGTTTGTAGATATTCAGTTGAGTTGTTAACCTGTCCTCTCTGTTCAATGCTTTTCTTTTGCTTCCAAAATGTTTTAGTTACTTCCCCTAATGCATGCAAAACTGATAGTGTTTGTTTGAGTTATTATGCTTAGCTTAAGGTTGAGCTTTGATTTAATTGTCAAGTGGAAATCATTTTTGGGATGGAAGCTCCCGGTAAGCAGATGAAATGTTTATGAGCTGTGGATGGTAGTGGTGTATTACCAAAATGGTACAGGACACAAAAGTCCAACCACCACCACTGCCACGTCAAAACTACAAATCTCATATCTCTTCTACAAAGTTTATGTATTGGTCCATATTTTCCATGACACTGCTTTTACACCAAAAATACAAATTCAAAAGACAACTAATTTTAATCCTGGATAGATGTCCTTTTTTTTTTATGGGAACAGGTAACATATTTGTATATACATAAACCTACACCAAAATTGTAGTTCAATATAATTACAATTGAGTTGTCTAATCAGCAAAAACCAATCACTTAGACTCTCATAAGTAATCTAAAACCTCAGGAATAAACTCTGCTTCTCGAGGATATTCCTGTTTACACCAAAAATAGAAAAGGACTGAACAGTTCATCTTTTCTTCTGGATAGGGCTGCTGTTGTCCTCAAAACATCTCTGATTTCTCTCTTTCCAAATTGTCCCCCAAATGCAAGCCGGGACAATCTTCCATCTCAAAGAAGACTTTATTCCTTTCCTGCCAAATTGTCCATAAAATGCAGAGGAATTTTCCCCCATACTGCTTGTTTACTTTTTGCCATTTTTGATAATGCCATGTCTCCAACAGGCTCCTAATATTGGGAGGCATTAGTTAGAAAGAGTTTCCAGCATTGTTTGCCAAAAGTGAGCTTTTGGTCTCCGTCAAATATTTTTAAAAACGGTTTGTTTGATTTGACGGCAACTGTGAAAAATAGGTTTTAGCGGGAACTCACATTTGGAGGTGCAGTTTTTACAGTTTTTTATTTTTTGTTGATCCCCACAAAGGTCGGTCTGCGTACATCCTACCCTCCCCAGACCCCACTCATGGGATTACACCGGGTATGTTGCTGTTGTTGCTATTTTTGTTGATAAGAATCGCGTTGGTGATCCAATAACTTGATAAGGAGTAATACAGAACTTAAAGACAATTCAAGAAACGTGCGGAAGCTAAAAAGAAATATAAAGAACGTAAATAATGTGAAATTAAAGATAGAACGAATTCAAGAAAATGTTTTTTTTGAATTCAAGATGGATCAAGAAGGTCAAGAACGAATTCAAGATCTTCAAGATAAGTATAGCCTCAGAATTGAATCCTAGCAACAACAATTAATCAACGAAGAACTAATCGCCTTTGTTAGAGAAATAATTTAGGAAATAGTATGGATCCCGACCCCTTTTAGAGTAAAACAACAATGAGCCGAAACTCGTAACCTTTTCTGAATACCTAGAAGTAATCTAAGATTTAGAAAAAATAAAACTTACCACCTTTTTTTTAATGAAATAAGAAGATGTATTAAATTTAGACAAGTATCAAGAAGATGCAGTTACAAGAGAAACCAAAGTGGTATATGAAAAAACATTTGCCAGGCCTATTACAATCTGTCATCAAGAAATAGGGAGCTGACAGTCCAAAAAGGTCAGTTTTAATTACAGGGCTTAACGTAGTCCAATAAAAAAGATTAACTAAGCATCTAGCCTTGATAGAGTGAGTTGGAGTTGATATTCCATCAAAGCATATCTTGTTTCTTTCAGTCCATAAACACCAAAAAATAGTTCCTGGAATCATCTTCCATATCTGTTTGATGGACTTGTCAACTCTGCATTGGCTCCTGCTAGAGTAAGCCTCCCTAATACTATGTGGCATGACCCAGTGAACTCTGAAAATTGAGAAGAACAAACTCCAAATGTTGCAGCGATTGGGCAGTGGAGAAATAAGTGACTAATGGTCTCTTGGATTCTCTGACATAAATAGCATCCGATTGGTAGTTGGAAGCCCCTTTTGATTAAGTTCTCTTGAGTTAAACAGGATTCATGGAGGGATATCCAACTGAAACAGATCACTTTTGTTGGGAGTTTGGTCTAACATAATAGCTTCCAGGGCCATAGGTCAACAATTTGGTTCTGGGCAGCAATCTGATTGTAGCATTCTTTGACAGTGCAAAAATTCTTGTGCCCCCATGTGATAGAATCTGGCCTGTCTTCCTTAATGGCAAAACCTTCCAAACCAGCAAGAAGTTGCAATAGAGGCTCCATTTACCCGTCTTGGACAATATGTCCCATGGAACTTCATCTCTGTTTTGTTCTATGTAAGAGTCCTTGGTGTTATTGTGTAGTGCAATATGGTAAAGAGAGGGATATGTTTCCTGAAGTGAATTGTTGTCAAGCCATATGTCAGTCGAAATTTTTGTGAGGGCCCCATTCCCTACTTAAAGCTGACATTTTGGAAGAGCTCATCCCTGAGCTTGCTAATAAATTTCCAAGGTCCAACACCATAAGGAGAAGCTGCAGTGATAACCTCCTTCCATAAGCAGGGTTCAATAGTGGCATATCTCCAAATCCACTTCATAAGAAGGCATTTGTGCAAACCCAAGTCCCTGACACCCAATCCTCCCATTTCCTTGGGCAATGTGACTTTGATCAAGTGAAATTTGTGGGTTTTACTGTTGCTTTCCCTGAGAAATTTCCTCTTGCTCTTATCAACTTTATTTAGTACCTTAGGAATGGGAAATAGAGACATAAAATACGTGAGGGTACTGTCAAGCACACTTTTGATAAGAGTCGGCCTTCCACCCAAAGATAAGTATTGCATTTGCCCTGTGGCCAACTTCTCTTCAGACTTCTCTATAATTCCATTCCAGATATCAACATTCTTGAACTTTGCTCCCAGTGGTAGACCCAAGTAGTTTGTAGGAAATGTACCAATAGAGCAATCCATGATGTTTTTCTTTTTATAAGGTAAGGTTTTATTTAAAAACAGTATCAAGATGATACTGCGAAAGTACATAGAAAATGCAAGCTAGATTACATTAGAAACCTAAGCAGTCTAGCATGCCATCTAAATTCATAACAACATTTTCATCTTTCCTATAGTACACGTTGTGCAAGCAACTATATTTCAGACTGCAAATGCTCCTTTTTGCCTTTGAAACACCTCTTATTTCTTTCTTTCCATATAGTCCAAGCTATGCTAAGAGGAATGTCACTAAAAATCTTCTTTAGGGATGCATCTGGACATGCAGCTTTCCAGCATACTAACACACTCCTGAACGTCATAGGACTTGTCCAATGAATGCCAAAGTTAGCTGTGAACATGGACCCACACCTGCCAAGTAATTCACAATGCACAAAAATATGGTTCACAGATTCGCAAGCTTTCTCAGACAAGTAGCATCTGCTACACATTTTCAACCCCTTCTCTTCAAATATTTTAGTGTCAGACATGCTTCATGAGACACTAGCCAACCAAAGAAAGCAACTTTTCGATAGCCATACCAGTGATTTGGAGATCTCTCGAAAAGTATTTAGTGCACATTTCGGTCAATTTGATTGATTCTGAATTCTTTAATTCAGAATAAAGGGCTTGCTTGTAACCCAAACAAACAATAAAAGCTAAATGGAAAACGAAAGGAGTTTAGAACGAAACTATTTTTGACTTGGAAGTCACGAGCCGGACTTGAACCGGTACCTCCATTGGGTCTATGTTGCCCCGCGGCAAACTCCCAAATTTTATTCTGATCGTGACTTTGTTGGGACTGTGGTCTTCCTGATCATCCTCCAACTCCAACGCCAATTTTGTGCATGCACTAGCTGAGTATAATTTAGAATTTATAGAAAGAGCTGACCGTAAAATAATTTTTTTTACTCGCTCCCCAAATTAGGCTATCTTCTCTATTTGGAACTAACACCATTGATTGCATCTTCTGGATAAATAGATCAACTTCTTGCATTTCTCTGTCAAAGAGATTCCCTCTTGACGGAAAATTCCATCCGGAATCAGAAAATATATCAGCTAAGAGGACTTCCGGATTATAGGTTAATCTGTACAAATTGGGAAATTGATTTTTCAGCAAACCATAACCATCCCAAAGTCTAATTTATTTTCCATTGCCTATCCTTAAAACAACATACTTGTTGAATTCCTCCTAGAGATTGCAAATCTGTCCCCAAACAGCTACTCCATATGGAGTCTTCACTACTTTAGGTGCCTAGAGAGAAGCCCATGATGCTTGAGAACTCTATGTTCGAAACAACATTCACTGGGTACATGATACTTTTCCGGACATTGACATGCAAACATGATAAAGCCTAAAAAAGGAGGAGACTTAGGCTCAAGTATTGAATTTGGCATTCGTTAGGTTCACAAAAGTAAGAGTTTCTAAGTTGATTCTTGAAGATTGAAGAATAAATCCAAGAGTAAACCAATGTAAAAGTTGTAGGAGAAGTCCTCTCAATATTATTGATAATAATCTGAATTGTGTTCAAATAACAAAAAAGCACCCTTTATATAGACATAGGGGGTCACAAATTAGGGCCTAAAAACTATTCTATTATAGTTTTCAAGTAAATAAAGAAATACAAATTAGGGCCTAAAAACTATTCTATTATAGTTTTCAAGTAATAAAGAAATAGGAAGTAAACTACAAATTAACCGCCTTAGAAAAAGTAAAAGGAAAAAAAATCCTAACTACCTAGAAAAAGAAATAAGGAAAGTATGGGATTACATTCCATAACTAACTAGGAAAGAAATATAAAACATTTCCATAACTAACTAGGACAAAATAAAGAAACTTTGACTAATCCCTAAAATTAAGGAAAATCTTGAAAACTTGAAGACAACTTGAAAGAAACTTGTGCAGCAACTCTCCTATCAATTTGCACGACTTTTGTCCCTTCTTGGCAACAAGGAAGTCCATTTTAAGGGCTAAGAACGTGACCCAAGGGGGAGCTTCGTGGGGTACAAGTTCGGCACAATTTAGGTGCCTAAATTGGTCCAAAAGTGGACTGATTTGGACCTCCTTCATAGGCTCGTTCGTGACCCCCACTCTACATCGTCTTGGACCTCAACAATATACATTGCTGTTTAATCCCGATATTCCTACTTGAGGAATTTCCTTATCTGAAACTAGATCCATTTTCTTCAAACTTCATCATAAGAGCCCATTATTTTGTCAACCTCCAATTATTATTAATTTAAAAGTGGTGTTCCAAACTTAAACAGTGAAATCTTGCCATTGGGTTGTTTTGTGAAACTAAAAAGCTCCCAGACTTCTTCCGAAGGGGTATGTCCAATCTATGGATCTTGCCTGAATTTCAACTAGACTTCAAAGTAAAGGTTTATTTTGAACTCCTCTATGAGGTGAGGCCTGTTAGAGTGAGTTAGAGTCCCACATTGGTTGGAATGGACTGATGGTTTGCTTATATGGACTTGAGTAATCCTCCCTCATTAGTTAGCTTTTGGGGTTGAGTTAGTCTGAATGGTATCAGAGCCATGTCCATCCCTATTTGAGCTCTCGGTCCACGCTCCAACTGGCCTGGCATGAGGGGGGAGGGGTTAGAGTGGATTTGGAGTCCCACATTGGTTGGGGAATGAACTGGTAGTTTGCTTATCTGGATTTGGGCAATTCTCCCCTCATGAGCTAGCTTTTGGGGTTGTGTTAGGCCGATGTGCCATATCTTTACAAGGCCTACACCATATGAAGAGGGCCCAAACCAAGAATAGTCATCAATAAAGTGTCAAAATAATGAAAACCTTAAGTAGAGCTGATACCACCAGGACACCATATATCGGAATGGACAACTTCGTTGGAGATGCAACCTAGTGTTAATTCGTTTTGGGATAGAGGTATGAGTTTGTTTCCAAGCTGAGGTGACTTAAACTCTGTATAGGAAACGAGAAAGAATTATGAAGAAGTTCAAGAGAGGTAACAGAATAAAAAGCAATAAGTGTCTTCGGATTGGATAGTTGGTACAGATATTGTAACTCATGTCCCATTCCACTCATATGTTCCATATTCCGGTCTTGCATGCTAACAGAACCAACCAAAACTGTTACAGAGCTATTAAGGTTCTTAGTCAGTTGACTAATGAATATAAGATTATATGGTCATTTCGGTGAAAAAAACTGAGGCTAAAAGAAATGAATGAATTGGGTGAGTTTCACCTATTCTTTAATTATAGTTTGGGATTCATTAGATAGGGTGACATTAGAAAAGATTGCAGAAAGGTTTAAGAGAAAAAAAGGAAAAAAGAAAAGATTTTTGTTACTAGAAATATGTTTAAAAGCATCCGAATCAAGAATCCAGTTCCATTGCCCAACTGAAGAAATGACACAGACAAACAAGTTACTGGGTTGAGTTGTGCAAGCTGTTGATGTGGATAATGCAATCTGGTGAAGAAAGTCTAGATTATCATCTCTAATCAGGGTAATATAATGAGATGTTTGATCCCTTGATTCCGATGAAGACAAAATTCCAGCTCTATTGGTTGTGAACCAACATTATCTTTTTTTTTTGTGGGAATAAGAAGAAAAAGAAGGAATTGTTTACCTGAAGGGCAACAACTATATTTTAGTTTATCTTTTAACTTTAATAGAGTAAGTGAAGGAACTTTTAGAAGGGAGAGAAAATATATTGTTAGAATAGGGACTCAAACCCTTGGCTCTCATACCATGTAAAGAATGAGAAAGGGAAAAATATTGGCAATGAATTTCTTGATTATTCCCTCAAGATTGTTGGGTTTAAATAGTGTTTAGAAGTGATCTTTAAAAGGAAAGGAAAGTAATTCGTATTCCTAATTACAAAATTATAACAATATTAGTGTCTTTTGGAACAAAAATAAGGAGAAAAACTTTTTGTCCAAAAATTCATTTAAGTTTTTTTATTTCCCATGTTTACAAGAATATGCTCGTCATATTGACAGTTTCCTAATTCTTAATAATTTTAAAACTAGAGACCATTTATTAAGAAATATGATTGTTTTAAGGAAGCAAGTTTATACATGTCAGTGCCCACTTGGGGGTCATTTTTTTTGCATGTTACTATAGTACTAGATTGTGAAAGTACCTATTAGTTGAATTTTTTTCCCCATAAATTGTTCACTTTATTAAGTTGTAGTCTTTTTGGGCCTACAAATGAAGTGCAAGTTTCAGGTTATAAATTGCATTGAATAATATGCTGTTGTTCTTAGGGGAGATGATGAAGAAAAAGAGTATCTTGTAAAGTGGAAGGAGCTTCCATATGATGAGTGCTACTGGGAATTTGAATCAGACATTTCTTCTTTTCAGCACGAAATTGAAAGATTTCATAGAGTTCAGTCTAGACGTAAAAAATCTTCAAGTAAACAAAAGGGAGGGCCTATAGGGACAACAGAATCTAACAAGAAAGCTAAAGAATTTCAACAGTATGAAAGTAGTCCTGAATTTCTTTCTGGAGGTATACGTGATTTCGGTTTTAATTAGTCTATGTATGTTATTGTATTCATCTCGTGAAGTTCGTTAATCATCATCTACGGTCGAAATAAAGGTTCACTGCATCCATACCAGCTTGAAGGGCTGAATTGCCTGCGTTTTGCTTGGTCTAAACAGACACATGTCATACTGGCCTGATGAAATGGGGCTAGGTAAGATATATTTTGTTCTTCCACTGCCTCTAGTTTTTTCTTCTCGTCTTTTTTCTCATTTGCTTTATCCTATACCACTGCTGCATGGTCATTTCCTGAATATTTTTTCTCTACTGTCCTTATTGCATATAGTTTCATCTGGAATACTGCTAGGTTCTTTCTTGCTGATGCATTTTCAAGCTTGCAGGCAAAGCAATACAGAGTATTGCATTTTTAGCCTCTCTTTTTGAAGAGAATGTCTCTCCACATTTAGTAGTAGCCCCTCTTTCGACATTGAGAAATTGGGAGCGTGAGTTTGCCACTTGGGCTCCTCAAATGAATGTGGTAAGTTTGAGGTGATTTATTTCCTACTATGAATAGCAGAATAATAATTACTATGATCAATAGCAGATAATTCTTTTCCTGAAGAAAATTGACCTTTGTAGGTTATGTATGTGGGAGGTGCACAAGCTCGTGCTATTATTAGAGAATATGAATTTTTCTTCCCCAAAAATCTTAAGAAGACCAAGAAAAAGAAATCTGGTCAAATTGTTGGTGAAAGCAAGCAAGGTAGGATAAAATTTGATGTCCTCCTGACTTCATATGAAATGATCATCATGGATAGTGCTTCTCTGAAGCCAATAAAGTGGGAGTGCATGGTAATTGCTTTCCAAATCCTTAATTGTGCCATTAGCTCTTGTTATTATCTTGCCTCTAAAAGATGCCTGGCAATCGCATTTAGATTGTTGATGAAGGTCATCGTCTCAAAAACAAGGATTCCAAGTTGTTTTCATCTTTGAAGCAGTACTCTACTAGGCATCGTGTTCTTTTGACTGGAACTCCTCTTCAGGTTTGTTAAATAGGTTGCTTTCTATGCAACTGGTAGTTCTCTCATTTCATGTTTGGATATCCCGTTACATAAAATCATAGGGTGTATTATCCTGATGTTGCATCTGCCATACTAAAATAGTGGGTACAAATATAATCCCGTCTTTCTTTGACGTTTCTTTGACCAGTCATGCTACTTCTGTGGTTATAGTTTCCCCCCTTTTGTTTGAATATGTATGTGAATGGATTTTTCAAATAAAGAACACCCTTGGGTGGAGGTGGGCTGTAGACTGTATGCAACAGTGTACATTCAAACCTTCATTTCTAGTTGCCTCTTTCTGACTATTTTGCATATCTGTATCACTTAATATCTCTTTCTCTCTCTCTCCTCAAACCCTATCTGTTATTTATACTCTCTATCTTACATCATCTTGTTTTCCTTGTAATTCTAATATCCCTTGGTCCATTTGAATTGGTCAAGAATTCCTGGATTTCACTTATTCGATTTGAATTCCTCAAAATTCGCACTCTGAAAATTTAAGTGTGTGACTAGGTGCTACACCATTTTGCAAATTGTGCTTATGCCCAAAGTAATTGGAGAATTATAGTAGTAATAAGTTTGTGGATTTTTGGCGACATACTTTACCAGTTTCTTTCTCTTATCTGGCTATCCTTGTCCTTCTTTTCTGGGGTTGAAGGTGCGTGGTGATTGATGTCAGTGTGTTTTGCTAATGCCACCTATTTAAAACAATCTACACACTTTCAACACTTTGTATTCCCCTAATAATTATTATCTTCAAATAGACAAGAACAGGTTTTGACATGCAAAAACTGACTTGCATAAGGACACACCTCTTTTTTCTTTCTTTTGGATTTAGTAATTATTCTTCCGATGCATTTCAGAACAATCTGGATGAGCTGTTCATGCTGATGCACTTCCTTGATGCTGGGAAGGTCAGTCCCACAACATGTTTCTGGAAAAACCTACAGAACTTATTTACTTGTTGAGTTATCATGTGAAGATTTCATGGAACCTGATGTCAAATGCAGTTCGGAAGCTTGGAGGAATTCCAGCAGGACATTAGTCAGGAGGAACAGGTTTCAAGACTTCATAAAATGCTGGCACCTCATCTGCTCAGAAGTACGATTCTGAACTGCGTTTGTCATTGAATATTTGTTAGTTCAATGATGTCTATCTGTGAATTGTATATCTTATCAGCTCTTCATTGGTCCTGTTCTTCATAATTGTCTTTGTTGATTTCTGAATGTCATCCTAGATATATCCTTGTAAAAGCCTTTCCAAATTGTAACATAGATATTGTAGTAACATGAAGCTTTTCATTGTAAACACAAACTTCTGGTGTTTGTCTTTTCTGTAAACTATGGCTTATCGGGTTAATCCTCCCAGGGGAAGAGTTGGTGATAGAATAAGCATTGCCAATTTGTAATTGTTCAACAACTAGGAAATGTCAAACTTCTCTTTTATCATGTCATTTGAAACTCTAATTTGATAGAGCTTTTGCCTCCTCAAATCACCTGCGTATATTCAAATGACTGGAGTAGCACTTTCTCTTGATTAGCTTTTTTGGTCCAACGTACACAGCTGATTGGGACGATAGGATTGAGCTTCTTACAATTCACATATATTTTCAACAAAACTGAGGGAACTTCTGAAGCAAAAACTAATTCCAGCACGTAAATTCCTAGTGTGTAGCTTATTAGTTTATTTTAGAAAAGATTCATGAGGCAGTGGAGTGTTACGAGAAGCATGAATTTGGTAACTTACGTCTATTTTAAACTATTCTCTGTTGCGTGTTTGATATTTCAGGACTCAAGAAAGATGTCATGACAGAGCTGCCTCCTAAAAAGGAACTCATTTTACGTGTGGAATTGAGTAGCAAACAGAAAGAATATTACAAAGCTATTCTGACGCGTAACTTCCAGATACTGACTTGCAAGGGAGGTGCTCAGGTGGGCCAATTTCTCGTCTGAGATACCCTTTTTACCACAATAGGAATTCTGACCTTGCTGGATATTTGTGGATCAGATTTCACTTATAAATTTGGTGATGGAGCTGCGCAAGCTCTGCTGTCATCCATTTATGTTAGAAGGTGTTGAGCCAGAGGACAATAGTGAGTTTACCAAGTACGTCATGTTTCTTGATAGTCAACTACATGATTGTTGGTACTTTTTTCCGAAGATTGAGTTGTCGAGATTTTTCGTAAGGGATTTTTTCCTTCTTGAGTCTGTCCTTTTGGTTATGCAAAGCTTTTTTTTAAACCTCTGTAATTCTAGTCATATTAAAATTCTCTTGCAATGCTTCAAAAATGGCAGTTTTAAGTCAATTGTTGGTGGAGCTATACATATACTCTTATATTTATAGGTAATTTAAAGTTTAATTTCTTACTAGTTCTCAAAAAGGGAAATGCCATTGGTGAGTGTAATGTTGATAAAAGCCCACTTAAGCCCTGAAGCTAAGGTGCAAACACACATTGAGTACTTTGTCTTGCTTAGGTGGAGCGTTAGGGTAGGCAGGGAATCAATTATTGCATTGCCCGTGAGCTCCATCTTGTAGAGGGAAACATTAAGCAGTAAATATAACTAGCAAAGCAATATATTCCTTGTTAAGGCCAAGTTATGGATGTACATTTATTGAAAGGAAAAGTAAACAGTTTAGTATGATAAAAACAATCATTAATGTGTATAAGAAAGTTAAACTACATCTTTGCAAATAAAAATTCGAGATTTAAAATGGCGTTTGAGCTTGACTGATATAGTTTTTTCTGCATATATCTTGTTTATTGCTGGCTTTTCAATTCCTTGATCCATATAATTATTGTATATGTGTCGCTTCTTCCATTTCATTTTGTATGTTGGTGTTTGACTAAGCCCCAACTTTAAAAAAGAAAGCATTTTGGCACATACCAAAACATGTGGTCTTAAGCATGCCATAACATTTCTATGGCTATAAGAGCATGTTAAGGGTAAAATGAGAAGTTTAAAGTTAAAGAGTTTCGAAATCAACAAATGTATCAATACTTTAGTGCCATATAAAATAAAACAGAGGGAGTTGTTATTTTTTTGTATCTTTTTCAATAGAACTTTATGCTTTTCGCCTTTGACAACACCCGTGTGAGTGGAACTTGACATTGTTAGTGAGGGCTGAGAGTGGAGTAGGGGTGATACGGGATAATGAGGGGAGGGTTTTCCCTTGAACTGTAGAAGGGCATATGAAGAGGGAGGCTTCAGAGTTGCTGATGTTGAAAAACCTCAATAATGTTGTCAAACTAGAGAGGGTGATGGCAGCCTGGGAGGGGTGGGGGCATGTGGGACCATTACTATGTAGCACAGACACGTGAGAGGTGTCCGATAGGACACGGACACGCGGAAACGGCAATTTTGAAAAATAGGGGACACGACACTACAGGACACATTTGTAAAATAAATTAAAAAATTATATATATATATATATATATATATATATATATATAAAATACTAAAATTAATATTATTAAAGCTTCACATTCATAAATAAATTATAAATTTAATTCAAATTTGTTATATACCAAATAACCAAAATACCAAATTAAATATGTACCAAATTAAAAAGAAACATTCATAACAAATTGACAATCAATCAAATATTCAATACATAATTGATAAGACCATAGTCCATAAACTAATACATAAGTATGTCCCAATACCCAAATTCAAATAAATATAAATTTACTTAAAATAAATCAAATAAAATTAAAACTAAACTTTTTCTAAAAAAAAAAAAATGTCCCTGCCGTGTCCCCCTTTGCCGTGTCCGATTTTTTTTTTTTTTTGCTGGGAAACGTCCCGGACACGTTTCCGAGGCGTGTCCGAGGCGTTTCGTGTCCGATGAGGTGTCCGACACGGACACCTCACCCTAAATGAGGTGTCCGTGCTTCATAGGGGACCAAGAGTTGGGGATCATGAGGAGTTGGGGTGGGCAAGCGATTGACAGGGGAAAAGTTGGATATAGGTTAAGTGATGAGGATGAGGGTGGTGAGGAAAATGAAATGTCGTCCTACAGGTGGTGGTGCAGAGTGAGGGCTGAGAGTGGAGTAGGGGTGATACGGGATAATGAGGGGAGGGTTTTCCCTTGAACTGTAGAAGGGCATATGAAGAGGGAGGCTTCAGAGTTGCTGATGTTGAAAACCTCAATAATGTTGTCAAACTAGAGAGGGTGATGGCAGCCTGGGAGGGGTGGGGACATGTGGGACCAAGAGTTGGGGATCATGAGGAGTTGGGGTGGGCAAGCGATTGACAGGGGAAAAGTTGGATATAGGTTAAGTGATGAGGATGAGGGTGGTGAGGAAAATGAAATGTCGTCCTACAGGTGGTGGTACAGAGTGAGGGCTGAGAGTGGAGTAGGGGTGATACGGGATAATGAGGGGAGGGTTTTCCCTTGAACTGTAGAAGGGCATATGAAGAGGGAGGCTTCAGAGTTGCTGATGTTGAAAACCTCAATAATGTTGTCAAACTAGAGAGGGTGATGGCAGCCTGGGAGGGGTGGGGACATGTGGGACCAAGAGTTGGGGATCATGAGGAGTTGGGGTGGGCAAGCGATTGACAGGGGAAAAGTTGGATATAGGTTAAGTGATGAGGATGAGGGTGGTGAGGAAAATGAAATGTCGTCCTACAGGTGGTGGTGCAGGTGGTTGCTTTCTGTAGGAGAATAGATGATGTGTGGGAGTTAAACTTGAGTAATGAGATAGCTATGATTCTTTTTTCTTGTTCTATTTCTCTGTCATTTCTTTGAGTCAAAATGTTTTTTCTCTTTTTCAGTCGGTTACTTTTTCTGGATTCCGATGTGCCTATCTCCCTTTAAGTGACATTTAAAATTCTTATATTTCCTTATGATAACATCAAGACTTTGGCTGAAGTGCTACCTTTGAAAAAGAAAATCTTCCTTTCTTGTGACGGGGGGGGGGGGGGGGGGATCAAAGAGGAGTTTCAGGTTGTCAGTTGGCGTGCATTTATTGAAATTTCAAGTGTTATGCATTGTCTCAGCAGTTTGACCCTTGATGACCTGGGGAACATGAAAGGTTCCGTAGTTTAAGAAAGTTCATTATGCTCTTTCTGTTGACCTCTTATATATCTGCTCTATGGCTTGTTTTTATTTGACAGACAGCTGCTGGAATCATCTGGAAAATTATAACTTCTGGACAAGATGATGGTTAGACTTAAAGAACAAGGTCACAGAGTTCTTATATATTCTCAATTTCAGCATATGCTTGATCTGCTAGAAGACTACTGTAATTATAGGGTATGGATTCAAACAAGTTCACTAAATTATTATTAAACCTACTTCAATGTCTGTCTTCACTATTTGGAGTTTGGCACGCTTGCCTGTTAATTTTTCAGAAATGGCAATATGAACGGATTGATGGCAAAGTTGGTGGAGCTGAGAGACAAATCTGAATTGATCGATTTAATGCTAAGAATTCTTCAAGATTTTGTTTCCTGCTTTCAACTAGGGCAGGGGGTTTAGGAATAAATCTTGCAACTGCTGATACTGTAATTATTTATGACAGGTAATTTTATTTTTCAACTAGACTATCTCCTTACCTCAAAAGTGGCTGCTTTACCAAAGCAATGTAGATGGAAATCTTATCATAATTGTGTGAACCTCAATGCACCTGCATGAGGTTTCACTTCTTGAGTCATTGGCATTAGGTATTAAAGAAGCATCATCCTTGGACGGTAGTCATTTGTCCCAGAATAAGAAAATCGATTTCCTAACCTCCTGAATAAAATCCTTTTCACCTTTCATTTGTATTGCCCTTTTATTGGACCCAAAAAAGCTTGCTACCTCTCCTTTGTCGTCCCATTCCTTTGGGCACCATAAGTCAAATGGCATCCCTACTAACAAAGTTATGTCCACACCATCTTTTACTACATTTCCATTTCATTCTCCATTGATCAAGGAGCAATACTTGTTACAATTATGTTTTAGTATTGGAATACAGGGTATTAGAGCAGTTATGTTCTTATATGAGATACTTTTTCTTTTTGATGTTTGTGCTTCTAGTTTCAAAACTCGGTGGATAACCTGCTTGTTTACCCTTCTCCACTTAATTCCAGACTTGGTTCATAGGATAATGGGAACAGGTAATATGCACCTACCAAACATCATACACTGTACCACCTTTACTGATTTTACCAAGTCCTACTGTTCTTATGTGTTAGTCTCACACTTTTCTTAGATAAGGTAAATAATTTTACTCTTGGGGGAACAGATTCCGTATACAAGCTATATATCAAAAAGTAGAGAACTCATGTTAAAAGAGTTACGTACAAAAGACACCTAATCTCCTATACAAACAAAAACCTCATGGGTGCACCAAAATGCATAATAAGCAAAAGGCTGTTTTTCAAATATACAAATTTAGCTTCTATGTTCCACATCCTTGTCTTTTCTTTCGAGCCGGGGGTCTTTCGGAAACAACCTCCCTACTCCACAAAAGCAAGGGTAAGGTGTGCGTACATCCTACCTGTCACGACCCGACCCGACGGGCCGCGACTAAACGTCCTAATTGGACGTCATTACTGACCTGTCATTCTTAATCCCTTTACTACCGAAATCTATAGAAATTTCGGCAGCACAACACTGCTTTTACAACATCTCCCCAAAATGGGCGAGCCGACAAGGCTGTCAAATCAATAACAGAACAAACAAAACCGGCTAGCCGACTAGGCTTCCACCAACCAACATTATATACATAAAAGAATAGTCAAAATAAGCAAGCCGGCAAGGCTGCCACCAGATACCAACAGGAATAACCGGGAACGCCCCAACAAAGAGTACAACAACACTACAACCCAAAACAAGGTACAAACGTCCAACCCACAACTATCTACAGACCTCTAAGAGTGCGATACTGACATATGACGGGGCAGGGCTTCGTCGTGCCCAAAATATGCATAAGTCTGAAAGATGAAGATCTGTACCAAAATAGCTGGCTCCAGAACAAAGGAGCTCTCCAACTGCTGTATAACATGTCTCGGCCCTCTATGGAGGGACTCGATGGAATCTGTATCTGCGCGTGTAACGTGTCTCGACCCTCTATGGAGGAACTCGATGTAATATGTATATATATATATATATATAACGTGTCTCGGCGCTCTAGTGAGAGACTCGATGAATGATGCATGGCTGCGCACGAACATGACCTGGCCCGGGACTCAGTGGAGTGAAATAGTAACACTTAGCACGAGTAGATATCATGAGCAACTGTATGCAATTAAAATCATTATGTGACTCTCAATAAAATTATTATCATAAACTCTGTTTTCATAAACTTCAATAAACTTCAATTATAGCATAGATTGAAGAATTTTCATACCTTAATTAAATTCCCAAAACAGTCCCGATTTTTAGTCACTGCTTCGTCAGCTGAACTTGTAACGTCCATAACTCTCTACTCCGGTGTCCTATCGACGAGTGGTTTGTTGCTTTGGAAACTAGACTCGACGAACTTCATTTTATGCTTTTAAAACACTCAAAAACTCCTAATATGCTAGGAGATATTCCCTTCTAAATTTGACTAAAAATCTGTCCAGCAGTCCCGAAAATCTGCTCACTGTCCCAGCGAAAAATGCCACTGTTTTGGTCCTTTTCTTGCCCAATTCTTCACTCTTTCAACTCCAAATTGACATGCATGTGTTCTACAATGTTAACCCATCATCTAAACATGCTTACCATGCTAAAACTTACCTAAAACTCTAAAATAAACTGCTCCAAAATCGGCAGCAGTGGGGTGGCCGAGCCCACTGTTTTCGGGTGCTAGAATTGCTCTAGTTCTTGACTTACTTGTGTAGGATAATTGGTCTAACAAAGTGGAGTAAAAGCTTGGATTTTTCTCTTGCGAAGGGGGGTGTTTTTCGATCAAGCTAGGGAAAGAAAAGAAGAGGGGTTTTGATTTTTGTGTTGAAGAGGAAAATGAATTGTTAGGGCATTTTAAGTCTAAATTTTCAGATTTGTAATTATTTTAAAGAAATGCATTTAGGTCCCTTTTCTTTTTACACTTTAACCCTCTAGGTGCTTATTAGGCTAAATAAATCCCCCAAGTAGTAAACCTTAGTCTATTCCTTTAAATCTTGCTTTCCGTTTCCTTAAATTCCCAGACATTCCATAAGGTCTCGTATTCTTAACGAGAATATATATATGACTATCCTTTTCCATTTATATTGATCCCATCGTTGTAACCTAAATTATTACGTATTAATACGTAAGAATATACTTACTTTCCTAAATTCGGATCTTTATTCCTAATGACGTTTTTAACCCTCGTCTTAAACTTACGAGGTGTAACATCCTTCCCCCCTTAGAAACATTCGTTCTCGAATGTTCATCATAGGTTTCATGCTAGAATTGTTTCGGCAGAGTCTCCTTTATAATTATGCCTATCCACCTATATTCAGCAAACCAACAGATGCCGCACAGGGTCACAATATACATCACATATATCATTCACCAAATAATAGTTAAGTAAGGAATCAAATTACCCGTAAATATTCAACTGAATCTCCTGTAACACCTTGAACAAAGTTAAAGAGCCTCCATGCAGTACTATATTCCTTCATTTTCAAACTTGCCACAATATTCTCGCTGGTACTACCTTGTACACTTGCTTCAATTTGTAATGGCATATAGTGTTCCACCATATCTGTACTGCATGCTTAACATGACGACAATTCATGTGTATACCTGCTGCATTGTTAAAATAGCTCCATATTAGATTTGACCAATTCTCTTGTAAGAACGAGTGGTCTATTATTTCTTGATGTAAAACATATATCAGCAACATCTTGATACTATATTAATTCCAATATTTTGCAACATTTTAACCACTGGAATTTTAGATTTTCACATCGTCCATAGAAAGAAATACCTTAAATGACATTCTTTTAACCCACATTTACCTATATACCTCAGAAGGATAGGATCTTTATCTCAACAAATCTCATGCACTTGACACAATAATTTACTAGAACTTCTCATTATCCAACAAGGATTATCCACAGGGTATATACCAAGAATGTAATGCCATGTGAGACAATGTCATCTGGCAGATACTTCCCTAGCCTTGACAAACCTCATCAATCCCCACGTAGCAGTTCTTTGACCTCTTCCACTCTTTCTTGGAAACTCTGATAGTATTACATCGTGTAATGTTACCAATTTGGTACGATTATCAATTCAACCACTCTTTGTTTTCCCACCAAATTCCTTGTTTAATGTTATCTTTATCTCAACACCCATCTCCAAGGCCTGAGAATCATCTTCCCGTTGCACATATTGAGGGTAATGCTTCAAAGTACATGTTCGCTAGAAAGTTAACCCATAGAGAGTTGGTGGTCTTAGATTTCCATCATAGCTTTTTACACAATGCATTTAATATATCCAAAATGAAGTCTGAATCCCAATCCACTATCATCCTTAGGCAAGTACATTTTAACCATGTAAACCAGTGCTTAGCCTTAACATCATCCTTACTATACACCAGAAGAAAATTACAACTATTTGTATGTATATCTTTGATCACACATTTTGCAAGTCTTATAGCAGGCAGTATGCGTATAGACACACTTGTGACACACTAGTAATCAACACTGCTTTACCTCATGGTGACAACAATTTTTCTTCTCAAGCCTGTAACTTGTCTTTAATCTTCTTAATTAATTCAGCATAGTCTATCTTCCTCTTTCTAACATGGAATACTGGATATCCTAAATACATGAATGAAAATGTTCTCCTTGGGAAACCAGTAATACCTTTTTCTTGCTGAATCAAGTTACTAGGAGTCTTAACATGCATAAAAACAGAACTCTCCTTTTATTGATCAAATGGCCAGAAACTTTTTCATACTCTTTCGAAGTCTGCCTTAACTCTTTGTAAAATCATTCTATTTGCTTCTGTTGGAAATTCTTCAAAACTCCTCTTTAAATCTAACAATATCCTCCCTAAAACTTAGTTTCTTAAAAATATCTCCAAAAGTTTCCTTACTCCATAATAATAGGGCAGTCTTGACATTCTTCAGTTTCGGTATAAAAGAAATGAAATCATCTCAATCAACAACAGTGTGCCAATTTTGATTTAGTGCTTAAAAGAATGCTTCATATTCTGTCCAAAACTTGAGGAATCTAAATGGTCTACTCACATGCATAGATTGACCACCCTAAGTTAACAACTAAGGGACATGATCTAAACTTGTTCTTATTACATGTTCCACTTCCACTTGTCCATACCAAGCTAAAATAAATGTTTGTCAACATTCTATCGAACCTCTTAAAAGTACAGTCATTATCGGCTCTTTCATTCCATTACTTAAAAAGACTCCCTTTAAATTCAGTTTCAAACAGATATATATGAAGACCGCCTATTGTCCCTCTTCCATTTAATATCACTGCGTTACTATTATTAGAGTTGTTACCATTGATACACACCTCCTGACTCTTGTCGACATTCCGCTCCTCATTAACTTTTGTTGCTACAAAAGCTTCTTCAACCTGTTCTTTAGTAGTAAGAGTTACTTTTGATTCTTCTATCAATTGTGGGTCCTTAATGAGTTGTTTTACTTCTACCACCTTACCATCGTCGTCTTCCTTATTCTATTTATTTCCATATTCTTCTCCAGTATCTCTTTGTCCTCCTTATTTGCATTATTACCACTTGTCTCCTCAAGTGGCATTTGTTTTATCCTCTCGTTGGACTTACTAACTCAGTGGTGTCTTTGGCTACGTCAACATTTGTCTCTTTGGCTACATCACACTGAGTTTCTATCATCACTTTGTTGAATTCATCTATATCTTTGTACCTCTTTTATCTGTTTTCCATCATTTTATTATGGTCTGTAGAAATTCCGTATTCAACCTTCACCTATTAAAGTATCTGAACTTATACTAAGTCTTTATGCCTACTTCTCACTTAATTAACTCAAGAGAATGTTCATATAGGCCTGGTTTCATGAAAGACACCTTAGAAGTAGGTAGGTTATCATCTCATTCTTAATTAGTAAGTGCTGCTATACACCCTGCTTGCCACTCATTTCACCATAATCCGCTACCTACTGCTTAAAATCCCTCATCTCAGTCTTAGTGACATGACACTTCACTCTTCTATTCCATATTAATGTCCAGTTGAAATCACTCATTATTGCCTATGGTCCTTGCATCTGGCCATGTAACCTTCCAATATCTATCCACAGTTTCTTTTTAAGAGCCACATCATTAAACACATTCACCAAGGTCATATGAGAACTTTTATTTATACCCCTATGTGTCACCCCGCAGTGTTCCAACTATTCTGTATAGCTTTTAATATCTACCTCGTCGAGATGAGGCTTCCAAGAGATCAAATAACATCATCTTAGCATTCTGCGTGAACCAATGCATTGAAACTGTACACAAATACATACTTCGGTTATCAATCCTTCAAATAACTTCTTAACCGAAAATATGAACTCCAGAGGTTACAATATTTAAAATGCTTGACACAACTATACATTAATAGAATGCTCATCATTCCCAAGTTCTAAGTCATTTGCGAAAGAAACTCAATTAATCCCTATGTCCAATACTTCCCAACATTCGATCCAAAGTAAGAAAAATGCTTTCATCCTTATATATCAATCTTATTATTCCAGAAGTAATAGCCCCTTCTCATTCTTACATGGGAACAATATTCTTTTGCAGTTCCCTACCTTCACATAGTCAAACAACATGGTATACCATAAAACAGTCACAGATTCTAACAATTAGCGCTCAAAATTTAATTAGAGGTATGAAGGAGAAAAGAATAGGTAAGCTTCATTTTCTATCTTTGGAAGGAAAAGTTCAATCTCTGCAACTATAGAGCAGATAACGTAGCATAACAGAGTACCAATTCGTAAGATAGAGGCTACTGCAATTTATTTCACAAGTCAACACCTCATTCATGGTCTGAAAGGGATCTCTTCACTATTCGTAATTATAAACAACTTCATTTCTTACTTGTCGTACTTTCCATAATTCCAACATATTCTAGTATACATACGTAACCTCGGACACTGCTCCTGGTTCCAATCCCTGATGATACCATCCCTTAAGTGATGAATTGTTAACTTATTCTCTTATTTGGTACGTAAAAGATTCTGAATAGTTACCTTACCTGACGTTGACCTAGTATCTCCAAACCTGGTCATCATACTTCTACTCAAACTCTTTCACTTCCCTTATGGTTTGACGCACTAAGGCAAGTCCGAATTACTCTGATTTTCCCCTTCCGAGCCACTGTCGATGTCTTTTGGAACATAACTGCAACCACAATAATTATTAGGAAGAGGGGGGTTATCCTAATGACATAGCTCTATTGCACGATCTACGAGATGAAAAAGTAGAAACCAATCCTAAATGTCCGGCAGCCTCCTGCGTATAAGTATGGTGCACAACATACCCATACACAAGACTCTACTAGACACGGTCTGTAGATATTCCGAGGACTAACTGCTCTGATACCACTTCTGTCACGACCCGACCCGACGGGCCGCGACTAAACGTCCTAATTGACGCCACATCGACATGTCATTCTTAATCCCTTTACTACCGAAATCTATAGAAATTTCGGCAACACAACGCTGCTTTTACAACATCTCCCCAAAATGGGCGAGCCGACAAGGCTGCCAAATCAATAACAGAACAACAAACAAAACAGGCTAGCCGACTAGGCTGCCACCAACCAACATTATATACATAAAAGAATAGTCAAAATAAGCAAGCCGGCAAGGCTGCCACCAGATACCAACAGAATAGCAGGAACGCCCCAACACAGAGTACAACAACACTACAACCCAAAACAAGGTACAAACGTCCAACCTACAATCGCTGCACCGACTCTAAGAGCGAGCATCGACATATGATTTGACAGGCCCCGTCGTGCCCAAAATATGCATAAGTCTGAAAGATGAAGATCTGTACCAAAATAGTTGGCTCCAGAACAAAGGAGCTCTCCAACTGCTGTACAGAAGTCCTAAACTGGAGGGTCACCTATTCAACACTGAACTGCGGGCATTAACGCAACCCCCAGAGAGTCGGTGATAAATAATGTCGAGTATGTAAAACATAAAATATCAAAATCAATAACAACTGTACCAAGTAAAACAGAGTCATCAAATTTCATAAAATCGATAATCATGCGAAAATCATATCATGTATAATGAATCATAAATCATCATGCTCATGTATCAGATATAAAATCAGATAACATGTCTCTACTTCTACATGGAGGACTCGATGTAATATGTATATATATATATATATATATATATATATATAACGTGTCTCGGCCCTCTAGTGAGGGACTCGATGAACGATGCATGGCTGCGCACGAATATGACCTGGCCCGGGACTCAGTGGAGTGAAATAGTAACACTTAGCACGAGTAGATATCATGAGCAACTGTATGCAATTAAAATCATTATGTGACTCTCAATAAAATTATTACCATAAACTCTGTTACTGAAATCATAATCACTAGTAAATAATCATTTTTAAAACTGAACTGGTAGGAGTTAAGTACGTCCGCCGTACTTTCATAAAAATCATGCCAAAAGAAAGAAGGAAAGGTCTCACATACCTCTTAGGCGAACTAATCAACTCGATATTAAGGTATGCCTCGTCTAGTACTTCAACCTATAATAAGGAATAACACGCCACAATTTTGATTTTTTAATGTAAGTTATATGAATAACGGCTCCCTTATTTCTATAAAAATTTGGGCAGCATTTCCTTTGTTTATGTGCGTATCCACAATTTTCCAACAATCCAAATCAGCCAACAATTCAACTCCAACCAACAATCCAACCAACCAATCAATAAGTCATTACTTAAGAGTATGACCATAATAGCCCATATACTTGGCACATACCATCTATACAACCTTTCTTCCCACCTTTATGGAATTTAATCCCAACAACAATTTAGGTGATTAAACCACCTATCTATCATATTCCACCAACTCTTAATTTATAATAAGAAAATAGTCCATTAAGGCAATCCACCAAGTCTAACAATTAATAACAAGAGCTCAAGTCTTCTAGTTTGCAATATATTACTTTTAACCTCTTTTAAGATATCTATTGACGATCATCGCAACGTATTTACAATTTCATAACTTATATTATAATCTAACAAGAACGACCTTTAAAGCGGGACAATCATGCTCAACAATTTCATAAAAGTTGGCCCTAACATGTTACAATTCTCTAATTCTTTTTCTTACTTCTTAATCCAACTTCTCTATCAACAATTCCATATCACAAGTGCATTAACATTAAGCTTTCCTTCCAATTCCAACATGCAATTATCGACCATAACCCAATACTTCAACTACAACAACATGCAACTTCAATTATAGCATAGATTGAAGAATTTTCATACCTTAATTAAATCCCCAAAACAGTCCCGATTTTTAGTCACTGCTTCGTCAGCTGAACTTGTAACGTCCATAACTCTCTACTCCGGTGTCCTATCGACGAGTGGTTTGTTGCTTTGGAAACTAGACTCGACGACATTTTATGCTTTTAAAACACTCAAAAACTCCTAATATGCTAGGAGATATTCCCTTCTAAATTTGACTAAAAATCTGTCCAGCAGTCCCGAAAATCTGCTCACTGTCCCAGCGAAAAATGCCACTGTTTTGGTCCTTTTCTTGCCCAATTCTTCACTCTTTCAACTCCAAATTGACATGCATGTGTTCTACAATGTTAACCCATCATCTAAACATGCTTACCATGCTAAAACTTACCTAAAACTCTAAAATAAACTGCTCCAAAATCGGCAGCAGTGGGGTGGCCGAGCCCACTGTTTTCGGGTGCTAGAATTGCTCTAGTTCTTGACTTACTTGTGTAGGATAATTGGTCTAACAAAGTGGAGTATAAGCTTGGATTTTTCTCTTGCGAAGGGGGGTGTTTTTCGATCAAGCTAGGGAAAGAAAAGAAGAGGGGTTTTGATTTTTGTGTTGAAGAGGAAAATGAATTGTTAGGGCATTTTAAGTCTAAATTTTCAGATTTGTAATTATTTTAAAGAAATGCATTTAGGTCCCTTTTCTTTTTACACTTTAACCCTCTAGGTGCTTATTAGGCTAAATAAATCCCCCAAGTAGTAAACCTTAGTCTATTCCTTTAAATTTTGCTTTCCGTTTCCTTAAATTCCCGGACATTCCATAAGGTCTCGTATTCTTAACGAGAATATATATATGACTATCCTTTTCCATTTCCATTGATCCCATCGTTGTAACCTAAATTATTACGTATTAATACGTAAGAATATACTTACTTTTCTAAATTCGGATCTTTATTCCTAATGACGTTCTTAACCCTCGTCTTAAACTTACGAGGTGTAACACTACCCTCCCCCGACCCCACTTGTGAGACTACATTGGGTATGTTGTTGTATAGAAAGTTAGCTTCTATCCCTTCAAATGCTCTGATATTCATCTCTTTCCAAAGGATACAAATGAGGGCTAAAGGAGCAACATCCAATGGTTTGCGTCTTTTCCTTGATGCCCAACTGTACAACATATCTTGACTGTGTCTTCCATGGTTCACTGAACCGTTTTGGTACTGTCCAACATGAAGACACAACAGGAACAGTCCACATCTTCACCAAATCGTCCCACTATGTACAAATATCATGTCTTGTATTTAACACATAAATAAACAGGTGTCCCTTGTATCCATAAATCATCAAGGTTTTAATATACTTTCGTGGCTCTTTTATTTCTTTATATGGTATTAGAGCCTTTAAGATCTTGGTAGAGACTCAAATAAGTGTTGCCTAGTGGGCAATGTTTTTCTTCTTCCCCCGTCTTTCCTTTATTGTCTTGGTAGTAGCTCAAGTAGCTTCTGTTTACCGGTGGGCGGCCTTACGCCGCCTGCTCGGCCCATATTATTCTTATTTCCCCCTTATATCATTTAGTGCTGTCATTCTCTCTGGTGTGTGTGGCAGCTCCAGCGGAATTGGCTTCTTTCTGGGGACTGCTCTGGTGATGCAATACCTCTTTCTGGTGACTGCATCAGCAACATTGCAACTATTTTTGGTGATCGTTCTGACACATTCAGTTTTTCCCGTTGAATGTTATGACGACACCATGTTTCTTTTCGATGTACATTTCGGTAGCATGGTGACTCTTTTCTGAACAACTTTGGTGACATTGCGCCTATTCAATGATCATTCTGGTAGTGAAGACAGATTTTCTGGCCGTTGTTTTAGCAACAAGTTTTCCTATAGCCAATGCTTTTCCAACCAGATTCCCTTGGGTTTTCGGCGTATTTTTCGAAAACATATACTGTACTTTTTTATTTTTCCAAAACAGACAAACTTAGATTAATTTCTCAACTTTGAGTTTTAGGGAGACAAATTTTCTATATCTTGTAGTTAACACATAAATAAATATTCTTGTATTCATCAAATCACTAAGTCTTCAATAAATTTTTGTTTCTCTTTTAGTTCTTCACTTGTTAGAATACAGTTGAGCGTGTGGTATGTAATCTCCTTGTTGGTCTGTGATCTCCTTATCCAATCTTGAACAATCATCATATGAGGCAGCTTTTGTGGTTGAGTTGGGTTTGATGTCTATTTTCTAACATGGTATCAAAGACATTCATGCTTGATGTTATGTTATCCCGGTGTTAGGTCCACTCATTTCGGAGGAATTTTACTGGGTCACTGGAAGCACAGCTTCCTTTTTTCCTACAATCTGTATTACAGCTTGTCTCTCAAGCGCTAGACTCTTTTGCTGGCTTTACTCAGAATACTTGAAAGATTTGCAAATAAGATAAAGAAGCTAGTGCATGGCTTTTCTAAATATCTAGGTCTGTTACTTGTTAAGACCCTTGTAAGAGGATTGTTTGGTCTTTGGATAATTTGATGTTGAAGAACATCACTCAATTAGGAAAATGATTGTGTAAGGATTTGGAAGAACCTGATTCTGTTTGAATTGGTTGATTAAAGCAAAAATGTCCCTGTGCTGAGGGAGAACTAAGATGCTATGATTAGTCGAAATGTCACATATTCTATCTATGGAAATTTATGATGTTGGTCTACTCTTATTTCTTCAACACGTAGGTCTGTAACTTCATGCTGCTGGTCCATGTCAGGAATTTTCCACCGAAACAGAAGTGTTTATGGAGGAGCAAATTCCTGCCACTTTATTTTCCAGATGCCTCTGATTACTAGCTTATCTCTTACTTGTATGTTTGTCTCAGTGATTGGAATCCCCATGCTGACCTACAAGCAATGGCTAGAGCTCATCGGCTTGGACAGACAAATAAGGTTATACATCCTGCTCCCCAACTCCACCTCCCATCCAAAATGATTATAAGCCTTTTAGACCTCATTTCCATGCCAAAAATGGAGATGATTTGAATTTGCTATTGAATTCTTGACCTATATATGAATTGATAGCTTATATTTTGGGCTATTGCAGGTAATGATCTTCCGACTCGTAACAAGAGGAACAATTGAAGAAAGAATGATGCAGATGACTAAGAAGAAAATGATTTTAGAACATCTCGTTGTTGGAAGGCTCAAAGCTCAAAACATCAATCAGGTAATTAATTTTTTTGAAACTGAAATTCACAAGCTTGAAATTAATGGTATATCAAGACCATACAAATATGCATTGGTATATAAGGTTTGATAGTCTTAGATATCTTATAATCAGGTCCTACTCTCCCCCTCAACGAGGCTGTGATTTTTCAGTACCTGCTACAATTGCAGGCTGGTCTTCACCCGTTTCACCAGTCACAACTGTGCTGAAGGGAGGTTGTATATCATTGTAGCTCAAAAACCTCTAGTTTCTATGAACTTATGCAAAATTGTGTGGGGGAAATACAAGACAAAACACCCATGAAAAGTTGCTTTTCCAGTGCTTATTTTTTTTAGAAAGGTAACAACTTGTATATATAGCAAACGGCAACAAAAAGGGTAGTTACTAGTTATAAGCTCATAAAAAGAGCCAAAAGGAGACTCTTAAGACCTATACATCAATAACATTACAATCTGCCTATAAAGCCTATTAAATCCCCTGTATCCCCCAAAACATTATGTTTACACCAAAAATAGATAAGGCTAAGAGATCTCATCCTAAGTTTGTGAGTGGAGTTGCTTATGTCTTCAAAAAGTCTTGAGTTACTCTCTGTCCAAGCTATCCATCATATGCAAGCTGGGATCAATTGCCACCAATTTTCTCTCCCACTTGTACCCATATGTTTCTAGTTACTAAGTAGATCAAAAGTGGTTCTAGGCATGACCCAGCTGATTCCCAGAATACAAAAGAACATGTGCCACAAATTTGCAGTTGTTGTACAATGAAGGAACAAGTGTTCACTATGTTGGTCAGACTCTTCACTTTCGGTGCCGCACCTGTCTCGACACGACATGGGTGTGGGTGTGGGTGTGGGTGTGGGTTTGGGATCGTACTCGATCTGGTCAACCAATTTTGGGAACTTTGACCAAAATCGAGGGAGAAACTATTCAATGATTTATGTAATCAAAACAAAAGCTATGGTGAAATTGAAGAAAATGGAATACCTTGTTTATAGAAACTTTTATGTCACTCCTTTTCCTTTTATATCCTCCGGAGATTCGCCTCTTGATCAAATTTTCTCCTCAAGTTTTCCACATAATATCTCATAATTTAGGTTTATAACTCTATTTTTAGATATTTGAATTATTTTTAACCGAATTCCCGCACCCGTATCCATACCTGGGTCCGTATCCCTGAATCTTAAAATTTAGATCATGAAGGATCCGACCTCTAGATCCGCACCCGTATCGGACACCCACACCCGAGTCTTCTTCTGTAGTTTTTCATGTGTTAGGCAAGCTTGTCTAACCACAAGCCAGGCAAAGCAAGAGACCTTTGGAGGGATCTTGACTTTCCAGATTAGTTTCCAAGGCCACACGACTGTGATGGAAGTATTGTGGTTTAAATTCCAGTAGGCAGATTTAACAGTGAAGATTTCTTTACTAGTCAACATCCATCTAGGCTTATCTGGTAGTTCTGAATTGATCTTGAAATGTTCCAAAGTTTGCAGCAAAATTGCTACTATGTCAATTTCCCAGTCGTTTAGAGCTCTCCTAAAAATCAGGTTCCGTTTTTGTTGCTCCCATATCTGATTAATCTTTGCTTGTTGCTGTAAGCTAATAAAGTAGAGCTCAGGAAAAAAGGTTCTTCAGAGATCTTTGTCCTGTCCAAGTATCATCCCAAACATCAGTCTTTAGACCATTCCCAACCTTAATGCAAATGTTCCTGAAAGTGTACCATTGGTTCCTGATGGTTTTCCATACACTGATACCATCGGCGGAGTTGACTGCTTTTGTTATCCATTGGCTTGACAGTTATAATTTGTGTGATGAGCTTTCTCCAGATTGTGCCGTCTTCAAAGTTGAATCTCCATAGCCATTTTTGTAACAAACTCTGATTGTGGAAACTGAGGTTCCTAATGCCAAAACCTCCTTGCTTCTTGTTAAGAGTTATTGTCTCCCATTTGACTAAATTGTTGCTTCTTTTTTCCTACGAATAAAAAATGTCCATGTTCAGAAGATGAATGTAGCGGAGATGAGGATGCTTAGATGGATGTGTGAGCATACTAGGAGAGATATGATTGGAAACGAAGTTATACGAGGCAAGGTTGTAGTGGCTTCCTTGGCGGATAAGATGAGGGAAACGAGGTTGAGATAGTTCGGACATGTGAAGAAGTGGGGTGTGGATGCGCCAGTAAGGAGGTGTGAGAGGTTGGCTATAACAAGAGTTAGAAGAGGTAGAGGTAGGCCGAAGAAGAACTGGGGTGAGGTGATTTGATAGGACATGGCACAATTCAGCTTACTGAGGATGTGTCAGCCGAGTGTTGTCGTACTTCATGTGGGAGAGGCAGTCTGCTTTTCCTTATTAATAGTATTATTTAGTAATTTTTAGTATCTTTTTTCTTCCGTATTTATTACTAACTGTTGCTTCATTTGCTTTGTATCTTGTTATTTCACCATCTTATTTTCTTGCAACCCTGCTTTAAATTCTTCTTTTCTTTGAGCCGATGGTTTATCTGACACGACCTCTCAGCCTACAAAGATAGGGGTAAGGTTGTATGTACATCCTACCCTCCCTAGACCTCACTTTGTGGGATTACACTGGGTATGTTCTTGATGTTGTTGATGCTTCTTTTTTTTCTCGTTGCCTTGCCGCCAAAGGAGATCTCTCCTCAACGTGTTGATTTTTTCTTCTTTATTCTTGGGGATAGGAAATAAACCCATCATATAAGTGGTCGTTTTTCCCGTTCAATGCATCCACCACAAGAATTTCCTATTCTTGAAAAAACCCTTCGAGACCATAGATTTGGAGGAAGCCCCAAAAGACGAATCCATATCCAGCTAGGTGTTTGGTCAACATCCGACTAGGGCGACCACCTTTCAAGACTCAACTTCACCTTTTTCCAACACATTCGCCCGTAAGAACATGTTCAACAACTTATCTTATCCGGAGTTCGAACAGAAAGAATCATTTGTCTCGTAAACATTAATTCCATGTGCCGACTTTCAGACAAAGGTGAACCATCTCCGGACATCATTGAGGATTGGGATGTCTTGCAAGGGATTGTTAAATCTGCCAACAATATTTCTCCCAAGAATATCTCTATCAGTTGTTTATGATTCTGATTGAGTCTTTATCGCGATGCTTTGGTCCCTGATGTAGTCTAGTTGTTGACCTTGACTGCTTCCTTTTATTTTTGAGATTGGTAAAAAAAAGAAAAAAACCAGTTGTGCAGAGTGGATGAAGTGGCGGCTCGCATAAGGATTACTGTGTGACAAGAAGGTGCCACAAAAAACAAACAAGTTCTATAGAGTGGTGGTTAGACCGACTATGTTGTATGGAGTGTGTTGGCAAGTTAAGAACTCTCACGGTCAGAAGATGAAAGTTGCGGAAATGAGGATGTTGCGATGGATGTGTGGGCATACTAGGAGAGATAGGATTAGAAATGACAATATTCGGGACAAAGTTGGAGTGACCTTGGTGGAGGATAAGATGAGAAAAGCGCGACTAAGGTGTTTCGGGCATGTGAAGAGGAGATACATGGATGCCCCAGAGTGCGGAGGTGTGAGAGGTTGGCTATGGACAATTTCAGAAGAGGTAGATGTAGGCAAAAGAAGTAATGAGGAGAGGTGATTAGACATGATATGACGCAGTTCCAACTTACTGAGGACATGATCTTAGATAAGAGGTTATGGAGGACACGGATTAAGGTAGAAGGTTAGTAGGTAGTGGTGCGTTGTCCCACTTGTCTTATCATGCTACTAGTCATAGATTACTTTTGTAGTTTCTTTCCTTTCAATTCCTGCTACAATTTGGTGTTTCTTGTACTTTGATTATCGTATTGACCGGTGGTTGTCAATATTCGTTTTTTGTGTTACTGTTCTATCATGTTTTTTTATAGTATTTTGATATGACTGATTTGTTCTCGTACTGCTTTGAATTGCATGTTCTTATGCCGAGGGTCTACCTGAAACAACCTCTCTACCTCCCACGGTAGAGGTAATGTCTGCGTACATTTTACCCTCTCCAGACCCCAATTTGTGGGATTTCACTGGGTATGTTGTTGTAAGCAGTCAAGGTCAGTCGATTGTAGCACTGAACGCATTGAATACTGTCGTATGTGTAGCATAAATGAATCTTTCTATCTTTAATGCAATTTTCTCCATCCTTCTTTAAAAGTCCCCTCAGGAATAATTGTTACTGCTCTGCTTTCTCCTTGTACAGCAATAATGCTGATGTACCTTCCATCATTAGTGGTTCCTTAATGCAGGAAGAATTGGATGACATTATAAGGTATGGATCAAAAGAATTATTTGCTGATGACAATGATGAGGCTGGAAAATCGCGACAAATTCATTATGATGATTCTGCAATAGATAGGTGAGTTTTACTTGCAAGAAAAAATAGATAGGTAACTTTTGTTTACAAGAGATTCCTTCTTTAGTTTCTCTTTTTAAAAATAATATTGGGGTATAACTTTTTAAATTTTGCATTGTACATCTCCCACATTTCATTAAGTTGAACCTTCCTTTTTGATGCACCAAAATTTGAGCTATTCCTTAAATGGAAAATATTTCTCCCTTGAGAGAGAAAATTAGTATGAAGTGTTACCCTTATGTTTTATTTTATACGGCACAATAACTATTTGGGGAATCAATTAGTTTTTCTTTGTTTACCATGATTTTTTGTTAAAAGTATTTTAACTATAACAAATCATGTAGTGTAGTCCCTATCAAAAAAAGAAAAAAGAATATATATATATATATAAATTTGAGTCATAAAGGAATCAATATTCGAATTGAAACTAAAAATTGAGTGATTTCTCCGTTGTACTCCTAATCCCACCATTCTTTTCAAGATGAAGGTAATAGTTTATTGTTTCTCTATTAATTCTACAATTTTTTGTACTGCTCAGGCGTTTCACATTTTAAACAATAATTTTTAGCACGACTACCAAACTCAATGTACTATTTCTTCTCCAAACATTTTATTCTGGAATTACACGCAGGTCAAATCGAGTCTAATTTGTTGGGTCGGAGGAGTACCTAAATTCTTATTATGTTTTATAGAAATTATTATTTAAGTAATTTATTCATTCTATTATTTCTTAGATTACTTGATCGTGAGCAAGTTAGAGATGAGGATGCGAAGGCTTTTAAGGTTTATATCTCCTATAGCATCTCATGACCGGAAACTGGTTTTGTGGAATTACTCTTGTAATTGACTCGAATTATAGCAAGATTCACTAAAGTAAAGTGTTCCGGATGATTCCTATATCGTGGTTGACAAATTGAAAACTGAAACGTAACTTTGCAATTGAAATGATTCTTCTGTGGGCTTGATCTACTTACATTTTAATGACGTTTGAATTGTGTTGGGATTAAGATATTGTTATTATGTATTAGATGCTGAAAATAGTAATGATGGTTGTAGTGATGATGTTTTAAGCACTTCATATATGATAAGGTATCTTTTATATTGTTTGTAATTCGTTTTTCATTTCAAAGAAGCATGCACTTTACTTCTCGCTTAAGCTCTAGGAGCATTGTTGCTTCATTTTAGTAGCTAAGTTTAGTGCATTAAAGGTTAAATAAATGCATTTGTGATTTAAGTAGATTTACTCCCCAAAAAAGTACATATGAAATAAATACATGTTAAATAAACTTTACTTAGTAAAACCGAAAAGCAAGTTAGACACTTTTCATGAAGTATAATTTCTCTCTTTGTTGTCAACATGTTTAACTTGTAGCATAATATTGCTAGTTGTATGCTTATATTGGTGAGGCATCTTTCTGATGATAAATGTATAGGTCAATATATTTGAGTACCAAAATAAGTATGTTCATTTTGACTAATGAATCTCAGTTAGTTGACATATTGTTGATTTTGTTTTGGATAAGGTAAAGTATTTTATCAACATTTCAGAAAAAAAACCCTGTATACAAACCATATACCCAAAAAAGTAGAGAAACCTACACCAAAATATAGTTCTCTACAAAAGAGGCCCAATCTTCTATACAAACAGGAACCTCATAGTAACATCAAAAAGAAACTAGGAACAAAAGTCTGTTTTGCAGGTTTACAATATCTTGCTTGACCCCTTCAAAAGCTCTCCTATTTCTCTCTTTCAATATAATCCACATAATGGCATGACATTCCATACCCTCGGGCTCCTCTTCCGCGATCTAAAAGCGCAACTTTGCAACGCTTCCATCACTATGCCCGGCATCATCCATTGTACTCCACACCAACTAAGGACCACTGACCACAAATTAGTAGCCACTTCACAATGCAATAGGAGATAACTCACATCTTCGCCTGAACATCTACAAATTGCACCAGCTCACGTAGTTGATCCTTCGTTTTCTCAAATTTTATGCAGTGAAAATGACTCCTCTAGTAGCCAGCCACGCAAAGAAACACACTTTCTGTGCACCCTGGTGACCAAGATAGACTGATAGGGAAAAGAAGATTCCTCACCCCTATTAAACTCTGGTAATAGGACTTAAGGTGAACAATCCATCCCTGCTCTCTCGCCATCTCCATGCGATGAAGTGTGTGTTGTGATCTGCCCATACAATAGCTCGACCAGGCTCTGAAATTCTCCCATCTCCCACTCCTGAAGGTTCCACTAAACCTGAAATCCCACTGAACTTCCCCTCCATGGTATCTCAGAATCTCACGAACTCTCAGTGCCCTCTGGCTTGTCGAGCTTTTATATTTAATTTCATGTAAATTTCAAAAAGAAAATGCCGATTCAGATCAAGGACTGTGACTTTTCAAACAAAAAAAATTGCAGGACAGTGTGAACTTCATATTTCTGCAATAAATTTTGGGATTGACAATTTTGATATGGTTGGGTCATTTTATTGGGTTGATCAAATACCGGAAAGTTCGCTATTCCTTTCAGGTTTCCATTGAGGTTTGCCATCTAGGATGAGGAATTCTTATATATACGGACATGCAGTTTGGAATTGTGGCCAATAGCCAGTCTGTCTAGTACAAGCTGATAGAGTTAAATGCCAGTGCTTATAATTTTGGACTTTTTGGTGTAACTTCTTAAATGTATGCGAATTAGATACTCTAGTACGGTTTTCTCAGGTCCTTCCAAGTTTAATGTAGAACTGAATTTATGCAACAGTACATATTCATTACCTACTCAGTGCTGGCCTTGAATGTACTTTTTTGCTTGCTTATAAAGAAAAAAAGTTTACAAATATTTGGCTTTGAATGAGAGAGAAATTAATTTGATGGCTTTTATGCTTTTTTTACGGTTAGTTAATAAACAATGTTGTGATGATTGATATGCTAAATTCCTGATTTCGTTGTGTAAGTGCTGCCGTATTAAAATTTGTGGTTGCATTTTTGGCGCTGTTTTGTCATTTGTTGATATAAACTGATGAATGCCTTAGGTAGCTAATTTTGAATACGTTGAAGAAGCAGAAGCAACAGCAGAAGAGGAAGCACCAATAGCCCCTGCGGGGAATAAAGCAACTGTAAACAGTTCTGAGAGAGCAACTTATTGGGAAGAATTGCTACGAGATAAATATGAAGTGCATCAAGTTGAAGAATTCAATGCTATGGGGAAGGGAAAGAGGAGTCGTAAGCAGGTATGAAATTCATTTGCATGTTAAATTTAATTTGTCGTTTGTGCTGTTGAATGAGTTTGATGGTCAATGAAACACTGTGTCATGCCTCTCGCTCACGTTCTTTGATATTTCTGGTGGGTGGCTCTTTCTTGGACATGTTAATCTAGTCATTTCTCGCTACGGTTCCTTTTTGATTTCCAAGTTTCATATCTTATTCTCTTCCTAGATGGTGTCTGTTGAAGATGATGATCTTGCTGGTCTGGAAGATGTGAGTACCGATGGAGAGGATGACAACTATGAAGCTGAAGCAGATTCGAGTGATGGTGAGACGGCTTCACCGGGAGCACCAGTTGTGAGAAAAGCTCACAGAAAGAAAGCTCGTGGTGGGATATTCGTTTTCAATCTCATTTTTGAATTTCAGTTAGACTAATGGAAAACGATATCTTAGTGAAGGATATATTTTCTTTTGACAGTTGATTCTGCTGAACCACTCCCTTTGATGGAAGGAGAAGGAAGATCATTTAGAGTACTGGGGTTCAATCAAAGCCAAAGGGCAGCATTTGTCCAAATTTTGATGAGGTCTGTATTCTATTTCTGCTACATTTTTCTTTATGTTTTCCTCTCACGACTTCCTACCATTAAGTTTGGGATTGAGACATAGTTGTTCTTGTTATTGTTGTTGTAATTGTAGTAGTACTGACTTCTTACCACTCTATATTTGCATCTTTTGTGCATGCAAAAACTTGAAAATGTTGGAGATAACTTCTCTTCTTTACAGATTTGGGGTTGGTGAGTTTGACTGGGCAGAATTCACTCCACGATTGAAGCAGAAAACTTGTGAAGAAATTCAAGAGTATGTGCATACATCACCTTTAAAGTTGTATATTCCCCGATCTTCTAAACTAGATTATTAGTACATTTAAACTCTCTGTTGCTCTAGGCTGTAGCCATATCTCAGCTAAAGGTGTATTCAAGTGGGGTAGATCAAACTTGCCTTCTATGCTGAACCACTGTCTCTTTCTGTTCTCAAAAGTTGCTCATCATCCATTTTCTTACCCTTGTCCTTCTCTTTCTCTTGCTCTCTTATATTTTTTATGGATCTGAGTATATCGATTGAATAATTGAGATACTTGTGGGTGATTTGGTCCTGTGCCTTGGCATCAAATATGAATTCGATAATTGCTACAATTTTGATGCTGCATCAATTGCAGTAGACAACTTGATGGGGTCTAACATGTTCAATATATATTATGTTAAAGTTATGGGAATTACAAGAAAAGTTACACCGGTTGAAAGGTGAAGTAACATCACTGTGACAGTATAACCCCCCCGATTCTTCTTATGCATCTTTGGCGATGTGGTATTAATTTGACAAATTCCTAGTGCTGTACGTCTCTTATTGGATAGACATATTATATCATATATACTGACATTTTCTAATCACTGTCATACAGTTACGGAGCTCTCTTTTTGTCACACATAGCTGAAGATATCACTGACTCACCAACTTTTTCAGGTTAAGAAATTGTATTGATTCTTAAATTCGTGTGTTTATGATTCTTATTTATAGGCTTTACTTTCTCCTTTTCCTTTTGGCGGGTCAGGAATCATTTAAATATTTTTTATTGCAGATGGTGTTCCCAAAGAAGGACTTAGAATACAAGATGTGCTTGTTAGGATAGCTGTCTTGCTTCTTATAAGGGACAAGGCAAGTTTTTATAATCCAATGTCCTGTATAGCTTTGTAGTATCGAACTCTCACTGGTGTGTGGTTGTAATGGGTTATATCCCAAACAGGACCTTCAATAGAATGTATTAGATCTTTTCTGATATGACGGTCCTATTTGTTCCCCTTGTCTCATTCTTTACTTCTAGCAACTTTTGTGTTTATCATGGCTATAAAAAATCATAACTATTAAACTTAAATTCAGTTCAGAATATGTTTCGTGTCTTTATAAATTATTGCTCCAATTACCATATCTTTTGTTTTCGCACCCAACAGTCGTTTGCATCCTCACTTGTGGTACTGCGATTGCAACTTGGTCTGTTGGCATGAAAACACGAGATTCTATTCTCATGTTTACAACAACATACCCAGTGAAGTTCCACAACGTGGGGTCTGGGGATGGTAGAGTGTACGCAGACCTTACCTCTACCTTGGTAAGTAGAGAGGTTGTTTCCGAAAGACCCTCGGCTCAAGACAAAGCATAAGCCCAAGAAAAGCAAGAGAAACGGTCAAATCCGAACAAGAAATTTAAAGCAGAATGAAAATGAGAGTAACAAAAGCGAATAAGCCATGATAAAACATTCTGAAAAAAGAAGCAGTAACTAACGCATGTAAATAAGATAAACAAAGTACACGAAAGAACATACAACAACATAAATCAAAGGACATGGGACTATAAAACAATACTACGCCTACTAGTATGATAGGCTAAGCATGGCTACAATAATAACACTATAACTACCAGTAAGCGTAACTTACGACTACGCTCAACTACCTTCTACCCTTCTACCCTTCTACCCTTCTACCCTTCTACCCTAATCCGTGTCCTCCACAACTACCTACTACCCTTCTACCCTTCTATTCAATGTTTGAAAAGACAGATTGGAGTGTTATTTCATAGTTAATGCCATTTTGCAATGTGGTTGAGGTATCAGACAGGTATAAATATTATGCAACTTGTCCAAAAATAGAATAGTTGATACTGAATTTCTTCTGCCTGCAATGTCTAAAATAATTGATAACTATGGACCTTTACTCGGTTTTCATGTAGTCATCTTGACACTGTCAAATGTTTATATGTGATCTTTAATTTCCAGTAAAACTGAAGCTTTCTACCTTCAGTTGCATTGTCAGATGACAGAAGATCTTCATTAAGCTACAACTATAGAGGTGTCTTCATGGTTAAAGGTTGATAAGTATTTTCTGTTGTTTCAGGTGAAGGCTTTTTCAGAAAAGACAGCTGGCTCTCTTTTTGCTGAGGATATTGTGTCTCGGTTCCCTGGACTGAAAGGTGGAAGACTTTGGAAGGAAGAGCATGATCTGCTGCTGCTACGAGCAGTTCTAAAGTATGTAACCTTTTATCTCTGCTGATCTCTACATGAATTTAGGAACTGTTTAACTAGTTGAAATAATAGTTCTGAAATTGCGCTTTATATAGAAAGACTAGGACAGGAGTTGATTAGATTGCATTTACCAGTAGTGAAAAGCACGTGAAAGTCTGAATTGAATTGAATAGATGAAGGCTCTGAATAGTTGATAAAGTATTTTTTCTCGTACCTAATTGGCCTACTTCCGTTTCATCTATCACAACTACTTGAACTTATCCCAAAATGCTAAAAAAGTGAATACGATGTCTGACAAATTCACAGTAGAATAGATACTGATACCATTTACTCCAAAAAGTTGATTGGAGAACTTATCCTGTAGCTTACAAAATAATACTTGTTAAAATGCTCCAAATCTTGGCTGAATAACAGAAACTAATATGCTTTCATCAGTTTATGTTTCACGTCAGAATATTTACTGATTGACATTCAAGATTGCCATGTTACATCGTTGCATGTGTTCTAGAACCGAACTTGTAATTATTGCACTGTGTCAAGGCCTGGTCTTTGCTTATTAATAATCTTTAGTCTGCAATTTTGTGCGTTGACACCATTTAAACTGTCATCTCACATTTTCTCCTTGAAATGCAAGTTTATGTATTTAGGGTCACATCTTTTTCACTGTGCGTATTTATTAATTAGTTAATCTCTGGATATCGGGAGCTGGCAGCACAAATTGCGGCAGAAATTGCTAAGTTATGCTGATATTATTTTCGGTTTGCTCTGTGTTTATTGTTGTGCAGGCATGGTTATGGAAGATGGCAGGCAATTGTTGATGACAAGGAGTTGAGGATCCAAGAGATCATCTGTAAAGAGCTCAATCTTCCCTTCATAAATTTACCCGTTCCCGGAGCTTCTCAGCCACAAGTTCCTCCTGCTCCAGGAACTTTCCAAGAACTTCCAGCTTCAGGAGTTTCCCAAACAAAAGTTACTGGTCCTGGAGCTTCTCAAGCACCACATGGTGTAAATACAGCTAATGCTGGGTCTGCTGGAGGTCAGGTGAAAGCTACTGGTGATGGGAATCACGGGACAAGTGATCCTTCAAACCGACCACAAGTTTACCAAGATTCGTCTTCATTGTATCATTTTAGAGAGATGCAGAGAAGACAAGTTGAATTCGTAAAGAAAAGGGTGCTTCTTCTTGAAAAGGGCCTTAATGCAGAATATCAGAAAAAAGTCTTTGTAAGTTTTCTTATTAAACTCTTGAATACATTTGATTTCTTGTGATCTTTCATGAACATGTATCCCAAAGGGTTATTGACCCCTGATTTTTCTGTCATTTAGTGTATGTCGAGTCAGTATCAGAAAACTTAATTCAAGGAATTTCACATCCAAGTAATTTATGCTCTCTGAGATCCATAGTCTTGTGTGTCTGGTTGGGCAGGCTAGCTCATGAATGGAACTGTATTTTCTCAGTTTGTTTTCACATTAACTAGTATAGAAACTTGTGGTTCCCAACTGTATATAAGGAGAGAGTTTCTCCTCTATAATCAATCAGGCCTCAAGAATATGACCTGTTCTCTTGAGGAAGAACCATTGGACATGTTTGGCACTATAATTCATGGACTTGCTTAATTGCTTACAATTGTGTCAGTGAACTAGTTTTTGAAATCTAGGTCACTAGGTGTTGCAGCTCCATTGATTACCTCTGTGGAGAGCTACACTTGTTCATGTGGTATATTGATCCTTGCGCATTTCCTCTAGGGTGATGAAAAATTTCATGAACTGCCTAACTAAGAGATGGCGTGTGATACCAAGGTTGCGGATGAACCAAATCGAAATGTTGAAGAAGCCAATACTGAAATGATTGATCATTTCCCAAGACTTGTTGCAATTTGTAAGTAGTCATTTGCCTCCTCAAGCTTCTATTGTATGTCATATAGTAAAGGTACTGACCTAGCATCCAATCATGCACTTCTTTGCATGCAGCTTCACAAGGAATCTCTCAAGTTGCTTGTGATGGTAAACCAGATCGTTTAGGTGTCGCAGAGCTTTATAACAGGGTAAATAGTTCACTGCAAAACATACTTTGATTTCATCTCTTATCCATAATTTACACACTTGCCAGTACAAGACAATAAAACCACATCTCCCTGCAAAGTATTCTAAAGAAGATGATACATGCATCTTTTTCTGTCTGTTCTGCAGATGTGCCAGGTACTTTCTGGAAATGTCCAAGATTCATTTAATGAGAGTCATCCTAGTTCAGGGATGAGAAAGAACATCCTTCCGTTGGAATCGATTTGTCTACAGATGAACCAAATTCTGTCTTCTCCACATCAAAGTACTAATTTTGAGAGGAAACTGGTTCAAGAAGATCAGAGTTCTGAAACTAGTATATCCAGCTATCCAGTTCCTTCATGTCAAGTAGATGATAGGGTGCTAAATGCTGAGAAAGAACATGACAGTCATCCAAAAAAATCAGAATCTGGATCCAAGAGTGCTAACAGTTGTACAGTTGCAAGCATGACTGAGAGCTACGAGCACCACAATGTTACTCCTGCAGAGATCCCGCAGACGAGACCTATTTTATCAACTGGAGAAGCTGATGTAGAAATGGTGGATCATATTGAAATTTCCACCTCTAATGTTGACAGAAAAGAAGATTAGGTTCTGAGGTTGTCCGTATAGATGAAGATTAAAAGCAGATCTATTGACACTCTGTTATAATAAACGATGAACAGAGTGATACCTTTTCCTTTCCCAAGTTGGTAAGTGGGTTGTGGAGGGAGGAAGCCCTGTGTGCTGTAATCTATTTTCTCTAACATGCCATGTCTTAATGGGCATATTGTAAATGAGAATCAGCAGTCATACTTCAGCCTTCTAGTCTCATCACAAATCATTCTCAGCATAATTGCAGTTGAATGGAACCTTCATGGTTTTCAGAGAGTATTGTCGTCAATTTAATATGATGAAAATATTTTAATGTAATCTTTTAACTTCCCCACTTCATTGGTGACGTGATATGTTCTGCTTCACCTAAATAGAGGAAAGCGCCGTATGCCCCTTCGTTGAAATTGAAGTTCTATGTACTTGTGAAGCTTGGCAAAGCTGCGGATGCTTCATATTCACTTGTATAGACTTCCTTTTGTTATAGTAATATTTGGAAATAAAACTATTTTGATACAATTATTTTAAAAACATTGGCAAAGCTACAACAGTCAGCTCTACATTTACAAAAAATAAAATTAAAAAGAAGAAAAAGGGAAGCTGCTCTTCTCGACAACATTTGTTACAGATATTTTAGATTCAGTGAACGAAACTACGCAACGCTGGTGGGTGGCTTCATTGCCTGACATTTTTCTGAAATAACCGGGCGAACTCCATAAACAACCACTTTTGAGACCAGACAAGAGAAGTCTCCAATTCAAAGGTTGTGGGTTCGAGTTACCGAAGGATAAAAAAAAACACTTTTCAGATGCTATTTAGATTTCAACAAGGGTTTGAAAATTATTTAATGTACACCCAGCCACCTAAAAAAGCAGACCGCTTCTTCTTCTACATGACTTTCCACTATATATATTACTGTCAAACAAATCATTCTATTTCACGTGCAATTCACAAATTGGCATACCACATGTCTACTTTCATCCATGAATGTCTTCATTGTACTCGCATTAGATAAAGGGGGTCAAATCCCCATTTTATAATTTACAATAAGCGGTTGTTATCAGTATCCTATATCAATAAAATAGTTATTTTGAAACCGCCTCTATATTAACATAGTAGTAGAAAGAGTATCATGCGGCGTTTAGACTTCAAACATTTTGTTTTAAACCATGTTAATAGTTTCACATTATTGGTTAATAGAGAATCCAAATCAATTTACCAATGAATCAAGATTAACTCCTTTTCCAGACACAACGAAATCTTGGAGATTGTTGGCTTCAATTATTCTGCAGAATAGAGATGTATAAATCTGAAGTTTGATATACAAGCTTGCACAAACACCTTATTTCGATGCCACCATTTAACATTTAACTAGCACTCGCATAATAGCAACTTATTAATATTTGGATGATCTGCATAATTCATTAGAAATCTTCGACAGAAATCTTTGACGATCTACAGAATTCAGACTACATTATCGATGTGAATGTTATTTCAATCATAAATTGTGCAGAAAAGGAATATAAATTGTGCAGAATTCAAACCTTCAAACAAAAATCTCCCGTAGTTTGCGTCGAACTTCAAATTTTGCTACGTCTAAGTTTTATCTAATTAGATCATCAGAATTATGAATTGCATCTCGAAAAAGTGTTTGATATGCTTTTCTTCTAAACTGACTATGTACAAAAAGTTTGTGAATTATGTTTTCAGAGAAACCGTTAAGCGACTTTGTACACGCATGTTTGAACTTTGTATCATCTAGTAAGTGTAGAAATGACTTCATACAAGATCAACTCAAAATTTTGAAAAATGTATGACCTAAATGATGCAATAGTATGAATTATGCATAAAAAATGATTCCAGACAGAATTGTCTAAAGTTTCCAATATTTTGCAACGTACCCTGTTCATGAAATTTTGTTATCATACTTGTTTGAATTTTGTAACATTCAGTATTAGCAGAAATGACTATGTACAAGATCAATTCGAAGTTTCAAAAACATGTAATCTAATTTCAATCATATCTGTCTAATTAGATAATGTAACGACCCATTCGGCCGTTTTAGGCTCATTACTCTATTTGACCAAATTACCCCTCATGTAGACTCTTTTCGGTGTTTGTGACTTGCGGGGATGGGTGACATGGTTCCCGATGTGAGTTAGAAATGTTTCGGGAAGAAAAATCTAAGTTAGGAATTTTTGAAATGGAAATAATTGACTACTTTTGAGTAAACGGGCTTGTTACGAGTTTCGTCGCTTTTGGTAGGACTGGAACATCATTATTGACTTAGTCAAGTCGTTGTATCGCTTCCCGAGGTGTTCGGTTGTGCTTTGAGTCCTTATGCTAAATTGTGAAATTTAAAAATTTAAGAGTGATTTGTAAAAAAATGAGTCTTAGCATTGATAGATTCGTTTTCTAAGTGTGCGAGCAAGTAGCATCGTTTACACTCACGTAGCATACTTAGTTTGTATTCGGGAGGTCTCGAGTGAGTTTCGGGTGTTGGATGGAGAGTTTGATGTTTATGTTACTGTTGCTCCTGATGTAATCGCACCAGCAATGTTTTGGCCTCATCTGCGGAAGTTGGTCCGCAGAAGATGAATCACTATTTTTAGATCCTTTAAAATTCCCAAGGCCATATTTAGTTTCCATTTCTCACATTCTTCAAGTCTAGACTCGGCATTGGAGAGATTCAAGAGGGTTTCAACTATTTCATCTTGGGGGTAAGATTTTAAACCTTGTTTCCATTAATTACCCACGATTTCCTTTATTTATTTATTTATTTATAGATTGTGATATGATTTAGGGGTAGATGTTACACCCCGTAGTTCCAGGGCAATGAAATGAGAACGTAAGTTAGGATATAAGATTGAATGTTGGAAGGAAAGAATGTTTACATTTTCGAATATGGATTTTTTTTTGGAGGCAACGATGTGACGACGAGAAATAGTACTAGTAATCGAATTCGTTCCAATAGAGTGTGGGCAGAAAAGGAAGAAAAAGAGCTCCCGAAATAAAAAGGACGAGAGTTGGCAGAACATGACGAAAGGTTGCAGCACCGCGGTGCCGGACTGCAGGACCGCGGTGCCATAACTTCTGAGAGCTGCAGTACTTTCAGCACCGCGGTGCCATTCTGCAGCACCGCGGTGCCGAGGCGGGAAATTTCCAAGTCCGAGATATTTTGTGACAAGTGGACACGTGGGGTTCGTGGGTCCCCCTCCACTTGTGCTACATACACAAGTCTTGCAAGACTTTGCTCAAGAAATATCTTCATCCAAACCCTCTTTTCTCTCCTCCCTTCTCCTTCAAGGTTTTCGAAACCCTAAGCTTGTTTATGAACTTTTTTGGAAGAAAAATATGAAAGCAAGATGGATACAAACTTGTAAAGGATAAGTGTGTGTTGTTGTAACGTGAAAAAGTGGTGTGAAAGTGAAGCAGTTGTAGTCGAGACTTGTTGACTGTTTTGGCTAAAAGTGAAGGTAAGATTTCTTCTTCCTCTTTAAGAGTAATGGAAGTTAAATGATGTTATGATTAAGGGATGAACTTGTGTTAAGTGAAATGGAGAATAAAAAGTGCATGAGACAGTTTGGCATGTTAGCCGATTTATGGATTGTTTTGTTTATATTGGATTCGTTGGTTGTTGTTGTTATTATCGTCACTAAGTGCATGTTAGATTGAAGGAAACCTTGTTATTGAAAGTTGAAATGGTTTATATAAAATGGTTGAAACATGTATCGGATTTTAAGGAGTTATGAAAGGGCTTTGGTTTTGGTTGTTGGCCGAGTCTATCATGAAACTGTTGGATAGTGTTGTGCTGTTTTATGGACTGTTTTAATATGGATTAGGAGGCAGAATTTACATGAGAAGTAGGTGTGCGAATCACCTTAGTTGCTGTTTTGAACTACCCTTAATTGGTGCTTGTTATTGATGTTATTGGCCTTGTTTGTACGTTGTGGAAGTATGTATAAATAGGGGAAGTGCTGCCCAATTTTTATAAGAAAAAAGAACCATCTTGTGGTATATGACTTACACTAGTATCATGAAGTTGATAGACGTGTTATTTTTGATATAGGTGGAAGTAGTACTTGAGACGTTTTCTAAGTATCAAGTTGGTATAGCCGATAAGGTATGTGAACTATCCTTCCTTCTTTTGGCATGTTCTACGTACGGAATATATCTTGTGATATTGTTTCATAATTCATTCTACTCTTAGAAGTTAAGGGGTATTCATGTTATTGATTCTATGCTAAAAACATGTCTAAAGTGTTCCTAAGTCCTTGATAAGGCACATGGGATTAAATGCTGAAACTGAGTGAAAATAATTGGGTATGTTTTAATGGACGTGTTGAAATAAGCCATTGTAGCGTTAAGTGAAAAAGGTATCGATAAACGATTATATTAAAATGATTAGCACGCCATCTGCATTGAAACTAAGATATAACCAATTTGTTTTACATTTTCTAGTTCACAACTGATTAGATAAGGTTTCATAATATGAATTATTAACGGCTCATATAAGAATTAATTAGGCAAATTCGGATCCGTTATCACCAATCAAATACAGGATTATTGGAAATATTCGAGGTATGTGAAACTCTTTCTTCTTTCTTTAGCGTGATTTATATGAAAGTGAGTGTACGGAGGACGTACATAGTTCTATAGGATCTTAATCCTTAATGATACATGATATGGTAGTGCCTTTGAGTGTTCAAATGATGGTTTCAAAACGATACATGATATGATAGTGCCTTTGAGTTTTCAAAAGATATTTTCAAAGTGATGCATGATATGATAGTGCCTTGGTTTTCTAAAATGAAAGTTCATTTTAAAGATTTCATTGACAGTCAAAAGATGATTTAAATTGCACATGGTTGCTCAAGATAACTATTTGTGCAAGTGTTGTTTTTTAAAAAAAACACCGAGTCCCACAAATGGGCCGGGATACGTTATGTGTAAATACACCGAGTTCCACAATGGGCCGGGATATGTTATGTGTAAAATAACACCGAGTCCCACGATGGGCCGAGATACGTTATGTGTAAAAGAACACCGAGTCCCAAAATGGGCCGGGATACGTTATGTGTAAAAGAACACCGAGTCCCACAAATGGGCCGGGATAGGTTATGTGTAAAGACACCGAGTCCCACATATGGACCGAGATACGTTATGTGTAAAGACATAGAGTCCCACAATGGGCCGGGATACGTCATGTGTAAACACCGAATCTACAAATGGGCCGGGACATGTTATGTGTGAACATCGAGCCCCACAAATAGGCCGGGATACGTTATGTGCAAAAAGACACCGAGTCCCACAACGGGCCGGGATACATTACATGTAAAAAGACACCGAGTTCCAAAATGGGCCGGGATACGTTATATGGACAAACATCTATGATTTTGATATGACTCTCTCACTTTTAAAAAGGTACAGTTGGCTCTACTTTATATGACACGGTTGGATCTGGTATTTGATTTTCATACTTGCCACTGTCACCTTTTGGCCAGTTATGATCTTATTACTGTACTTTATGTTTACATACTTGGTACCTTGTTGTACTGACCCCATTCGGGGGGCTGCGTTCATGCCCGGAGGCATAGGTACTCAGTTTGGTGATCCGCGAGCTTATGATCTTTGCTCAGCTTTTGGGATAGCTCCATTGTTCCGGAGCTTATCATTTTGGTACAGATTATGTATATTCAGGGTATGGCGGAGCCTTGTCCCATCACATTTCATTATCAAACTATTAGAGGTCTGTAGTGTTACACCCCGTATTTCAAACAATTTGAGATAAGAACGTACGCGAGAATTGAGATTTGAATTTTGAAAAGAATGAAAAATTCCGGAAAAATCCTCCGAGCCTCGTGAAGGAAAAAGGTTTACAAAGTGGAGTTTGATTCTCAAATTTGATATTTGGGACTTAGAGAATATATTGGAATTATGAATTTTAATTTTCGGATTTGGTCATGTGGGGCCCACCCGGGAAATTTTTCGTTTTTGTGGGGCCCACAAGTTTTTCGATATTTTGGCCATTTATGAACTTTTAGGAGATGAAAATATTTTGGAGGAATCATAGGGTAACACGTGGCACACCCCCACCCCCTTGTCTTGGTCTTGGAAGACCTTAACTATTTGACTTTAGATATTTGTGAGACTTGACAAGATATTTTGTGGACAAGTGGACAAGTGGCCATGTGAGTCCCACTCCACTTGTCTTGCTACTTGAGATACACATCTATATATTAGAGGGCTTGCAAGACTTTCATTAACACTTAGCCAAATAAGCTCTCATCTTTCTCCCATTTGAGCTCAACACCAAGAACACCAAGAACACCTAGTGTTGATTAGCTCATTTCATCCACGATTAAGCCCTAATCCAAGTGTTGAACCAAGATTAACATCTCAACCTTGTGTAGCCTTGTCTTGGCCGAGAGTGTGGGTGCCAAACCCTAAGGTTCCGTCGACTTTTTGGAAGTGAAATACAATGTGGAGTTGTGTATAAGCTCATAGAGGTCACACATATGTGATTGGAACTTGAAGAAGTGGAGCGAAACGAAAACTGCGGACCAAAGTATAGCGTTCTGCCCTGGACGTTTTTAAGGCTAAAAATGAGGTAATAAATCTTCTTTTTCCGCAACAAATGGATATTACTCATTGTTATAGTATATGGATGAACTTTCATTAAGGAAGATATGAAAAATAAGGTGTGTATGCCCTACTTTGGGTGAGTGGTCCGAAACTAGCTTTTTTCGGGCCATGTGATTCGTTGATTTTTATTGTCGTCATCTACACTTGTCTCATGTTATATAATGAAGGAAATATAGTTGATAAATTTTTATAACTTATATAACATGTTGGAATGAGAATTGGATTAATGGGAATTAAGGAAAAAGACTTTGTATTGTTATAGTAATTGGCTTATGGAAGTCCTAAAGAATAAGGGTGTTGAAGGCTTCACATGGTACCCTTAATGATGGATTAATTGTGGACTGTTTTGCGGACTGTTTTATATAAATTATGGGGCAGAATTTTACACGTCCAGTTAGGCGTGTAATCCCCTTTGATTAACTGTTGGTTGTGCCTTAAATGTGGCGTTTTGGTTAATGAATACGGGCCTTGGAAAAGGTGGAAAAGTACGTAGAAACAAAGGAAATGCTGCCCAATTTTCCATAGAATTAGAGGGCATTAATTGGTATAAGTTACAATAGTAAGTAAGATATTGATAGAAGTACTATGGCCATTTTAGGTTGAAGTACTACGTGTAGCATGGTCTACTTGGCTTAAGGAATAGCCGATGAAGTTGAAGTACTTGGAGCGGTTTGCTACGTGTCGAATGGTTAGTCATCGCGAGGTATGTGGATTTCCTCTTCTCTAAGACATGAGTATTTTTATGGTATACTTACCTTATTGTTAGGAGTATACATGATTTGTTATTTGAGTATACTTCCTTGTTGTTAGGGGTATACTGTTACACCCCGGAATTTCAGGATATGTTTTTAAGAACGTACGTAAGAACTAAAAAATATTAAGGTTTGAGACGAGTAAAAATTTATCGGAATTATGGAATTATCGGAAAACGAATATTGCGACGAATGGGAAGGCGACACGTGTCACCCCTTAGTGGTCTTGGACGAAAATGGCATGGATAGAATGGTCAAATGCCACTTGGCTTGATCCTTGTGAAAAGCATCCTAACCACCCATTTGTTCTAATCTTGACCCTCCATCTTGTTATATATGTATACTAGTGCAAGACAAGCTTCTACACTTAGACAAATTTTACAAAAATCTTGAAGAACACAAATAGGTGCTCTCGGTTTTGCACTAGGGTTTCAAGAGAAAGTTTTTGTTTGTTGTCCAATAATCTCCCCACTTTAAACCAAGGTTCCTAAGGGTATCGTAAGGGTATCTCAATATAAAGATCCCGGAAAAATGGCGTTTTCGTATTAGTCGCAAGGCGGAAAGTTAAGGAGTTCTTCAACTTTGAAGTTGGAACTTGAAGATAAGTTCTTCATAAGCTTCTAAGGGTTGCTTGGAGTGGATTGAAACGTCGAAAAGAGGATCTAAAGTTGCTAAGGATCGACTTGTAATCTTGGATCATATTTGGGCTAAATGAGGTTGACATACTACGTACGGCGAATTAGACTTAGCAAGTGGATTAAACCGAAGAGGTATGTGGAACTTTCTTATTTCTTGAGCATGAATAAGTTGTAAATGTATAGTACGGTAGACGTACAAGTTTTTGACAATCTAGGTCCATTTGATATCCTTGGCTTATTTTCAGAATGTCCAAGTTGATTGAGTTAGGGAATTAACTCACTTGTTTAAATATTAAGGATATCTTGGTTTTCAAAAGTTAAGAGACTTTAAGTATGTTGAAAGTATTATTGATACTTGTTTTGTTGGAAAGTTTAAGTCTCTTGGTTATAAAGAAGTATGTAAGTTGCTAATGTATAAAGCTAGTATAACGACTTTATGGGAAGTTGGTTATAATAGCTTTATGGAAAGTTAAAAAGAGTGGTTTACTCTAAGTAATTTAAGTATGATTAAATGACTTGAAATAACGAAAGGCAAATTGATTTAAAGGCATCAATTGCTTAAAGTTTTAAAAGAAAGAAGTCACTTGATTTAGAAGCCCGAAAATGTATTTTTCTAAAAAGGTGTTGTGACTTGTCTTAAAATGTAGTTATGACTTGATACTACGGTTATTAGTATCTTGGAAGTTTTATATGAAAATGAGTCATTTTAAAAGAATAGAAGTACGTAGTACTTTGGGTTAAACTCCCGGATTTATAATGACACGTTAGTGCCTTAAGTAAACTAAAATGAGAGTGTATATAAATAAGGCTAATAAGAAGTTAGGGGGATTTCTTAACTTGCTTATTTATTGTATGATAAGCCGGTAGTGCTTATGTTATGTATGATAGACCGGTAGGGCTTATGTTATGTATGATGGCCGGTTGAGATAGGGTAAGAGTATAAATGAGGGGTAAACCCCCAAGATCGTTATACCACCTTCTTCAGGGTAAGAGTATAAATGAGGGGTAAATCCCAAGATCGTTATACCACATTCAAAGTGGATTTGCTACCCATGATGCGAGGAATACCTCATGCGAGTCCTTATGGGCTTATGCGGGTGAAATAGTCCCGTGCGGGCGGTACGACTATCGAGAAATACCTCATGCGGGTCCACACGACTATCACGGGTGAAATAGTCCCGCGAGTAGAATTGCTTAATGACATCATGCGGGCGGGTGGTCTGCTTTGATCGCGAGCTTCCTATTTTTATGTTGTAAGTATACTTTTGATTACTCATTGTTAGTAAGACAACGTATCGTTAATTGAGTTATCATACATGTCTCGATTTTGTTATAGACTTATGATTTCATTCTGATTTTCGGTTTCACATATTTGGTACATGTTGTCTTGACCTCCTTGGCCGCGTTCACCGCAGTAGAGTACAGTTCTTGATCCTCGCTCTTAGGATCACTGTTCAGCTGTTGAGAAGCTCCTTTATTCCGGAGGCTTATCCCTGGTATTGTCGGTTGTTGTACATTCAGGGGTATGGTGGGGCCCTGTCCCACCAGAGTTGTTATTCTTATAGGTCTGTAGTCACATTGTGGTTTGGGTTGTAAAGAAAAAAAATGTACTGTTTTATTTGTATAGTTTACGGAAGGTGGCCTTATCGGCTAGCCTGTTGTTATTTTATGTTTAAGCATTTTATCAGTTGTGTATGTTCCGCTGCTATTCTTTGATGTATACCGAAAGGGGTGCCCAGGTAGGGTACCAGTCGCGGGCCCGGGGTCGGGTCGTGACATATACATGACTTGTTGTTTGAAGTATACTTGCCTTGTTATTTGGAGTATACGTGACTTGCCTTCTTGAATTACTTGTCGTGTAATTAGGAAGTATTCACGTGATAGATTTTAGGCTAAAAACATGTCTAGAATATTCCTAAGTTCTTACCAAGTCTTATGGGGGATGTTGGTAAGAGTTGTTAGGAAGTAGTGGAGTCTAGTTGACCTTGCTAAGTTACTACATTAATGAATATTTATTTTGAAAGTGATGAGACTTTGATTTAAAGTTATGAGACTTGATTTTCAAAGTTATGAGATTTGATTCCTTTAAAGATTATGAGACTTTGATTTAAAGTTATGAGACTTGATTTTCAAAGTTATGAGATTTGATTCCTTTAAAGATTATGAGACTTTGATTTAAAGTTATGAGACTTGATTTTCAAAGTTATGAGATTTGATTTCCTTAAATGTTATGGGACTTGATTTTAAAAGCCTTGAAATGATTTTCTGAAGGTATAGTAACTTAGTTTGAAAAGTAAACGTGTCTTGATACTACGAGTATTAGTATCGTGTGGCTTTTATGTAAAAAGGGATCTTTTTAAGAGAGTTGAAGTACGTAGTACTTTGGGGTTAAAACCCGGATTGTTGGCATAAAATGAAAGTACCTTGAGTTTATAAAATGGTGAATCAGTTTACATGTTAATGAAAGTCTAGAAGTATGGTAACTTGCTTATGTTTGCTTGTGATAGCCTTGTCGTGCAAGTGTCGTATTCTTATGCTACCGCGTCTCTCGATGGAGGGCCGATCATCTTGTTATTTACTTGGACATACCGACACTGTTGGGAGGCCTACATGTATGCTTCCACTATATTGTTTCATGGATATGCCTGCACCGATGAAGAATTCCGGGGGCATGCGGCCATGATGCGGGTTCATTTTCCCAGATGATAGTATTATTCCATGGACTAGCTCCCCATGAGGTTTAGTGACGCAAGCGGTATCTGGTAGTTGGCTTTCGTACTTGCCCCGATCATTGGCGTGGCGAGGTACAGTAGTCGGCGCCCGTACTTGCCCGATTAGTTTTATGGCAAAGTTTCGTGATCACGGGAGTGCGGTAGTTAGATTTCGTACTTGCCCGATCGACTACGTGATGCGGAGGTACCGGTAGTTAGCTTTCGTGCCCCATCGGCACGTGATGCGGGAGGTACAGTAGTTAGCTTCGTGCTTGCCCGTGTCACACCCCGAACCGGGCGTGGCGGTGCCTACTGAGCACCTTCTGCTTAACAACTAAGCAAACTGCGGAATTTAAATAACACCATTTTTTTTTTTAAAACCAACATACGTACAAGGGCAAAGCCGACAAGGCTGCCATATAATATACATAATAAAGAGACATTACACTGTACATGAGTCCAATCCCACATATGAATACAGACCTCTAAGAGTTTTACTGAAATATGACGGGACAAGGCCCCGCCGTACCCATAACTGTACAAAAGCCTGTACTGAAAGAACTTATACCAAAAAGATAAACTCGACGTAAGGAGCTATCAAAACTCGAGCGGTCCTATACTGCCGATCACCAAACAACGTACCTAAACTGCGGCGTGAGCGCGGCCCGAGGAGGTCGACTGAAGAATGTACCAAGTATGTGAAACAATAAGTACTGTAATGAAATCATAACAGTCTAAACAAAACAGGAGACATATATGATAGCCAACCTACAGTACACAATACATAAGCGGTCATATCAAGTCAGGGACGCATGCCATCAAAGTCACTACTCAAATAACAGTACACAGTGCCTTACTAACAATGAGAGTAATCAACAGTATAGGTAGCAAATCCACGGAAACAGGTGGTATACCGATCTTTGGGGATACACCCCTCATTTATACTCTTACCCTGAAGAAAGTGATAAAGCAGGTGGTATAACGATCTTTGGGGATACACCTCTCATTTATACTCTTACCCTGGAGAAAGTGATAAAGCAGGTGGTATAACGATCTTTGGGGATACACCCCTCATTTATACTCTTACCATGTATAAAGTGATAAAGCAGGTGGTATAACGATCTTTGGGGATACACCCCTCATTTATACTCTTACCCTGGAGAAAGTGATAAAGCAGGTGGTATAACGATCTTTGGGGATACACCCCTCATTTATACTCTTACCCTGGAGAAAGTGATAAAGCAGGTGGTATAACGATCTTTGGGGATACACCCCTCATTTATACTCTTACAAGGGAGAAAGTGATAAAGCAGGTGGTATAACGATCTTTGGGGATACACCCCTCATTTATACTCTTACCCTGGAGAAAGTGATAAAGCAGGTGGTATAACGATCTTTGGGGATACACCCCTCATTTATACTCTTACCCTACCTCACTGGCCATCATACATAACATAAGCACTACCGGCTTATCACACAATAAGTAAGCAAGTTAAGAAATCCCCCTAACTTCTTATTAGTCTTATTCATATACACTCTCATTTTGGTTTACTTAAGGCACTAATAGAATAATTCTCAATTAAACAAGCCAAAGTACTTATCAAGGCACACATAGCATAATTCTCAATTAAACAAGCCAAAGTACTTATCAAGGCACACATAGCATAATTCTCAATTAAACAAGCCAAAGTACTTATCAAGGCACACATAGCATAATTCTCAATTAAACAAGCCAAAGTACTACATACGTACATTCTTTTCAAAAGACTCCTTTTTATGTAAAACCCCAAGATACTAACACCCGTAGTATCAAGGTGTGTCTATTTTTCAAGTAAGTTACTACACTTTTAGAAAACTCATTTCAAATCTTGAAATCAAGTAACTTCAAATTTTCACAATCTAGGCAACTTATGCCCATTAATAAAAAATAGACAACTTTCTTAACCTTCCATAAAGCCGTTATAACCAACTTCCCATAAAGCCGTTATAACCCTTTATGGTTTTAGACATATTCATTCCTTTTTATAACCAAGAGACTTATACTTAAAACCAAGTATCACATACTTACAAATCAAGTTTCTTAACTTTCAAAATACTTCAAGTCTCTTAATATTTAGAAAACAAGTTTCTTCTACTTTTAAACCTCAAGTAACTCACACCTTTAAAACAAGTTACTTCTTTTAAATCATGTCATTTCTCCTCTCTTAAACAATTAAGTAAATCATTCCTTTGACTCCCCTAAAGTCATTATAACGACCCTTAGGTTTTGGAACTAAGGCACTAGCCAAAAGGTTTGGAAACCACTTCCTTTTCAAGACTCTATGTACTTTAAGTAAAATACTTTCACTTTTAAGAATCCAAACTTCACTAAGGAAATGGATTATACAACTTACAATTTAAACATCAAAGTACAATCAAGGAAGTACATAGAACAAATTCTATTTTAGGCAATCCAAATACAACCAAGGAATGGATCATTTAAGGAGTAGGACATACTTTCTTTATCTTAAGGAATCATGCTAGAAGAGGAGATAGTTCACATACCTTTTCGGCTAAATCCACAAGCTAGCCGAATACGCCGTACGTAGAAGTGTCAACCTATAATGGTCACAACAAGACTATCAACTTATAGTCTCAAACGTAGAATAATACTAAGTGTACGGTCTCTAATTCTACGGAAAATCGGGCAGCACTTCCTTTGTTTCTACTCACTTTGCCACCTTTTTCAAGGCCGAATAAAATAACCAACACGCCACATTTAAGGCTCAAAACAACAACCAAACAAAGGGGATTACATGCCTTACAATACGTGTAAAATTCTGCCCCACAATTAATATGAAGTAGTTCCATATACAAGCCATTCTCGGCTAACAACATAACCAACAATTCAAAGTCTTTTCCAATTCTTTTCCAATTCCAAGTTCTAAGGTCTAACATGTTATATAGTCCTAAACAACTTCAACAACTACAATTTCCTTCTTATACAACATGCGACGACTTAAACTAATAATCGACTTGAATTGTAATCTTAATGCTAACATGCTAGTTTTTTCGGATTAGGGTTCCAATAGCCAAAACACTTATCAAACCTCATAATATATAACTCATGCTTGCTAATATCCACAACTACAATGATAAGTAATCTTAATTACTAAAACGACAAGAATTATACCTTTACAAGCCCTTAAAATTTCCAAGATTCAAAGTCGCTCCTTAGCAAATTCTTAGCTCCTTTCCTTATGTTCCAATCCGCTCCAAGCACTCCTTAGAAGCCTATGAAGAACTCATCTTCAAGTTCCAACTTCAAAGTTGAAGAACTCCTTAAGTTTCCGCCTTGCGACTAATACGAAAACGCCGTTTTTCCGAAATCTTTCTATTGAGATATCCTTACAATACCCTTAGGGACATTGGGTTAAAGTCTTGTGGCTAATGGATCAAAACTACAAAATTTTGTGTGGGCAAGCATGTCAAACCCGAGAGCAACTATTGTGGACAAGAAAATGTTGTGAAATTTTCTAAGTGTTAGAAGAGCTTGTCTTGCACTAGCTTAGTATTTATAACACTATGGAGGGTTTAGATTACAACACATGAGTGGCTAGGATGAGTTTCACTAGGATTAAGCACAAGTGGCAAGTTGACTTGGTCAACAATATCAAGCTTTGAAGACTTATCTTCTACCATGGTCAATGACCATTTTACCCTTACAAAATTTCGACCAAGACCAAGTGTGGGGGTGCTATGTGTCGCCCTCTCATTCGTTCATAAAATTCCGTAACCCTCGTGGGCCCCACAAAAATATAAAATTCCTCGGGTGGGCCCCACGTGACCAAATCCGTAAAAATAAATTTCCATAATGTTAAGAGTTCCATACTCTTCAAATAATGAATTTTGAGAATCCAATTCTCAACAACGAACATTTTTCCTTTCCGACGTTCGGAAGATTTTCTGTCGGAAAAACAATTCTTCCTTTCGTACTAATTTCCAAGTCTTGATTCCTTACGTACATTCTCTTATACATGTCCTGGAATTACGGGGTGTAGCATTCTTCCCCCCTTAGAAACATTCGTCCCCGAATGTTCTTAGTCGGTTGCCAAGCTATACAAACTCCGGCATAGTATCTATACTATGCCTAACAATCAATACCCCACAAGACCAACGATGCCACACATGGCCACCACATAACATACGTAAACATATCAATGGACCTTCCGTCCGCGACCCCTTCTGTCACGAACCGAACCCGGGCCGCGACTGGTGCCCTACCTGGGCACCCTGTTCAGGTATACATCAGAGAATAGCAGCGGAACATACACAACATAAACACGTGTGTAACAATAAAACATCCCAGACTAGCCGATAAGGCCGCCTTCCAATATATAACATAATCAAAAGTACAACTGTACAACATCAGTTCTTACAGCCCAACCACAAATGTGAATATAGACCTCTAGGAATAACAACTGTTGCGGGACAGGGCCCCGCCATACCCCTGAATGTACATAAATCTACAACACCAGGGAGAAGACTGTACCAAAATGAGACAAGCCTCCGAATAAATGGAGCTTCTGACGTCTGATAAGTGATCCTAAGAATGTGGATCCACCACCTGCTTACCCTTTCCTGCGGCATGAACGCGGCCCAGGAAGGGGTCGATACCAATATGTACTAAGTATGTAAAACTGGAAAGTACTGTAATTACAACATAAGTTTAAAACAAAGGCGGAGACATGTATGATAACAAAAATTACAGTACACGGTGCCTTACTAACAATGAGAGTAAAATCAAGGGAATACATACAACATCACAATAGGAGACTCCCGATCAAATCATGGGTAGCGAACCCATAGAAACAGGTGGTATAACGTCTTAGGGTTCTTACCCCTCATTTATACTCTTACCCTGAAGCAGGTGGTATAACGTCTTGGGGGTTTGTCCCTCATTTATACTCTTACCCTGAAGAAGGTAATAATACAGGTGGTATAACGTCTTGGGGGTTTACCCCTCATTTATACTCTTATCCTGGAGAAGGTGGTATAACGTCTTGGGGGTTTGCCCCTCACTTATACTCTTACCCTATCTCAACCGACCATCATACAATAAATAAGCAAGTTAGAAATCCCCCTAACTTCTTATTAGTCTTATTCGTCTACACTCTCATTTTAGTTTACTTAAGGCACTAACATGTCTTTTATAAAAATCCGGGAATTACCCAAAGTACTACGTACTTCTACTCTTTAAAACAAATGACTCTTTTTAGTAGAAAACTTCCAAGATACTATTAATCCTAGTATCAAGTCCAAATTACATTTTCAAGGCAAGTCACAACACCGTTAGAAGTAAAGTTAGGTTTCTAAATCAAGTGACTCCTTTTCTTATAAAACCTTAGGCAATTGATGCCTTAAAATCGAGTTGCCTTCAATTAAATCAAGCCATTTATCTTTCCATAAAGCCAATATAACCAACTCCCCATAAAGTCGTTATATTCACTTTATACCTTAGTCATATACAATTTCCTATCCAAGGGACTTATACGTTTAAAATGGAACAAGTACCTCATACTTTAAAACTCTTCAAGTACCTTTACTTTAATAAAACATTTGACATCCTTAATACTTTCAAGAAGTGAGTTAATCTACTAACTCACCCGCAGCTATTCATAAAACTAGTAAAGGATATCAAGGTCATGTACGTCTACCGTACTATATACGTACAACTAGTCATGCTCAAAAGATAGGAAAAGTTCTACATACCTCACCGGGTCAACCACTTGCCAAGTACAAAGTCCCGCCCGTAGTATGTCAACCTATAATATTCACAATACGTCTATTAAAGCCTTACTTCAAACGTAGAATATTATAAGTGTCAAGTCGCTAAATTCTACGGAAAATCGGACAACACCTCCTTTGTTTTTACTAACTTTGCCACCTTTTTCAAGGCCGAATACAATAACCAAACACGCCACATTTAAGGCACAATCAAAACAATTAATCAATAGGGGATTACACGCCTACTAGACGTGTAAAATTCCGCCCCACAAACGATAACAAACTAGTACAACTATAAGTCCAAATTCGGCCACATTGAGTTCAACAATACCAATTCTTATCCAATTTCCATTTCAATCCAAGTTGGTAGCATAACATGATATCAAGTCGCATTTGATTATAACTACCATAATCTTCAAGTAAGCAACATGCGACGATTTCTAATAAACGACCAAATAGTAATCCAATTTCAAGTGGCTTGTATAACATTTCGGATTTAAGCTACAAGCAATCCATAATACTAATAAACTTCAACATATCAACTTCATGCTAGCAACATGTAAAGCTAACAACAACAATATAATTATATAATCTTGTAACACCTTTAAAAGACAAGATTATACCTCAATGAACCTTAATCCAACTCCAATCCAAGTCGCTCCTTAGTAGTTTTAGAGCCTCTCCAAGACACTTCAATCCGCTTTTGAGACCCTTAGAACAACACCAACAAAATCCTTCAAATCTCCAACAAAACCTAGAAAGACAACTAGGTTTTCGTTTTCTGACTAACAGTAAACTATCTTTTCTAAGATTTTTCTATTGAGATATGTTTACAATACACATAAGAACCTTGGTTTAAAGTGGGAGCTAAAGAACAAGGAACAAAGATTTTTCTTTTTTTTCCAAGGTGAACCAGAGAGCTAAGCTTGATGTTCATCAATTTTGTGTGAAATTTGGCTAAGTGTTAGCTCTCTCTTGCTACTAGTAGTAATATAAAGCACATTGGAGGGTCATGATGCAAACATTTGGGTGGCTAGGATAAGCTCTTACTAAATATCAAGACCTTGTGGGTCCTTTGACTTGGTCAAGATTGTCAAGCTTGCTACTTGCAAGACTTGGTCATCCAAGACTATGGTCAATGACCATTTTAACCATGCCTAATTCGACCAAGGCATCAAATAAGGGGGTGACACGTGTCGCCCTTCCATTCGTCACAATAGTACGTTTTCCGACAATTTCATAATTCCGCTAAATTTTTACAAGTTTCAAATCTTAACACTTGTGAGTTCTTACTTACGTTCTTAAAACATGTCCTGTAAATACGGGGTGTAACATTCTACCCCCCTTAGAAACATTCGTCCCCGAATGTTCTTTCGGAGTCAAACTTATAATTAGCGACATAGTTTCCATTACACAACCCCGACATACCAATACTGCCACACATGGCCACATAATAACATTTACACAAAACAAATGCTTCAATAAAAACTTGACAAGTAAGGGAAGATGAATTTACCTGAAGGCATAGGAAATTAGTGATGATACTTCCTCAACATGTCCTCCTCCGCTTCCCAAGTCATCTCCTCCCGGTTTTCATTTCTCCACAGGACTTTGTGGGCTACATCCTTGGTCATGATCGCTGACACTGGCGATCGAGTATCGCTATAGGACTCTCCTCATACGATAACCCCTCTGTCACCTGGACCTCACTAGTAGGGAAAACTCTCGCTGGATCACCGATACACTTCCGCAACATAGAAACATGGAAGACCGGATGTACCGCCTCTAACTCTGATGGCAGATCCAACTCGTAGGCAACCTTGCCCACTCTACGGACGATCTGGTAGGGCCCAATGTACCTTGGTGAGTTTCCCCTTCTGAATCTCATCACACCGCCATGGGTGGCGCTCAAGAAGACCCAATCGTGCACGAAACTCCAAATGCGACGCCGATTATCCGCGTATGACTTCTGCGACTCGAGGCGCTATCTCTCCTGGATAAGCTTTACTTTATCCACAGCCTACTGAACCAAGTCTGGGCCAACTAACTGTACCTCGCCCACGTCGAACCAACCAATCGGCGACCTGCATTTCCGCTCATATAAAGCCTCGTATGGCGCCATCTGTATACTGGAATGGTAGCTGTTGTTATAAGCAAACTCCACGAGAGGTAAATGATCCTCCCCGCTACCCCTAAAATCAATCACGCAGGCTCGCAGCATATCCTCAAGTGTCTGGATAGTACGCTCTGCCTGCCCGTCAGTCTGAGGATGAAATGCTGTACTGAGACTCACCTGTGTCCCTAAACCCTTCTGGAAAGACCTCCAGAAGTTAGCCATAAACTGGGCTCCCCTATCAGATATAATCGACACCGGGACACCGTGCAGCCTCACAATCTCTCTGATGTACAATCTGGCATAGTCCTCGGTAACGTCGTCATTTGGAAGGAAATGGGCTGATTTCGTCAGCCTGTCAACAATAACCCAAATGGAGTCGTACTTCCTCTGAGTACGAGGTAACCCTGTAACAAAGTCCATGTTGATCGCCTCCCACTTCCAAGTCGGAATCTCAATAGACTGCAATAATCCACTGGGCCTCTGGTGCTCGACCTTGACCTGCTGGCAATTAGGACACTGTGCAACAAAACCTGCCACGTCCCTCTTCAGGCCATCCCACCAATACAAACATCTGAGGTCATGGTACATCTTGGTCGACCCCGGATGAATAGAATATCAACATCATAGTCTTTCAGCAACTCTAACCACCGTCTCTGTCTCAAGTTCAGCTCCCTCTGCCTGAAGATATACTGGAGGCTCTTGTGGTCTGTATAAATATCCACATGAACCCCATACAAATAATGTCTCCAAATCTTCAAGGCATGTATAACTGCGGCCAACTCTAAGTCATGGGTAGGGTAATTCCTCTCATGCTTCCGTAACTGCCGGGAAGCATAGGCTATAACCTTGCCGTGCTGCATCAAAACACATCCTGGCGATGCGAGGCATCACAATAGATCACGTGCGTCTAACCCTCGGAAGAGTAAGGCGGCTGTAGTCAACCTCTCCTTCAGCAACTGGAAACCCTGCTCGCAAGCCTCTGTCCACTGGAACTTGGCTGCCTTCTGAGTCAGCCTAGTCAACGGTGCTGAAATCGAAGCAAACTGCTCCACAAACCTACGATAATAACCTGCCAGCCCTAAGAAACTGCGCACCTCGGTCGGAGTAGTAGGTCTCGGCCAAGACTTGACTGCCTCAATCTTTGCCGTATCCACCCGAACACCATCAGCCCCAATAATATGCCCCAGGAATGCCACTGAGGCCAACCAAAACTCACACTTGGAGAACTTGGCGAATAACTGCCGGCTCCGGAGGACCCCAAGTACAGTCCTCAAGTGATCTGCATGCTCCTGCTCTGTCCGCGAATAAACCAGGATGTCATCAATGAATACAATCACAAATGTATCCAAAAATGACTTGAACACCCGGTTCATCAAATCCATAAATACCGCTGGAGCGTTGGTCAAACCGAAAGACATAACCCTAAACTCATAGTGCCCATACCGGGTCCTGAATGCAGTCTTTGGGATGTCTGCCTCTCGAACTCGAACCTGATGATAACCAGACCGCAGGTCTATCTTGGAGAAACACCTCGCACCCTGCGGTGGTCAAATAAATCATCAATCACGGGAGGTACCTATTCTTAATGGTTACCTTATTCACCGCTGTAATCAACACACATACGCTGGCGTCCATCCTTCTTCTTCACGAACAACACCGCGCTCCCGGGGAGATCTGATGGGCTGATAAAGCCTTTCTCCGGCAAATCTTTGGTGGTCCTTCACTCCTCAACTCATCGTGTGCCATCACGTATGGCGGAATGGAAATAGGTCGAGTGTCCGCAACGTGTCAACACAAAACTCAATCTCCTCTCGGGAGGATACCGGAAGATCATCCAGGAACACTTCGAAACTCCCTAACCACTGATCGATCAAGAATCGCACCTCGGCCTGTATCAAATACGAACGGATGATAGATGTACCGCTTCTGCACCATCTTCCTAGCCTTGAGGTAAGAAATAAACCTACCTCGCCGCCGTGTTGTGTTGCACTTCCACTCGATAAGCGGCTCGCCAGAAACTGAACCGAACCAACTGTCCCTACGATCAACGTTGGCATAACAAGAAGCCAACCAGTCCATACCCATAATGACATCAAAATCGCCATCTCCAAATCTATCAAGTCTGCAAGTCGACGATCAAATATAAACCGAAAACCTCTCAGACACCCGCCGGCTAACACCGAATCTCCCATTGGCGTAGCTACCTCAAAAGGCTCTATCGACTCGGCTCTATCCGATTCTACCCACAATAAGAGGACACATAGGACAAGGTAGAACACGGATCTATCAAAGCATAAACGTCCAACATGAAATCAATAATGTACAGTGATGGCGTCGGAAAGCCTCACGATCTGGCGGTGGCTAGAAGATATATGTGGTTACGTGGACCGCTAGAATCGAACCACCACCACGACCTCTGCGGCTGCTGTCCGTGAGTACCACGCCTCGGGCGCATAACCACGAAGGAGAAGACCCGGCCAGCAGATCACGCCGGTGCTGCCGTACCACCCATGCCGCCTCTGAGCGGACAATCTCTCCTCAAATGGCCTGCTGCCACACGAGTAACAAGCTCCGGCTCTGCGACACTCGCCACAGTGGAACCTACGCATCGAGCACGGAGGTGTGGGTGGTCCCGATCGGTGACGGTTCTGCCTCGCGAAATCCGAAGTCCGGAGCCACGACCTGCTCACGAATGACTGCTGCTCGGACCTCTTGCGAGCCGTGAAGGAGCACTCTGTCTTTGGTGGAAAGTGGACACTGATGCTGCGAAATTTGTCGCCTCAGCGCCTGAGACCACGATGTCACAGCCTCTTGGGCTGGCTCAGTCAATCTGGTCCTCCTCTCTCTATCCTCTATCCACTGCGTATGAGCTGCATCCGGGCGATGTCCATACCGGGCTGAAGAGCCACACCCAAGCACGCGGTAATCATATGACGGTCAAGCCCCATCACAAAACGATGAACCCTATCCGCCATGTTAGCTACAATAGTCTGCGCATGTCTGGCCAAGGAGTCAAACTCCAAGCTATACTCCCTGATAGTCCTCCCGTTCTGCCTCAAGGTCAAGAATCATCTGCAGGGCTCTCATCACAGGAGGCAAAAAGTGAACCATGAAGGCCTCTGTAAACTCCTCCCAAACAAGCTGGAAGAGCATCATCACCTCGAAAGCAACCACGACTCAAACGGTTCAGTATGATATCGCGCAACCGGTAGGAAGGCTAGCGTAACAGAACTCTGTCTCCTGAAGCCCTAAGAACTGCATGGTCAGTAGGCTGCGAATGAACTCCTGCGGATCCTCATCCGACCTCGAACCATAAAACTCAGGTGGATGACAACCCAGAAAATCTCTAACATGGCCGCATGGCCCAGGGTGCTTTGCTCACTGTCGTATTTGTCCGACTACTATACTGATCAATAACCGGATCTGTTCCCCGTAGTCTCTATACTCAACACCAGTGCGGGCTGGAGGCTCTGCACGGAACCTCTGGAGCTCTTTGCGCTCTCGCTCTCTAATCTTCGGTGTGGCTGAACTCGCCGACCCGCCTACTACCTTAGGCATAGCCTGTGCCCGAGTCCGTGAAACCCTTTGAGTACCGCTAGAAGCTCCTGCTGCTGCCTTGCCACGGGCCACGATCGCTACGTGGAGGCATATACATTTCATAAGACTAGGTCGGAGAGGATTCATCCTAATAAGACGACTCTCTTGCACGATCTCGAGAGAGAAGAATGGAAACCAATCCTAAATGTCCTGCGACCTCACGATTATAGATGTGGTGCACAACACACCGATAATCAAGACTCTACTGAACACGGTGCGTAGACACTTTCCGAGGACTAAGCGCTCGATACCACTTTTGTCACGACCGACCGGGCGCGATCGTGCCCTACGGGCACCTGTTGTATACATCAGAGAATAGCAGCAGAACATACACAACATAAACACGTGTGTAACAATAAAACATCCCAGGCTAGCTGATAAGGTCGCCTTCCAATATATAACATAATCAAAAGTACAACTGTACAACATCAGTTCTTCTGACCCAATTCTGAATGTGAATACGGACCTGCAGGAATAACAATCATTGCGGGACGGGGCCCGCCATACCCCTGAATGTACATAAATCTACAACACCAGGGAGAAGACTGTACCAAAATGAGACAAGCCTCCGAATAAATGGAGCTTCTGACGTCTGATAAGGGATCCTAAGAATGTGGATCCACCACCTTACCACTTTCTGCGGCGTGAACGCGGCCCGAGAAGGGGTCGACACAATATGTACTAAGTATGTAAAGCGGAAAATCGTAATTACAACATAAGTTTAAAACAAAGCCGGAGACATGTATGATAACAAAAATTACAGTACACAGTGCCTTACTAACAATGAGAGTAAAATCAAGGGAATACGTACAACATCACAATAGGAGACTCCCGATCAAATCATGGGTAGCGAACCCATAGAAACATGTGGTATAACGTCTTAGGGTTCTTACCCCTCATTTATACTCTTACCCTGAAGCAGGTGGTATAACGTCTTGGGGTTTGTCCCTCATTTATACTCTTACCCTGAAGAAGGTAATAATACATGTGGTATAACGTCTTGGGGGTTTACCCCTCATTTATACTCTTATCCTGAAGAAGGTGGTATAGCGTCTTGGGGGTTTGCCCCTCACTTATACTCTTACCCTATCTCAACCGGCCATCATACAATAAATAAGCAAGTTAGAAATCCCCCTAACTTCTTATTAGTCTTATTCGTCTACACTCTCATTTTAGTTTACTTAAGGCACTAACATGTCTTTTATAAAAATCCGGGAATTACCCAAAGTACTACGTACTTCTACTCTTTAAAACAAATGACTCTTTTTAGTAGAAAACTTCCAAGATACTATTAATCCTAGTATCAAGTCCAAATTACATTTTTAAGGCAAGTCACAACACCGTTAGAAGTAAAGTTAGGTTTCTAAATCAAGTGACTCCTTTTCTTATAAAACCTTAGGCAATTGATGCCTTAAAATCGAGTTGCCTTCCATTAAATCAAGCCATTTATCTTTCCATAAAGCCAATATAACCAACTCCCCATAAAGTCGTTATATTCACTTTATACCTTAGTCATATACAATTTCCTATCCAAGGGACTTATACGTTTAAAATGGAACAAGTACCTCATACTTTAAAACTCTTCAAGTCCCTTTACTTTAATAAAACATTTGACATCCTTAATACTTTCAAGAAGTGAGTTAATCTACTAACTCACCCGCAGCTATTCATAAAACTAGTAAATGATATCAAGGTCATGTACGTCTACCGTACTATATAAGTACAACTAGTCATGCTCAAAAGATAGGAAAAGTTCTACATACCTCGCCGGGTCAACCACTTGCCAAGTACAAAGTCCCGTAGTATGTCAACCTATAATATTCACAATACGTCTATTAAAGCCTTACTTCAAACGTAGAATATTATAAGTGTCAAGTCGCTAAATTCTACGGAAAATCGGACAAAGACCTCCTTTGTTTTTACTAACTTTGCCACCTTTTCAAGGCGAATACAATAACCAAACACGCCACATTTAAGGCACAATCAAAACAATTAATCAATAGGGGATTACACGCCTACTAGACGTGTAAAATTCCGCCCCACAAACGATAACAAACTAGTACAACTATAAGTCCAAATTCGGCCACATTGAGTTCAACAATACCAATTCTTATCCAATTTCCATTTCAATCCAAGTTGGTAGCATAACATGATATCAAGTCGCATTTGATTATAACTACCATAATCTTCAAGTAAGCAACATGCGACGATTTCTAATAAACGACCAAATAGTAATCCAATTTCAAGTGGCTTGTATAACATTTCGGATTTAAGCTACAAGCAATCCATAATACTAATAAACTTCAACATATCAACTTCATGCTAGCAACATGTAAAGCTAACAACAACAATATAATTATATAATCTTGTAACACCTTTAAAAGACAAGATTATACCTCAATGAACCTTAATCCAACTCCAATCCGAAGTCGCTCCTTAGTAGTTTAGAGCCTCTCCAAGACACTTCAATCCGCATTGAGACCCTTAGAACAACACCAACAAAATCCTTCAAATCTCAACAAAACCTAGAAAGACAACTAGGTTTTCGTTTCTGACTAACCCGTAAACTATCTTTTTCCAAGATTTTTCTATTGAGATATGTTTACAATACACATAAGAACCTTGGTTTAAAGTGGGGAGCTAAAAAAACAAGGAACAAAGATTTTTCTTTTTTTTTCCAAGGTGAACCCGAGAGCTAAGCTTCAATGTTCATCAATTTTGTGTGAAATTTGGCTAAGTGTTAGCTCTCTCTTGCTACTAGTAGTAATATAAAGCACATTGGAGGGTCATGATGCAAACATTTGGGTGTCTAGGATAAGCTCTTACTAAATATCAAGACCTTGTGGGTCCTTTGACTTGGTCAAGATTGTTAAGCTTGCTACTTGCAAGACTTGGTCATCCAAGACTATGGTCAATGACCATTTTAGCCATGCCTAATTCGACCAAGGCATCAAATAAGGGGGTGACACGTGTCGCCCTCCCATTCGTCACAATAGTATGTTTTCCGACAATTTCATAATTCCGCTAAATTTTTACAAGTCTCAAATCTTAACACTTGTGAGTTCTTACTTACGTTCTTAAAACATGTCCTGTAAATACGGGGTGTAACACCTTCTCACAAAACTCGAATGTTACAGTCTTATCACAAACAAGATCTTTAGAGGTTACTTTCTTTCCTTACTTGTCATACTTTCTCGTACCTTCAAACTTATCTAGTACACGTACAAAAATCTCAAATATTGTTTCTGTTCTCCAATCCTTGGAGTTACTATCCATACTTTGCCATAAACTACTTGAATTTCCGCTAAGGCTCTTCTCGGTCCTTACGACCTGGTTCCGGTGGAACACATCCACGAACTCGTACAACAATTAACTAAACTTGGGCCTTGCATCCTCGGGACCCTACCACATAACGGGACCATTTCTAATTAACATCACCCCAATCCATACTACCGGTTGACCCGAAATGAGTCCATAACCCGACTCATCGTCACACTTAACTTCTCTTTCTTAGTCTGAAATAAATCTTTCTGTTATCTCAAGGTACTTCTCACCCTATCCCCCTATTCACTAGAGGTTCGTCACATAAGCCAAAGTATTTCTACTGTACATCCTTCCCTATCGGTCTTACACTTGTTATGGGGTAACTACAACTTGTGAACTCTACTGTTACACCCCGGAAATTCCAGGATATGTTCATAAGAACTCAAAAATATTAAGATTTGAGACGAGTAAAAAATTATCGGAATTTTGGAATTTGTCGGAAAACGAAATATTGCGACGAACGGGAGGGAGACACGTGTCACCCCCCTTACATGGTCTTGGACGAAAATACATGGATAGGATGGTTATTTGACCATAATTTAAATGACCAAGTCTTGCAAAGACTAATAGCTTGATATTGTTGACTTAGTCAAGGCCACTTGGCTATGATCCATGTGAAACTCATCTAGGCCACCCAATTGTTCTAATCTTGACCCTCCATTATGTTATATATGTCTACTAGTAGCAAGACTAGTTCCCACACTTAGAAAATTTTCAAGAATTGTGAGAAAAACCTAGTGAAGCTCTCGGGTTTGGCATGCCTTAGGAGAGGAAATTTTTTGTTTGTTGTCCAATAAGCTCCATACTTTAAACCAAGGTACCTAAGGGTATTGTAAATGTATCTCAATAGAAAGATCCCGGAAAAATGGCGTTTTCATATTAGTCGCAAGGCGGAAAGTAAAGGAGTTCTTCAACTTTGAAGTTGGAACTTGAAGATAAGTTCATCATAAGCTTCTAAGGGTAGCTTGGAGTGGATTGGAATGTCAAAAAGAGGCGCTAAAGTTGCTAAGGATCGACTTGTGATCTTGGATCATATTTGGGCTAATTGAGGTATAACCTTCATTTTACTTTTGTAATTGAAGATTCCACGTTATTATAAGTTAGAAATGATCATGTGATATGTGTTATGAAGTTTGATAAGTGTTATGGAAATGTGGAAGCTCAAATCCGAAAATGACATGTTTAGCCATTTGAAATTGAAATCCAATTTGATCGATAAATTGAATTGTCTCATGTTACCTACTTGAAGAATGTAGTAACTATAATCGATTGCGGCTTGATATCATGTTATACTAAACAACTTGAATTGAAAAGGAATTGGAAAGATTGTTATGTTGTTACACCTTTGGCCGAGAATGACATTATATGTTGGACTAGTTTGTTATAAATTGTGGGGCGGAATTTTACACGTCTTGTAGACGTGTAATCCCCTATTGATAACTACATTGATTGAGCCTTAAATGTGGCGTGTTTGGTTATTGAATTAGGCCTTGAAAAAGGTGGCAAAGTATGTAGAAACAAAGGAAGTGCTGTCCTATTTTCCGTAGAATTTAGTAGCTTTGCACTTGAAATATTCTACGTTTGAAACTAGAAGTTAATAGACATACTATGGTCATTATAGGTTGACATACTACGTACGGTGAATTGGACTTAGCAAGTGGATTAAACCGAAGAGGTATGTGGAACTTTCTTATCTCTTGAGCATGAATAGATTGTAAATGTATAATATGGTAGACGTACAAGATTTTGACAACCTAGGTCCATTTGATATCCTTGGCTTATTTTTTTAAGAATGTCCAAGTTGATTGAGTTAGGGAATTAACTCACTTGTTTAAATATTAAGGATATCTTGGTTTTCAAAAAGTTAAGAGACTTTAAGTATGTTGAAAGTATTATTGATACTTGTTTTGTTGGAGAGTTTAAGTCTCTTGGTTATAAAGAAGTATGTAAGTTGCTAATGTATAAAGCTAGTATAACGGCTTTATGGGAAGTTGGTTATAATAGCTTTATGGGAAGTTAAAAAGAGTGGTTTACTCTAAGTAATTTAAGTATGTTAAATGACTTGAAATAACGGAAGGCAAATTGATTTAAAGGCATCAATTGCTTAAGGTTTTAAAAGAAAGAAGTCACTTGATTTAGAAGCCCAAAAATGTATTTTTCTAAAAAGGTATTGTGACTTGTCTTAAAACGTAGTTATGACTTGATACTACGGTTATTAGTATCTTGGAAGTTTTATATGAAAATGAGTCATTTAAAAAAATAGAAATCGTAGTACTTTGGGGTAAACTCGGTTATTATGACATGTTAGTGCCTTAAGTAAACTAAAATGAGAGTGTATATGAATAAGGCTAATAAGAAGTTAGGGGGATTTCTTAACTTGCTTATTTATTGTATGATAAGCCGGTAGTGCTTATGTTATGTATGATAAGCCGGTAGGGCTTATGTTATGTATGATGCCCAGTTGAGATAGGGTAAGAGTATATCTGAGGGGTAAATCCCCAAGATAGTTATACCACCTTCTCCAGGGTAAGAGTATATCTGAGGGGTAAATCCCCAAGATAGTTATACCACGCCTTGGTAAGAGTATAATTGAGGGGTAAATCCCCAAGATAGTTATACCACCTGTTTCCGTGGATTTGCTACCCACGATGCGAGGAATACCTCATGCGAGTCCTTATGGGCTTATGCGGGTGAAATAGTCCCATGTGGGCGGATACAGCCTATGTGAGGAATACCTCATGCGGGTCCGCATGACCTAAGCGGGTGAAATAGTTCCAGGAGTAGGATTGCTTAATGATACTGCAGACGGATGGTTCTGCTTTGATCGTGAGCTTCCTATTTTTATGTTGTACGTATACTCCTAGTTACTCTCATTGTTAGTAAGGCCTTGTGTCGTTAATTGAGTTATCATACATCTCGATTTTATTATAGACTTATGATTTCATTCTGATGCTTTCGTTTCACATATTTGGTACATGTTGTCTCGACCTCCTTGGGCTGCGTTAAATCGCCGGTAAGTCTGAGTTCTTGATCCTCGCTCTTAGGATCACTGTTCACCGTTGAGAAGCTCCTTTATTCCGAGGCTTATCCTGGTATTGTCGGTTCTTTGTACATTCAGGTATGGCGGGCCCTATCCCGCTGAGTTGTTATTCTTAGAGGCGTAGTCACGGTGTGGTTTGGGTTGTAAAGAAAAAAATGTCTTGTTTTATTTGTATAGTTTACGGAAGGTGGCCTCATGGCTAACTTTGTTGCTATTTTATGTGTAAGCATTTTATCGATTGTGTATATTCATTGCTATTATCGATGTATCGAAAGGGGTGCCCGGTAGGGCACGATCGCGCCCGGTCGGTCGTGACAAAAGTGGTATCGAGCGATTAGTCTCTGAAAGTGTCTGGGCCGTGTCTAGTAAGTCTTGATTATCGGTGTGTTGTGCACCACATCTATAATCAGGAGGGCTGCAGGACATTTAGATTTGGTTTCCATTCTTCTCACTCTAAGATCGTGCGATAGAGCTGTATGGTTAGGTCGTCTCTCCCTAACAAGTTATGTTGTTTGCGCCACGAGAAAGCGTGATGACCGGAAAGATTATGTGGATTGCGTATCGGGTTGGTAATGTTTGTAGTATAGTTGGTATTGGGACATACAACTATACAGATTTATGTATGGGGGTCACGTATGTGTTGCCTAGGATGATTTTAGATTACCAGGATTTGGTAAGGACTAAATAAATACCGGAAAGGTATGAACAGTTAAGGAACTCTCATCAAGGTTTTACGTGCTAATTTGAGATAATTAGGTGATGATGAGTTGTGTGAGAATGTAATGGACCCTTAAGAGGTTAATTAAGGGACTTAATGTAAGACTATGTTAATAGATTGAGCTACGTAGTGGGATTTCAAGAATGGTACGGGTGAGATCCGTATGGAGTAAGTATGGTTGTTGTGGACAAGACAACCCGATTATAGTATATTGAGAAGTTTTTGTACCCGTTTATGGGGGGACTGATAAGTTAGGCTTGGAGCATGGGAATTGTGAGCCTAGGAATGTTGATAATCACCGAGACCTTAGATATATAAGGCCTTCTCGGGTAGTAAAAAGTTAAGACAGACCAAGGGAAAGAGTTAAATACGACGCCGAGTCGCGTTGGGGACCTTTTAAGGGTCGCCCCATAGCTTGAAATGAAATGGGATCAGTTGGAAGTAGTCCCGCTACGTGACAGGGTCACGAGGGTGCAAGGCCCAAGTCTAGTTAATCATTTTACGGGTTCGTGGACGTGTTCCACCGGAACCAGGGTGTGAGAGCCGGAAATGGCCTTATGCTGTTTAGAATAGTAACTCCAAAGATTGGAGGCCCGAATCTGTATGAAGGCTATGTACGTATGCTAGTATAAGTTTGGAAGTACGGAAAGAGTACGACCAGTGATGAAAAAAAAGAGAGCAACCAAGTGTAAAGAAATGAAGCCTGAATCCATGAGGACCTTTCATGACGACTACACCCGTGAGTGTTGGGTGGTAGCTGAGCGGGTAGATAATAATTACCGGTAACGATACAGTCGTTGGACCCAAGCAGACCTAGCAGAGCTGTTATGACATACGTTGAGGTCATTATGAGTACGAACTAGTTGGCCTCTTGTTATGCCAACGTGGACTACAGAAGAGAGATTGATTACCGGTTCGTGGCGGTTATCGAGTGGAAAAGAAGAGAAGTGGTAGTAACCAGTGAATTATCCTTCCTTCTTTGGCATCATTGTTTTTCTTTTTAAGTCTGTGTGACTTGTTCACTTGAGGTAAATTGACGCAGAAAGTAAGTAATAATTGAATTTGAAGGAATTTATGTTAAGTGCCCTTGGAGGTACTTGGAGTTGGTTTGGTGTGGCGGTCAGGGCCACGACCTTCCGGATAATTTCAGGAAAATGTGCAAGGCAAGAATAAAATAAGTACGAGTGTTGCCGGCGGAAGGCTGAGGGCATCTTAGGTAGATTTTGAAAATCTATACGATTAAGGTGGCGCTTGATGATTTAGATTTTGATAGAGAGATAAGTTCTCTCCCCCACGAAAAAAGACAGTTTTACGTATTATGGGGTTGTGTGTACCCATGTTGTTAGACGAAGGATAGGAGACTGGTAAGGTCTTTAGAATCATCATGCCATAGGTTACAATTTTAGGTAACCGTGGGAAAAGTATTGTGTTGGGGTAATTAAGAACGACGTTACGAAGTGGTCGAGGAAATGTCGTAAGGAAAATGCAGTGAATGCGATATATGAAACTGTACGATTATGAATCAAGATAGAAATACTTTTGCTAATAATAAGCCTAAGGTAAGGATATGGCCAGAATGATAAAGGAGAATACGACTATGGTTATGTAATTGGCACGAGATATGATTACCCCAGACTAGTGTAAGACCATTAGTAAATAATGGGCAGTAAGAACACCTCGAGGAAAGGTGGTAGCATCGGGTTACTACTTGACCAGATCAAGGAAATCTCCCCCCCTAAATTATGATTGACAGGAAGTCTTAGCCAGGAGGCAAGCAAAAGAATCAATTCTAAGTTTGTGACCAAGTTTGGTTGTAATAGAGAAAGGGAAACATGAACCATAAGTGAGATTAAGGATATCCTATATCATCCGGGGAAAGCCAAGACAGTGACAGATACTCTTAGTCGTGGGTCTATGGGTAGTCTGTCAGATGGGCGGCAGTGAAGTAACGACCCGTTCAGGGCAGTTCGTGCCTTACCGGGCACCCTAGTGATACATACATCAGAGAAAATCAGCGGAACATAAAACATGAGTCATTTAACAAGAGATATAATAAATAAACAGGCCAACCAAAACAGTTGCCTTCAGTATATACATAAAACCTGAACAGTTTAATCCTTTTACAACCACACTTGCAGCGATTACTCTACAGGACCTCTAAGATATCTGATGACTATGACGGACGGGGCCCCGCCATACCCTGAATGTACAAGAACCTCTGACTCGAGGAACACTGCAAAAGATAAGCCTCGGAAAGCGGAGCTTAATCTGTTGGCGTGATCCTATGGCGAGGATCCACGGCCGATGTACCTCTACTGCGGCGTGAATGCGGCCCCGAAGGAGGTCGATAACAGTACCAAGTATGTGAAGCGTAAAAATCGTAATGAAATCATAATAGTCTATATAAAGCGGGAGACATGTATGATGACCAACTGATTCACAACATAAGCGATCATGTCAAGTCGAGGACTCGCCTCAAGTCGTCCACCGTGCGTGGAACTCCTTCCTCATCGGCGATCTAGGTACAAATCGGGTGATACGTAACATGTCTCGGCCCATCTTATGGACCAAGTATAGAAGCAGTGGGATACATTCCGGATGAACGTGGTCGAGTGAAATACATTCCGGATGAGCCGGTAGTCGAGTGAAATACATTCGGATGAGCCGTGGTCGAGTGAAATACATTCGGATGAACCGGTGGTCGAGTGAAATACATTCGGATGAACCGGTGGTCGAGTGAAATACATTCCGGATGAGCCGTGGTCGAGTGAAATACATTCGGTTCATCCCATGAACCGGTATAGAAACGTCCATAACAAATCAGCCGGCCCTCCATCGAGAGACGTGGTGGAATAGAAACACAATATTTGCACAACAAAGGCTATCACAACAAGCATAGGCAAGTCACATACTCAAGGTACTCTCATGTTATGTCAAAGTCCGGGTTTTAACCCCAAAGTACTACATACGTTAAGCTCTTTTTTTAAAAGAGATACATTCCTTTGTAAAAGTCACCCGATACGTAGCATAAAACTAGAGTGATCCACATTATTAAGTAAACCAGAACACCTTCTTTTTAAAATCAAGTAACAACATTCTTTTCCTAAGGTTCCAGTTTGCCTAATTTTAATTACTCAAGCTTCTCCTTTTCAAAAGGTTTCATAGTTCATAATTTTAATCCCTTAAAACAATTTAAGAAACATATGCCTTACGTGTGAGTAGTTTATTCTTATTTAACATTCTTAATACTGACCATGATCTAGAAATGTAATATCATTTTGTCTTATCTTAGCTTCATGCGGATGGAAGTTTCTCTGGTTTTAATAATACTTAATTAATCAAAACATTTCCTTTTTATTAACAGCAGATGGTTTGTCGATACACATCACGATTTCGAAATCGATAAAACATTCTTAAGACGTTATACCTAACTTCCCCTAAAGCTAGTATAACACTTAAGGTTTCAGAAACCCAGTACTACTCTTTCTTTCAAAGCGATTCATAAATCTTTTGAAATACATCAAGTTCTGCATTAACACATAACAAGCGATTATAGTTCGAATCGATTACCTTTTGAAAATCACAACTCATTTTCTTACCTACGTAAAGTTTATAACCAACTTCCCATAAAGCCGTTATAACACTTTATGTTTAAGCCAAACAAATACACTTAGCACATGTACGTCTACCGTACTACATAGTTCACACATATCATGCTAGAAAAGATAGGAAGAGGTTCACATACCTCGCGACGAGTATCGACTAATAGCAAAACGCCCCAAACAGTCGGCTACTCCTTAAGCCAAGTGGATCACTCCACTCGTAGTACTCCAACCTATAAGGCCACAAGGCGCTTATTAACATCTAGATCTCAACGTTCCATATTCTACAGAAAATTCGGCAGCACCTCCCCCCCCCCGCCACAGCGTAAATCTCCTCCTCTATCGAGGACGGCTACCAAGCCAACCGGGGGTTTACGTCTAACCGGATGTGTACAATTCTACTATCTTTGCAATACTATACAAGTCTCTGTCTGATACCCTATGTAATTACTGATTCGTTCGATTCTTTATTCTTGGGCTTAAGTCAAAAGACATTGCGAATACTAAGTAGTTCCATATATAGTATACTTGACTATATATTCAACCAAACATGTAATTTCCAATTACAATAGAGACAAGATAATTACCTCGATAAGCCCAAAATTATCCGAGTTTAATGTCGCTCTGAGCAAGGTTTAGCTCTACTCAATGCGCTCGTCCGCTCCAAACAACCCTTAGAAGTTCTAACCAACTTCTACTTAAATACTTGACCAACTATGAAGATTTCCTTAGGGTTTCGGTTTGAGACTAAAAAGGACAAAGGTAGTATATCCGTATTCTACGTATAGAGGTAACTTTTGGAATACTTCAAGGTATAAGGCTAAGGTATTTTGGGCATTATAACAATACTAGGAGAGTATTTCTATACCACAACAAGGGTATTATCTAAAGTAACTAGGCTAGGGGTACCCGCGAAGCCTCACTCAAAGGGGGCCTCTACCAAAGCTCCACAAAGGGAGGGCTTTGGGCGATTTCAACTCACAAAGGGAGAGATTTCAAGACTTGGAAAATGATTTTTGGATGAAGAAAGTTCATCAACTAAGGGGTATTTATAGCAAACCCAAAGGCCAACCAATGGCCAAGATCTAGCCAAGTGCAAGGCAAGTGTAAGGCGAATCAAGCCAAGTGCACCCTAACCTACTCCAAAACACTCACAAAACAAGCCACAATCTGAGGCCAAAAGAGGAGCGATCGGCGAGGCCAACAAGGCCTCTTGGGCGCCAAATCGTCAACCTTCCCACTTGCTTCCAATGTGAGGTGACACATGTCACCCTCCGTTGGTCCAAAATATTTCGTCTCTCGGAAAAATCCGCAAAATTATAAATGACATAGCGGAATTTTCCTACGAAGCTAATGGAAACGTTTAGTCGGAAAAGCGACTGGCGACACTTGTGCCCAAATTTCGAATCAATGCCTAACTTAAGGCTCAAATTTCGTCGTCGTCCATACATACATACTGCGGAAATACGGGTATAACATTCTTCCCTTAGAAACATTCGTCGAATGTTCCTTCAAGGTCTCAAAACAAGCAGTGCGATATAGTCTTCACTACTATACTTACGAAACCATACGTGCCACACTGGCCACCAAAATAACGGCGCACAAATACTTAAACCCAAGCCAACGAGGCGCACCTCTAATCATCACAAAACCCGCACGAGGTCTAAAATATACTCCCTTCACACCTTCATTTCACGGAAGAAAGCGATCACACACGCGTTCCTTCTCCCTATCGTAGTATCCTTCTCGAACACTAGAACTCTTCTAGTATACGTACCACACTTCAGTCATCTCTTCAGTTCCCAAAACCTTGGAGTCACCACCTCCTAACTTTGTCATCTCTAGACGTAATATCCCCTAATGCCATTCCCGGCCTTCACGAACGATTCTGGTCGAACACATCCACAAACTCATACGATGGTCGTCTAAACTCTGCCTAGCACCCTCGTGACCCTACCACTGGCGGGACCACCGAACTGGCCCCACCCCAAATCGGGTTCTGGTTTGACCATAAATGGTCCTAAACCCGACCCCAACCGTGCAAACTCTTGTTCCCGATCCGAACAATCTTACTAATTCACATCATGAAAGCTACCACTTCCATCTCACACTACCCATGGACTTATCACACAAATAAATCCACGTATACTACTCACCCTTATAAAGGTCAAACATAAAAGCGAATCTTTTACTCAAGACGACCTTACCTCTAAGGTCTCAGTCGTGAAATAGTCGAAGGTTCACACTTACCATGCCCCATACTTAACCTCCCAACTAACCATGTTTTCTAACTCACAATTAACACAACGCTGTTCGCACATAGCACATAATAATGAGATCATCATATCAGCATACCAAAACTCTAGAGGTTAAGGATATACGAACTGCTACCGCTCTAATCATAGGCACATACTGCAGTGTATCGCTATGAAGGCGAAGAACCTGCCACTGATCCGGTAGGCTGGCTCATGCCGCCTGAACCCCTCCTATAAGCACAGTCTCTCGTCACATGGCCCTGGCGGCCGCAGGTGAAACAAGCACCAGTAAAAAGACGACATTCCCCGGGATGATGCTTGCCACATCGTGCGCGGCGAGCGGGACATGAACCTCGGCTAGAACTCGCGTAACCCGCAAACGAAGCCCTGGAGCTCGACCGGCTCGAATAACGAGCGTCGATGGTCGCGGAGGACCACTGCATCTTGGCGGAGGTTCATAACTAGCCTGCTGCTGAGGCGTTCCGCCTCGAAGGTCGCCAAAAGACCTGCGTTCGCCTCTTCTGCTGATCCGGTCATTCCGTCGACCTCTCCGTGCCTCGCATCCTAGTGCATGAGCTGCGTGCGGGCAATGTCCATGCGGTGAAGAAAACACCGCGCAAGATTCGCCATAAAATCATCAAGCGGTGGCGTAGCGATGCACCCTATCCTCATATCTGCAACTAAAGCGAGGGACATATCGAGCAAAGAATCGAACTCGACATTGTACTCACGACGGTCGCCTGCATCTCGGTAACAAAAATCTATCGGCCCGTGCCCTCCTCATCTGCGGAGGCAAGAAGTGCGTGAGGAAAGCCCCCGAAAACTCATCCCATACTGCTGGGGGTGCATGCTCTCCCCGGGAAAGCTCTCACGAATCAAACCAATCGACTGCGGAATGCGAACCGAAAGTCACTGACTCGGTCTCTGAAGCCTTGATCACTCTCATGATCCTCTGTAACTGTCGAATGAACTCCTGCGGATCATCCTCAGGCCTCGACCCGTAGAACTCTGGCGGGTCACAACTCAGAAAGTCCCGTAGCCTCAAACTATCAGCTCTCGGGTGCACCGCGGTGTTCTTTGGGCAGGCTAACTGCGTCGGCTGTCGCTCATATCGGCCTGACCACGGCGATAATCGGGCCATCTCGCGTGACCCATCTCCACTGCTCGGTGTGGGGTGGAGGCTCAGTCTTGTAGTCTCATCACCCACTGCTGCGGCTCTAAACTTCTTTGGTCTTTGGCGGCGTCGCGAAACTTCGCCGTCGGAAGCTTGCTCTCAGTCTTGGCCAGGGCTGCGCCCTCGGACTCCTCTGTATCTCACTAGCGACTCTCGCCGCCTTGCCCACTGGGCGGGTTGCCTTGCGCGGAGGCATAAGCGGTAAAAGCGAGACACGTCGAGAGGGTCGACTTATAACACTGACTAAGGCGCGATCTCGGAATGAGAAGAATAGAAACCAATCCTACATGTCCTATAGCCTCACGATTATAGATGTGGTGCACAACACAGATAATCAAGACTCTACTAGACACGGTGCGTAGACACTTTCAGAGGACTAAGCGCTCTCGATACCACTTTTGTAACGACCGTTCGGGGCAGTTCGTGCCTTACCGGGCACCCTAGTGATACATACATCGAGAAAATCAGCGGAACATAAAACATGAGTCATTTAACAAGAGATATAATAAATAAGCAGGCCAACCAAAAGCGATTGCCTTGATATATCATAAAACACGAGCAGTTTAATCCTTTTACAACCCCGCCACAACTTGTACTACGCACCTCTAAGATATCTGATGACTATGACGGGACGGGGCCGCCATACCACAGATGTACAAGAACCTACAACTCGAGGAACACTGCAAAAGATAAGCCTCGGAAAGCGGAGCTTGAATCTGTTGGCTGTGATCCTATGGCGAGGATCCACGGCCGATGTACCTCTACTGCGGCGTGACGCGGCCCGAAGGAGGTCGATCTGCAGTACCAAGTATGTGGCGTAAAATCGTAATGAAATCATAATAGTCTATATAAAGCGGGAGACATGTATGATGACCAACTACGATTCCACAACATAAGCGATCGTGTCAAGTCGTGACTCGCGCCTCAAGTCGTCCGCCGTACGTGGAACTCCTTCGCCAGCTTGCCGTGATCTACAAATCGTCGGTGATACGTACAACATGTCTCGGCCCATCTTATGGACCAAGTATAAAGCGAGTGGGATACATTCCGGATGAACCGTGGTCGAGTGAAATACATTCCGGATGAGCCGTAGTCGAGTGAAATACATTCCGGATGAACCGGTAGTCGAGTGAAATACATTCGGATGAGCCGGTAGTCGAGTGAAATACATTCGGATGAACCGGTAGTCGAGTGAAATACATTCGGATGAGCCGGTAGTCGAGTGAAATACATTCGGATGAACCGTGATCGAGTGAAATACATTCGGTTCATCCGTGAACCAGATAGAAACGTCCATAACAAATCAGCCGGCCCTCCATCGAGAGACGTGGTGGAATAGAAACACAATATTTGCACAACAAAGGCTATCACAACAAGCATAGGCAAGTCACATACTCAAGGTACTCTCATGTTATGTCAAAATCCGGGTTTTAACCCCAAAGTACTACATACGTTAAGCTCTTTTTTTAAAGAGATACATTCCTTTGTAAAAGTCACCCGATACGTAGCATAAAACTAGAGTGATCCACATTATTAAGTAAACCAGAACACCTTCTTTTTAAAATCAAGTAACAACATTCTTTTCCTAAGGTTCCAGTTTGCCTAATTTTAATTACTCAAGCTTCTCCTTTTCAAAAGGTTTCATAGTTCATAATTTTAATCCTTAAAACAATTTAAGAAACATATGCCTTACGTGTGAGTAGTTTATTCTTATTTAACATTCTTAATACTGTGACCGTGATCTAGAAATGTAATATCATTTTGTCTTATCTTAGCTTCTATGCAGATGGAAGTTTCTCGGTTTTAATAATACTTAATTAATCAAAACATTTCCTTTTTATTAACTGCGATGGTTTGTCGATACACATCCCGATTTAGAAATCGATAAAACATTCTTAAGCGTTATACCTAACTTCCCATAAAGCTAGTATAACACTTAAGTTTTCAAAACCAAGTACTACTCTTTCTTTCAAAGCGATTCATAAATCTTTTGAAATACATCAAGTTCTGCATTAACACATAACAAGCGCTTATAGTTCGAATCGATTACCTTTTGAAAATCACAACTCATTTTCTTACCTACATAAAGTCGTTATAACCAACTTCCCATAAAGCGTTATAACACTTTATGTTTAAGCCAAACAAATACACTTAGCACATGCGTCTGCGTACTACATAGTTCACACATATCATGCTAGAAAAGATAGGAAGAGGTTCACATACCTCGCGGCGAGTATCGACTAATAGCAAAGCGCCCCAACGATCGGCTACTCCTTAAGCCAAGTGGATCACTCCACGTAGTACTCCAACCTATAAGGCCACAGCGACTTATTAACATCTAGATCTCAACGTTCCATATTCTACGGAAAATTCGGCACCTCACACGCCACGTAAATCTCCTCTCTATCGAGGCCGCTACCAAGCCAACCGGGGGTTTACGCCTAACCGGATGTGTACAATTCTACTATACGCAATACTATACAAGTCTCATCGCAATACACCCTATGTAATTACTGCCTGCTCGGTTCTTTATTCTTCAGGCTTAAGTCAAAAGACATTGCCGAATACTAAGTAGTTCCATATATAGTATACTTCAACTATATATTCAACCAAACATGTAATTTCCAATTACAATAGAGGGACAAGATAATTACCTCGATAAGCCCAAAATTATCCGAGTTTAATGTCGCTCCTGAGCAAGGTTTAGCTCCTACTCCGTACGCTCCAAACAACCCTTAGAAGTTCTAACCAACTTCTACTTAAATACTTCAACCAACTATGAAGATTTCCTTAGGGTTTCGGTTTGAGACTAAAAAGGACAAAAGGTAGTATATCCGTATTCTACGTATAGAGGTAACTTTTGGAATACTTCAAGGTATAAGGCTAAGGTATTTTGGGCATTATAACAATACTAGGAGAGTATTTCTATACCACAACAAGGGGTATTATACAAAGTAACTAGGCAGTGGGGTACCCACGGCCAAGCCTCACTCAAAAGGGGGCCTCGCCAAAGCTCCACAAAGGGGAGGGCTTTGGACGATTTCAACTCACAAAGGGGAGAGATTTCAAGACTTGGAAAATGATTTTGATGAAGAAAGTTCATCAACTAAGGGGGTATTTATAGCAAACCCAAAGGCCAACCAATGGCCAAGATCTAGCCAAGTGCAAGGCAAGTGTAAGGCCAAGATCAAGCCAAGTGCACCCTAACCCTACTCCACAAAACACTCCACAAAACAAGCCACAATACAAGGTCAAAAGAGGGAGCCAATCGGCCAAGGCCAACCAAGGCCTCTTGGACGCCCAAATCGTCGTCCAACCTTCCCCACTTGCTTCCAATGTGAGGGTGACACATGTCACCCTCCCGTTGGTCCAAAATATTTCGTCTCTCGGAAAAATCCGCAAAAATTATAAATGACATAGCCGGAATTTTCCCTACGAAAGCTGTGGAAACGTTTCGTCGGAAAATGACTCTAGCCGGCACTTGTGCCCAAATTTCGAATCCAATGCCTAACTTAAGGCTCAAATTTCGTACGTACGTCCATACGTACATACTCTGGAAATACGGGGTATAACATAGACAGGACGTGGTCCGTGAGATTCGTTAGCTAACGAGCCGGGGGGTGCGATTATTTGTTTCCAAGGTTAATGAAGTTTAGATCCGATAGGTTGCCGAGTCTTCCGTCGTTGAGGAGGTAAAAAGGCGACAATATGAGGATCTAGTGATGATACGGTATCGAGATACGGCTCTCCGAGAAGAGAAGAGCCTGTTTGAGTAATACCGGATGGGGTGCTGTGAGATGAGGATAGATTGCGTGTACTCGATACTGCAGGACTAGTCAGCAGGTTTTAGGAGAGGCATACAGTGCTTATTGTTCTAATTGTTCGGGGTCGACTAAGTTGTGTCTTGACCTCAGATGTATGTATGGGTAAGATGACCGGAAAAGGGACATAGCGGAGTTTACTGCTTAGTGTCCGAGTTAGCAGCAGGTCATGGTTGAGCACCAGAAGCCCAGTGGGCTATTGCAGGCGATTTAGATCCCGACTTAGATGTGGGAGGTAATTAAAATGGATCTTGTGACAGGGTGGCATCGTACTCAGAGGAAGTGCGACTCCGCATGGGTCATGGTAAATAAATTTTGGCGAACCGCCGTGTTCTTCCGGTTGGGGCGGTGAGGATTATGCTAGCTTGTATAGCGGGGATTGTGAGACCGCACGGGTCCCTACGTTTATGATGTCGACAGATGAGCTCGATTATGAATAACTCGGAGGTTTTTGAAGGGTTTTAGGGACACAGATGAGTCTCGATGTTGCATTACACCCTCGGTAGCCGACGACAGCGGAGCGTACTATCCAGGCATTTGAGGATAGGTTGCGGGCCTGTGTTCTTGATTTCAGATATAGCCGGGAGGGTTAATTGCCTCTTGTTGTGTTACGTACGATAACAGATACCCTTCCAGTATTCAGATGGCCATGTATGAGGCCTTGTATGTAGAAAGTGTAGATCGCCGGTTGGATGGTTCGACATAGGCGAGGTTCGATTATTTGGTCGCACTGTTTATTGGTGAGGATAAGGTGAAGCTTATCCGGGAAAGATTATTAGTAAGCTTAGAGTCAGCAGAAGCTTTATGCAGATAACCGATGTTGACACATGGGGTTCACGACATTTTAGTCTGGCGTTGTTATGTGGCCACGTGTGGCATTATTGGTATGTAGGGGTTGTAAGGAGACGTTATGGCTATCTTTAAGTTTGACTCCCAAAAGAACATTCGAGGACGAATGTTTCTAAGGGGGGAAGAATGTTACACCCCGGAAATTCCAGGATATGTTCATAAGAACTCAAAAATGTTAAGATTTGAGACGAGTAAAAATTTATCGGAATTTTGGAATTTGTCGGAAAACGAAATATTGCGACGAACGGGAGGGCGACACGTGTCACCCCCCCTTACTTGGTCTTGGACGAAAATACATGAATAGGATGGTCATTTGACCATAATTTAAATGACCAAGTCTTGCAAAGACTAATAGCTTGATATTGTTGACTTAGTCAAGGCCACTTGGCTAGGATCCATGTGAAACTCATCTAGGCCACCCAATTGTTCTAATCTTGACCCTCCATTATGTTATATATGTCTACTAGTAGCAAGACTAGTTCCCACACTTAGAAAATTTTCAAGAATTGTGAGAAAAACCTAGTGAAGCTCTCGGGTTTGGCATGCCTTAGGAGAGGAAATTTTTTGTTTGTTGTCCAATAAGCTCCATACTTTAAACCAAGGTACCTAAGGGTATTGTAAATGTATCTCAATAGAAAGATCCCGGAAAAATGGCGTTTTCATATTAGTCGCAAGACGGAAAGTAAAGGAGTTCTTCAACTTTGAAGTTGGAACTTGAAGATAAGTTCATCATAAGCTTCTAAGGGTAGCTTGGAGTGGATTGGAATGTCAAAAAGAGGCGCTAAAGTTTCTAAGGATCGACTTGTGATCTTGGATCATATTTGGGCTAATTGAGGTATAACCTTCATTTTACTTTTGTAATTGAAGATTCCACGTTATTATAAGTTAGAAATGATCATGTGATATGTGTTATGAAGTTTGATAAGTGTTATGGAAATTTGGAAGCTCAAATCCGAAAATGACATGTTTAGCCATTTGAAATTGAAATCTAATTTGATCGATAAATTGAATTGTCGCATGTTACCTACTTGAAGAATGTAGTAACTATAATCGATTGCGGCTTGATATCATGTTATACTAAACAACTTGAATTGAAAAGGAATTGGAAAGATTGTTATGTTGTTACACCTTTGGCCGAGAATGACATTATATGTTGGACTAGTTTGTTATAAATTGTGGGGCGGAATTTTACACGTCTTGTAGACGTGTAATCCCCTATTGATAACTACATTGATTGAGCCTTAAATGTGGCGTGTTTGGTTATTGAATTCGGCCTTGAAAAATATGGCAAAGTATGTAGAAACAAAGGAAGTGCTGTCCGATTTTCCGTAGAATTTAGTAGCTTTGCACTTGAAATATTCTACATTTGAAACTAGAAGTTAATAGACGTACTATGGTCATTATAGGTTGACATACTACGTACGGTGAATTGGACTTAGCAAGTGGATTAAACCGAAGAGGTATGTGAAACTTTCTTATCTCTTGAGCATGAATAGGTCAAAATGTATAATACGGTAGACGTACAAGATTTTGACAACCTAGGTCCATCTGATATCCTTGGCTTATTTTTTTAAGAATGTCCAAGTTGATTGAGTTAGGGAATTAACTCACTTGTTTAAATATTAAGGATATCTTGGTTTTCAAAAAGTTAAGAGACTTTAAGTATGTTGAAAGTATTATTGATACTTGTTTTGTTGGAGAGTTTAAGTCTCTTGGTTATAAAGAAGTATGTAAGTTGCTAATGTATAAAGCTAGTATAACGGCTTTATGGGAAGTTGGTTATAATAGCTTTATGGGAAGTTAAAAAGAGTGGTTTACTCTAAGTAATTTAAGTATGTTAAATGACTTGAAATAACGGAAGGCAAATTGATTTAAAGGCATCAATTGCTTAAGGTTTTAAAAGAAAGAAGTCACTTGATTTAGAAGCCCAAAAATGTATTTTTCTAAAAAGGTATTGTGACTTGTCTTAAAACGTAGTTATGACTTGATACTACGGTTATTAGTATCTTGGAAGTTTTATATGAAAATGAGTCATTTAAAAAAAATAGAAGTACGTAGTACTTTGGGGTAAACTCCCGGATTTATTATGACATGTTAGTGCCTTAAGTAAACTAAAATGAGAGTGTATATGAATAAGGCTAATAAGAAGTTAGGGGGATTTCTTAACTTGCTTATTTATTGTATGATAAGCCGGTAGTGCTTATGTTATGTATGATAAGCCGGTAGGGCTTATGTTATGTATGATGCCCAGTTGAGATAGGGTAAGAGTATATCTGAGGGGTAAATCCCCAAGATAGTTATACCACCTTCTCCGAGTAAGAGTATATCGAGGGTAAATCCACAAGATAGTTATACCACCTTGTGGTAAGAGTATAATTGAGGGTAAATCCCCAAGATAGTTATACCACTGTTTAGTGGATTTGCTACCCACGATCGAGGAATACCTCATGCGAGTCCTTATGGGCTTATGCGGGTGAAATAGTCCCGTGCGGCGGATCTGACTATGCGAGGAATACCTCATGCGGGTCATGCGGCTTTATCGGGTGAAATAGTCCCAGGAGTAGGATTGCTTAATGATACTGCGGACGGATGGTTCTGCTTTGATCGTGAGCTTCCTATTTTTATGTTGTACGTATAATCCTAGTTACTCTCATTGTTAGTAAGGCATTGTGTACTGTTAATTGAGTTATCATACATGTCTCTAGTTTTATTATAGACTTATGATTTCATTGCAGTACTTTCAGTTTCACATATTTGGTACATGTTGTACTGACCTCCTTCGGGGGGCTGCGTTCATGCCGCAGTGAAGTCTGATTCTTTGATCCTCGCTCTTAGGATCACTGTTCAGCTGTTGAGAAGCTCCTTTATTTCGGAGGCTTATCCCTGGTATTGTCGGTTGCTGTACATTCAGGGGTATAACGGGGCCCTGTCACGCCAGAGTTGTTATTCTTAGAGGTCTGTAGTCACAGTGTGGTTTGGGTTGTAAAGAAAAAAAATGTACTGTTTTATTTGTATAGTTTACGGAAGGTGGCCTCATCGGCTAGCCTGTTGCTATTTTATGTGTAAGCATTTTATCAGTTGTGTATATTCCGCTGCTATTATCTGATGTATACCGAAAGGGGTGCCCAGGTAGGGCACCAGTCGCGGGCCCGGGGTCGGGTCGTGACATCTACACAACTATTGGCATGACCCGAACCCGGGCCCGTGACTGGTGCCTTACCCGGACACCCAAGTAGTCATACATCAGAGTAATCAGCGGAACATAAAAACAATACATGAAACAAAATGTGAAATGAGACACATTTTACCTGAGAGAAAATCGCCTTTCGGTATATATATATATAAATAATTACAAAGTTGAACAGTTTAATCCTTACAACCCTGCCCACAACAGTGCTACATACCTCTAAGATTTATACAACAACTATGACGGGACAGGGCCCCGCCATACTCCTGAAGGTACAAGAACCTACAGACTCAGGGTAACATACCAAAAGACAAGCCTCCGAAGGAACGGAGCTCCCCAACACGCTGAACTTTGATCCTATGAGCGAGGATCTACAACCGATGTACTTCTACCTGCGGCATGAACGGCCCCGAAAGGAGTCGATCTGGCAGTACCAAGTATGTGAAATCAGAAATACCGTAAATGAAATCATAATAGTCTATATAAAGCGGGAGACATGCATGATAACCAAACTACGATTCACAACATAAAAGCGATCATGTCGTCGGGGACTCACGCCTCAAGTCATCCTCACGTACGTGGAACTCCTTCCTCACCGCCGATCTAGGTATAAATCGTGTGGAATACGTGTCGGCCCATCCGTGGGACTCGGTAAGAATCATGTGGAATCGTGTCGGCCCGTCCCATGGGACTCGGTAGAAATCGGATGAAATCGTGTCGGCCCGTCTCGTGGGACTCGGTGAATAATCGGATGAAATCGTGTCGGCCCATCGTGGGACTCGGTGAATAATCAGATGGAATACGTGTCCCGGCCCATCTCGTGGGACTCGGTGAATAATCGGATGAAATCGTGTCGGCCCATCTCGTGGGACTCGGTGAATAATCGGATGGAATCGTGTCGCCCATCGTGGGACTCGGTGAAGAATCGTTCATAACAAATCGATCGGCCCTCCATCGAGAGATGCGGTGGTATAGAAATACAGTATTTGCACAACAAGGCTATCAAACACAAACATAGGCAAGTTACACATAACTCAAGGTACTTTCATTTTATGTCAAAGTCCGGGTTTTAACCCTAAAATACTACGTACGTAAAATTTCTTTTAAGAGATCCATTCCTTTTATAAAAGTCACCCGATACCCTTAGTATAAAAATAGAGTGACTTACATCTTTTTAAGTAAACCAAAACAACTTCCATACTTTTTTTTAAAACCAAATTAAGGCAATACCATGCCTTCTTTTTGGACCAAAACACTTCTCTTTTTCAAAGTCAAGTTACCACATTAAAACCAATGATAAAACCCTTCTTTTGTTCTCATAAAGTCGTTATAACTAACTTCCCATAAAGCTGTTATAACACTTTATGTTTTAAACCAATTTAAGACAAAACAATGCCTTTCTTTTCCTTAAAGTTCCAGTTTGCCTAATTTCAATTACTCAAGTCTCTTTATTTTAGAAAGGTTTCATAGTTCAATGTCTTAATCTCTTTTAAAACAATTGAGTAACATATGCCATATGTGTGAGCAGTTTTATTCTTGTTTATAACCATCTTATTAAAGCAGCCATGATCTAGAAAATGTAATATCATTTTGTCTCATCTTAGCTTCTATGCAGATGGAGGTTTCTACTGGTTTTAATAATACTTCATTATTCAATACATTTTCCTTTATCAACGCTGCAGTGGTTTGTCGATACTCATTCTCGATTCAAATCAAGAAACATTTCTCCTTTTAAAAACCAAGTACTCATTACTCACGAATGAGGTTTCACACAAAATTCATATAAGTTCATTTAAGTCAAGTCTCTTATCTTTTAAGATCAAGTATCTTAACTTCTAAGATCAGTAAACCATTCTCTTTATCTCTCTTAAGACGTTATACCTAACTTCCCATAAAGCTAGTATAACTCTTTGTTTTCAAAACCAAATATTACTCTTCTTTCAAAAAGGTTTCTTAATCTTTTGAAATACTTCAAGATTCTTTATTATTCAGGCTTAAGTCAAAAGACATTGCCGTAACACTACATTTAGTTAACACACGTACGTCTACCGTACTATATATATATTCCTTTAAAATACTTCAATATTCTTATTATTCAGGCTTAAGTCAAAAGACATTGACGTACAACTATATTCAGTTAGCACACGTACGTCTACCATATTATATATACATATTATTCAGGCTTAAGTCAAAAGACATTGCCACACGTACGTCTACCGTACTATATGTATTCTTTTAAAATACTTCATGCTCAAGAGTATAGGAAGAATCACATACCTCGCGACGATTATCGACTATAAGCAAAACGCTCCACGGCTATAACCCGGCTAGCCTTGTCCACCTTCCAAGTAGTTCATGCTACTCGCAGAACATTCAACCAATAAAGGTTATCACGATCAGAATACAATTCTATGTAAGTGCAGTTTAATCTTCTACTTATATTCTTACGATGTGATTTCAAGCATGTCTTTTCTGTAATATCCTTCCATTACAGTTTAATTCTCTTCTATGAATCTTATATTCATTTCTAAACAACTACAGTATGTAATTTACAATTACACTAGAAGGACAGTAGTATTTACCTCGATGAGCCCAAAATTTATCCAAGTTTAATGTCGCTCCTGAGCAACGTTAAGCTCCTACTCCGCGCTCAACCCGCCTCCAGCAACCCTTAGAAGTTCTACGCAACTTCTACTTAACACTTCAACCGACTATGAAGGTTTTCCTTAGGGTTTCATTTTTGTGGTGAGGAAGTATAATAGTATTTCCTGCTCTACGTATAGAGGTAACTTTGGAAAGTACTACAAGGTATATGGGCTAAAGTATTTGGGCATAATAACAATACTTGAGAGTATTTATACACCACAAAGGGGGTATTATACGAAAATAACAAGGCAAGTGGGGGGCCTCATTTAGGCTCACAAGGAGGAGGGTTTCGGCTAAGGTTTTCTCCAAGGGTTGGACGAGAACCACAAGAAGGGGGAGGGGAGGATTTCAAGACTTGGAACAATTTTTGGATGAAGAAGTTCATCACTAAGGGGGGGTATTTATAGGTCAAGCAATGGCCAACCAATGGCCAAGATCCATCCAAGTGTTAGGCAAGTGTAGGGCTAGGATTAAGCCAAGTGCACCTTATCCATCTACCACACCAACTTGCACAAATATCCTACCAACTCCCCTTGACCCCTTTCGTCCATGCCGCCCAAAACGTGCTCCAATTAGAGGGTGACAAGTGTCGCCCTCTCGTTGGTCCAAAATGTTTCGTCTCTCGGAAAAATCCGCAAAAATTAGAAATGACATAGCCGGAATTTTCCCTTCGCAAGTCTAGTAAAACGTTTCGTCGAAAAACGATTCTTTTTGGCACTTGTGCCCAAATTTCGAAACTTGCCAAATCTTTAAGGCTCAAATTTTTATACGTACGCCCTTACGTACATACTCTGGAAATACGGGGTATAACAACTATAGTCTCAGTTCGCTTATCATTCTTGTCAACATCCTTAACTTTTCACTTTACTAATCAAAGTATTCCTACCTTTTGGGGTACTATCACTTACAACTGCTAGCAACACAGGGAAAACATATATGCTAGGGCGAAATCTGAATCTATCAATGCACGTATGATTCAAAAGAATCGAAATATACCTGTACCCCCATGCGATGTCGCATCCTGATCCTGCCCCGTAGTCACGTCATCTCTGCGGTTCAAAGGACCGCCAGAACTATAAACTCCACCCTGACCTCTACCACGACTGGCTGACATCTGAACACCCTACCCTGGGGGACGCACAGCTGTGGAGGAAAGGTAACCAACCATCGGCCTCATAGGCTGAGCCACCTTACCGGCGCTCTTTCTAACAGGACATTCCCACTTCTTGTGGCCCGGACGGTCACAATAATAACAAACATCTATGCCATGTCGGCATTTCCCCAAATGACGCTTACTATATTGGAAACACTTAGGAATATGTGGCCTCGACTGAGAAAATCCTCTGCTCCTTTGAGAACCTCGACCCGTGGAGCTTGGACCGGCTCCTAAATACCTTGTGGGGTCAAACCTCCCACCGTGGGATCGCGAGGTATGTCCGGTAGGCCGACGAATATCTCACTCATTCCGAGGCAGATCGTCCAAAAACTCACCGGGATAACCAACCGGTCTAGCCCTCTTACGCTGATCTCCGCGTTGGCCCTCTACCCTCTGTACACCTGTCTGTACTGGCCGAATAACCTCCTGCTGATGAAACTGTAGCACCGCTATCTTGGTCAATAACATAAATGCTTCCCTCATGACCCTATAGTCTTCTCCTAACTGAGAAACTGGAGGCTCTGGTGCTGGGGCCTCAAAACTCGCGCAGGAACTCGCCGATCATGAACAACATCCAGATACCACAGGCATAAGCCCTATCAACTCCCTCGAGTCCGACTAGTAGCTCTCGCTACTCCTTTGCTCTTCAAGGGCCGTTGCCCTCCTCGAGGCATAATCAGAACACAAAATCACGTCAGAGGAATTATCTTACTAACACTTTCTACGGCACGATCTTAGAGTGAGAAGAATAGAAACCAACTCCTAAATGTCCCCGTAGCCTCCTGTTTATGAGTGTGGCGCGCAACACACCGATAATCAAGACTCTACTAGACACGGTCGTAGACATTCCGAGGATCGATCGCTCGATACCACTGTCACACCCCGAACCCGGGCGTGGATCGTGCCCTACCCAGGCACCCTTCTACCTTAACAACTAAGCAAATCAGAAATTTAAATAACACCCTTTTTTTTAAAACCAACAAACGTCTGAGGGCAAAGCCGACAAGGCCGCCATATAATATACATAATAAAGAGACACTACACTGCATACGAGTCCAATCCCACATATGAATACGCACTTCTAAGAGTTTTATCGAAATATGACGGACAAGGCCCCGCCGTACCCATAATCGTACAAAAGCCTGCATCGAAAGAACTTATACCAAAAGATAAACTACCAATGAAGGAGCTATCCAAAACTCGAAAGGCGGTCCTACACCTACCGATCACCAAACAACAGACCTAAACTCTGCAGATGAACGCAGCCCGAAGGAGGTCAAGACGAAGAATGTGCCAAGTATGTGAAACGATGAAATCAGTAATGAAATCATAACATCTAAACAAAACAGAGACATGTATGATAGCCAACCTACGATTACACAATACATAAGCGGTCATATCAAGTCGTGGACGACGCCTCAAGTCACTACTCAAATAACGACACAAAGGCCTTACTAACAATGAGAGTAATCAACAGTATAGGTAGCAAATCCACGGAAACAGGTGGTATAACGATCTTTGGGGATACACCCCTCATTTATACTCTTACCCTGAAGAAAGTGATAAAGCAGGTGGTATAACGATCTTTGGGGATACACCCCTCATTTATACTCTTACCCTGGAGAAAGTGATAAAGCAGGTGGTATAACAATCTTTGGGGATACACCCATCATTTATACTCTTACCCTGGAGAAAGTGATAAAGCAGGTGGTATAACGATCTTTGGGGATACACCCCTCATTTATACTCTTACCCTGGAGAAAGTGATAAAGCAGGTGGTATAACGATCTTTGGGGATACACCCCTCATTTATACTCTTACCCTGGAGAAAGTGATAAAGCAGGTGGTATAACGATCTTTGGGATACACCCCTCATTTATACTCTTACCCTGGAGAAAGTGATAAAGCAGGTGGTATAACGATCTTTGGGGATACACCTCATTTATACTCTTACCGAGAAAGTGATAAAGCGGTGGTATAACGATCTGGGGATACACCCTCATTTACACTCTTACTGGAGAAAGTGATAAAGCGGTGGTATAACGATCTTTGGGATACACCCTCATTTATACTCTTACCCGGAGAAAGTGATAAAGCGGTGGTATAACGATCTGGGATACACCCCTCATTTATACTCTTACCCTACCTCACTGGCCATCATACATAACATAAGCACTACCGGCTTATCACACAATAAGTAAGCAAGTTAAGAAATCCCCCTAACTTCTTATTAGTATTATTCATATACACTCTCATTTTGGTTTACTTAAGGCACTAATAGAATAATTCTCAATTAAACAAGCCAAAGTACTTATCAAGGCACACATAGCATAATTCTCAATTAAACAAGCCAAAGTACTTATCAAGGCACACATAGCATAATTCTCAATTAAACAAGCCAAAGTACTTATCAAGGCACACATAGCATAATTCTCAATTAAACAAGCCAAAGTACTACATACGTACATTCTTTTCAAAAGACTCCTTTTTATGTAAAACCCCAAGTTACTAACACCCGTAGTATCAAGGTGTGTCTATTTTTCAAAGTAAGTTACTACACTTTTAGAAAACTCATTTCAAATCTTGAAATCAAGTAACTTCAAATTTTCACAATCTAGGCAACTTATGCCCATTAATCAAAAATAGACAACTTTCTTAACCTTCCATAAAGCTGTTATAACCAACTTTCCATAAAGCCGTTATAACCCTTTATGGTTTTAGACATATTCATTCCTTTTTATAACCAAGAGACTTATACTTAAAACCAAGTATCACATACTTATAAATCAAGTTTCTTAACTTTCAAAATACTTTAAGTCTCTTAATATTTAGAAAACAAGTTTCTTCTACTTTTAAACCTCAAGTAACTCACACCTTTAAAACAAGTTACTTCTCTTAAATCATGTCATTTCTCCTCTCTTAAACACTTAAGTAAATCATTCCTTTGACTCCCTAAAGTCATTATAACGACCCTTAGGTTTTGGAACTAAGGCACTAGCCAAAAGGTTTGGAAACCACTTCCTTTTCAAGACTCTATGTACTTTAAGTAAAACACTTTCACTTTTAAGAATCCAAACTTCACTAAGGAAATGGATTATACAACTTACAATTTAAACATCAAAGTACAATCAAGGAAGTACATAGAACAAATTCTATTTTAGGCAATCCAAATACAACCAAGGAATGGATCATTTAAGGAATAGGACATACTTTCTTTATCTTAAGGAATCATGCTAGAAGAGGAGATAGTTCACATACCTTTTCGGCTAAATCCACAAGCTAAGCCGAATACACCGTACGTAGAAGTGTCAACCTATAATGGTCACAACAAGACTATCAACTTCTAGTCTCAAACGTAGAATAATACTAAGTGTACGGTCTCTAATTCTACGGAAAATCGGGCAGCACTTCCTTTGTTTCTACTCACTTTGCCACCTTTTTCAAGGCCGAATAAAATAACCAACACGCCACATTTAAGGCTCAAAACAACAACCAAACAAAGGGGATTACACGCCTTACAATACGTGTAAAATTCCGCCCCACAATTAATACGAAGTAGTTCCATATACAAGCCATTCTCGGCTAACAACATAACCAACAATTCAAAGTCTTTTCCAATTCTTTTCCAATTCCAAGTTCTAAGGTCTAACATGTTATATAGTCCTAAACAACTTCAACAACTACAATTTCCTTCTTATACAACATGCGACGACTTAAACTAATAATCGACTTGAATTGTAATCTTAAGGCTAACATGCTAGTTTTTCGGATTAGGGTTCCAATAGCCAAAACACTTATCAAACCTCATAATATATAACTCATGCTTGCTAATATCCACAACTACAATGATAAGTAATCTTAATTACTAAAACGACAAGAATTATACCTTTACAAGCCCTTAAAATTTCCAAGATTCAAAGTCGCTCCTTAGCAAATTCTTAGCTCCTTTCCTTATGTTCCAATCCGCTCCAAGCATTCCTTAGAAGCCTATGAAGAACTCATCTTCAAGTTCCAACTTCAAAGTTGAAGAACTCCTTAAGTTTCCGCCTTGCGACTAATACGAAAACGCCGTTTTCCCGAAATCTTTCTATTGAGATATCCTTACAATACCCTTAGGGACATTGGGTTAAAGTCTTGTGGCTAATGGATAAAAACTACAAAATTTTGTGTGGGCAAGCATGTCAAACCCGAGAGCAACTATTGTGGACAAGAAAATGTTGTGAAATTTTCTAAGTGTTAGAAGAGCTTGTATTGCACTAGCTTAGTATTTATAACACTATGGAGGGTTTAGATTACAACACATGAGTGTCTAGGATGAGTTTCACTAGGATTAAGCACAAGTGGCAAGTTGACTTGGTCAACAATATCAAGCTTTGAAGACTTATCTTCTACCATAGTCAATGACCATTTTACCCTTACAAAATTTCGACCAAGACCAAGTGTGGGGGTGCCACGTATCGCCCTTTCATTCGTCCATAAAATTCCGTAACCCTCGTGGGCCCCACAAAAATATAAAATTCCTCGGGTGGGCCCCACGTGACCAAATCCGTAAAAATAAATTTCCATAATGTTAAGAGTTCCATACTCTTCAAATAATGCATTTTGAGAATCCAATTCTCAACAACGAACATTTTTCCTTTCCGACGTTCGGAAGATTTTCTGTCGGAAAAACAATTCTTCCTTTCGTACTAATTTCCAAGTCTTGATTCCTTACGTATATTCTCTTATACATGTCCTGGATTTACGGGGTGTAACACCTCGGTCAGATTCATGACACATGCGGCCATGCTTACATCGATGAGAGATTCCGGGGGCATGCGACCATGCTTTAGATACTCTCCCTTGTCATTTCTCGTGAGCGGCAGGCTCTGGTAGGTTGGCTTAAGATACTTGCCCCGGTCATATCTCATGATACGGTAGGCTCTGGTAGTTAGCTTTCGTACTTGCCCCGGTCAGCTTCGTGACGCAGGCGGTATCTGGTAGTTGGCTTTCGTACTTGGCCCGGTCAGTTTTATGATGTAGGCGTGATCTGGTAGTTGGCTCTCCTACTTTGCCCAGTCAGTTTTATGATGCAGGCGGGGTCGGGTGTTCGGGTACACATATTGGTGTTATATTATATCATGGACTGCCGACAGTAAGGAAGGAATTCCACGGGCATGATTGATATTGAGGGCGTGAGACCCGTGGTTATAATTGAGTAATGATGTTTGAGGGCATGCGTCCCTGACTTGACATGACTGCTTATATTGTGAAATGGTCTTTTAAAAGATGAAATTGATTTTCAGTACTCTTATTGATTAATTTGGTTATCATACTTGTTTCCTGCTTTGTATTTGACCGTGATATTATATTCTTGAAAGGCACGATGACTCTTGGAGTTGTTATAGTCTCTGATACAAGGTGCGATTGACTTTAGGTTATGTGACACTAGAGATCGATATTTGATTTTCTATACTTGCCTCGCATTCTTGTACACAACCATGATTTTAATATCAGACTTTATTTCGCCCATACTTAGTACTTGTTGTACTGACCTCCTTCGGGGGGCTGCGTTCATGTCTGCATGTCTAGGTACTCAGTTGTGGATCCGCGAGCTTAGGGTCATTGTTCAGCATTATGGATAGCTCCAATGTTCTGGAGCTTATCATTATGACTAGGTATATTCAGGGGTACGATGGGGCCTTGTCCCGTCACAGTTGTGTCGAGTTCTTAGAGGTCTGTATTCATATGTGGGCTGAACTGGTGAGAGTTATATTCATGTTGTTGTACAGTGTAGACCCAGTTGGGTATGGTATATATATATACGGCAGCCTTATCGGCCTTGCCTTTGCTTTAAGAGAAAAAAAATGATTGTTATTATCTTCCGCGTGTTACTCATGTTGTGTGTATAGCGGTGCCTGTAGGGTACCGCCATGCCCGGGGTTCGGGGCGTGACAGAGTGGTATCAGAGCAGTTAGTCCTCGGAATGTCTACAGACCGTGTCTAGTAGAGTCTTGGTATGGGTATGTGTGCACCATACTTATACACATGAGGCTACATGATATTTAGGATTGATTTCTATTCTTCTTACTCTAAGGTTGTGCGATAGAGCTGTGTTGTTAGGATGGTCTTTCCCAAACAGTTATTGTGATTGCAGCTTTGAGAAAGGCGACAGTGGCCCCGAACAGATTATATGGATTGCGTATCCAGGTTGGTAATATTATCGTATAGTGGATATATTGATGATGTATATCGGTACGAGTGTATTTATTTGGAGCCGTATGTATGTTACCTAGAATGATTATGGTTCAGCAGGAGTTGGTTAAGCCTTAGTAATTTATGGGAAGGTGTGAAACAGTTTGTTGAATCCACACCTAGGCTTTATATATGTACTAATTTGGAATATCAGGAGATAATGAACTGAATAAGATGGTAATAGACTCTTGGTAGAGCAGGTTCAAGTGAATTAATGACATATCCCGTTGATAGGATAAACTATAATTATAGGCTGAAGTGTCATATATGAATGATATTCGTATGGAGTAAATAGAGTTGTTGTGAGTAAGACAATAACACTTTGAGATATTAAGAAGCTACATTTCCCGTATTGTGGGGATTGATAATGTAGGCTCGGGACATTGTGAACCTTAAAATATTGATAACCGTTGAGACCTTAGATACAAGGTCGTCTTGAGTAAAAGATTTTACGGTTGATCTTGGTCGAAGTACATAGTATACGTGGAGTGTATTAGTGTGATAATTCCATGGGTTGTGTGAAATGAAAATGGACAGTTAATCTAAGAAGACCACTAGGCTTTCATGACTTGAATAGTGCGATTTATTCCAGACCTGGAATGAGAAGTTAGTGCGATTATGGGTCGGGGTGAGGACCAATCGCGGGTCAACCCGCAACCCGGAATGGAGTGGAGTCAGTTTGAGGTGGTCCCGCTAGGTGATAAGGTCACGAGGGTGAAAGGCCCAAGTCTGGTTAATCGTCGTACTAATTCGTGGATGCGTTCCACCAGAACAGGGTCAGGAAGGCCGAGAATGGCCTTAAAAGAAATTGAAGCTAGTGTAATGACCAAGTTTGGAGGTGGTAACTCCAAGGTTTTGAAAACTGAAGCGATGAATGAAATATGGTACGTGTACTAGAAAGAGTTCGTTGTACGAGGAGAGTACGACGAGTAAGAAAAGAAGCGAACATGTGTTAAAAGAATGAAAGTGATTATATATGGGAAGTGAAGGTACGAAGATAGTATCCTTTTAGGCCATGAATGAGAGTTAATAGTGGTGTTATACACTACTAGATGTGATTCCTCGTCGGCTTGGAATTATGTATATGCGCGTGTGTTATATATTGTGGTCATATGTGGCATAATTGGTTTTGTGAGTATAGTAGTGAAGACTATTCCGGTGCACGTGTTGTTGGAGACTTAGAAGGAACATTCGGAACGAATGTTTCTAAGGGGGAAATAATGTTACACCCCGTATTTCAAACAGTTTGAGATAAGAACGTACGTGAGAAATTGAGATTTGAAAAGAATGAAAAATTTCGGAAAAATCCTCCGAGCCTCGTGAAGGAAAAAGGTTTACAAAGTGGAGTTTGATTCTCAAATTTGATATTTGGGACTTAGAGAATATATTGGAATTATGAATTTTAATTTTCGGATTTGGTCATGTGGGGCCCACCCGGGAAATTTTACGTTTTTGTGGGGCCCACAATTTTTTCGATATTTTGGCCAATTATGGACTTTTTGGGAGATGAAAATATTTTGAACGAATCATAGGGTGACACGTGGTCCACCCCCACCCCCTTGTCTTGGTCTTGGAAGACCTTGACTATTTGACTTTAGATATTTGTGAGACTTGGCAAGATATTTTGTGGATAAATGGACAAGTGGGCCATGTGGGTCCCACTCCACTTGTCTTGCTACTTGAGATACACATCTATATATTAGAGGGCTTGCAAGACTTGCCTTAACACTTAGCCAAATAAGCTCTCATCTTTCTCCCATTTGAGCTCAACACCAAGAACACCTAGTGTTGATTAGCTCATTTCATCCATGATTAAGCCCCTCCAAGTGTTGAACCAAGATTAACATCTCAACCTTGTGTAGCCTTGTCTTGGCCGAGAGTGTGGGTGCCAAACCCTAAGGTTCCGTCGACTGTTTGGAAGCGAAATACAAAGTGGAGTTGTGTATAAGTTCATAGAGGTCACATATATGTGATAGGAACTTGAAGAAGTGGAGCGAAATGAAAACTGCAGACCAAAGGATAACGTTCTTCCCGGGACGTTTTTAAGGCTAAAAATGAGGTAATAAATCTTCTTTTTCCGCAGTAATTGGATATTACTCATTTTTATAGTATATGGATGAACTTTCATTAAGGAAGATATGGAAAATAAGGTGTGTATGCCCTACTTTGGGTGAGTGGTCCGAAACTAGCTTTTTTCGGGCCATGTGATTCGTTGATTTTTATTGTCGTCATCTACACTTGTCTCATGTTATATAATGAAGGAAATATAGTTTATAAATTGTTATAACTTATATAACATGTTTGAATGAGAATTGGATTAAAAGGAATTAAGGAAAAAGACTTTGATTTGTTGTAGTAATTGGCTTATGGAGGTCCTAAAGAATAAGGTTGTTGAAGGCTTCACACGGTACCCTTAATGATGGATTAATTGTGGACTGTTTTGCGGACTATTTTATATAAATTATGGGGCAGAATTTTACACGTCCAGTTAGGCGTGTAATCTTCTTTGGTTAACTGTTGGTTGTGCCTTAAATGTGGCGTTTTGGTTGATGAATACGGGCCTTGGAAAAGGTGGAAAAGTACGTAGAAACAAAGGAAGTGCTGCCCAATTTTCCGTAGAATTAGAGGGCATTAATTGGTATAAGTCTTACAATAGTAAGTAAGATATTGATAGAAGTACTATGACCATTTTAGGTTGAAGTACTACGTGTAGCATGGTTGTCACGACCCGACCCCGGGCCCGCGACTGGTGCCCTACCTGGGCACCCTTACAGGTATACATCAGAGATAATCAGCGGAACATACATGAAACTTATAAAATAAAACAACAGAAATAAAACAACAGGTTAGCCGATAGGGCTACCTTCCTGGACATACATATACAACCGAAGCAGTTACCTCATTTCCTTTACAAACTGACCCACAATATGTGACTACAGCACTTAAGAGTTTTAACATAACAACAGCGGGACAGGCCCCGCCATACCACGAATATACAAGAATCTACAACCTCGGAAACCGTACAAGAGATAAGCCTCGGAGTAAATGGAGCTTTTTCCCAAAATCGAACCGAGATCCTAAGAGCAAGTGGTCACCAACCTGTACCTAATACTGCGGGCATGAACGCACTTCAAGGAGGTCGACAACAAAAATTTAATATGGAACAGTAAGGTACAACAATTAAAACATATACGTATAAAAGCATGACAGAGGTAAGTGTAAAAAGTAAATACTGAACCTACCATGTCATTACCATCTCGTGAACTTAATCGTACCTTATTATCTTTTCACATTTTTCAATAAAAGTTATAGTCACTTTCTTACGTACATACTTAGGAAAATCATCAAGTTCATTACCATATAACTTACTTACCTTACATAACATAATCCGACCCTTTATGGAGGGACGCCTATACTGCCCGACCCAATCTGGGATGTGATAAAGTCACATAGTCTGCCCATAAAGGTATACTGCCCGGCCCATTCCTGGGACGCGATAATGTCATATAGTCTGCCCATAAAGGTATACTGCCCGACCCATTTCTGAGACGCGATAATGTCATATAGTCTGCCCATAAAGGTATACTGCCCGGCCCATTCCTGGGACGCGATAATGTCATATAGTCTGCCCATAAAGGTATACTGCCCGACCCATTTCTGGGACGCGATAATGTCATATAGTCTGCCCATAAAGGTATACTGCCCGGCCCATTCCTGGGACGCGGTAAGGTCACATAGTCTGCCCATAAAGGTATACTGCCCGACCCATTCTTGGGATGCGGTAAGGTCACATAGTCTGCCCATAAAGGTATACTGCCCGGCCCATTCCTGGGACGCGGTAAGGTCATATAAAATCCGGGAATTTAACCCAACGTACTACGTACCTCTACTCCTTTTAAAAAAAAAGACTCTTTTTCAAATAAAACTTCCAAGATACTAACAACCGTAGTATCAAGTCATATCTACTATTCAAGACAAGTCACAATACCTTTTAGAAATACATTTACCGGCTTCTAAATCAAGTGACTTCTTTCTTAAAAACCTTAAGCAATTGGTACCTTTAAAACAAATTGCCCTTCTTTATTTCAAGTCATTCTTTGTTTATATTACTAGAGAAATCCATTCTCTTAACCTTCCATAAAGTTATTATAACCAACTTCCCATAAAGCCGTTATACTAACTTTATGCCTTATACTAATTCATTTTTTTTATAATCAAGGGACTTATACTTTTAAATCAAGTTACATAACTTTTAAAATACTTCAAGTCTCTTAACTTTAGAAATCAAGTTTCTTAATGTCACGACCCGAACCCCGGGCCCGTGACTGGTGCCCTACCTGGGCACCCTTCTACCTTAACAACTAAGTAAACTGCGTAAATTAAATAACACCCTTTTTTTTCTTATAAAACCAATCGTACGTGCAACGGCAAAGCCGACCAGGCTGCCATATAATATACATAACAAAAGACACTACACCGTACATGAGTCCAATCCCATACATGAATACGGACTCAAGAGTTATATCAACTATGACGGACAAGGCCCCGTCGTACCCATAATCGTACAAAAGCACATCGAAAGAACTTATACCAAAAGATAAACTCCCGAATCAAGGAGCTATCCAAAACTCGGCGGTCCTACACTGCGATCACCAAATCGTACCTAAACTCGCGCAGATAACGCAGCCCGGGCGAGGTCAAGACAAGAATGTACCAAGTATGTGAAACAGTAAATACTGTAATGAAATCATAACAGTTTAACAAAACAGGAGACATGTATGATAGCCAACCTACAGTACACAACACATAAGCAGTCATAACAAATCAGGGACGCATGCCCTCAAGTCATTTCTAAAATATAACCATGGGTCTCACGCCCATAATATCAATCATGCCCGTGGAATCCTTCCTCACTGCCGGCAGTCCATGATATAACAATACACCAATAGGCATACATGAACACCAAGTCCCACCGGTGGTATAGCGTCTTGGGGGTTTACCCCTCACTTATACTCTTACCCTGGAGAAGGTGGTAAAGCAGGTGGTATAGCATCTTGGGGGTTTACCCCTCACTTATACTCTTACCCTATCTCAACCGACCATCAAACAAAACAAGCAGGGGGTATAATGTCTTGAGGGTTTACCCCTCACTTATACTCTTACCCTGGAGAAGGTGGTATAGCATCTTGGGGGTTTACCCCTCACTCATACTCTTACCCTATCTCAACCGGCCGTCAAACATAACATAAGCACTACCATGTCTTCTATAAAAATCCGGGAATTTAACCCAAGTACTACAAATAACGGAAGCAAACCCGTGAAATCCCACATCACTGTCGGTACGTCCAAGTAACTTACAACAAGACAGCCGGCCCTCCAACCGAGAGTCGCGGCAACATAATAAAACATAATACTTGCACTCAAAGGCTATCACCAGCACATATAGGCAATTCTCCATTAATCAAGCCAAAGTACTTATCAAGGCACACATAGACTAATTTTCAATTAATCAAGCCAAAGTACTTATCAAGGCACACTTAGACTAATTCTCAATTAATCAGGCCAAAGTACTTATCAAGGCACCAATAGAATAATTCTCATTTAACAAGCCAAAGTACTTATCAAGGCACAAAATAGAATAATTCTCATTTAACAAGCCAAAGTACTTATCAGGGCACAAATAGAATAATTCTCATTTAACAAGCCAACGTACTTATCTGGGCACAAATAGAATAATTCTCATTTAACAAGCCAAAGTACTTATCAGGGCACAAATAGAATAATTCTCATTTAACAAGCCAAAGTACTTATCCGGGCACAAATAGAATAATTCTCATTTAACAAGCCAAAGTACTTATCAAGGCACAAATAGAATAATTCTCAATTAATCAAGCCAAAGTACTACGTACGTACATTCTTTTCAAAAGACTCATTTTTATGTAAAAACCCAAGATACTAACACCCGTAGTATCAAGGTGTGTCTATTTTTCAAAGTAAGTTACTACACTTTTAGAAAACTCATTTCAAAGTTTGAAATCAAGTAACTTCAAATTTTCACAATCTAGACAACTTATGCCCAATAATCAAAATAGACAACTTTCTTAACCTTTCGTAAAGCCGTTATAACCAACTTCCCATAAAGCCGTTATAACCCTTTATGGTTTTTAGACAATTTCATTCTTTTTAACCAAGAGACTTATACCTTTAAAACCAAGTATCACATACTTACAAAACAAGTTCTTCACTTTCAAAATGCTTCAAGTCTCTTAATATTTAGAAACCAAGTTTCTTCTCTTAAATCATGTCATTTCTCCTCTTTTAAAACAATTAAGTAAATCACTCATTTGACTCCCCTAAAGTCATTATAATGACCTTTAGGTTTTGGAACTAAGGCACTAGCCAAAAGGTTTGGAAACCACTTCCTTTTCAAGACTCTATGTACTTTAAGTAAAACACTTTCACTTTTAAGAATCCAAACTTCACTAAGGAAATGGATTATACAACTTACAATTTAAACATCAAAGTACAATCAAGGAAGTACATAGAACAAATTCTATTTTAGGCAATCCAAATACAACCAAGGAATGGATCATTTAAGGAATAGGACATACTTTCTTTATCTTAAGGAATCATGCTAGAAGAGGAGATAGTTCACATACCTTTTCGGCTAAATCCACAGGCTAAGCCGAATACGTCGTACGTACAAGTGTCAAACTATAATGGTCACAACAAGACTATCAACTTCTAGTCTCTAACGTAGAATAATACTAAGTATACGGTCTCTAATTCTACGGAAAATCGGGCAGCACTTCCTTTGTTTCTACTCACTTTGCCACCTTTTTCAAGGTCGAATACAATAACCAACACGCCACATTTAAGGCTCCAAACAACAACCAAACAAAGAGGATTACACGCCTTACAATACGTGTAAAATTCCGCCCCACAATTCATACGAAATAGCCCCATAATCTAGCCATTCTCGGCCAACATAAATAATAAAACTAAGTCATTTCCAATCCTTTTCCAATTCCAAGTTCTAAGGTCTAACATGTTATATAGTTATTAACAACTCAACAACTACAATTTCCTTCTTTTTTACAACATGCGACGACTTTACTAATAATCGACTTGAATTGAAATCTTAGGGGTAACATGCTAGTTTTCGGATTAGGGTTCCAATAGCCAATATAATTATCAAACTTCATACTATACATCTCATGCTTGCTAATATCCATAGCTACAATCAATAAGTAAACTTAATTGCTAAAACGACAAAATTTATACCTTTCCAAGCCCTTAAAATTTCCAAGATTCAAAGTCGCGCCTTAGCAATTCTTAGCTCCTTTCCTTAAGTTCCAATCCACTCCAAGCACTCCTTAGAGGCCTATGAAGGACCCATCTTCAAGTTCCAACTTCAAAGTTGAAGAACTTCTTAAGTTTCCGCCTTGCGACTAATACGAAAACGCCGCTTTTCCGAAATCTTTCTATTGAGATATCCTTACAACACTCTTAGGGACATTGGGTTTAAGTCTTGTGGCTAATGGATCAAAACTACAAATTTTTCTCCTTTCTTTCTTATCAAACCCGAGAGCAACAATAGGCACACACAAGCTCTCTCAATTTTTCTAAGTGTTAAATGAGCTAGTATTGCACTAGTAGTATACTTATAACACAATGGAGGGCTTAGATATCAACAAATGTGAGGCTAGGATGAATTTCACAAGGATTAAGCCCATGTGGACAAGTTGACTTTGGTCAAATATATCAAGCTTGAAGACTTATCTTCCAAGATGGTCAATGACCATTCTACCCCTTGAATTTTCGTCCAAGACCACATGAGGGGGTGCCACGTGTCGCCCTATCATTCGTCCACAAAATTCCGTAACCCTCGTGGGCCCCGCAAAACGTAAAATTTCCTCGGGTGGGCCCCACGTGACCAAATCCGTAAAAATAGATTTCCATAATATTAATAAGTTCCATATTCTTCAAATAATACATTTTGAGAATCCAATTCTCAACAACGAACATTTTTCCTTTCCGACGTTCGGAACATTTCCCGTCGGAAAAACAATTCTTCCTTTCGTACCAAATTCCAAGTCTTGTTTCCTTTCGTACATTCTCTTTTACATGTCCTGGACTTACGGGGTGTAACATTCTTCCCCCCTTAGAAACATTCGTCCCCGAATGTTCTTAGTCGGTTGCCAAGCTATCCAAACTCCGACATAAACTCTATACTATGCCTATCAATCAAAACATGCACAAGACCAACGATGCCGCACATGGCCACCACAACATACGTGAACATAATAATGGACCTTCCGTCCGTGACCCCTTCTCACAAAACTCGAAGGTTACAGTCTTCTAAAACACGGGACCCTTAGAGGTTCCTTTCTTTCCTTACTTGTCATACTTTCTCGTACTTTCAAACTCATCTAGTATACGTCCAAAATCTCAAATTTTGTTTCTCTTCTCCAATCCTTGGAGTTACTACCCAAACTTGGCCATATAGTTACTTACATTCCCGTTAAGGCTCTTCTCGGTCCTTACGACCTAGTTCCAATGGAACGCATCCACGAACTCGTACAACGATCAACTAGACTTGGGCCTAGCACCCTCGTGACCCTATCACATCACGGGACCATTACCAACTGACATCACCCGATTCCATACTATCGGCTGACCCGAAATGAGTCCATAACCCGACCCATCGTCACACTTAACCTCTTATTCTTAGTCTGAACTAAGACTCTCTCTTATCTCAAGGTACTTCTCACCCTATCCTCCCATTCACTAGAGGTTCGTCACATAAGCCAAGGTATTTCTACTATGCATCCTTCCCTATCGATCTTACACTATTACGGGGTAATTACAACTTGTGAACTCTATACAACTATAGTCTCAGTTCACTTATCATTCTTGTCAATATTCTTAACTTCACACTTTACTAATCAAAGTATCCCTACCTTTGGGGTACTATCACTTTACAACTCTAGCAATAAAGGGAAAACATATACGCTAGGGTAAAATATGAATCTATCAACGAACGTATGATTCAAAAGAATCGAAATATACCTGTAACCCTATGAGATGTTGCCTCCTGATCCTGTCCAGTAGTCACGTCATCTCTGCGGTTAGAAGGACCGCCAGAACTAGAAACTCCACCCTGACCTCTACCACAGCTGGCTAACATCTGAACACCCTGCCCTGGGGACGCACAGCTGTGGAGGAAAGTGAATCAACCATCGGCCTCATAGGCTGAGCCACCTCACCGGTGATCTTCTAAAAGGACATACCCTCAGTATATGGCCCGGACGACCACAATAAAAACAAAGACCTGTGCCATAACGACATTTCCCCAAATGACGCTTACAATATCGGAAACACTGAGGAAAAAGTGGCCTCGACTGAGAAAACCCTCTGCTCCTCTGAGAACCTCGACCTCTGGAGCTCGGACCGGCTCCTAAATACCTTGTGGGGTCCAAACTCCCACCTGTGAGCTGTGGGGGTATGTACTGGGACGAATATCTCACTCGCTGCTGAGGCAGCTCGTCCAAAAACTCACTGGGATAACCAACCGGTCTAGCCCTCTTACGCAGATCTCCGCGCTGGACCTCTACCCCCTGTACACCTGTCTGTACTGGCCGAGTAACCTCCTGCTGATTAAACTGTAGCACCGCTATCTTGGTCAATACATAATGGCTTCCTTCATGACCCTAAAATCTTCCCCTAACTGAGAAACTGTAGGCTCTGGTGCTGTGGTCTCAAAACCTGGCGCAGGAGAACTCGCCGACTGCGGAACAACATATGGTATACCCTGGGCACAAGCTCTATCAACTCTCTGAGTCTGACTAGTAGCTCCTGCTACTCCTTTGACCTTCTGGGCGGTTGTTGCCCTCCTTGGAGGCATAACTGTAACACAAAATTACGTCAGAGAGGAATTATCTTACTAACACAGCTCTAGGGCACGATCTTAGAGTGAGAAGAATAGAAACCAACTCCTAAATGTCCTGTAGCCTCCTGTTTATGGGTGTGGCGCGCGCAACACACCGATAATCAAGACTCTACTAGACACGCGGTCAGAGACATTGCAGAACGACCCGTTCGGGGCATCGTGCCTTACCTCAGGCACCCTGGTGATACATACATCGAGAAAATCAGCGGAACTTATAACTTGAGTAATTTAACTAGAGATATAATAAATAAACAGGCGAACCTAATGAGTTGCCTTCAGTATATACATACAACCTGATGATTTTAATCCTTTTACATCCCTTCCCACAACAAGATTTGGCACTCTAAGATATACTGACTATGACGGGACGGGGCCCGCCATACCACGAATGTACAAGAACCTACAACTCGAGAACACTACTAAAAGATAAGCCTCGAGAAACGGAGCTTCAATCTGTGGCTGTGATCCTATGGCGAGGATCCACGATCGATGTACCTCTACTGCGGCGTGAACGCAGCCCGAGGAGGTCGATAACAGTACCAAGTATGGCTGTGCAATCGTAAATGAAATCATACTAGTCTATATAAAGCGAGACATGTATGATAACCAAACTACGATTCACAACATAAAAGCGATCATCACTCGATATAACTATGGGTCTCGCCACCCGCACATCAATCGAGTTCGCATTATGGCGCATGCCCCGGAATCTTGCAGACGGTGTAGACATGTCCATGATGCAACAATAATACCAATGTCCCATGGCCACATGCCCCGGAATTCTGCATCGGTGTAGACATGTCCATGTGACCTCAACAACAAAGCGAATCAAATGGAAGCATACCCGTGCGCTACGATCGTGTCGGTATGTCCAAGGAAAAATAAGACAACATTCCAAATGGACGATACCCGTGCGCTACGATCGTGTCGGTATGTCCAAAGGGAAATATAAGACAACATTCCAAATGGACGATACCCGCGTGCGCTACGCATCGTGTCGGTATGTCGAAGGGAAACAACAAGGCGGTAATCTAAATGGAAGCATACGTGCGCTACGCGTCGTGTCGAGATGTCCATAGCGATGCACAACAATAATACTATCAACGAGGAGCGTGCGTGGAATTTCTCCGTCCACCGCACGCGTCAAGTAAGTTCTCAACAAGTCAACCGACCTCCATCGAGACGCGGTAACACAGAAATACAACGCTTTGCACAACAAAGGTTATCACAATAAGCATAGCCAAGCTTCACAACAACAAGCATAGGCAAGTTTCACAACAACACAAAGTACTTTCATTTTATACCAAAGTCCGGGTTTTTAACCCCAAAGTACTACATACGTAAGTTCTTTTAAAAGAGATCCATTTCTTTTATAAAAGTCACCCGATACCCGTAGTATTAGAATGACCAACCCACCTTCCTTTTCAAAACCAAGTAACAACATTCTTTTCCTAAGTTCCAGTGTGCCTAGTTTCAATTACTCAAGCTTCTCATTTTCAAATGGTTTCATAGTTCCCAAACTTAATCACTTGATTCCTTTTTAGAACAATTGAGTAACATATGTCATATATGTGAGTAGTTTATTCTTGTTTATAACGATCTTATTACAGCAACCATGATCTAGAAAATGTAATATCATTTTGTCTTATCTTAGCTTATGCAGATGGAGGTTTCTTGGTTTTAATACAACACATCATTATTCAATACATTTTCCTTTTATTAACGCCGCAGCGGTCTGTCGATACACATTCGATTCCAAATCGGAAACATTATCCCTTTAAAACCAAGTACTCATTACTCACGAATGAGGTTTCACACAAACATCCACATTAAAACAAATAAGTTAAGTCTCTTATCTTATAAGATCAAGTCTCTTAACTTCTAACATCAGTAAACCATTTTCACTTACATAAGGTCGTTATAACTAACTTCCCATAAAGCTATTATAACACCCTATGTTTTAAACCAACCAAATCACTTAGCACGTATGCGTCACCGCACTACATAGTTCACAACAACATGCTAGAAAAGATAGGAAGAGGTTCACATACCTCGCGACGATTTATCGACAATAAGCAAAATGCTCCAAGTACTACAACTCACTAGCCCTTTCCACTCCTCGAGTAGAATACGCTACTCTTAGTACTTTCACCTATAAAGGTCAAAACGTCTATTAACCCTAAAACACAAGTTTCTATCTTTCTATAGAAAATTGGCAAAGACTCTCCCGCAACAACGTAAATCTCCTCTCTATCGGTAGGCTACCAAGCCAACCGGGGGTTTACGTCTACCGGACGTGTACAATTCTACTCGAGAATACTACACAAGTCTACCGCAATACGATCTATGTAAATACAGTTGATTCGATTCTTTATTCTTCAGCTTAAGTCAAAAGACATTGCGAATACTAAGTAGTTCCATATATAGTATACTTCAACTATATATTCAACCAAACATGTAATTTCCAATTACAATAGAGGACAAGATAATTACCTCGATAAGCCCAAAATTATCCGAGTTTAATGTCGCTCCCGAGCAAGGTTTAGCTCATTCGTGCGCCCAAACCACTCCAAACAACCCTTAGAAGTTCTAACCAACTTCTACTCACATACTTCAACCACTATGAAGATTTCCTTAGGGTTTGGTTTGAGACTAAAGGACAAAAGGTAGTATTTCCGACTCTACGTAAAGAGGTATCTTTGGAATACTACAAGGTACAAGGCTAAGGTATTTTGGGCATTATAACAATACTAGGGAGTATTTCTATACCACAACAAGGGTATTATCTGAAACAACTAGGCTAGGGGTACCCAAGGCCAAGCCTCACTCAAAGGGGGCTCTCGGCCAAAGCTCCACAAGGGGAGGGCTTGACGATTTCAACTCATGAGGGAGAGATTTCAAGACTTGGAAAATGATTTTTGGACGAAGAAAGTTCATCAACTAAGGGGTATTTATAGCAAACCCAAAGGCCAACCAATGGCAAGATCTAGCCAAGTGCAAGGCAAGTGTAAGGCCAAGATCAAGCCAAGTGCACCCTAGACCCTACTCCCAAAACCCTGCAAATATCTACACAAATATCTAACACCACTTGCCTCCACTTCGGCCAAGTGCGCACATGCTTCCATTGTGAGGTGACACATGTCACCCTCCGTTGGTCGAATGTTTCGCCTCTCGGAAAAATCCGCAAAAATACAAAACGACATAGCCGAATTTTCCTTCGCAAGTTACGAAAACGTTTAGCCGAAAACGACTCTAACCGTGTTGTGCCAAAGGTAACTTCGGCCAGCCACTGGCGGGGTGACACGTGTCACCCTCCTATCGCCCTCAAAACATCTTTCAAAAATATCCACAATGGCCAAAATCTCAAAACAAAGTGGGCCCCAAAGTCAGAATTTCTTCCGTGGGCCCCACGTGACCATTTCCGAAAATAAAATCTCAAAATTCTAATATAATTTAAGAAGCCCACATACCAAATCTGGGAATCCAATTCTTATTAACGAACCTTTTTCTTCACAAATAACCGGAACTTTTCCGTCGAAAACTCACATCTTTCTTTCTTTTCAAAATTTCTGTCGTACTCTCGCACGTACGTCCTCACATATATACCCTGCAACTACGGGGTATAACATTCTCCCCTCCTTAGAAACATTCGTCCCGAATGTTCCTTCTCAAGACGGATATCGATGAAGTTCCTCTAACAAGTTGTCAACGCCACAGCTTGGCCACGAAATAACACACGTTATCTTCCTTCCTTACTCGTCGTGCCCTTCTCGAACACTTGAAATCTTCTAGTATACGTACCACACTTTAGTCATCGCTTCAGTTCCCAAAACCTTGGAGTCACCACCTCCAAACTTGGTCATCTCTAGCCGTAATATCCCCTAAGACCATTCCCGGCCTTCACGAACGATTCTGGTCGAGCAACGTCCACAAACTCATACGATGGTCGTCTAAACTCGGGCCTAGCACCCTCGTGACCCTACCACTGGCGGGACCACCCAGACTGGCCCCACCCCAAACTGGTTACGGTTTGACCCGCAAATGGTCCTAAACCCGACCCCAACCGTGCAAACTCTTGTTCCCGATTGAACAATCTTACTAATTCACATCATGAAAGCTACCACTTCCATCTCACACTACCCACGGACTTATCACACAAATAAATCCCACGTATACTACTCACCCTTATAAAGGTCAAACATAAAACGAATCTTTTACTCAAGACGACCTTACCTCTAAGGTCTCGATCGTGAAATAGTCTAAGGTTCACACTTACCATGCCTCATACGTATCCTTCCAACTAACCATGCATTTTAACTCACACATATCACAATGCTATCCGTACATAGCACACAATAATGAGATCATCATAACAAGCATACCAAAACTCTAGAGGGTTAAGGATATACCTGAAGCTACCGCTCACTCTAATCATAGGCTGCCTGCGCAGGCTTATAGATGGTGATGAACCAGCGACAGATCCTGAAGGCTGAGTGGTAACATCCGCGCTTCCCTTGGTAGGACAGTTCCTCGCAAAATGGCCCTGCTGTCCGCATGCAAAACAAACTCCCAATCTAGCACGACACTCTCCAAAATGGATTCTACCACAATGGTCACAACGAGGTAGGGGTGGCTTGGTGGTTAACACCCCGCTCTGAAAATCTGAACCTCGAGCCACGACGCTCCTCAAGACGGTGGAGGACCACTGCATGCGGTGGGGGTATATAACTAGCCTGCTGCTGAGGCGGTCCGCCTCGAAAGCCACCAGGACCTGCGTCACGGCCTCTTCGCTGATCCAGTTATTCCGTCGACCCTCCGTGCCTCACATCCTAGTGCATGAGCTGCGTGCGGGCAATGTCCATGTGCGGTGAAGAGAAACACCGCACAAGATTCGGCCATATAATCATCAAGCGGTGGCGTGGCGATGCACCTATCCTCCATATCGCAACTAGCGCAGGGACATATCGAGCCAAAGAATCGAACTCGACATTGTACTCCCGACGGTGCGCCTCTCTCTCGAGAATAAAAATGCACCGGCGTGCCCTCCTCATCTGCGGAGGCAAGAAGTGCGTGAGAAAGCCCGAAAACTCATCCCATACTGCTGGAGGTGCATGCTCTCCCGAAAGCTCCATGAATCAAACCCGATCATTGCGGTATCACGCGGCCGATGCGAACAAAGGTCACGCACTGGTTTCAAGCCTTGATCACCGCGTGATCCATTGAATCGCCGGATGAACTCCTGCGGATCATCCTCGTGCCTCGACCCATAAAACTCGCGGGCTACAACTCGAAAGTCCGTAGCCTCAAACTATCTGCTCGGGGGTGAACGGCTGGTGCTCTTTGGGCGAATCTGCTGCGTCGGCTGTCCTCATATCGCCACAACCACGGCAATAATCGGGCCATCTCTCGTGACCCATCTCCCCTGCTCCAGACTGTGGGACTGGAGGCTCAGTCTTGTAGTCTCATCAGCCACTGCTGCGGCTCTAAACTCTGCTGGTGCTGGCGGCGTCGCGAAACCCGCCGTCTGAAGCACAACCTCAGGTACTGTCTGGGCCTGCGCCCTCGTACTCCTCTGTATCTCACTAGCAGCACCCTCGACAGACTTGCCCTTCTGGGCACTGGTCGCCTTGCGCGGAGGCATAACTGGTAAAAAACGAGATACGTCAGAGGGGTCCAACTTACAACACAACTCTAAGGCACGATCTCAGAATGAGAAGAATGGAAACCAATCCTAAATGTCCTATAGCCTCCTGATTATAGATGTGGTGCACAACACACCGATAATCAAGACTACTGAACACGGTGCGTAGACACTTTCCGAGGATTAATCGCTCGATACCACTTTTGTAACGACCGTTCGGGGCGTTCTTCGTGCCTTACCCAGGCACCCTAGTGATACATACATCAGAGAAAATCAGCGGAACATAAAACATGAGTCATTTAACAAGAGATATAATAAATAAACAGGCCAACCAAAAACAGTTGCCTTCAGTATATACATAAAACCTGAACAGTTTAATCCTTTTACAACCCTGCCCACAACAGTACTCTGCACCTCTAAGATATCTGATGACTATGACGGGACAGGCCCGCCATACCTCTGAATGTACAAGAACCTACAACTCGAGAACACCTACTAAAAGATAAGCCTCGAGAAACGGAGCTTCAAATGCGCTGGCGTGATCCTATGGCGAGGATCCACGATCGATGTACCTCTACTGCGGCATGAACGCAGCCCCGGGGAGGTCGATCTGGCAGTACCAAGTATGTGGCATGCAATCAGAAATGAAATCATACTAGTCTATATAAAGCGAGAGACATGTATGATAACCAAACTACGATTCACAACATAAAACGATCATCACTCCAATATAACTATGGGTCTCACGCCCACCACATCAATCGAGTTCGCATTATGGCGCGTGCCGGAATCTTGCATCGGTGTAGACATGTCCATGATGCAACAATAATACCAATGTCCAGCGCATGCCGGAATTCTGCATCGGTGTAGACATGTCCATGTGACCTCAACAACAAGACAATCCAAATGGAAGCATACGTGCGCTACGCGTCGTGTCGGTATGTCCAAAGGAAAAATAAGACAACATTCCAAATGGGCGATACCCGCGTGCGCTACGCGTCGTGTCGGTATGTCCAAGGAAATATAAGACAACATTCCAAATGGACGATGCGTGCGCTACGCGTCGTGTCGGTATGTCCAAAGGGAAACAACAAGGCGGTAATCTAAATGGAAGCATGCGTGCGCTACGCGTCGTGTCGGTATGTCCATAGCGATGCACAACAATAATACTATCAACGAGGCGTGCGGTGGAATTTCTCGTCGCTGAAGCGCGTCAAGTAAGTTCTCAACAAGTCAACCGAATTCTCCATCGAGAGGCGTGGTAACACGAAATACAACGCTTTGCACAACAAAGGTTATCACAATAAGCATAGCCAAGCTTCACAACAAGCATAGGCAAGTTTCACAACAACACAAAGTACTTTCATTTTATACCAAAGTCCTGGTTTTTAACCCCAAAGTACTACATACGTAAGTTCTTTTAAAAGAGATCCATTTCTTTTATAAAAGTCACCCGATACCCGTAGTATTAGAATGACCAACCCACCTTCCTTTTCAATACCAAGTAACAACATTCTTTTCCTAAGTTCAGTTTGCCTAGTTTGATTACTCAAGCTTCTCATTTTCAAATGGTTTCATAGTTCCCAAACTTAATCACTTGATTCCTTTTAGAACAATTGAGTAACATATGTCATATATGTGAGTAGTTTATTCTTGTTTATAACGATCTTATTACAAAGCCATGATCTAGAAAATGTAATATCATTTTGTCTTATCTTAGCTTACATGCAGATGGAGGTTTCTCTTGGTTTTAATACAACACATCATTATTCAATACATTTTCCTTTTATAAACGCCGCAGTTGGTGCTGTCGATACACATTACGATTCGAAATCGGTAAAACATTATCCCTTTAAAACCAAGTACTCATTACTCACGAATGAGGTTTCACACAAACATCCACATTAAAACAAATAAGTTAAGTCTCTTATCTTATAAGATCAAGTCTCTTAACTTCTAACATCAAGAAACCATTTTCACTTACATAAGGTCGTTATAACTAACTTCCCATAAAGCTATTATAACACCCTATGTTTTAAACCAACCAAATCACTTAGCACGTATGCGTCTACCGTACTACATAGTTCACAACAACATGCTAGAAAAGATAGGAAGAGGTTCACATACCTCGCGACGATTTATCGACAATAAGCAAAATGCTCAAGTACTACAACTTGCTAGCCCTTTCCACTCCTCGAGTAGAATACGCTACTCTTAGTACTTTCACCTATGAAGGTCAAAAGCGTCTATTAACCCCAAAACACAAGTTTCTATCTTTCTATAGAAAATTGGCAAAGACCTCCCGCATGGCAGCGTAAATCTCTCCTCTATCGAGGCTGCAAAGCCAACCAGTGGGGTTTACGTCTACGGGCGTGTACAATTCTACTCGATAATACTACAAGTCTATGTCTGATACACTATGTAAATACGATTCGATTCGATTCTTTATTCTTCAGGCTTAAGTCAAAAGACATTGCCGAATACTAAGTAGTTCCATATATAGTATACTTCAACTATATATTCAACCAAACATGTAATTTCTAATTACAATAGAGGGACAAGATAATTACCTCGATAAGCCCAAAATTATCCGAGTTTAATGTCGCTCCCGAGCAAGGTTTAGCTCATTCAGTGCGCTCCAAACCACTCCAAACAACCCCAGAAGTTCTAACCAACTTCTACTCACATACTTCAACCAACTATGAAGATTTCCTTAGGGTTTCGGTTTGAGACTAAAAGGTCAAAGGTAGTATTTCCGGACTCTACGTAAAGAGGTATCTTTGGAATACTACAAGGTACAAGGCTAAGGTATTTTGGGCATTATAACAATACTAGTGAGTATTTCTATACCACAACAAGGGTATTATACGAAACAACTAGGCTAGGGGTACCACGGCCAAGCCTCACTCAAAGGGGGCCTCTCGGCCAAAGCTCATGAGGGAGGGCTTTGGACGATTTCAACTCACAAAGGAGAGATTTCAAGACTTGGAAAATGATTTTTGGATGAAGAAAGTTCATCAACTAAGGGGTATTTATAGCAAACCCAAAGGCCAACCAATGGCCAAGATCTAGCCAAGTGCAAGGCAAGTGTAAGGCCAAGATCAAGCCAAGTGCACCCTAGACCCTACTCCTTAAAACCCTCACAAATATCTACACAAATATCTAGCACCACTTGCCCCCCCAATTCGGCCAAGTCACGCCCCATCTTCCATTGTGAGGTGACACATGTCACCCTCCGTTGGTCCGAATGTTTCGTCTCTCGGAAAAATCCGCAAAAATACAAAAGCGACATAGCCGAATTTTCCTTCGCAGTTACGCGAAAACGTTTCGTCGAAAACGACTCTAGCAAGGTGTTGTGCACAAAGGTAACCGGCCAAGCCACCAGGCGGGGTGACACGTGTCACCTCCTATTGGCCTCAAAAACGCTTTCAAAAATATCCACAATGGCCAAAATCTCGAAAACAAAGTGGGCCCCACAAAGCGTAAATTTCTCCGTGGGCACGTGACCATTTCCAAAATAAAATCTCAAAATTCTAATATAATTTAAAAGCCCACATACCAAATCTGGGAATCAATTCTTATTAACGAACCTTTTTCTTCACAAATAACCGAACTTTTCCGTGAAAACTCACATCTTTCTTTCTTTTCAAAATTTACATGCTCTCGCACGCGTCGTCCTCACATATATACCTGCAACTACGGGTATAACACATTCAGGACTGATCGCTCGATACCACTCTGTCACGACCCGAACCGGGCGTGGTCGTGCCTACACAGGCACCCTTCTACCTTAACAACTAAGTAAACTGCGGAAATTAAATAACACCCCTTTTTTTTCTTATAAAACCAATCGTACGTGCAACGGCAAAGCCGACCAGGCTGCCATATAATATACATAACAAAAGACACTACACCGTACATGAGTCCAATCCCATATATGAATACAAACCTCTAAGAGTTATACTGAACTATGACGGGACAAGGCCCCGTAGTACCATCGTAATCGTACAAAAGCATCTTGAAAGAACTTATACCAAAAAGATAAACTCGGCGAAGGAGCTATCCAAAAACTACGGCGGTCCTACACTGCGATCACCAAATCATTACCTAAACTGCGGCATGACGCGGCCCGAAAGGTCGATGCGAAGAATGTACCAAGTATGTGAAGCGATAAATCGTAATGAAATCATAACAGTCTAACAAAACAGGAGACATGTATGATAGCCAACCTACAATACACAACACATAAGCAGTCATAACAAGTCAGGGACGCATGCCCTCAAGTCATTTCTAAAATATAACCATGGGTCTCACGCCCATAATATCAATCATGCCCGTGGAATCCTTCCGCCACCGTGATCCATGATATAACAATACACCAATAGGCATACATGAACACCAAGTCCCACCGGTGGTATAGCGTCTTGGGGGTTTACCCCTCACTTATACTCTTACCCTGGAGAAGGTGGTAAAGCAGGTGGTATAGCATCTTGGGGGTTTACCCCTCACTTATACTCTTACCCTATCTCAACCGACCATCAAACAAAACAAGCAGGGGGTATAATGTCTTGGGGGTTTACCCCTCACTTATACTCTTACCCTGGAGAAGGTGGTATAGCATCTTGGGGGTTTACCCCTCACTCATACTCTTACCCTATCTCAACCGGCCGTCAAACATAACATAAGCACTACCATGTCTTCTATAAAAATCCGGGAATTTAACCCAAGTACTACAAATAACGGAAGCATACCCGTGGAATCCCACATCACTGTCGGTACGTCCAAGTAACTTACAACAAGACAGCCGGCCCTCCAACCGAGAGTCGCGGCAACATAATAAAACATAATACTTGCACTCAAAGGCTATCACCAGAACATATAGGCAATTCTCCATTAATCAAGACAAAGTACTTATCAAGGCACACATAGACTAATTTTCAATTAATCAAGCCAAAGTACTTATCAAGGCACACTTAGACTAATTCTCAATTAATCAGGCCAAAGTACTTATCAAGGCACCAATAGAATAATTCTCATTTAACAAGCCAAAGTACTTATCAGGGCACAAAATAGAATAATTCTCATTTAACAAGCCAAAGTACTTATCAGGGCACAAATAGAATAATTCTCATTTAACAAGCCAAAGTACTTATCCGGGCACAAATAGAATAATTCTCAGTTAACAAGCCAAAGTACTTATCAGGGCACAAATAGAATAATTCTCATTTAACAAGTCAAAGTACTTATCCGGGCACAAATAGAATAATTCTCATTTAACAAGCCAAAGTACTTATCAAGGCACAAATAGAATAATTCTCAATTAATCAAGCCAAAGTACTACGTACGTACATTCTTTTCAAAAGACTCCTTTTTATGTAAAAACCCAAGATACTAACACCCGTAGTATCAAGGTGTGTCTATTTTTCAAAGTAAGTTACTACACTTTTAGAAAACTCATTTCAAAGTTTGAAATCAAGTAACTTCAAATTTTCACAATCTAGGCAACTTATGCCCAATAATCAAAATAGACAACTTTCTTAACCTTCCGTAAAGCCGTTATAACCAACTTCCCATAAAGCCGTTATAACCCTTTATGGTTTTTAGACAATTTCATTCTTTTTAACCAAGAGACTTATACCTTTAAAATCAAGTATCACATACTTACAAAACAAGTTCTTCACTTTCAAAATGCTTCAAGTCTCTTAATATTTAGAAACCAAGTTTCTTCTCTTAAATCATGTCATTTCTCCTCTTTTAAAACAATTAAGTAAATCACTCATTTGACTCCCCTAAAGTCATTATAATGACCTTTAGGTTTTGGAACTAAGACACTGGCCAAAAGGTTTGGAAACCACTTCCTTTTCAAGACTCTATCTACTTTAAGTAAAATACTTTCACTTTTAAGAATCCAACTTCACTAAGGCAATGGATTATACAACTTACAATTTACACATCAAAGTACAATCAAGGAAGTTCATAGAACAAATTCTATGTTAGGCAATCCAAGTACAACCAAGGAATGAATCATTTGAGGAGTAGAACTTACTTTCTTTATCTTAAGGAATCATGCTAGAAGAGGAGATAGTTCACATAACTTTTCGGCTAAATCCACAGGCTAAGACGAATACGTCGTACGTAGAAGTGTCAACCTATAATGGTCACAACAATACTATCAACTTCTAGTCTCTAACGTAGAATAATACTAAGTATACGGTCTCTAATTCTACGGAAAATCGGGCAGCACTTCCTTTGTTTCTACTCACTTTGCCACCTTTTTCAAGGTCGAATACAATGACCAACACGCCACATTTAAGGCTCCAAACAACAACCAAACAAAGGGGATTACACGCCTTACAATACGTGTAAAATTCCGCCCCATAATTCATACGAAATAGCCCCATAATCTAGCCATTCTCGGCCAACATAAATAATAAAACTAAGTCCTTTCCAATCCTTTTCCAATTCCAAGTTCTAAGGTCTAACATGTTATATAGTTATTAACAACTCAACAACTACAATTTCCTTCTTTTTTACAACATGCGACGACTTTACTAATAATCGACTTGAATTGAAATCTTAGGGCTAACATGCTAGTTTTCGGATTAGGGTTCCAATAGCCAATATAATTATCAAACTTCATACTATACATCTCATGCTTGCTAATATCCATAGCTACAATCAATAAGTAAACTTAATTGCTAAAACGACAAAATTTATACCTTTCCAAGCCCTTAAAATTTCCAAGATTCAAAGTCGCGCCTTAGCAATTCTTAGCTCCTTTCCTTAAGTTCCAATCCGCTCCAAGCACTCCTTATAGGCCTATGAAGGACCCATCTTCAAGTTCCAACTTCAAAGTTGAAGAACTTCTTAAGTTTCCGCCTTGCGACTAATACGAAAACGCCGCTTTTCCGAAATCTTTCTATTGAGATATCCTTACAACACTCTTTGGGAAATTGGGTTTAAGTCTTGTGGCTAATGGATCAAAACTACAAATTTTTCTCCTTTCTTTCTTAGCAAACCCGAGAGCAACAATGGGCACACACAAGCTCTCTCAATTTTTCTAAGTGTTAAATGAGCTAGTCTTGCACTAGTAGTATACTTATAACACAATGGAGGGCTTAGATATCAACAAATGTGAGGCTAGGATGAATTTCACAAGGATTAAGCCCATGTGGACAAGTTGACTTTGGTCAAATATATCAAGCTTGAAGACTTATCTTCCAAGATGGTCAATGACCATTCTACCCCTTGAATTTTCGTCCAAGACCACATGAGGGGGTGCCACGTGTCGCCCTATCATTCGTCCACAAAATTCCGTAACCCTCGTGGGCCATAAAGCGTAAAATTTCCTCGGGTGGGCCCCACGTGACCAAATCCGTAAAAATAGATTTCCATAATATTAATAAGTTCCATATTCTTCAAATAATACATTTTGAGAATCCAATTCTCAACAACGAACATTTTTCCTTTCCGACGTTCGGAACATTTCCCGTCGGAAAAACAATTCTTCCTTTCGTACCAAATTCCAAGTCTTGTTTCCTTTCGTACATTCTCTTTTACATGTCCTGGACTTACGGGGTGTAACATTCTTCCCCCCTTAGAAACATTCGTCCCCGAATGTTCTTAGTCGGTTGCCAAGCTATCCAAACTCCGGCATAAACTCTATACTATGCCTATCAATCAAAACATGCACAAGACCAACGATGCCGCACATGGCCACCACAACATACGTGAACATAATAATGGACCTTCCGTCCGTGACCCCTTCTCACAAAACTCGAAGGTTACAGTCTTCTAAAACACGGGACCCTTAGAGGTTCCTTTCTTTCCTTACTTGTCATACTTTCTCGTACTTTCAAACTCATCTAGTATACGTCCAAAATCTCAAATTTTGTTTCTCTTCTCCAATCCTTGGAGTTACTACCCAAACTTGGCCATATAGTTACTTACATTCCCGTTAAGGCTCTTCTCGGTCCTTACGACCTAGTTCCAATGGAACGCATCCACGAACTCGTACAACGATCAACTAGACTTGGGCCTAGCACCCTCGTGACCCTATCACATCACGGGACCATTACCAACTGACATCACCCGATTCCATACTATCGGCTGACCCGAAATGAGTCCATAACCCGACCCATCGTCACACTTAACCTCTTATTCTTAGTCTGAACTAAGACTCTCTCTTATCTCAAGGTACTTCTCACCCTATCCTCCCATTCACTAGAGGTTCGTCACATAAGCCAAGGTATTTCTACTATGCATCCTTCCCTATCGATCTTACACTATTACTGGTAATTCTGACTTGTGAACTCTATACAACTATAGTCTCAGTTCACTTATCATTCTTGTCAATATTCTTAACTTCACACTTTACTAATCAAAGTATCCCTACCTCTGGGGTACTATCACTTTACAACTCTAGCAATAAAGGGAAAACATATACGCTAGGGTAAAATATGAATCTATCAACGAACGTATGATTCAAAAGAATCGAAATATACCTGTAACCCTATGAGATGTTGCCTCCTGATCCTGTCCAGTAGTCACGTCATCTCTGCGGTTCGAAGGACCGCCAGAACTAGAAACTCCACCCTGACCTCTACCACAGCTGGCTAACATCTGAACACCCTGCCCTGGGGACGCACAGCTGTGGAGGAAAGGGAATCAACCAAAAGAAGGAAGAGGTTCACATACCTCGCGACGATTATCGACAAATAGCAAAATGCTCCAAAGTACTTCAACCTTGATAGCTATTCCATCCTTCAAGTAGAATACACTATACTTAGTACTTCAACCTATAATTGCCATAACACGTCCATTAACTTCTTACTTTAGACGTAGAATATTATAAGTGCAAAGTCACTAAATTCTACGGAAAATCGGACAACACTTCCTTTGTTTCTACATACTTTGCCACCTTTTTCAAGGCCGAATTCAATAACCAAACACGCCACATTTAAGGCCCAACAATGCAATTAACAATAGGGGATTACACGCCTACTAGACGTGTAAAATTCCGCCCCACAATTGATATCAAACTAATACAACTACAAGTGTAAATTCGGCAACTTGAGACACAACAACACCAATTCTTATCCAATTTCCTTTTCAATCCAAATTGTTAGCATAACATGATATCAAGTCGCAATCGCTTATAACTACTACAATCTTCAAGTAAGTAACATGCGACGATTCTAAATACGACCAAATTGTAATTCAACTTCAAATGACTTATATGTCATTTCAGATTTTAGGCTACAACCATCCATATCACTTATAAATCTTCAACACATATACTTCATGCTAGTAAAATGTAAGGCTAGCAACAATATATAATCTTGTAACTGTTATACCCCGTATTTCCAGAGTATGTACGTGAGGGCGTACGTACAAAAGTTTAGCCTTAGTTAGGCATAGGGGGGACGAAAAATTGTGCACACCTATCAAAAAGAATCGTTTTCCGACGAAACGTTTTACAAAACTTGCGTAGGGAAAATTACAGCTATGCCATTTATTATTTTTCCGGATTTTTCCGAGAGATGAAACATTTTGGACCAACGAGAGGGCGATACTTGTCACCCTCAAGTTGGCGGATTTGGGGCGTCCATTTGCACGATTTCAAGCCTTGGAGTAGGTAGGATATTTTGTGATATTTTGTGTGGTAGATGGATAAGGTACACTTGCCCAAATCTCCACCCTACACTTGCCTACCACTTGGCTTCATCTTGGCCATTGGTTGGCCTATAAATACCCCCCTAAATTGAAGGTTTTCTTCATCCACAAATTGTCTTCCAAGTCTCAAAATTCCCTCCCCTATCTTGTAGTGTTTCGTCCAACACCCTCTCCCCCTCTAGCCTAGTGGCTTCGGCCGAGAGCCCCCCCCCCCCTGGTAGAAAGTTGTCTACCAAGTATAGTTACTATTCCTAAATACCCTAGCCCAAATCCCTTATAGTATTTAAGTAGAAGTTGTGTAGAACTTCTAAGGGATTCTTGGAGCTATCGGAGCGTGCAAATTAGGAGCTAAACCTTGCTTAGGATCGATATTTAACTTGGATAATTTTGGGCTTATCAAGGTAAATACTCTTGTCCTTCTATTGTAAATTGGATATTACTTATAAGAATAGTTAAGACTTGAGTATAAGATATAGAAGGATATTAAAGAATAGAATTGAACTGTAAACACAGTAGAAGGGTATTCAAGAAGAGAATTAAAGCAGACTTACATATGATCGTATTCTGATGAGACTTGGGTAGCATGACGGGTCGGGAAGTGCTGCCCAATTTTCCGTAGAATAGAGAACCCTCTGCTTAGAACTGTTTACAGAGTAGTCTAGACGTTGATAGACGTGTCTGACTATTATAGGTTGATTCTCTGCGCGCGACATATTCGACTTGGCAGGTGGATTTCGCCGAGGAGGTATGTGATTCTTCCTATCCTCTTGAGCATGATATTTTAAAATATATATATAGTACGGTAGACGTACGTGTGTTAACTGAACATGGTTTTACTTGACATCTTTTGACTTGAGTCTAAATAATAAGAATCTTGAAGTATTTCAAAAGAATTATGAATCATTTTTGAAAAAAGAGTAATACTTGATTTTTAAAACAGAAAGCTTAAGAGTTATACTAGCTTTATGGGAAGTTAGGTATAACGACTTAAGAAAGATAAAAGGGACGATTTTACTTATTGTTTATGAAAATCTTGTATTGACTTCTGCAAAGTGTAGTAAGATGGTTGATAGGAAAACATGTTATGATGCTACGTGTGTTAGTGTCTTATGATGTTGTGTAAGGGGGTCATTCTTGTTGTGCTTACGTTGTTAAACGTTAAGACCGTTGTACTGTTATTATATCACATACCCCCTTGACTTGTTATACCGAGGGCTTGTCACCCTTGATGCGGGTCTATACGGCCTATGCAGTGTGACTATCGCGAGTCGCGGGAGTTCGATTGATCATTCGGTGTTTTATCCGTCACGGGGATGCCTATGCGATGCATGAGACTATGCGGATGCGGGAGTCGGGAGAATGCAGGGGTTAGCTACCCCCGATGCGAGGAATACCTCATGCGGGTCTGTGTGTGACCTATGCGGACTGCGGGAAGTCCAGGATTAGACACGCATAATGATACTATGGGAGATTGGCCTTGCTTCGATCATTCGCGGCCTAGAAAAGACCAGTTACATTATATCTATTTTGCTCTTGTTTATGTTGTGGCACTATGTGCAGTTGAACTGGTTGTATTTGCAAATGGTTTTAAATACTTTGATTTTACTTCAAGATTTTACGCTTTCACATACTTGGTACTGTTATCTTGACCTCGCCTTCGGGGGGCTGCGTTCATACCGCAGGTAAGGGCAAGCAGGTGCTAGATCCGCATCCTTAGGATCTTTGCTTTGGTGTCAGGAGATCCATCTTCTCCGGAGGCTCGACTTTTGGTATGGTTCTCCCTGATGTTGTAGATATATGTACATTCAGGGTATGACGGGGCCCTGTCCCGCCATAGTTGTTTACATTCCTAAGTGCGTAGTCATGTTATAAAGTTGGGATGTAACTGTTCACTCTTTATATATATATCTTAAAAGCGACATTTTCTCAGATATAAACTGTGTCTCAATTTACATTTGTTTCATGTCTTGTTTTTATATTCCGCTGATTACTCTGATGTATGACTACTTGGGTGCCCGGGTAAGGCACGATCAACCGCCGGCAGTCGTGATAAAAGTGGTATCAGAGCAGTTAATCATCGGAAAGTGTCTACAGACCGTATCTAGTAGAGTCTTGATTATCGGTGTGTTATAAGTTGGACCCTTCTAACGTATCCCTTTTCTGTAACAGTTATGCCTCCACGTAAGGCAACCCGGGCGAAGAGGGCAAAGCGGCGGAGGCGCTAGTAGGACACCGAGAGTCACGAGGCTCGTGCCCGATCTATACCCGAGACGGCGAGTTCCATGACGCCGCCCGACCCAGCCGAGACCACGCATGCCGCGCCTCGTCCCACGGCACAGGCGAGAGGAGTTAGTACAAGAGATGACCGATTATTGGCGAGATTGTGGCGAACGCGAGATAAGTGGATCGTGATGCAGATTCAGCCTACTGCGGTTCACCCGAGATCGAGCATTTGAGGCTACGGGATTTTCTCGAGTTGTAGCCGCGAGTTCTACGGTCGAGGCACGAGGATGATCCGCAGGAGTTCATCCGTCAGTTACAGAGGATCATGCGGGTGATCAAGGCTTCAGAGACCGAGTCCGTGATCTTCGGTTCGCATCGGCTGCGTGATACCGCAGTCGATTGGTTTGATTCGTGGGAGCTTTCCCGGGGAGAGCATGCGCCTCCAGCAGTATGGGACGAGTTCTCGGAGGCTTTCTTCACTCACTTCTTGCCTCCGCAGATAAGGAGGGCACGGGCCGACAAGTTTTTGTTGCTGAGACAGAGAGGGCACACAGTTAGGGAGTACAACGTCGAGTTCGATTCTTTGGCTCGATATGTCCCTGCGTTGGTAGCAGATATGGAGGACAGGGTGCACCGCTACGTCACCGGGCTAGATGATTATATGGCCGAGTCTTGTGCGGGTGTTGCTCTTCAGCCGGGTATGGACATTACCCGTGCGAGCTCATGCACTTGGATGCGAGGCGTAGAGGACGGGTCGACGGATATCATCAGCGAGAAGAAGGCGAGCGACCGGATCTTTTGGTAGCTCTCGGGGTGGGCGGCCTCGTGACGTCTAGATTTGCACCTCGGCCCATTTCGAGCACTCCTACATCGTTTTGGTGCAGCCAGAGCATTCGGCGGTCAATGCCCCAGACTTGATTTCGGGGTAGCAAGTGCTAACCGATCGAGGTCCGCTCGGTGTGTCCGATGTGGTAGATTCCATTCGGGAGGTTGTGGTACTACCGGGAGCTTGCTACACTTGTGGCCGCAGGTCATTATGCGAGCCTGTCCGGCGAGCGTGGCGATGGTAGGGGTCGGCCTACGAGTGCATTGCGGGTCTTCTTCATCTCCTACGATTACTCGCCCGGGCGAGGGTACTCGAGGCCAGCAGGTCGCGGCAGGTCGTGGCGCGGGTCCCGATTCTGCGGTCCTCGTAACCACATTTATGCCTTGTCGGCCGGCGGGACTGGGGCGTCGCGGCGTCGTCCGCGAATACCTTATCGGTTTACGGTTATGATGTGTATGCCTTGATAGATCCGGTTCTACTGCATCTATATATCTCCCTTATTGCTAGTAGGATAGGGATGAGCACGAGTCCATAGACCCGTTCGAGGTAGCTATGCCCGTGGGTGATTCAGTGGTAGCTCGGCGGGTATATAGGGCTTGCCCAGTGACTTTATGCAGTCGTCAGACCCTAGCCGACTTGATAGAGTTAGACATGACTGATTTCGACGTGATCATGGGTATGGATTGGTTAGCTTCTTGCTACGCCAATGTAGACTGCAGGGAGAGAGTGGTACGGTTCGATTTCTGAGGCCGGTTATTGAGTGGGAGGAACACCGTGTCGCCGAGGTAGGTTTATTTCTACCTCAAGGCTAGGAAGATAGTGCGAAGGGTATATCTACCATCTCGTTGGTGTTTGATACCGAGGGTGCAGTGCAGATTTTCATCGATTCAGAGTCGAGAGTTCCCGGACATGTTTCGGGCGACCTCCGGGTATCCTCCCGAGAGGAGATAGAGTTTTGCATCGATGTGCTGCCAGACACTCGGCCTATTTCCATTCCGCCATATAGAATGGTACCTGCCGAGTTGAGAGAGTTGAAGGACCAGCTGAGAGATTTGCTGGAGAAGGGCTTCATCAGGCCTAGTGTTTCTCCCCGAGGAAGCCGTGTGTTCGTGAAGAAGAAGGATGGGGCCAGCTGCGCATGTGTGTTGATTCTGAGCAGTGAACAAGGTGACCATTAAACGAATACCCCTTCCGGGATTGATGATTTGTTCGACCATTCTGCGAGGAGCGAGATGTTTCTCCAAGATTGATCTGCGATCGGGCTATCATCACCGCGAGTCGAGAGGCGTATGTCCCTGATCGCATTCCGGACCCGGTACGGGCATTATGAGTTCAGGGTCATGTCTTTCGGGTTGACCAATGCTCCGGCGGTATTCATGGATTTGATGAACCGAGTGTTCAAGCCATTTTTGGACACGTTTGTGATAGTGTTCATTGATGACATCTTGGTTTATTCTCGCTCAGAGCAGGAGCATGCGGAGCATTTGAGGACTGTGTTGAGAGTTCTCCAGGACCAGCGGTTGTACGCCAAGTTTTCGAAATGTGAGTTCTGGTTGACTTCGGTGGCTTTTCTTGGGCATATAGTCGGGGCCGATGGTATTCGGGTGGATACGGCCAAGATCGAGGCAGTCAGGAGTTGGCCTAGACCCACTACTCCGACAGAGGTGCGTAGCTTTCTGGGCCTTGCAGGTTACTATCGGCGGTTCGTGGAGAAGTTTGCTTCTATCTCTGCACCATTGACTAGGCTGACTCAGAAGGCAGCTAAGTTTGATGGTGATGCTTGTGGCGGGGTTTCCGATTCTTGAAGGAGATCGACGACCGCCCCCGTTCTTACTCTTCCAGAGGGTCCAGACGGTTATGTAGTGTATTGTGATGTGTCAGGCGTCGGGCTCGGATGTGTGTTGATGCAACTAGGTAAGGTTATAACGTACGCATCTCGACAGCTTAAGAAGCATGAGAGAAACTACCCCACCCATGATTTGGAGTTGGCAGCGGTGGTTCACGCCTTGAAGATCTGGAGGCACTATTTATATGGGGTTCATGTGGATATTTATACAGACAACAAGAGCCTCCAGTATATCTTCAGCCAGAGGGAGCTGAACTTACGACAGAGACGGTGGCTAGAACTACTCAAGGATTATGATGTTGACATCCTGTACCACCCGGGGAAGGCCAATGTTGTGGCAGATGCTCTTAGTCGTAGGTCGATGGGGAGCCTATCAAATGTACAGCCAGAGAGGAGGGGCATGGTTCGCGATTTACATCAGTTAGCGAGCCTTGGAGTCCGATTGATTGATTCTGATAGTAGTGGGGTTCGAGTTCGAGAGGTTGCCGAGTCTTCCATCATCGAGGAGGTGAAGAGGCAACAGTTTGAGGATCCAGTTTTGACGCGGTACCGTGATACGGCTCTTCGTGAGGGGAAGGGTCCTTTTGAGGTAGCACCTGATGGGGTGCTAAGGTACGAGGGCAGGTTGTGTGTTCCGAATATTGCAGGACTTCGGCGGAGTTCTAGGAAGCACACGCGGTGCACGTTACTCTATCCATTCGGGTCGACCAAGATGTACCACGACCTCGGATCGTGTATTGGTGGGATGGCGAAGAGGGGCGTTTGTGGCTCGGTGCGTGTTGTCGCAGTGAAGGTAGAGCACGTGAGGCACGGTGGTTTGTTGCGACGATAGAGATCCCGACCGGAAGTGGGAGGTGATCAACATGGACTTTATCACGTGATTACCTCGCACTCGTAGAAAGCATGATTCTATCCGGTTATCGCCGACAGTGTGTGAAATCAGCCCACTATCTTCCGTCGGGGCGACTTTTCTACCGAGGATTATGCGGACTTTACATCAGAGATCGTCGATCGCATGGAGTCCCTATTTCGATCATATCGCATGCAGAGCCCGGTTTATGGCTAACTTCGAGGTCTTTCCGAAGGGTTTAGGGGCAGTGAGCTCGGTAATCGCATTCCATCCACGCATGCAGACGAGCGAGCGCACTATCCGCACTCTTGAGGATATCTTTGCGAGCTGTGTTATTGACTTCGTGGTAGCTGGGAGGATCATATGCCTCTAGTAGAGTTTGCGTATAATAATAGCTACCACTCCGGTATTGAATGTCTCCTTTTGATGCCTTGTATTGGAGGAAGTGCAGATTGCCGATAGGCTTGTTCGATGTGGGCGAGTGCGATTAGTAGGACCAGGTTGATGCGGCGCGATGGATAAGGTAAAGCTTATCCGAGAGCGATTCTTGGCGACTCGAGTCGGCGAAGTCATATACGCATCATCGTCGTCGGCATCCGGAGTTCGAGGTTGATGATTGGGTTTTCTCAAGGTGTCACCCCATGAAGGTGTGATGAGATTCGGGAAGAAAGGAAACGCAGCCAAGGTACATTGGGCGTATCAGTTGTCCGCAGGTAGGCAAGGTTGCCTATGAGTTGGATCTGCCGTCCGATCCGGAGGCGATGCATCCGTTTTTCACGTTTCTATCTTTGAGGAGATGTATCGGGATCTATCTAGAGTGCACCCGATTGACGATGTCCAGTGATCAGGGGTTATCGTATGAGAGATTCCCATAGCGATAATTGATCGTCGAGTTAGGCGTCTGCGGACGAGGCGTGACTTAGTCAAAGTCTTGTGGCGGAACGAGCTCAGGGAGGAGATGACATGGGAAGCTGAGGAGGACATGAGGCAGAAGTATCCTCACCTATTCCCCACACCTCCAGGTAACTCACTTTCCTACTTGTAAATTTTCATTATCATATATGACTAAGTGTTGTTTTGTGGCCGTATGTGGCATTTGCAAACCGTTTAAGTTATGAAGGACCTTATTGTTATCTGTCTTGGGAAGGAACATTCGGGACGAATGTTTCTAAGGAAGGGAGAATGTTATACCCCGTATTTCCAGAGTATGTACGTGAGGGCGTACGTACAAAAGTTTAGCCTTAGTTAGGCATAGGGGGACGAAAAATTGTGCACACCTATCAAAAAGAATCGTTTTCCGACGAAACGTTTTACAAAACTTGCGTAGGGAAAATTACGGCTATGTCATTTATTATTTTTGCGGTTTTTTTCGAGAGATGAAACATTTTGGACCAACGAGAGGGCGACACTTGTCACCCTCAAGTTGGCGGATTTGGGGCATCCATTTGCACGATTTCAAGCCTTGGAGTAGGTAGGATATTTTGTGATATTTTGTGTGGTAGATGGATAAGGTACACTTGCCCAAATCTCCACCCTACACTTGCCTACCACTTGGCTTCATCTTGGCCATTGGTTGGCCTATAAATACCCCCCCTAACTTGAAGGTTTTCTTCATCCACAAATTGTCTTCCAAGTCTCAAAATTCCCTCCCCTCTCTTGTAGTGTTTCGTCCAACACCCTCTCCCCCTCTAGCCTAGTGGCTTCGGCCGAGAGCCCCCCCCTTGGTAGAAAGTTGTCTTCCAAGTATAGTTACTATTCCTAAATACCCTAGCCCAAATCCCTTATAGTATTTAAGTAGAAGTTGTGTAGAACTTCTAAGGGCTTCTTGGAGCTATCGGAGCGTGCAAATTAGGAGCTAAACCTTGCTCAGGATCGACATTTAACTTGGATAATTTTGGGCTTATCGAGGTAAATACTCTTGTCCTTCTATTGTAAATTGGATATTACATATAAGAATAGTTAAGACTTGAGTATAAGATATAGAAGGATATTAAAGAATAGAATTGAACTGTAAACACAGTAGAAGGGTATTCAAGAAGAGAATTAAACTGTACTTACATAGGACTGTATTTACAGTAGACTTGGGTAGCTTGACGGGTAGGGAAGTGCTGCCCAATTTTCCGTAGAATAGAGAACCCTCTGCTTAGAACTTTATACAGAGTAGTCTAGACGTTGATAGACGTATCTGACTATTATAGGTTGATTCTCTGCGCGCGACATATTCGACTTGGCAGGTGGATTTCGCCGAGGAGGTATGTGATTCTTCCTATCCTCTTGAGCATGATATTTTAAAATATATATATAGTACGGTAGACGTACGTGTGTTAACTGAACATGGTTTTACTTGACATCTTTTGACTTGAGTCTAAATAATAAGAATCTTGAAGTATTTCAAAAGAATTATGAATCATTTTTGAAAGAAGAGTAATACTTGATTTTTAAAACAGAAAGCTTAAGAGTTATACTAGCTTTATGGGAAGTTAGGTATAACGACTTAAGAAAGATAAAAGGGACGGTTTTACTTATTGTTTATGAAAATCTTGTATTGACTTCTGCAATGTGTAGTAAGATGGTTGATAGGAAAACATGTTATGATGCTACGTGTGTTAGTGTCTTGTGATGTTGTGTAAGGGGGTCATTCTTGTTGTGCTTATGTTGTTAAACGTTAATACCGTTGTACTGTTATTATATCACATACCCCCTTGACTTGTTATACCGAGGGCTTGCCACCCTTGATGCGGGTCTATACGGCTATGCGATGCAGTGTGACTATGCGGGCTGCGGGAGTTCGTGATTGATCATTCCGGTGTTTTATCCGTCGCGGGGATGCCCTATGCGATGCAATGTGACTATGCGGTCTATGAGACTATGCGGACTGCGGGAGTCCAGGAGGGTACCGGGGGTTAGCTACCCCCGATGTGAGGAATACCTCATGCGGGTCTGTGTGTGACCTATGCGGACTGCGGGAAGTCCAGGATTAGGCACGCATAATGATACTATGGGCGATTGGCCTTGGTTCGATCATTCGCGGCCTAGAAAAGACCAGTTACATTATATCTATTTTGCTCTTGTTTATGTTGTAGCACTATGTGCAGTTGAACTGGTTGTATTTGCAAATGGTTTTAAATACTTTGATTTTACTTGATTTTCTGATTTCACATACTTGGTACCTGTTGTACTGACCTCCTTCGGGGGGGCTGCGTTCATACCGCAGGTAAGGGCAAGCAGGTGCTAGATCCGCATCCTTAGGATCTTTGCTTTGGTGTCAGGAGCTCCATCTTCTCCGGAGGCTCGACTTTTGGTATGGTTCTCCCTGATGTTGTAGATATATGTACATTCAGGGTATGGCGGGCCCGTCCGCCATAGTTGTTTACATTCCTAAGTGCGTAGTCATGTTATAAAGTTGGGATGTATCGTTCACTCTTTATATATATATGCGAAAGGCGACATTTTCTCGTATATAAACTGTGTCTCAATTTACATTTGTTTCATGTCTTGTTTTTATATTCCGCTGATTACTCTGATGTATGACTACTTGGGTGCCCGGGTAAGGCACCAGTCACTGGCCCCGGAACGGGTCGTGACAGTAACACTTTAAGAGAACAAGATTGTTACCTCAACGAGTCTTAATCCAACTTCAAATCCAAAGTCGCTCCTAAACAACTTAGAGCCTCTTCTTAACACTTCAATCCGCCACTTGAGACCTTTAGAATATCACAAACCACTTCCCTTAAATCTTCCAATCAAAACCTAGAAAAGCAACTAGGTTTTCACCTTGCGACTAATACGAAAACGCTATTTTTTCCGGGATCTTTCTATTGAGATACCCTTACAATACCCTCATGAACCTTGGTTTAAAGTGTGGAGCTTATTGGACAACAAACAAATTTTTTTCTCCCTTTGCATAACCAAACCGGAGAGCACTTTAGAACCACAACAAGTTTTCATGAAAATTTTCTAAGTGTAGAACCCTTGTCTTGCTACTAGTATACTTATATAGCAACATGGAGGGCTAAGATTAATACATATGTGTGGTTTGGATGCAAATCTTTTAAATATCAAGCTAAGTGGTCCCATTGACCAAGTCAATAATATCAAGCTCTACTACTTGCAAGACTTTGTCATCTTAATAATGGTCAAATGACCCTTTTGTCCATACCAAAATTGTCCAAGACCAATCTAGGGGGGTGACACGTGTCACCCTCCCATTCGTCGCAACATTTCGTTTTCCGACAATTCCATAATTCCGACAAATATTTACTAGACTCAAATCTTAACATTTTTGAGTTCTTACGTACGTTCTTATAACCATGTCCTGAAAATTCGGGGTGTAACATTCTTCCCCCCTTAGAAACATTCATCCTCGAATGTTCCTTCGGAGCTCAATCTATCATTTCTTGGCATAATCTCACAAAACTACACTTAATGAAACCTAATTATGCCACATATGGCCCTAATACTTCGTACACGCATATCCGTCCATCATAAGCCCAAAAAGGGATTATCTTTTCGTACTTCCAACTCCTTCTAGCATATACATAGTCTCAATATAATCTGTTCATGACACTTAAACATACAACAACTTTATCATGCATACAAGTTTCTAAAGGGTCAAAGACAGACCTGAAATCATATAGGCGGCTCAAAGGACCGCTAAAACTGGGAACTTCCACCACGACCTCTGCCACGGCCTGTCGGTGCATGAACATCCTGCCTAGCTATTGAAGGCGAAGAACCCGCAACTGATCCAGTAGACTGTGTTGTCCCACCAGGACCCCCTCTATAAGGACACTCTCTTAACATATGGCCTAGACGACCACAAGAAAAACAAGCACCCGTACCGGCACAACATACCCCAGAATGGAACCTACCACACTGGGCGCATTGAGGAAAAGGTGGCCTCGACTGACTGGAACCCCATCTCCCTGAGACCCTAAAATTCTAGAGGTCTGACCGGCCCCTGCATTCCCGGGGTTGTAAAACCCACCGCCGGAAAACTGTGGAGGAGCACTCGGTGCTGGCTGCAATGTAGACCTAGTCTGCTGCTGAGGCTGTCCGCCTCGAAAGTTACCCTGAAACCCAGCCATCCTGGCCCTCTTGGGCTGGACTGTGTCTGGCTGGTCCTCTCTCTCTCTGTCTTCGATCCCCTGTGCATAAGCCTGCATCCTGGCAATATCCATACCTGGCTGAAGGGCCACTCCCAGACATGCAGTAATAATATAATGGTCTAGCCCCATCACATAGCGGTGAACTCTATCCGCCATGTCAGCCACAATAGTATGCGCATACCTGGCCAATGAGTCAAACTCCAGGTTGTACTCCCTGATGGTCCTCCCATTCTGCCTCAATGACAAGAACCTATAAACACGGGCTCTCCTCATTTTAGGAGGCAAAAAGTGATCCAGGAAGGCCTCTGTGAACCCCTCCCAAACGGCTGGAAGAGCACCCTCACCTCTCGACAGTTCCCACGACTCAAACCAGTTCAACGCAATATCGCGTAACCGGTAAGAGGCTAGCATAACTGACTCTGTCTCCGAGGCCCTAAGTGTTATACCCCGTATTTCCAGAGTATGTATGTGAGGACACACGTACAAAAGTTCAAGCATTAATTAGGCATAAGGGACGAAATTGTGCACAGCTACCGAAAAAGATTGTTTTTCCGACGAAAAATTTTCCGAACCTTGTAAGGGAATTTTGCGTGTTCAATAATTTAATTTTTGCGGATTTTTCCGAGAGATGAAATATTTTGGACCAACGAGAGGGTGACATGTGTCACCCTCAAGTGGACGGCATTGTGGGCAATTGATTGGCACGTTTTTTCCATGTAAAATGCCTTAAACATTTGGTCAATGTTTGCTAGATATTTATGGAGTAGATGGATAAGGTTACACTTGCCCAAATCTCCACCATCTACTTGCTTTGATCTTGGCCTTTGAAGGGCCTATAAATACCCCCCCTAAGTTGGAAGAATTCTTCATCCACAAAACATTTTCCAAGTCTCAAAATCCCTCCCCTCTCTTAGTAAGTTTTCGTCCAAGCCCTCTCCCCCCCCTCTTGAGTGTTCTAGCCGAAACACCCCCCCCCCCATTGGTAGAAAAATCTCTCCAAAGTATTGTTACTATTCCCAAATCCCTTGTAGTATTCCCAAATTACCTCTATACTAAAAGCCCGAAAAATACTACTATACTTCCTTTAATCACTAAACAAAACCCTAGGAGAAACTTCATAGTTGGTTGAAGTAGTAAGTAGAAGTTGTGTGGAAACTTCTAAGGGTTTCTTGGAGCTATCGGAGCGTGCAAATTAGGAGCTAAACGTTGTTCAGGATCAACTTTTAAACTTGGATAATTTTGGGCTTATCGAGGTAAATATCTTATACTTCTATTGTAATTAGAGATTACATATTGTAGAAGTTTAGAATTAAGTATAAGATATATAGAAGGATATTAAAGGAGAGAATTGAACTGTAATTACATCGAAGGATATTAAAGAAGAGAATTGAACTGTAATTACATATATAGAAGGATGGTATAAGAGAAGAGAATTGAACTGTACTTACATGGAATTTGTATTTCTGATGAGACTTGAGTAGTTTGACGGGTAGGGAAATGCTGCCCAATTTTCCGTAGAATTAAGAACCTTCTGCATAGAATATTCTACAGAGTAGTCTAGACGTTGATAGACGTATTTGACTATTATAGGTTGATACTCTGCGCGCGACATATTCGACTTGGCAGGTGGATTTCGCCGAGGAGGTATGTGATTCTTCCTATCCTCTTGAGCATGATATTTTAAAATATATATATATAGTACGGTAGACGTACGTGTGTTAACTGAACATGGTTTTACTTGACGTCTTTTGACTTGAGTCTAAATAATAAGAATCTTGAAGTATTTCAAAAGAATTATGAATCATTTTTGAAAGAAGAGTAATACTTGGTTTTTAAACAAAAAGCTTAAGAGTTATACTAGCTTTATGGGAAGTTAGGTATAACGACTTAAGAAAGATAAAAGGCAGTTTACTTATGTGTTTATGAAAGACTTGTATTGATTTCTGGAAAGTATAGTAAGATGTTTGGATGAGTAGACATATTATGATGCTATGTGTGTTAGTGTCTTGTAACGTTTGTATAAAGAGGTTATTCTTATTGTGCTTATGTTGTTTAACGATAAGCCGTTATGTTAGTATTATACCACTCACCTCTTGACATGTTATACCGGGGGTTAAGCTGCCCCCCGATGCGAGGGATGCCTACGCGGTCCAGGACCTATGCGGAGCTATGAGAGTTCCAGGTTAGTGTGCGGGGAATACCTCATGCGGTCTATGTGGCCATGCGGACTACGAGAGTCCAGGACGATGCCGGGGAGTAGCTACCCTCGATGCGAGGAATACCTCATGCGGGCCTAGGTGGCCTATGCGGACTGCGGGAGTCCAGGATTAGGCATGCATAATGATACTATGGGCGATTGGCCTTGCTTCGATCATTCGCGGCCTAGAAAAGACCTGTTATAGTTTACCTATTATTGCTCTTGTTTGTGATGTGGCACTATGTGCGGTTACATTGGTTGTTTCGTACATATTTGTAAAATTGGTTTTAAAATGATATGATTTCATTTAAAGTACTTTCTGATTTCACATACTTGGTACTGTTGTCTTGACCTCCTTGAGGCCGCGTTCATGCCGCAGTAAAGGGAAGCAGTAGCGGATCCTCGCTTTAGGATCTTTTCTGCGGTGTCGAGCTCCATTTCTCCGAGGCTCGACTTTTGGGTATGATCTCCCTGTTGTTGTAGATAGTTTTGTACATTCAGGGTATGGCGGGGCCCTGTCCCGCCATAGTTGTTTACTTCCTTAGAGGTCTGTAGTCCTGTTGTAAAGTTGGGATGTAACTGTTCACTGTTGATATGTATATATATATGCCGAAAGGCAATATTTTCTCAGATAAACTGTTTCTCTTTTCATGTCTTGTTTTTATATTCCGCTGATTACTCTGATGTATGACTACTTGGGTGCCCGGGTAAGACACCAGTCACGGGCCCCGGAATGGGTCGTGACACTAAGCCCCTGCATAGTCCGCTGTAACTGCCGAATAAACTCCTGCGGATCCTCCTCAGACCTCGAACCATAGAACTCGGGTGGATGACAACCCAGAAAATCCAGAATCCGCAAACTGTCGGCTCTAGGGTTAGCTACCTGCTCCTGTCGGCGCTGCCCTGCTATTATGCTGGTCATGTTATACCCCGTAAGTCCAGGACATGTATAAGAGAATGTAAGTAAGGAACACAAGACTTGAAAAGGGTACGAAAGGAAGAATTGTTTTTCCGACGGAAAATCTTCCGAACGTCGGAAAAGAAAAATGTTCGTTGAGGAGAATTGGATTCTCAAAATGCATTAATTGAGGATTATGGAATGTATTATCATTATGAAAATTTATTTTTAGTATTTGGTCACGTGGGGCCCACCCGAGGAATTTTACGTTTTGTGGGGCCACGAGGGTTGCGGAATTTTATGGGCGAATGAGAGGGCGACACGTGACACCTCCCCCAGTCCCACAGTCTGGAGCAGAGGAGATGGGTTACAAAGAGATGGCCCAGTTACTAGCCAGGATTGTGGCGGATACGAGGATAGGTGGATGCAGCGATTCGATTCGGTAGTACCGTGGTTCACCTGAGGTCGGATAGTTTGAGGCTACGGGATTTGCTGAGTTGTAGCCCGCCAAAGTTCTACGGGTCGAGGCCTGAGGATGATCCGCAGGAGTTCATCAAGCGACACTGGATCATGCGAGTGATCAAGGCTTCGGAGACCGAGTCCGTGATCTTCGGTTCGCATCGGCTGCGTGATACCGCAGTCGATTGGTTTGATTCGTGGGAGCTATACCGAGGAGAGCATGCGCCTCCAGCAGTATGGGACGAGTTCTCTGAGGCATTTCTCACTCATTTCTTACCGCCACAGATGAGGAGAGCACGGGCCGACAAGTTTTTGATGCTGAGACAGAGAGGGCGCACAGTTAGGGAGTACAACGTGGAGTTCGACTCGTTGGCTCGATATGTCCCTGCGTTGGTAGCAGATATGGAGGACAGGGTGCACCGCTACGTCACCGGGCTAGATGATTATATGGCAGAGTCTTGCGCAGGTGTAGCTCTTCAGCCGGGCATGGACATTGCCCGCACGCAGGCTCATGCACTTGGATGCGAGGAGCGTAGAGGTCGACGGGTTGTGACGGCAGCGAAAAAGGCCGGGGCGGCGGTCTTTTGGTAGCTCTCGGTGGGCGGCCTCAGCGATCTAGATTTGCACCACAACCACTCGAGCACTCCTACACCGCCTTGAGCGGGCCAGGGCGCCTTGGACGTCGAGTGCGCGAAGGTGCTAACCGATCGGGACCACCCCCCTGTCACGACCCGTTCCGGGGCCCATGACTGGTGCCTTACCCGGGCACCCAAGTAGTCATACATCAGAGTAATCAGCGGAATATAAAAACAAGACATGAAACAGTTGTAAAATGAGACACAGTTTTATGTGAGAAAATGTCGCCTTTCGGCATATATATATAAACATAGTTTTGCAGTTACATCCCAACTGTACAATAGGACTACAGACCTCTAAGAAGATAAACAACTATGGCGGGACAGGGCCCCACCATACCCTGAATGTACAAAACTATATACAACAACAGGGAGATCATACCCAAAAGTCGAGCCTCCGGAGAAGATGGAGCTCCTGACACCAAAGCAAAAGATCCTAAGGATGTGGATCTAGCACCTGCTTGCCCTTACCTGCGGCATGAACGCAGCCCCCCGAAGGAGGTCAGTACAACAGGTACCAAGTATGTGAAACTGTAAAGTACTTAAATGAAATCAAAGTATTTAAAACCATTTGCAAATACAATCAGTTCAATTGCACATAGTGTCATATCACAAACAAGAACAATAATAGATATAATGTAATCGGTCTTTCCTAGGCCGGAATGATCGGCAAGGCCAATCTCCCATAGTATCATTATGCGTGCCTAGTCTGGACTTCCCGATCCGCATAGGTCACACATGCACCGCATGAGGTATTCTCGCGACGGGGTAGCTAACCCCTGCATTCTCCTCGACTCCCGCACCGCATAGTCTCATAGACCGCGTAGTCACACGCATCGCATAGGCATCCCCGCGTCGGATAAAACACCGGAATGATCAATCTCGAACTCCCGCACTCGCATAGTCACATAGACCGCATAGGCGTATAGACCGCGTCGCGGTGGCAAGCCCTGTATAACAAGTCGAGGGTAGGTGATATAATAACATTACAACCGACTTACCGCTTAGCAACGTAAGCACAACAAGAATGACCCCTTTCACAACATCACAAGACACTAACACACGTAGCATCATAATATGTCTATTTATCAAACAATCTTACTACACCTGTAAATCAATACAAGGTTTTATAAACAAATAAGTAAATGATTCCTTTTATCTTTCTTAAGTTGTTATACCTAACTTCCCATAAAGCTAGTATAAATCTTAAGTTTTTCTTTTAAAACCAAATATTTCTCTTCATTAAAAATGATTCGAGATTCTTTGAAATGCATCAAGATTCTTATTATTCGTGTTTAAGTCAAAAGACATTGCAGTAATTGTTATTCAGCTTAAGTCAAGACATTGCCGTAATTATTATTCGATTAACACGTATGCGTCACCGTACTATATATATATTTTAAAATATCATGCTTAAGAGTATAGGAAGAATCACATACCTTCTCGCGAAATCCACCGCCAAGTCGAATATGTCGCAAGCAGAGAATCGACTATAATAGTCAAATACGCCTATCAACGCCTAGACTATTCTCAGAAATGTCTAAGTAGAGGGTTCTCTATTCTACGGAAAATTGGGCAGCACTTCCCTACGCCAAGCTACTCAAGTCTACATGAAAAACCCTATGTAAGTACAGTTCAATTATTCTTCTTTTATACCCTTCTACTGTGATAACAGTTCAATTCTATTCATTAATATTCCTTCATATCTTATACTCAAGTCTTAACTATTCTTATATGTAATATCCCATTACAATAGAAGGACAAGAGTATTTACCTCGATAAGCCCAAAATTATCCAAGTTAAATGTCGCTCCTGAGCAAGGTTTAGCTCCTAATTCGTACGCTCCGATAGCTCCAAGAACCCTTAGGAGTTCCCAACAACTTCTACTAAAATACTATAAGGGAATTGGGCTAGGGTATTTGGAAGACAACTATCTACCAAGGGGGGGGGGGGTGTTTCGGCTAGGCTAGAGGGAAGAGGGTTGTTTCGCTAAGCTTCACTCAAGTGAGGGGAGGAGGCTTGGACGAAAAGCTCACAAGGAGAGGGAGGATTTTCAAGACTTGGAGTGATTTGTGGATGAAAACCTTGAGTTAGGGAGTATTTATAGGCCAACCAATGGCCAAGATGAAGCCAAGTGCTATGCAAGTGTAGGGTGAGGATTTAGGCAAGTGTCCTTATCCATCTACTACACAAAAATATCCTACCAACTCCTTAACAAAACAAGCCCTTAAATCGTCCAAAGGGACGCCTCACGTCCGCCAACTAGAGGGTGACAAGTGTCGCCCTCTCGTTGGTCCAAAATGTTTCGTCTCTCGGAAAAATCCGCAAAAATAATAAATGACATAGCCAGAATTTTCCCTTCGCAAGTTTTGTAAAACGTTTCGTCGGAAAACGATTCTTTTAGTGAGTTGTGCACAAGTATTTCGTCCAACCTAACTTTAAGACTAAATTTTTGTACGTACGCCCTCACGTACATACTCTGGAAATACGGGGTATAACATTCTCCCCTCCTTAGAAACATTCGTCCCGAATGTTCCTTCCCAAGACAGTTAACGATAAGGTTCCTCATAACTTAAACAGTTTGCAAATGCCACATACGGCCACAAAACAACACTTAGGCAAATATGACAATGAAAATTTACAAGTAGGAAAGTGAATTACCTGGAGGTGTGGGGAATAGGTGAGGATACTTCTGCCTCATGTCCTCCTCAGCTTCCCACGTCATCTCCTCTCTGAGCTCGTTCCGCCACAAGACTTTGACGGAAGCCACGTTCTTGGTCCGCAGACGCCTAACCTAACGATCGATTATCGCTATGGGAATCTCCTCATACGATAACCCCTCGGTCACCTGGACATCGTTAATCGGGTGCACCCTAGATGGATCCCCGATACATCTCCTCAGCATAGAAACATGAAACACCGGATGCACTGCCTCCAGATCGGACGACAGATCCAACTCGTAGGAAACCTTGCCTACCCTGCGGACAATCTGATAGGGCCCAATGTACCTTGGGCTGAGTTTCCCTTTCTTCCCGAATCTCATCACACCCTTCATGGGTGACACCTTCAGGAAAACCCAATCATCAACCTCGAACTCCAGATGCCGACGACGATGATCTGCATATGACTTCGCCGACTCGAGCTATCGATGCAGCTCCGGATAAGCTTCACTTATCCATCGCTTGCACCAAATCTGGTCCCACTAATCGCACTCGCCTACATCAAACCAGCCTATCGGCGATCTGCACTTCCTCCCATACAAGGCCTCATAAGGCGCCATCTCGAATCGGAGTGGTAGCTATTATTATCGCAAACTCAACTAGAGGCAAATGATCCTCCCCTACCCACGAAGTCGATAACACGGGCTCGCAGATATCCTCGAGAGTCCGGATAGTGCGCCACCGTCTGCATGCGTGGATGGAATGCGATTCGTGCTCACTGCGTCCCTAAACCCTTCGAAGGACCTTGAGTTAGCGTAACCGGGCTCCTGCATGCGATATGATCGAAATAGGGACTCCGTGCGACCGACGATCTCTCGGATGTAAAGTCCGCATAATCCTCACCAAAAGTCGTCCCGACGGGAAGAAAGTGGGCTGATTTTCGACCGCCGACGATAACCCATATAGAATCATGTCTCCTCTGAGTGCGAGGTAATCCTGTGATAAAGTCCATGTTGATCACCTCCCACTTCCAGGTCGGGATCTCTATCGTCTGCAACAAACCACCAGGCCTCTGGTGCTCTACCTTCACCTGCTGACAACATGGGCACTGAGCTACGAACTCTGCAACGTCCCTCTTCAAGCCATCCCACCAATACACATATCTAAGGTCGTGGTACATCTTGGTCGACCCCGGATGGATAGAGTAACGCGCGCTGTGTGCTTCCCCTAGAACCTGCTGCCGAAGTCCTGCAATATCCGGAACACACAACCTGCCCTCGAACCTTAGCACCCCATCAGGTGCTACCTCAAAATGACCCTTCCCCTCACGAAGAGCCGTATCTTGATACCGAATCAAAACCGGATCCTCAAACTGTTGCCTCTTCACCTCCTCGACGATGGAAGACTCGGCAACCTCTCGAACTCGAACCCACCGCTATCGTAATCAATCAAGCGGACACAAGGCTCGCTAATCGATGCAATCGCGAACCATGCCCTCCTCTGCTGCGCACATCCGATAGACTACCCATCGACCTACGACTAAGGGCATACGCCATAACATTGGCCTTCCCGGGTGGTACAGATATCGACGCCATAATCCTTAAGCAACTCTAACCACCGCCTCGCTGCAAGTTCACTCCTCTGGTCAAGATATACGGAGGCTCTTGTGGTCTGTATAAATATCCATATGAACCCCCGTATAAATAGTGTCTCCGCATCTTCAAGGCGTGAATCACCGCTAACTCCAAATCATGGGTGGGGTAGTTCTCTCATGCTTCTTAAGTTGTCGGGATGCGTATGCTATAACCGCCTGCTGCATCAACACATCCCAACCCGATGCCCGACGATCACAATATACGACATAGCCGTCTGGACCTCGGAAGAGTAAGAACGGGCGGTCGTCGATCTCCTTCAAGAATCGAAACCCCGCTCACAAGCATCACCATCAAACTTAGCCGCTTTCCGAGTCACCGAGTCAATGGTGCGTAGATAAAGCAAACTTCTCTCCACGAACCGCCGATAGTAACTCGCAAGGCCCAAAGCTGCGCACTGTCGGAGTAGTAGGTCTAGGCCAAGTCCTCGATCGCTCGATCTTGGCGTATCCACCGAATACCATCGGTCCCATAATATGCCCAAGAAAAGTCACGGCTAACCAAAACTCACATTTGGAAAACTTGGCGTATAATCGCTGGTCTGGAGAAGCTGTCGGCCAGTCGCCAAATGCTCGCATGCTCCCGCTCTGGCGAGAATAAACCAAGATATCATCAATGAACACTATCACAACGTGTCCAAAAATGGTTTGAACACTCGGTTCATCAAATCCATGAATACCACGAGCATTGGTCAACCCAAAAGACATGACCACGAACTCATAATGCGTCACTCGTCCGAATGCACCCTAGGGACATCCACCTCTCGACTCGCACTGATGATAGCCGATCGCAGATCAATCTTGGAGAAACATCTCGCACCTGCGGTGGTCGAACAAATCATCAATCCCAGGAAGGGTATCTATTCTTAATGGTCACCTTGTTCACCGCTAATCAACACACATGCGCAGGCGTCCCATCCTTCTTCTTCACGAACAATACCGGCGCTCCCGTGGAGAAACACTAGGCCCGATGAAGCCGCTTCTCCAAAGAAATCTCGCACTGGTCCTTCAACTCTCTCACGGCGGTGCCATTCGTATGGCGGAATGGAAATAGGCGAGTGTCCGCAAGACATCGATACAAAACTCTACCTCCTCTCCGGGAGGATACGGGAGGTCATCCGAAACACACTGGGAACTCTCGACTCATCGGAATCGAAAATCTGGTACGACCTCGTGATCAAACACCCGAACGAGATGGTAGATATACCCTTCGCACCATCTTCCTAGCTTTGAGGTAAGAAATAAACCTACCTCTGATACAAATGTTCTCCCACTCAATAACGGCTCCCAGAAAATGGAACCGCACCACTCTCTCTCTGCGATCTACATTGGCATAGCAGAAGCTAACCAATCCATACCCACGATCACGTCGAAATCGGTCATGTCCAACTCTATCAAGTCGGCTGGTCGACGATCGCATAAAGTCACCGGGCAAGCCCTAAATACCACGAGCTACCACCGAATCACCCATCGCGTAGCTACCTCGAAAGGGTCTATGGACTCGTGCTCTATCCCTATCCTACTAGCAACAAGGGAGATATATGGGACCAGTAGAACCGGATCTATCAAGGCATAAACATCATAATCGGAGACTGATAAGGTACTTGTGACGACATCAGGTGAGGCCTCCTGGTCCTGCCGGCTGGACAAGGCATAAATGCGGTTCTGAGGACCGCTAGAATCGACCGCGCCACGACCTCTGCCGCGACCTGCCGCCCATGAGTACCACGCCTGCGGGCGAGTAATCGTAGGAGATGATGAACCGCAATGCAGACCATGGTGAGCCCTACCACCGCTGCCCGGTCTGACAGTTCTCGCATAATGACCCTGCTGGCCACAAGTATAGCAAGCTCCTGAAGTAGTACTGCAGCTCCCTGAATGGAATCTACCACAACGGACACACTGAGCAGACCTCGATCGGTTAACACCCTTGCTACCCTGGAAGTCCGAAGTCCTGGGCCCGACCGCCCCGAATGCTCTGGGTGTGCAGAAAATGATGTAGGAGTGCTCGAGCCGTGTGGTGCAAACCTAGACGTCACGAGGCCGCCCTCCCGAGAACTACCAAAAATCCGGCCGTCTTGGCCTTCTTCGATCGCGATATCTGCCGACGGCGGTCTCTACGCCTCGCATCCCGGTCGTGAGCTCGCATGCGGGTAATATCCATGCCTGACTGAAGAGCCACACCCGCACAAGACTCGACCATATAATCATCTAGCCCGGTGACGTAGCGATGCACCCGGTCCTCCATATCTGCTACCAATGCAGGGACATATCGAGCCAACGAATCAAACTCAACGTTGTACTCTCTAACCGTGCGTCCTCTCTGTCTCAGCAGCAAAAACTTGTCGGCCCATGCCCTCCTCATCTGTGGAGGCAAGAAGTGAGTGAGAAAAGCCTCCGAGAACTCATCCCAAGTAGCTGGGGACACGTGCTCTCCCCGGGATAACTCCCACGAATCAAACCAATCGACTGCGGTATCACGCAGCCGATGCGAACCGAAGATAACGGACTCGATCTCCGACGCCCTGATCACTCTCATAATCCTCTGTAGCTGACGGATGAACTCCTGCGGATCATCCTCCGGCCTCGACCCGTAAAACTCTGGCGGGCTACAACTCAGGAAGTCCCGTAGCCTCAAACTATCTGCCCTCGGGTGAACCACGTACTACTGGGGAATCGAATCGCCTGATCCACTGTCCTCATGTCTGGCCACGATCCTGGCCAATAGATGGGCCATCTCCTTGTACCCTAACTCCTCCACCCCAGGCTGTGGGACATGAGGTGCGGGTACTGTGGTCTCTGCTGGGGCCGGCGGCGTCATGGAACTCGCGCCGTCGGGTATAGGCGGGCACGAGCCCTCGTGAATCTCGGTGTCTACTAGCGCCTCCTCACGCCTTGCTCTTCTGGGCGGGTTGCCTTACGTGGAGGCATAATCATTATGTAAAAGAATACGTTAGAGGTCCAACTTATAACACGACTCTAAGGCACGATCTCGAGTGAGAAGAATGGAAACCAATCCTAAATATCCTATAGCCTCACGATTATTGGTGTGGTGCACAACACACCGATAATCAAGACTTATTAGATACGGTGCAGAGACACTTTCCGAGGATTAATCGCTCGATACCACTTTTGTCACGACCCGTTCGGGGCGGATCGTGCCTTACCCGCACCCAAGTAGTCATACATCGTAGTAATCGAATATAAAAACAAGACATGAAACAGTTGTAAATGAGACACGCTTTATGTGAGAAAATGTCGCCTTTCGGCATATATATATAAACATAGTTTTGCGATTACATCCCAATCGCATAATAGGACTACAGACTTCTGAAGATAAACAACTATGGCGGGACAGGGCCCCGCCATACCCTGAATGTACAAAACTATATACAACAACAGGGAGATCATACCCAAAAGTCGAGCCTCCGGAGAAGATGAAGCTCCTGACACCAAAGCAAAAAGATCCTAAGGATGTGGATCTAGCACCTGCTTGCCCTTACCTGCGGCATGAACGCAGCCCCCCGAAGGAGGTCAGTACAACAGGTACCAAGTATGTGAAACTGTAAAGTACTTAAATGAAATCAAAGTAATTAAAACCATTTGCAAATACAATCAGTTCAATTGCACATAGTGTCATATCACAAATAAGAACAATAATAGATATAATGTAACTGGTCTTTCCTAGGCCGCGAATGATCGAAGCAAGGCCAATCTCCCGTAGTATCATTATGCGTGCCTAGTCTCGACTTCCGATCCGCATAGGTCACACGAGACCGCATGAGGTATTCCTCGCACGGGGTAGCTAACCCCGGTATTCTCTGGACTCCGCAGTCCGCATAGTCTCATAGACCGCGTAGTCACACGCATCGCATAGGGCATCCCGCGTCGGGATAAAACACCGGAATGATCAATCGAACTCCGCGACTCGCATAGTCACATAGATCGCATAGGCCGTATAGACCCGCATCAAGGGTGGCAAGCCCTCGGTATAACAAGTCAAGGGGGTAGGTGATATAATAACATTACAACTGACTTACCGTTTAGCAACGTAAGCACAACAAGAATGACCCCCTTTCACAACATCACAAGACACTAACACACGTAGCATCATAATATGTCTATTTATCAAAAAATCTTACTACACCTTACAGAAATCAATACAAGGTTTTTATAAACAAATAAGTAAACAGTTCCTTTTATCTTTCTTAAGTTGTTATACCTAACTTCCCATAAAGCTAGTATAACTCTTAAGCTTTTTGTTTTAAAAACCAAATATTTCTCTTCTGTTAAAAATGATTCAGTATTCTTTTGAAATGCATCAAGATTCTTATTATTCAGGCTTAAGTCAAAAGACATTGCCGTAATTGTTATTTAGGCTTAAGTCAAAAGACATTGCCGTAATTATTATTCGATTAACACGTACGCTCACCGCATATATATATATTTTAAAATATCATGCTTAAGAGTATAGGAAGAATCACATACCTTCTCGCGAAATCCACACCGCCAAGTCGAATATGTCGCAGAGAATCAAACTATAATAGTCAAATCGTCATCAACGTCTAGACTATTCTCATGCGATTCTAAGTAGAGGGTTCTCTATTCTACGGAAAATTGGGCAGCACTTCCCTACCCGCCAAGCTACTCAAGTCTACTGTGAAAACAGTCCTATGTAAGTACAGTTCAATTATTCTTCTTTTATACCCTTCTACTGTGATAACAGTTCAATTCTATTCATTAATATTCTTTCATATCTTATACTAAAGTCTTAACTATTCTTATATGTAATATCCCATTACAATAGAAGGACAAGAGTATTTACCTCGATAAGCCGAAAATTATCCAAGTTAAATGTCGCTCCTGAGCAAGGTTTAACTCCTAATTTGTACGCTCCGATAGCTCCAAGAACCCTTAGGAGTTCCCAACAACTTCTACTAAAATACTATAAGGGAATTGGGCTAGGGTATTTGGAAGACAACTATCTACCAAGGGGGGGAGGGGTGTTTCGGCTAGGGCTAGAGGGGGAAGAAGGTTGTTTCGGCTAAGCTTCACTCGGTGTGGGAGAGGAGGCTTGGACGAAAAGCTCACAAGGGAGAGGGGAGGATTTTCAAGACTTGGAGAGTGATTTGTGGATGAAGAAAACCTTCAAGTTAGGGGAGTATTTATAGGCCAACCAATGGCCAACCAATGGCCAAGATGAAGCTAAGTGCTATGCAAGTGTAGGGTGAGGATTTAGGCAAGCGTCCTTATCCATCTACTACACAAAAATATCCTACTAACTCCTTGACAAAACAAGCCCTTAAATCGTCCAAAGGGACGCCTCACGTCCGCCAACTAGAGGGTGACAAGTGTCGCCCTCTCGTTGGTCCAAAATGTTTCGTCTCTCGGAAAAATCCGCAAAAATAATAAATGACATAGCCGGAATTTTCCCTTCGCAAGTTTTGTAAAACGTTTCGTCGGAAAACGATTCTTTTAGTGAGTTGTGCATAAGTATTTCGTCCAACCTAACTTTAAGACTAAACTTTTGTACGTACGCCCTCACGTACATACTCTGGAAATACGGGGTATAACACCCCCCCTCAGTGTGGCCGATGCGGTAGATCCCATTACGGGAATTGTGGTACTGCTACGGGAGTTTGTTTTACTTGCGGCCAGCAGGGTCACTTTGCGAGGAACTGTCCGACCAAGGGCAGCGCAGATGGTAGGGGTCAGCCTATAGGTTCCGTTATCGGGTATTCATCTCCTACAATTACTCGCCCCGGAGGGCAGGGTACTCATAGGCCAGCAGGTCGCGGCAGAGGTCGTGGCGCGGGTCCAGTTCTAGCGGTCCTCAGAACCGCATTTATGCCTTGTCCAGCCGGCAGGACCAGGAGGCGTCGCCGGATGTCGTCACATGTACCTTATCAGTTTCTTGTTGTGACGTGTATGCCTTGATAGATCCGGGTTCTACTCTGTCCTATATATCCCCCCTTATTGCTAGTAGGATAGGGATAGAGCCTGAGTCCATAGACCCTTTCGAGGTAGCTACGCCAGTGGGTGATTCAGTGGTAGCTCGGCGGGTATATAGGGCTTGCCCAGTGACTTTATGCAGTCTTCAGACCCTAGCCGAATTGATAGAGTTGGACATGACTGATTTCGATGTGATCATGGGTATGGATTGGCTAGCTTCCTGCTACGCCAATGTAGACTGCAGGGAGAGAGTGGTACGGTTCGATTTCTGAGGCCGGTTATTGAGTGGGAGGAACACCGTGTCGCCGAGGGTAGGTTTATTTCCTACCTCAAGGCTAGGAAGATGGTGCGAAGGGTATATCTACCATCTCATTCGTATTCGACATCGAGGCGGTACCAGATTTTCAGTCAGTTCCAATAGTCAGAGAGTTCCCAGATGTATTTCCAGACGACCTCCCAGGTATCCCTCCGGAGAGGGAGATAGAGTTTTGTATCGATGTCTTTGCGGACACTCGGCTATTTCCATTCCGCCATACGAATGGCACCGCCGAGTTGAGAGAATTGAAGGACCAGTGAGAGATTTCTTTGGAGAAAGGGCTTCATCAGGCCTAGTGTTTCTCCCTGGGGAGCGCCGATATTGTTCGTGAAGAAGAAGGACGGGACGCTGCGCATGTGTGTTGATTACAGGCAGCAGAACAAGGTGACCATTAAGAACAGATACCCCCTACCCAGGATTGATGATTTGTTCGACCAATTGCAGAGTGCGAGATGTTTCTCCAAGATTGATCTGCGATCGGGCTATCATCAGGTGCGAGTCAGAGAGACGGATATCCCTAGGACTGCATTCCGGACCCGATACGGGCACTATGAGTTCAGGGTCATGTCTTTCGGTTTGACCAATGCTCCGGCGGTATTTATGGATTTGATGAACCGAGTGTTCAAGCCATATTTGGATACGTTTGTGATAGTATTCATTGATGACATCTTGGTTTATTCCCGCTCAGAGCAGGAGCATGCGGAGCATTTGAGGATTTGTCTTTGAGAGTTCTCCAGACCAACGATTTATGCGCCAAGTTTTGAAGTGTGAGTTCCGTTGACTTCGTGGCTTTTCTTGGGCATATTGTGGGCTGATGGTATTCGGTGGATACGGCCAAGATCGAGGCGATCGAGTTGGCCTAGACCTCTTACTCCGGCGCGCGACTTTCTGGGCCTTGCAGGTTACTATCGGAGGTTCGTGGAGAAGTTTGCTTCTATTTCGGCACCTTTGACCAAGCTGACTCAGAAGGGAGCTAAGTTTCAGTGGACTGATGCTTGTGAGCAGGGTTTCCAGCTACTGAAGGAGAGGTTGACGACCGCCCCAGTTCTTACTCTTCCAGAGGGTCTAGACGGCTATGTCGTGTATTGTGATGCGTCAGGCATCGGGCTTGGATGTGTGTTGATGCAGCAGGGCAAGGTTATAGCGTACGCATCCCGACAGCTTAAGAAGCATGAGAGGAACTACCCCACCCATGATTTGGAGTTGGCAGCGGTGATTCACGCCTTGAAGATCTGGAGGCACTATTTGTATGGGGTTCATGTGGATATTTACACAGACCACAAGAGCCTCCAGTATATCTTCAGCCAGAGGGAGCTGAACTTACGACAGAGACGGTGGTTAGAGTTACTCAAGGATTATGATGTCGATATCCTGTACCACCCAGGGAAGGCCAATGTTGTGGCAGATGCCCTTAGTCGTAGGTCGATGGGGAGTCTATCAGAGGTGCAGCCAGAGAGGAAGGGCATGGTCCGCGAGTTGCATCAGCTAGCTAGACTTGGAGTCCGATTGATTGATTTTGATAGTAGTGGGGTTCGAGTTCGAGAGGTTGCCGAGTCTTCCATCGTCGAGGAGGTGAAGAGGCAACAGTTTGAGGATCCAGTTTTGACACGGTATCGTGATACGACTCTTCGTGAGGGGAAGTGTCCTTTTGAGGTAGCACCTGATGGGGTGCTAAGGTTTGAGGGCAGGTTGTGTGTTCCAGATATTGCAGGACTTCGGCAGCAGGTTCTAGGGAAAGCACACAGCGCGCGTTACTCTATCCATTCGGGGTTGACAAAGATGTACCACGACCTCAGATCTGTGTATTGGTGGGATGGCTTGAAGAGGGACGTTGCAGAGTTTGTTGCTCAGTGCCCGTGTTGTCAGCAGGTAAAGGTAGAGCACCAGAGGCCTGGTGGATTACTGCAGGCGATAGAGATCCCGACCTGGAAGTGGGAGGTGATCAATATGGACTTTATCACAGGATTACCTCGCACTCCGAGGAAACATGATTCTATCTGGGTTATCGTCGACAGGCTGACGAAATCAGCCCACTTTCTTCCCGTCAGGATGACTTTTTCGGCTGAGGATTATGCCAGACTTTACATCCGAAAGATCGTGAGACTGCATGGAGTCCCTATTTCTATCATATCTGACCGAGGAGCCCAGTTTACGGCTAACTTCTGGAGGTCCTTCCAGAAGGGATTAGGGACGCAGGTGAGCCTCAGTACTGCATTCCACCCTCAGACGGACGGACAGGCGGAGCGTACTATCCAGACACTTGAGGATATGCTACGAGCCTGTGTTATTGACTTCAGGGGTAGCTTAGGTATAACATGTTATATATAAACAACTTAACAATTATAATTCCTTCTTTATATAACATGTGACGACTTAAACTAATAATCCAATTGAATTGAAATCTCAAAGGCTAAACATGCTAGTTTTCGGATTAGGGTTCCAATAGCCAATACACTTATCAAACTTCATACTAAATACTTCATTCTTGCTAATATCCATAGCTACAACAATAAGTAATCTTACTTACTAAAACGACAAGATTGATACCTTTATAAGCCCTTATAAATTCCAAGATTCAAAGTCGCTCCTTAGCAATTCTTAGCTCCTTTACTTATGTTCCAATCAGCTCCAAGAACTCCTTAGAATCTCTTGAAGAACTCTTCTTCAAGTTCCATCTTCAAAGTTGAAGAACACCTTAGGGTTTCGCCTTGCGACTAACGTAAAAATGTCGTTTTTCCGAAATCTTTCTATTGAGATATCCTTACAATACCCTTAGGGACCTTGGGTTAAAGTCTTGTGAATATAGGACAACAATTGCAAAATTTTGTCTTGAAGAGAGACCCAAACCCGAGAGCATGCATAGCTAGAACAAGTGTTCTTCAAATTTTCTAAGTGTAAAATAGCCTTGTCTTGCTACTAGTATGTTTGTATAACACATTGGAGGGTCTAGATTATAACACATGTTAGATTTGGATGGAAGAGATCAAGCTAAGTGGCCCTTGGACTTAGTCAACAATATCAAGCTCTTTAATTAGCAAGACTTGGTCTTCAATCATGGTCAATGACCATACTACCCTTGCATAATTTCGTCCAACACCATGTGGGGGGATGCCACGTGTCTCCCTCCCATTCGTCCATAAAATTCTGCAACCCTCGTGGGTCCCACAAAACGTAAAATTCCTCGGGTGGGCCCCACACGACCAAATCCGTAAAAATAAATTTCCGTAATGAAAATACATTTCATAATCCCCAATTAATGCATTTTGAGAACCCAATTCTCCTCAACGAACATTTTTTCCTTTCCGACGTTCGGAAGATTTTCCGTCGGAAAAACAATTCTTCCTTTCGTACTAATTTCAAGTCTTGTGTTCCTTACGTACATTCTCTTAAACATGTCCTGGACTTACGGGGTGTAACATTCTTCCCCCCTTAGAAACATTCATCCCCGAATGTTCTTTCGGAGTCAAATCTAATTAGATAGCGACATATTCTCTTTTTACTACACCCTTCATACAACATATGCCACCCATGGCCACATAACAATACTTATACTAACATGTCAACCTTGGCACTCACGAAGCCAACTAGTCCATACTCATAATGACCTTAAAGTCTGTCGTAATCATCTCTACTAGGTCTACTAGGTCCGGATCAGATCATCAATGAAAATCTCATATACCCGCTCAGCTACCACCCAGACACCCACTGGTGTAGCTACCTTGAAAGGTCCTTACGGATTCGGGTTCTATTCCTTTACACTTGGTTGCTATCTATCTTACTGGTCGCACTCTTTCCGCACTTCCAACTCATACTAGCATACATACATAACCCCCATACGGATTCTGGCCCCCCAATCCTTTGGAGTCACTCTTTTAAACAACATAAGGCCATTTCCGGCTCTCACGACCTAGTTCCGGTGGAACGCGTCCACGAACCCGTAAAACAATTAGCTAGACTTGGGCCTTGCACCCTCGTGACCCTGTCACGTAGCGGAACTACTACCAACTGATCCCACTCTATTTCAGGCTATGGGGCTGTTATACCCCGTAGTTGCAGGGTATGTATGTGAGGACGTACGTACGAGAGTACGGCAGAAGTTTTGAAAAGAAAGAAAGATGTGAGTTTTCGACGGAAAAGTTTCCGGTAAATTGTGAAGAAAAAGGTTCGTTAATGAGAATCGGTTTCCCAGATTTGGTATATGGGCTTCTTAAATTATATTAGAATTTTGAGATTTTATTTTCGGAAATGGTCACGTGGGGCCACGGAGAAATTCTGATTTTGTGGGCCCGCTTGTTTTTGAGATTTCCGGTATTTTGGATTTTTGGAAGACGAAATATTCAGGCGAATCGGGGCGACACGTGTCACCCCATGTGGCACCATGGCGATTTTACCTTTGTGCACAACACCCGGTTGGAGTCGTTTTTCGACGAAACGTTTTGCGTAACTTGCGAGGGGAAAATTCCGACTATGTCGTTTTGTATTTTTGCGGATTTTTCCGAGCGACGGAACATCTTTGGGCCAACGAGAGGGTGACACTTGTCACCCTCAAGTGACGGTTTGGGTAGGCAAGGGGGGGACGTCTTCCTCCCTTGTTTTGTGCCTTGTTTTGGCCTTGTTTGGTGCATTGTTTTGTGGAGTGTTTTGTGGAGTAGGGTTTAGGGTGCACTTGGCTTGATCTTGGCCTTACACTTGCCTTGCACATGGCTTGATCTTGGCCATTGGTTGGCCTTTGGTTTTGCTATAAATACCCCCCTTATGTTGATGAACTCTTCATCCACAAATGAAACCTTCCAAGCCTAAAATCCCTCCCTCCTCTAGTGTTGAGTTCGTCCAACTCATCCCCCCCCTCTTTTGAGAGTCTTGGCGAGGCCTCCTCCTCTCCTTTGTGGTGCCTGGGCCGTGGGTACCCACTAGCCTAGTTGTTTTCGTATAATCACCGTTGTTGTGGTATATAAATACTGCCCTAGTATTTTTATATTGTCAAATATACCTTTGCCTTGTTCCTTGTAGTATTCCAAAGATACCTCTATCGTAGAGCAGGAAATACTACCTTTTGTCCTTTTAGTCTCAAACCGAAACCCTAAGGAAATCTTCATAGTTGGTTGAAGTATTTGAGTAAGTTGGTTAGAACTTCTAAGGGTTGTTTGGAGCGCCGCGGAGTAGGAGCTAAACCTTGCTCGGGATCGACATTATAACTTGGATAATTATGGGCTTATCGAGGTAATTATCTTGTCCTCTATTGTAATTGGAAATTACATGTTGTTAAGAATATATAGTTGAGGTATACTATATATAGAAATCAACTAGTTTATGGCAATGTCTTTTGACTTAAGCTGAAGAAATAAGAAAAGAATCGAATCAGAAGTTACATTGGGTGTATTGCGATGAACTTGTGTAGTATTCGAGTAGAATTGTACACGTCAGGTTAGGCGTGTAAACCCCACGGTTGGCTTGGTAGCGGCCTCGATGAGGAGGAGATTTCTGCTGTTGCGGGGAGAGTCTTTGAATTTTACAGAGAAATGGAACCGTGTGTTTAAAAGTTAATAGACGTTTGTGACCTTTTTAGGTGAAAGTACTAAGAGTAGCGTATTCTACTCGAGGAGTGGAAAGGGCTAGCAAGGTTGTAGTACTTGGAGCTTTTTGCTTATTGTCGATAATCGTCGCGAGGTATGTGAACCTCTTCCTATCTCTTCTAGCATGATATGTGTGAACTATGTAGTACGGTGACGCGTACGTGTTAATCGTGTTTGATTGTTGTAAAACATAAAGTGTTATAACGGCTTTATGGGAAGTTGGTTATAACAGCTTTATGTAGGTAAGAAAATACTTTGTGGTTTTAAAAGGTAACTGATGTGAATTATAACTGGCTTGTTATAATAAAGGACTTGATGTATTTCAAAAGATTTATAAATCGTTTTGAAGGGAGAGTAACACTTGGTTTTAAAGGTTTTAAAAAAGAGAGTTATACTAGCTTTATGGGGAGTTAGGTATAATGTCTTAAGAGAGGTAAAGAAAATGGTTTACTGATGTTAGAAGTTAAGAGACTTGATCTTATAAGATAAGAGACTTAACTTATTTGTTTTAATGTGAATGTTTGTGTGAAACCTCATTCGTGAGTAATGAGTACTTGGTTTATTTAAAGGGATAATGTTTTCTTGATTTGGAAATCGAATGTGTATCGACAGGACCATGCGGCGTTAATAAAGGAAAATGTATTGAATAATGATGTATCGTATTAAAACCAGTAGAAACCTCCATCTGCATAGAAACTAAGATGAGACAAAATGATATACATTTTCTAGATCATGGCTGCTGTAATAAGAATGTTGTAAACAAGAATAACCTACTCTCACGTGAGACATATATTACTCAATTGTTCTAAAAAGGAATCAAGTGATTAAGTTTGGGAACTATGAAACCATTTGAAAATGAGAAGCTTGAGTAATTGAAACTAGGCAAAGCCGAACTTAGGAAAAGAATGTTGTTACTTGATTTTGAAAAGGAATGTGGGTTGGTCATTCTAATACTACGAATTGCGGGTGACTTTTATAAAAGTAATGGATCTCTTTTAAAAGAACTTAACGTATGTAGTACTTTGGGGTTAAAAACCCGAATTTGGCATAAAATGAAAGTACTTTGAGTTGTGTGAAACTTGCCTATGCTTGTTGTTGTGAAACTTGCCTATGCTTGTTGTTGTGAAACTTGCCTATGCTTGTTGTTGTGAAACTTGCCTATGCTTGTGATGATAGCCTTTGTTGTGCAAGTGTGGTATTTCTGTGTTACCGCGTCTCTCGATAGAGGGCCGGTCGACTTGTTGAGAACTTACTTGGACGTGCTGGCAGTGATGGAGAATTCCACGGGTATGTTTCCATTTTGATTACTGTCTTGTTGTTGATATCACATGGACATGTCTACACCGACGAGTCGGGGCATGCGGCCGTGCGGCGGGTTGATTACCGATATATTGTTATTGTGGTTACATGGACATGTCTACACCGAGGTAGAATTAGGGGCATGTGGCCGTGCGGCGGGGTTGATCACCCAAGATATTATTGTTGATGTCACGTGGGCGTGTCTACACCGGTAGAATTCGGGGCATGTGGCCATGGGGCATTGGTATTATTGTTGCATCATGGACATGTCTGCCGATCTGAGTCGGGGCATGCGCCATGATGCGAACATGATTGATGTTGTGGGCGTGAGACCCATAGTTATATTTGAGTGATGACTTGAGGCGTGAGTCACATCGACATATTTGCTTTTATGTTGTGATCGTAGTTTGGTTATCATACATGTCTCTGCTTTATATAGACTAGTATGATTTCATTCTGATATTTTCTGATTTCACATACTTGGTACTGTTGTCTTGACCTCGCCGGGCTGCGTTAAATCCGCGGTAAGTACATCGGCGTGGATCCTCGCTCTTAGGATCTCGATTCGGCGTTTGGGAAGCTCCGTTTCTCCGAGGCTTATCTTTTGGTATGTGTTCCACGAGTTGTAGGTTCTTGTACATTCGGGGTATGGCGGCCCCGTCCGTCATAGTTGTTGTAAATCTTAAGTGCAGAATCTTGTTGTGGCGGGGTTTGTAAAAAAAGGATTAAAGCTGCGTTTTGAAAGAGTTGTATTTATATATGTTATTGGAAGGTAACCGTTGGGTTGACTTTGTTTTATGATCATATATCTTGTTTCTTGTTTAAAGTTTTATTTTCCGCTGGTTTTCTCGATGTTGTGTCACTAGGGTGCCCGGATAAGGCACGATGCAGAACGGGCAGGTCGTTTACAAAAGTGGTATCGAGCGATTAATCCTCGGAAAGTGTCTGCACCGTGTCTAGTAGAGTCTTGATTATCGATGTGTTGTGCACATCTATAATCGTGAGGCTATAGGACATTTAGGATTGGTTTCCATTCTTCTCATTACGAGATCGTGCCTTAGAGGTGTGGTAAGTGTGAACCTTAGACTATGTCACGGCGAGACCTTAGGGTAAGGTCGTCTTGAGTTAAAGATTTATTTTATGTTTGACCCTTATCGAGTAGTTGTAACGACGTTCGGGGCGTTCATCGTGCCTTACCAGGCACCCTAGTGATACATACATCGAGAAAATCAGCGAACATAAAACATGAGTCATTTAACAAGAGATATAATAAATAAGCAGATGAGCCAACCAAAAGCGATTGCCTTGATATACATAAAACACGAGCAGTTTAATCCTTTTACAACCCCCACACTTGCATGATGCACTTAAGATATATGATGACTATGACGGGACGGGGCCGCCATACCCCTGAATGTACAAGAACCTACAACTCGGGAACACTACCAAAGATAAGCCTCGGAGAAACGGAGCTTCAATCTGTTGGCGTGATCCTATGGCGAGGATCCACGGCGATGTACCTCACTGCGGCGTGAACGCGGCCCGAGGTCGATAACAGTACCAGTATGTGAATCGTACAATCAGTAAATGAAATCATACTAGTCTATATAAAGCGAGAGACATGTATGATAACCAAACTACGATTCACAACATAAAGCGATCATCACTCGATATAACTATGGGTCTCACGCCCGCACATCAATCGAGTTCGCATTGGCGCGTGCCGAATCTGCATCGGTGTAGACATATCCATGATGCAACAATAATAACAATGCCCCATGGCCACATGCCCCCGGAATTCTGCATCGGTGTAGATATGTCCATGTGACATCAACAACAAGACAATCCAAATGGAAGCATACGTGCGCTACGCGTCGTGTCGATATGTCCAAAGGGAAACAATAAGACAACTTTCCAAATGGACGATACGTGCGCTACGCATCGTGTCGGTATGTCCAAAAGGAAATCACAAGGCGATAATCGAAATGGAAACATACGTGCGCTACGCGTCGTGTCGATATATCCAAAGCGATTAACAAGACCTTAACCAAAATGGAAGCATACCCGCGCCTACGCGTCGTGTCGGTATGTCCAAAGCGATTAACAACAATAATACTATCAGCGAACGTGCGGTGGAATTTCTCGTCCACACGCCACGTCCAAGTAAGTTCTCAACTACCAACCGACCTCTATCGAGAGACGGTAACACGAAACAACGCTTGTACAATAAAGGCTATCATCACAAGCATAGGCAAGTTTCACAACAACAAGCATAGGCAAGTTTCACAACACTCAAAGTACTTTCATTTTATGCCAAAGTCCGGGTTTTTAACCCCAAAGTACTACATACGTTAAATTTTGTAAAAGAGATCCATTACTTTTATCAAAGTCACCCGATACCCGTAGTATTAGAATGACCAACCCACATTTTTAAGTAAACCAGAACACTTTCCTTTTAAAATCAAGTACCAACATTCTTTTCCTAAGTTCGGTTTGCCTAGTTTTGATTACTCCAACTTCTCATTTTAAAAAGGTTTCATAGTTCCCAAACTTAATCACTGATTCCTTTTAGAACAATTGAGTAACATATGTCATATATTTGAGTAGTTTATTCTTGTTTATAACGATCTTATTACAATGACCATGATCTAGAAAATGTAATATCATTTTGTCTCATCTTAGCTTCTATGCAGATGGAGGTTTCTCTGGTTTTAATACAACACATCATTATTCAATACATTTTCCTTTTATTAACGCCGCGGTGGTCTGCCGATACACATTCGATTCCAAATCGGAAACATTATCCCTTTAAAAACCAAGTACTCATTACTCACGAATGAGGTTTCACACAACATCCACATTAAAACAAATAAGTTAAGTCTCTTATCTTATAAGATCAAGTCTCTTAACTTCTAACATCGATAAACCATTTTCACTTACATAAGGTCGTTATAACTAACTTCCCATAAAGCTATTATAACACCCTATGTTTTAAACCAACCAAATCACTTAGCGTATGCGTCTACCGTACTACCTAGTTCACAACAATCATGCTAGAAAAGATAGGAAGAGGTTCACATACCTCGCGACGATTTATCGACAATAAGCAAAATGCTCCAAGTACTACAACGCTAGCCCTTTCCACTCCTCGAGTAGAATACGCTACTCTTAGTACTTTCACCTATAAAGGTCAAAACGTCTATTAACCCCAAAACACAAGTTTCTATCTTTCTATAGAAAATTCAGCGACCTCACATGAGCGTAAATCTCCTCTCTATCGGTAGGCTACCAAGCCAACGAGGGGTTTACACGTCTACCGCAATACTGATCCCCATGTAAATACAAATCGATTTAGTTCTTTATTCTTCAGCTTAAGTCAAAAGACATTGCGAATACTAAGTAGTTCCATATATAGTATACTTGACTATATATTCAACCAAACATGTAATTTCCAATTACAATAGAGGACAAGATAATTACCTCGATAAGCCCAAAATTATCCGAGTTTAATGTCGCTCTGAGCAAGGTTTAGCTCCACTCCGTGCGCTCAAACCACTCCAAACAACCCTTAGAAGTTCTAACCAACTTCTACTCACATACTTGACCAACTAAGAAGATTTCCTTAGGGTTTCGGTTTGAGACTAAAAGGACAAAGGTAGTATTTCCTGACTCTACGTAAAGAGGTATCTTTGGAATACTACAAGGTACAAGGCTAAGGTATTTTGGGCATTATAACAATACTAGGGAGTATTTCTATACCACAACAAAGGGTATTATACGAAAAAACTAGGCTAGGGGTACCCAGCTAGACCTCATGAGGAGGAGACCTCGCGGCCAAAGGCCACTTTCGAGGGAGAGGAGCTCTTGGGCGAGAGTCAACAAGAGGAGGAGGGATTCAAGACTTGGAAACATTTGTGGATGAATGAAGTCTTCCACAAAAGGGGGTATTTATAGCAAACCCAAATGCCAACCAATGGCCAAGATCAAGCCATGTGCAAGGCAAGTGTAAGGCCTTGATCAAGCCAAGTGCACCTAACCCTACTCCACAAAACATGGCACAAGACAAGCCACAAAACAAGGCCAAAACAAGGCACAAAACAAGGAACCAATAGGGCCAAAAACGTGAGCCACAATATCAATCCATTCGTGAACGATCGTCCACGGGCGCCCGCTTCAATGTGAGGTGACACATGTCACCCTCCCGTTGTCCAAAAGCGTTCGTCTCTCGGAAAAATCCGCCAAAAATTAAAAAGGACATAGGCGAATTTTCCTTACGGCTAATGGAAACGTTTAGTCGGAAAAGCGACTCTGATCGGCACTTGTGCCCAAACGTAACCGGCCCGAGCCACCTGGCGGGGTGACACGTGTCACCCCTATTGCCCTCAAAACGTCTTTCGAAAAATATCCACAATGGCCAAAATCTCGAAAACAAAGTGGGCCCAAAATCAGTAAATTTCTCAAAGTGGGCCCACGTGACCATTTCCAAAATAAAATCTCAAAATTCTAATGTAATCTATGAAGTCCGGATACCAAATCGGGAATCCAATTCCATTAACGAACCTTTTCTTCACAAATAACCGAAACTTTTAGTCGAAAACTCACATCTTTCTTTCTTTTCAAAATTTACGATGCGCTCGCACGTCGTCTTCACATACATACCCTGCAACTACGGGGTATAACATTCTCCTCGCCCAGAAACATTCGTCGAATGTTCCTTCTCAATCGAATAACGATAAAGTTCCTCTAACAAGTTGCAATGCCACGAACGGCCACGAAATAACATACGTCCTCTTCTTTCCTTACTCGTCGTGCCGCTTCTCGAACGCTTGAACTCTCCCAAGACGTACCATACTTGGTCATTACTTGCTTCGAAAATCTCGGAGTCACTACCTCAAACTTGGTCATCTTACTAACCTCAAACTTCCTTAAGGCCATTCCCGCCTTCTGAACCGCTTACGGTCGAACGCGTCCACGAACTCATACGATGATCATACAAACTTGGGCCTAGCATCCTCGTGACCTACCACTGGCGGGACCACCCGAACTGCCCACCCCAAACGGGTTCTGGGTTGACCGCAAATGGTCCTCAACCCGACCCCAACGCGCCAAACTCTTGTTCCCCGTCCTAACAATCTTACTAATTCACATCATGAAAGCTACCACTTCCATCTCACACTACCCATGGACTTATCACACAAATAAATCCCACGTATACTACTCACCCTTATAAAGGTCAAACATAAAACGAATCCTTTACTCAAGACGACCTTACCTCTGGGTCTCACGTGAAATAGTCTAAGGTTCACACTTACCATGCCTCACGCGTATCCTTCCAACTAACCATGCATTTTAACTCACACATATCACAATGCTATCCGTACATAGCACACAATAATGAGATCATCATAACAAGCATACCAAAACTCTAGAGGTTAAGGATATACACAAGCTACCGCTCACTCTAATCATAGGCACACTGCAGCGGCGCATGGTATGAAGGTGATGAACGGCCACGAGATCCGAAGGTGAGTCGTAACATCCGCGCTTCCCTTGGTAGGGACGGTTCCTCGCCAAAATGGCCTGTGTCATGCAAAACAAACTCCCAATCTAGCGACACTCTCCAAAATGGAGTCTACCACAATGGTCACAACGAGGTAGGGTGGCTTGGTGGTTAACACCCGCTCTGCGAAAATCTGAACCCTTCGAGCCACGACCGCTCCGAAGGCGGTGGAGGACCACTCAGACGGTGGGGGTATATAACTAGCTCGCTGGAGGCGGTCCGCCTCGAAAGCCACCAAAGGACCTGCCGCCCCGGCCTCTTCTGGCGATCCAGTCATTCCGCCGACCCTCCGTGCCTCACATCCTGGTGCATGAGCTGCGTGCGGGCAATGTCCATGCGGTGAAGAGAAACACCGCAAGATTCGCCATATAATCATCAAGCCGGTGGCGTGGCGATGCACCTATCCTCATATCTGCAACTAAGCGCAGGGACATATCGAGCAAAGAATCGAACTCGACATTGTACTCCACGGCGGTGCGCCTCTCTGTCTCGAGAACAAAAATCACACCGGCGTGCCCTCATCTGCGGAGGCAAGAAGTGCGTGAGAAAGCCCGAAAACTCATCCCATCTGCTGGAGGTGCATGCTCTCCCGGAAAGCTCCCATGAATCAAACCAATCGATTGCGGTATCACGCGGCCGATCACGAACAAAGTCCTGCAGACTCGGTTTCAAGCCTTGATTACCGCGTGATCGGCAGTAGCTGGGATGAACTCCTGCGGATCATCCTCGAGCCTCGACGTAAAACTCTGGCGGGCTACAACTCGTAAAGTCCGTAGCCTCAAACTATCTGCTCGAGGGTGAACGGCTGGTGCTCTTTGGGCAGGCTGCTGCATCGGCTGTCGCCATATCAGCCTGACCACGGCCAATAATCGGGCCATCTCTCGTGACCCATCTCACTGCTCGGTGGGGTGGAGGCTCAGTCTTGTAGTCTCATCGGCATGCTGCGGCTCTAAACTCTGCTGGTCTTTGGCGGCGTCGCGAATCCGCCGTCTGAAGCACACCTCAGTCTTGTCACGGGCTGCGCCCTCGTACTCCTCAGTATCTCACTAGCGGCACCTCGGCTGCCTTGCCCTTCGGGCTCTGGTTGCCTTGCGCGGAGGCATAGCGGTAAAAGCGAGATCGTCGGAGGGTCCAACTTACAACACAAATCTAAGGCACGATCTCGGGATGAGAAGAATGGAAACCAATCCTAAATGTCCTGCGACCTCACGATTATAGATGTGGTGCACAACACATCGATAATCAAGACTCTACTAGACACGGTGCGTAGACACTTTCCGAGGATTAATCGCTCACGATACCACTTTTGTAACGACCCGTTCGGGGCGTTCTTGGTGCCTTACCAGGCACCAGTGATACATCATCGAGAGAAAATCAGCGGAACATAAAACATGAGTCATTTAACAAGAGATATAATAAATAAACAGGCCAACCAAAAGCGATTTGCCTTCGGTATATACATAAAACACGAATAGCTTTAATCCTTTTACAACCACGCCCACAGCGATTACTGCACCTAAGATATCTGATGACTATGACGGGACGGGGCCGCCATACCACGAATGTACAAGAACCTACAACTCGAGAACACTGCAAAAGATAAGCCTCGGAGAAAGCGGAGCTTGAATCTGTTGGCTTGTGATCCTATGGCGAGGATCCACGGCGATGTACCTCTACTGCGGCGTGAACGCGGCCCGAAGGAGGTCGAAGACAAGTACCAAGTATGTGGCCATGCAATCAGAAATGAAATCATACTAGTCTATATAAGCGGGAGACATGTATGATAACCAAACTACGATTCACAACATAAAGCGATCATCACTCCAATATAACTATGGGTCTCACGCCCACATCAATCGAGTTCGCATTATGGCGCGTGCCCGAATCTGCATCGGTGTAGACATGTCCATGATGCGACAATAATACCAATGTCCCGGCCACATGCCCGGAATCTGCATCGGTGTAGACATGTCCATGTGACCTCAACAACAAGACAAAGAATCCAAATGGAAGCATACGTGCGCTACGCGTCGTGTCGGTATGTCCAAAGAAACAATAAGACAACTTTCCAAATGGACGCATACGTGCGCTACGCATCGTGTCGATATGTCCAAAAGGAAATCACTGGCGATAATCGAAATGGAAACATACGTGCGCTCGCGTCGTGTCGATATATCCAAAGCGATTAACCACAAGACCTTAACCAAAATGGAAGCATACGTGCGCTACGCGTCGTGTCGGTATGTCCAAAGCGATTAACAACAATAATACTATCAGCGGAGCGTGCGGTGGAATTTCTCGTCGCTCACACATCCAAGTAAGTTCTCAACTGGGTCAACCGACCCTGCATCGAAGACGCGGTAACACGAAACACAACGCTTGTACAATAAAGGCTATCATCACAAGCGTAGGCAAGTTTCACAACAACAAGCATAAGTAAGTTTCACAACACTCAAAGTACTTTCATTTTATGCCAAAGTCGGGTTTTAACCCCAAAGTACTACATACGTTAAATTTTGTAAAGAGATCCATTACTTTTATCAAAGTCACCCGATACCGTAGTATTAGAATGACCAACCCACGTTTTAAGTAAACGAACACTTTCCTTTTAAAATCAAGTACAGCATTCTTTTCCTAAGTTCGGTTTGCCTAGTTTCAATTACTCCAACTTCTCATTTTTAAAAGGTTTCATAGTTCCCAAACTTAATCACTTGATCCCTTTTTAGAACAATTGAGTAACATATGTCATATATGTGAGTAGTTTATTCTTGTTTATAACGATCTTATTACAACAACCATGATCTAGAAAATGTAATATCATTTTGTCTCATCTTAGCTTATGCGGATGGAGGTTTCTCTGGTTTTAATACAACACATCATTATTCAATACATTTTCCTTTTATTAACGCTGCGGTGGTGCTGTCGATACACATTACGATTCGAAATCGGTAAAACATTATCCCTTTAAAACCAGTACTCATTACTCACGAATGAGGTTTCACACAAACATCCACATTAAAACAAATAAGTTAAGTCTCTTATCTTATAAGATCAAGTCTCTTAACTTCTAACATCAGTAAACCATTTTCACTTACATAAGGTCGTTATAACTAACTTCCCATAAAGCTATTATAACACCCTATGTTTTAAACCAACCAAATCACTTAGCACATGTACGTCTACCGTACTACCTAGTTCACAACAATCATGCTAGAAAAGATAGGAAGAGGTTCACATACCTCGCGACGATTTATCGACAATAAGCAAAATGCTCCAAGTACTACAACCTTGCTAGCCCTTTCCACTCCTCGAGTAGAATACGCTACTCTTAGTACTTTCACCTATAAAGGTCAAAACGTCTATTAACCCCAAAACACAAGTTTCTATCTTTCTATAGAAAATTCTGCACCCCCCCGCAACAGCGTAAATCTCCTCCTCTATCGAGGCCGGCTACCAAGCCAACCAAGGGGGGGGTTTACACGTCTACCGTAATACAGTCCTATGTAAATACAGTTCAGTTCAGTTCTTTATTCTTCAGGCTTAAGTCAAAAGACATTGCCGAATACTAAGTAGTTCCATATATAGTATACTTCAACTATATATTCAACCAAACATGTAATTTCCAATTACAATAGAGGGACAAGATAATTACCTCGATAAGCCCAAAATTATCCGAGTTTAATGTCGCTCCTGAGCAAGGTTTAGCTCACTCAGTGCGCTCAAACCACTCCAAACAACCCTTAGAAGTTCTAACCAACTTCTACTCACATACTTCAACCAACTAAGAAGATTTCCTTAGGGTTTCGGTTTGAGACTAAAGGACAAAAGGTAGTATTTCGGACTCTACGTAAAGAGGTATCTTTGGAATACTACAAGGTACAAGGCTAAGGTATTTTGGGCATTATAACAATACTAGGGAGTATTTCTATACCACAACAAGGGTATTATCACGAAACAACTAGGCTAGGGTACCCACGGCTAGACCTCACAAGGGAGGAGACCTCACGGCCAAAGGCCACTTTCAGGGAGAGCTCTTGGACGAGAGTCAACAAGAGGGAGGAGGATTCAAGACTGGGAAAAATTTGTGCATGAATGAACTCTTCACAAAGGGGGGGGTATTTATAGCAAACCCAAATGCCAACCAATGGCCAAGATCAAGCCATGTGCAAGGCAAGTGTAAGGCCTTGATCAAGCCAAGTGCACCTAACCCTACTCCACAAAACATGGCACAAGACAAGCCACAAAACAAGGCCAAAACAAGGCACAAAGCTGTTATACCCGTATTTCCGGTAGTATGCGTGGGGCGTGCGTAGAAATTGAAACTTTTGATTTGGCTTGGCGAATTAGACTTTGTGCACAACACGGTTAGAGTCGTTTTTAGACGAAACGTTTTCACAGCTTTCGTAGGGGAATTTCCGGCTATGTTAATTTTAATTTTTGCGGATTTTTCCGAGAGACGAAACATTTTGGACCAACGGGAGGGCGACACTTGTCACCCTCCAATTGATGGACTTGTGGCGGAAATTGGACGATTTGGAGAGCCTTTTGTCAAGTAGTAGGTAGGATATTTTGTGTGCAAGTTGGCTATGTACACATGCCCTAATCTTGGCCTTACACTTGCCTAGCACTTGGCTAAATCTTGGCCATTGGTTGGCCTTCACTTGACCTATAAATACCCCTCCCCTTTGATGAACTTCTTCATCCACAAATCTCTTAAGTCTTGAAAGCTTCTTCCTCCCCCCCCCCTTTGTGTAGTAGTGGCCGAGAGCCTCCCCCTTGGCCGAGAGCTCTTCCCCCCTCACAGTAGTGTGGCGTGGGGTACCCACAGCCTAGTGTTTTCGTATAAATACCCACTCTCATGGTAGAAATACTCTCAAAGTATTGTTATAATGCCCAAATTACCTTATCCTTATACCTTGTTGTATTCTAAGGTTATACCTATCTGAAAAGCCAGAAAATACTATTATACTTCCGTCGATCCACAAAACCAAAACCCTAGGAAAATCTCCATAGTTCGTTGGAGTATTGTGTAGAAGTTGGTTAGAACTTCTAAGGGTGGTTTAAAGCGGGTTGGCGCTCGGAGTGGAGCTAAACGATTGCCAGGATCGACTTTAAGCTAGGATAATTATGGGCTTATCGAGGTAATTATCTTGTCCTATTTGTAATTGGAAATTACATGTTGTTAGATTATATAGTTGAAGTATACTATATATAGTCTTGAAACGTAGTTTTTAATGTCTTTTGACTTAAGCTGAATTTAAAGAAAATCTTGACAGTAATTACATGGGTGTATTCTGAGAGACTTGTGTAGTAATGTACCGTGGGTAGAATTGTACAGTTGGGGTTAGATGTATAACCCCTGGTTGGCTTGGTAGCCGGCCTCGATAGAGGAGGAGATTTGCATTTGTTGCGGGGAGAGTCTTCTTGAAATTTCGGTAGAATGTTCTACGATGAGACCTAAGTGTTAATAAGCGCCTTGTGGCCTTATAGGTTGAAGTACTACGTGTGGCGCGATCTACCTAGCTTAAGGAGTAGCCGACGGTTGGGAGTACTTGGAGCATTTTGCTATTAGTCGATACTCGTCGCGAGGTATGTGAACCTCTTCCTATCTCTTCTAGCATGATATGTGTGAACTATGTAGTACGGTAGACGTACATGTGCTAAATGTATTTGATTGGTGTAAAACATAAAGTGTTATAACGGCTTTATGGGAAGTTGGTTATAACAGCTTTATGTTGGTTAGAAAATACATGTGGTTTTTAAAAGGTAACTGATTTGAACTATAACTGGCTTGTTATATGTTAATAAAGAACTTGAAGTATTTCAAAAGATTTTTGAATCATTTTGAAAGAAGAAGTAATACTTGGTGTTTGAAAACTTAAGAGTTATACTAGCTTTGTGGGAAGTTAGGTATAACGGCTTAAGAATGTTTTACTGATTTCGGAAATCAGAATGTGTATCGACAAACCACTGCAGCGTTAATAAAAGGAAATGTTTTGACTAATTAAGTATTATTAAAACCAGTAGAAACTTCCATCTGCATAGAAGCTAAGATGAGACAAAATGATATTTCCTAGATCATGGCTGCTGTAATAAGATTGTTATAAACAAGAATATCCTACTCACATAAGACTTATGTTTCTCAGATTGTTAAAGGAGAATTATACTCTTAAATGAATAAGGCTATGAACTACGAAACCTTTCTAAAATGAGAAACTTGAACATTGGAAATTAGGCAAACTTGAACATTGGAAATTAGGCAAACTTGAACATTGGAAAAGAGTGTTGCTACTTGATTTTACAAAGAGAAGTGATTGATGTACTTTAAAAGAGATAATCACTCTATTTTCATATACTACGGGTATTGTGTGACTTTCGTGAAAGTAACGTATCTTTTAAAGAGTTAATGTATGAAGTACTTTGGGGATAAAAACCCGATCTTGTTAATCGTATAGTAGAAAGTACCTTGTGTGAACAACTTGATTGTATTGGTTTGTGATAGCCTTGTAATACTTTCTTGTTGCTTTGATAAGTAAACGTGTTAGGATGCTACGTGTGTTAGTATCTTGTGATGTTTGTGTAAAGGGGTTTCCCTTGTTTGTGCTTATTAACTATCAGTCGTTATGATAGTATTGTGGCATTCATCTCTTGAGATGATTCCGAGTTAAGGCGCCCTCCGTGCGGGGTAGACTCGGGCGGGTCGATGGACTATGATTCGAGATACCTGCATGCGGGTCACGGGGGCTATGCGGGCTCACGAGTTCGAGTTAGTGTTCGTCCTTTATGGGCATGCGGTCGCTTGTGGCCATGCGGACTCGAAAGTCGGGGCGATGCCGGAGTAGCTACCGATGCGGGGTAGACTCAGGCGGGTCGATGAGATTGGCCTATGCGGAGCTGCGGGAAGTTCCAGGACTAGACGCGCACATCAGATACTGCGGGCAAGTGGCCAGCTTTGATCATGTGACGGTCTAGACAGATCTTATGATCTGATTCATGACCTTGTTGATGCGTAGGTGTTAGTAGTCGGCTATGCCTTCGTACTTACCCGTCACGGTGTTATTATAGCACAGTGGGACACGGTGTTCATGTGTGTTCCTTGGTGCTTTTATATCATAAAGCTGGCGGTGAGAATGTGTCCACGGGCACGATTGATGTTGTGGCGTGAGACCCATGTTATGTTCTTTTGTGATGACTTGAGGCGTGAGTCACGACTTGATATATTTGCTTAGTTATTGTAAAATTGTAGTTTGGTTATCATACATGTCTCCTGCTTTATAGACTACTATGATTTCATTTACAGTATTTTTAGTTTCACATACAAATTTTTGTTATGCGACCTCGCCCGAAGTGCGTTAATGCGCGAGTTGAGGTACACCGATCGTTGATCCTAGCTCTCGAGTCACGATTCGGCGTTTGGGAAGCTCCGTTTCTCGGAGGCTTATCGGTGGTATAGTCCCTGTCGTAGTAGTGTTTACATTCGGGGTTGGCGGGGCCACTGTCATACGTGGTTGTCGTATCATTCTAAGTGCAGTAATCTTGTTGTGGCGGGGTTTGTAAAAAGGATTAAATTTGTTCAATTGTAAAAGTGGTTGTTTATATATATCTTTGAAGGTAACCGTTTTGGTTGCTTTGTCTTCTTATTTCATTGTTTATATACGTCATTTCATGTATTGTTTTATGTTCGTGATTACTCGATGTTGTGTCACTAGGGTGCCCGGTAAGGCACCGATCCACGGGCCGATTTGGTCGTGACAAAAGTGGTATCGAGCGATTAATCCTCGGAAAGTGTCTGAGCCGTATCGATCCGAAGTCTTGATTATCGGTGTGTTGTGCACCACGCGATAATCGTGAGGCTATAGGATATTTAGGATTGGTTTCTATTCTTCTCACTCTGAGATCGTGCCTTAGAGGTGTTGTAAGTTGGACCCTCGACGAAATTATTTTCCACTTATCATTATGCCTCGCGTAGAACCTTTGAGCCCGGGAGGGCAAGCGGCCGAGGAGGCTGCGAGTAGAGTTCGAGAGGGTGGCGAGGCACGGGCCCAATCATTACCTAGGGTAGTGCTTCATTCGGGAGTTTTGCGGCGTCGCTGCTTGAGAGTTTAGCACGGCGGCGATTCCTCTGCGGCCATGATATATGAACCGGTTCCACGGGAGCAGAGAATTTAGATTACAAAGCGACCACATTACTAGCTATAGATTTGGCTACCGAGTATACCGATGTCTGCAAGTCTTGAGGACTATCTAAAAAGGTTGTGCAAGAGTAATTCTTGATTAGGCTTGAGCATGGCACGTATGCGGGCTTATGCGCGGGCCAGCGTAGAAATCGGCGGGTTAACGAAGGGCGAGCGAAGAGGGCGAGCGGCAAGGTCCTTTGGTAACTTTCGGCGAGTCACCTCACGGCCAGATTAGATTATGCACATCCACGGTCTGAGAGAGAGGTCCTCCGGGGTTCAAGATGCGTTCGGAGTATCACGAGTTGAGTCGAACTCCGGGGCTTGGTTCACGATGTGATAGACGTCATCCCGGGGAGTGTCGTCTTTTAGTTGGTACTTGTTGTACCGCGCCGTCGAGGGCCATGTGTCGAAAAGTGTCGCTTGTAGGAGGACTTAGCCTTGATGCGGTGGGTAGTTCGTCACCTTCCTTAGCTATAAGCCTACAGGCGAGTTTGATTAAACGACTAAGGGAATGAAAGCGATGAGTTCTGAGATAGATCTTTAACCTCAGAGTTCGTATGTGTGATAAGGTGAGTATACCTTAAGTGCTATGTTCTGATAGCGGTGTGTTAGTTGTGTTTAGAAATCATGGTGGGTTAACCGAGTAAGATTTTGGGGGATAGAGAAGGTGTGAGCCTTAGGATGTTTTACGTAAAGACCTTAGAGGTAAGGCCATCTCGAGTAAGGGTGTAGTGTTATGTTTGATCCATAACGGAGTGCTTAGTGCACGTGAGTTATGTTTGGGATAGGTCCCTAGTAGTGTGAAATGAAAGGGGGTAGTTGAGCTGAGAAGACCGCTAGGTTTTCGAAACGTGATTAGTGAGACTGTTCCAGGATCGGGGAGCTAGCATGGTGCGCGTTGCCGGGTCGGGTTGAGGCCACGTTGTGGGTCAACCCGCGGCATGTTTGGTGGTGGGAATGCGGTTGTGGTGGTCCGCGCTTGTGGTAGGGTCACGAGGTGTTAGGCCCAAGTTTAGTTAACGTGTCGAGTTCGTGGATGCGTTCGACCGGTGGTCGGGCGATGAAGCGACCCATCGTGTTCTTCGGTCGGGACCGTTCACTTGGCAGTGTTGTTGTACCAGAAAGGTTGTAAGGCTGCATGGGGTGCCTACCTTCACCTTATGGCAGACAGTGAAGTCCTGGTTGTGGCTATTTTCGTTTTCTGGGAGTTATGCCAGGCAGAGTAGGAACTCAGGTGAGTCTCAGAATCGCATTCGCCCTCGGGCCAGTGTGTGGATTTCAGGGGTAGTTGTGGGGATTGTTGTCTCCTGTTGAGGGAGTGTTTTAACTACCATTTCAGTTTTCGAATGTCGCTTTATGACGCCTCGTAGGGGCGAAAGTGTAAGTTGCCGGTCGATTGGTTCGATGTTGGCAAGATTGATTAGTTGGTTCAGCTTGTTCCGGTATGTGGATAGTCTGAAGCTTGTCTAGAAGAAGTTACGGCGGCTCGGAGGAATTGTGCGAATAAGCGGCGGCGGCTTAGAGTTGAGTTGTGATCGGTCTTCTTGAAAGTACCACCGGGTTTGGGTGTGACGAGTTGTGGAAAGCGGAGGAGCGTGGCAGAGTTACTTTAGGCCTTTATGAGTTCACGTGAAGGATAGGCCAGGTTGCCTATATGTTAGCATTTGCCGTCCGACGTGGGAGGCAGTGCGTCCGGTCTTTCGTATTGTGATGTTCGAGGAAGTATCGAAGATCCATCCAGAGTGTTCCCTGTTAATGAGGACCACGTTAGAGATAGTAACCCCGAGTTTTGAATCTTGACGATGTCGAGAAAGATGGTAAGGATTCGAGTGTCACGGCGACCTCGAAGTCGCATGCGGCCGGTACCATTTGTTGGGTCGTCGGAGCAAGGCTCGCGACATAGTGACAAAAGTGGTACCATTTGTTGGGTCGCCTGAGAAGGTTAATGCCTCCGGAAAGGTGACAAAGTGGTATCAGTGATATCGCGAGCATAGATGTGATCATTTTCTTTTGTGTAAAGTAGGTGCGAAGGAAGTATATTTTAGACCCCGGTGAGTGGTGTTTTGGTGATGTTAGAGGTGTTTCCTCGTGGACTTGGACGTAAGCTTTTTGCGCAAGTTGTTTCTGTGGCCATGTATGGCAAGGATTGTTCTCGTAAGTATAGTGGTGAAGACTATACTGGCGCACGTTTGTTTTGAGACTTAGAAAGAACATTCGGGACGAATGTTTCTAAGGAGGGGAGAATGTTATACCCCGTATTTCAGTATATGCGTGGGGCGTGCGTGAATTTGAAACTTTTGATTTGGCTTGGCCGAATTAGACTTTGTGCACAACACCCGGTTAGAGTCGTTTTTCGACGAAACGTTTTCACAGCTTTCGTAGGGGAATTTCCGGCTATGTTAATTTTAATTTTTGCGGATTTTTCCGAGAGACGAAACATTTTGGACCAACGGGAGGGCGACACTTGTCACCCTCCAATTGATGGACTTGTGGCGGAAATTGGACGATTTGGAGAGCCTTTTTTGTCAAGTAGTAGGTAGGATATTTTTGTGTGCAAGTTGGCTATGTACCATTGCCTAATCTTGGCACTTACACTAGCACTTGGCTAAATCTTGGCCATTGGTTGGCCTTCACTTGACCTATAAATTCCCCTCCCCTTTGATGACCTTCTTCATCCACAAATCTCTTAAGTCTTGAAAGCTTCTTCCTCCCCCCCCCCCTTTGTGTAGTAGTGGCGAGAGCCTCCCCCCGGCGAGCTCTTCCCCCACTCACAGTAGTGTGGCCGTGGGGTACCCCCCCCCCTAGCCTAGTGTTTTCGTATAAATACCCCCCCTCTCATGGTAGAAATACTCTCAAAAGTATTGTTATAATGCCCAAATTACCTTATCCTTATACCTTGTTGTATTCTAAGGTTATACCTATCTGAAAAGCCCGAAAATACTATTATACTTCCGTCGATCCTGAAACCAAAACCCTAGGAAAATCTCCATAGTTCGTTGGAGTATTGTGTAGAAGTTGGTTAGAACTTCTAAGGGTGGTTTAGAGCGGGTTGGAGCGCTCGGAGTTGGAGCTAAACGATTGCCCAGGATCGACTTTAAGCTAGGATAATTATGGGCTTATCGAGGTAATTATCTTGTCCCCCTATTTGTAATTGGAAATTACATGTTGTTAGATTATATAGTTGAAGTATACTATATATAGTACTGAACGTAGTTTTCGGCAATGTCTTTTGACTTAAGCCTGAATTTAAAGAAGAGTACTGAACTGTAATTACATAGGGCTGTATTACAGTAGACTTGTGTAGTAGTACCGTGGAGTAGAATTGTACCCGTTAGGGTTAGATGTATAACCCCCCCCTGGTTGGCTTGGTAGCCGGCCTCGATAGAGGAGGAGATTTGCATTTGTTGCGGGAGAGTCTTTGCCGAAATTTCGGTAGAATGTTCTACGATGAGACCTAAGTGTTAATAAGCGCCTTGTGGCCTTATAGGTTGAAGTACTACGTGTGGCGCGATCTACCTAGCTTAAGGAGTAGCCGACGGTTGGGAGTACTTGGAGCATTTTGCTATTAGTCGATACTCGTCGCGAGGTATGTGAACCTCTTCCTATCTCTTCTAGCATGATATGTGTGAACTATGTAGTGCGGTGAGCGTCATGTGCTAAATGTATTTGATTGGTGTAAAACATAAAGTGTTATAACGGCTTTATGGGAAGTTGGTTATAACAGCTTTATGTTGGTTAGAAAATACATGTGGTTTTTAAAAGGTAACTGATTTGAACTATAACTGGCTTGTTATATGTTAATAAAGAACTTGAAGTATTTCAAAAGATTTTTGAATCATTTTGAAAGAAGAAGTAATACTTGGTGTTTGAAAACTTAAGAGTTATACTAGCTTTGTGGGAAGTTAGGTATAACGGCTTAAGAATGTTTTACTGATTTCGGAAATCAGAATGTGTATCGACAAACCACTGCAGCGTTAATAAAAGGAAATGTTTTGACTAATTAAGTATTATTAAAACCAGTAGAAACTTCCATCTGCATAGAAGCTAAGATGAGACAAAATGATATTTCCTAGATCATGGCTGCTGTAATAAGATTGTTATAAACAAGAATATCCTACTCACATAAGACTTATGTTTCTCAGATTGTTAAAGGAGAATTATACTCTTAAATGAATAAGGCTATGAACTACGAAACCTTTCTAAAATGAGAAACTTGAACATTGGAAATTAGGCAAACTTGAACATTGGAAATTAGGCAAACTTGAACATTGGAAAAGAGTGTTGCTACTTGATTTTACAAAGAGAAGTGATTGATGTACTTTAAAAGAGATAATCACTCTATTTTCATATACTACGGGTATTGTGTGACTTTCGTGAAAGTAACGTATCTTTTAAAGAGTTAATGTATGAAGTACTTTGGGGATAAAAAACCCGATCGTGTTAATCGTCTCGTAGAAAGTACCTTGTGTGAACAACTTGATTGTATTGGTTTGTGATAGCCTTGTAATACTTTCTTGTTGCTTTGATAAGTAAACGTGTTAGGATGCTACGTGTGTTAGTATCTTGTGATGTTTGTGTAAAGGGGTTTCCCTTGTTTGTGCTTATTAACTATCAGTCGTTATGATAGTATTGTGGCATTCATCTCTTGAGATGATTAGAGTTGCGCCCTCCGTCTGGGGTAGACTCAGGCGGGTCGATGGACCTATGATTCGAGATACCTCATGCGGGTCCTGGGGGCCTATGCGGAGCTACGAGAGTTCCAGGTTAGTGTTCGTCCTTTATGGGCATGCGGTCCTTGTGGCCATGCGGACTCGAAAGTCCAGGACGATGCCGGGGAGTAGCTACCCTCGATGCGGGGGATGCCTCATGCGGGCCGATGAGATTGGCCTATGCGGAGCTGCGGGAAGTTCCAGGACTAGACGCGCACATTAGATACTGCGGGCAAGTGGCCAGCTTTGATCATGTGACGGTCTAGACATATCTTATGATACAGTTCATGACCTTGTTGGTACTGTGGGTGTTAGTAGTCGGCTATGCCTTCGTACTTACCCCGTACGGTGTTATTATGGCACAGGTGGGACCTGGTGTTCATGTGTGTTCCTTGGTGCTTTTATATCATAAAGCTAAGCGATGAGAATGTGTCCCAGGCACGATTGATGTTGTGGCGTGAGACCCATGTTATGTTCTTTTGTGATGACTTGAGGGCGTGAGTCCCTGACTTGATATGACTGCTTAGTTATTGTAAAATTGGAGTTTGGTTATCATACATGTCTCCTGCTTTATAGACTACTATTATTTCATTTAGAGTATTTTTAGTTTCACATACTTTTTGTTATCGACCTCCTTGAGGGCTGCGTTCATGCGCGAGTTGAGGTACACCAGTCGTTGATCCTAGCTCTCAGGGTCACAGTTCAGCGTTTGGGAAGCTCCGTTTCTCCGGAGGCTTATCAGTGGTATAGTCCCCTGTCGTAGTGAGTGTTTACATTCAGGGGTTGGCGGGGCCCTGTCGCCATGGTTGTCGTATCATTCTAAGTGCATGTAATCTTGTTGTGGGCAAGGTTTGTAAAAAGGATTAAGCTGTTCAATTGTAAAAGTGGTTGTTTATATATATGCTGAAGGTAACCGTTTTGGTTAGCCTGTCTTCTTATTTCATTGTTTATACTTCTGTCATTTCATGTATTGTTTTATGTTCGTGATTACTGCGATGTTGTGTCACTAGGGTGCGGGGTAAGGCACGATCCACGGGCGATTTGGTCGTGACAAAAGCAAAGAACGATAGGGCCAAACGTGAGCCCTGATATCAATCGATTCGTGAACCGATCGTCGGCCCAGGCGCCCGCGCTTCAATGTGAGGTGACACATGTCACCCTCGTTGGTCCAAAGCGTTCGTCTCTCGGAAAAATCCGCCAAAAATTAAAAAGGACATAGCGGAATTTTCCTTACGAAGGCGTGGAAGCGTTTCGTCGGAAAAGCGACTCTAGTCGGCACTTGTGCCCAAATGTAACCGGCGAGCCACGCAGGCGGGGTGACACGTGTCACCCCTATTAACCCTCAAAAGCGTCTTTCGAAAAAATATCCACAATGGCCAAAATCTCGAAAACAAAGTGGGCCCACAAAGCCGTAAATTTCTCCGTGGGCCCAGCGTGACCATTCAGAAAATAAAATCTCAAAATTCTAATGTAATCTATGAAGTCCGGATACGAATCGGGAATCCAATTCCGTTAACGAACCTTTTCTTCACAAATAGCAGGAAACTTTTAAAGTGAAAACTCACATCTTTCTTTCTTTTCAAAATTTACTGAATGCGCTCGCGTGCGTCTTCACATACATACCACTGCAACTACGGGTATAACGGTAGTAGTATCGTGGGATTTATTTGTGTGATAAGTCGTGGGTAGTGTGAGATGGAAGTGGTAGCTTCGTGATGTGAATTAGTAAGATTGTTCGGATCGGGAACAAGAGTTTGGCGGTTGAAGTCGGGTTGAGGACCATTTGCGGGTCAACGTAACCGGTTTAGGTGGGGTCGGTTCTGGGTGGTCGCCGGTGGTAGGGTCGCGAGGATGCTAGGCCCAGTTTGTATGACCATCGTATGAGTTGGTGGATATGTTCGACGAGCGGATCGTGGAGGCCGGGAACGGCCTTAGAGAAGATCGAAGTTAGTAAGATGACCAAGTTTGGAGGTAGTGACTCCAAGGGTTGGAAACAGAAGCGTTGACGGAAGTGTGGTACAGATACTAGAAAGAGTTTGAGTGTTCGAGAAGGGTACAACAAGATAGGGGTAAAGTGAACGTGTGTGATCGTTTCTTTTGTGAAATGAAGGTATGAAGGGAGTATATTTTAGACCTCAGGTAAGGGGTTTTTGTGATGATTAGAGGTGTTCCCTCGTTGACCTGGGTTTAAGTATTGGTGCGTTTGTTATTTTTATGGCCAGGTGTGGCATGATTGTTTTCGTGCGTATAGCAGTGAAGGCTATACTAGCGCATGTTTGTGTTGAGACTTGAGAAGGAACATTCGGGACGAATGTTTCTAAGGAGGGGAGAATGTTATACCCCGTAGTTGCAGGGTATGTATGTGAGGACGTACGTACGAGAGTACGGCAGAAGTTTTGAAAAGAAAGAAAGATGTGAGTTTTCGACGGAAAAGTTTCCGGTAAATTGTGAAGAAAAAGGTTCGTTAATGAGAATCGGTTTCCCAGATTTGGTATATGGGCTTCTTAAATTATATTAGAATTTTGAGATTTTATTTTCGGAAATGGTCACGTGGGGCCAGGAGAAATTCTGATTTTGTGAGCATTTGTTTTGAGATTTCGGTATTTTGGATTTTTGGAAGACGAAATATTCAGGCGAATCGAGGGCGACACGTGTCACCCCATGGCACCCTTAGCGATTTTACCTTTGTGCATAACACGGTTGGAGTCGTTTTTCGGCGAAGCGTTTTGCGTAACTGCGAGGAAAATTCCGACTATGTCGTTTTGTATTTTTGCGGATTTTTAGGCGGCGGAACATCTTTGGGCGGCGAGAGGGTGACACCTCAGTGACGGTTTGGGTAAGCGAGGGGCGTCTTCCTCCCTTGTTTGTGCCTTGTTTTGGCCTTGTTTGGTGCATTGTTTTGTGGAGTGTTTTGTGGAGTAGGGTTTAGGGTGCACTTGGCTTGATCTTGGCCTTACACTTGCCTTGCACATGGCTTGATCTTGGCCATTGGTTGGCCTTTGGTTTTGCTATAAATACCCACTTATGTTGATGAACTCTTCATCCACAAATGAAACCTTCAAGCCTAAAATCCCTCCCTCCTCTAGTGTTGAGTTCGTCCAACTCATCCCCCTCTTTTGAGAGTCTTGGCGAGGGCCTCCTCCTCTCCTTTGTGGTGCCTTGGCGTGGGTACCCACTGCTAGTTGTTTTCGTATAATACCCTTGTTGTGGTATAGAAATACTCCCTAGTATTGTTATAATGCCCAAAATACCTTAGCCTTGTACCTTGTAGTATTCCAAAGATACCTCTGTCGTAGAGCAGAAATACTACCTTTTGTCCTTTTAGTCTCAAACCAAACCCTAAGGAAATCTTCATAGTTGGTTGAAGTATTTGAGTAGAAGTTGGTTAGAACTTCTAAGGGTTGTTTGGAGCGCACGGGAGTAGGAGCTAAACCTTGCTCAGGATCGACATTATAACTTGGATAATTATGGGCTTATCGAGGTAATTATCTTGTCCCTCTATTGTAATTGGAAATTACATGTTGTTAAGAATATATAGTTGAGGTATACTATATATAGAACTGAACCTAGTTTATGGCAATGTCTTTTGACTTAAGCCTGAAGAAATAAGAAAAGAAGCAATCAGTAGTTACATTGGGTATGTATTGCGATAGACTTGTGTAGTATTCGAGTAGAATTGTACACGTCAGGTTAGGCGTGTAAACCCCTGGTTGGCTTGGTAGCGGCCTCGATAGAGGAGGAGATTTACGCCATGTTGCGGGAGAGTCTTTGCGAATTTTACGTAGAGAAATGGGCAGTGTGTTTAAAAGTTAATAGACGTTTGTGACCTTTTTAGGTGAAAGTACTAAGAGTAGCGTATTCTACTCGAGAGTGGAAAGGGCTAGCAAGGTTGTTGTCACGACCGAACTGGGCGTGGTGGTGCCTTACCGGGCACCACTAGTGATACAACATCGAGTGTCAGCGGAACATAATACATACATGAAACAAATGAAGTACAAAGCATAATTTGAGAAAACTTGCCTTTGGCATATATAAATAACAACTCTTACAAATGAGCAGTTTAATCCTTTTACAAACCACACTTGCAGTGCTACGGACCTAAGAAAAGATCGACAACAATGGCGGGACGGGGCCCGCCATACCACTGAATGTAAATACCTACTGTGACGGACTATACGAGATAAGCCTCGGAGAAGCGGAGCTTTCCCCAATGAGCTGTGACCCTAAGGCGAGGATCGGCGGCGGTGTACCTTTACTGCGGCATGAGCGGCCCGAAGGAGTCGATTACAACAGTGCAAGTATGCGGCGAAAATCGTAAATGAAATCATAGTAGTCTATATAAAGCGGGAGACATGTATGATAACCAAACTACGATTCCTGATAAATAGCGATCATATCAAGTCGGGGACTCGCGCCCTCGAAGTCATCACTCAAATACATAAATATGGGTCTCACGCCCAACATCAATCATGCGTGGAATACCTTCCTCATTGCCGTGATCGATGATAGAAAAGCACCGAACAGCATGAACAGGTCCGCGTGCCCCAAATAAAGCGATGCGAGGGTAAATGCGAAGGCATGGCCGGCTACTAACACCAGCGGTACTAACAAGGTCGTGGCGAATCATGATATCTGTCTGGTATCGCATGATCAAAGGCGGTCACTCGCGCAATATCAAATGTGCGCGTCTAGCCACAGAACTCCCGCGACTCGCGCGTAGGCCAATCTCATAGGCGCGTGAGGTATAACCCGCGTCGAGGTAGCTACTCCGGCGTCGTCACGGACTCGCGATCCGCGTAGCCACGTAGGCGCGTGACCATAAAGGCGCACCTAACACGGAACTCGTAGCTCGCGTAGGCCCCGAGGACCGCGTGAGGTATTCTCGAATCATGGTCCCGGACCGCTGAGTCTACCCGCGTGGAGGCGACAACCCGGAAAACACGGTGAGTGGTATAATACCAACATAACGGTTTATCGTTTAAACATCATAAGCACAATCGAGGAAAATCCGCTTTACACAAACATCACGAGAATACTAACACGTAGCATCCTAATATGATTACTTATCAAATCAACACGAAGGTATTACAAGGCTATCACAAACCAACACAATCGATTATACACCTGAGGTACATTACATTGTATGATTAACAAGATCGAGTATCTATTCTCAAAGTACTTCATACATTATCTTTTAAAAGATACGTTACGTTTACAAAAGTCACCTGATACGTAGTATATGAAAACTAGAGCGATTATCTTTTGAAGTAAAGCAAAACACTTCTCTTTGTAAAATCAAGTAACAACATTATTTCTCAAGCGTCGAGTTTGCCTAATTTCAAATGTTCACGTTTCTTACTTTAGGAAGGTTTAAGTAGTTCATAGTCTTATTCATTTAAGAATATAATTCTCTTTTAAACTATCAGAAACATAAGCCTTATATGTGAGTAGGATATTCTTGTTTATAACAATCTTATTACAATGACCATGATCTAGGAAATATCATTTTGTCTCGTCTTAGCTTATGCGGATGGAAGTTTCTCTTGGTTTTAATAATACTTAATCTGTCAAAACATTTCCTTTTATTAACGCTGCGGTGGTTTGTCGATACACGTTACGATTTCGAAATCGATAAAACATTCTTAAGCCGTTATACCTAACTTCCCATAAAGCTAGTATAACTCTTAAGTTTTCAAAAACCAAGTATTACTTCTTCTTTGAAATGATTCAAAATCTTTTGAAAAACTTCAAGTTCTTTATTAACACATAACAAGCGATTATAGTTCAAATCGATTACCTTTTAAAAACCACAAGTATTTTCTTACCAACATAAAGTTGTTATAACAACTTCCCATAAAGCCGTTATAACACTTTATGTTTTAAACAATCAAATACATTTAGCACGTATGCGTCTACCGTACTACATAGTTCACACATATCATGCTAGAAGAGATAGGAAGAGGTTCACATACCTCGCGACGAGTATCGACTAATAGCAAAGCGCTCAGTACCTCGGCCGTCGGCTACTCCTTAAGCCAAGTAGATCGCGCCACGCGTAGTACTCGACCTATAAGGCCACAGTGACATTAATATTTAGATCCTACGTAGAACATTACAGAAAATTCGGCGACCTCACACATGGCGTAAATCTCTCGCTTTATCGAGGCCACCAAGCCAACGGGGGTTATACATCTAACGACGGGTACAATTCTACTCGAGAAAAGCTACACAAGTCTCATGTCTGATCTTATGTAAATCTGATTCGATTACTCTTCTTTGAAAAGGTTTCTTATTATTGGGCTTAAGTCAAAAGACATTGCGATAACTACGTTCGATTCTATATATAGTATACTTCAACTATATAATCATACAACATGTAATTTCCAATTACAATAGAGGACAAGATATTTACCTCGATAAGCCCATAATTATCAGAGTTTAAATGTCGATCTGAGCAAGGTTTAGCTCTACTCAGTGCGCTCGACCCGCTCAAACAACCCTTAGAAGTTCTAACCAACTTCTACTTATTACTTGACTAACCATGGAGATTTTCCTTAGGGTTTCGGTTTGTGTGGAAGGAAGTATAATAGTATTTACGGGCTTTTAGTATAAGTATAACCTTAGAATACTACAAGGTATCTGGCTAAGGTAATTTGGGCATTATAACAATACTTTTGAGTATTTCTAACAATAGGGGTATTTATATGAAAACTACTAGGCTAGGGGTACCCACGGCCACACTACTAGGGGAGAGGGCTCTCGGAGGGCCTTTCAAAGGGAGAGGGCTCTTGGGCGAGAGTCAACAAGAGGAGAGGGAGGATTTTAACACTTAGAAGATTTGTGGAAAGGATGAAGAATTCATCAAAGGGAGAGGGTATTTATAGCACAAGCCAAGGCGACCAATGGCGAGATCTTGCCAAGTGCATAGCAAGTGTAGGGCGAGATCTTGCCAAGTGCACTGTAGCCAACTACCACAAAAATATCCTACCAACCCTTGACCACAAGGCCACACTTTGGCCACCTGATTTCCGCCATGGTGTTCCAGTGAGAGGGTGACAAGTGTCGCCCTCTTGTTGGTCCAAAATGTTTCGTCTCTCGGAAAAATCCGCAAAATTAAAAATGACATAGCGGAAATTCCCATCGAAAGGCGTGAAAGCGTTTAGTCGGCGACTCTAGCAGGGTGTTGTGAACAAAGTTAATTCGGCAAGCCTAATTCTCAAGTTCAAATTTTCTACGTGCGTCATACGTACATACTGCGGAAATCTGAGGTATAACATTCTCCCCTCGCCGAAACATTCGTCGAATGTTCTTTCTAAGTCTCAAAACAAGCGGCGCCCGGTATAGTCTTCACTACCATACTTACGACACAATCACGCCCTGATAGGCCACGAAACAAGCTGCGCAAAATACTTACATCCAAGTCGAGGAAACACCTCTAACATTACCACAACCGCCTCTCCGGTGCAAATATACTTCGCCGCGCCTTACAAAAGAAATGATCACATCTATGCTGCGCCATACATGCTCGCTTCTTCCGATACCACTTTTGTCACTTTGCGCGAGGTTCTAGTGTCACTCGGCGACCCAACAAATGATGCGGACTACATCGATCCACGAGGTGTCGTACACTCGAACTCTTACCGCAACACGTCTTGCTTGGTTTCCAAGACTCGGGGTTACTATCTCTAACGTGGTCATCGTAGCGGGAACACTCTGGATGGATCTCCGATACCTTCCCGAACATAACAATACGAAAGACCGGACGTACTGCCTCCTAAGTCGGACGGCAAAAGCTAACATATAGGCAACCTGGCCTACTCTGCACCAGATCTGTAAGGCCCAAAGTAACTCGGGCTAAGTTCCCTCTGTTTTCCAAAACTCGTCACACCCAAACGGGTGGTATCTTGAAGACCGACCGTCGGCACGAACTCTAAGCGTCGTCGCCGATTATCCATACGATTTCTACGAGTGCGGAACCTCTTACAGACAAGCTTTACTCTATCCACGATCTGCTGGAACAAGCTGAACCAACTATTTGAATCTTGCCAACATCGAACCAATCGGCCGTGACTTACATCCGCCCTACAAGGCTTTATAAGGCGACACGAACACCGAAATGGTAGCTTAAATACTCCTCACGAGGAGACAACAATCTCCACAACTACCACGAAATCCGACCAGCGGCGGGAGAATGCGATTACGAGACTACTTTGAGTTCCTAACCTTGCTGGCAAAACCTCGAGAAAAAGAAGCGGTAGTAACACAGGCTCCATGCGTCTTAAGGTGTAGGTAGGCACCTCGTGCAGCCTACAACCTTTACGATGCAACATCTCGCATAACCTGCCGAGAAAGCGGTCGAGCGAAGAACACGATGGCTGCCCCGTCGACCGACCGCGGTCGAGCGTATCCACGAACTGCGTCGCTGGTTAACTAAACTTGGGCCCAACACCTCGTGATCCCACCACCGGCGGAACCACCAAACCGACCCGCAACAAGCGGTCGCGGGTTGACCCGCGGCAGCCTCGACCGACAGCATGATACTAGCTCCGATCGGAACAATCTCACTTAATCACGTTTGAAAACCAAGCGGTCTTCTTAGCTCAACTACCCGCTTTCATTCCACACTACTAGGGACTATCCCAACATAACTCACGTGCACTATGCACTTAGATAAGGGTCAAACATAACCCTACACCTATGCTCGAGATGGCGCACCTCAAGGTCTGCGTAAAAAAACTCTAAGGCTCACGCTTCTATCCCCCAAAATCTTACTCGGTTAACCCGTCATGATTTCTAATCACAACTAACACTTGCTATCGAACATAGCACTTAAGGTATACTCACTTATCACGTATCTGAGATCTACAGAGGTTAAGGATATATCTATATCTCTTTGCTTCACTCCTTAGTCGTTCTAATCAAACACGCCAGTAGAGGCATAGCTAAGGAAGATGACGAACTACCGCGATCACGAAGGCTAAGTCCTCCTACAAAGACACTCTCTCGACCACGTGGCCACGGCGGCGCGGTGCAACAAGTACCCAACTAAAGCGACACTCCGGGATGGCGTGCATCGCAGTGTGAACACCGAAAAGCGAATCGGTGTTTGGAACTGCGTGTAGCGTGAGCGGAAGCTCGGAGCTCGACCAACTCTGCGTACCGAGCGTCCACGAACCCGGTGAACCTCTGCTGCTGGTGGATGTGCAAATCTAATCTCTTTGGTGGCGACTCGCCTCGAAAGTTACCAAGGACCTTCTTTGCTCGGCCTCTCTTGTCGCTTCGTTAACGTCGATCTCTGCGTCTCGGCTGCTGCGCAAAGCGTACGAGGCCATGCTCGAAGCCTAAGCGAAGAATTACTCTTGCACACCTCTCTTAGATAGTCGTCAAGACTCGCGATACATCGGTATACTCTATACTCATTTGTTCGGTCGCGGGCGAAGGTCGAACATCGTGGCGCGATAGGAAGCTGCCGCCGTGCTAAAACTCTGCTTTGGGGCTAGTGGCGTCGAGAACTCCCGAATGAAGCACTATCCTAGGTAATGATTTGGCTGTGCCTCGCCACCTCTGAACTCTACTCGCGGCTCCTCATTGCCTTCCTGGGCGGGTTGCCCTGCGCGGAGGCATAGCGATAAGGAAATAATTTCGTCGGAGGTCCGACTAACAACACGGCTCTAAGGCACGATCTCGAGTGAGAAGAATAGAAACCAATCCTAAATAACCTATAGCCTCACGATTATTGGTGTGGTGCCTGACACCGATAATCAAGACTCTGCGGATCTGATGCGTAGACACTTTCAGAGATTAAGCGCTCACGATACCACTTTTGTCACGACCGAACTGGGCGTGGTGGTGCCTTACCGGGCACCTGGTGATCTGACATCAGTGTCAGTGGAACATAATACACATACATGAAACAAATGAAGTACAAAGCAGTAATTTGAGGAAAACTTGCCTTTCGGCATATATAAATAACAACTCTTACAAATGAGCAGTTTAATCCTTTTTACAAACCACACTTGCGATTACTACGGACCTGCAAGAAAAGATCGACAACGATGGCGGGACGGGGCCGCCGTACCTGAATGTAAATACCTCTGGCGAGGACTATACGAATAAGCCTCGGAGAAGCGGAGCTTTCCCAATATTTGACGTGACCCTAGGCGAGGATCAACGGCGGTGTACCTTTACTGCGGCATGAGCGGCCCGAAGGAGTCGATCACAGTGCAGAGTATGCGGCGAAAATCGTAAATGAAATCATAGTAGTCTATATAAAGCGGGAGACATGTATGATAACCAAACTACGATTCCTGATAAATAGCGGTCATATCAAGTCGGGGACTCGCGCCTCGAAGTCATCACTCAAATACATAAATATGGGTCTCACGCCCACAACATCAATCATGCGCGTGGAATACCTTCCTCCAGCTGGCGATCGATGATAGAAAAGCACCAAGGAACACACATGAACAACGGGTCCACTGTGCCCAAATAAAGCGATGCGAGGGTAAATGCGAAGGCATGGCCGACTACTAACACCAGCGGTACTAACAAGGTCGTAAATCGAATCATGATATCTGTCTGGCGTCACATGATCAAAGGCCCGGTCACTGCCGCAATATCAAATGTGCGCGTCTAGCCACTGGAACTCCCGCGACTCCGCGTAGGCCAATCATAGGCCGCGTGAGGTATAACCCGCGTCGAGGTAGCTACTCCGGCGTAAATCACGGACTCGCGATCGCGTAGCCACGTAAACGCGTGACCATAAAGGCGCGCTAACACCGGAACTCGTAGCTCGCGCAGGCCCCGGGACCCGCGTGAGGTATTCTCGAATCATGGTCCCGGACGCGCTGAGTCTACCCGCGTCGGAGGCTTAACCCCGAAAACACGGTGAGTGGTATAATACCAACATAACGATTTATCGTTTAAACATCATAAGCACAATCGAGGAAAATCCTTTACACAAACATCACGAGAATACTAACACACGTAGCATCCTAATATGATTACTTATCAAATCAACACGAAGGTATTACAAGGCTATCACAAACCAACACAATCGATTATACACACTGGTACATTATTGTATGATTAACAAGATCGAGTATCTATTCTCAAAGTACTTCATACATTATCTTTTAAAAGATCGTTACGTTTACAAAGTCACACAATACAGTAGTATATGAAAACTAGAGCGATTATCTTTTGAAGTAAAGCAAAACACTTCTCTTTGTAAAATCAAGTAACAACATTATTTCTCAAGCGTCGAGTTTGCCTAATTTCAAATGTTCACGTTTCTTACTTTAGGAAGGTTTAAAGTTCATAGTCTTATTCATTTAAGAATATAATTCTCTTTTAAACTATCGAGAAACATAAGCCTTATATGTGAGTAGGATATTCTTGTTTATAACAATCTTATTACAATGACCATGATCTAGGAAATATCATTTTGTCTCATCTTAGCTTATGCGGATGGAAGTTTCTCTTGGTTTTAATAATACTTAATCTGTCAAAACATTTCCTTTTATTAACGCTGCGGTGGTTTGTCGATACGTTACGATTTCGAAATCGATAAAACATTCTTAAGCCGTTATACCTAACTTCCCATAAAGCTAGTATAACTCTTAAGTTTTCAAAAACCAAGTATTACTTCTTCTTTGAAATGATTCAAAAATCTTTTGAAAAACTTCAAGTTCTTTATTAACACATAACAAGCGATTATAGTTCAAATCGATTTACCTTTTAAAAACCACAAGTATTTTCTTACCAACATAAAGTTGTTATAACCAACTTCCCATAAAGCCGTTATAACACTTTATGTTTTAAACAATCAAATACATTTAGCACGTATGCGTCTACCGTACTACATAGTTCACATATCATGCTAGAAGAGATAGGAAGAGGTTCACATACCTCGCGGCGAGTATCGACTAATAGCAAAAGCGCTCAGTACCTCCAAGTCGGCTACTCCTTAAGCCAAGTAGATCGCGCGCGTAGTACTCAACCTATAAGGCCACAGCGCTTATTAATATTTAGATCCTACGTAGAACATTCTACGAAAATTCGTACTACTCACATGGCGTAAATCTCCTCCTTTATCGAGGCGGCCACGAAGCCAACCGGGGTTATACATCTAACGAGCAGTACAATTCTACTCACGAAAAGCTACACAAGTCTCATGTCTGATCTTATGTAAATCTGATTCGATACTCTTCTTTCGAAAAGGTTTCTTATTATTGGGCTTAAGTCAAAAGACATTGCGATAACTACGTTCGATTCTATATATAGTATACTTCAACTATATAATCATACAACATGTAATTTCCAATTACAATAGAGGACAAGATATTTACCTCGATAAGCCCATAATTATCAGAGTTTAAATGTCGATCTGAGCAAGGTTTAGCTCTACTCAGTGCGCTCCAACCATCCAAACAACCCTTAGAAGTTCTAACCAACTTCTACTTATTACTTCAACTATTTACATGGAGATTTTCCTTAGGGTTTCGGTTTTGTGACGGAAGGGAAGTATAATAGTATTTCTGGGCTTTTCGTATAAGTATAACCTTAGAATACTACAAGGTATACGGCTAAGGTAATTCGGGCATTATAACAATACTTTTGAGAGTATTTCTAACAATAGGGGGGTATTTATATGAAAACTACTAGGCTAGGGGTACTTGCCACACTACTAGGAGGGGAGAGGGCTCTCGGCCAGGGCCTTTCAAAGGGGAGAGGGCTCTTGGGCGAGAGTCAACAAGAGGAGAGGGAGGGATTTTAACACTTAGAAGATTTGTGGAAAGGATGAAGAATTCATCAAAGGGAGAGGGTATTTATAGCACAAGCCAAGGCGACCAATGGCCAAGATCTTGCCAAGTGCATAGCAAGTGTAGGGCCGAGATCTTGCCAAGTGCACACTAGCCAACTAACACAAAAATATCCTACCAACCCTTGACCACAAAGGCCACACTTTCGGCCACCACAATTTCCGCCCAAGGTGTTCCAATGAGAGGGTGACAAGTGTCGCCCTCTTGTTGGTCCAAAATGTTTCGTCTCTCGGAAAAATCCGCAAAAATTAAAAATGACATAGCCGGAAATTCCCATACGAAAAGGTGAAAGCGTTTCGTCGAAAACGACTCTAACCGGGTGTTGTGAACAAAGTTAATTCGGCCAAGCCTAATTCTCAAGTTCAAATTTTCTACGTACGTCCTTACGTACATACTCTGGAAATACGGGGTATAACAGTTGTAGTACTTGGAGCTTTTTGCTTATTGTCGATAATCGTCGCGAGGTATGTGAACCTCTTCCTATCTCTTCTAGCATGATATGTGTGAACTATGTAGTACGGTAGACGTACATGTGTTAACTGTGTTTGATTGTTTTTAAAACATAAAGTGTTATAACGGCTTTATGGGAAGTTGGTTATAACAGCTTTATGAAGGTAAGAAAATACTTTGTGGTTTTAAAAAGGTAACTGATGTGAATTATAACTGGCTTGTTATAATAAAGGACTTGATGTATTTCAAAAGATTTATAAATCGTTTTGAAGGGAGAGTAACACTTGGTTTTAAAGGTTTTAAAAAGAGTTATACTAGCTTTATGGGAGTTAGGTATAATGTCTTAAGAGAGGTAAAGAAAATGGTTTACTGATGTTAGAAGTTAAGAGACTTGATCTTATAAGATAAGAGACTTAACTTATTTGTTTTAATGTGAATGTTTGTGTGAAACCTCATTCGTGAGTAATGAGTACTTGGTTTATTTAAAGGGATAATGTTTCTTGATTCGGAAATCAGAATGTGTATCGACAGACCACTGCAGCGTTAATAAAGGAAAATGTATTGAATAATGATGTATCGTATTAAAACCAGTAGAAACCTCCATCTGCATAGAAACTAAGATGAGACAAAATGATATACATTTTCTAGATCATGATTCTTTGTAATAAGAATGTTGTAAACAAGAATAACCTACTCTCGCGTGAGACATATATTACTCGATTGTTCTAAAAGGAATCAGTGATTAAGTTTGGGAACTATGAAACCATTTGAAAATGAGAAGCTTGAGTAATTGAAACTAGGCAAACTGGAACTTAGGAAAAGAATGTTGTTACTTGATTTTGAAAAGGAATGTGGGTTGGTCATTCTAATACTACGGGTAGCGGGTGACTTTTATAAAAGTAATGGATCTCTTTTAAAAGAACTTAACGTATGTAGTACTTTGGGGTTAAAAACCCGGACTTTGGCATAAAATGAAAGTACTTTGAGTTGTGTGAAACTTGCCTATGCTTGTTGTTGTGAAACTTGCCTATGCTTGTTGTTGTGAAACTTGCCTATGCTTGTTGTTGTGAAACTTGCCTATGCTTGTTGTTGTGAAACTTGCCTATGCTTGTGATGATAGCCTTTGTTGTGCAAGTGTGGTATTTACGTATTCTGCGCGTCTCGATAGAGGCGGTCGACTTGTTGAGAACTTACTTGGGCGTCTTTGGCGGTGATGGAGAATTCCACGGGTATGTTTCCATTTTGATTCTTGTCTTGTTGTTGATATCACGTGGGACGTGTCTGCCGTCACGAATTCGGGGCATGCGGCCATGCGGCAGGGTTGATTACCCGATATATTGTTATTGTGGTTACATGGACATGTCTACACCGAGGTAGAATTCCGGGGGCATGTGGCCATGCGGCAGGGTTGATCACCCAGTATATTATTGTTGATGTCACATGCGCGATGTCTACACCGAGGTAGAATTAGGGGCACGTGGCCGTGGGGCATTGGTATTATTGTTGCATCATGGACATGTCTACCGATCACGAATTCGGGCATGCGGCCATGATGCGAACATGATTGATGTTGTGGGCGTGAGACCCATAGTTATATTTGAGTGATGACTTGAGGCGTGAGTCACATTTGGACATATTGCTTTTATGTTGTGAGCGTAGTTTGGTTATCATACATGTCTCTGCTTTATGTAGACTAGTATGATTTCATTCTGATATTTTTCTGATTTCACATACTTGGTACTGTTGTCTTGACCTCCTTGAGGCTGCGTTCATGCCGCAGTAGAGTACATCGATCGTGGATCCTCGCTCTTAGGATCTCGGTTCGACGTTTTGGGAAGCTCCGTTTCTCGGAGGCTTATCTTTTAGTATGTGTTCCACTGAGTTGTAGGTTCTTGTACATTCGGGGTATGGCGGGGCCCTGTCCGTCATAGTTGTTGTAAATCTTAAGTGCATGTAATGCTTTGTTGTGGCGGGGTTTGTAAAAAAAGTTAAAGCTGTCGTTTTGAAAGAGTTGTATTTATATATGTTATTGGAAGGTAAGTTGGGTTGCTTTGTTTATGATCATATATCTTGTTTCTTGTTTAAAGTTTTATTTTCCGCTGGTTTTCTATGATGTTGTGTCACTAGGGTGCCCGGGATAAGGCACTGATGCGGGCCGGGCGGGTCGTTCTGAGGCGACCGTAATGTACTCACCCTGACCCGCCGTCGCACTTAACTCTTATCCTTGGTCTGACTTAAAATATTATGGCCCGAGAAAGCCTTATATATCTAAGGTCTCGGCAGTCATCAATATTCTTAGGCTCGCATTTCCCATGCTCCAAGCCTACCTTACCAGTCCCCCCGTAAACGGGTACAATAACTTCTCATAATACCATAATCGTGTCGTCTTGATCACAACAGCCCTTACTTACTCTATACGGATCTCATCCGTACAATCCACTTACGCATACCACGTAGCTTAATCTATTAACACGACATTCCATTAAGTTTCTTAACATGACTTCTTAAGGGTTCACTGCCCTATCAGACAGTTCATCCTTTCCCAATTATCCCAAAATAAAACATAAGACCTTGGCGAGAATTCATTAACTGTTTCATATCTTCCCGGTATCTATTTAGTCCTTACCAAATCCTGGTAATCTAAAATCATTCTAGGCAACATGCGTCTGACCCTCATACATAACTCTGTATAGCTGTATGTCATAATACCAACTATACTACAATCATTACCAACCTGAATACGCAATCCACATAGTCCTTCCGGGTCGGCTCGCCTTTCTCGCCATTGCAACCAACATAACTCGTTAGGGAGGCGACCCTAACAACATCTCTATCGCACGATCTCGGTGAGAAGAATGAAACCAATCCTAAATGTCCTGCGACCTCACGATTATAGATGTGGTGCACAACACACCGATAATTAAGACTCTACTAGACACGGTCTGTAGACACTTTCCGAGGACTAACTGCTCTGATACCACTTTTGTCACGACCCGACCCCGGGCCGCGACTGGTGCCCTACCTGGGAACCATTCTAATCATACAACATAATAAACTGCGGAAGAGAAATAACACTTTTTTTTTAAAACCAAGGCCAAGCCGCTAAGGCTGCCATAATCATAAAAATTACCCAAAAGGGTCTACACTGTTTAACAATGTAAAAACAACTCTAGCCAGTCCAGCCCACAAATGAATACAGACCTCTAATATTTGAACAAATACTATGACGGGACAAGGCCCCGTCGTACCTGTTACACCCCGTAATTGCAGGGCATGTTTTAAGAACGTAAATAAGAACTCACAAGTGTTAGGATTTGAGACTTGTAAATTTATCGGAATTATGAAATTGTCGGAAAACGTAAGTGTTGTGACGAATGGGAGGGCGACACGTGTCACCCCCCCTTATGTGATGCCTTGGTCGAAATATGCAAGAGGCGAGAGGTCATTGGACCTTAGTCTTGCAACATGAGTAGCGTGAGAAAGTTGACTAGTCAAAGGTCAATAAGTCTTGATCTTTTGTAAGACCACATCAAGCCTCACATTTGTAATTATCTTGACCATCAATTCTCTATTTAATACTAGTAGCAAGAGATGTCTTAACACTTAGAAAATTTTACACAAAATTTGGATGAACATAGGGCAAGCTCACGGGTTCACTAAGAAAAGAAAGAAAAATTTAGTTTCTTGTCCATTTGATTCCACACTTTAAACCAAGGTTCTTGAGGGTAGTGTAAGCATATCTCAATAGAAAAATATTGGAAAAGATTGTTTTTGGGTTAGTATAGCGAAAACCTAAAGGGTCTTTCTAGGTTTTGCTTGGAGTTTTGAAGGATAATTGTTGGTATTGTTCTAAGGGTCTCAACAAGCGGATTGAGGTGTCTTGGAGGCTCTAAACTACTAAGGAAGCGACTTCGGATTGGAGTTGGATTAAGAATCGTTGAGGTATAATCTTGTTCTTTGAAAGTATTACAAGATTACTTATATTGTTGTTGTTAGCTTTGTATGTTGCGAGCATGAAATTGTTATATTGAAGTTATAAAGATTATGGATTGATTATAGTCTTGGAAATCCGAAATGTAATGTAATCCATTACTAAGTTGAATTACAATTTAATCGTTGTTAGAATCGTCGCATGTTATCGACTTGAAGATTATGGTAGTTATAACCAAATGCGACTTGATATCATTTTATGCTACCAATTTGGATTGAAATGGAAATTTGATAGAATTGGTATTGTTAAACTCAAGATGGCGATTTTGGACTACCTTCATATATTTGTGAGCGATTGGGGCTGTTTAGTTAGTCATTTGCATTGGACTACCTTACATATATTTGTGAGCCAATTGGGGCTGTTTAGTTAGTCATTTACATTGGACTACCTACATATATTTGTGAGCCAATTGGGGCTGTTTAGTTAGTCATTTGCATTGGACTACATACATATATTTGTGAGCCAATTGGGGAAATTTAGTTAGTCATTTGCATTGGACTACCTTCTATATAAATTGTGAGCCAATTGGGGCTGTTTGGTTATTGTATTTTCGGCCTTGAAAGAGGTGGCAAAGTGAGTAAATACAAAGGAGGTCTTTGTCCAGATTTTCCGTAGAAATTAGAGACTTAACACTTATAATATTCTACGTTTGAAGTAAGGCTTTAATAGGCGTATTGTGAATATTATAGGTTGACATAGTGCAGGCGGGACTTTGTACTTGGCAAGTGGTTTGACCCGACAAGGTATGTAGAACTTTTCCTATCTTTGAGCATGACTAGTTTCACGTATATAGTGCGGTGAGCGTCTGAAGACTTTGACATTCCTTACTTGTTTTATGAAATGCCAAGTCGGGTGAGTTAGGAGATTAACTCACTTCTTTGAGAATATTAAAGATGTCTTAAGTCTTGTTAAAGATAAGGGACTTGAAGAATTTTAAAGTATGTAATACTTGGGTCGTTTAAAGCGTATAAGTCCCTTGGATAGGAAATTGAGCATGACTAAGGTATAAAGTGAATATAACGACTTTATGGGAGTTGGTTATATTGACTTTATGGAAAGATAAATGACTTGATTTAATGGAAGGCAATTCGATTTTAAGGCATCAATTGCCTAAGGTTTTATAAGATACGAGTCACTTGATTTAGAAGCCATATTTTATTTCTAAAAGTATTGTGACTTGTCTTGAAAAGAAATTTTCACTTGATACTACGGCTAGTAGTATCTTGGAAGTTTTATAATGAAATGAGTCATTTTAAAAGAATAGAAGTCGTAGTACTTTGGGTTAAATTCGGATTTTCATAAAGACATTTTAGTGCCTTAAGTAAACTAAAATGAGTGTATATGAACAAGAATAGTAAGAAGTTAGGGATTTCTTAACTTGCTTATATATATTGTATGATAAGCGATAGAGCTTATGTTATGTGTGATAAGCGGATTTAGGCTAGGGATATATTATTCGTTGCGGGGTCATTCCGGGATTGTGGCATTGTATATTTAGTGGATTTGCTAACCACGGGCGAGGAATACCTCATGCGAGTCCGTAAGGGCTTATGCGGGTGAAATAGTCCCATGCGGGCGGGTCCAGCCTATGCGAGGAATACCTCATGCGAGTCCGTAAGGGCTTATGCGGGTGAAATAGTCCCATGTGAGGAATACCTCACGCAGGTCCACTGGACCTATGCGGGTGAAATAGTCCCAGGAGTAGGATTCCAATCCTATTTTTCATTGTAAGTATACACCTATTTATACTCTCATTGTTAGTAAGGCACTGAGTACTGTAATTTCGTTAGCATACATATCTCCGGCTTTCTTTTAAACTTATGATTGTAATTCTGATTACTTTCGATTTTGCATACTTAGTACATATTGTGTCTTGACCCCCTTCCTCGGGGCTGCGTTCATCTGCGAGAAAGGAGTAGCGAGTTGCGGATCCACATTCTTAGGATCACTTATCGGACGTCGGAAGCTCCATCCTCGGAGCTTGTCTTTCTTTTGGTACGATCTTGTCCACGATGTTGTAGATTTTGTACATTCAGGGTATGGCGGGAGCCTATCCATACGATTGTTATTCTAAGTGCATATTCACCTATGTGGTTGGGCTATAAGAAGCGAGTTGTAAATTGTACTTTTGACTTTGTTTATATTATGGAAAGCGGCTGATCGGCTAGCTTTGTGTTGTTTATTTTTACACTGTGTTTATGTTGTGTATGTTCATTGCTATTCTCGATGTATACACGAGCAGGTGCCCGGGTAGGGCACGATCGCGGCAGGGTGGTCGTGACAAAAGTGGTATCGAGCGATTAGTCCTCGGAAAGTGTCTCTGAATCGTGTCTAGTAAGTCTTGATTATCGGTGTGTTGTGCACCACATCTATAATCGGGAGGCTACGGGACATTTAGGATTGGTTTCCATTCTTCTCTCTCGAGATCGTGCGATGAAATTTGTCTTATTAGGTTGAATCCTCTCGACCTCTTCTTATGAAACAGCTATGCCTCGCGGAAAGCTAGGGCCCGAGAAGGGCAAAGCGGCGGCGAGGCTGCTAGCGGTACTCGAAGGGTTACACGGGCTCGAGCACGCACTATGCACGAGGTAGTAGGCGGTCGGCGAGTTCAGCCACGCTGCGATTTTAGAAGGCGAGGCGGCGGTAGCTCGAAGATTCCGTACGAGCCTCGGTTCCACGGCCAGTGCGAGTATAGAGACTACGAGAGCAGTTCGATTGTTGACGATATAGTAGTCGAGCGCCTGCGAGAGCGGCGACCCACTAGGCGGCGGTTTGCGGATTAGGGATTTTACGGATGTCATCCACCGAGTTTTATGGTTAGGTGCGATGAGGATCGCGGGAGTTCATTCGGCGACTCTGACGGACCTGCAGTCCTTAGGGCTTCAGAGACAGAGTCTTTTACACTAGCCTCTTACCGGTTGAGCGATATTGCGTTGAACTGGTTTGAGTCGTGGTTGCTTTCGAGAGGTGATGATGCTCTTCCAGCTGTTTGGGAGGAGTTTACAGAGGCCTTTATGGATCACTTTTACCTCCGAGATGAGAGAGCCGGGTAGAAGATTTTTGACCTTGCGGCGAGCGGGAGGGCTGGGAGTCTGACTGGAGTTTGACTCGCTTGGCGAGCATGCTCACACAATTGTAGCTAGCATGGCGGATAGAGTTCATCGTTATGTGATGGGGCTAGGCCGTCATATGATTCTGACATGTTTGGGGTGGCTCTTGACTGGTATGGACATTGCTAGGATGCGAGCCTATGCTCGAGGATAGAGGATAGAAAGGAGGACCAGATTGACGCGAGCCGGCCCAAGAGGCCGAGACATCGGTCTCGGGGCGATTATCGAGCGGGCGGCCTCGGCCAGCGAACTAGGTCCACTTTCCGGCCAGCGCGAGTGCTCGTCCACGATTTTACGGCGGGAGGTCCGATCAGCGGTCGATCGAGGCGGTCGAGCTCCAGTCTTGAGGGTTTCAGGAGGCGAAGATCCTCGCCGATCGAGACCACCACGGCTTCGGTGTGCTCGATCACGGCAGATCTCGCGAGCGAGTGTCGTGTTCTGCGAGAGGTTGTTACTCTTGTGGCGGTGGGCCATTTGAAGAGAGATTGTCGTCTAGAGCGGCATGGGTGGTGCAAAGCCAAGCGGGATCGATTCTTTGGGTCTTCTTCTCATACGTGGTTATGCGCCCGGGAGAAAGGGTACTCACGGACAGGCGAGGCGCGGTAGAGGCGTGGTGGTGGTTCGATTCTAGCGGTCCCGAACGCATATATTCTCTAGCCCGGCCGCCGGGATCGGGAGGCTTCCACGGCGTCGTTACGGTACATTCGCGATTTCAGTGTGATGTTTATGCATTGATAGATCCAGGTTCTACCTTGTCCTACGTGTCCCCTCTTATTACGGGTAGAATCGGGATAAAGCCGGTGTCGATAGAGCGTTTGAGGTAGCTACGCGATGGGTGATTCGGTGTTAGGCGGCGGGTGTATAGAGGTTGTCAGGTATTTATTCTGATCGTCGGACCACTTGCGAACTTGATAAATTTGGAGATGTGATTTTGATGTCATTATGGGTATGGGTGGTTGGCTTCTTTCTATGCCAACGTTGGTTGTAGGGACAGTTGGTTGATTCGGTTTCTGGCGAGCGATTATCGAGTGGAGGGCAACACGGCGTCGCCGAGGGTAGGTTTATTTCTTACCTCAAGGCTAGGAAGATGGTGCGAGAAGGGTACATCTATCATCTGGTTGGGTATTCGATCTGGTGAGGTGCGATTCTTGATCGATGCGATGGTTAGGGAGTTTCGGATGTGTTCCCGGATGATCTTGGGTATCCTCCCGAGAGGAGATCGAGTTTTGTATTGACACGTTGCGGACACTCGACCTATTTCCATTCGGCCATCTGAGGATGCTTTCTTTGAGTTGAGGAGGTGAAAGACCGGTGAAAGATTTCTTTGGAGAAAGGCTTTATCGGGCCTAGTGTATCTCCGCAGGGCGCCGGTGTTGTTTGTGAAGAAGAAGGATGGGACAGCTGCGTATGTGTGTTGACTACGACGGTGAATAAGGTAACCATTAAGAATAGGTACCCTCCCGGGATTGATGATTTGTTTGACCGATTGCGAGTGCGAGGTGTTTCTCAAAGATAGACTGCGATGCAGTTATCATCGAGTTCGAGTTCGAGAGGCGACATCCCAAAGGCGCATTCGGGACCGGTATGGGCACTATGAGTTCGGGGTTATGTCTTCGGTTTGACCAACGCTCAGCGGTATTTATGGATTTGATGAGCGGGTGTTCAAGTCATTCTTGGATACATTTGTGATTGTATTCATTGATGACATCTGGTTTATTCACGCAGTCGAAGCAGGAGCATGCGAGATCACTTGAAAGTGCCTTGGGATTCTCTGGCCGGCGATTATTCGCCAAGTTCTCAAGTGTGAGTTTTGGTTGGCCTCGGTGGCATTCTGGGGCATATTATTGGGTGACGGTGTTGTTCGCGTGGATATCGACAAAGATTGAGGCGATCAAGTCTTGGCGAGGCCTACTACTCCGGCGAGTGCGCGATTTCTTAGGACTAGCGGGTTATTATTGTAGGTTTGTGGAAGCGGTTGCTTGATTTGGCACCGTTGACTCTGACTGAGAAGGCATCCAAGTTCCGGTGGGCGAGGCTTGCGAGAAGGGTTTCGATTGTTGAAGGAGAGGTTGACTCTGACCCGATTCTTACTCTTCTGAGGGTTAGGCAGATGCGTGATCTATTGTGATGCCTCGGGTATCGGGCTATGGTGTGTTTTGATGCGGCCGGCAAGGTTATAGCCTATGCTTCGGCGATTCACGGAAGCATGAGAGGAATTACCTACCCATGACTTAGAGTTGGCGCGGTTATACATGCCTTGAAGATTTGGAGACACTATTTATGCGGGGTTCATGTGGATATTTATACTGAGACCACAAGAGCCTCAGGTATATCTTGAGCGAGAGGAGGTGAACTTGAGCGAGGCGGTGGTTAGAGTTCTTGAAAGATTATGATGTTGATATTCTATACCATCGGGAAGGCCAGCGTAGTTCTTGATGCCTTGAGTCGTAGATCGATGGGAGCCTATCAGAATGCGGCCGAGAAAGCAGGACATGGTCGTCGGATCCACCGATTAGCGAGCCTTGGTGTTCGATTGATCAATACCGAAGCGATAGTAGATGCGGGTTCGTGAGGTTGCGAGTCTTCCATCGTTGATGAGGTGAATAGCGGCAGTTTGAGGACCCGGTGTTGATGCGATGCGTGATGCGGCTCTTGGGAGGAGAAGAGTCTATTCGAGTAGCGCTGATGAAGTCTTGAGATTTGAGGGCGGTTGTGTGTTCCCGATGTATCGAGACTTCGTCAGTGGTCAGGGAGGCACACGGCGCTCGATATTCTATTCATCGGTCGACCAAGATGTACCATGACCTCGGATGTTTGTATTGGTGGGATGGCACGAAGAGGGGCGTGGCGAGTTTTGTTACCTGATGTCTAATTGCCCGGCGAGTCAGTCGAGCACGAGGCCCGATGGTTTATTGCGATCTATTGAGATTCCAACTTGGAAGTGGGAGATGATCAACATGGACTTTGTTCTGAGGTTACCTCGTACTCGGAGAAATGCGACTCCATTTGGGTTATTGTTGTGGTGTGAAATCAGCCCATTTCCTTCCGATCGGGGCGGCGTTTTGGTGAGGACTATGCGGTTGTACATCAGAGATAGTGAGGCTGCGGTGTTCGGTGTCGATTATATCGATAGGGAGCCCAATTTACGGCTAACTTCGGAGGTCTTTCGGAAGGGTTTAGGGACACAGTGAGTCTCGGCCTGACATTTCACCCTCGGTGGCGGGCGGCGAGGCGCTATCGGACACTCGAGGATATCTGCGAGCTGCGTGATTGATTCGATGGTATGCAGGAGGATCATTTGCCTCTTGTGGAGTTTGCTTACAACAACAACTACCATTCCGGCCTCTGAGATGGCGCCATACGAGGCTTTATATGGCGGAAATGCAGTCGCCGATCGGTTGGTTCGGCGTGGGCGAGTGCGATTAGTTGGCGGACTTGGTGCAGGTGTGGATAAGGTGAAGCTTATCCGGGAGGCTGATAGCGGCTTCGAGTCGGCAGAAGTCATATGCGGATAATCGGCGTCGGCATTTGGAGTTTCAGGTAGACGATTGGGTCTTCTTGAAGGTGTCACCCATGAAGGGTGTGATGAGATTCGGTAAGAAGGGGAAACTCAACCCAAGATACATTGGGCCCTACCAGATCGTCCATAGAGTGGGCAAGGTTGCCTACGAGTTGGATCTGCCATCAGAGTTAGAGGCGGTACATCCGGTCTTCCATATTTCTATGTTGAGGAAGTGTATCGGAGATCCAGCGAGAGTTTTTCCTACTAGTGAGGTCCAGTGGCGAGAGGGTTATCGTATGAGGAGAGTCCCATAGCGATACTCGATTTCAGTCGAAGCTGCGGACCAAGGATGTAGCTTCCGTCAAAGTCTGTGGAGAAATGATAGCAGGAGGAGATGACTTGGGAAGCGGAGGAGGACATGTTGAGGAGGTATCCTCACTTATTTCCTATACCTTCAGGTATTTCATTTTGCCCTTACTTGTCAGGTTAATTGAAGTGTTCCTTTTGCTTAAATGCTTTTATGTGGCCATGAGTGGCATTTTTGGTATGTCGGGGCTGTGAAAGGAAACTATGTCGCAAATTATAAGTGTGACCCCGAAAGAACATCCGGGGACGAATGTTTCTAAGGGGGGAAGAATGTTACACCCCGTAATTGCAGGGCATGTTTTAAGAACGTAAATAAGAACTCACAAGTGTTAGGATTTGAGACTTGTAAATTTATTGGAATTATGAAATTGTCGGAAAACGTAAGTGTTGTGACGAATGGGAGGGTGACACGTGTCACCCCCCCTTATGTGATGCCTTGGTCGAAATATGCAAGGGAAAGAGGGTCATTGGACCTTAGTCTTGCAACATGAGTAGCATGAGAAAGTTGACTAGTCAAAAGGTCAATAAGTCTTGATCTTTTGTAAGAGCACATCCAAGCCTCACATTTGTAATTATCTTGACCATCCAATTCTCTATTTAATACTAGTAGCAAGAGATGTCTTAACACTTAGAAAATTTTACACAAAATTTGGATGAACATAGGGCAAGCTCACGGGTTCACTAAGAAAAAGAAAGAAAAAATTTCGTTTCTTGTCCATTTGATTCCACACTTTAAACCAAGGTTCTTGAGGGTAGTGTAAGCATATCTCAATAGAAAAATATTGGAAAAAGATTGTTTTCGGGTTAGTCGCAAACGAAAATCTAAAGGGTCTTTCTAGGTTTTGCTTGGAGTTTTGAAGGATAATTGTTGGTATTGTTCTAAGGGTCTCAACAAGCAGATTGAGGTGTCTTGGAGAGGCTCTAAACTACTAAGGAGCGACTTCGGATTGGAGTTGGATTAAGAATCGTTGAGGTATAATCTTGTTCTTTGAAAGTATTACAAGATTACTTATATTGTTGTTGTTAGCTTTGTATGTTGCGAGCATGAAATTGTTATATTGAAGTTATAAAGATTATGGATTGATTATAGTCTTGGAAATCCGAAATGTAATGTAATCCATTACTAAGTTGAATTACAATTTAATCGTTGTTAGAATAAATCGCATGTTATCGACTTGAAGATTATGGTAGTTATAACCAAATGCGACTTGATATCATTTTATGCTACCAATTTGGATTGAAATGGAAATTTGATAGAATTGGTATTGTTGAACTCAAGATGGTCGATTTTGGACTACCTTCTATATATTTGTGAGCCAATTGGGGCTGTTTAGTTAGTCATTTGCATTGGACTACCTTCTATATATTTGTGAGCCAATTGGGGCTGTTTAGTTAGTCATTTGCATTGGACTACCTTCTATATATTTGTGAGCCAATTGGGGCTGTTTAGTTAGTCATTTGCATTGGACTACATTCTATATATTTGTGAGCCAATTGGGGCTGTTTAGTTAGTCATTTGCATTGGACTACCTTCTATATAAATTGTGAGCCAATTGGGGCTGTTTGGTTATTGTATTTTCGGCCTTGAAAGAGGTGGCAAAGTGAGTAAATACAAAGGAGGTGTTGTCCGATTTTCCGTAGAAATTAGAGACTTAACACTTATAATATTCTACGTTTGAAGTAAGGCTTTAATAGACGTATTGTGAATATTATAGGTTGACATAGTGCGGGCGGGACTTTGTACTTGGCAAGTGGTTTGACCCGACAAGGTATGTAGAACTTTTCCTATCTTTGAGCATGACTAGTTTCACGTATATAGTACGGTGAGCGTCTGAGACTTTGACATTCCTTACTTGTTTTATGAAATGCCAAGTCGGGTGAGTTAGGAGATTAACTCACTTCTTTGAGAATATTAAAGATGTCTTAAGTCTTGTTAAAGATAAGGGACTTGAAGAATTTTAAAGTATGTAATACTTGGGTCGTTTTAAAAACGTATAAGTCCCTTGGATAGGAAATTGAGCATGACTAAGGTATAAAGTGAATATAACGACTTTATGGGGAGTTGGTTATATTGACTTTATGGAAACATAAATGACTTGATTTAATGGAAGGCAATTCGATTTTAAGGCATCAATTGCCTAAGGTTTTATAAGATACGAGTCACTTGATTTAGAAGCCATATTTTATTTCTAAAAGTATTGTGACTTGTCTTGAAAATAAATTGTCACTTGATACTACGGCTAGTAGTATCTTGGAAGTTTTATAATGAAATGAGTCATTTTAAAAGAATAGAAGTACGTAGTACTTCGGGTTAAATTCCCGGATTTTCATAAAGACATTTTAGTGCCTTAAGTAAACTAAAATGAGAGTGTATATGAACAAGAATAGTAAGAAGTTAGATTTCTTAACTTGCTTATATATATTGTATGATAAGCGATAGAGCTTATGTTATGTGTGATAGCGGATTTGGGCTAGGGATATATTATTCGTTGCGGGTCATTCCGGGATTGTGGCATTGTATATTTCCGTGGATTTGCTAACCACGATGCGAGGAATACCTCGTGTGAGTCCGTGGGGCTTATGCGGGTGAAATAGTCCCATGCGGGCGGGTCCAGCCTATGCGAGGAATACCTCATGCGAGTCCGTAAGGGCTTATGCGGGTGAAATAGTCCCATGCGAGGAATACCTCACGCAGGTCCAGTGGACCTATGCGGGTGAAATAGTCCCAAGAGTAGGATTCCAATCCTATTTTTCGTTGTAAGTATACACCTATTTATACTCTCATTGTTAGTAAGGCACTGAGTACTGTAATTTCGTTAGCATACATGTCTCCGGCTTTCTTTTAAACTTATGATTGTAATTACAGTACTTTCCAGTTTTGCATACTTAGTACATATTGTGTCGACCCCTTCCTGGGCTGCGTTAAATGCCGCAGAGGAAAGCGAGTTGCGGATCCACATTCTTAGGATCACTTATCGGACGTCGGAAGCTCCATCCTCGGAGGCTTGTCTTTCTTTTTAGTACGATCTTGTCCACGATGTTGTAGATTATGTACATTCGTGGTATGGCGGGGCCTGTCGCCACGCTATTTATTCTAAGTGCGTATTCACCTATGTGGTTGGGCTATAAATGAGTTGTAAAATTGTACTTTTGACTTTGTTTATATTATGGAAGCGGCTGATCGGCTAGCCTTTGTGTTGTTTATTGTTTACACCTATGTTTATGTTGTGTATGTTCATTGCTATTCTCGATGTATACGAGCAGGGTGCCCGGGTAGGGCACCGATCGCGGTCGAGAGTCGGTCGTGGCGGTACCTGAATATACATGTTACACCCCGGAAATTTCCAGGATAGGTTTATAAGAACGTACGTAAGAACTCAAATGTTAAGATTTGAGACGAGTAAAAATTTATCGGAATTTTGGAATTTGTCGGAAAACGAAATATTGCGACGAACGGGAGGGCGACACGTGTCACCCCCCTTAATGGCCTTGGACGAAAATGACATGGAGGAAATGGTCATTTGACCATAATTTAAAAGACCAAGTCTTGCAAAGACAATTAGCTTGACATTGTTGACTAAGTCAAATGCCACTTGGCTTGATCCTTGTGAAATGCATCCAAACCACCCATTTGTTCTAATCTTGACCCTCCATTTATTTATATAAGCTTACTAGTGCAAGACAAGGCTTAACACTTAGCAAATTTTCAAGAAAAACTTGATGGAAACTTGAGGAAGCTCTCGGCCAAGGCTAGGGTTTCAAGGAAAAAATTTCAATTGTTGTCCAATAATCCCCCCACTTTAAACCAAGGTACCTAAGGGTATTGTAAGTGTATCTCAATAGAAAGATCCCGGAAAAATGGTGTTTTCGTATTAGTTGCAAGGCGGAAGCTAAAGGAGTTCTTCAACTTTGAAGTTGGAACTTGAAGATAAGTTATTCATAAGTTTCTAAGGGTTGCTTGGGATGGGTTGGAACGTCGAAAAGAGGAGCTAAAGTTGCTAAGGATCGACTTGTAAACTTGGATCATATTTGGGCTAAATGAGGTATAATCTTCGTCTTACTTTTGTAATTGAAGGTTCCATGTTATTATAAGTTAGAATTGATCATGTGATATGTGTTATGAAGTTTGATAAGTGTTATGGGAATTTGGAAGCTCAAATCCGAAAATGACATGTTAAGCCATTTGAAATTGAAATACAATTTGGTAGATAATTAGAATCGTCGCATGTTTACCTACTTGAGGATTGTAGTAGTTATAACCAATTGTGGCTAGATAACATGTTATATTAAACCACTTGGATTGAAAAGAAATTGGAAGAAGAATTGATGCTTTGTTACTAATTGCGAATTGACATTGTAGTTTAGACTAGTTTGTTTTGTATTGTGGGCGGAATTTTACATGTCTTGATTAAGCGTGTAATCCTATTGTTAAATACTTTGTTGGGCCTTAAATGTGGCGTGTTTGGTTATTGAATTCGGCCTTGAAAAGGTGGCAAAGTATGTAGAAACAAAGGAAGTCTTTGTCAGATTTTCCGTAGAATTTAGTGACCTTGCACTTAGAATATTCTACGGTTGAAGTAAGAAGTTAATAGACGTATTATGGTCATTATAGGTTGACATACTATGTACGACGAATTGGACTTAGAAAGTGGATTTAACCGAAGAGGTATGTGGAACTTTCTTATCTCTTGAGCATGAATAAGTTGTAAAGGTATAGTACGGTAGACGTACAAGATTTTGACAATCTAGTCCATTTGATATCCTTGTCTTATTTTAAGAATGTTCAAGTTGGTTGAGTTAGGAAATTAACTCACTTGTGTAAATATTAAGGATATCTTGGTTTTCAAAAGTTAAGAGACTTTAAGTATGTTGAAAGTATTTTTGATACTTGTTTTGTTGGAAAGTTTAAGTCTCTTGGTTATAAAGAAGAATGTAAGTTTCTAAGGTATAAAGCTAGTATAACAACTTTTTGGGAAATTGGTTATAATAGCTTTATGGAAGGTTAAAAAGAGTGATTTACTCTAAGTAATTTAAGTATGATAAATGACTTGAAATAATGAAAGGCAAATTGATTTAAAGGCATCAATTGCTTAAAGTTTTAAAAGAAAGAAGTCACTTGATTTAAAAGCCTATAATTTTATTTCTAAAAGGTATTGTGACTTGTCTTGAAAAGTAGTTATAACTTGATACTATGGTTATTAGTGTCTTGGAAGTTTTGTATGAAAAAAAGTCATTTTAAAAGAGTAGAAGTATGTAGTACTTTGGGTTAAATTCCCGGATTTTTATAAAAGACATGTTAGTGCCTTAAGTAAACTAAAATGAGAGTGTAGATGAATGAGACTAATAAGAAGTTAGGGGGATTTCTTAACTTGCTTATTTATTGTATGACGGCCGGTTGAGATAGGGTAAGAGTATAAGTGAGGGGTAAACCCCCAAGACGCTATACCACCTTCTCCATGGTAAGAGTATAAATGAGGGGTAAACCCCCAAGACGTTATACCACCTGCTTTACCACCTTCTCCAGGATAAGAGTATAAATGAGGGGTAAACCCCCAAGACGTTATACCACCTGCCTCAGGGTAGGAGTATAAATGAGGGGTAAACCCCCAAGACGTTATACCACCTGTTTCCATGGATTTTCTACCCATGATTTGATCGTGAGTCTCCTATTTTTATGTTGTAAGTATACTCTTATTTACTCTCATTGTTAGTAAGACACAGTGTACTGTTAATTGAGTTATCATACATGTCTCCAGTTTTATTATAGACTTATGATTTCATTACAGTAATTTTAGTTTCACATATTTGGTACATGTTGTATGTCTTGACCTCGCTTGAGTGCGTTCATGCGCAGTGGTGAAGTCAGTTCTTGATCCTCGCTCTTAGGATCACTATTCAGCTGTTGAGAAACCCCTTTATTCTGTAGGCTTATCCCTGGTATGGTCGGTTGTTGTACATTCAGGGGTATGACGGGGCCCTGTCCCGCCAGAGTTGTTATTCTTAGAGGTCTGTAGTCACATTTGTGGATTGGGTTGTAAGAAAAAAAAATGTACTATTTTATTTGTATGATTTACGGAAGGTGGCCTTATCGGCTAGCCTGTTGTTATTTTATGTTTAAGCTTTTAACAGTTGTGTATGTTCCGCTGCTATTCTCTGATGTATACCGAAAGGGGTGCCCTTGTAGGGCACCGATCATGAGCTTGGATCGGGTCGTGACAAAAGTGGTATCAGAGCAGTTAGTCCTCGGAAAATGTCTACAGACCGTGTCTAGTAGAGTCTTGATTATCGGTGTGTTGTGCACCACATCTATAATCAGGAGGCTGCAGGACATTTAGGATTGGTTTCCATTCTTCTCACTCTGAGATCGTGCGATAGAGCTGTATGGTTAGGGTCGTCTCTCCCTAACAAGTTATGTTGTTCTGCATTACGAGAAAGCGTGATGACCAGAAAATATTATGTGAATTGCGTATCCAGGTTGGAAATGTTTGTAGTATAGTTGGTATTGGGACATACAACTATATGGGTTTATGTATGAGGGTCAGACGCGTGTTGCCTAGAATGATTTTAGATTACCAGGACTTGGTAAGGACTAAAAATACCGGGAAGGTATGAACAGTTAAAGAACTCTCATCAAAGTTTTACGTGCTAATTTGAGATAATTAGGTGATGATGAGTTGTGTGAGAATGTAATGGACCCTTAAGAGGTTATAATTGAGGGACTAAATGGAAGACTATGTTAATAGGTTAAGCTACGTGGTATTATAAAGAGAATGGTACGGGTGAGATCCGTATGGAGTAAGTATGGTTGTTATGGTCAAGACAACACGATTATAGTATATTGAGAAGTTTTTGCACCCGTCTACCGGGGGACTGATAAGTTAGGCTTGGAGCATGGAAATTGTGAGCCTAGGAATGTTGATAACCACCGAGACCTTAGATATATAAGGCCTTCTCGGGTAGTAAAGTTAAGATAGACCAAGGAAAAGAGTTAAATACGACGCCGAGTCGGGTTGGGGATCTATTAAGGGTCGCCCCATAGCTTGAAATGAAATGGGATCAGTTGGTAGTAGTCCCGCTATGTGACAGGGTCACGAGGGTGCAAGGCCCAAGTCTAGTTAATCGTTTTACGGGTTCGTGGATGCATTCCACCGGAACCAGGTTGTGAGCGGAATCGGCCTTATGTTGTTTAGAATAGTAACTCAGATTGGAGGCGAATCGATATGAAGGCTATGTCGTGCGCTACAATAAGTTTGGAAATGCGGGAAGAATGCGACCGATGAAAGAGAGCAACCAAGTGTAAAGAAATGGAACCGAAATCCATGAGGACCTTTCGGGGTGACTACACCCGTGAGTGTTGGGTGGTAGCTGAGCGGTTAGATAATAATTGCCGGTAACGATACAGTCGTTGGACCCTAGAAGACCTAGCGGTATTATGTGAGACGTTGAGGTCATTATGAGTACGAACTAGTTGGCCTCTTGTTATGCCAACGTGGACTACAGAGAGAGAATTTATTCGGTACCAGTTTCCCGGTAAGCCGGTTATCAAGTGGAAAGGAAGAGAAGTGGGGGTAACCAGTGAATTATCCTTCCTTCTTTGACATTGTTGTTTTTAATAAGTCTGTGTGACTTGTTCACTTGAGGTAATGGATGCAGAAAGTAAGAAATACTCGAATTTGAAAGAGTTTATGCTAAGTGCCCTTGGATGTACTTAGAGTTGGTTTGGTGTGGCGGTCAGGGCCACGACCTTCCGGATAAGTTCAGGATAGCGCGCAAGCAAGAATAAGATAAGTACGAGTGTGGCTGCGGAAAATAGAAGACATCGTTGGTAGATTTTGAAAATCTATACGTTTAAGGTGGCGCTTGATGATTTAGATTTTGATAGAGAGATAAGTTCTCTCCCCCTCGTAAAAGGACAGTTTTACGTATTATGGGGTTGCGTGTACCCATGTTGTTAGGCGAGGATATGAGGCGGTAGGGTCTTGGTATCGTCGTGCCATAGGTTACGATTGTAGATAACCGTGGGAAAAGTGTTGTGTTGGGGAAATTAAGAACGGCGTTCGAAGTCGAGGAAGTGTCGTGAGGACAAAAATGCAGTAATGCGCATATATGAAAGCTATGCGATTATGAATCAAGATAGAAATACTTTCGCTGATAATAAGCCTAAGGTAAGGATATGGCCAGAATGATAGATGAAAATACGACTATGGTTATGTAAGTTGCACGAGGTATGACTACCCCAGACTAGTGTAAAGACCATTAGTAAATAATGGGAAGTAAGAACAGTTCCAGGAAATGTGGTAAACCTAGCTATAGGCTCTACAAACTGGGAAAGGAAAAATCGGGTTACTACTTTACAAGATCAAGGAAATTCCCTCCCCCCTAGATTGTGATTGATAGGAAGTCTTAGCCAGGAGGCAAGAAAAAGGATCAAATCTAAGTTAGTGACCAAGTTTGGTTGCAACAGAGAAAGGCTTTCAGTTATTGGAAGATAAGTTGACCACGACTACAGTTCTAACCCCTCATGTGAGACTAGAGGGTTAGGTTTTTATGATAACACGTTGGGTGTTGGGCTAGGTTGTGTGCTGACGCAACCCGATAAGGATAGAGCCTATGTTTTTCCCGGTAGTTAGGGAAGCAGGAAAGGAAATTACGCCACTCACGATTTAGAGTTGGCGGCGGTTAAATCATGCCTTGAAGATTTAGGGGCATGACGTATATACAGACTTCATGTGTGTCACGACCCGATCCCGGGCCCGTGACTGGTGCCTTACCCCGGGCACCCTAGTGATACAACATCAGAGAAAATCAGCGGAAATAAATAAAAAAAAAACTAAAACATGAGACAAGTAATAAAGCATGAACTAGGCTAACCAAAACGGTCACCTTCCTGAAATATATACATATATATATCAACCTGAACAGTTAAATCCTTTTACAACCACACTTGTGGATTACTACGGACCTCTAAGAATGTAACCATAACTATGACGGACGGGGCCGCCATACCCACAGATGTACAAGTAACTACACCGAGGGGACTATACCAAAGACAAGCCTCGGAGAAAGCGGAGCTTCCCAAAAGCTGAATGTGATCCTAAGGCGCGGATCCACAACCGATGTACCTCTACTGCGGCATGAACGCGGCCGAAGGTCGATACAACAGTACCAAGTATGTGAAACTTGTAAAAATCGTAAATGAAATCATAATAGTCTATATAAAGCGGGAGACATGTATGATACCAAACTACGATCCTGATACATAAATAGTCATGTCAAGTCGAGGACTCATGCCTCAAAGTCATTACTCAAATATAACAATGGGTCTCACGCCACAACATCACTCATGCCGTGGAATACCTTCCTCACCGCGATCCATGATATAAAACATTCGAGTACACATGAACACGGGTCCCACGTGTCATAATAAAACCGTCTGAGGGTAAATGCGAAGGCATAGCCGACTACTAACACCCATAGTACTAACAAGGTCATAAAGCGTATCATGAGATATGTCTAGGCCGTCACATGATCAAAGGCTGGTCACGCGCGATATCGATGTGCGCGTCTAGCCACTCGAACTCCTCGCGACTCGCATAGGCCAACCTCATAGGCGCGTGAGGTATAACCCGCATCGAGGTAGCTACTCCGGCGTCCGCTGGACTCGCGATCCGCGTAGCACATGGGCCGCGTGACCATAAAGGCGCCGCACTAACACGGAACTCGTAGCTCGCGCAGGTCCCTGGACCCGCGTGAGGTATTCTCGAATCATGGTCCCGGACACGAGTCTACCCCGCGTCGGAGGCGGCTTAACCTCGGAAACATGTCAAGGTGGCGGTACAATACCAACATAACGGTGATAGTTAAACAACTTAAAGCGCGATCGAAACCCTTTACACAAACATCACAAGATACTAACACGTAGCATCCTAGCATGTTTACTTAACAAATCAACAAGAAAGTATTACAAGGCTATCACAAACCAACACAATCAAGTTATACACACAAGGTACTTTCTACTATATGATTAACAAGATCGGGTTTTATCCCCAAAGTACTTTATACATTAACTCTTTAAAAGATACGTTACTTTCACAAAAGTCACACAATACGTAGTATAAGAAAATAAAGTGACTAATATTTTAATTAAACCAAAACAACGTCGGACTTTCCTTTTTAAACCAAATTAAGACAATAACATGCCTTCCTTTTTAGACCAAAACACTTCTCCCTTTAAATTCAAATTACCATTTTAAAACCAATGATAAAACCATTCCTTTGTTTTCATAAAGTCGTTATAACTAACTTCCCATAAAGCTGTTATAACACTTTATGTTCTAAACCAAAAACTCTTCAATTCTACAAGTCTCTTTCCTTTTAAAACAACAATAAGTATTCTTTTAAAACCCAAATAATGTACTCTTTTCAAAATAAGTAACCTATACTTAAAATCAAGTTACTTCTCTTTTTCCGAAAATAAGTCGTTATAAGTCAAGTCTCTTATCTTTGAAGATCAAGTCTCTTAACTTTCAAAATCAAGTCGTCTATAAGTCAAGTCTCTTATCTTTGAAGATCAAGTCTCTTAACTTTCGTAATCAATAAACCATTCTTTTACCTCATAAAGTCGTTATAACTAACTTCCCATAAAGCTATTATAACACCACATGTTTAAACCAACCAAAACACTTAGCACGTATGCGTCTACCGTACTACATAGTTTACAAAACATCATGCTAGAAAGGATAGGAAGAGGTTCACATACCTCGCGGCGATTATCGACAATAAGCAAAAGCGCTCACGCGATGATTGTAACCTGTAGCCTTTTCCACTCATCAAGTAGAATACGCTACTCGTAGTACTTCCACTATATAGGCCCTGGCGTCTATTAACTTCTAAACACGGTTCCATTTTCTGAGAAAATTCGTGACACCTCCCCACGAAATCACATAAATCTCCTCACAACAAGGCCCGCTACGCCAATAACTCCTGGGATTACACGTCTAACGAGCGTGTTCAAATCGCTTCACAATAATACAACGATCTCATGTAAATACAACCCTATGTAAATACGATTCAATACTCATTCTAAATATAGTATACTCGACTATACATTACTCTGACATGTAATATCCAATTACAATAGGAAGCGTAAATCATTACCTCGATAAGCCCAAAATTATCCAAGATTAAATGTCGATCTGAGCAACGTTTAGCTCAAGTCATACGCTCCAACCCGCTCAGCGACCAGAAGTTTCTAAACAACTTCTAAACACTTCAACCAAGCTATGAAGGTTTTCTAGGGTTTCGTTTGCGACTTTCGAATAAAGTAGGATTTCAGGGCTCCTAGTATTTAAACAACTTTGGAATACTACTAGGGATACTAGGCTAGTGTATTTGGAATTATACCACAATACACCAAGTATTCTACACAAGGGGAGGGTGGGGCGAAACCAATACAAAGGGAGGAAGTATTTTGCTCTTGGAAGCTTTAGTGAGATGAACTTATTCATCAACCAAGGGTCTATTTATAGAACAATGGAGGTCAAGATCCATCTAAGTGTATGGCCAAGATTGGGCCATGTGTGTGTGGGTCCCACCACACCACATGGCCAACGAGTGGGTGCCAAGTGTAAGGCCATTTCGGCGAGGTGAGTAGGTGACAAGTGGCTGGCCACTTGTCACACCATTTCGGCCACATGGCCACACGGGGTGACACGTGTCGCCCGATTAAATCAAATATTACGTCTTAGAAAATATCCAAAAAGCGGAAACCTCAAAAACAAAGCGGGCCCCTAAACCGTAAATTTCTCCGTGGGCCCAGCGTGGCCATTCAGAAAATAAAATCTCAAAATTCTAATATAATTCGAGAAGTTCAAATACCAAATCGGGAATCCAATTCCCGTTAACGAACCTTTTTCTTCACAAAACCGGAAACTTTTAGTCGAAAAAATCACATCTTCCTTTCTTTCCAATATTTACGTATTCTCGTGCGTATGTCCTCGCATACATACCACGGAACTACGGGTATAACATTCTTCCCCTTAGAAACATTCGTCCGAATGTTCCTTCTAAGTCTCTAAACATACATATGCGGTGTAGTCTCCACTACTACACTTACAAAACCGATCATGCCACGATGGCGAGAATATAACATGTCGCAAAACTCCATTTCATGCTAACGAGGAATCACCTCAATCATCTCAAAAGCTCTCACCCATGATCAAAGCGATACTCCTTCGCATCTTACAACGGAATGACCACTTCCGTTCATAACATATGTTCACTTCTTCCTTTCGTCGTACCCTCGCCGTAACTCGAACTCCTCCAATAAGCGTACCACGTTTACGGTGACTCAGTGCTAACAATTTCCTCGGATAAGCTTCACCCTATCCACATCACGGTGAAACAAGTAGGGACCAACTATCTGAACGCGCCAACCTTGAACGATCGATCGGCAACTACACTTCCGCTTTATCTGAGGCTTCATAAAGGTGACATCCGAATACTGTAAAGGTAGCTATCATAAAACTCACTTACCCAAGAGGCACACAATCCTCACGGCTACCCCTGAAATCAAAACATCGGCCCGCAACCTATTCTTAACTATCTGGGTAAAACGCGTTGTTCTTACGCGGCCAGATGGTGAATGCAATCTTGAGACTCACGAGTTCCAACCACTGCTCGTAACACCTTCAGACACAAAAGACATAGCCGAAAAATTGGGCTCCACTGCCTGTCATAAAAAGTAGGAATCCCGTGCAGCCTTACAACCTTCCCGATATATAACATATCGCCACCCTCCGCCGAGTACATAGTCCTGCCTGAAAGTCGAGATGGGCTGACCTCATCAGCCTGACTACTGGTCGAACGCATCCTCGAACTCATACGATGGTTAACTAACCTTGGACCTAACACCCTCGTAATCCTATCACAAAGCGGGACCGCGCAAATTGACCACATCTCCTTTGGTGTGGGTTGACCCGCGACGGTCCTCAACCCGACCCATGTCGCGCACCAAACTCTTGTTCCCGATCCGAACAATCTTACCTATCAAGTCATGAAAGCTACCACTTTCACCTTACACATCCCAAGGAAAATATCCTCAAAACATTTCACGCATACAAGTGTTTGACAAAGATTAACCGTAAAATCCTTTTCTCAAGCGGCGCACATCTAAGGTCTCAGCGTGTACTATTCTAAGGTTCACACCTTCCATGACCCCATACTTATCCTTTCAACTAACCATGTTTTCTAATTCACACTTAACACAATGCTATCCGTACATAGCACCTAACATGTACCACCATAATATCATAAACAAAATCTCCTAAGGGCTAAAGATATCTCTGCAACTCTTGCCTCACTTTCCCTTTGCCGTTCTAATCATAATCACGCCTGCAGTGCCTAGCTATATAAGGCGTTGAACCGACCATCGATCCCGAAAGTGAGGCTCTACATCTGTGCTACCTGCAGTCGGACAAACTCTACCAAATTGCCCTATTGGCGCAAACACAAAAGTTGTCGGCGATGCGACACTCGCCATAATGGAGTCTACTACTATGGCGAAGCGAGGTAGGGGTGACCTCGTCGACTAACACCCCTTCTCGAACAATGAACCGCGGCGACCGGCAAGGTGAGTCATCCCTCCGTAACCTCCTGCTGGACATTCTCCCATCACATGGCCCTGACGGCCACAGGTATAACAATCTCCCAACAAGTACGACACCCTGAGGATCATCCTCAGATCTCTATCCATAGAATTCTGGCGAACTGACTCAAGAAATCCCTAAGTCTCAGACTATCGGATCTAGGGGAATCAGCGATCTTGCGGAACCACGGCTCCGTCCGTCCTCATTCCGGCCACTAGCCTAGCTAATGGCGGGCTATCACCGCAATTCATATCCTCGGCTCGGCGGTAGGCTGAGGCTCGGTATCGTGGCCTCGATAAGCTGCTGCCGCTCTAACTCTGCTTTGGGCTAGCGGCATCATAACAACTCGTCGTCTGAAGTACTATCTCAGGTAAGAACCAGGCCTGTGCCCTCGTAACCCTCTGTGTTCAACTCGTAGCTCCCTCTGCTGCCTTGCCCATCTGGGCCCTGGTTGCCTTACGCGGAGGCATAACGGGTACATAAGAATACGCCAGAGTCCAACTTACAACACGGCTCTAAGGCACGATCTCGGAATGAGAAGAATGAAACCAATCCTAAATGTCCTGCAACCTCACGATTATAGATGTGGTGCACTGACACCGATAATCAAGACTACTAGACACGGTGCAGACACTTTCCGAGGACTAAGCGCTCTGATACCACTTTTGTCACGACCGATCCGGGCGTGGTAGTGCCTACCGGGCACCTAGTGATACAACATCGGAGAAAATCAGGAAATAAATAAAAAAACTAAAACATGAGACAAGTAATAAAGCATGAACTAGGCTAACCAAAGCGGTCACCTTCCGAAATATATACATATATATATCAACACGAGCAGTTAAATCCTTTTACAACCACACTTGCGATACTACGGACCTAAGAATGTAACCATAACTATGACGGACGGGGCCGCCATACCACAGAATGTACAAGTAACTACACCGCGGGGACTATACCAAAGACAAGCCTCGGAGAAAGCGGAGCTTCCCAAAAGCTGACTGTGATCCTAAGCGCGGATCCACAACCGATGTACCTCTACTGCGGCATGAACGCGGCCCCGAAGGTCGATTACAACAGTACCAAGTATGTGAAACTTGTAAAAATCGTAAATGAAATCATAATAGTCTATATAAAGCGGGAGACATGTATGATACCAAACTACGATCCACAATACATAAATAGTCATGTCAAGTCGAGGACTCATGCCCCTCAAAGTCATTACTCAAATATAACAATGGGTCTCACGCCCACAACATCACTCATGCGTGGAATACCTTCCTCATGCCGTGATCCATGATATAAAACATTCGAGTACACATGAACACGGGTCCTACATGTGTCATAATAAAACCGTCTGAGGGTAAATGCGAAGGCATAGCCGACTACTAACACCATAGTACTAACAAGGTCATAAAGCGTATCATGAGATATGTCTAGGCCGTCACATGATCAAAGCCTGGTCACGCCCGCGATATCGATGTGCGCGTCTAGCCACGGAACTCTCGCGACTCCGCGTAGGCCAACCTCATGGCCCGCGTGAGGTATAACCCCGCATCGAGGTAGCTACTCCGGCGTCCGCTGGACTCGCGATCCGCATAGCGCGTAGACCGCGTGACCATAAAGGCGCCACTAACACGGAACTCGTAGCTCGCGCCGGTCCCCTGGACCGCGTAGGTATTCTCGAATCATGGTCCCGCACCGCTGAGTCTACCCGCGTCGGAGGCGCTTAACCTCCGGAAACATGTCAAGGTGGCGGTACAATACCAACATAACGGTGATAGTTAAACAACTTAAGCGCGATCGGAAACCGCTTTACACAAACATCACAAGATCTTAACACACGTAGCATCCTGGCATGTTTACTTAACAAATCAACAAGAAAGTATTACAAGGCTATCACAAACCAACACAATCAAGTTATACACACAAGGTACTTTCTACTATATGATTAACAAGATCGGGTTTTATCCCCAAAGTACTTTATACATTAACTCTTTAAAGATACGTTACTTTCACAAAAGTCACACAATACGTAGTATAAGAAAATAAAGTGACTAATATTTTAATTAAACCAAAACAACGTCGGACTTTCCTTTTTAAACCAAATTAAGACAATAACATGCCTTCCTTTTTAGACCAAAACACTTCTCCTTTAAATTCAAATTACCATTTTAAAACCAATGATAAAACCATTCCTTTGTTTTCATAAAGTCGTTATAACTAACTTCCCATAAAGTGTTATAACACTTTATGTTCTAAACAAAACTCTTGATTCTACAAGTCTCTTTCCTTTTAAAACAACAATAAGTATTCTTTTAAAACCCAAATAATGTACTCTTTTCAAAATAAGTAACCTATACTTAAAATCAAGTTACTTCTCTTTTTAGAAAATAAGTCGTTATAAGTCAAGTCTCTTATCTTTGAAGATCAAGTCTCTTAACTTTCAAAATCAAGTCGCCTATAAGTCAAGTCTCTTATCTTTGAAGATCAAGTCTCTTAACTTTCGAATCAATAAACCATTCTTTTACCTACATAAAGTCGTTATAACTAACTTCCCATAAAGCTATTATAACACCCTATGTTTAAACCAACCAAAACACTTAGCACGTATGCGTCTACCGTACTACATAGTTTACAAAACATCATGCTAGAAAGGATAGGAAGAGGTTCACATACCTCGCGACGATTATCGACAATAAGCAAAAGCGCTCGCGATGTGTAACCTGCTAGCCTTTTCCACTCATCAAGTAGAATCGCTACTCGTAGTACTTCCACCTATATAGGCCCTGGCGTCTATTAACTTCTAAACACACGGTTCCATTTTCTACAGAAAATTCGACACCTCCCCCGAAATCACATAAATCTCCTCACTGTAACAAGGCGCTACGGGCAATAACTCCCAGGGGATTACACGTCTAACCGGGCGTGTTCAAATCTGCTTCACAATAATACAACAGTCTACTGTAAATACAGCCCTATGTAAATACAGTTCAATACTCATTCTATATATAGTATACTCAACTATACATTACTCTGACATGTAATATCCAATTCTGATAGGGGCGTAAATCATTACCTCGATAAGCCCCAAAATTATCCAAGATTAAATGTCGATCCTGAGCAACGTTTAGCTCAAGTCCTTACGCTCAACCCGCTCCAAGCGACCCTTAGAAGTTTCTAAACAACTTCTCTAAACACTTGACAAGCTATGAAGGTTTTTAGGGTTTCGTTTGCGACTTTCTAATAAAGTAGGATTTAGGGCTCACAGTATTTAAACAACTTTGGAATACTACTAGGGATACTAGGCTAGTGTATTTGGAATTATACCACAATACACCAAGTATTCTACACAAGGGGAGGGTGGGGCGAAACAATACAAAGGGAGGAAGTATTTTGCTCTTGGAAGCTTTCAGTGAGATGAACTTATTCATCAACCAAGGGTCTATTTATAGAACAATGGAGGTCAAGATCCATCTAAGTGTATGGCCAAGATTGGGCCATGTGTGTGTGGGTCCCACCACACCACATGGCCAACGAAATGGGTGCCAAGTGTAAGGCCATTTCGGCCCGAGGTGAGTAGGTGACAAGTGGCTGGCAGCATCACACCATTCGGCCCACATGGCCACGAGGGTGACACGTGTCGCCCCACGATTAAATCAAAATATTACGTCTTAGAAAATATCCAAAAAGCGGAAACCTCAAAAACAAAGCGGGCCCCACAAACCGTAAATTTCTCCGTGGGCCCACGTGGCCATTCAGAAAATAAAATCTCAAAATTCTAATATAATTCGAGAAGTTCAAATACCAAATCACGGGAATCCAATTCCCATTAACGAACCTTTTCTTCACAAAACCGGAAACTTTTAAAGTCGAAAAAATCACATCTTCCTTTCTTTCCAATATTTCTGTCGTATTCTCGTACGTATGTCCTCGCATACATACCCTGGAACTACGGGGTATAACAATGTGGATATTTGTGCAGACCACAAAAGCCTCCGGTATATCTGCAGACTGAGGTAGTAGAATTTGCGACAGCGATGGTGGTTAGAGTTACTCAAGGATTGTGATATTGATATCCTATACCATCAGGAAAGCCAAGACGATTCTGGATACTCTTTGTCGGGATCTAAGGGTAGTGCCGGATAGGCGACGGATAGGCGGGGCGTGGTCCGTGAGATTCATCATTCTGGCCGGGGGTTCGATTATTTGTTTCAAGGTTAATGAAGTTTAGATCAGGAGGTTGCCGAGTCTTAGTCATTGAGGAGGTAAAGAGGCGACAATATGAGGATCTAGTGATGATCTGATATCGAGATCGGCTCTCCGAGAAGAGAAGAGCTGTTTGAGTAGCACCGGATGAGTCTTTGTGATATAAGGATAGATTGTGAGTACCGGTCTTTGCGAGGACTAGTCGGCGGAGTTTTAGGGAGGCATACAGTGCTTATTGTTCTAATTGTTCGGGGTCGACTAAGTTGTGTCGTGACCTCAGATGTATGTATGGGTAAGATGACCGGAAAAGGGACATAGCGGAGTTTACTGCTTAGTGTCCGAGTTAGTAGCAGGTCATGGTGGAGCATCAGAAGCCCAGTGGGCTATTGCAGGAGATTGAAATCCCAACCTAGATATGAGAGGTATTTAATATGGATCTTGTTACCGGGTGGCATCGTACTCAGAGGAAGTGCGATTCCCTGGGGGACATGGTAAATAGGCTGACGAAACCAGCCGTGTTCTTCCGGTTAGGACCACTTACTCGGCTGAGGTTTATGCTAGCTTGTATAGCAGAGAGATTGTGAGACTGCACGGGGTTCTTACGTTTATGATGTCAGACAGATGATCTCGATTACAGATAACTTCTGGAGGTTTTTCAGAAGGGTTTTAGGGACACATGTGAGTCTCAGTGTTGCATTACACCCTCAGACCGACGGACAGGCAGAGCGTACTATCCAGGCACTTGAGGATAAGTTGCGGGCCTGTGTTCTTGATTCGAATATGGCGGGAGGGTTAATTGCCTCTTGTTGTGTTACGTACGATAACATATACCCTTCCAGTATTCAGATGGCCCTATATGAGGCCTTGTATGTAAGAAAGTGTAGATCGCCGGTTGGATGGTTCGACATAGGCGAGGTTTAGTTATTTGGTCTAGACTTGATTCAGCAGGCTGTGGATAAGGCGAAGCTTATCCGGGAAAGATTATTAGTAAGCTTAGAGTCGTGAGCGTTATGCGGAATGTCGACGTTGACACATGGGGGTTCAGGTTGACATTTTTGTACGAGCATTGTTATGTGGCCACGTGTGGCATTATTGGTATGTAGGGGTTGTAAGGAGACGTTATGGCTATCTTTAAGTTTGACTCCCAGAAGAACATACGGGGACGAATGTTTCTAAGGGGGGAAGAATGTTACACCCCGGAAATGTTATACCCCGTATTTCCAGAGTATGTACGTAAGGGAATACGTACAAAAGTCTAGCCTTAAAGTTTAGGCACAAGACGTTTTTTTTGGGCACAACTCACAAAACGAAACGTTTCCACAACTTTCGTAGGGTAAATTCCGGCTATGCCATTTCTAATTTTTGCGGATTTTTCCGAGAGACGAAACATTTTGGACCAACGGGAGGGCGACACTTGGCACCCTCCAATTGGTGGACTTGAAATCGTCCATTGGACGAATTGGGGTTAGATTAGCGTTTTTGTGCCTTGGCACAAGTCAAGGAGTTGGTAGGATATTTTGTGTGCAAGTTGGCCAAGGACACTTGCCCTAATCTTGACCTTACACTTGCCTAGCACTTGGCTAAATCTTGGCCCTTGGTTGGCCATGTCTTGACCTATAAATACCCTTAAGATGAAGAGTTCTTCATCCACAAATTCCTTTCAAGTCTTGAAAATCCTCTCCTCTCCCTTGTAGCCTTTTTCGTCCAACCCCCTTTTTAGTGAGCTTGGCGAGGCAACCCCTCCCCTAGCCTGGCGAAATCTACCCCCTCCCTTGGTAGAAAAGTTGCCTTCTAGTATTGTTATAATGCCCCAAATACCTAGCCCAAATCCCTTAGTCCTTAGTAGAAGTTGTGAAGAACTTCTAAGGTTTCTTAGACTCTGGAGCGTACAACTTAGGAGCTAAACCTTGCTCAGGCGCGACTTTATCTAGGATATTGTTGGGCTTACCAAGGTAAATAATCCTAACCCTCTTTTGAATTAGAGAATGCATAATGTAGTAGTATAAGAATAAGTATAAAATACTTAGAAGAATATCACAGAATAGAATTGAACTGTTATCACAGTAGAAGGGTTTAAAAGAAGAATAATCAAATTGTACTTACATAGGACTATTTTCACAGTAGACTTGAGTAGCTCACCGGGTAGGGAAGTACTGCCCAATTTTCCGTAGGATATAGAACCCTACATTTAGAAGCGTTTACAAAGTAGTGCGAGCGTTGATAGGCGTGTCGACTATTATAAATTTGATTCTCTGCGCGCGACATATTCAACTTGGCAGGTGGTTTTCGCTGAGAAGGTATGTGATTCTTCCTAAAGCATGATATTTTACAATATATATGTCGTACGATAGACGTACATGTGTTAACTCAATAATACTTACGGCAATGCCTCACGGCTTAAGCCTGAATAATACTTACGGCAATGCCTCACGGCTTAAGCCTGAATAATAAAGAACTGAAAGCATTTCAAAAGAATACTGAATCATTTTTTTGAAGAGAACTAACTGGTTTTAAAGCGAAGCTTAAGAGTTATACTAGCTTTATGGGAAGTTAAGTATAACCACTTAAGAATGATAAAAGAAACAGTTTGCCTATGTGTTTATAACAGACTTATATTGAATTGTGAAAAGAATAATAAGATGGTTTGATAAGTAGACATGATATGATGCTATGTGTGTTAGTGTCTTGTAATGTTCTTGTTGTGCTTATGTTGTTTAAAGATAAGCTGTTATGTTAGTGTACTATCACTCACCTCTTGACATATTACAGGGGTTAGGCGCCTCCGTGCGGGGTAGACTCGGTGATGCAGGACCGTGATTCGAGAATACCTCATGCGGGTCCAGGGGACCTATGCGGAGCTACGGGAGTTCCAGGTTAGTGATGCGGGGTTATACCTCATGCGGTCTATGTGGCCATGCGGACTACGAGTCCAGGACGATGCCGAGGAGTAGCTACCCTCGATGTGGGGTTATGTACCCTATGCGGGCCTATGTGAGTGGCCTATGCGGACTACGAGTCGAGTTAGGCTTGCATGGTGATACTACGGGCGGTGTACGATTCGATCATTCGCGACCTAGAAAAGACACATTCTGATTTACCTATTGTTGCTCTTGTTTATGATGTGGCACTATGCGGTCCCTTGGTTGTTTCATACATACTTGCAAAACCGATTTTAAAATGATATGTTTTCATTTAAGTATTTTCTGATTTCATATACTTAGTACATTGTCTTGACCTCCTTGGGCTGCGTTCATGCGCGGTAAGGGCAGCAGTGCTAGATCCACATTCTTAGGATCTACGTTGGTGTCGGAGCTCCATCTTTTCCGGAGGCTCTACTTTTAGGTATGATCTCCACTGTTGTAGATAGTTTTATGCGATCGGGGTATGGCGGGCCTGTCCGCCATAGTTGTATATTTCCTTAGAAGTGCAGTAGTCATGTTATGCGATTCGGATGTAATCGCTAAACCATGTTTATATATATATGCGAAAAGCGATGTTTTCTCACATAAAGCGTATGTCTTATTTTATAAAGCTGTTTCATGTCTTGTTTTATATTTCCGTGATTACTCGATGTATGACTACTTGGGTGCCGATGAGGCACGATCCACGCTCCGAATGGGTCGTGACAAAAGTGGTATCGAGCGATTAATCCTCGGAAAGTGTCTGACCGTATCTAGTAGAGTCTTGATTATCGGTGTGTTGTGCACCACCAATAATCGAGAGGCTATAGGATATTTAGGATTGGTTTCCATTCTTCTCACTCTGAGATCGTGCTTTAGAAAGGCGTGTTAAAGTTGGACCCCTCTAACGTATTCCTTTTACATGCTGATTATGCCTCACGTAAAAGGCAACCGGGCCCGAGAAGGGCAAAGCGGCGAGGCTGCTAGTGGGACACCTAGAGTCACGAGGGCTCGGGCCCGATCTATACCGAGAGCGGCGAGTTCTCTGACGCCGTCGGCCCAAAGAGACCACAGTACCCACCTCGTCCCACGGCTGGGCGGAGAGTTAGGGTCTGAGAGATGGCCCGGCATCGCGGGATCGTGGCGAACATGAGGCGGTGGATCAGCGATTCGATCCATCCCGATCGTACCGTGGTTCACCCGAGGCGAGAGTTTGAGGCTTGAGACTTCACGAGTTGTAGCCGCGAGTTTTCTGGTGGCGGGAGGATGATCGCGAGTTCATCCGTCGGCTCTGAAGGATTACGAGTGATCAGGGCGTCGGAGACCGAGTCCGTGATATTTGGTTCACATAGGCTGCGTGATCCCGCAGTCGATTGGTTTGATTCATGGGAGTTATCCCGGGGAGAGCACGCGTCCCCAGCTACTTGGGATGAGTTCTCAGAGGCTTTCGCTCACTTCTTGCCTCGCGGATGAGGGCGCGGTGATAGATTTTTCTTGGCGGCGAGAGAGGGCCTTGTCGGGAGTACAATGTCGAGTTTGATTCATTGGCTCGATATGTCAGCGTTAGTATGAGATATGGAGGATAGGGTGCACCGCTACGTCACGGGCTAGATGACTATATGGCGAGTCATGTGCGGGTGTTTCTCTTGGCCGGGTATGGACATTACTGCGTGCGAGCTCATGCTCTTGGATGTGAGGCGTAGAGGCAAGCGGGTTGTGGCGGCGAAGAAGGCCGGCGGCGAGGTCTTTTGGTGGCTATCTTGGTGGCGGCCTCGGCAGCGATCTAGATTTGCACCACGGCCCGGCTCGAGCACTCTGCGTCCTCGGCCTGGCCCGGGACATTCGAGGCGGACGAGGCCCCGGGACTTGAGCGTCGAGCGGCGAAGTGCGGCGATCGGGACCACCCGCCGGTGTGGCCGTCGGTAGATCCCACCGGGAGTTGTGGTGCTACGGGAGCTTGTTTGATTGTGGCGGCGGGGTCACTATGCGGCTGTCAGGCCAAGCGGCAATGCGATGGTAGGGTCGACTACGAGTTCTTTCGCGGGTCTTCTTCATCCACGGCTACTCGCCACGGAGGGCAAGGTACTCATGGACCGGCCAGTCGCGGCAGGTCGTGGCGCGGGTCCCGATTCTAGCGGTCCTCGAACCGCATTTATGCTGTCGGTAAGCGGGATCGGAGGCCTCGCACGATGTAAATCACGGTACCTTATCGGTTCACAGGTTTGATGTGTATGCTTTGATAGATCGGGTTACTCCCTATATATCTCCCTTGTTGCTAGTAGGATAAGGATAGAGCACGAGTCCATAGACCGCTTTCGAGGTAGCTACGCGCGATGGGTGATTCGGTGGTAGCTCGGCGGGTATATAGAGCTTGTCTGTGACCATTCTGATCGTCGGACCTAACCGACTTGATAGAGTTGGAGATGATTGACCGGCGTGATCATGGGGATGGATTGGCTAGCTTCTTGCTACGCCAATGTAGACTGCAGAGAGAAAGTAATGCGGTTCGATTTCACGAGGCCGGTTGTTGAGTGGGAGAACGCGGTATCGAGGGGTAGGTTTATTTCCTACCTCAAGGCTAGGAAGATGGTGCGAAGGGTATATCTACCATCTCGTTCGGGTGTTTGATCTTGAAGGCTGCGGTACCAGATTTTCCGTCGATTCCGGTGGTCGAGAGAGTTCCCGACGTGTTTCAGACGACCTCCGGGTATCCTCGAGAGGAGATTGAGTTTTGTATTGACATATTGCCAGACACTCGGCCTATTTCCATTCCGCCATACAGAATGGCACCTGCCGAGTTTAGAGAGTTGAAGAATCAGATTAGGGATTTCTTTGGAGAAGGGCTTCATCGGGCCTAGTGTTTCTCCCTGAGGCCGTGTATTGTTCGTGAAGAAGAAGGGCGGGGCCAGCTGCGCATGTGTGTTGATTACATGCGGTGAGCAGGTGACCATTAAGAACAGATACCCCCTTCCCAGGATTGATGATTTGTTCGACCAGTTGCAGGGTGCGAGATGTTTTTCTAAGATTGATCTGCGATCGGGCTATCATCAGGTGCGAGTCAGAGAGGTGGATGTCCCTAGGACTGCATTCCGGACCCGGTACGGGCATTATGAGTTCAGGGTCATGTCTTTTGGGTTGACCAATGCTCGCGATATTCATGGATTTGATGAATCGAGTGTTCAAACCATTTTGGACACGTTTGTGATAGTGTTCATTGATGATATCTTGGTTTATTCTTGCTCGGAGCGAGAGCATGCGGAGCATTTGAGGCGTCTTGTGATTCTCGAGACCAGCGATTTATGCGCCAAGTTTTCCAAATGTGAGTTTTGGTTGACTTGATGGCGTTTCTTGGGCATATTGTCGGGTGATGGCATTCAGTGGATCGGCCAAGATCGGCGATCGGGACTTGGCCTGACCTCTTACTCCGGCAGAGGTTCGCGATTTTAGGCCTTGCGAGGATATTATCGGCGGTTCGTGGAGAAGTTTGCTTTATCTACTGCACCATTGACTAGGTGACTCGGAAAGCGGCCAAGTTTGATGGTGATGCTTGTGGCGGGGTTTCGATTCTTTGAAGAGAGGCGACGACCGCCCGTTCTTACTCTTCGGAGGTCGGATGGTTATGTCGTGTATTGTGATGCGTCAGGCATCGGGTGGGGATGTGTGTTGATGCAGATGGCAGGGTTATAGCATATGCATCCCGATAGCTGAAGAAACACGAGAGAACTACCCCCATGATTTGGAGTTGGCGGTGTGATTCACGCTTTGAAGATCTGGAGGCACTATTTGTATGGGGTTCACGTGGATATTTTTACGGACCACAAGAGCCTCCAAGTATATCTTCACCGGAGGAGTGAACTTCGGCGAGACGGTGGTTAGAGTTGCTTAAGGATTACGATGTTGATATCTGTACCACGGGAAGGCCAATGTTGTGGCGTATGCTCTTAGTCGTAGGTCGATGGGAGCCTATCGGATGTGCATCTAGAGAGGAGGACATGGTTCGTGATTTGCATCGATTAGCGAGCCTTGGTGTCCGTTTGATTGATTACGATAGCGATGGGGTTAGAGTTCGTGAGGTTGCGAGTCTTCCATCGTCGAGGAGGTGAAGAGGCGATTCGAGGATCGGCTTTGATTCGATATCGTGATCTGACTCTTCGTGAGGGCAAGGGCCCTTTTGAGGTAGCTTTGATGGGGTGCTAAGGTTTGAGGCGGTGTGTGTTCGGATGTTTGAGGACTTCGGCGAGTTCTTGGGGAAGCACACGCGTAGCGCGTTACTCTATCCATCCGGGTCGACCAAGATGTACCCGACGCCTTAGATCCGTGTATTGGTGGGATGGCTTGAAGAGGGCGTTGCGAGTTCGTAGCTCGGTGCCCCGTTGTCGGCCGGTAAGGTAGAGCACCGCAGGCACAGTGGTTTATTCTGACGATTGAGATCCCGACACGGAAGTGGGAGGTAATCAACATGGACTTTATCACGGGATTACCTCGCTCAAAGGAGACATGATTCTATATGGGTTATCGTTGTGGTGTGAAATCAGCCCACTTTCTTCCCGTCGGGGCGACTTTTCGGTGAGATTATGCGGACTTTACATCAGAGATCGTCGGTGCATAGAGTCCCTATTTCGATCATATCGCATGAGAGCCGGTTACGGCTAACTTCCGGAGGTCTTTCGAGAGAGGTTTAGGGGCGAGTGAGCACAGTCGCATTCCATCCACGAACAGGCATCGACGGCCGGGCGCACTATCCAGACCCTTGAGGATATGCTGCGAGCCTGTGTTATCGACTTCAGGGGTAGCTAGGAGGATCATTTGCCTCTAGTTGAGTTCGCGTACAATAATAACTACCACTACAGTATTCAGATGGCGCCTTATGAGGCCTTGTATGGGAGGAAGTGCAGATCGCCTATAGGTTGGTTCGATGTGGGCGAGGTGCAGCTAGTGGGACCAGATTTGGTGCGTGACGGTTGATAAGGTGAAGCTTATCCGAAGCGACTATTGGCGACTCGAGTCGGCGAAGTCGTATGCAGATCATCGTCGTCGGCATCTGGAGTTCGTAGTTGATGATTGGGTTTTCCTGAAGGTGTCACCCATGAAGGGTGTGATGAGATTCGGGAAGAAGAAACTTCGGCCAGTACATTGGGCGTTTGATTGTCGCGAGGTAGGCAAGGTTGCCTATGAGTTGGATCTGTCGTCCGATCTGGAGGCAGTACATCCGGTTTTTCACGTATCTATGCTGAGGAGATGTATCGGGGATCCATCTAGGGTGCACCCGATTGACGATGTCCAGGTGACCGAGGGGTTATCGTATGAGGAGGTTCCCATAGCGATAATCGATCGTCAGGTTAGGCGTCTGCGGACCAAGGACGTGGCTTCCGTCAAAGTCTTGTGGCGGAACGAGCTCAGGGAGGAGATGACTTGGGAAGCCGAGGAAGACATGAGGCAGAAGTATCCTCACCTATTCCCCACACCTCCAGGTAATTCACTTTCCTACTTGTAAATCTTCATTATCGTTTATGCCTAAGTGTTGTTCTGTGGCCGTGTGTGGCATTTGCAACTGTTTAAGTTATGAAGAATCTTATCGTTAACTGTCTTGGGAAGGAACATTCGGGACGAATGTTTCTAAGGGGGGGAGAATGTTATACCCCGTATTTCCAGAGTATGTACGTAAGGGAATACGTACAAAAGTCTAGCCTTAAAGTTTAGGCACAAGACGTTTTTTTTGGGCACAACTCACAAAACGAAACGTTTCCACAGCTTTCGTAGGGTAAATTCCGGCTATGCCATTTCTAATTTTTGCGGATTTTTCCGAGAGACGAAACATTTTGGACCAACGGGAGGGCGACACTTGGCACCCTCCAATTGGTGGACTTGAAATCGTCCATTGGACGAATTGGGGTTAGATTGGCACGTTTTTTGTGCCTTGGCACAAGTCAAGGAGTTGGTAGGATATTTTTTGTGCAAGTTGGCCAAGGACACTTGCCCTAATCTTGACCTTACACTTGCCTAGCACTTGGCTAAATCTTGACCCTTGGTTGGCCATGTCTTGACCTATAAATACCCCCTTAAGATGAAGAGTTCTTCATCCACAAATTCCTTTCCAAGTCTTGAAAATCCTCTCCTCTCCCTTGTAGCCTTTTTCGTCCAACACCCCCCCCCCCCCCTTTTTAGTGAGCTTGGCCGAGGCAACCCCTCCCCCTAGCCTAGCCGAAATCTACCCCCCCTCCCTTGGTAGAAAAGTTGCCTTCTAGTATTGTTATAATGCCCCAAATACCCTAGCCCAAATCCCTTAGTCCTTAGTAGAAGTTGTGAAGAACTTCTAAGGTTTCTTGGAGCTACCGGAGCGTACAACTTAGGAGCTAAACCTTGCTCAGGCGCGACTTTATCTAGGATATTGTTGGGCTTACCAAGGTAAATAATCCTAACCCTCTTTTGAATTAGAGAATGCATACTGTAGTAGTATAAGAATAAGTATAAAATACTTAGAAGAATATCACAGAATAGAATTGAACTGTTATCACAGTAGAAGGGTTTAAAAGAAGAATAATCAAATTGTACTTACATAGGACTATTTTCACAGTAGACTTGAGTAGCTCACCGGGTAGGGAAGTACTGCCCAATTTTCCGTAGGATATAGAACCCTCTGTTTAGAACTGTTTACAAAGTAGTCTGAACGTTGATAGACGTGTCTGACTATTATAGGCTGATTCTCTGCGCGCGACATATTCAACTTGGCAGGTGGTTTTCGCTGAGAAGGTATGTGATTCTTCCTAAAGCATGATATTTTACAATATATATGTCGTACGGTAGACGTACATGTGTTAACTGAATAATACTTACGGCAATGCCTCACGGCTTAAGCCTGAATAATACTTACGGCAATGCCTCACGGCTTAAGCCTGAATAATACTTACGGCAATGCCTCACGGCTTAAGCCTGAATAATAAAGAACTGAAAGCATTTCAAAAGAATACTGAATCATTTTTGAGACGAGTCGGGTCGTGACAGTACCCCTGAATATACATGTTACACCCCGGAAATTTCCAGGATAGGTTTATAAGAACGTACGTAAGAACTCAAATGTTAAGATTTGAGACGAGTAAAAATTTATCGGAATTTTGGAATTTGTCGGAAAACGAAATATTGCGACGAACAGGAGGGCGACACGTGTCACCCCCTTAATGGCCTTGGACGAAAATGACATGGAGGAAATGGTCATTTGACCATAATTTAAAAGACCAAGTCTTGCAAAGACAATTAGCTTGACATTGTTGACTAAGTCAAATGCCACTTGGCTTGATCCTTGTGAAATGCATCCAAACCACCCATTTGTTCTAATCTTGACCCTCCATTTATTTATATAAGCTTACTAGTGCAAGACAAGGCTTAACACTTAGCAAATTTTCAAGAAAAACTTGATGGAAACTTGAGGAAGCTCTCGGCCAAGGCTAGGGTTTCAAGGAAAAAATTTCAATTGTTGTCCAATAATCCCCCCACTTTAAACCAAGGTACCTAAGGGTATTGTAAGTGTATCTCAATAGAAAGATCCCGGAAAAATGGTGTTTTCGTATTAGTTGCAAGGCGGAAGCTAAAGGAGTTCTTCAACTTTGAAGTTGGAACTTGAAGATAAGTTATTCATAAGTTTCTAAGGGTTGCTTGGGATGGGTTGGAACGTCGAAAAGAGGATCTAAAGTTGCTAAGGATCGACTTGTAAACTTGGATCATATTTGGGCTAAATGAGGTATAATCTTCGTCTTACTTTTGTAATTAAAGGTTCCATGTTATTATAAGTTAGAATTGATCATGTGATATGTTAAGCCATTTGAAATTGAAATACAATTTGGTAGATAATTAGAATCGTCGCATGTTTACCTACTTGAGGATTGTAGTAGTTATAACCAATTGTGGCTAGATAACATGTTATATTAAACCACTTGGATTGAAAAGAAATTGGAAGAAGAATTGTGTAACGCCCCGAACCCGGGCCCGTTACTGGTGCCTTACCCCGGGCACCCTAGTGATACAACATCAGAGAAAACCAGCAGAAAATAAAACATGAATCATGAAACAAGAGATATAATAAATAAACAGGCCAACCAAAGCGATTTGCCTTGGTATATACATAAAACCCGAACAGTTTAATCCTTTTACAACCCTGCCCACAACAGTTCTACAGACCTCTAAGATTTACAACGACTATGACGGGACAGGGCCCCGCCATACCCCTGAATGTACAAGAACCTACAACTCAGGGAACACATGCCAAAAGATAAGCCTCCGGAGAAACGGAGCTTCCCAAAACGCTGAACTGAGATCCTAAGAGCGAGGATCCACGACCGATGTACCTCTACTGCGGCATGAACGCGGCCGAAGGAGGTCGATCTGACAGTACCAAGTATGTGAAAGCGTCAAATCAGTAAATGAAATCATAATAGCTTAAAAGCGAGACATGTATGATAACCAAAATACGATGCACGCAACATAAAAGCGATAAGTCGGGGACTCACGCCAAAGTCACCACTCAAATATAACTATGGGTCTCACGCCCATACATCCATCATGTTCGCATCATGGCGCATGCCCCGAATCGCCTCGGTGTAGACATGTCCATGATGCAACAATAATAACAAGGCCGCGTGGCCACGTACCGAATCTTGCGACGGTGTAGACATGCCCATGTAACCTCAATAACAATATCTTTGGGTGGTCAACCCGCGCGTAGCCACATGCCGGAATCTGCATCGGTGTAGACCGTCCATGTTGCGGTAATAACCATATATCGGGTAATCAACCCGGCGTGGCGCGCGTGCCGGAATCTGCGTGGTGTAGACATGTCCATGTGACATCAACAAGACGATAATCAAAATGGAAACATACCCGTGGAATTCTCCATCACCGCCCGGCCCGTCGAGTAAGTTCTCAACAAGTCAACCGCCTCTATCGAGAGGCGGTAACGCGTAAGTACCACACTTGCACAACAAAGGCTCATCACAAGCATAGGCAAGTTTCACAACAACAAGCAGTGCAAGTTTCACAACAACAAGCATAGGCAAGTTTCACAACAACAAGCATAGGCAAGTTTCACACAACTCAAAGTACTTTCATTTTATGCCAAAGTCGGGTTTTAACCTAAAGTACTACGTCACGTTAAATTGCATTAAAAGAGATCCATTACTTAAAAAAAGTCACCCGATACCCGTAGTATTAGAATGACCAACCCACATTCCCTTTTAAAAATCAAGTAACAACATTCTTTTCCTAAGTTCCAGTTTGCCTAGTTTCAATTACTCAAGCTTCTCATTTTCAAATGGTTTCATAGTTCCCAAACTTAATCACTTGATTCCTTTTTAGAACAATTGAGTAATATATGTCTCACGTGAGAGTAGGTTATTCTTGTTTACAACATTCTTATTACAACAGCCATGATCTAGAAAATGTATATCATTTTGTCTCATCTTAGTTTCTATGCAGATGGAGGTTTCTACTGGTTTTAATACAATTCATCATTTTTCAATACATTTTCCTTTATTAACGCAGCGGTGGTGCTGTCGATACACATTCTGATTTCCGAAATCAGTAAAACATTATCCCTTTAAATAAAACCAAGTACTCATTACTCACGAATGAGGTTTCACACAAACATTCACATTAAAACAAATAAGTTAAGTCTCTTATCTTATAAGATCAAGTCTCTTAACTTCTAACATCAGTAAACCATTTTCTTTACCTCTCTTAAGACATTATACCTAACTCCCCATAAAGCTAGTATAACTCTTTTTAAAACCACAAAGTATTTTCTTACCTACATAAAGCTGTTATAACCAACTTCCCATAAAGCCGTTATAACACTTTATGTTTTAAGAACAATAAAACACAGTTAACACATGTACGTCTACCGTACTACATAGTTCACACATATCATGCTAGAAGAGATAGGAAGAGGTTCACATACCTCGCGACGATTGTCGACTAATAGCAAAACGCTCCAAGTACCTCAAACCGCCGGCTACTCCTTAAGCCAAGTGGATCACTCCACACGTAGTACTTCAACCTATAAGGCCACAAGGCGCTTATTAACATCTAGATCTCAACGTTCCATAATCTACAGAAAATTCGGCACCTCTCCCCGCCACAGCAAATCTCCTTCTATCGAGGCTACCAAGCCAACTGAGGGGTTTACACGCCTAACCTGGACGTGTACAATTCTACTACACGATGTACAACACAAGTCTACAGTAATACGATCCTATGTAATTACTGATTCGATTCGATTCTTAATTCTTGGGCTTAAGTCAAAAGACATTGCCACGATTACTAAGTATAGTTCTATATATAGTATACTTCAACTATATATTCAAACATGTAATTTCCAATTACAATAGAAGACGATAGTATTTACCTCGATAAGCCCAAAATTATCCAAGTATAAAGTCGATCCTGAGCAACGCTTAGCTCCTACTCCAAGCGCTCCAAACAACCCTTAGAAGTTCTAACCAACTTCTACTTACAACTTCAACAACGGGTGAAGATTTCCTTAGGGTTTCGTTTTTGTGGCTAAAGGAAGTATAATCGTATTTTCTGGGCTTTGTATAAGTGTAACCTTGGGAATACTACAAGGTATTTGGGCCAAGGTATTTGGACATTATAACAATATTAGGAGAGTATTTCTATACCACAACAAGGGGTATTATCCGAAAACAACTAGGCTAGGGGTACCCAGCGTGCACCACAAAGGGGAGGGTGGCCTCTCGGCCAAGGCTCACTCAAGGGGGGGTAGTGTGGCGGACGAATTGCTCACAAGAGGGAGGGAGTATTTTTCTTGGAATTTCACAAGTGTGGATGAAGAATAACTCTTGCATTAGAGGGGTATTTATAGCAAAACCAAAAGCCAACCAATGGCCAAGATCCTTCCAAGTGTATAGCAAGTGTAAGGCCAAGATCAAGCCAAGTGCACCCTAACCCCTACTCCACAAAACATGGCACAAAACAAGCCACAAAACAAGGCACAAAACCATGAACCAATCGGCCAAGGCCAAGCCTCCTCTTTGACGTCCAATGAGGGTGACAAGTGTCACCCTCCCGTTGGTCAAAAAATGTTCCGTCGCTCGTAAAAATCCGCAAAAATACTAACTGACATAGCGGTATTTTTCCCAACGTAAGCTGTGTAAACGTTTCGTCATAAAACGACTCTATTCGGCACTTGTGCCCAAATTTCGAACCAAAGCCAATTCTTAAGGCAAAATTTAATCGTGCGCCTCACGTACATACTGCGGAAATACGGTATAACATTCTTCCTTAGAAACATTCGTCGAATGTTCCTTCAAGGTCTCAAAACAACGGCGTCGATATAGTCTTCACCGCTATCGTCTGAAAACAATCATGCCACACTGGTCACAAAAACACGTTCACTTCTCCGCTTTCGCGATGCACGTCGAACACTCGAACTCGTTCTAGTGTCCGTACCACACTTCTGTCAACGCTTCTGTTTCCAACCCTTGGAGTAACTACCTCCATACTTGGTCATCTCACTAACCTCGATTTCCCTAAGGCCATTCCCGCCTTCACGAACTGATTCGATCGAGCGTATCCACGAACTCATACGATGGTCATCTAAACTTGGGCCTAGCACCCTCGTGACCCTGCCACCTGGCGGGACCACCCAGAGCTGACCCTTCCTCAAAACGGGACGCGGGTTGGCCCGCAACATGGCCCCAACCCGACCCACTGTAGCGCCAACTCTCTAATTTCTTGATCCGAACAATCTTACCTCTACAGGTCATGAAAGCTACCACTTCCATTTCACACTACCCAGGGACTTACCCTTTTCACTAACCAGGTTTCTAAATCACATTTTAGCACAAAGCTATCCAAACATATCATTAAACACATCAACAACATCAATACACACAAAACTCTAGAGGTTAAGGATATACGAAACTAGGCGGTTCAAGGACCGCTAAAGCGGAACTTCCACGCGACCTCTACCGTGGCCCTTGGCTCTCACAGTAGTCAGTGCTATCCTACCAGTGCTACCACAGTCGGACAGATCTCTCGTCATATGGCCCTGTTGGCGCAAGAATAACAAGCTCCCTTGGTACTACGACACTCTCGAAATGCGGTCTACCATCGACCACACCGAGGTAGGGGTGGCATCTGCCAACACCCTACTCACGAACATCTCAAACACAGGAGCCACGACGATCCTGAATATCCCGAGGTCCCGAAATGCGGAGGACCACTCTGCAATGGCGGAGTACATAACTAGTCTTCTGCGAGGCGGTCCGCCTCGAAAGTCGCCAAAATATCCGTCTTGGCGCCTTCTTGTGGCGGTCCGCTGCGTCGATCTCTGCGCTCGCACCCAGTGCATGAGCACGAATGCGGGCAATGTCCATGCGGTGAAGAAAACACGAACAACTCTGCTAGGTAATCATCGAGCCACTGTAACATATCGGTGCACTCGATCCTCCATACTAGCTACTAATGCGGGAACATCAAGCCAATGAGTCGAACTCACATTGTACTCCCGGTATGCGCGGTTCGCCTCAACATCAAAAATCGTCGGCGAGCCCTCATCATTTGTGGAGGCAAGAAATCTGCCAGGAAGGCCCAAAACTCGTCCCAAGCGGTGGAAGTGCATGCTCTCCCGGAAAGCTCCACGAGTCAAACCAATCGACTGCGGTATCACGCAGCCGATGCGAACCAAATGTCACAGACTCAGTCTCTAAAGCCTTGATCACCCGCATGATCCTCTGCAACTGACGGATGAACTCCTGCGGATCATCCTCCGGCCTCGACCCGTAAAACTCAGGCGGGCAACAACTAAGGAAATCCCGTAGCCTCAAATGCGCCTCGGGTGCCTTCACAGTCTTCTTTGGGCCCCAGGCTAACTGCGTCCAGCCTATCCTCATATCTGGCCACAACCCTGGCCAATAACTGGGCCATCTCCTTGTGACCCATCTCCTCCGCTCGGTGTGGGGTGGGCTCGAGTCTTGTAGTCTCGGCAGCCCATCGCTGCGGCTCTAAACTCTTTGGTCTTTGGCGGCGTCGCAAAACTCGCCGTCTGAAGCACTACCTCAGGTACTGACCGGGCCTGCGCCCTCGTACTCCTCTGAATCCACTAGCAGCTCCCTCGGCTGCCTTGCCCTTCTGGGCCCTGGTTGCCTTTCGCAGGCATAAGCGGTAAAACGAAACACGTCGGAGGGTCCAACTTCTAACACAGCTCTAAGGCACGATCTCAGAATGAGAAGAATAGAAACCAATCCTAAATGTCCTATAGACTCCTGATTATAGATGTGGTGAACAACACACCGATAATCAAGACTCTACTAGACACGATGCCTAGACACTTTCCGAGGACTAATCGCTCGATACCACTTTGTAATCGTGCGAAGCTACGAGGCATTAACCTTCTCGGCGACCTACAAAGTGTACCGGCTCTTTGCGATCCACGAGGCATGCCAACGGCCCTTCTCGGGATGTGCCATACGAGAGCCACGGTTCGGGCACTGTTCAGTGAGAGGCTCGGCCTCTTTATACGCTCGGCCCGAAGGAGTCAAGACAACAGTACCAAGTATGTGAATCGTCAAATCACGTAAATGAAATCATAATAGCTTAAAAGCGGGAGACATGTATGATAACCAAAATACAATGCGCAACATAAAAGCGATCAAGTCGAGGACTCGCCGCCAAAGTCACCACTCAAATATAACTATGGGTCTCACGCCCATACATCCATCATGTTCGCATCATGGCGCGTGCCGGAATCGCCTCGGTGTAGACATGTCCATGATGCATCAATAATAACAAGGCCGCATGGCCACATGCTCCCGAATCTTACGGTGTAGACATGCCCATGTAACCTCAATAACAATATCTTTGGGTGGTCAACCACGCCGTAGCCACATGCCCCGAATCTTGCGTCGGTGTAGACACGTCCATGTTGCGATAACCATATATCGGGTAATCATCGAGACCGCATGGCCGCATGCCCCCGGAATACTGCATCGGTGTAGACATGTCCATGTGACATCAACAACAAGATAGTAATCAAAATGGAAACATACCCGTGGAATTCTCCATCACGCCCGACGTCAAGTAAGTTCTCAACAAGTCAACCGCCTCTATCGAGAGGCGGTAACCGAAGTACCACTTGCACAACAAAGGCTCATCACAAGCATAGGCAAGTTTCACAACAACAAGCAGGCAAGTTTCACAACAACAAGCATAGGCAAGTTTCACAACAACAAGCGTAGGCAAGTTTCACACAACTCAAAGTACTTTCATTTTATGCCAAAGTCGGGTTTTAACCTAAAGTACTACGTCGTTAAATTGCATTAAAGAGATCAATTACTTAAAAATAAGGTCACCCGTTTCCCGTAGTTTTAGTATGAACAACCCACATTCCCTTTTAAAAATCAAGTAACAACATTCTTTTCCTAAGTTCCGGTTGCCTAGTTTGATTACTCAAGCTTCTCATTTTCAAATGGTTTCATAGTTCCCAAACTTAATCACTTGATTCCTTTTAGAACAATTGAGTAATATATGTCTCACGTGAGAGTAGGTTATTCTTGTTTACAACATTCTTATTACAATGACCATGATCTAGAAAATGTATATCATTTTGTCTCATCTTAGTTTCTATGCGGATGGAGGTTTCTTGGTTTTAATACAATTCATCATTTTTCAATACATTTTCCTTTATTAACGCTGCGGTGGTGCTGTCGATACACATTCGATTTCGAAATCGGAAACATTATCCTTTAAATAAAACCAAGTACTCATTACTCACGAATGAGGTTTCACACAAACATTCACATTAAAACAAATAAGTTAAGTCTCTTATCTTATAAGATCAAGTCTCTTAACTTCTAACATCAGTAAACCATTTTCTTTACCTCTCTTAATACATTATACCTAACTCCCCATAAAGCTAGTATAACTCTTTTTAAAACCACAAAGTATTTTCTTACCTACATAAAGCTGTTATAACCAACTTCCCATAAAGCCGTTATAACACTTTATGTTTTAAGAACAATAAAACACGATTAACACGTATGCGTCTACCGTACTACATAGTTCACACATATCATGCTAGAAGAGATAGGAAGAGGTTCACATACCTCGCGACGATTGTCGACTAATAGCAAAACGCTCCAAGTACCTCAAACCGTCGGCTACTCCTTAAGCCAAGTGGATCACTCCACACGTAGTACTTCAACCTATAAGGCCACAAGGCGCTTATTAACATCTATATCTCAACGTTCCATAATCTACAGAAAATTCGGCACCTCCCACATGCGCGCCAAATCTCCTTCTCTATCGAGGCGGCTACAAGACAACCAGGGGGTTATGCCTAACCTGACGTGTACAATTCTACTACGATGTCTACAACACAAGTCTCATGTCTGATCCTATGTAATTACTGATTCGATTCGATTCTTAATTCTTGGGCTTAAGTCAAAATACAGTGCCACAGTCCTAATTATAGTTCTATATATAGTATACGTCATCGATATATACAAACATGTCATTTCCAATTACAATAGAAGAACGATAGTATTTATCTCGATAAGCCCAAAATTATCCAAGTATAAAGTCGATCCTGAGCAACGCTTAGCTCCTACTCCGAGCGCTCCAAACAACCCTTAGAAGTTCTAACCAACTTCTACTTACAACTTCAACAACTGGTGAAGATTTCCTTAGGGTTTCGTTTTTGTGGCTAAAGGAAGTATAATCGTATTTTAAGGCTTTGTATAAGTGTAACGTTGTGAATACTACATGTTATTTGGGCCAAGTTATTTGGAAATTATAAAAATATTCGGAGATTATTTCTATACCACAACATGGGGTATTATACGAAAACAACTAGGCTAGGGGTACCCACGGCCCGAGCACCATGAGGGGAGGGTGGCCTCTCGGCCAAGGCTCACTCGAGGGGTAGTGTGGCGGACGAATTGCTCACAAGAGGGAGGGAGTATTTTTCTTGGAATTTCACAAGTGTGGATGAAGAATAACTCTTGCATTAGAGGGGTATTTATAGCAAAACCAAAAGACAACCAATGGCCAAGATCCTTCCAAGTGTATAGCAAGTGTAAGGCCAAGATCAAGCCAAGTGCACCCTAACCCCTACTCCACAAAACATGGCACAAAACAAGCCACAAAACAAGGCACAAAACCATGAACCAATCGGCCAAGGCCAAGCCTCCTCTTTATCAGTCAATGAGGGTGACAAGTGTCACCCTCCCGTTGGTCCAAAAATGTTAATCGCTCGGAAAAATCCATAAAATACTAAATGACATAGCGGAATTTTCCCAACGTAGTCGTGAAACGTTTCGTCAGAAAACGACTCTATTCGGCACTTGTGCCCAAATTTCGAACCAAAGCCAATTCTTAAGGCAAAAAATTTAATACGTACGCCCTCACGTACATACTCTGGAAATACGGGGTATAACAAATTGGTATTGTTGCCCTAATTGCCGAATTGACATTGTAGTTTTGACTAGTTTGTTTTGTATTGTGGGGCGGAATTTTACATGTCTTGATTAAGCGTGTAATCCCCTATTGTTAAATACTTTGTTGGGCCTTAAATGTGGCGTGTTTGGTTATTGAATTCGGCCTTGAAAAAGGTGGCAAAGTATGTAGAAACAAAGGAAGTGCTGTCCGATTTTCCGTAGAATTTAGTGACCTTGCACTTAGAATATTCTACGGTTGAAGTAAGAAGTTAATAGACGTATTATGGTCATTATAGGTTGACATACTACGTACGACGAATTGGACTTAGCAAGTGGATTTAACCGAAGAGGTATGTGGAACTTTCTTATCTCTTGAGCATGAATAAGTTGTAAAGGTATAGTACGGTAGACGTACAAGATTTTGACAATCTAGTCTATTTGATATCCTTGTCTTATTTTAAGAATGTTCAAGTTGGTTGAGTTAGGAAATTAACTCACTTGTGTAAATATTAAGGATATCTTGGTTTTCAAAAGTTAAGAGACTTTAAGTATGTTGAAAGTATTTTTGATACTTGTTTTGTTGGAAAGTTTAAGTCTCTTGGTTATAAAGAAGAATGTAAGTTTCTAAGGTATAAAGCTAGTATAACGACTTTATGGGAAATTGGTTATAATAGCTTTATGGAAGGTTAAAAAGAGTGATTTACTCTAAGTAATTTAAGTATGATAAATGACTTGAAATAATGAAAGGCAAATTGATTTAAAGGCATCAATTGCTTAAAGTTTTAAAAGAAAGAAGTCACTTGATTTAGAAGACTATAATTTTATTTCTAAAAGGTATTGTGACTTGTCTTGAAAAGTAGTTATAACTTGATACTATGGTTATTAGTGTCTTGGAAGTTTTGTATGAAAAAAAGTCATTTTAAAAGAGTAGAAGTATGTAGTACTTTGGGTTAAATTCCCGGATTTTTATAAAAGACATGTTAGTGCCTTAAGTAAACTAAAATGAGAGTGTAGATGAATGAGACTAATAAGAAGTTAGGGGGATTTCTTAACTTGCTTATTTATTGTATGACGGCCGGTTGAGATAGGGTAAGAGTATAAGTGAGGGGTAAACCCCCAAGACGCTATACCACCTTCTCCATGGTAAGAGTATAAATGAGGGGTAAACCCCCAAGACGTTATACCACCTGCTTTACCACCTTCTCCAGGATAAGAGTATAAATGAGGGGTAAACCCCCAAGACGTTATACCACCTGCCTCAGGGTAGGAGTATAAATGAGGGGTAAACCCCCAAGACGTTATACCACCTGTTTCCATGGATTTTCTACCCATGATTTGATCGTGAGTCTCCTATTTTTATGTTGTAAGTATACTCTTATTTACTCTCATTGTTAGTAAGACACAGTGTACTGTTAATTGAGTTATCATACCTGTCTCCAGTTTTATTATAGACTTATGATTTCATTACAGTACTTTCAGTTTCACATATTTGGTACATGTTGTACTGACCTCCTTGAAGTGCGTTCATGCCGCAGTGAAGTACGTGTCTTGATCCTCGCTCTTAGGATCACTATTCAGCTGTTGAGAAACCCCTTTATTCTGTAGGCTTATCCCTGGTATGGTCGGTTGTTGTACATTCAGGGGTATGACGGGGCCCTGTCACTTGAGTTGTTATTCTTAGAGTGCAGTAGTCACATTTGTGGATTGGGTTGTAAGAAAAAAAAATGTACTGCTTTATTTGTATGGTTTACGGAAGGTGGCCTTATCGGCTAACCTGTTGTTATTTTATGTTTAAGCTTTTGACAGTTGTGTATGTTCCGCTGCTATTCTCTGATGTATACCAAAAGGGGTGCCCAGGTAGGGCACGATGCGCCCGAGGTGGTCGTGACAAAAGTGGTATCGAGCGATTAGTCCTCGGAAAGTGTCTACGCATCGTGTCTAGTAGAGTCTTGATTATCGGTGTGTTGTGCACCACATCTATAATCGGGAGGCTGCGGGACATTTAGGATTGGTTTCCATTCTTCTCACTCCGAGATCGTGCGATGAAAGTTGTATGGTTAGGTCGTCTCTCCTAACAAGTTATGTTGTTTGCATTCTGAGAAAGCGTGATGACGAGAAAAGATTATGTGAATTGCGTATCCAGGTTGGAAATGTTTGTAGTATAGTTGGTTTTGGGACATACAACTATACGGGTTTATGTATGAGGGTCAGACGCGTGTTGCCTAGAATGATTTTAGATTACCAGGACTTGGTAAGGACTAAAAATATCGGGAAGGTATGAACAGTTAAAGAACTCTCATCAAAGTTTTACGTGCTAATTTGAGATAATTAGGTGATGATGAGTTGTGTGAGAATGTAATGGACCCTTAAGAGGTTATAATTGAGGGACTAAATGGAAGACTATGTTAATAGGTTAAGCTACGTGGTATTATAAAGAGAATGGTACGGGTGAGATCCGTATGGAGTAAGTATGGTTGTTATGGTCAAGACAACACGATTATAGTATATTGAGAAGTTTTTGCACCCGTCTACCGGGGACTGATAAGTTAGGCTTGGAGCATGGAAATTGTGAGCCTAGGAATGTTGATAACCACCGAGACCTTAGATATATAAGGCCTTCTCGGGTAGTAAAGTTAAGATAGACCAAGGAAAAGAGTTAAATACGACGCCGAGTCGGGTTGGGGATCTATTAAGGGTCGCCCCATAGCTTGAAATGAAATGGGATCAGTTGGTAGTAGTCCTGCTATGTGACAAGGTCACGAGGGTGCAAGGCCCAAGTCTAGTTAATCGTTTTACGGGTTCGTGGATGCATTCCACCGGAACCAGGTTGTGAGCGGGCGGCCTTATGTTGTTTAGAATAGTAACTCCAAAGATTGGAGACCGAATCGATATGAAGGCTATGTCGTGCGCTACAATAAGTTTGGAAATGCGGAAGAAATGCGACCGATGAAAGAGAGCAACCAAGTGTAAAGAAATGGAACCAAAATCCATGAGGACCTTTCGGGGTGACTACACCCGTGAGTGTTGGGTGGTAGCTGAGCGGTTAGATAATAATTGCCGGTAACGATACAGTCGTTGGACCCTAGAAGACCTAGCGGTATTGCATGGCGACGTTGAGGTCATTATGAGTACGAACTAGTTGGCCTCTTGTTATGCCAACGTGGACTACAGAGAGAGAATTTATTCGGTACCAGTTTCCCGGTAAGCCGGTTATCAAGTGGAATAAGGAGACTTGGGTGAATCTCCACCCTACACTTGCCTTGCACTTGACATCATCTTGGCCATTGGTTGGCCATTTCTTGACCTATAAATACCTCCCTTAAGATGAAGAGTTCTTCATCCACAAATCACTCTCAAAGTCTTGAAAATCCTCCCCTCTCCCTTGTGAGCATTTTCGTCCAACACTCCTCCCCCCCCCCTCTAAAAGAGCCCTAGCCGAAACAACCCTCTAGCCCTAGACGAAACACCCCCCCCCTTTTGGTAGATAGTTGTCTTCCAAAAATACCCTAGCCCAAATCCCTTAGTACTTAGTTGAAGTTGTGAATAACTTCTAAGGGTTCTTGGAGCTATCGGAGCGTACAAATTAGGAGCTAAACCTTGCTCAGGAGCGACTTTTAACTTGGATAATATTGGGCTTATCGAGGTAAATACTCTTGTCCTTCTATTGTAATTGGATATCACATATAAGAATAGTATAGACTTGAGTATAAAATACTTAGAAGGATATTACAGAATAGAATTGAACTGTTATCACAGTAGAAGGGTTTAAAAGAAGAATAATTGAACTATACTTACTTAGGAATGTTTTCACAGTAGACTTGAGTAGCTCGACGGGTAGGGAAGTGCTGCCCAATTTTCCATAGAATAGAGAACCCTCTACTTAGAACTGTTTACAGAATAGTCTAGACGTTGATAGACGTATTTGACTATTATAGGCTGATTCTCTGCGCGCGATATATTCGACTTGGCAGGTGGATTTCGCCGAGAAGGTATGTGATTCTTCCTATACTCTTAAGAATGATATTTTAAATATATACATAGTACGGTAGACGTACGAGTGTTAACTGAATAATAATTACGGCAATGTCTTCTGACTTAAGCCTGAATAATAACTACGACAATGTCTTTTGACTTAAGCCTGAATAATAAAGATCTTGAAGCATTTCAAAAGAATACTGAATCATTTTTTTACAAAAGAGAAACAGTTGGTTTTTGAACAAAAGCTTAAGAGTTATACTAGCTTTATGGGAAGTTAGGTATAATAACTTAAGAAAGATAAAAAGAACTGTTTACTTATTTGCTTATAAAAACCTTGTATTGATTTCTGTAAGGTGTAGTAAGATTGATTGATAAATAGACATATTATGATGACGTACGAGTGTTAACTGAATAATAATTACGGCAATGTCTTCTGACTTAAGCCTGAATAATAACTACGACAATGTCTTTTGACTTAAGCCTGAATAATAAAGATCTTGAAGCATTTCAAAAGAATACTGAATCATTTTTTTACAAAAGAGAAACAGTTGGTTTTTGAACAAAAGCTTAAGAGTTATACTAGCTTTATGGGAAGTTAGGTATAATAACTTAAGAAAGATAAAAGAATCATTTACTTATTTGCTTATAAAAACCTTGTATTGATTTCTGTAAGGTGTAGTAAGATTGATTGATAAATAGACATATTATGATGCTACATGTGTTAGTGTCTTGTGATGTTGTGAAAAGGGGGTCATTCTTGTTGTGCTTACGTTGCTAAACGGTAAGTCAGTTGTACTATTATTATATCACCTACCCCCTTGACTTGTTATACCGAGGGCTTGCCACCCTTGATGCGGGTCTATATGGCCTATGCGGTCTGTGAGACTATGCAGAACTGCGGGAGTTCCAGGATTGATCATTCCGGGTGTTTTAGCGTCACGGGGATGCCCTATGCGATGCGTGTGACTATGCGGTCTATTGAGACTATGCGGACCGCGGAGTCGAGGAGTACAGGGGTTAGCTACCCCGATCACGAGAATACCTCATGCGGTGCATGTGTGACCTATGCGGACTACGGGGAAGTCCAGACTATGCACGCATAATGATACTATGGGCGATTGGCCTTGCTTCGATCATTCGCGGCCTAGGAAAGACCAGTTACATTATATCTATTAGTGTTCTTGTTTGTGATATGACACTACGTGCAATTGAACTGATTGTATTTGCAAATGGTTTTAAATACTTTGATTTCATTTAAGTACTTTACAGTTTCACATACTTGGTACCTGTTGTACTGACCTCCTTCGGGGGGCTGCGTTCATGCCGCAGGTAAGGGCAAGCAGGTGCTAGATCCACATCCTTAGGATCTCTTTGCTTTGGTGTCAGGAGCTCCATCTTCTCCGGAGGCTCGACTTTTGGGTATGATCTCCCTTTTGTTGTATATAGTTTTGTACGTTCAGGGTATGGCGGGGCCCTGTCCCGCCATAGTTGTTATCTTCTTAGAGGTCTGTAGTCCTATTGTACAGTTGGGATGTAACTGCAAAACTATGTTTATATATATATGCCGAAAGGCGACATTTTCTCACATAAAACTGTGTCTCATTTTACAACTGTTTCATGTCTTGTTTTTATATTCCGCTGATTACTCTGATGTATGACTACTTGGGTGCCCGGGTAAGGCACCAGTCACGGGCCCCGGAACGTGTCATGACAAAAGTGGTATCAGAGCAGTTAATCCTCGGAAAGTGGCTACAGACCGTATCTAGTAGAGTCTTGATTATCGGTGTGTTGTGCACCACACCAATAATCAGGAGGCTATAAGATATTTAGGATTGGTTTCCATTCTTCTCACTCTGAGATCGTGCCTTAGAGTTGTGTTATAAGTTGGACCCCGCTAACGTATTCCTTTTCTGTAACAGTTATGCCTCCACGTAAGGCAACCCGGGCCCAGAAGGGCAAGGCGGCGGAGGCGCTAGTAGGACACCGAGAGTCACGGTACATGCCGATTCTTACCCGAGGCGATACCTCGACGGCGAGTTCCATGACGCCGCCGACCCAGCGAGACCACAGTACCCACCTCATCCCGCGGCACTGGGGCGGAGTTAGGTACAAGGAGATGGCCCCTATTGGCGTGATCGTGGCGAACATGAGGATAATTTGGATCTGGCGATTCGATTCAGCCCAGTAGTACCGTGGTTCACGAGGCGTATAGTTTGAGGCTACGAGATTTCTGAGTTGTAGCCGCGAGTTTTATGGGTCGAGGCCGAGGATGACCGCAGGAGTTCATCCGTCGATTCTGAGAGGATTATGAGGGTGATCAGGGCGTCGGAGACCGAGTCCGTGATCTTGGGTTCGCATCGGCTGCGTGATACCGCAGTCGAGTGGTTTGATTCGTGGGCGTTATCCCGGGGAGAGCACGCGTCCCACTACTGGGATGAGATCTCGAGGCTTTCCTCACTCACTTCTTGCCTCCACGGATGAGGAGGGCACGGGCAGATTTTTGTTCTCGAGACAGAAGGGACGCGATTAGTGAGTACAATGTCGAGTTCGATTCTTTGGCTCGATATGTCCCCTGCATTGGTAGCGGATATGGAGGGCGGTGCATCGCTATGTCACCGGCTAGATGATTATATGGCCGAAGTCTTGTGCGGGTGTGGCTCTTCACCGGCGCATGGACATTACCCGTATGCAGCTCACGCACTTGGATGCGAGGCGCGAGGCCGACAAGTCGGCGGATATCGGACATCGAGAAGAAGGCAAGATGGCGGTTCTTTTGGTAGTTCTCGGTGGACGGCCTCAACATCGCCTAGATTTGCACCCCACCAGCTCGAGCACTCCACATCATTGTCGATCTGGTAGAGTATTCGGGGCGGTCGGGGCCCGGGACTTGATTTCGAGGGTAGAGGTGCTAACCGATCGAGGTCCGCTCGGTGTGTCCGCTGTGGTAGATTCCATTCGAGGAGTAGTACTACTCGGAGCTTGCTATACTTGTGGCCGCAGGTCATTTGCGAGCTTGTCCGACCGGCACGCCCAGTGGTAGGGCTCACCTACAGGATCTGCTGCGGTTCATCGTCTCTACGATTACTCGCCCGGGCGTGGTACTCGTGGGCGGCCAGGTCGCGGCAGGTCGTGCGCGGGTCGATTCTAGCGGTCCTCGAATCGCATTTATGCCTTGTCGGTAGCGGAGACGGAGGCCTCACCGATGTAAATCACGTACCTTATCGATCTCCGACATGATGTGTATGCCTTGATAGATCCGGTTCTACTGTCCTATATATCTCCCCTTGTTACTAGTAGGATAGGGATAGAGCCTGAGTCCATAGACCCTTTCGAGTAGCTACGCGATGGGTGATTCGGTGGTAGCTCGGCGGGTATATAGAGCTTGTCCAGTGACCATATACAGTCGTCAGACCCTAGCCGACTTGATAGAGTTGGATATGACTGATTTCGACGCGATCATGGGTATGGATTGGCTAGCTTCTTGCTACGCCCATGTAGACTGAGGAGAGAGTAGTGCGGTTCCGCTTTCGAGGAGCCGGTTGTCGAGTGGGAGGAACATCAGACGCCGGCGGTAGGTTTATTTCCTACCTCAAGGCTAGGAAGATGGTGCGAGAAGGTACATCTACCATTTCGTTCGTGTTTGATATCGAGGCCGCGGTGCAGATTTTCGATTCGGTAGTCGAGAGTTCCCAGACGTGTTTCCAGACGACCTCCCCGGTATCCCTCCTGAGAGGGAGATAGAGTTTTGTATTGATGTGCTGCCAGACACTCGGCCTATTTCCATTTCGCCATACAGAATGGCACCTGCCGAGTTGAGAGAGTTGAAGGACCATGTTACACCCCGTAAATTCAAGGAGTTAGATAAGAACATACCAAGGAATTTAAGATGTGAAAAGTTGATAGATAAGTTGACAACATGTGTTGGACGGATTTTGAGTTTACCTTGGAGTGTTGTACCCCAGTTGTTAAGAATTTCGAGGTGTTTAAAAGGCCTAATGTGTAGTCCGTTAAATCTAGATCCCAACGCAACAAACCGTTCGTCGTTTGGACATCGGAGTCAAAAGTTATGGAAGTTACAAGTTTGGTGCGCAATCAGCCGCAGCTTCTCGTCTGAAGTGCAGTGTAGCGCCGGACTGCGAGGCGCCCGATTATCTTGGGGTCACGGGGTTGCAGCCGCGCGCTGAATGCAGGGCAGCGCCGCATGCGGAAGATTTATTTTGGAAGTGGAAGCCATGCGCGGCCGCGCGAGGCAGCGCGGCGAATTTTTGCGATAAGTGACGAAAAAACAGGGATATTTCATTTATAACCTATGGGAGGGTGACAAGTGTCCCTCCCATCCTTTTATCAAGAATGGTCTATTTTAGGGCAAGTCTTGGAAGACTTGGCCATTCCATTTCATTTCATTTCCAAAACCCTCTAAGAAAAAACCCTCTCCCTTCTCTAGTTTTGGAAGAAAACCTAGCTTTAGAGGAGATTGTTGGAGCGGCAAGAAGAAAAAGTGTGGGTAAACTTGTGGGTACGCGGTGGGCGATTTTGTGGAAGGGTGGAAGAAAAAGGGGCTTTTGTGGGCTATTCCTTAAGGTAAAAGTTTCCCTTTCTCTTGGTTATGAGCCTAAGGTCGTTTTATTTTAGTAGTATAGATGTGAGCACTGAGGTCGCTTTATTTTAGTAGTTTAGAGTTGAGCCTAAAGTCATTTATATTGTAGTAGTATAGAATTGAGCTCGAGGTCGTTTTATATTATAGATTTGGATCTTGTTGTCTTGTTAAAATCGAAATGGGCGTATTAGCCTTAAGATTGTAACTTCAATTGGATTTCTAATTGTGACGTCGCATGTTGTAAAGGGAGATTGTAATTGTTGAAGATGTCTAGGGCTAGATATCATGTTAGACCTAAGAACTTGGATTTGAAAGATTTGAAAGGGGTTTAAGGTTGGTTTAGTGTGGGGCGTTGGGTTATTGAATTCGACCTTAGCAAAGGTGGCAAGTTAGTAAAGACAAAGGAAGTGTCGTCCAAATTGTCGTAGAATTTGGGGACTTTGCACTTAGTTATTCTACGTTCGAAGCTAGAGTTTGATAGACGTTTTATGACCCTTATAGGATTGAAGTACTACGGTAGCATATTCTACTTAAGGGAGATAGTACTGTGGAGCATTTTGCTTATTGTCGACAATCGTCGCGAGGTATGTGATTCTTCCTATCCTCTTCAGCATGACTATTTGTGAAATATATAGTGCGGTAGACGCACGTGTGTTAAAGGAATTAAATCTCCCTTTTGTGCCTTGACTTGATATGAAGTGTAAGGGTCTTGATTGTTTGAAGAAAAGAGTAGGAAAATCTTATTCGTTAGTAATAAGTGCTTGGTTGTTAAAGAATAAGCCCTCTTGATCTCATAAGGGCTTATAGTGTAATTGGTTGGGTTAAAACATAAAGTGTTATAACGGCTTTATGGGAAGTTGGTTATAACCACTTTATGTAAGTAAAAGAATGTTTTGTTGATTTCAAAGGACAAGTGATTTGACTTAAATGGTGTCAAAAAAAATGTGAAACCTCATTCGTGAGAAATGAGTCCTTGGTTTTTAAAAAGGAATAATGTTACCCAAATTTCGGAAATGGGAAGAAGAATCGAACAAGCCAATGCAGCGTTAATAAAGGAAATAGTAATGACATTCAATCATGTTAAAACCAGTAGAAACCTCCATCTGCATAGAAGCTAAGATAAGACAAAATTGTATTACATTTCCTAGATCATGGCTGCTCTAATAAGAACTATTGAAATCAAGTTTTGATCTTCTTAAAAATTTCAAAGTAAGGAATTCGATTTCTAAAAGAAAAGAGACCTAAGAATTGGAAGTGTTTTGTTTTAAAAGAAAGGCATGGTTTTGTCTTGTATTGTTTTAAAACATAAAGTGTTATAATAGCTTTATGGGAAGTTAATTATAACGACTTTAAGAAAATAAAGGAAGGGATTCATTATTAGATTTAAAATGGTAACTTGATTTTTGGAAAAAGGGAAGTAACTCGTTTTCAAATATTGAACTCCTTGTGATGAAAAACATAAGTGACTTGTTTATAAAAGGGTAGGAGTACTTTGATCTTTAAGGGGTTAAATACTCGGGTTTTAAATGGTATACTTGATGTTGTGTTAAGAAGTGATTATAGTACCTTGAGTTGTGTGTAACTGGCCTCTGCTTGTTGTGATAGCCTTGTTGTGCGTGTTTGGTTGTGTGCTACCGAAGTCTCTCGATGGAGGGCCGCTATCTGGTTGATTGATGGGCATACCGACACGTTGGTAGCCGGGTATGTTCCATTAAGTGTTATCCGTTAATTGTTTGGACATACCGACACGTTGGGTAGCCACGGGTATCGTCGCGATGAGTATTATCTTGTTAGTTGTTTGGACATACCGACGCGTTGGGTGGCCACGTATGCTTCCATGGATTGTTATCTTGTTGACTCCTTTGGGCATACCGACACGCTGGATGGTCCACGGGTATGGGCCCACTAGGATGGTTCCATGGCCATGCTTATACCGAGTGAGACGCCGGCGTGGCCATTGTGCGGGTTAAATTCCGGTTGTATTTGAGTGATGACTTTACGCGTGAGTCCCCGACTTGACATGGCATTATGTGTTGTGTCTTGTAGTTTGGTTATCATACATGTCTCGCTTTATATAGACTATTATGATTTCATTTACTGATTTTTCTGATTTCACATACTTGGTACCTATTATCGACCTCGCCCGAAGTGCGTTCATCCGCAGTTGAGGTACATAGCTTGGCGATCCACACTCTTAGGGTCGCGGTCGCTTCTCGGAAAGCTCCATATCTCGAAAGCTTGTCACGTGGTACGGTTCCACTCAAGTAGTAGATTTTTGTATATTCAGGGCATGGCGGGGCCTGTCCGTCATTATGGTTTCAAAATTCTTAAGTGCAGCACTGTTGTAAGCGTGTTTGTATGAGATGTAACTGCTCAAGTTTTAAATTATGTATAAAAAGGTAATCGTTTGGGTTGGCCTACTTTCTTATTTCACTTTTCATTCTTGAGTTTTTATTTCCGTGTTTCTCGATGTTGTATCACTAGGGTGCCCGGTAAGGCACCGATCACGGGCCGGTTCGGTCGTGATGCAGACCGAGAGATTTCTTTGGAGAAGGGCTTCATCGCACCTAGTGTTTCTCCCCGGGAGCGCCAGATTGTTCGTGAAGAAGAAAGACGGACGCCGCGCATGTGTTGATTACTGACAGTGAACAAGGTGACCATTAAGAACAGATACCCCTTCCGTGATTGATGATTTGTTCGACCAGCCGCAGGTGCGAGATGTTTCTCAAGATTGATCTGCGATCGGGCTATCATCAGTGCAGTCGAGAGGCGGATGTCCCTAGGATCGCATTCCGACGATGCGGACATTATGAGTTCAGGTCATGTCTTTTGGGTTGACCAATGCTCGTGGTATTCATGGATTTGATGAACCGAGTGTTCAAACCATTTTTGGACACGCTTGTGATAGTGTTCATTGATGATATCTTGGTTTATTCGCTCGAGCGGGAGCACGCGGAGCATTTGAGAGGCCTTTGAGAGTCCTCCAAGACCAGCGATTATCGCCAAGTTTTCCAAATGTGAGTTTATGATAGATTCGTTGGCTTTTCTTGGTCATATTTTCGGGGCAGATGGTATTCAGGTGGATACTGCCAAGATCGAGGCGATCGGACTTGGCCTAGACCTACTACTCGGCAGTGCGCGGCTTTACGGGCCTTGTAGGTTATTATCGCGGTTCGTGGAGAAGTTTGCTTATCTACGCACCATTGACTAGGGTGACTCGGAAAGCGGCTAAGTTTCGGTGGACTGATGCGTGTGGCGTGGTTTCCGATTCTTGAAGGAGGCGACGGCCGCCCGTTCTTACTCTTCCGCAGGTCCAGACGGTTATGTTGTGTATTGTGATGCGTCAGGCATCGGGTTGGGATGTGTGTTGATGCAGCAGGGCAAGGTTATAGCGTATGCATCCCGACAGCTGAAGAAACACGAGAGGAACTACCCCACCCATGATTTGGAGTTGGCAGCGGTGATTCACGCCTTGAAGATCTGGAGGCACTATTTGTATGGGGTTCATGTGGATATTTATACAGACCACAAGAGCCTCCAGTATATCTTCACCGGAGGAGAGTGAACTTACGACAGAGACGGTGGTTAGAGTTGCTTAAGGATTACGATGTTGATATCCTGTACCACCCGGGGAAGGCCAATGTTGTGGCAGATGCCCTTAGTCGTAGGTCGATGGGTAGCCTATCAGATGTGCAGCCGGAGAGGAGGGGCATGGTTCGTGATTTGCATCAGTTAGCGAGCCTTGGTGTGCTTGTTTGATTACGATAGCGCTGGGGTTCGAGTTCGAGAGGTTGCAGTCTTCCATCGTCGATGAGGTGAAGAGGCAACGATTTGAGGATCCGTTTTGATTCGTATCGTGATACGGCTCTTCGTGAGGAAGGGTCCTTTTGAGGTGGCACGATGGGGTGCTAAGGTTTGAGGGCGTTGTGTGTTCCAGATGTTTGAGGACTTGGCGAGTTCTTGGGAAGCACACTGCGCGGCGTTACTCTATCCATCCGTGGTCGACCAAGATGTACCACGACCTTAGATCCGTGTATTGGTGGGATGGCTTGAAGAGGACGTTGCGAGTTCGTAGCTCGGTGCGTGTTGTCGGCGGTGAAGGTAGAGCACCGCAGGCCCGTGGTTTGTTGCAGACGATAGAGATCCCGACTTGGAAGTGGGAGGTTATCAACATGGATTTTATCACAGGATTGCCTCGCACTCAGAGGAGACATGATTCTATTTGGGTTATCGTCGACAGGCTGACAAAATCAGCCCACTTTCTTCCCGTCAGGACGACTTTTTGGTGAGGATTATGCGGACTTTACATCCGAGAGATCGTCGATCGCATGGAGTCCCTATTTCGATCATATCGCATGCAGGAGCCGGTTCTACGCTAACTTCCGAGGTCTTTCGAGAAGGGTTTAGGGGACGCAGTGAGCTTGATCGCATTCCATCCACGCATGACAGACGGACAGTGGCGCACTATCGCACTCTTGAGGATATGTTGCGAGCCCGTGTTATCGACTTCGGTAGCCGAGGATCATTTGCCTCTAGTTGAGTTCGCGTATAATAATAGCTATCACCCAAAGATTCGGATGGCGCCTTATGAGGCCTTGTATGGGAGGAAGTGCAGATCGCCTATAGGTTGGTTTGATGTAGGCGAGGTGCGATTAGTGGGACGATTTGGTGCGTGAAGATGGATAAGGTGAAGCTTATCCAGAGAGGTTCTTGATAGCTCGAGTCGGCGAAGTCATATCGCGCATCATCGCCGTCGGCATCCGAGTTCGAGGTTGATGATTGGGTTTTCTGAAGGTGTCACCCATGAAGGGTGTGATGAGATTCGGGAAGAAAGGAAACTCGGCCCAGTACATCGGGCGTATCGATTGTCGCAGGTAGGCAAGGTTGCCTATGAGTTGGATCTGCCGTCCGATCTGGAGGCGGTGCATCCGGTTTTCACGTTTCTATCGAGGAGATGTATCGGATCCATCTAGGGTACACCCGATTGACGATGTCCGTGTGATCGGGGGTTATCGTATGAGGAGATTCCCATAGCGATAGTCGATCGTCAGGTTAGGCGTCTGCGGACCAAGGACGTGGCTTCCGTCAAAGTCTTGTGGCGGAACGAGCTCAGGGAGGAGATGACGTGGGAAGCTGAGGAGGACATGAGACAGAAGTATCCTCACCTATTCCCCAAACCTCCAGGTAATTCACTTTCCTACTTGTAAATTTTCATTGCCATATATGCCTAAGTGTTGTTTTGTGGCCGTATGTGGCATTTGCAAACTGTTTAAGCTTTATCGTTAACTGTCTTGGGAAGGAATATTCGGGACGAATGTTTCTAAGGAGGGGAGAATGTTATACCCCGTATTTCCAGAGTATGTACGTAAGGGTGTACGTACAAAAGTTTAGCCTTAGTAAGGCATTATGGACGAAAAAGTTTGTGCACAACTCACTAAAAGAATTGTTTTTCGACGAAACGTTTTACTAAACTCGCGTAGGGTAAATTCCGGCTATGTCAATTATAATTTTTGCGGATTTTTCCGAGAGACGAAACATTTTGGACCAACGGGAGGGTGACACTTGTCACCCTCATTGGACGGCAAAAATGGGCATTGTTGGCACGTTTTTTGTGCCTTGCACAAAGTCAAGGAGTTGGTAGGATATTTGTGTAGTAGATGGATAAGGACACTTGGGTGAATCTCCACCCTACACTTGCCTTGCACTTGGCATCATCTTGGCCATTGGTTGGCCATTTCTTGACCTATAAATACCCCCCTTAAGATGAAGAGTTCTTCATCCACAAATCACTCTCCAAGTCTTGAAAATCCTCCCCTCTCCCTTGTGAGCATTTTCGTCCAACACTCCTCCCCCATAAAAGAGCCCTAGCCAAACAACCCTCTAGCCTAGCGAAACCCCACCCTTTTGGTAGATAGTTGTCTTCCAAAATACCTAGCCCAAATCCCTTAGTACTTAGTTGAAGTTGTGAATAACTTCTAAGGGTTCTTGGAGCTATCGGAGCGTACAAATTAGGAGCTAAACCTTGCTCAGGAGCGACTTTTAACTTGGATAATTTTGGGCTTATCGAGGTAAATACTCTTGTCCTTCTATTGTAATTGGATATTACATATAAGAATAGTATAGACTTGAGTATAAAATACTTAGAAGGATATTACAGAATAGAATTGAACTGTTATCACAGTAGAAGGGTTTAAAAGAAGAATAATTGAACTATACTTACTTAGGACTGTTTTCACAGTAGACTTGAGTAGCTCGACGGGTAGGGAAGTGCTGCCCAATTTTCCATAGAATAGAGAACCCTCTACTTAGAACTGTTTACAGAATAGTCTAGACGTTGATAGACGTATTTGACTATTATAGGCTGATTCTCTGCGCGCGACATATTCGACTTGGCAGGTGGATTTCGCCGAGAAGGTATGTGATTCTTCCTATACTCTTAAGCATGATATTTTAAATATATACATAGTACGGTAGACGTACGAGTGTTAACTGAATAATAATTACGGCAATGTCTTCTGACTTAAGCCTGAATAATAACTACGGCAATGTCTTTTGACTTAAGCCTGAATAATAAAGATCTTGAAGCATTTCAAAAGAATACTGAATCATTTTTTAACAAAAGAGAAACAGTTGGTTTTTGAACAAAAGCTTAAGAGTTATACTAGCTTTATGGGAAGTTAGGTATAACAACTTAAGAAAGATAAAAAGAACTGTTTACTTATTTGCTTATAAAAACCTTGTATTGATTTCTGTAAGGTGTAGTAAGATTGATTGATAAATAGGCATATTATGATGCTACGTGTGTTAGTGTCTTGTGATGTTGTGAAAAGGGGGTCATTCTTGTTGTGCTTACGTTGCTAAACGGTAAGTCAGTTGTACTGTTATTATATCACCTACCCCCTTGACTTGTTATACCGAGGGCTTGCCACCCTTGATGCGGGTCTATATGGCCTATGCGGTCTGTGAGACTATGCGAATCGCGGAGTTCCGTGATTGATCATTCCGGTGTTTTAGCCCGACGCGGATGCCTATGCGATGCGTGTGACTATGCGGTCTATTGAGACTATGCGGTGCGGGAGTCGAGGAGAATGCAGGGGTTAGCTACCCCGTCGAGGAATACCTCATGCGGTGCGTGTGTGACTATGCGGACTACGGAAGTCCAGACTAGCACGCATAATGATACTATGGGCGATTGGCCTTGCTTCGATCATTCGCGGCCTAGGAAAGACCAGTTACATTATATCTATTAGTGTTCTTGTTTGTGATATGACACTACGTGCAATTGAACTGATTGTATTTGCAAATGGTTTTAAATACTTTGATTTCATTTAAGTACTTTATAGTTTCACATAATTGGTACCTGTTGTACTGACCTCCTTCGGGGGGCTGCGTTCATGCCGCAGGTAAGGGCAATCAGGTGCTAGATCCACATCCTTAGGATCTCTTTGCTTTGGTGTCAAGAGCTCCATCTTCTCCGGAGGCTCGAATTTTGGGTATGATCTCCCTGTTGTTGTATATAGTTTTGTACGTTCAGGGTATGGAGGGGCCCTGTCCCTCCATAGTTGTTATCTTCTTAGAGGTCTGTAGTCCTATTGTATAGTTGGGATGTAACTGCAAAACTATGTTTATATATATATGCCGAAAGGCGACATTTTTCTCACATAAAACTGTGTCTCATTTTACAACTGTTTCATGTCTTGTTTTTATATTCGATTACTCGATGTATGACTACTTGGGTGCCGGGTAAGGCACGATCCACGAACCGGGCAGTCGTGACAATAAGTGAGGGGTAAACCCCCAAGACGCTATACCACCTTCTCCAGGGTAAGAGTATAAATGAGGGGTAAACCCCCAAGACGTTATACCACCTGCTTTACCACCTTCTCCAGGATAAGAGTATAAATGAGGGGTAAACCCCTAAGACGTTATACCACCTGCCTCAGGGTAGGAGTATAAATGAGGGGTAAACCCCCAAGACGTTATACCACCTGTTTCCATGGATTTTCTACCCATGATTTGATCGTGAGTCTCCTATTTTTATGTTGTAAGTATACTCTTATTTACTCTCATTGTTAGTAAGACACAATGTACTGTTAATTGAGTTATCATACATGTCTCCAGTTTTATTATAGAATTATGATTTCATTCTGAGACTTTCGTTTCACATATTTGGTACATGTTATCGACCTCGCCGAAGTGCGTTCACGCAGTAGAGTACATGTTGCTGATCCTCGCTCTTAGGATCACTGTTCATCTGTTGAGAAACCCCTTTATTCCGGAGGCTTATCCCTGGTATGGTCGGTTGTTGTACATTCAGGGGTATGGCGGGCCCCGTCACTTGAGTTGTTATTCTTAAGTGCAGTAGTCACATTTATGGATTGGGTTGTAAGAAAAAAAAATGTCTTATTTTATTTGTATGGTTTACGGAAGGTGGCCTTATCGGCTGCTTTGTTGTTATTTTATGTTTAAGCTTTTACGATTGTGTATGTTTACCGCTATTCTCGATGTATCTGAAAGGGTGCCCGTGTAGGGCACGATGCGAGCCCGGTCGGGTCGTGACAATACATAACCATGACGACAAGCTCCGGAACATTGGAGCCATCTCAAAACGCTGAACCAGGATCCTAAGCTCGCGGATCCACAACTGTGTACCTAAACCTGCGGACATGAACGCAGCCCCCCGAAGGGGGTCAGTACAACAGGTACCGAATATGGAACGGAAAATAAGGTACAGTAACAAATCATAATTGTACAAAAGAATGACAAGGGCAAGTATAGAAAAGGGTAAATACCAGATCCTACCGTGTCATTACCATCTCGTGAACTTAATCGTACCTTATTATCTTTTCCCATTTTTCCATAAGATTATAATCAAATTCTTACGTACATACTTAAGAAAATCATCAAGTTCATAAACATATAACTTACGTATCTTGCATAACCTAATCCGCTCCTTTATGGAGAAACGCCTATACTGTCGGCCCAATCTGGGACGCGATAGAGTCACATAAGTCTGCCCATAATGGTATACTGCCCGACCTAATCTGGGACGCGATAAAATCACATAAGTCTGCCCATAAAGGTATACTGCATAAAAATAGGAAGCTTATGATCCACTTAGGGTCACCTGCCCATAGTATCATTTAGCAATCCTACTCCTGGGACTATTTCACCCGCAAGGGCCGTATGGGCCCGCATGAGGTATTCCTCGCATCATGGGTAGCAAATCCATGGAGTGGTATAATGTCTTGGGGGTTTACCCCGCAATCATACTCAGAAGGTGGTATAACGTCTTGGGGGTTTACCCCGCATTTATACTCTTACCCCTCAATCATACACGGAAGGTGGTATAACGTCTTGGGGATTTACCCCGCATTTATACTCTTACCCCTCAATCATACACAGAAGGTGGTATAATGTCTTGGGGGTTTACCCCTCATTTATACTCTTACCCCTCAATCATACACAGAAGGTGGTATAACGTCTTGGGGGTTTACCCCTCATTTATACTCTTACCCCTCAATCATACACAGAAGGTGGTATAACGTCTTGGGGATTTACCCCGCATTTATACTCTTACCCCTCAATCATACTCATAACCTAGCTCAACCGGCTATCATACATAACATAAGAACTACCGGCTTATCATACATAACATAAGCACTACCGGCTTATCATACATAACCTAGGCAAGTTAAGAAATCCCCTAACTTCTTATTAGCTTGTTCATATACACTTTCATTTTAGTTTACTTAAGGCACTAACATGTCATTATAAAATCCGGGAATTTAACCCAACGTACTACGTGCCTCTACTCCTTTAAATGATTCTCTTTCAAATAAAACTTCCAAGATACTAATAACCGTAGTATCAAGTCATATCTACTTTTCAAGACAAGTCACAATACTTTTTAGAAATACATTTATAGGCTTCTAAATCAAGTGACTTCTTTCTTTAAAACCTTAAGCAATTGGTACCTTTAAAACAATTTGCCCTTCTTTATTTCAAATCATTTCTTTGCGTACATTACTGAAGAAAACCATTCTTTTAATCTTCCATAAAGTTGTTATAACCAACTTCCCATAAAGCCGTTATAACTCTTTATGTCTTAGACAAATTCATTCCTTTTATAACCAAGAGACTTATACTTTCAAATCAAATCACATAGCTTTCAAAATACTTCAAGTCTCTTAACTTTTAAGTAAACAAGTTTCTTAACTTAGAATGGCAGGAAATCAATACTTTCTAAATCAAGTATTCTATGCTTTTAAATCAATTCATTTCTTCCTTTAAGAATCAAGTCCCATAACTTGAAAAAAATAAAGTCTCTTAACCTTTTAAGAATTTGAGGTTCATAGTCTTAAAACCTCATACGTAAATTCTTATAAATTAGGCAACATATGCCTTATATGTGTGAATAGGTTATACTTGTTTATAATGATCTCATTAAAGCAGCCATGATCTAGAAAATGTAATACAATTTTGTTTTATCTTAGCTTCTATGCAGATGGAGAATTCTACTTGTTTTAATATAATTTATTGTCATTACATTTTCCTTTATTAACGCTGCAATGGCTTGTTCGATACTTATTCTCATTCGTGCCGTAAATTAGCCAAGTCAACTTGGCTCCAAATATCTCCTAACGACTCTTACCAACATCCCCCATAAGACTTGGTAAGAACTTAAGATAACTCAGACATAACCTTTACATAGAGTATATCAACATACATATTTCTTAACTTCTAAGAGTAGAAGGAAACATGAAATAATACCACATGTACATTCCATACATAGAATCATGTCAAAAGAAGGAAGAGGTTCACATACCTCGCGACGATTATCGACAAATAGCAAAATGCTCCAAAGTACTTCAACCCTGATAGCTATTCCATCCTTCAAGTAGAATACGCTATACTTATTACTTCCACCTATAATGGCCATAATATGTCTGTTAACCTCTATCTTCAAACGTAGAATATTCTAAGTGCAAAGTCACTAAATTCTACGGAAAATCGGACAACACTTCCTTTGTTTCTACATACTTTGCCACCTTTTTCAAGGCCGAATTCAATAACCAAACACGCCACATTTAAGGCTCAACATTGTAGTTAACAAAAGGAGATTACACGCCTACAAGACGTGTAAAATTCCGCCCCACAATTGATATCAAACTAGTCCACAATACAATGCCATTTTCGGCCAAAAGGTGCAACAACTTATCAACCTTTCCAATTCCTTTTCAATCCAAGTTCTTAGGTCTAACATGTTATATAGTCATAAACAACTTAACAATTATAATTCCTTCTTTATATAACATGTGACGACTTAAACTAATAATCCAATTGAATTGAAATCTCAAGGGCTAAACATGCTAGTTTTCGGATTAGGGTTCCAATAGCCAATACACTTATCAAATTTCATATTAAATACTTCATTCTTGCTAATATCCATAGCTACAACAACAAGTAATCTTACTTACTAAAACGACAAGATTGATACCTTTATAAGCCCTTATAAATTCCAAGATTCAAAGTCGCTCCTTAGCAATTCTTAGCTCCTTTCCTTATGTTCCAATCAGCTCCAAGAACTCCTTAGAAGCTCTTGAAGAACTCTTCTTCAAGTTCCATCTTCAAAGTTGAAGAACACCTTAGGGTTTCTGTCACGACCCGAACCCGGGCCCGTGACTAGTGCCTTACCCGGGCACCCAAGTAGACCTACATCAGAGTAACCAGCGGAATATAAAACAAGACATGAAACAATATGAAGTGAGAAACAATTTATCTGAGAAAAGTCATCACATATATATATAAAAGCTTGAATAGCTACATCCCTTTTACAAACTCGCCCACAACAAGATTACATGCACTTAAGAATGTTATAACAACAACGACGGATGCCGCACCATACCCCGAATGTAAGTACTACAACAACAGAGGACTATACCAAAGATAAGCCTCCGAGAAACGGAGCTTCCCAAAACGCTGAATCGTGATCCTATGGCGAGGATCGACGATCGCGTACCTCTACCGCGGATGAACGCAGCCCGGGCGAGGTCGATAACAGTACCAAGTATGAAATCGAAATATCAGAATGAAATCATAATAGTCTATAAACAATGTACATATATGATAACTAATTTACGATACACAATATGTAGCAAATATGTCAAGTCGGTGACTCACGCCTCTTAAAGTCATCACTCGAATATAACCACGGGTCTCATGCCCACAATATCAATCATGCGCCGTGGAATTCCTTCCTCACCGCTGCGATCCATGATATAAAAGCACCAAGTAATACATATGAACACCATGTCCCACCTGTGTCATAATAAAACTGTACGGGGTAAGTATGAAGGCATAGCCGACTACTAAAACCCACAGTACCAACAATGCTATAAAACTGTATCACGAGGTCTTTCTAGACCGCGCCACATGATCGGCCGCCCCTCGCCTCGCAGATCAATGTGCGCGTCAAATCCTGGAACTCACCGCGACTCGCGATAGCCACCTAGGCCCGCATGAGGTATTCCCGCGTCGAGGGTAGCTACCTCGGCATCATCCTCGACTCTCGAGTCCGCGTGGCCACATGTACCGCGTGAGGTATTCCCCGACACTAACACGAACTCTCGTAGCTCGCATAGGTCCCCGACCCGCATGAGGCATCCTCGCATCGGGCGACTTAACCCCGGTATAACATGTCAAGAGGTGAGTGGTACAATACTAACATAACGGCTTATCATTAAACAACATAAGCACAACAAGGGAAACCCCTTACACAAACATCACAAGACACTAACACACGTAGCATCCTAACATGTTTACTTATCAAACCATCTTACTACACTTTCCAGAAATCAATACAAGACTTTCATAAACAAATAAGTAAACCGTTCCTTCTATCTTCCTTAAGTCGTTATACCTAACTTCCCATAAAGCTAGTATAACACTTAAGCTTTTGAAACCAAGTATTTCTTTTCTTTCAAAAATGGTTAATAACTCTTTTGAAATACTTTAAGATTCTTATTATTTAAAACTCAAGTCAAAAGACAGCAAAGTAAAACCAAAATAATTTCCATACCTTCTTTTAAAACAAAGGCACTTTTCCTTTAAAAGTCAAGTAGCAATATATTTTTAAACCAAGTGTCTTACTCTTTTAAAAACAAGTAACCTATCAAGTTACTTCTCCTTTCCCAAAATCAAGTTGTTTATAAGTCAAGTTATCATTTTAAATCCAATGATAAAACCATTCTTATTTTCGAAATCAAGATAACTTTATTCTTTAAAAGACCGCACACCCATTACTCATGTTATACCCCGTATTTCCAGAGTATGTACGTGAGGACGTACGTAGAAAAGTTTGAGCCTTAAAGTAGGCAATGGCCGAAAATTTTGTTCACAAGTACCGAAAAGAATCGTTTTTCGACGAAACGTTTTGCAAGACTTGCGAAGGGAAAATTCCGGCTATGTCATTTATAATTTTTGCGGATTTTTCCGAGAGACGAAATATTTTGGACCAACACGAGGGCGACACTTGTCACCCACTAATTGGTGGACTTGAGGGCGTCAATTTGGACGATTGGAACATGGGAGTTGGTAGGATATTTTGTGTGGTAGTTGGATAAGGTGGGACCCACACACACTTGTCCAAATCTTGACCTTACACTTGCCTACCACTTGGCTTGATCTTGGCCCTTGGTTGTCCTATAAATACCCCCCCCCCCCCTTTGTGAAGACTTATTCATCCACAAAATCCCTAAGTCTTGAAATCCCTTCCCCCCCCCCCCCTCTCTTGAGAGCTCTAACCGAGAGCACCCCTCCCTCTTTGAGTAGGCCCTTGGCCGAGGGGTACACCCCCCCTCCTAGTGGCCTTAGCCGAGAGTACCCACCCTCTTGTGAGTTGTCTCGTAAAATACTACCCCCCCTCTTGGTAGAAATACTCTCCAAGTATAGTTACTATTCCAAAATACCTTGGCCAATATACCTTGTAGTATTCCAAGGTTACACTTATACTAAAAGCCCAGAAATACTATTATACTTCCCTTCAGTCACAAAAATGAAACCCTAAGGAAAATCTCCATAGTTGGTTGGAGTATTAAGAAGAAGTTGCGTAGAACTTCTAAGGGTTGTTTGAGCGGTCGAGCACCGGAGTAGGAGCTAAACGTTGCTCAGGATCGACATTAAACTTGGATAATTTTGGGCTTATCGAGGTAAATACTCTTGACCTTCTATTGTAATTGGAAATTACATACTATAATTGTATAAATGAATATAAGATTCATAGAAGAGAATTGAACTGTAATAGAAGGATATTACAGAATAGACTTGAACTGGAATCACATCAGAAGATTATTAATGTAGAAGTTGATAGACCTATATAACCTTTATAGGTTGAATGTTCTGCGAGTAGCATGTACTAGTTGAAAGGTGGACGAGGCTAGCCGGGTTATAGCCGTGGAGCGTTTTGCTAATAGTCGATAATCGTCGCGAGGTATGTGATCCTTCCTATCCTCTTGAGCATGATATTTTAAAAGAATATATATATAGTACGGTAGACGTACGTGTGTTAACTGAACGTAGTTGTACGACAATGTCTTTTGACTTAAGCCTGAATAATAAGAATCTTGAAGTATTTCAAAAGAATTAAGAAACCTTTTTGAAAGAAGAGTAATACTTGGTTTTAAAAGCTTAAGAGTTATACTAGCTTTATGGGAAGTTAGGTATAACGACTTAAGAGAGATAAAAGGAATGGTTTATTAATTTTAGAAGTTAAGAGACTTGATCTTAAAAGATAAGAGACTTGACTTAAGTAATTAATATGAGTTTTTGTGTGGAACCTCATTCATGAGTACTGAGTACTTGGTTTGTAAAAGGAATAATGTTTCTTGATTTTGAAATGAGAATAAGTATCGAACGAACCACAAAGAGCGCTAATAAAGGGAAATGTATTGACTAATAAAGTATTACTAAAACCAGAGAAACCTCCATCCGCATAGAAGCTAAGATGAGACAAAATGATATTACATTTCCTAGATCATGGTCGCTTAAATAAGATTGATTATGAACAAGAATAACCTACTCACATATAAGGCATATGTATCTCAAATTGTTTTAAAGGAGAATTATATCATTAAGTGATTAAAACTATGAACTACGAAACCTTTCGAAAATGAGAAACTTAAGCATTTGAAATTAGGCAAACTTGAACGTTTGGAAAATTATGTTGTTACTTGATTTACAAAGGGAAGTGTTTTGGTTTACTTAAAAGGATAGTCACTCTATTTTTATACTACGGGTATTGTGTGACTTTTTGAAAGAAACGGACCTTTTAAAAGAGTTAATGTATGAAGTACTTTGGGGATAAAAACCCGAAATTTTTAACATAAAGTAGAAAGTACCTTGTGTGAATAACTTGATTGTGTTGGTTTGTGATAGCCTTGTAATACTTTCTTGTTGATTTGATAAGTAAACATGTTAGGATGCTACGTGTGTTAGTATCCGTGATGTTTGTGTAAAGGGTTCCCTTTGTTGTGCTTATGTTGTTTAACGATAAGTTCGTTATGTTATTATATCACATACCCTCGACTTGTTATACCGAGGCTCACACCCGATGCGGTCTATACGGCCTATGCGGTCTGCGTGACTATGCGAGTCGCGGAGTTCCGTGGTTGATCATTCCGGTGTTTTATCCCGACGGGGATGCCCTATACGGCCGCGTGTGACTACGCGTCTATGAGACTATGCGGATCGCGGAGTCCAGAGGTACCGGGTTAGCTACCCCGACGCGAGGAATACCTCACGCCGGTCTACGCATGTGACCTATGCGGATGCGGAGTCCGAGGTTAGGCATGCATAATGATACTATGGGCGATGGCCTTGCTTCGATCATTCGCGCCTAGAAAGACTCATTACAATTTACCTATTATTGCTCTTGTTTGTGATATGGCAATATGTGCAAATTGAACTAATTGTATTTGCAAATGGTTTTAAATACTTTGATTTTACTTGATTTTACGCTTCACATACTTGGTACTGTTATCGACCTCCTTCGGGCCGTTCATGCCGCAGTAGAGGTACACTAGTCGTTGATCCTCGCCGTAGGTCACGCTCAGCTTGGGAAGCTCCGTTTCTCCGGGCGCTTATCACGTATAGTCCCCGCCGCCAGAGTACTACATTCGTGGTATGGCGGCCCCGCCCCGCCATTGTTGTCATATCATTCTTAGAGGTCTGAACACTGCTTGTGGCGAGTTGTAAAAGGGATGTAATCGTTTAGTTGTTATATATATTTATGCCGAAAGACAAGTTTTCGGATGAATCGTTTCATATTTCATATTATGTCATGTCTTGTTTTATATTCCACGACACTGATGTATGTCTACTGGGTGCCCTGCAGGCACGACCACGCCCGGTTCGGGTCGTGACAAAAGTGGTATCAGAGCAGTTAATCCTCGGAAAGTGTCTACAGACCGTATCTAGTAGAGTCTTGATTATCGGTGTGTTGTGCACCACACCAATAATCAGGAGGCTATAGGATATTTAGGATTGGTTTCCATTCTTCTCACTCTGAGATCGTGCCTTAGAGCTGTGTTATAAGTTGGACCCCTCTAACGTATTTCTTTCCCGTACCTGTTATGCCTCCGCGTAAGGCAACCCGGGCCCAGAAGGGCAAGGCAGCCGAGGGAGCTGCGAGTAGAGTACAGAGGGTTACGAGGGCACAGGCCCAACCATCACCTGGGGTGGTGCTTCATTCGGGGAGTTCTGCGACGCCACATTTCAAAGAGTTTAGCACGGCAGCAGCCTACTGCGCCATGATGTATGAGCCTTCGCCCAATGACCGAACAAAGATTATGTATTAAAAGAAATGGACCTGTTACTAGCTAGGATTTTAGCAACCAGAGAATATAGAGTGCACCGATATATCACGGGTCTTGATGACTATCTAAAGAAAGGATGTGCAAGAGTAGCTCTTCAGTCAGGCTTGAGCATGGCCTGTGTACGGGCTTATGCGCAGCAGGCCGAGAGACGTAGGGATCGACGGGTTAATCAAGATCAGCAGAAGAGGGCCAGAACAGCAGGGTCCTTTGGTAACTTTCGAGGCGAACCGCCTCAGCAGCAGATTAGATATGCACCTCCACCAGTGCAGAGTGGTCCTCCACAGGGTTCAGGACGTTCGGGGTATGCAGGAGTTGGTCAAGGCTCCGTGGCTTCGTGCACGATACACGTAGTCCACCACCGGATTCGATTTCTCGGTGTTCACAGGGTGACAGGCGTCATCCCGGGGAATGTCATCTTTTGTTGATACTTGTTTTACCTGCGGCCGTCATGGCCATGTGTTGAAAGGATGTCCTAGTAGGAGGGATGCAAGTAGGAGGACTCAGCCTACCAGATCAGTTGCGGATTCAGTAGTTCGGAGAGAAAGGGGTGTTAGCCAGAGGAGGCCACCCCACCTTGGTGTGGCTGTTGTGGTAAGTGTCATTGTGGGGGAGTGTCGTACTTCTTCGACAGCTTGTTTTGCTATGCGCCCAGCCGGGCAGGATTGATTGGAACGACAGAGGGTAGTGAAGCAGTAGATACAGGTGTATCCTTAACCCTCTAGAGATTGTATATGTCATAAGATAAGTATATCTTAAGTGTTACGTTCAGTTAACATTGTGTAAATTGTGATTAGAAATCATGGTTAGTTAACCAGGTAAGTTTGGGGGATAGAGGAAGTGTGAGCCTTAGAGTTTTATACGTTGAGACCTTAGAGGCGAGGCCATCTCGAGTAAAAGAGGTATTTTATGTTTGACCCTTATCAGAGTGCATAGTACACGTGAGATGTGTTTGTGTGATAAATCTCTGAGTGGTATGAAATGAAAGAGGGTAGTTGAGCTAAGAAGATCACTAGGTTTTTCGTGACTTGATTAGTGAGATTGTTCCGGATCGGGGAACAAGAGTTTTTGCGCGATAGCGGGTCGGGTTGAGGACCAATCGCGGGTCAACCCGCGGCCTGTTTTGTGGTGGGGTTAGTTTGTGGTGGTCCCGCTGGGGGATAGGGTCTCTGCTGGGGCCGGCGGCGTCATGGAACTCGCCGTCTGAGGTATAGACTGGGCCTGAGCCCTCGTGACTCTAGGTGTCCCACTAGCAGCTCCCTCGGCTGCCTTGCCCTTCTGGGCCCGGGTTGCCTTACGTGGAGGCATAACTGTTACAGAAAAAGGAATACGTTAGAGGGGTCCAACTTATAGCACAGCTCTAAAGCACGATCTCAGAGTGAGAAGAATGGAAACCAATCCTAAATATCCTATAGCCTCCTGATTATTGGTGTGGTGCACAACACACCGATAATCAAGACTCTACTAGATACGGTCTGTAGACACTTTCCGAGGATTAATCGCTCGATACCACTTTTGTCACGACTGCCCGGTTCGCGGATCGTGCCTTACCCGGGCACCCAAGTAGTCATACATCAGAGTAATCAGCGGAATATAAAAACAAGACATGAAACAGTTGTAAAATGAGACACAGTTTAACTGATGAAAAGCTTGCCTTTCGGCATATATATATATAAATAACCCAAGTTTTGCAGTTACATCCCAACTGTACACTAGGACTACAGACCTCTAAGGAAGTAAACAACTATGGCGGGACAGGGCCCCGCCATACCGTGAATGTACAAAACTATCTACAATACAGGGAGATCATACCAAACAAGAGAGCCTCCGAGAAGATGGAGCTCCCGACACCAACGTAGAGATCCTAATGATGTGGATCTAGCACTGCCGCCTTACCGCGGCATGAACGCAGCCCCAAGGAGGTCAAGATAACAGTACTAAGTATGCCAAATCAGAAAGTACTTAAATGAAAACATATCATTTTTAAAATCGGTTTACATATATGTATGAAACAACCAAGGTAACCGCACATAAGCCACATCATAAACAAGAGCAACAATAGGTAAATCAGAATGTGTCTTTTCTAGGTCGCGAATGATCGAGCAGGCCAATTGCCCGTAGTATCATTAAGCAAGCCTAATCTCGACTCTCAGTAGTCCGCATAGGCCACTCACGTGAGCTGCGTAGGGCATAACCCCGCATCGAGGTAGCTACTCTCGGCGTCGCCCCGACTCGTAGTCCGCACGGCCACATAGACCGCATGAGGTATAACCCCGCACACTAACACGAACTCGCAGCCGCATAGGTCACACTGCACCGCATGAGGTGTCCTCGCATCATAGTCACACTGCATCGCACGAGGTATACCCCAGACGGAGGCGCAACCCCTGTGATTTGTCAAGAGGTGAATGATATAATACTAACATAAACTTATCGTTAAACACATAAGCACAACAAGAATACCCTTTTATACAAACGTTACAAGACACTAACACACATAACATCATATCATGTCTACTTATCAAACCATTTTATTATTCTTTCCATAAATCAATGTAAGTCTGTTATAAACACATAAGTGAACTGTTCCTTTTATCATTCTTAAGTTGTTATACCTAACTTCCCATAAAGCTAGTATAACTCTTAAGCTTTCTGTTTAAAAACCAATTAGTTCTCTTCTGTTAAAAAAATGATTCAGTATTCTTTTGAAATGCTTTCAGATCCTTATTATTCAGGCTTAAGTCGCGAGACATTGCCGTAAGTATTATTCAGGCTTAAGTCGCGAGACATTGTCGTAAGTATTATTCAGGCTTAAGTCAAAGACATTGCCGTAGTTATTATTCAGTTAACACACGTACGTCTACCGTACTATATATATATTTAAAAATATCATGCTCAAGGGTATAGGAAGAATCACATACCTTCTCGGCGAAATCCACCTGCCAAGTCGAATATGTCGCGCGCAGAGAATCAGCCTATAACAGTAAAATACGTCTATCAACGTCTAGACTGTACTGTATAAAGCTTTAAGCAGAGGGTTCTCTATTCTATGGAAATTTGGGTAGCACTTCCCTACCCGGTAAGTTATACAGTCTACTGTAAAAACAGTCCTATATAAGTATAGTTTGATTATTCTTCTTTTTAAACCCTTCTACTGTGATAACAGTTCAATTCTATTCTGTAATAATCTTCTAAGTATTCAATACTTATATCTATACTTCTACTGTATGCATTTTCTAATACAAAAAGAGGGTTAGGATTATTTACCTCGGTAAGCCCAATAATATCCTAGATAAAAGTCGCGCCTGAGCAAGGTTTAGCTCCTAAGTTGTACGCTCCGGTAGCTCCAAGGACCCTTAGAAGTTCTTTCCAACTTCTACTAAGTACTAAGGGATTTGGGCTAGGGTATTTTGGGCATTATAACAATACTAGAAGGCAACTTTTCTACCAAGGGAGGGGGGTAGATTTCGGCTAGGCTAGGGGGAGGGGTTGCCTCGGCCAAGCTCACCAAAAGGGGGGGGGGAGGTGTGTTGGACGAAAAGGCTTAAGGGAGAGGAGAAGGATTTTCAAGACTTGGAAGGCTTGTTTGTGGATGAAGAACTCTTCATCACAAGAGGGGTATTTATAGGTCAAGGGATGGCCAACCAATGGCCAAGATTACGCCAAGTGCAAGGCAAGTGTAAGGTCAAGATTTGGGCAAGTGTACCTAGCCAACTTGCACACAAAATATCCTACCAACTACTTGACAAAATAGGCACTCCAATCGGCCTCAATGACGCCTCAAGTCCACCAATTGGAGGGTGACAAGTGTCGCCCTCCCGTTGGTCCAAAATGTTTCGTCACTCGGAAAAATCCGCAAAAATTAGAAATGGCATAGCCGGAATTTATCCTACGCGAGTCTTGTAAAACGTTTCGTCGGAAAACGATTCCTTGAGTGAGTTGTGCCAAAAAAAAACGTGCCATGCCTAAACTTTTAAGGCCAAACTTTCGTACGTACGCCCTCACGTACATACTCCGGAAATACGGGGTATAACATCGATCCTGAACAACGTTGAGCTCCTAATTTGCACGCTCCTATAGCTCCAAGAAACCCTTAGAAGTTTCTAAACAACTTCTACCTAAAACTTCAACCAACTATGAAGATTTTCCTTAGGGTTTCGTTTTGCGACTAATGGATATAAAGTAGTATTTCTGGGCTTTTAGTATAGAGGTAACTTTGGAATACTACAAGGGATTTAGGCTAAGGTATTTTGGCATAGTAACAATACTAGAAGACAACTTTTCTACCAAGGGGTATTTTGACAAGACAACTAGGAAGGGGAGGGTGCTTGGATGAAAGCTTCCAAAGGGGGCTTGACGAAGCTTTACCACAAAGGAAGGATTTTAAGACTTGGAAATTGTTTTGTGGATGAAGAAGTCTTGCACAAGAGGGGGGTAGTTATAGAACCACCAAGGGCCAAGATTAAAACAAATGGAGGGTGAAGATTTGGATCCATGTGAAGAGTGAGGGCTTCCAACCAAGTGTCCACCACAATGTTGGGACATATGTCCACTACACCTTCGGGACATATGTCCCCACAACAAAAGAGCCATGTGGCCTTCCACTAGGCACAAAAAAACGTCCTACCTACCCCCACTCACCCAAAGAAATATCTTCCAAGACTTGACCATTTGACCTTGTCCACTTGGCCAACATTTTCGTCAACCCATGCCAACTAAAGGGTGACACATGTCGCCTCCTATTAGTCCAAAATATTTTGTCTCGGAAAAATCCGTGTCGGTTAAAATATTAAAAACGTAGAATTTCCTTCACAAGGTTCGGAATCTTTTCCGTCGAAAGTTCACAATTTCATCCTTAACCTAATTAGGGCTTGAATATATTCGTACGTACGTCCTCGCATACATACTCTGGAAATACGGGGTATAACATTCTCCCCTCCTTAGAAACATTCGTCCCGAATGTTCCTTCTCAAGACAGATAACGATAAAGTTCCTCATAGCTTAACCAGTCTGCAAATGCCACACATGGCCACAGAATAACACACGCGCAAATACTTACATCCAAGTCCACGAGGAATTACCTCTAACATCACAAAAGCTCCCACCGTCAACCTGAACTCCAAGTGTCGACGCCGACTATCCGCACGACTTCTGTTGACTCTGAGCTCCCAATAACTTCTTCTGGATAAGCTCCACCTTATCCACACCCTATTGGATCAAGTTTGGACCAACTATCTGAACCTTGCCAACATCGAACCAATCGACCGGCAACCTACACTTCCGCCCATACAAGGCTTCATAAGGCGACATCCGAAATACTGAAATGGTAGCTATAATGATACTCACTCAACAAGAGGCACATAATCCTCGCTGCTACCCCTGAAATCAAAAACACCGGCCCGAGGGTGAATGCAATACTGAGACTCACCTGAGTTCCTAACCCTGCCTAGTAAGACCTCCATAAAAGAAATAGCCGCAAACTGGGCTTCACTGCCTGTCATAAAGTAAAAGTAGGAACCCCGTGCAGTCTTACAACCTTCCTGATATATAACATCTCGCATAACCCTCTGCCGAGTAAGCGATTATCGAAAGACAAGATGGGCTGACCTCATCGGCCCGACTACTGGTCGAACGCATCCACGAACTCGTACGATGGTTAACTAAACTTGGGTCTAACACCCTCGTGACCCTATCACTAAGCGGGACCACCACAATTTTTCCTTACTTCAAACCGGGCTGCAGGTTGACCCGCAATCTGGCCTCTACCCGACCCATTTATCGCGCCAAGCTCTTGTTTCCCGATCCGGAACAATCTCACCATCGAGTCACGAAAACCTAGTGGTCTTATTAGCTCAACTACCCTCTTACATTTCACACTACACAGAGACTTATCACACAAATATATCTCACGTATACTATGCACTCCGATAAGGGTCAAACATAAAAATAAATCTTTTACTCAAGATGGCCTCGCCTCTAAGGTCTCCACGTATAAAATTCTAAGGCTTACGATTTCCCTGTCCCCAATCTTACCCTTTTAACTAACCTTGTCTTTTAAACGCAATTAACACAATGCTATCTGAACATAACACTTAATCAAGATCATCATATCAAGCATACTAATCTCTAGAGGGGTAAGAATATACCTGTATTAACTGCCTCACTTTCCCTTCGTCGCTCTAATCATAATCCTGCCCTGCCGGGCGCATAGCTATAGAAGGCGATGAACCTGCCACTGACCCGGTAGGCTGCGTCATTTTGCATGTACCCCTCCTATAAGGACAGTCTCTCGTCACATGGCCCTGACGGCCGCAGGTGAAACAAGCACCAGTAAAAAGACGACATTCCCGAGATGACGCCGCCCACATCTTGCACATCGAGGGGCATGAATCCTGCGGCTAGAACCCATGTATATCGCAAACCGAAGCCACTGGAGCCCCGACGAGCTCGAATACCGAACGTCACCAAGGCGCGGAGGACCACTCAGATTGGCGGAGGTGCATAACTAACTTTCTTCTTGGCGGTCGCCTCGAAAGTTGCCAAGGACCTGCTGTTACGTCTCTTCTGGCGATCTCGGTCATTCCGTCGACCCTCCGCTCACATCCAAATGCATAAGCTGCGTGCGGGCAATGTCATGCGGTGAAGAGCTACACCCGAGCAACTCTCTGCTAGATAATCGTCAAGTCCTGTAACATATCGGTGCACTCTATCCTCCATGTCGGCTACTAATGCGGGGACGTACCGAGCTAATGAGTCAAACTCCACATTGTACTCCCGAACCGTATGCCCGGTCTGCCTCAACGTCAGGAATCTGTCGTCCCAAGCCCTCTTCATCTGTGGAGGCAAGAAATGCCCCTGAGAACTCGTCCCATACGGCTGGCAGTGCATACTCTCCCCGGGACAGCTCCCACGAATCAAACGATCATTGCGGTATCACCACGGTGATGCGAACCTAAGACCACCGACTCGGTCTCAAGCCTTGATCATTCTCATGATCGCCCGTGAATCGCTTGATGAACTCCTGCGGATCGCCTCGGGCCTCGACCCATAAAACTCGGCGGGCTCTGACTCGGAAAATCCGTAGTCTCAAATATGCGATCTCGTGTGAACCACGGGTGCTCGAACTGCTGCGTCGGCCTATCCTCGTATGCCACGATCACGGCGATGGCGCCATCTCTTTGTACCCATCTCCTCTGCTCCGGTGTGGGCGGAGGTTCGGGTATTGTGGTCTTAGCGACCATCGCTGCGGCTCTAAACTTCTTTGAAATTTGTGGCGTCGCAAAACTCGCCATCCAAGTACTATCTCGGGTAATGGCCAGGGCTGCGCCTCGTACTCCTCAGTATCCTACTAGCGACTCCTCATTTGCCTTACCATCTGGGCGGGTTGCCTTGGCGGAGGCATAATCGTAAAAGCGAAATACGTCGGAGGGTCCAACTTATAATACAGCTCTAAGGCACTATCTCAGAATGAGAAGAATGGAAACCAATCCTAAATATCCTATAGCCTCCTGATTATTGGTGTGGTGCACAACACACCGATAATCAAGACTCTACTAGATACGGTATGTAGACACTTTCCGAGGATTAACTGCTCTGATACCACTTTTGTCACGACCCGATCCCGGGCCCGTGACTGGTGCCTTACCCGGGCACCCAAGTAGACATACATCAGAGTAATCAGCGGAATATAAAAACAAGACATGAAATAATTATAGAATGAGAACAGTTTATCGAGAGAAGATTGCCTTTCGGCATGTATATATACATAAAACTTGAACCCGAACAGTTACATCTCTTTTACAACTCTTCCCACAACAGTACTACAGACCTCTAAGATTTTTACAACAACTATGACGGGACAGGGCCCCGCCATACCCCTGAATATACAAGAACTTACAAACTCGGGGAAAACATACCAAAAGATAAGCCTCCGGAGAAAATGGAGCTTTCCAATACGCTGAACTGTGATCCTAAGAGTGAGGATCAACCGATGTATCTCTACCTGCGGCATGAACGCAGCCCCCCGAAGGAGGTCGATCTGCAGTACAGTATGTGAAATCGAAATCAGAAACGAAATCATAATAGTCTAAAATAAAATAGGAGACATGTATGATAACAAACTACAGTTCACAACATAAGCGATCATGTCAAGTCGAGGACTCACGCCTCAAGTCATCCTCATGCGTGGAACTCCTTCCGCCAGCTGGCGATCTAGGTATAAATTGTGTGATACGTATAGCATGTCTCGGCCCATCCCATGGGACTCGAGGTGGAATCGCATGGTCACATTCCCTGTCCATCTCATGGACTCGGTGCCAGATCGTATGGAATACATTCCCGGTCCATCTCATGGACTCGGTATCAAATCGGGTGGAATACATTCCCGGTCCATCCCATGGACTCGGTATCAAAACGTGTGGAATACATTCCCGGTCCATCTCATGGGCTCGGTATCAAATCGGGTGGAATACATTCCTGGTCCATCCCATGGACTCGGTATCAAAACGTGTGGAATACATTCCCGGTCCATCCCATGGACTCGGTATCAAATCGAGTGGAATACATTCCCGGTCCATCCCATGGACTCGATATCAAAACGTGTGGAATACATTCCCGGTCCACCCCATGGACTCGGTGTCAAATTGGCCATAACATTTAAATTCTCTTTTAAGACAGATTAAGATAATACCATACTTTTCTTTTAAATCACAAACACTTTCCCTTTTTTTTTTAAATCAAGTAACAACATTCTTTTCCAAAAGTTCAAGTTGCCTAATTTCAAATACTCAAGTCTTTTATTTTCGAAAGATTTCATAGTTCATGGTCTTAATCAAATAACGTAATCTCTTTTTAAAACAATTGAGTAACATATGCCTTATGTGTGAGTAGTTATTCTTGTTTATAACAATCTTATTAAAGCAGCCATGATCTAGAAAATGTAATACAATTTTGTCTTATCTTAGCTTACATGCGGATGGAGGTTTCTCTTGGTTTTAATATAGTTAATTAGTCAATACATTTTCCTTTATTAGCCGCAGATGGTTTGTTCGATACTTATTCTCATTTCCGAAATCAGTAAAACATTATTTTTAAAAGCCAAGTACTCATTACTCACGAATGAGGTTTCACAACTTTTTAACAAAATTCATGGCCCTTAACATTTCATAAAACGTCATTTATAAGTTAAGTCTCTTATCTTTTAAGATCAAGTCTCTTAACTTCTAAAATCAATAAACCATTCTTTTACCTACATAAAGTCGTTATAACTAACTTCCCATAAAGCTATTATAACACCTTATGTTTTAAACCAACCAAAACTCATTTAGCACATGTACGTCTACCGTACTACATAGTTCACAACAATCATGCTAGAAAAGATAGGAAGAGGTTCACATACCTCGCGACGATTATCGACAAATAGCAAAACGCTCCACCGTACTATAACCCTGCTAGCCTTGTCCACCCTTCAAGTAGAACACGCTACTCGCAGAACTTCAACCTATAATGGCCATATACGTCTATCAACGTCTAGACTACTCTGTAGAATATTCTAAGCAGAAGGTTCTCTATTCTACATGGAAATTTGGCGCATTTCCCTACCAATCAACTACAAGTCTCATAAATACAATCTATGTAAGTCAGATTCAATACTCTTCTCTTATACCATCCTTCTATATATCTTATACTCATTTCTATACTACTACAGTATGTAATTTCCAATTACAATAGAAGGACAAAGATATTTACCTCGATAAGCCCAAAGTTATCCAAGTTTTAAATGTCGATCCTGAACAACGTTGAGCTCCTAATTTGCACGCTCCGATAGCTCCAAGAAACCCTTAGAAGTTTCTAAACAACTTCTACCTAAAACTTCAACCAACTATGAAGATTTTCCTTAGGGTTTCGTTTTGCGACTAATGGATATAAAGTAGTATTTCTGGGCTTTTAGTATAGAGGTAACTTTGGAATACTACAAGGGATTTAGGCTAAGGTATTTTGGCATAGTAACAATACTAGAAGACAACTTTTCTACCAAGGGGTATTTTGTGAGACAACTAGGAAGGAGGGGAGAGGGTGCTTGGACAGCTTCCAAATGGGGGCTTGGGCCAGCTTTACCATGAAGGGAAGGATTTTAAGACTTGGAAATTGTTTTGTGGATGAAGAAGTCTTGCACAAGAGGGGGTATTTATAGAACCACCAAGGGCCAAGATTAAAACAAATGGAGGGTGAAGATTTGGATCCATGTGAAGAGTGAGGTCTTCCAACCAAGTTTCCACCACAATGTTGGGACATATGTCCACCACAACCTTGGGACATATGTCCCCCACAACAAAGAGCCATGTGGCCTTCCACTAGGCACAAAAAAAACCTCCCAACCAACCCCCACACACCCAAAGAAATATATTACAAGACTTGACCATTTGACCTTGTCCACTGGCAACATTTTCGTCCAACCCGTACGACTAAGGGTGACACATGTCGCCCTCCTATTGGTCCAAAATATTTCGTCTCTCGGAAAAATCCGTAATCGGTTAAAATATTAAAAACGTAGAATTTCCTTCATAAGGTTCGGAATCTTTTCCGTCGAAAGTTCACAATTTCATCCTTAACCTAATTAGGGCTTGAATATATTCGTACGTACGTCCTCGCATACATACTCTGGAAATACGGGGTATAACATTTTCTAAGTGTAAAATAGCTTTGTCTTGCTACTAGTATGTTTATATAACACATTGGAGGGTCTAGATTATAACACATGTTAGATTTGGATGGAAGAGATCAAGCCAAGTGGCCCTTGGACTTAGTCAACAATATCAAGCTCTTTAATTAGCAAGACTTGGTCTTCAATCATGGTCAATGACCATACTACCCTTGCATAATTTCGTCCAAGACCATGTGGGGGGGGTGCCACGTGTCGCCCTCCCATTCGTCCATAAAATTCTGCAACCCTCGTGGGTCCCACAAAATGTAAAATTCCTCGGGTGGGCCCCACACGACCAAATCCGTAAAAATAAATTTCCATAATGAAAATACATTCCATAATCCCCAATTAATGCATTTTGAGAACCAAATTCTCCTCAACGAACATTTTTTCCTTTCCGACGTTCGGAAGATTTTCCGTCGGAAAAACAATTCTTCCTTTCGTACTAATTTCAAGTCTTGTGTTCCTTACGTACATTCTCTTAAACATGTCCTGGACTTACGGGGTGTAACAGATACCCTTACAAATATCCTTAGGAACCTTGGTTTAAAGTATTGTGAATTGTGGACAACAAACAAAAATTTTGCTCCTTCAAAGTGCCCCTAACCCGAGAGCTCTTCAACAAGACAAAATTTTCTCTAAATTTTTCTAAGTGTAAAAAGCCTTGTCTTGCTACTTAGTGAGATTATATAACAACATGGAGGGTCTATATTAGATAAAATGTGTGTCTTGGATGCATTTCAGTTAAAAGATCAAGTCAAGTGGCTCTTTGACTTAGTCAAATAAATCAAGCTCTATCTTTGCAAGACTTGTTCATCTTTACTTTGGTCAAATGACCTTTCTACCCTTGGTCCATTCGACCAAGACCATCCAAGGGCGGTGATACGTGTCACCCTCCCATTCGTCGCAATAATTCGTTTCCCGACATTTCCATAATTCCGATAAATTTTTACTAGTCTCAAATCTTAACGTTTTTAAGTTCTTATGTATGTTCCTATAAACATGTCCTGAAATTACGGGGTGTAACAGTCATAAATGAATTTGGCTTCATTATAGTACATAAAAGAAGTGACTAGAGTATAAAGAGTGTAAGTCACTTAATTTGAAGAATATGTAACTTGATGTTGCAAGGCTAGGGCCTTGGGATTTTATGAAAAAGGTAAAGAACGTGCGGCGGACGTACGTAGTAATTTGGCTTGCTTAAATGAGAATTATTCTATTTGTGCCTTGATAGTACTTTGGCTTGCTTAAATGAGAATTATTCTATTTGTGCCTTGATAGTACTTTGGCTTGCTTAAATGAGAATTATTCTATTTGTGCCTTGATAGTACTTTGGATTGCTTGAATGAGAATTATTCTATTTGTGCCTTGATAGTACTTTGACTTGCTTAAATGAGAATTATTCTTGTTATACCCCGTATTTCCAGAGTATGTACGTAAGGACGTACGTAGAAAAGTTTGGGCTTTTAAAGTGGCTTGGCCGAATTATTTTGTGCACAACACCCGGTTGGAGTCGTTTTTCGACGAAACGTTTCCACAGCTTTCGTAGGGAAAATTCCGGCTATGTCATTTTTAATTTTTGCGGATTTTTCCGAGAGACGAAACATTTTGGACCAACAAGAGGGCGACACTTGCCACCCTCTCATTGGAGCACGTTGTGGGCGGTACAAGTGGGACGAATTGGCCTTGTTTGGTCAAGGGGTTGGTAGGATATTTTTGTGGTAGATGGATAAGGTGCACTTGGCAAGATCTTGGCCCTACACTTGCCTTGCACTTGGCAAGATCTTGGCCATTGGTTGGCCTTGGCTTGTCTATAAATACCCACACTTTGGAAGACTTCTTCATTCATTCCTAAATTTCCTAAAGTGTTAAAATCCTCCCTCCTTGTGTGGTGTTTCATCAACACCCTCCCCTTTGAGAAGGCCACTTTGGCGAGAGTCCTCCCCCACGGCCGAGTACCCACAGTGGGGTAGGCGAGTATACACCACTTGTGGTGTTGTCTCGTATAAATACCCCCTCTTGGTAGAAATACTCTCAAAGTATTGTTATAATGCCCAAATTACCTTAGCCGTATACCTTGTAGTATTCTAAGGTTATACCTATACGAAAAGCCCCGTAATACTATTATACTTCCCGTCAGTCACCAAACCGAAACCCTAAGGAAATATCTCCATGGTTAGTTGGAGTAGTATGTAGAAGTTGGTTAGAACTTCTAAGGGTAGTTTGGAGCGGGTTGGAGCGCACTGAGTTGGAGCTAAACGTTGCCCAGGATCGACTTTATACTTGGATAATTATGGGCTTATCGAGGTAAATATCTTGTCCCTCTATTGTAATTGGAAATTACATGATTGTTAGACTATATAGTTGAAGTATACTATATATAGAACTGAACGTTGTTATCGGATGTCTTTGGACTTAAGCCCGAATAATAAGAAACCTTTTCAAAGAAGAGAACTGTAATTACATAGGGGCGTATTCTGATGGACTTGTGTAGCATTCTTGTGTAGTAGAATCGTACGTCCGGTTAGGCGTGCAAACCCCGGTTGGCTTGATGGCGGCCTCGATAGAGGAGGAGATTTCTGTTGTTGCGGGGAGAGTCTTTGCCGAATTTTCAGTAGAATGTTCTACGAAGAGATCTAAATGTTAATAAGCGCCTTGTGGCCTTATAGGTGGAAGTACTATGCATGGCGCGATCTACTTGGCTTAAGGAGTAGCCGACGGTTTGAGGTACTTGGAGCGTTTTGCTATTAGTCGATACTCGTCGCAAGGTATGTGAACCTCTTCCTACCTTTTCTAGCATGATATGTGTATAACTATGTAGTACGGTAGACGTACATGTGTTAAACGTATTTGATTGGTTTGAAACATAAAGTGTTATAACGGCTTTATGGGAAGTTGGTTATAACAGCTTTATGTAAGTAAGAAAATGCTTTGTGGTTTTTAAAGGGTAACTGATTTGACTTATAACTGACTTGATGTGTAATAATAAAGAATCTTGAAGTATTTCAAAAGAATGTTGAATCATTTTTAACAGAAGAATAATACTTGGTTTTGAAAACATAAGAGTTATACTAGCTTTATGGGAAGTTAGGTATAACGTCTTAAGAATGGTAAAATGAATGGTTTATTGATTTTTAAAAGTTAAGAGACTTGATCTTAAAAGATAAGAGACTTGACTTGAATGAATTAATATGAGTTTTGTGTGAAACCTCATTCGTGAGTAATGAGTATTTGGTTTTTTTTTAAAAGGAATAATGTTTTACTGATTCGGAAATCAGAATGTGTATCGACAAACCACTGCAGCGTTAATAAAGGAAAATGTATTGAATAAATGAAGTATTATATTTAAACCAGTAGAAACCTCCATCTGCATAGAAGCTAAGATGAGACAAAATGATATTACATTTTCTAGATCATGGCTGCTTAATAAGATTGATTATAAACAAGAATAACCTACTCACGTATCAGACATATGTTTCTCAAATTGCTTTTAAGGGAGAATTATATCATTAAGTGATTAAAATTATGAACTACGAAACCTTTCGAAAATGAGAAACTTGAGTAATTGAAATTAGGCAAACTTGAAACATTTGGAAAAGAATGTTGTTACTTGATTTCTGAAGAGAAGTGTTTTGATTTACTTCAAAAGATAATCACTCTATTTTCATATACTACGGGTATTGTGTGACTTTGTAAGCGTAACGTATCTTTTAAAAGATAAAGTATGAAGTACTTTGGGAATAGATACAGGCACAGTTAATCATATATTAGAATGTACCTTGTGTGTATAACTTGATTGTGCTGGTTTGTGATAGCCTTGTAATACTTTCTTGTTGATTTGATAAGTAAACATGTTAGGATGCTACGTGTGTTAGTGTCTTGTAACGTTTGTGTAAGAGAGTATTCTTGTTGTGCTTATGTTGTTTAACGATAAGTTGTTATGTTAGTATAATATCACTCACCTCTTGACATATTACCGGGGGTTAAGCTGCCCTCCGATGCGGGGTAGACTCAGGCGGTCTGGGACCATGATTCGAGAATACCTCATGCGGGTCCAAGGGACCTATGCGGAGCTACGGAGTTCGAGGTTAGTGATGCGGGGTTATACCTCATGCGATGCATGTGGCCATGCGGACTACGAGTCGGGGCGATGCCGGAGTAGCAACCCTCGATGCGGGGTTACATACCCTATGCGGGCCTATATGAGTGGCCTATGCGGACTACGGGAGTCCAGGATTAGGCTTGCATGGTGATACTATGGGCAATTGGCCTGCGATCATTCGCGGCCTAGAAAAGACTGTTACGATTTACCTATTGTTGCTCTTGTTTATGATATGGCACTATGTGCGTTACCTTAGTTGTTTCATACATACTTGCAAAACTGATTTTAAAATGATATGTTTTCATTTAAGTACTTTCTGATTTCACATACTTGGTACTGTTATCTTGACCTCCTTGAAGTGCGTTAAATCTGCGAGTTGAAGGTACACGATCGTTGATCCTCGCTCTTAGGGTCACGATTCGGCGTTTGGGAAAGCTCCGTTTCTCGGAGGCTTATCTTGGTATAGTCCTGTTGTTGTAGGTGCTTACATTCGAAGTATGGCGAACACTGTCCGTCGTTGTTGTCATATCATTCGTAAGTGCTAGTCTTGTTGTGGCGGGGTTTGTAAAAAGGATTAAAGCATTCATTTTGAAAGAGTTGTTATTTATATATCTTGTGATAGCAGTTTTTGGTTAGCTTTGTCTTCTTATTGTCTTACATTGGTTTCATGTATGTGTTTTATGTTCATTGATTACTCGATGTTGTATCACTAGGGTGCGGGTAAGGCACGATCCACGGGCCGGTTGGTCGTGACAAAAGTGGTATCGAGCGATTAATCCTCGGAAAGTGTCTCTGAACCGTATCGATGAAGTCTTGATTATCGGTGTGTTGTGCACCACACCAATGTCGAGAGGCTATAGGATATTTAGGATTGGTTTCTATTCTTCTCACTCGAGATCGTGCCTTAGAGGCGTGTTGTAAGTTGGACCTCTAACGTATTTCTTTCCCTTACCGGTATGCCTCGCGTAGGCAACCCGGGCGGGAGGGCAAAGCGGCGAGGAGGCTGCGAGTAAATCTGAGAGGGTTACGAGGGCACAGCCCAATCATCACTGAGGTAGTGCTTCATTCGGGGAGTTCTGCGGCGTCACTGCTTGAGAGTTTAGCAATGGCGGCAGTTCCTACTGCGGCCATGACATTTGAACCTTCAGTTCCACGACCAGGGACAGAGAATATAGATTGGAAATTACATGATTGTTAGACTATATAGTTGAAGTATACTATATATAGAACTGAACGTTGTTATCGGCAATGTCTTTGGACTTAAGCCTGAATAATAAGAAACCTTTTCGAAAGAAGAGCGAACTGTAATTACATAGGGCGTATTATAGTAGACTTGTGTAGCATTCGTGTAGTAGAATCGTACGTCCGGTTAGGCGTGCAAACCCCACTGGTTGGCTTGATGGCGGCACCGATAGAGGAGAGATTTACGCTGTTTGTTGCGGGAGAGGAGAGTCTTTGAATTTTCGAGAATGTTCTCTGAAGAGATCTAAATGTTAATAAGCGCCTTGTGGCCTTATAGGTGGAAGTACTATGCGTGGCGCGATCTACTTGGCTTAGGAGTAGCCAAGCGGTTTGAGGTACTTGGGCGTTTTGCTATTAGTCGATACTAAATGCAAGGTATGTGAACCTCTTCCTACCTTTTCTAGCATGATATGTGTATAACTATGTAGTACGGTGAGCGTCACGTGTTAAACGTATTTGATTGGTTTGAAACATAAAGTGTTATAACGGCTTTATGGGAAGTTGGTTATAACAGCTTTATGTAAGTAAGAAAATGCTTTGTGGTTTTTAAAGGGTAACTGATTTGACTTATAACTGACTTGATGTGTAATAATAAAGAATCTTGAAGTATTTCAAAAGAATGTTGAATCATTTTTAACAGAAGAATAATACTTGGTTTTGAAAACATAAGAGTTATACTAGCTTTATGGGAAGTTAGGTATAACGTCTTAAGAATGGTAAAATGAATGGTTTATTGATTTTTAAAAGTTAAGAGACTTGATCTTAAAAGATAAGAGACTTGACTTGAATGAATTAATATGAGTTTTGTGTGAAACCTCATTCGTGAGTAATGAGTATTTGGTTTTTTTTTTAAAAGGAATAATGTTTCTTGATTCGAAATCGAATGTGTATCGACAAACCAACTGCGGCGTTAATAAAGGAAAATGTATTGAATAAATGAAGTATTATATTTAAACGAGAAACCTCCATCTGCATAGAAGCTAAGATGAGACAAAATGATATTACATTTCCTAGATCATGGCTGCTTAATAAGATTGATTATAAACAAGAATAACCTACTCACCTATCAGACATATGTTTCTCAAATTGCTTTTAAGGGAGAATTATATCATTAAGTGATTAAAATTATGAACTACGAAACCTTTCGAAAATGAGAAACTTGAGTAATTGAAATTAGGCAAACTTGAAACATTTGGAAAAGAATGTTGTTACTTGATTTTACGAAGAGAAGTGTTTTGATTTACTTCAAAAGATAATCACTCTATTTTCATATACTACGGGTATTGTGTGACTTTGTAAACGTAACGTATCTTTTAAAAGATAATGTATGAAGTACTTTGGGAATAGATACGACACAGTTAATCATATATTAGAATGTACCTTGTGTGTATAACTTGATTGTGCTGGTTTGTGATAGCCTTGTAATACTTTCTTGTTGATTTGATAAGTAAACATGTTAGGATGCTACGTGTGTTAGTGTCTTGTAACGTTTGTGTAAGAGAGTATTCTTGTTGTGCTTATGTTGTTTAACGATAAGCTGTTATGTTAGTATAATATCACTCGCTCTTGACATATTCAGGGGTTAAGGCGCCTCCGTCTGGGGTAGACTCGGCGATGCAGGACCGTGATTCGAGAATACCTCATGCGGGTCCAAAGGGACCTATGCGAGCTACGGAGTTCGTGTTAGTGATGCGGGGTTATACCTCATGCGGTCTATGTGGCCATGCGGACTACGAGTCCAGGACGATGCCGAGGAGTAGCTACCCTCGATGCGGGGTTACATACCCTATGCGGGCCTATATGAGTGGCCTATGCGGACTGCGGGAGTCCAGGATTAGGCTTGCATGGTGATACTATGGGCAATTGGCCCTGCTTCGATCATTCGCAGCCTAGAAAAGACTATTCTGATTTACCTATTATTGCTCTTGTTTATGATATGGCACTATGTGCGGTTACATTGGTTGTTTCATACATACTTGCAAAACTGATTTTAAAATGATATGTTTTCATTTAAGTACTTTACAGTTTCACATACTTGGTACCTGTTGTACTGACCTCCTTCGGGGGGCTGCGTTCATGCCGCAGGTTGAGGTACACCAGTCGTTGATCCTCGCTCTTAGGGTCACAGTTCAGCGTTTGGGAAAGCTCCGTTTCTCCGGAGGCTTATCTTGGTATAGTCCCCTGTTGTTGTAGGTGCTTACATTCGGGTATGGCCGAGACCTGTCCGTCGTTGTTATCATATCATTCGTAAGTATGTAATCTTGTTGTGGCGGGGTTTGTAAAAAGGATTAAACTGTTCATTTTGAAAGAGTTGTTATTTATATATCTACTGACTGTAACCGTTTTTGGTTAGTTTCTCTTCTTATTTCACTGTCTTCTTACATTGGTTTCATGTATGTGTTTTATGTTCCGCTGATTACTCTGATGTTGTATCACTAGGGTGCCCGGGGTAAGGCACCAGTCACGGGCCCGGGTTCGGGTCGTGACAATTCTATTTGTGCCTTGATAGTACTTTGGCTTGCTTAAATGAGAATTATTCTATTTGTGTCTTGCTAGTACTTCGGCTTGCTTAAATGGTAACCGTCTTGGTTTGTTAAAAAGGAAGGCATGGTATTGTCTTGGTTTGTTAAAAAGGAAGACATGGTATTGTCTTGGTTTGTTAAAAAGGAAGGCATGGTATTGTCTTGGTTGTGTAAAAAGGAAAGGCATGGTATTGTCTTGGTTTGTGTAAAAAGAAAAGGCATGGTATTGTCTTGGTTTGCTAAAATGATGGTTATTCATTTTATAAATAAGGTTCAAAGATAGTTTGCTTGCATATGGGTTGCTCATATAGACATTCGAGCAAGTGTCGTATTTCCACATCTCCGCGTCCCTCCATAAAGGGCCGGCAACATGGTTCAAGAGATATCATGGAGTAGCTCCCATGGTGTGAGTGGCACACACTCACGATGGGTCGGATAGACTCGGGCGGGTTCAATTCCCGGGATATAATCCATCGATTAGCTATCCGTGATGCGAGTATCATGTACCGATGCTCATTGCGGGTCCACATGACCTATGCGGGTGAAATAGTCCTATGATAGGTTGCATAATAATTCAGAGGGTGGATGACCACAGGCGCACGGCGCCCGTATTTTGAAACGGTAGTGATTTCATTAATGAAAGGGTGCAGTGTGTTCATGACTTAAAGTGGAACAGTTGGTCTCATTGTTAAAAACATAACTTAAAAGGTAAAGATGATTGCATTACTCTCATGTTTGCAAGGTGCAGTGTGCTGTTGTTTTGAGTTATCATACTTGTTTCCTGTTATATTTGGACTGTGTGATCTCCTTTACAGTACTTATTGTTTCATATACTTGGTACATTCTTGTCTTGACCCTTTCTTGAAGTGCGTTAAATCTGCGAGTTTAGGTCTTGATTCGGTGATCTGCAAGTGTAGAACCCTTGCTCAGAGTTTTTGGACATCTCCATTTGTTTGGGAGCTTATCATTTTGGTATAGATCCTTCAGTACAAGCTTTTGTACAGTTATGGGTACGGCGGGGCCTTGTCCCGTCATAGTTCAGTAAAACTCTTAGAGGTCTGTATTCATATGTGGGATTGGACTCGTGTACAGTGTAGTGCTTTTTTACTATATATATATATAGAAGCCTTGTCGGCTTTGCCTTTGCATGTTTGTTGATTTTTTTTTAAAAAAAAACGATTAGGTGTTATTTAGTTCCGCGGTTTACTTGTGTCATTTAGGTAGAAGGGTGCCCAGGTAGGGCACCGATCCAGCCCGGTTCGGTCGTGCAGAACACTCTGATTTCTCCACCCACTGGATTCCACCGTGAACACTCAGAAAAGTTCATGGGCACTAACTTCAAATGACTTGAAATAAAGAAGGGCAATTTGATTTAAAGGCATCAATTGCTTAAAGTCTTAAAGTAAGGGTCACTTGATTTAGAAGCCTAAAACTGTAATTCTAAAAGTGTAGTGACTTGTTTGAAATGTAGACAAGCCTTGATACTATGGGTGTTAGTATCTTGGGGTTTTATATGAAAATGAGTCTTTTGAAAAGAATGGAAGTACGTAGTACTTTGGGTTAAATTCCCGGATTTTTATGTGACACGAAAGTGCCTTGAGTTTATAAAATGAAATTCATTTTTGTATGATAATGAAAGTCTAAAGATTTTATGAACTTGCCTATGTGTTACACCTCGGAATTTCAGGATATGTTTATAAGAACGTACGTAAGAACTCAAAAATGTTAAGATTTGAGACGAGTAAAAATTTATCGGAATTTTGGAATTTGTCGGAAAACGAAATATTGCGACGAACGGGAGGGCGACACGTGTCACCCCCCTTAATGGTCATGGACGAATTGTGCATGGGTAGAATGGTCATTTGACCATATTTAAGATGAAAGTCTTGCTAAGCTAAGAGCTTGAGAACATTGACCAAGTCAATGACCCCACATAGCTTGATATTTAAATGAATCTCATCCAAACCACACAAGTGTTCTAATCTTAACCCTCCATTTTGTTATATATTCATCCCTTGTGCAAGACAAGTCTTGAACACTTAAAGAAAAATTAGAAAAGTTGAAGAGCAAGGGATGAAGCTCACGGCAATTGGACTTTTTCAAGAGGAAGATTTTCAATTTTTGTCCAATAATCCCCATACTTTAAACCAAGGTTCCTAAGAGTATTTTAAGGGTATCTCAATAGAAAAATCCTGAAAAAAAGATAGTTTTCGTATTAGTCGCAAGGTGAAAATCTAGTTACTTTTCTAGGTTTTGTTTGGAAGATTGAAGGAAACTTGTTGGTGTTGTTCTAAGGGTCCCAAGAAGCGGATTGAAGTGTCTAGAAGAGGCTCTAAGTTGCTAAGGAGCGACTTCGGAATTGGAGTTGGATTAAGAATCGTTGAGGTAATAATCTTGGCTCTTAAGTGTTACAAGATTATATATTGTTGTTAGCCTTACATGTTTGCTAGCATGAAGTATATGTGTTGAAGTTTTATAAGTATTACGGATTGATTGTAGCCTTAAATCCGAAATGTCATTTAAGCCTTGTGAAGTTGGATTACAATTTGGTTGTTTATTAGAATCGTCGCATGTTACTTACTTGAAGATTATAGTAGTTATAATCGATTGCGACTTGATATCATGTTATGCTAACAACTTGGATTGAAATGGAAATTGGATAAGAATTGGTGTTATTGTGTCTCAATGTGGCCGAATTGGACAAGTAGATTGTATTAGTTTGATATCGTTTGTGGGGCGGAATTTTACACGTCTAGTAGGCGTGTAATCCCCTATTGATTAATTGCATTGTTGGGCCTTAAATGTGGTGTGTTTGGTTATTGAATTCGGCCTTGAAAAAGGTGGCAAAGTATGTAGAAACAAAGGAAGTGCTGTCCGATTTTCCGTAGAATTTAGTGACTTTGCACTTGGAATATTCTACGTTTGAAGTAAGAAGTTAATAGACGTATTATGGTCATTATAGGTTGACATACTACGTCGCGAATTGGACTTAGCAAGTGGATTAAACCGAAGAGGTATGTGGAACTTTCTTATCTCTTGAGCATGAATAAGTTGTAAATGTATAGTACGGTAGACGTACAAGATTTTGACAATCTAGGTCCATTTGATATCCTTGGCTTATTTTAAGAATGTCCAAGTTGATTGAGTTAGGGAATTAACTCACTTGTTTAAATATTAAGGATATCTTGGTCTTCAAAAGCTAAGAGACTTTAAGTATGTTGAAAGTATTATTGATACTTGTTTTGTTGGAAAGTTTAAGTCTCTTGGTTATAAAGAAGTATGTAAGTTGCTAATGTTTAAAGCTAGTATAACGACTTTATGGGAAGTTGGTTATAATAGCTTTATGGAAAGTTAAAAAGAGTGGTTTACTCTAAGTAATTTAAGTATGTTAAATGACTTGAAATAACGAAAGACAAATTGATTTAAAGGCATCAATTGCTTAAGGTTTTAAAAGAAAGAAGTCACTTGATTTAGAAGCCCGAAAATGTATTTTCTAAAAAGGTATTGTGACTTGTCTTAAAATGTAGTTATGACTTGATACTACGGTTATTAGTATCTTGGAAGTTTTATATGAAAATGCGTCATTTTAAAAGAATAGAAGTACGTAGTACTTTGGGTTAAACTCCCGGATTTATAATGACATGTTAGTGCCTTAAGTAAACTAAAATGAGAGTGTATATGAATAAGACTAATAAGAAGTTAGGGGGATTTCTTAACTTGCTTATTTATTGTATGATAAGCCGGTAGTGCTTATGTTATATATGATAAGCCGGTAGGGCTTATGTTTTGTATAATGGCCGGTTGAGATAGGGTAAGAGTATAAATGAGGGGTAAACCCCCAAGACGTTATACCACCTTCTTCAGGGTAAGAGTATAAATGAGGGGTAAATCCCCAAGATCGTTATACCACCGCTTGTGGTAAGAGTATAAATGAGGGTAAATCCCAAGATCGTTATACCACCTGTTTAGTGGATTTGCTACCCATGATCGAGGAATACCTCACGCGAGTCCTTATGGGCTTATGCGGGTGAAATAGTCCCGTGCGGTAGTCTGACTATCACGAGGAATACCTAAATGCGGGTCCACACGACTATCACGGGTGAAATAGTCCCAGGAGTAGGATTGCTTAATGATACTGCGGGCGGGTGGTCCTGCTTTGATCGCGAGCTTCCTATTTTTATGTTGTAAGTATACTTTTGATTACTCTCATTGTTAGTAAGGCATTGTGTACTGTTAATTGAGTTATCATACCTGTCTCCAGTTTTATTATAGACTTATGATTTCATTCTGATCTTTCGATTTCACATATTTGGTACATGTTGTCTTGACCTCCTTGGTGCGTTAAATGCATGAGTAGAGTCTGAGTTCTTGATCCTCGCTCTTGTGGTCACTGCTCAACGGTGTTGAAGCTCATTTATTCCGAGACTTATCCTCGTATTGTCGGTTGTTATACATTCGGGGTATGGCGGGGCCGTCACTTGAGTTGTTATTCTTAGAGGTCTGTAGTCACATTGTGGTTTGAGTTGTAAAGAAAAAAAAATGTACTATTTTATTTGTATAGTTTACGGAAGGTGGCCTTATCCGCTGCTATTCTCTGATGTATACCGAAAGGGTGCCTGTAGGGCACGATCGCGAGCTTGGGTCGTCGTGACAAAAGTGGTATCGAGCGATTAGTCCTCGGAAAGTGTCTACAGACCGTGTCTAGTAGAGTCTTGATTATCGGTGTGTTGTGCACCACATCTATAATCAGGAGGCTGCAGGACATTTAGGATTGGTTTCCATTCTTCTCACTCTAAGATCGTGCGATAGAGCTGTATGGTTAGGGTCGTCTCTCCCTAACAAGTTATGATTGTTTGCAGCTACGAGAAAGGCAGCAGTGACCCAGGAAAGATTATGTGGATTGCGTATCCAGGTTGGTAATGTTTGTAGTTGGTATTGTGACATACAACTATACAGATTTATGTATGAGGATCAGACGCGTGTTTCCTAGAATGATTTTAGATTAACATGATTTGGTAAGGACTAAATAAATACCGGGAAGGTATGAAACAGTTTAATGAATTATCATCAAGGTTTTACGTACTAATTTGAGATAATTAGGAAATGATGAGCTGTCTGAGAAGGAAATGGACCCTTAAGAAGTTATTATTAAGGGAATTAATGGAAGACTATGTTAATAGATTGAGCTACGTAGTAGGATTTCGAGAATGGTACGGGTGAGATCCGTATGGAGTAAGTATGGTTGTTGTGGTCAAGACAACACGATTATGGTATTACGATAAGTTTTGTACCCGTTTACGGGGGGACTGATAAGGTAGGCATGGAGCATGGAAATTGTGAGCCTAAGAATGTGATAACCACCGAGACCTTAGGTATATAAGGCCTTCTCGGGTAGTAAAAAGTTAAGACAGGCCAAGGAAAAGAGTTAAATACGACGCCGAGTCGGGTTGGGGACCTATTAAGGGTCCCCCCATAGCTTGAAATGGTATGGGATCAATTGGTAGTAATCCCGCTATGTGACAGGGTCACGAGGGTGCAAGGCCCAAGTTTAGTTAATCATTTTACGGGTCCGTGGACGTGTTCCACCGGAACCAGGTTGTGAGAGTCGGAATGGGCCTAATATTGTTTAATTTAGTAACTCCAAAGAGTGGAGGCCAGAATTAGTATGGAGTTTATGTACGTATGCTAGTATAAGTTTGGAAATGCGGAAGAAATGCGACCGGTGAAAAGAGAGCAACCAAGTGTAAAGAAATAAAGCTGAATCCATGAGGACCTTTCGAGGTGACTACACGTGAGTGTTGGGTGGTAGTGAGCGGGTAGATAATTGCTTGTAACGATCTGATCGTTGGACCCTAGCAGACCTAGCAGAGCTATTATGACAGACATTGAGGTCATTATGAGTACGGGTTAGTTGGCCTCTTGTTATGCCAACGTTAACTGCAGAGAGAGATTGGCTCGATTCGATTTTACAGTGTCGATTATCGGTGTAAAGGAAGAGAAGTGGTAGTAACGATGAATTATCCTTCCTTCTTTGGCATCATTGTTTTTCTTTTAAGTCCGTGTGACTTGTTCACTTGAGGTAAATTGACGTGAAAGTAAGTAATAATTGAATTTGAAGGAATTTATGTTAAGTGCCCTTGGAGGTACTTGGAGTTGGTTTGGTGTGGCGATCGGGGCCCACGACCTTCCGGATAATTTCGGGAAAATGTACAAGGCAAGAATAAAATAAATCACGAGTCTTTGCCATGGAAAGTGAGGCATCTTTGGTGGGTTGGAAAATCTACACGAACTTAAAGGCGGTGCGTGATGATTAGATAATTACTGGACCGCAAGAGGACCCTGGATTATGGTTGTGGCTCCAAGGAAAGTTTAAGAAAGGGAGATAAGTTCTCTTCCCCACGTAAAAGGACAGTTTTACGTATTATGGGGTTATGTGTACCCATGTCGTTAGAAGAAGGATAGGAGACTGGTAAGGTCTTCAGTATCGCCATGCCATAGGTTACAGTCTTAGGTAACCGTGGGAAAAGTTTTGTGTTGGGGTGATTAAGAACGACGTTACGAAATGGTCGAGGAAGTGTCGTAAGGAAAAATGCGGGTAATGCACGTATATGAAATCTATGCGATTATGAATCAAGATAGAAATACTTTTGCTAATAATAAGCATAAGGTAAGGTTATGACCGAATGATAAAGGAGAATACGACTATGGTTATGTAAGTTGCACGAGATATGATTACCACAGACTGGTGTAAGACCATTAGTAAATAATGGGAAGTAAGAACATTTCGAGGAAATGTGGTAACACCTAGCTATAGGCTCTACAAACTGGGAACGGAAAAATCGGGTTACTACTTTACGAGATCAAGGAAATCCCCATAAATTGTGATTGTGAAGCCTTAGCCGTGAGGCAAGCAAAGGAATCAAATCTAAGTTCAGTGACCAAGTTTGGTTGCAACAGAGAAAGGAAACAGAACCATAGGTGATATTAAGGATACACGAATATTTCGCATGAATGAGAAAGGCTTCCAGTTATTGGAAGATAAGTTGACTCGACTACAGTTCTAACTCCTCCTGAAAGACTAGATGGTTAGGTTATTATGATAGCACGTTGGGTGTTGGGCTAGGTTGTGTCTTGTACGCAACTTTGATAAGGATAGAGCCTATGTTTTCCGGTAGTTAGGGAAGCGGAAAGAAATTACGCCTTAGATTTAGAGTCGGCGATTAAATCATGCCTTGAAGATTTGGGGCATGACGTATATATAGACTTCATGTGGATATTTGTGCGGACCACAAAGCCTCGGTATATCTGCGGAGGCGGTAGAATTTGCGCGACAACGGTGGTTAGAGTTATTCAAGGATTGTGATATCGATATCCTATACCACCCAGGGAAAGCCAAGACAGTTAAATGTACTCTTAGTCGCAGATCTAAGGGTAGTATGCCAGATAGGCAGCCAGATAGACTGGACGTGGTCCGTGAGATTCTTCAGTTACCGAGCCTAGGGGTTCGATTATTTGTTTCCAAGGTTAATGAAGTTTAGATCCGAGAGGCGAGTCTTCCGTCGTTGAGGAGGTAAAGAGGCGACAGTATGAGGATCCATTTATGATACGGTATCGAGATACGGCTCTCCGAGGAGAGAAGAGCCTGTTTGAGTAGCACCGGATGAGGTGATGTGATATGAGGATAGATTGTGTGTACCCGATGCTGCAGGACTAATCAGTAGGTTTTAGGGGAGGCATACAGTGATTATTGCTCAAATTGTTCGGGGTCGACTAAGTTGTGTCGTGACCTCAGATGTATGTATGGGTAAGATGACCGGAAAAGGGACGTAGCAGAGTTGTTGATTAATATCCGAATTAGTAGCAGGTCATGGTTGAACACCAGAAGCCCAGTGGGCTATTACAGGCGATTTAGACCCCGACTTATGTCACGACCCGACCCCGGGGCCGCGACTGGTACCCTACCGGGGTACCCTGTCAGGTATACATCAGAGAATAGCAGCGGAACATACATAACACATAACTTATAAAAAGGTAAACATCATTGGTCAGCCGATAAGGCTGCCTTCCATAAAAACATACTTAATCAAAAGTATAGTAGTACAACTTGTTCTTACAGCCAAAAACACATACGTGACCACAGACCTCTAAGGATAACAACTGTGGCGGTACAGGGCCCCGCCATACCCCTGAATATACACAATGCCTATAACATCAGGGAAAAACCGTACCAACAAAACAAGCTTCTGGAGGAGTGGAGCTTCTGACACCGGAACAGTGATCCTAAGAACGAGGATCCACCACCTGTTTACCGCCTGCGGCGTGAACGCGGCCAGGAAGGGTCGATCTGTGATATGTACTAAGTATGTAAAAGCGGAAAATCTTGTAATAATGATATCATAAGTCTAAAAGTAGTGGAGTCATGAAAGACAATCAAAATACAATTACAACGTGCCTTACTAACAATGAGAGTAACAAGTATATATATAATCGCATAAAAATAGGAGGCTCGTGATCAAAGCAGTACCTCGCCTGTAGTATCGATGGCAATCCTACTCCTGGGACTATTTCACCCGCATGGGTCCTATGGACCCGCATGAGGTATTCCTCGCATAGGCTATACCTGCCCGCATGGGACTATTTCACACGCATAAGCCCATAGGACTCGCATGAGGTATTCCTCGCATCGTGGGTAGCAAATCCACGGAACAGGTGGTATAACGATCTTGGGGATTTACCCCTCAGATATACTCTTACCCTGAAGCAGGTGGTATAACTGTTACATCCCGTAAGTCCAGGACATGTATAAGAGAATGTATGTAAGGAATCAAGACTTGGAAATTAGTACGAAAGGGAAAATTGTTTTTCCGACGGAAAATCTTCCGAACGTCGGAAAGGAAAAATATTCGTTGAGGAGAATTAGATTCTCAAAATACATTATTTGAAGAGTATGGAACTTATTAACTTTATGGAAATTTATTTTTACGGATTTGGTCACGTGGGGCCCACCCGAGGAATTTTACGTTTTGTGGGGCCCACGGGGATTACGGAATTTTATGGACGAATGAGAGGGCGACACGTGGCACCCCCACATTTGGTCTTGGTCGATTTTAGCAAGGCTAAAATGGTCATTGACCATGGTAGAAGATAAGTCTTGCTAAGCTTGAGATTGTTGACCAAGTCAACTTGCCACTTGTGCTTGATCCTAGTGAAACTCATCCTAGCCACTCATGTGTTGCAATCTAAACCCTCCATAGTGTTATAAATACTAAGCTAGTGCAAGACAAGGTCTTTAACACTTAGAAAAATTAGAGAACATTTGTGCCAACAACAAGAGGCTCTCGGGTTCACCTCATTCCCACACAAAAAAAATTGTAGTTTTGATCCTTTGTTCACAAGACTTTAACCCAATGTCCCTAAGGTTATTGTAAGGATATCTCAATAGAAATATTTCGGAAAAACGGCGTTTTCGTATTAGTCGCAAGGCGTAAACTTAAGGAGTTCTTCAACTTTGAAGTTGGAACTTGAAGATGGGTTCTTCATAGGCTTATAAGGAGTGCTTGGAGCGGATTGGAACATAAGGAAAGGAGCTAAGAATTGCTAAGGCGCGACTTTGAATCTTGGAATTTTTAAGGGCTTATAAAGGTATAAATTTTGTCGTTTTAGTAGTTAAGACTTACTTATTGTTGTAGCTATGGATATTAGCAAGCATGAGATGTTTAGTATGAAGTTTGATAAGTATATTGGCTATTGGAACCCTAATCCGAAAACTAGCATGTTAGCCTTAAGATTACAATTCAAGTCGATTATTAGTTTAAGTCGTCGCATGTTGTATAAAGAAGGAAATTGTAGTTGTTGAAGTTGTTTATGACTATATAACATGTTAGACCTTAGAACTTGGAATTGGAAAAGGGTTGGAAAAGACTTTAAATTGTTGGTTATGTTGTTGGCCGAGAATGGCTTGAATATGGAACTACTTCGTATTATTGTGGGGCGGAATTTTACACGTATTGTAAGGCGTGTAATCCCCTTTGTTTGGTTGTTGTTTTGAGCCTTAAATGTGGCGTGTTGGTTATTGTATTCGGCCTTGAAAAAGGTGGCAAAGTGAGTAGAAACAAAGGAAGTCTTTGCCGATTTTCCGTAGAATTAGAGACCGTATACTTAGTATTATTCTACGTTAGAGACTAGAAGTTGATAGTCTTGTTGTGACCATTATAGGTTGACACTTCTACGTACGGCGTATTCGGCTTAGCTTGTGGATTTAGCCGAAAAGGTATGTGAAATATCTCCTCTTCTAGCATGATTCCTTAAGATAAAGAAAGTATGTCCTACTCCTTAAATGATTCATTCCTTGGTTGTATTTGGATTGCCTAAAATATAATTTGTTCTATGTACTTCCTTGATTGTACTTTTATGTTTAAATTATAAGTTGTATAATCCATTGCCTTAGTGAAGTTGGATTCTTAAAAGTGAAAGTATTTTACTTAAAGTACATGTAGTATTGAAAAGGAAGTGGTTTCCAAACCTTTTGGCTAGTGCCTTAGTGCCAAAACCTAAAGGTCATTATAATGACTTTAGGGGAGTCAAAGGAGTGATTTACTTAATTGTTTTAAGAGAGGAGAAATGACATGATTTAAGAGAAGTAACTTGTTTTAAAGGTGTGAGTTACTTGAGGTTTAAAAGTAGAAGAAACTTGTTTTCTAAATATTAAGAGACTTGAAGTATTTTGAAAGTTAAGAAACTTGATTTGTAAGTATGTGATACTTGGTTTTAAGTATAAGTCTCTTGGTTATAAAAAAAGAATGAATATGTCTAAAACCATAAAGGGTTATAACGGCTTTATGGGAAGTTGGTTATAACGGCTTTATGGGAGGTTAAGAAAGTTGTCTATTTTGATTATTAGGCATAAGTTGCCTAGATTGTGAAAATTTGAAGTTACTTGATTTCAAGCTTTGAAAAGAGTTTTCTAAAAGTGTAGTAACCTACCTTGAAAAATAGACACACCTTGATACTACGGGTGTTAGTATCTTGGGGTTTTACGTAAAAAGGAGTCTTTTCAAAAGAATGTACGTACGTAGTACTTTGGCTTGATTAATTGAGAATTATGCTATGTGTGCCTTGATAAGTACTTTGGCTTCTTTAATTGAGAATTATTCTATGTGTGCCTTGATAAGTATTTTGGCTTGTTTAATTGAGAATTGCCAATGTGTGCTGGTGATAGCATTTGAGTACTAGTATTATGTTTTATTACGTTGTCGCGACTCTCGGTTGGAGGGTCGGCTGTCTTGTTGTGAGTTTACTTGGGCGTCGCAGCGGTGATGTGGGATTCCACGGGTATGCTTCCATTATTTGTGTTACTCCTTGGACATGCTTTCGATGTGGGATTCCGGGGCATGTGACCAGGAGGCGGGTTAGACTCCCGGATTTATAATGTCATGTTAGTGCCTTAAGTAAACCTAAATGAGAGTGTACATGTATAAGACTAATAAGAAGTTAGGGGATTTCTTAACTTGCTTATGTTAGAATATGGTAAGCCGGTAGCGCTTATGTTATGTATGGTAAGCCGGTAGTGCTTATGTTACGTATGATAGCCGGTTTGTGCTAGTGATATATTATTCATTACGGTCATTCCGGTTGTGGCATTGCATATTCCGTGGATTTGCTACCCATGATGCGAGAAATACCTCACGCGGTCCGTAAGGACTTATGCGGTGAAATAGTCCCGTGCGGGCGGATCGACCTATGCGAGGAATACCGTGCGAGTCCGTAAGGGCTTATGCGGGTGAAATAGTCCCGTGCGAGAATACCTCATGCGGGTCCACGCAACCTATGCAGTGAAACAGTCCGGAGTAGGATTGCTTAATGATCTGCGGGCGGGTGGTCTGCTGATCGTGAGCTTCTAGTTTATATTGTAAGTAAACTACTATTTACTCTCATTGTTAGTAAGGCACTGTGTACTGTTATTTGAGTAGTGACTTTGAGGGCATGCGTCCCTGACTTGATATGACTGCTTATGTATTGTGTACTGTAGGTTGGCTATCATACATGTCTCCTGTTTTGTTTAGCCTGTTATGATTTCATTACAGACTTCTGCATTTCACATACTTGGTACATTCTTCGTCTTGACCTCGCCCGGAGGCTGCGTTCATGTCGCAGTTTAGTCATTTGTTTGGTGATCGGCAGTGTAGGACCGCCTTTCGAGTTTTGGATAGCTCCTTCATTGGGAGTTTATCTTTTTGGTATAAGTTCTTTCGATGCTGTGCTTTTATCTGATTATGGATGTGGCGGGGCCTTGTCGTCATAGTTGATAAAACTCTTAAGTGCGTATTCATATGTAGGATTGGACTCATATGCGGTGTAGTGACTTTTGTTTATGTATATTATATGACGACGCTTGTCGGCTTTGCCACTTTACGTATGTTGGTTTTTAAGAAAAAAAGGGGTGTTATTTAATTTCCGCATTTACTTGTGTTGTTAAGGTAGAAGGTGCCCGGGTAGGGCACGATCCACGAGCTTCGGTGTTCGGGCGTGACAGAGTGGTATCGAGCGATCAGTCCTCGGAATGTCTGAGGCCGTGTCTAGTAGAGTCTTGATTATCGGTGTGTTGCGCGCCACCCATAAACAGGAGGCTACGGGACATTTAGGAGTTGGTTTCTATTCTTCTCACTCTAAGATCGTGCCATGAAATGTGTTAGTAAGATAATTCCTCTCGACGTAATTTTGTGTTCTGATTATGCCTCGAGGAAGGCAACGGCCGAGAAGGGCAAAGAGTAGCGAGAGCTACTAGTCGGACTTAGAGAGTTGATAGGGCTTATGCCGTGGTATACCGAATGTTGTCTGCGCGATCGGCGAGTTCTTCACGCCAGTTTTGAGGCCCCAAGCACGAGCCTCGGTTTCGATTAGGGAAGACTTTAGGGTCATGAAGGAAGCCATCATGTTATTGACCAAGATAGCGAAGCTCTGATTTCATCGTGAGGAGGTTATTCGGCGATCAGACAGATGTCACGAGGGTAGAGGCGGCGAGGATCAGCGTAAGAGGGCTAGACAGGTTGGATATCCCGGTGAGTTTTTGGACGAGCGACCTCGAATGAGTGAGATATTCGTCCCAGCCTACCCAGTACATACCCCCGCAGTTCACATGTGGGATATTAGACCCCACAAGGTATTTAGGAGCCGGTCCAAGCTCCAGGGGTCGAGGTTCTCAAAGGAGCAGGGGATTTTCTCAGTCGAGGCCACTTATTCCTCAGTGTTTCCATTGTAGTAAGCGTCATTCGGGGAAATGCCATTATGGCACAGGTGTTTGTTTTCGTTGTGGCCGTCCGGGCCATATACGGAGGGTATGTCCTTTTAGAAAGAGCACCGGTGAGGTGGCTCAGCCTTTGAGGCCGGTAGTTGGTTCCCCTTCCTCGCGATTGTCGTCCCCGAGCGAGGTGTTGGATGTCGGCCGATCGTGGTAGAGTTCAGTGGAGTTTATAGTTCTGGCGGTCCTTGACGCGAGAGATGGCGTGACTCTTGGACAGGATCGAGGCGACATCTCGTAGGTTCTGGTATATTTCGATACTTTTGAATCATACGTGCATTGATAGATTCAGATTTTACCCTAGCGTATATGTTTTCCCTTTATTGCTAGAGTTGTAAGTGATAGTACCCCAGAGGTAGGAATACTTTGATTAGTAAGGTGAAAAGTTAAGAATGTTGACAAGAATGGTAAGTGAACTGAGACTATAGTTGTGTAGAGTTCACAAGTTGTAATTGCCCCATAACAGTGTAAGACCAATAGGGAAGAATGTACGGTAGAAATACTTTGGCTTATGTGACAAACCTCTAGTGAATAGGGGGGATAGGGTGAGAAGTACCTAGAGATAAGAGAAATATTTATTTCAGACTAAAAATGAGAAGTTAAGTGTGACGATGAGTCGGGTTATGGACTCATTTCGAGTCAACCGCTAGTATAGAATGGGGTGATGTCAGTTAGAAATGGTCCCGTTATGTGATAGGGTCCCGAGGATGCAAGGCCCAAGTTTAGTTAATCGTTGTACGAGTTCGTGGATGCGTTCCACCGTAACTAGGTCGTAAGGACCGAGAAGAGCCTTAGCGGAAATTCAAGTAACATAATGGACAAGTTTGGATAGTAATCCAAGGATTTGGGGAACATAATCAATATTTGAAATTTTGTACGTATGCTCAAATAAGTTTGGAAGTACGAGGAAGTATGACAAGTAAGAGAAGAAAGGAACATCTAAGGATCCCGTGTTTGAGAAGACTGTAACCTTCGAGTTTTGTGAGAAGGGGTCGCGGACGGAAGGTCCATTGATATGTTTACGTATGTTGTGGTGGCCATGTGTGGCATCGTTGGTCTTGTGCAGTTTTGATTGAGAGGCATAGTATAGAGTTTATGCCGGAGTTTGTATAGCTTGACAACCGACTAAGAACATTCGGGGACGAATGTTTGTAAGGGGGGAAGAATGTTACATCCCGTAAGTCCAGGACATGTATAAGATAATGTATGTAAGGAATCAAGACTTGGAAATTAGTACGAAAGGGAGAATTGTTTTTCCGACGGAAAATCTTCCGAACGTCGGAAAGGAAAAATGTTCGTTGAGGAGAATTAGATTCTCAAAATACATTATTTGAAGAGTATGGAACTTATTAACTTTATGGAAATTTATTTTTACGGATTTGGTCACGTGGGGCCCACCCGAGGAATTTTACGTTTTGTGGGGCCCACGAGGGTTACGGAATTTTATGGATGAATGAGAGGGCGACACGTGGCACCCCCACATTTGGTATTGGTCGATTTTAGCAAAGCTAAAATGGTCATTGACCATGGTAGAAGATAAGTCTTGCTAAGCTTGAGATTGTTGACCAAGTCAACTTGCCACTTGTGCTTGATCCAAGTGAAACTCATCCTAGCCACTCATGTGTTGCAATCTAAACCCTCCATAGTGTTATAAATACTAAGCTAGTGCAAGACAAGGTCTTTAACACTTAGAAAAATTAGAGAACATTTGTGCCAAGAACAAGAGGCTCTCAGGTTCACCTCACTCCCACACAAAAAAAATTGTAGTTTTGATCCTTTGTTCACAAGACTTTAACCCAATGTCCCTAAGGGTATTGTAAGGATATCTCAATAGAAAGATTTCGGAAAAAGCAGCGTTTCGTATTAGTCATGGCGGAAACTTAAGGAGTTCTTCAACTTTGAAGTTGGAACTTGAAGATGGGTTCTTGTAGAACTACAGGAGTGCTTGGAGCGGATTGGAACATAAGGAAAGGAGCTAAGAATTGCTAAGGCGCGACTTTGAATCTTGGAATTTTTAAGGGCTTATAAAGGTATAAATTTTGTCGTTTTAGTAGTTAAGACTTACTTATTGTTGTAGCTATGGATATTAGCAAGCATGAGATGTTTAGTATGAAGTTTGATAAGTATATTGGCTATTGGAACCCTAATCCGAAAACTAGCATGTTAGTCTTAAGATTACAATTCAAGTCGATTATTAGTTTAAGTCGTCGCATGTTGTATAAAGAAGGAAATTGTAGTTGTTGAAGTTGTTTATGACTATATAACATGTTAGACCTTAGAACTTGGAATTGGAAAAGTGTTGGAAAAGACTTTAAATTGTTGGTTATGTTGTTGGTCGAGAATGGCTTGAATATGGAACTACTTCGTATTATTGTGGGGCGGACTTTTACACGTATTGTAAGGCGTGTAATCCCCTTTGTTTGGTTGTTGTTTTGAGCCTTAAATGTGGCGTGTTGGTTATTGTATTCGGCTTTGAAAAAGGTGGCAAAGTGAGTAGAAACAAAGGAAGTGCTGCCCGATTTTCCGTAGAATTAGAGACCGTATACTTAGTAGTATTCTACGTTAGAGACTAGAAGTTGATAGTCTTGTTGTGACCATTATCGGTTGACACTTCTACGTACGGCGTATTCGGCTTAGCTTGTGGATTTAGCCGAAAAGGTATGTGAACTATCTCCTCTTCTAGCATGATTCCTTAAGATAAAGAAAGTATGTCCTACTCCTTAAATGATCCATTCCTTGGTTGTATTTGGATTGCCTAAAATAGAATCTGTTCTATGTACTTCCTTGATTGTACTTTGATGTTTAAATTATAAGTTGTATAATCCATTGCCTTAGTGAAGTTGGATTCTTAAGAGTGAAAGTAGTTTACTTAAAGTACATGGAGTCTTGAAAAGGAAGTGGTTTCCAAACCTTTTGGCTAGTGCCTTAGTTCCAAAACCTAAAGGTCATTATAATGACTTTAGGGGAGTCAAAGGAGTGATTTACTTAATTGTTTTAAGAGAGGAGAAATGACATGATTTAAGAGAAGTAACTTGTTTTAAAGGTGTGAGTTACTTGAGGTTTAAAAGTAGAAGAAACTTGTTTTCTAAATATTAAGAGACTTGAAGTATTTTGAAAGTTAAGAAACTTGATTTGTAAGTATGTGATACTTGGTTTTAAGTATAAGTCTCTTGGTTATAAAAAAAGAATGAATATGTCTAAAACCATAAAGGGTTATAACGACTTTATGGAAAGTTGGTTATAACGGCTTTATGGGAGGTTAAGAAAGTTGTCTATTTTGATTATTAGGCATAAGTTGCCTAGATTGTGAAAATTTGAAGTTACTTGATTTCAAGCTTTGAAAAGAGTTTTCTAAAAGTGTAGCAACCTACCTTGAAAAATAGACACACCTTGATACTACGGATGTTAGTATCTTGGGGTTTTACGTAAAAATGAGTCTTTTGAAAAGAATGTACGTACGTAGTACTTTGACTTGATTAATTGAGAATTATTGTCACGACCCGAACCCGGGCCCGTGTCTGGTGCCTTACCCGGGCAACCAAGTAGACCTACATCAGAGTAACCAGCGGAAAATAAAACAAGACATGAAACAATATGAAGTGAGAAACAGTTTTTCTGAGAAAAGTTGCCTTTCGGCATATATATATAAAAACTTGAACAGCTACATCCCTTTTACAAACCCCGCCACACTTGTACTACGGACCTCTAAGAATGTTATAACAACAATGGCGGGACGGGGCCCGCCATACCCACGAATGTAAGTACCTCTGACTACAGGACTATACGAAAGATAAGCCTCCGAGACACGGAGCTTCCCAAAACGCTGAATGTGACCACATGGCGAGGATCAACAATCGTGTACCTCTACTGCGGCATGAGCAGCGGCCGAAGGAGGTCGATCTGTGTACCAAGTATGTGAAAGCGTAAAGTACTTTAAATGAAATCATATCATTTAAAACCAATTTTTACAAATATATGCAAACAACCAATGTAACGCACATAGTGCCACGATAACCAAAAGCAAAATAGACATAACATAACGGTCTTTTCTAGGCGCTAATGATCGAAGCAAGGCGATCGCCCATAGTATCATTATGCGAGCCTAATCCTGGAACTCCCGCGATCCGCATAGGTCACACGCGAACCGCGTAGGTATTCCTCGCGTCGGGGGTAGCTAACCGGTATCCTCCTCGACTCCGCGATCCGCATAGTCACATAGACCGCGTAGTCACACGCACCGCGTAGGCATTCCCCGCATCGGGATAATACACCCGGAATGATCAATCATGGAACTCCCGCAGCTCCGCATAGTCACACAGACCGCATAGGCCGTATAGACCCGCATCAAGGGTGGCAAGCCCTCGGTATAACAATTCAGGTGGGGTATGTGATATAATAACAGTACAACGGGCTTAACGTTTAACAACGTAAGCACAACAAGAATAACCCCCTTTCACAACATCACAAGACACTAACACACGTAACATCATAACATGTTTACTTATCAAACCAACAAGAAAGTATTACAAGGCTATCACAAACCCACATAGTCAAGTTATTCACACAAGGAACTTTCTATTTTATGTCAACAAGTTCGGGTTTTTATCCCCAAAGTACTTCATACATTAACTCTTTAAAAAGATCTGTTTCTTTCACAAAAGGCACACGATACCCGTAGTATCAAAAATAGAGTGGCTATCTTTTTAAGTAAACCAAAACAGTTTCCCTACCTTCTTTTTTAACCAACTTAAGACAAAAGCATGCCTTCCTTTTTAAATGAAAACACTTCAATTTTTCAAGTCTTTGTCTTTTATAAATCAAGTCCTTACTTTGAAATTTTTAAGAAAATCAAAACTTGTTTATTAATGATCTTATTAAAGCAGTCATGATCTAGGAAATGTAATACAATTTTGTCTTATCTTAGCTTCTATGCATATGGGGGTTTCTACTGGTTTTAATAATACTTACTTAGTCGATACATTTTCCTTTATTAGCTATGATGGTTTGTTCGATACTTATTTCCCTTTTCCGAAATCAATACAAGGCTTTCATAAACAATTAAGTAAACCATTCCTTTTATCTTTCTTAAGTCGTTATACCTAACTTCTCATAAAGCTAGCATAACTCTTAAGCTTTTAAAACCAAGTATTACTCTTCTTTCAAAAACGATTCATACTTCTTTTGAAATACTTCAAGATTCTTATTATTTAAAACTCAAGTCAAAAGACATTGAAGTAAAACCACGTTCAGTTAACACACGTACGTCTACCGTACTATATATATTTTAAAATATCATGCTCAAGAGGATAGGAAGAATCACATACCTCCTCGGCGAAATCCACCTGCCAAGTCGAATATGTCGCGCGCAGAGTATCAACCTATAATAGTCAAATATGTCTATCAACGTCTAGACTACTCTGTAGAATAATCTAAGCAGAAGGTTCTTACTTCTACGGACAATTGGGCAGCACCTCCCTACCCGTCAAACTACTCAAGTCTACTGTAAATACAGTCCTATGTAATTACAGTTCAATTCTCTTCTTTAATATCCTTCTATATCTTATACTCATTTCTATACTACTATAGTATGTAACCTCCAATTACAATAGAAGGACAGGATTAATTACCTCGATGAGCCCAAAATTATCCAAGATTTAATGTCGATCCTGAGCAACGTTTAGCTCCTACTCCGTGCGCTCCAACCCGCTCCAAGCAACCCTTATACGCTCCTAACCAACTCCTCTTTAAGAACCAACCTAAACAAGTGAAGAACACTAAGGTTCTTGTCCTCACAACTCTCGGCCAAGGTGAGGCTTTAGGGGCTAGGGTGTGAAATCTTTCTAACTTTTGGTTAACAATCTTCCTAATACACTAAGGAAGAACACTTAAGAGTTTAGGAATTTTTGGACAAAGTTTGGTTAAGGGAGAGGGGTGTGGGACGAGAACTATCAAGAGGGGGGGAGTTTCGGCGAGAGCTACTAGGAAAGGGGGGGGAGGGGTGTTTGGACGAGATCTTCTCAAAGGGGGAGAGGGATTTTGAGACTTGGAAATTGTTCAAGTGATGAAGAAGTCTTGCACAAGAGGGGGGTATTTATAGAACCACCAATGGTCTAGATTAAAACAAATTGAGGGTGAAGATTTGGATCCATGTGAAGAATGAGGTCTTCCAACCAAGTGTCCACCACAATGTTGGGACATATGTCCACCACAACATTGGGACATATGTCCCCCACAACAAAGAGCCATGTGGCCTTCCACTAGGCACAAAAAAACGTCCAACATACCTACTCCCACTCACCAAAAGAAAATGTCTTCCAAGACTTTGACCACTTGACCTTGTCCACTTGGCCAACATTTTCGTCCAACCCATGCCAACTAAGGGTGACACATGTCGCTGTTATACCCCGTAGTTGCAGGGTATGTATGTGAGGACGTACGTACGAGAGTACGGCAGAAATTTTGAAAGAAAGAAAGATGTGAGTTTTCGGCGGAAAAGTTTCCGGTTATTTGTGAAGAAAAAGGTTCGTTAATGGGAATTGGATTCCCAGATTTGGTATTTGGACTTCATAGATTATATTAGAATTTTGAGATTTTATTTTCGGAAATGGTCACGTGGGGCCCACGGGAGAAATTTACTGTTTGTAGGCCGCTTTGTTTTGAGATTTCGGTATTTTGGATATTTTCTAAGACGAAATATTAGGCGAATCGGGGCGACACGTGTCACCCCATGTGGCACCGGCGATTTTACATTTGTGCACAACACCCGGTTAGAGTCGTTTTTCGACGAAACGTTTTGCGTAACTTGCGAAGGGAAAAATCCGGCTATGTCGTTTTGTATTTTTGCGGATTTTTCCGAGAGACGAAACATTCTGGACCAACGGGAGGGTGACATGTGTCACCCTCACAATGGAAGCATGTGGGGCGGCACTTGGCGGGTGAGAGGCGAGTTGTGGTAGATATTTGTGTAGATATTTGTGAGGGTTTTAAGGAGTAGGGTCTAGGGTGCACTTGGCTTGATCTTGGCCTTACACTTGCCTTGCACATGGCTTGATCTTGGCCATTGGTTGGCTTTTGGTTTTGCTATAAATACCTTGGCCAAGACTTCATTCATCCAAAAATGTTCCAAGTCTTGCTATCCTTCCTCTCCTCTTGTTTGACTCGTCAAGAGCCCTCCTAGTTAAGGCCTTTGGCGAGAGTCCCCTCCCCTTTGTGGTGCTAAGCTGGGTACCCCACTGCCTAGTTGTTTTCGTATAATACCCCTCCCTTGTGGTATTGAAATACTCCCCTAGTATTGTTATAATGCCCAAAATACCTTAGCCTTGTACCTTGTAGTATTCCAAAGATACCTCTTTACGTAGAGTCCGGAAATACTACCTTTTGTCCTTTTTAGTCTCAAACCGAAACCCTAAGGAAATCTTCATAGTTGGTTGAAGTATTTGAGTAGAAGTTGGTTAGAACTTCTAAGGGTTGTTTGGAGTGGTTTGGAGCGCACGGAGTGGAGCTAAACCTTGCTCAGGATCGACATTATAACTTGGATAATTTTGGGCTTGTCGAGGTAATTATCTTGTCCCTCTATTGTAATTGGAAATTACATGTTTGTTAGAATATATAGTTGAAGTATACTATATATGGAACTATACTTAGTATTCGGCAATGTCTTTTGACTTAAGCCTGAAGAATAAAGAACTGAACTGAACTGTATTTACATAGGACTGTATTGCAGTAGACTTGTGTAGTATTACTGAGTAGAATTGTACACGTCCGGGTAGACGTGTAAACCCCCCCCCCCTGGTTGGCTTGGTAGCCGGCCTCGATAGAGGAGGAGATTTACGCTGTTGCGGGGGGGGGGAGGTGCTGCCGAATTTTCTATAGAAAGATAGAAACTGGTGTTTTGGGGTTAATAGACATTTTGACCTTTATAGGTGAAAGTACTAAGAGTAGCGTATTCTACTCGAGGAGTGGAAAGGGCTAGCAAGGTTGTAGTACTTGGAGCATTTTGCTTATTGTCGATAAATCGTCGCGAGGTATGTGAACCTCTTCCTATCTTTTCTAGCATGATTGTTGTGAACTATGTAGTACGGTAGACGTACATGTGCTAAGTGATTTGGTTGGTTTAAAACATAGGGTGTTATAATAGCTTTATGGGAAGTTAGTTATAACGACCTTATGTAAGTGAAAATGGTTTACTGATGTTAGAAGTTAAGAGACTTGATCTTATAAGATAAGAGACTTAACTTATTTGTTTTAATGTGGATGTTTGTGTGAAACCTCATGCGTGAGTAATGAGTACTTGGTTTTTAAAGGGATAATGTTTCTTGATTTGGGAATCGAATGTGTATCGACAGCACCAACTGCGGCGTTAATAAAAGGAAAATGTATTGAATAATGATGTGTTGTATTAAAACCGGTAGAAACCTCCATCCGCATGAAGCTAAGATAAGACAAAATGATATTACATTTTCTAGATCATGGCTCTTTGTAATAAGATCGTTATAAACAAGAATAAACTACTCACATATATGACATATGTTACTCAATTGTTCTAAAAGGAATCAAGTGATTAAGTTTGGGAACTATGAAACCATTTGAAAATGAGAAGCTTGAGTAATTGAAACTAGGCAAGCGGAACTTAGGAAAAGAATGTTGTTACTTGGTTTTGAAAAGGAAGGTGGGTTGGTCATTCTAATACTACGTATCGGGTGACTTTTATAAAAGAAATGGATCTCTTTTAAAAGAACTTAACGATGTAGTACTTTGGGGTTAAAAACCCGACTTTGTAAGATGAAAGTACTTTGAGTTGTGTGAAACTTGCCTATGCTTGTTGTTGTGAAACTTGCCTATGCTTGTTGTTGTGAAACTTGCCTATGCTTGTGATGATAGCCTTTGTTGTGCAAGTGTGGTATTTACGTATTCCGCGTCTCTCGATAGAGGGCGGTCGACTTGTCGAGAACTTACTTGGGCGTCTTTGGCGGTGATGGAGAATTCCACGGGTATGTTTCCATTTTGATTCTTGTCTTGTTGTTGATGTCACATGGACATGTCTACACCGATCAGAATTAGGGGCATGCGGCCGTGCGGTCGGGTTGATTACGATATATTATTATTGTGGTTACATGGACATGTCTACACCGAGGTAGAATTCCGGGGCATGTGGCGTGCGGCGGTTGATCACCCAAGATATTATTGTTGATGTCACATGGGCGTGTCTACACCGAGGTAGAATTCGGGCATGTGGCCATGGGGCATTGGTATTATTATTGCATCATGGACATGTCTACACCGATGCGAATTCCGGCACGCGGCCGTGATGCGAACATGATTGATGTTGTGGGCGTGAGACCCATAGTTATATTTGAGTGATGACTTGAGGCGTGAGTCCGATCGACATATTCGCTTTTATGTTGTGAATCGTAGTTTGGTTATCATACATGTCTCTGCTTTATATAGACTAGTATGATTTCATTCTGATATCTTTTTCTGATTTCACATACTTGGTACTGTTATCGACCTCCTTGAAGTGCGTTCATCTGCGAGTAGAGGTACATCGATCGTGGATCCCGCTCTTAGGATCACGATTCAGCGTATTGGGAAGCTCCGTTTCTTGAGGCTTATCTTTTAGTATGTGTTCCACTGAGTTGTAGGTTCTTGTACATTCGAGGTATGGCGGGGCCCTGTCCGTCATAGTCGTTGTAAATCTTAGAGTGCATGTAATCTTTTGTGGCGGGGTTGTAAAGATTAAACTGCTTGGGTTTTATGTATATCTTTGAAGGCAACCGCTTTGGTTGCTGTTTATTATTATATCTCTTGTTTCAAGACTCATGTTTTATTTTCCATGGTTTTCTCGATGTTGTATCACTAGGGTGCGGGATAAGGCACGATGCGGGCCGGGCACGTCGTTCTGATCGCCTCCTATTGGTCCAAAATATTTCGTCTCTCGGAAAAATCCGTAATCGGTTAAAATATTAAAAACGTAGAATTTCCTGCACAAGGTTCGGAATCTTTTCCGTTGAAAGTTCACAATTCCATCCATAACCTAATTAGGGTTTGTACAAATGTACGTACGTCCTCACATACATACTCTGGAAATACGGGGTGTAACATTCTCCCCTCCTTAGAAATATTCGTCTCGAATGTTCCTTCTCAAGACAGATAACGATAAAGTTCCTCATAACTTAAACAGTTTGCAAATGCCACACATGGCCACAATACAACACGCGCAAATACTTAAATCCAAGTCCACAAGGAATCACTTCTATCATCACAAAAGCTCCCACCCAAGGTCTAAAAGATATTCCCTTCGCACCTTTACTTCACAAAAGTAATGATCACTCCTATTCTCTTACTCGTCGTACCCTCCTCGTACACTCGAACACTTCCTAAATAAAATTACCACCTTCCTGTTATTGCTTCAGTTTCCAAAATCTCGGGGTCACTATCTCCAACTTGGTCATCATTAACTGGGAACACTCTGGATGGATCTCCGATACTTTTCCGAACATAGCAACATGAAAGACCGGACGTACTGCCTCCTACGTCGGACAGCAAAGCTAACTTATAGGAAACCTGGCCTATTCTCCAAATGATCTGGCGCTCAAAGTACCTCGCAAAGTTTCCCTGCTTCAAATCTCCTCACGCCGCCGGTGGTACCTTCAAGAAAACCCACCGTCGGCTGAACTCCATGTGTCGACGCCGATTATCCGCCACGACTTACGCTGACTCTGAGCTGCCAATAACCTCTCATGGATAAGCTTCACCCTATCCACATCCTGCTGAATCAAGTATGAACCAACTATCTGAACCTTGCCAACATCGAACCAATCGACCGGCAACCTACACTTCCGCCCATACAAGGCTTCATAAGGCGACATTCGAATACTGAAATGGTAGCTATTATAATACTCACTCAACAAGAGGCGAATAATCCTTACAGCTACCTCTGAAAATCAAAAACACCGGCCCGAGGGTGAATGCAATACTGAGACTCACCTGAGTTCCTAACCTTGCCTAGTAAAACCTCCATAAAAAGAAATAGTCGTAAACTGGGCTCCACTGCCTGTCATAAAGTAAAAGTAGGAACCCCGTGCAGTCTTACAACCTTCCTGATATATAACATCTCGCATAACCTCCGAGTAAACGATTCGATCGAAAGACAAGATGGGTGACCTCATCGGCCGACATCGGGTCGACGCATCCACGAACTCATACGATGGTTAACTAAACTTGGGCCTAACACCCTCGTGACCCTATCCCAAAGTGGGACCACCACAATTTTTCCTTACTTCAAACCAGGCTGCGGGTTGACCCGCAATCTGGCCTCAACCCGACCCATTTATCGCGCCAAGCTCTTGTTTCCCGATCCGGAACAACCTCACCATCGAGTCACGAAAACCTAGTGGTCTTCTTAGCTCAACTACCCTCTTTCATTTCACACTACTCAGGGACTTATCACACAAATATATCTCACGTATACTATGCACTCCGATAAGGGTCAAACATAAAAATAAATCTTTTACTCAAGATGGCCTTGCCTCTAAGGTCTCCACGTATAAAACTCTAAGGCTCACACTTTCCCTATCCCCAATCTTACCCTTTTACCTAACCATGATTTCTAATCACAATTAACACAATGCAATCTGAACATAACACTTAAAATATACTCATCTTATCACACATACTAATCTCTAGAGGGTTAAGGATATACCTGTATCTACTGCTTTATCCCCCTTTGTCATTCTAATCAATCACCTGTTGGCGATAGCTAGGAAGGTGATGAACTAGCCACCGATCCCGAAGGTGAGTCTCTATATCCGCGCCACCTGCAGTCGGACAATTTCTCACAAATGGCCACCTGTCGCAAGCATAACAAGTCACAAAGAAGTCGACACTCCCACAATGACACCTACCACAACGCGAGGTGGGGTGGCCTCCGCTAACACCCCTTTCTCTCGAACCATCAATCCGCAACTAATCTGGTAGGTGAGTCCTCCTACTTGCATCCTCCTACTTGAACATTCTTTCGTCCACGTAGCCCGGCGCGAGTAAAACAAGCACCAACAAAAAGACAACATTCCCCGGGATGACGTCTGCCACACTGTGAACACTGAGGGAAAACTGAATCTGGCTGGCTGGAACCTATGTGTATCTGTGAACCAGAAGCCCTGGAGCTCTGACCAACTCCTGCATACCCCGAACGTCCTGAAGTCTGTGGAGGACCACTCTGCATTGGCGGAGGTGCATATCCAGTCTGCTGCTGAGGCGATTCGCCTTGAAAGTTACCAAAGGACCCTGCCGATCTGGCTCTCTTCTGCTGATCTTGGTTAACCCGTCGATCCCTACGTTTCTCGGCCTGCTGCGCATAAGCCTGTACGCAGGCCATGCTCAAGCCTGACTGAAGAGCTACCCTTGCACAACCCTCTCTTAGATAGTCATCAAGACCCGTGATAAATCGGTACATAATATACTCTCTGGTTGCTAAATCCACTAGCTAATGTGGTCGTCTCTTTGCAATCCATACTTTACGCTCATGGTCATGGGCGAAGGTCCAGTATCATGGTCGCAGAGGCTAACCTTCTTTGTGCTAGACTCTGCTGAAATTTGGCGGCGTCGCAGAACTCCCGAATGAAGCACCACCCAGTGATGATTGGGCTGTGCCTTGTAACCCTGTGCTCTACTCGCGGCTCACTCGCTGCCTTGCCATTCAGGCCGGGTTGCCTTGCGCGGAGGCATAAGCGTAAGGAAAAATTACGTTAGAGGGTCCAACTTATAACATCGCTCTAAGGCACGATCTCGGTGAGAAGAATGGAAATCAATCCTAAATATCCTATAGCCTCACGATTATTGGTGTGGTGCACTGACACCGATAATCAAGACTCTACTAGATACGGTGCAGTAGACACTTTCCGAGGATTAATCGCTCGATACCACTTTTTCACGACCGAACCGGTCCGTGGTCGTGCCTTACGGGCACCCAAGTAGACCTACATCGAGTAACCAGCAGGAAAATAAAACAAGACATGAAACAATATGAAGTGAAAGCAGTTTTTACGAGAAAAGTTGCCTTTCGGCATATATATATAAAAACTTGAGCGATTACATCCCTTTTACAAACCACGCCTACAATACTACGGACCTCTAAGAATGTTATAACAACAATGGAGGACGGGGCCCGCCATACCACGAATGTAAGTACCTACAACTACAGGACTATACGAAAGATAAGCCTCCGGAGACGGAGCTTCCAAACGCTGAATCGTGACCACATGAGCGAGGATCAACAACTGGTGTACCTCTACCTGCGGCATGAACGCAGCCCCCCGAAGGAGGTCAGTACAACAGGTACCAAGTATGTGAAACTGTAAAGTACTTTAAATGAAATCATATCATTTTAAAACCAATTTTACAAATATATACGAAACAACCAATGTATCACATAATGCCACAAAGATAACCAAAAGCAAAATAGATATAACATAACTGGTCTTTTCTAGGCAGCTAATGATCGAAGCAAGGCCAATCGCCTATAGTATCATTATGCGAGCCTAATCCTGGAACTCCCGCAGTCCGCATGGGTCACACGCGAACCGCGTGAGGTATTCCTCGCGTCGGGGTAGCTAACCCGCGGTATCCTCTGGACTCCTCACCGCATAGTCACATAGACCGCGTAGTCACACGCATCGCGTGAGGCATTCCCGTGACGGGATAATACACTTAATGATCAATCATGGAACTCCGCACTCGCATAGTCACACGCACCACATAGCCGTATAGACCGCGTCAAGGGTGGCAAGCCCTCGGTATAACAAGTCGGGGTTATGTGATATAATAACGATACAACGGGCTTAACGCTTAACAACGTAAGCACAACAAGAATAACCCCTTTCACAACATCACAAGACACTAACACACGTAGCGTCATAACATGTTTACTTATCAAACCAACAAAAGTATTACAAGGCTATCACAAACCCACATAGTCAAGTTATTCACACAAGGAACTTTCTATTTTATGTCAACAAGTTCGGGTTTTTATCCCCAAAGTACTTCATACATTAACTCTTTAAAAAGATCCGTTTCTTTCACAAAAGGCACACGATACCCGTAGTATCAAAAATAGAGTGGCTATCTTTTTAAGTAAACCAAAACAGTTTCCCTACCTTCTTTTTGAACCAACTTAAGACAAAAGCATGCCTTCCTTTTTAAATGAAAACACTTCAATTTTTCAAGTCTTTGTCTTTTATAAATCAAGTCCTTACTTTGAAATTTTTAAGAAAATCAAAACTTGTTTATTAATGATCTTATTAAAGCAGTCATGATCTAGGAAATGTAATACAATTTTGTCTTATCTTAGCTTCTATGCATATTGTTATACCCCGTAGTTGCAGGGTATGTATGTGAGGACGTACGTACGAGAGTACGGCAGAAATTTTGAAAAGAAAGAAAGATGTGAGTTTTCGACGGAAAAGTTTCCGGTAATTTGTGAAGAAAAAGGTTCGTTAATGGGAATTGGATTCCCAGATTTGGTATTTGGACTTCTTAAATTATATTAGAATTTTGGGATTTTATTTTCGGAAATGGTCACGTGGGGCCCACGGAGAAATTCTGATTTTGTAGGGCCGCTTTGTTTTTGAGATTTCCGGTATTTTGGATATTTTCGGAAGACGAAATATTCTGGGCGAATCGGGGGGCGACACGTGTCACCCCCATGTGGCACCCTTGGCCGAAATATTTATTGTGCACAACCTTTGGATTAAGTCGTTTTTCGAAAGCGTTTTACTAAGCTTACGAAGGGAAAATTCCGGCTATGTCATTTAGTATTTTTGCGAATTTTTCCGAGAGACGGAACGTTTTGGACCAACGAGAGGGCAACACTTGGCACCCTCTCGTTGGTGGACTTGAAGGGGCGGCTAGGGCCGAATGGATGGGCAAGTGGTGGTAGATATTTGTGTAGATATTTGTGAGGGATTTGTGGAGTAGGGTTAGGGTGCACTTGGCTTGATCTTGGCCTTACACTTGTGTAGCACTTGGCTAGATCTTGGCCATTGGTTGGCCTTTGGCTTTGCTATAAATACCCCTCCCTTGTGAAGACTTATTCATTCACTCCTCACTTTGTCTAAGTCTTGAAATCCCTCCCTCTCCCTTGTTGTTGCTCTCGTCCAACTCCCTTCTCCCCCTTAGAAAGAGGCCCTTGGCCGAGAACACCCCCCCTCCCCCTAGCCTAGTTGTGCTAGCCGAGCCTACCCCCCCCCCTTGGTAGAAAGTTGTCTTCCAAGTATTGTTATAATGCCCAAAATACCTTAGCCTTGTACCTTGTAGTATTCCAAAGATACCTCTTTACGTAGAGCCCGGAAATACTACCTTTTGTCCTTTTAGACTCAAACCGAAACCCTAAGGAAATCTTCATTGTTGGTTGGAGTATGTGAGTAGAAGTTGGTTAGAACTTCTAAGGGTTGTTTGAAGTGGTTTAGAGCGCACGGAGTGGAGCTAAACCTTGCTCAGGAGCGACATTAAACTCGGATAATTTTGGGCTTATCGAGGTAATTATCTTGTCCCTCTATTGTAATTGGAAATTACATGTTTGTTAGGATATATAGTTGAAGTATACTATATATGGAACTATACTTAGTATTCGGCAATGTCTTTTGACTTAAGCCTGAAGAATAAGAATCGAATGAATGTATTTACATAGGGGTGTGTGCAGTAGACTTGTGTAGTATTCGAGTAGAATTGTACACGTCAGGTTAGGCGTGTAAACCCCCGGTTGGCTTGGTGGCGGCCTCGATAGAGGAGGAGATTTACTGTTTGTTGCGGGGAGAGTCTTTAATTTTCTATAGAAAGATAGAAACTTGTGTTTTGGGGTTAATAGACGTTTGTGACCTTTATAGGTGAAATCTTGAGAGTAGCGTATTCTACTCGAGAGTGGAAAGGGCTAGCGAGGTTGTAGTACTTGGAGCATTTTGCTTATTGTCGATAAATCGTCGCGAGGTATGTGAACCTCTTCCTATCTTTTCTAGCATGATTGTTGTGAACTATGTAGTGCGGTGAGACGTACATGTGCTAAGTGATTTGGTTGGTTTAAAACATAGGTGTTATAATAGCTTTATGGGAAGTTAGTTATAACGACCTTATGTAAGTGAAAATGGTTTACTGATGTTAGAAGTTAAGAGACTTGATCTTATAAGATAAGAGACTTAACTTATTTGTTTTAATGTGGATGTTTGTGTGAAACCTCATTCGTGAGTAATGAGTACTTGGTTTTAAAGGGATAATGTTTCTTGATTTGGAAATCCTAATGTGTATCGACAGACCACTGCAGCGTTAATAAAGGAAAATGTATTGAATAATGATGTGTTGTATTAAAACCAGTAGAAACCTCCATCTGCATAGAAGCTAAGATGAGACAAAATGATATTACATTTTCTAGATCATGGCTGCTGTAATAAGATCGTTATAAACAAGAATAAACTACTCACATATATGACATATGTTACTCAATTGTTCTAAAAAGGAATCAAGTGATTAAGTTTGGGAACTATGAAACCATTTGAAAATGAGAAGCTTGAGTAATTGAAACTAGGCAAACTGGAACCTAGGAAAAGAATGTTGTTACTTGATTTTGAAAAGGAAGGTGGGTTGGTCATTCTAATACTACGGGTATCGGGTTACTTTTATAAAAGTAGTGGATCTCTTTTAAAAGAACTTAACGTATGTAGTACTTTGGGGTTAAAAACCCGGACTTTGGCATAAAATGAAAGTACTTTGAGTTGTGTGAAACTTGCCTATGCTTGTTGTTGTGAAACTTGCCTATGCTTGTTGTTGTGAAACTTGCCTATGCTTGTGATGATAGCCTTTATTGTACAAGCGTTGTGTTTTACGTGTTACCGCGTCTCGATAGAGGTCGGTTGGTAGTTGAGAACTTACTTGGATGTCTTGGCGTGGCGGAGGAATTCCGCAGTGCGTTCTGTTGATAGTATTATTGTTGTTAATCACTTTGGACATACTGACACGATGCGTAGCGCACGGGTATGCTTCCATTTGGATTAAGGTCTTGTTGTTAAGCGCTGTGGATATCGACACGATCGTAGCGCGGGTATGTTTCCATTTGATTATCGCCTTGTGATTTCCTTATGGACATCTCGACACGATCGTAGCGCGGGTATCGTCCATTTGGAATCTTTGTCTATTGTTTCCCTCTGGACATATCGACCGCGATGCGTGGCGCGCGGGTATGCGTCCATTTGGAAAGTTGTCTTATTGTTTCCCTTTGGACATACTGACACGATGCGTAGCGCACGGGTATGCTTCCATCTGGATTGCTGTCTTGTTGTTGAGGTCACATGGACATGTCTACACCGATCACGATTATTCGGGCATGCGGCGCATCACGAACGATTGATGTTGTGGGCGTGAGACCCATAGTTATATTGGAGTGATGACTGTTTTATGTTGTGAACTGTAGTTTGGTTATCATACATGTCTCCTGCTTTATATAGACTAGTATGATTTCATTCTGATGATTGATTTCACATACTTGGTACTGTTATCGACCTCCTTCGGGGGGCTGAGCGTATAAAGAGGCCAGAGCCTCTCACTCGGAAACAGGCCCGAACCGTGGCTCTCCGTATGGCACATCCTGAGAAGGGCCGCTGGGCATGCCTCGAGGATCAAGCGGTAGGGTAAGGCACGATATGGGCCCGGGCGGGTCGTTACAAAAGTGGTATCGAGCGATTAATCCTCGGAAAGTGTCTCTGCACCGTGTCTAGTAAGTCTTGATTATCGATGTGTTGTGCACCACATCTATAATCGTGAGGCTGCAGACATTTAGGATTGGTTTCCATTCTTCTCATTCGAGATCGTGCCTTAGAGGTGTGTTGTAAGTTGTACCCTCCGACGTATCTCGTTTTACCGCTATGCCTCGCGCAAAACAGAGCCCGAAAGGCAAGGCGGCCCGAGTGCCGCTAGTGAGATCTGAGAAATGCGGCGCGAGCCCGAGGCAGTGAGGTTGTGTGCCAGACGCAGCCCGGGTTTCGCAGCCTTCGCGGCCTGGCAGAGTTGAGGCGCCGGCGATGGTGATGAGACTACAATGGTGAGCCTCCAGGTCGAACGGGAAGCCGGGAGATCGTCGCGCGAGAGAGCCATTGGCGGGTGGTTGTGGGCGAGATATGCGAGACAGCCGGATCTTCGGTTCGATTTCGATGCAGCAACCGCCGCGACCCCCGGCGCAGATAGCTCGGACTTTACGAAGTTTTTAGAGTTTGATGTCGAGGCACGAGGATGATCGCGAGGAGTTCATCCGGCGATTCTGACGATCATGCGGGTGATCAAGGCTTGAGACCGAGTCTGTGACCTTTGGTTCGCATCGGTGCGTGATACCGCGATCGATTGGTTTGATTCATGGGAGCTTTCGGGAGAGCATGCACCTCCAGCGGTATGGGATGAGTTTTGGGGCTTTCCTCACGCACTTTTTGCCTCGCAGATGAGGAGGCCGCGGGTAAAGATTTTTGTTCTTGAGAGGCAGAGGCGCACCGTCGGGAGTACAATGTCGAGTTTGATTCTTTGGCTCGATATGTCCTGCGCTAGTTGCGGATATGGAGGATAGGTGCATCGCTACGCCACCGGCTTGATGAGTATATGGCGAATCTTGTGCGGGTGTTTCTCTTCACCGCATGGACATTGCCGCACGCGAGCTCATGCACTAGGATGTGAGGCACGGAGGGTCGGACGGAATGACTGGATCGCCAGAAGAGGGCGGGGCGGCAGGTCCTTTGGTGGCTTTCGAGGCGGACCGCCTCAGCCGAGTTAGTTATATACCCCACCGGTGCAGTGGTCCTCCACCGCCTTGAGGAGCGGTCGTGGCTCGAGGTTCAGATTTTCGGCAGAAGCGGGGTGTTAACGGTGAAGCCACCCTACCTCGTTGTGACCATTGTGGTAGACTCCATTTTGGAGAGTGTCGTGCTAGATTGGGAGTTTGTTTTACATGCGGCCAGCGGGGCCATTTGCGAATCTGTCACCAAGGGAAGCGCGGATGTTACGACTCGACGCCGTGATCTGTGGGTGGTTCATCACCTTACGGTATGCGCCTGCAGGCGGCCTATGATTAGAGTGGGCGATAGCTTGTGTATATCCTTAACCCTCTAGAGTTTTGGTATGCTTGTTATGATGATCTCATTATTGTGTGCTATGCGGATAGCATTGTGATATTGTGAGTTTGAAAACATGTTTAGTTGGGAGGTTCGTATGGGGCATGGTAAGTGTGAACCTTCGACTATGTCACGACTGAGACCTTAGGGGTAAGGTCGTCTTGAGATTAAAGATTCGTTTTATGTTTGACTTTTATCAGAGTAGTAGTATACGTGGGATTTATTTGTATGATAAGTCCGTGGGTAGTGTGAGATGGAAGTGGTAGCTTATGATGTGAATTAGTAAGATTGTTCCGGATCGGGAACAAGAGTTTGCGCGGTGGGGTCGGGTTGAGGACCATTTGCGGGTCAACCCAGAACCCGTTTGGGGTGGGCAGTTCGGGTGGTCCCGCCAGTGGTAGGGTCACGAGGATGCTAGGCCCAAGTTTGTATGATCATCGTATGAGCTCGTGGACGCGTTCGACCGAGCCGTTCGTAAAGGCCGGAATGGCCTTAGGAAGTTTGAGGTTAGTAAGATGACCAAGTTTGGAGGTAGTGACTCCGCAGATTTTCGAACGGAAGTAATGACAAGTATGGTACGTCTTGGGAGAGTTCAAGCGTTCGAGAAGGGCACGAGTAAGGAAAGAAGAGGACGATGTTATTTCGCGCTGCGCGTGGCATCGCAACTTGTTAGAGGAACTTTATCGTTATTCAACTTGAGAAGGAACATTCGGGACGAATGTTTCTAAGGAGGGAGAATGTTATACCCGTAGTTGCGTGGTATGTATGTGAGGACGACGCATTTGCGAGTACGGCAGAAATTTTGAAAAGAAAGAAAGATGTGAGTTTTCGACTAAAAGTTTCCGTAATTTGTGAAGAAAAGGTTCGTTAATGGGAATTGGATTCCCAGATTTGGTATTTGGACTTCTTAAATTATATTAGAATTTTGGGATTTTATTTTCTGAATGGTCACGCTGGGCCCACGGAGAAATTTACTTTGTAAGGCCCGCTTTGTTTTTGAGATTTCCGATTTTGGATATTTTCAAGACGAAATATTCGGCGACCGGGGCGACACGTGTCACCCCATGTGGCACCCTTGGCCGAAATATTTATCAGGCACAACACCCGACAGAGTCGTTTTTGACGAAACGCTTTACTAAGCTTACGGGCGGAAAATTCCGCTATGTCATTTAGTATTTTGCGAATTTTTCCGAGAGACGAACGCTTTGGACCAACGAGAGGCAACACTTGGCACCCTCTCGCCGTGGACTGAAAGGCGCCAGTAGAATGGACGGGCAAGTGGTGGTAGATATTTGTGTAGATATTTGTGAGGTTTTGTGGAGTAGGGTTAGGTGCACTTGGCTTGATCTTGGCCTTACACTTGTGTAGCACTTGGCTAGATCTTGGCCATTGGTTGGCCTTTGGCTTTGCTATAAATACCCTCCTTGAAGACTTATTCATTCACCTCACTTTGTCTAAGTCTTGAAATCCTCCTCTCCTTGTTGCTCTCGCCCAACTCCCTTCTCCCCTTAGAAAGAGGCCCTTGGCCGAGAACACCCTCCCCTAGCCTTGTTGTGCTAGCCGAGCCTACCCCCTTGGTAGAAAGTTGTCTTCCAAGTATTGTTATAATGCCCAAAATACCTTAGCCTTGTACCTTGTAGTATTCCAAAGATACCTCTTTACGTAGAGCCTAAATACTACCTTTTGTCCTTTTAGACTCAAACCGAAACCCTAAGGAAATCTTCATTGTTGGTTGAGTATGTGAGTAGAAGTTGGTTAGAACTTCTAAGGGTTGTTGAAGTGGTTTAGAGCGCACTGAGTGAGCTAAACCTTGCTCGTGAGCGACATTAAACTCGGATAATTTTGGGCTTATCGAGGTAATTATCTTGTCCTCTATTGTAATTGGAAATTACATGTTTGTTAGGATATATAGTTGAAGTATACTATATATGGAACTATACTTAGTATTCGCAATGTCTTTTGACTTAAGCTGAAGAATAAAGAATCGAATCAACTATTTACATGGGACATGCGATGAGACTTGTGTAAGACATCGAGTAGAATTGTACACGCCCGGTTAGGCGTGTAAACCCCCGGTTGGCTTGGTAGCCCTCGATAGAGAGGAGATTTACGCTGTTGTGAGGTGTCGAATTTTCTATAGAAAGATAGAAACTTGTGTTTTGGGGTTAATAGACGTTTGTGACCTTTATAGGTGAAAGATCGAGAGTAGCGTATTCTACTCGGAGAGTGGAAAGGGCTAGAGGTTGTAGTACTTGGAGCATTTTGCTTATTGTCGATAAATCGTCGCGAGGTATGTGAACCTCTTCCTATCTTTTCTAGCATGATTGTTGTGAACTATGTAGTACGGTAGACGCATACGCTAAGTGATTTGGTTGGTTTAAAACATAGGGTGTTATAATAGCTTTATGGGAAGTTAGTTATAACGACCTTATGTAAGTGAAAATGGTTTATCGATGTTAGAAGTTAAGAGACTTGATCTTATAAGATAAGAGACTTAACTTATTTGTTTTAATGTGGATGTTTGTGTGAAACCTCATTCGTGAGTAATGAGTACTTGGTTTTAAAGGGATAATGTTTTCTTGATTTGAAATCGTAACGTATCGACAGCACCATCGCGTTAATAAAGGAAAATGTATTGAATAATGATGTTGTATTAAAAACCAAGAGAAACCTCCATCCGCATAAGCTAAGATGAGACAAAATGATATTACATTTTCTAGATCATGGTCAGTAATAAGATCGTTATAAACAAGAATAAACTACTCACATATATGACATATGTTACTCAATTGTTCTAAAAGGAATCAAGTGATTAAGTTTGGGAACTATGAAACCATTTGAAAATGAGAAGCTTGAGTAATTGAAACTAGGCAACCGAACCTAGGAAAAGAATGTTGTTACTTGATTTTGAAAAAGGAAGGTGGGTTGGTCATTCTAATACTACGTATCGGGTTACTTTTATAAAAGTAGTGGATCTCTTTTAAAAGAACTTAACGTATGTAGTACTTTGGGGTTAAAACCCGACTTTGGCATAAAATGAAAGTACTTTGAGTTGTGTGAAACTTGCCTATGCTTGTTGTTGTGAAACTTGCCTATGCTTGTTGTTGTGAAACTTGCCTATGCTTGTGATGATAGCCTTTATTGCAAGCGTTGTTTCGTGTTACCGCTCTCGATAGAGGTCGGTTGACCGTTGAGAACTTACTTGGATGTCTTCAGGTGACGGAGGAATTCCACCGTGCGTTCTCGCTGATAGTATTATTGTTGTTAATCGCTTTGGACATACCGACACGATGCGTAGCGCACGTATGCTTCCATTTTGGTTAAGGTCTTGTGGTTAATCGCTTTGGATATATCGGCTACCGATGCGTAGCGCACGGGTATGTTTCCATTTTGATTATCGCCTTGTGATTTCCTTATGGACATACTGACACGATGCGTAGCGCACGGGTATGCTTCCATCTGGAATGTCCTATTGTTTCCTCTGGACATATCGACACGATCGTAGCGCGGGTATCGTCCATTTGGAAAGTTGTCTTATTGTTTCCTTTGGACATCGACACGATGCGTAGCGCACGTATGCTTCCATCTGGATTCTTGTCTTGTTGTTGAGGTCACATGGACATGTCTACACCGATGCAAGATTCCGGCACGCGCCATGATGCGAACTCGATTGATGTTGGGCGTGAGACCCATAGTTATATTGGAGTGATGATCGCTTTATGTTGTGAATCGTAGTTTGGTTATCATACATGTCTCGCTTTATATAGACTAGTATGATTTCATTTACGATTGCAGGCCACATACTTGGTACTGTTATCGACCTCCTTGGGCCGTTCATGCCGCAGTAGAGGTACATCGCTCGTAGATCCTCGCCATAGGATCACGATTCAACAGATTTGAAGCTCCGTTTCTCGGAGGCTTATCTTTTAGTAGGTGTTCCCTGAGTTGTAGGTTCTTGTACATTCTGGGTATGGCGGGGCCCTGTCCGTCATAGTCATCAGATATCTTAGAGGTCTGTAGTACTATTGTGGGCAGGGTTGTAAAAGGATTAAACTGTTCAGGTTTATGTATATACTGAAGGCAACTGTTTTGGTTGGCCTGTTTATTTATTATATCTTTTGTTAAATGACTCATGTTTTATGTTCCGCTGATTTTCTCTGATGTATGTATCACTAGGGTGCCCGGGGTAAGGCACCAGTAACGGGCCCCGGAACGGGTCGTTACACATATGGGGGTTTCTACTGGTTTTAATAATACTTACTTAGTCGATACATTTTCCTTTATTAGCGCTGCAGTGGTTTGTTCGATACTTATTTCCCTTTTCCGAAATCAATACAAGGCTTTCATAAACAATTAAGTAAACCATTCCTTTTATCTTTCTTAAGTCGTTATACCTAACTTCCCATAAAGCTAGCATAACTATTAAGCTTTTAAAACCAAGTATTACTCTTCTTTCAAAAACGATTCATACTTCTTTTGAAATACTTCAAGATTCTTATTATTTAAAACTCAAGTCAAAAGGCATTGAAGTAAAACCACGTTCAGTTAACACACGTACGTCTACCGTACTATATATATTTTAAAATATCATGCTCAAGAGGATAGGAAGAATCACATACCTCCTCGGCGAAATCCACCTGCCAAGTCGAATATGTCGTGCGCAGAGTATCAACCTATAATAGTCAAATATGTCTATCAACGTCTAGACTACTCTGTAGAATAATCTAAGCAGAAGGTTCTTACTTCTACGGACAATTGGGCAGCACCTCCCTACCCGTCAAACTACTCAAGTCCATCAGAATACAAATTCTATGTAATTACAGTTCAATTCTCTTCTTTAATATCCTTCTATATCTTATACTCATTTCTATACTACTATAGTATGTAACCTCCAATTACAATAGAAGGACAGGATTAATTACCTCGATGAGCCCAAAATTATCCAAGATTTAATGTCGATCCTGAGCAACGTTTAGCTCCTACTCCGTGCGCTCCAACCCGCTCCAAGCAACCCTTATACGCTACTAACCAACTCCTCTTTAAGAACCAACCTAAACAAGTGAAGAACACTAAGGTTCTTGTCCTCACAACTCTCGGCCAAGGTGAGGCTTTAGGGGCTAGGGTGTGAAATCTTTCTAACTTTTGGTTAACAATCTTCCTAATACACTAAGGAAGAACACTTAAGAGTTTAGGAATTTTTGGACAAAGTTTGGTTAAGGGAGAGGGGTGTGGGACGAGAACTATCAAGAGGGGAGTTTCAAGCAGAGCTACTAGGAAAGGGGGTGTTTGGACGAGATCTTCTCAAAGGGGGAGAGGGATTTTGAGACTTGGAAATTGTTCAAGTGATGAAGAAGTCTTGCACAAGAGGGGGGTATTTATAGAACCACCAATGGTCTAGATTAAAACAAATGGAGGGTGAAGATTTGGATCCATGTGAAGAATGAGGTCTTCCAACCAAGTGTCCACCACAATGTTGGGACATATGTCCACCACAACATTGGGACATATGTCCCCCACAACAAAGAGCCATGTGGCCTTCCACTAGGCACAAAAAAATGTCCAACATACCTACTGCCACTCACCAAAAGAAAATGTCTTCCAAGACTTTGACCACTTGACCTTGTCCACTTGGCCAACATTTTCGTCCAACCCATGCCAACTAAGGGTGACACATGTCGCCCTCCTATTGGTCCAAAATATTTCGTCTCTCGGAAAAATCCGTAATCGGTTAAAATATTAAAAACGTAGAATTTCCTGCACAAGGTTCGGAATCTTTTCCGTTGAAAGTTCACAATTCCATCCATAACCTAATTAGGGTTTGTACAAATGTACGTACGTCCTCACATACATACTCTGGAAATACGGGGTGTAACATTCTCCCCTCCTTAGAAACATTCGTCCCGAATGTTCCTTCTCAAGACAGATAACGATAAAGTTCCTCATAACTTAAACAGTTTGCAAATGCCACACATGGCCACAATACAACACGCGCAAATACTTAAATCCAAGTCCACAAGGAATCACTTCTATCATCACAAAAGCTCTCACCCAAGGTCTAAAAGATATTCCCTTCGCACCTTTACTTCACAAAAGTAATGATCACTCCTATTCTCTTACTCGTCGTACCCTCCTCGTACACTCGAACACTTCCTAAATAAACTTACCACCTTCCTGTTATTGCTTCAGTTTCCAAATTATCGGGGTCACTATCTCCAACTTGGTCATCATTAACTGGGAAAACTCTGGATGGATCTCCGATACTTTTCCGAACATAGCAACATGAAAGACCGGACGTACTGCCTCCTACGTCGGACAGCAAAGCTAACTTATAGGAAACCTGGCCTATTCTCCAAATGATCTGAAAACGCTCAAAGTACCTCGGGCAAAGTTTCCCCTGATTTCCAAATCTCGTCACGCCCTTCCGGGGTGGTACCTTCAAGAAAACCCACCGTCAACCTGAACTCCATGTGTCGACGCCGATTATCCGCACGACTTCTGTTGACTCTGAGCTGCCAATAACCTTTCATGGATAAGCTTCACCCTATCCACATCCTGCTGAATCAAGTATGAACCAACTATCTGAACCTTGCCAACATCGAACCAATCGACCGGCAACCTACACTTCCGCCCATACAAGGCTTCATAAGGCGACATCCGAATACTGAAATGGTAGCTATTATAATACTCACTCAACAAGAGGCGAATAATCCTTACAGCTACCTCTGAAAATCAAAAACACCGGCCCGAGGGTGAATGCAATACTGAGACTCACCTGAGTTCCTAACCTTGCCTGGTAAAACCTCCATAAAAAGAAATAGTCGTAAACTGGGCTCCACTGCCTGTCATAAAGTAAAAGTAGGAACCCCGTGAAGTCTTACAACCTTCCTGATATATAACATCTCGTATAACCCTCTGCCGAGTAAACAGTTCTGACTGAAAGACAAGATGAGCTGACCTCATCGGCCCGACTACTGGTCGAACGCATCCACGAACTCATACGATGGTTAACTAAACTTGGGCCTAACACCCTCGTGACCCTATCCCAAAGTGGGACCACCACAATTTTTCCTTACTTCAAATCGGGCTGCGGGTTGACCCGCAATCTGGCCTCAACCCGACCCATTTATCGCGCCAAGCTCTTGTTTCCCGATCCGGAACAACCTCACCATCGAGTCACGAAAACCTAGTGGTCTTCTTAGCTCAACTACCCTCTTTCATTTCACACTACTCAGGGACTTATCACACAAATATATCTCACGTATACTATGCACTCCGATAAGGGTCAAACATAAAAATAAATCTTTTACTCAAGATGGCCTTGCCTCTAAGGTCTCCACGTATAAAACTCTAAGGCTCACACTTTCCCTATCCCCAATCTTACCCTTTTACCTAACCATGATTTCTAATCACAATTAACACAATGCTATCTGAACATAACACTTAAAATTTACTCATCTTATCACACATACTAATCTCTAGAGGGTTAAGGATATGCCTGTATCTACTGCTTTATCCCCCTTTGTCGTTCTAATCAATCCTGCCCTGTTGGGCTCATAGCTAGAGAAGGTGATGAACTAGCCACTGATCCTGAAGGCTGAGTCTCTATATCCGCGCCACCTCTGGTCGGACAATTTCTCACAAAATGGCCCTGCTGGCCGCAAGCATAACAAGCTGTCGAAGAAGTACGACACTCCCCACAATGACACCTACCACAACGGCCACACCGAGGTGGGGGTGGCCTCCTCTGGCTAACACCCCTTTCTCCGAACCATCAATCCGCAACTAATCTGTAGGCCGAGTCCTCCTACTTGCATCCTCCTACTTGAACATTCTTTCGTCACATGGCTCGACGGCCGCAGTAAAACAAGCACCAACAAAAAGACGACATTCCCGATGGCGTGCGCCACACCGTGAACACCGAGGAAAATCAACTGGCCGGCCGGAACCTACGTGTATCTGCGGAACTAAGCCCTGGAGCTCACCAACTCCTACATACCCCGAACGCCCGAAGTGCGCGAGGACCACTCGCATCGGGCGGAGGTGCATATCGATCTCACGAGGCGATTCGCCTTGAAAGTTACCAAAGGACTCGCCGATCCGCTCTCTTCACGATCTTGGTTAACCTGCCGATCCCTACGCTTTCTCGCTCACGCACATAAGCCCGCACGCAGCCATGCTCAAGCCTCGATCAAGAGCTACCCTTGCACAACCCTCTTAGATAGTCATCAAGACCCGTGATAAATCGGTACATAATATACTCTCGTTGCTAAATCCCTAGCTAGTAATGTGGTCGCCTCTTTGCAATCCATACTTTACGCATCGGGTCGGAACGAAGGTCCAGTATCATGGCCGCAGAGGAACCGCCGCTTTGTGCTAGACTATCTGGGCCGCGACGTGGCGTAACTCCCCGAACGAAGCACCACCCTGTGTGATGATTGGGCTGTGCCCTTGTAACGCCTGCGTTTCTACTCGCAGCCTCCTCGGCTTGCCCTCGGGCCCGGGTTGCTCTGCGGAGGCATAACTGGTAAGGGAAAGAATTACGTTAGAGGGGTCCAACTTATAACACAGCTCTAAGGTACGATCTCAGAGTGAGAAGAATGGAAACCAATCCTAAATATCCTATAGCCTCCTGATTATTGGTGTGGTGCACAACACACCGATAATCAAGACTCTACTAGATACGATTTGTAGACACTTTCCGAGGATTAACTGCTCTGATACCACTTTTGTCACGACCCGAACCCGGTCCCGTGACTGGTGCCTTACCCGGGCACCCAAGTAGACCTACATCAGAGTAACCAGCGGAAAATAAAACAAGACATGAAACAATATGAAGTGAGAAACAGTTTTTCTGAGAAAAGTTGCCTTTCGGCATATATATATAAAAACTTGAACAGTTACATCCCTTTTACAAACCCTGCCCACAACAAGATTACTACGCACTTACGAATGTTATAACAACAATGGCGGGACAGGGCCCCGCCATACCCCTGAATGTAAGTACCTACAACTACAGGGGACTATACCAAAGATAAGCCTCCGGAGACACGGAGCTTCCCAAAACGCTGAACTGTGACCCTATGAGCGAGGATCAACAACTGGTGTACCTCTACCTGCGGCATGAACGCAGCCCCCCGAAGGAGGTCGATAACAGTACCAAGTATGTGAAATCAGAAAGTACTTTAAATGAAATCATATCATTTTAAAACCAATTTTTACAAATATGTACGAAACAACCAATGTAACCGCACATAGTGCCACAGCATAACCAAAAGCAAAATAGACATAACATAACTGGTCTTTTCTAGGCCGCTAATGATCGAAGCAAGGCCAATCGCCTATAGTATCATTATGCGAGCCTAATCCTGGAACTCCCGCAGTCCGCATGGGTCACACACAGACCCGCATGAGGAATTCCTCGCATCGGGGGTAGCTAACCCGCGGTATCCTCCTAGACTCCCTCAGTCTGCATAGTCACATAGACCGCATAGTCACACAGACCGCATGAGGCATTCCCCGTATCGGGATAATACACCCGGAATGATCAATCATGGAACTCCCGCAGCTCCGCATAGTCACACAGACCGCATAGGCCGTATAGACCCGCATCAAGGGTGGCATGCCCTCGGTATAACAAGTCAGGGGGGGTATGTGATATAATAACAGTACAACGGGCTTAACGTTTAACAACGTAAGCACAACAAGAATAACCCCCTTTCACAACATCACAAGACACTAACACACGTAGCATCCTAACATGTTTACTTATCAAACCAACAAGAAAGTATTACAAGGCTATCACAAACCCACATAGTCAAGTTATTCACACAAGGAACTTTCTATTTTATCCCCAAAGTACTTCATACATTAACTCTTTAAAAAGATCCGTTTCTTTCACAAAAGGCACACGATACCCGTAGTATAAAAAATAGAGTGACTATCTTTTTAAGTAAACCAAAACAATTTCCCTACCTTCTTTTTGAACCAAATTAAGACAAAAGCATGCCTTCCTTTTTAAATGAAAACACTTCAATTTTTCAAGTCTTTGTCTTTTATAAATCAAGTCCTTACTTTGAAATTTTTAAGAAAATCAAAACTTGTTTATTAATGATCTTATTAAAGCAGTCATGATCTAGGAAATGTAATACAATTTTGTCTTATCTTAACTTCTATGCATATGGGGGTTTCTACTGGTTTTAATAATACTTACTTAGTCGATACATTTTCCTTTATTAGCGTTGCAGTGGTTTGTTCGATACTTATTTCCCTTTTCCGAAATCAATACAAGGCTTTCATAAACAATTAAGTAAACCATTCCTTTTATCTTTCTTAAGTCGTTATACCTAACTTCCCATAAAGCTAGCATAACTCTTAAGCTTTTAAAACCAAGTATTACTCTTCTTTCAAAAACGATTCATACTTCTTTTGAAATACTTCAAGATTCTTATTATTTAAAACTCAAGTCAAAAGACATCGAAGTAAAACCACGTTCAGTTAACACACGTACGTCTACCGTACTATATATATTTTAAAATATCATGCTCAAGAGGATAGGAAGAATCACATACCTCCTCGGCGAAATCCACCTGCCAAGTCGAATATGTCACGCGCAGAGTATCAACCTATAATAGTCAATTATGTCTATCAACGTCTAGACTACTCTGTAGAATAATCTAAGCAGAAGGTTCTTACTTCTACGGACAATTGGGCAGCACCTCCCTACCCGTCAAACTACTCAAGTCTACTGTAAATACAGTCCTATGTAATTACAGTTCAATTCTCTTCTTTAATATCCTTCTATATCTTATACTCATTTCTATACTACTATAGTATGTAACCTCCAATTACAATAGAAGGACAGGATTAATTACCTCGATGAGCCCAAAATTATCCAAGATTTAATGTCGATCCTGAGCAACGTTTAGCTCCTACTCCGTGCGCTCCAACCCGCTCCAAGCAACCCTTATACGCTCCTAACCAACTCCTCTTTAAGAACCAACCTAAACAAGTGAAGAACACTAAGGTTCTTGTCCTCACAACTCTCGGCCAAGGTGAGGCTTTAGGGGCTAGGGTGTGAAATCTTTCTAACTTTTGGTTAACAATCTTCCTAATACACTAAGGAAGAACACTTAAGAGTTTAGGAATTTTTGGACAAAGTTTGGTTAAGGGAGAGGGGTGTGGGTGTGGGACGAGAACTATCAAGAGGGGGGGAGTTTCGGCGAGAGCTACTAGGAAAGGGGGGGGGGGTGTTTGGACGAGATCTTCTCAAAGGGGGAGAGGGATTTTGAGACTTGGAAATTGTTCAAGTGATGAAGAAGTCTTGCACAAGAGGGGGGTATTTATAGAACCACCAATGGTCTAGATTAAAACAAATTGAGGGTGAAGATTTGGATCCATGTGAAGAATGAGGTCTTCCAACCAAGTGTCCACCACAATGTTGGGACATATGTCCACCACAACATTGGGACATATGTCCCCCACAACAAAGAGACATGTGGCCTTCCACTAGGCACAAAAAAACGTCCAACATACCTACTCCCACTCACCAAAAGAAAATGTCTTCCAAGACTTTGACCACTTGACCTTGTCCACTTGGCCAACATTTTCGTCCAACCCATGCCAACTAAGGGTGACACATGTCTCCCTCCTATTGGTCCAAAATATTTCGTCTCTCGGAAAAATCCGTAATCGGTTAAAATATTAAAAACGTAGAATTTCTGTGAGTTGGAATCTTTTCCGTTGAAAGTTCACAATTCCATCCATAACCTAATTAGGGTTTATAAAAATGTACGTACGTCCTCACATACATACTCTGGAAATACGGGGTGTAACAATTATGCTATGTGTGCCTTGATAAGTACTTTGGCTTGTTTAATTGAGAATTATTCTATGTGTGCCTCGATAAGTACTTTGGCTTGTTTAATTGAGAATTGCCAATGTGTGCTGGTGATAGCATTTGAGTACTAGTATTATGTTTTATTACGTTGTCGCGACTCTCGGTTGGAGAATTTTGTCTTGTTGTGAGTTTACTTGGGCGTCTGAAGCGGTGATGTGGGATTCCACGGGTATGCTTCCATTATTTGTGTTACTCCTTGGACATGCTTTCGATGTGGGATTCCGGGGCATGTGACCAGGAGGCGGGTTAGACTCCCGGATTTATAATGTCATGTTAGTGCCTTAAGTAAACCTAAATGAGAGTGTACATGTATAAGACTAATAAGAAGTTAGGGGATTTCTTAACTTGCTTATGTTAGAATATGGTAAGCCGGTAGCGCTTATGTTATGTATGGTAAGCCGGTAGTGCTTATGTTACGTATGATAGCCGGTTTGTGCTAGTGATATATTATTCATTACGGGGTCATTCCCCGGATTTGTGGCATTTGCATATTCCGTGGATTTGCTACCCATGATGCGAGGAATACCTCATGCGGGTCCGTAAGGACTTATGCGGGTGAAATAGTCCCATGCGGGCGGATACAACCTATGCGAGGAATACCTCATGCGAGTCCGTAAGGGCTTATGCGGGTGAAATAGTCCCATGCGAGGAATACCTCATGCGGGTCCACGCGACCTATGCGGGTGAAACAGTCCCAGGAGTAGGATTGCTTAATGATACTGCGGGCGGGTGGTCCTGCTTTGATCGTGAGCTTCCTAGTTTATATTGTAAGTATACTACTATTTACTCTCATTGTTAGTAAGGCACTGTGTACTGTTATTTGAGTAGTGACTTTGAGGGCATGCGTCCCTGACTTGATATGACTGCTTATGTATTGTGTACTGTAGGTTGGCTATCATACATGTCTCCTGTTTTGTTTAGACTGTTATGATTTCATTACAGTACTTACTGTTTCACATACTTGGTACATTCTTCGTACTGACCTCCTTCGGGGGGCTGCGTTCATGCCGCAGGTTTAGGTACGCTGTTTGGTGATCGGCAGGTGTAGGACCCTGCTCAGAGTTTTTGGATAGCTCCTTCTGTTCGGGAGTTTATCTTTTTGGTATAAGTTCTTTCAAGATGTGCTTTTTATGCGATTATGGGTACGGCGGGGCCTTGTCCCGTCATAGTTCAGTAAAACTCTTAGAGGTCTGTATTCATATGTGGGATTGGACTCATGTACGGTGTAGTGTCTTTTGTTTATGTATATTATATGGCAGCCTTGTCGGCTTTGCCCTTGCACGTATGTTGGTTTTTTAAGAAAAAAAAGGGGGTGTTATTTAATTTCCGCAGTTTACTTGTGTTGTTAAGGTAGAAGGGTGCCCAGGTAGGGCACCAGTCACGGGCCCGGGGTTCGGGGCATGACAATAACGATCTTGGGGATGTTCCCCTCAAATATACTCTTACCCTGAAGAAGGTGGTATAACGATCTTGGGGATGTACCCCTCAGATATACTCTTACCCTGAAGAAGGTGGTATAACGATCTTGGGGATGTACCCCTCAGATATACTCTTACCCTGAAGAAGGTGGTATGACGATCTTGGGGCTTGCCCCTCATTCATACTCTTACCCTGGAGAAGGTGGTATAACGATCTTGGGGCTTGCCCCTCATTTATACTCTTACCCTAGCTCAATCGGTCATCATATCATAATCATAAATAAGTTAAGAAAGCTTATAACTTATTATTAGTCTTGTTCATATACCCTCTCATTTTAGTTTACTTAAGGCACTAACATTCTTAATAAAAGAAAATCCGGGAATTTAACCCAAAGTATCACATACTTATATTCCTTAAAAATGACTCTTTTTCATACAAAACCTTTGGGCAATTGATGCCTTAAAATCAATTTGCCTTTCATAAATCAAGTCATTTGTCCTTACTTATCTTACTTAGAGTAAATCTCTTCTTATTAACCTTTTATAAAGCTAATAAACCAACTTCCCATACAGTTGTTATATTAACCCTATACTTTAGTAAAATTATACTTTTCCCCTAACCAAGGGACTTATACTCCTTAAAACGAAACAAGTCTTTATATACCTAAAACAAGTAAGAATACCAAATCTTGTACGTCTACCATACTACATAGATACAATTACTCATGCTCAAGAGATAGGAAAGCTTCACATACCTCTTCGGTCAATCCAGTTGCTAAGCCCAAACTACCGCAAGTAATATGTCAACCTATAATAACCATGATATGTTTATTAACCTCTAATCTCAATGTAGAAATAATCTAAGTTCAAAGCCACTAAATTCTATGGAAAATTGGGCAGCATTTCCTTTGTTTCTACATACTTTGCCACCTTTCTCAAGGTCGAATTCAACCTCCAATCGCCACATTTAAGTCTTAACAATCCAAACATTTCAAAGGGGATTACACATCTAAACTTGGGTGTGTAAAATTCTGCCCCATAAGGTACAACAATTTACTTAACAATTTTAAGGTAGTTTTTAGGCTACAACATGCTCACAATATCTTCTTAACCAATCCTTTCATATCCAAACCACATTTCTACATGCAATGACTCTAAGAGCATTATTTACTACTACAAGTTCCTTCTTCTTCACATGCAACATTAATAACTAACCATAAGAGAAGAAATGTTACCTTTAGAGTTTTAGCCAAAAACTATTCCAACAATTTTTGCTAGCCTCTTGTCCAAGAACACCACCACAATAACTCCTACAAGCTAGCCACAAGCTTCCTTCTTGTCCTTAACTTTTCAGATTTTCCTTAGGCTTTGAATTCCTCTTGGAATTTTAGAGAGAAGTGAGAGCTTTTAGCTTAGAGAGAGAGAGGGATTTGAAAGATGACCAAGTCTTCAAGACTTGGTCAATATAAGACATGCAAGAATTCAGATGGGGGGGACACTTGTCACCCACCCATGACCTCTTTTAAAACAAAACAGTGCAGAAATCCCCACTCAACTTTGCAGACTTCTGCCGCCTCTCAGGACTTTCTGGCGCCGCGGCGCTGAAACTTCAGCGACCCCTCAGAATATCCGGCGCCGCGGCCCTGCATCCGGCGCCGCGGCCCTGTCGCTTCTGTCCGAAATGCATTTATGTCCGTCTGCGCACTGAACTTGTAACTCCCATAACTTCCTACTCCGATGTCCTATCGACGAACGGTTGGTTGCGTTGGAAACTAGCCTCAACGAACTACGCACTAGGCCTTTGAAACACTTAGGAACTCTCAATGTAGCGGGTCATAACCCGCCTCAACGTTGACTAAAACCCGTCCGAACAATCCGTTAACCTATCTTTCGAAAATTTTAAGTATTACCCCCTTTCGCACGCTCTCACACGTATGGCCAGAACTACGGGATATAACATTCTCCCCCCCTTAGAAAAATTCGTCCCGAATGTTCCTTCTAGGCTTTCTCAAACCACAACAATACTTAAGCAAAATTGCCAAAATCAAACTAATAAGCAAGAAAGTAGGTTACCTGGAGGTATAGGAAATAAGTGAGGATACTTCTTCATCATGTCATCCTCTGCTTCCCACGTCATCTCCTCTCTGTTCTCGTTTCGCCATAATACCTTGACGGAAGCCACGTCCTTCGTCCGAAGTCGCCTAATCTGACGATCGAGTATCGCTATGGGACTCTCCTCATACGATAACTCCTCTGTCACATGAACATCATGAATCGGGTGCACTCTAGATGGGTCTCCAATACATTTGCGCAACATAGATACGTGAAAGACTGGATGCACTGCCTCCAGATCGGACGGCAGATCTAACTCATAGGCAACCTTGCCTACCCTACGGATAATCTGATACGGCCCAATGTACCTTGGGCTAAGTTTCCCCTTCTTTCCAAATCTCATCACGCCCTTTATGGGCGATACCTTTAGGAAAACCCAATCATCTATCTCAAATTCCAAGTGTCGACGCCGATGATCTGCATACGACTTCTGTCGACTCTGAGCTGCCAACAACCGCTCCTGGATAAGCTTCACCTTATCCACTGCCTGTTGAACCAAGTCTGGCCCGACTAACTGTACTTCTCCCACCTCGAACCAGCCTATCGGTAACATGCACTTCCTCCCATATAAGGCCTCATAAGGCGTCATCTGAACTCTAGAGTGGTAGCTGTTGTTATAAGCAAACTCCACAAGAGGCAGATGATCCTCCCAGCTACCCCTGAAATCAATAACACAAGCCCGCAGCATATCCTCAAGTGTCTGGATAGTGCGCTCGGCTTGTCCGTCGGTCTGAGGATGAAACGTCGTACTGAGACTCACCTGTCCTATTCCTCGGAAAGACCTCCGAGTTAGTCGTGAACCGGGCTCGCCGGTCGAAATAATCGTCTGAGCACTCGTGCGATCTCACAATCTCCACGATATACGATCTAGCATAATCCTCGTGAAAAAGTCGCCTGACCGAAGAAAATGGGCTGATTTAAATCGACCGTCGACGATAACCCAAATGGAATCATGCTTCCTCTGAGTGGAAGGTAACCCTGTAATAAAATCCATATTTACCACCTCCCACTTCCAAGTCGGAATATCAATAGCCTGCAATAGCCCACCGGGCTTCTGGTGCTCAACTTTGACCTTCTGACAATTCGGGCATTGCGCTATGAACTCCGCAACGTCCCTCTTCAGGCCATCCCACCAATACACGCATCTGAGGTCATGATACATCTTAGTCGACCTCGGATGAATAGAATAACGGGCACTGTGTGCCTCCCCCAGAATCTGCTGACGAAGTCCTGTCACATCGGGAACACACAACCGGCCCTCAAATCTTAGCACCCCATCCGGCGTTACCTCAAATAGACTCTTCTCTTTCTGAAAAGCGGAATCTCGATACCGGACCATAATCGGATCCTCATACTGTCGCCTCTTCACCTCCTCGACGATGGAAGACTCGGCAACCTCTCGAACCCGAACTCCATCACTATCAGAATCAACCAAACGAACCTCAAGGCTCGCTAGCTGATGTAACTCTCGGACCATATCCCTTTTCTCTGGCTGTACGTTAGACAGACTACCCATCGATCTGCGACTAAGGGCATCTGCAACTACATTGGCCTTCCCTGGGTGGTATAGAATATCAACATCGTAATCCTTAAGTAGCTCCAACCACCATCTCTGTCGCAAGTTCAGCTCCCTATGGCTGAAGATATACTGGAGACTCTTGTGGTCTGTGTAAATATCCACATGAACTCCATATAAATAATGTCTCCAGATCTTCAAGGCATGAATCACTGCTGCCAACTCCAAGTCATGTGTGGGATAGTTCTTCTCATGCTTCCTAAGCTGTCGAGATGCGTAAGCTATAACCTTGTCGTGCTGCATCAGCACGCACCCAAGCCCGACACCTGACGCGTCACAATAAACCACATATCCATCTAAACCCTCTGGAAGAGTAAGAACTGGGGCGGTCGTCAACTTCTCCTTTAGCAACTGGAAACTTTCCTCACAAGTATCCGTCCACCGGAACATAGCTGCCTTCTGAGTCAGCTTAGTCAAAGGTGCTGAAATAGAAGCAAACTTCTCCACAAACCTCCGATAATAACCTGCAAGGCCCAAAAAGTTGCGCACCTCCGTTGGTGTAGTGGGTCTAGGCCAAGTCTTGACTGCCTCAATCTTTGCTGTATCAACCCGAATACCATCGGCCCCGATAACATGCCCTAAGAAAGCCACTGTAGCTAACCAAAACTCGCATTTCGAGAACTTGGCATACAACTGCCGGTCCCGGAGGACTCCCAATACCGTCCTCAAATGATCCGCATGTTCCTGCTCTGTGCGCGAATAAACCAGGATATCATCAATGAAAACTATAACGAACATATCCAAGAATGGCCTGAACACCCTATTCATCAAATCCATGAATATTGTTGGGGCGTTGGTCAACCCGAAAGACATCACCCTGAACTCATAGTGCCCATACCGGGTCCTGAATGCAGTCTTTGGGATATCTGTCTCTCTAACTCGCACCTGATGATAACCAGACCGCAGGTCTATCTTGGAAAAACACCTTGCACCCTGCAACTGGTCAAACAAATCGTCAATCACGGGAGGATACATTCTTGATAGTTACCTTGTTCACCGCTCGTAATCAATACACATACGCAGCGTCCCGTCCTTCTTCTTTACAAATAACACTGGCGCTCCCCAGGGAGAAACACTTGGCCTGATAAAGCCCTTCTCCAGCAAGTCCTTCAGCTGGTCTTTCAATTCCTTCAACTCGGCAGGTGCCATCCTGTATGGCGGAATATATATCGGTCGAGTATCTGGCGTCAAATCAATGCAAAACTCAACCTCCCTCTCCGGAGAGATACCCGGAAGCTCGTCTGGGAATACGTCTGGAAACTCTCTAATGACCGGAGATCAAGGTCCGTATCTCACCTCGATGTCGAATACCCTAACCATATGGTAGATATACCCTTTCCGCACCATCTTTCTAGCCTTGAGGTAAGAAATAAACTTACCCCTCGGCGATCACGATATTCCTTCCACTCGATAGCAGGCTCGTAGAAAGCTCGAACCGAACTAATCTCTCTCTACAGTCTACATTGGCATAGCAAGACGCTAGCCAATCCATACCCATAATCACATCAAAGTCCGTCATATCCAACTCTATCAAGTCGGCTAGAGTCGACGATCGCCTACGATCATCGGGCAAGCTCTATATATCCGCTCATTACCGAATCACTCTGGCGTAGCCACTTCAAAATGTCTTATGGACTCGGGCTCTATCCCTATTCTATCAGCAATATGGGGAGATATATAGTGTTATACCCCGTAGTTCCAGGGTATGTATGCGAGGACGTACGTACGAGAATACGACAGAAAGATTGGAAAGGAAGAAAGAGGCGATTTTTCCACGGAAAAGTTTCCGGTTTTTGTGAAGGAAAGAGGTTCGTTAATGGGGTGGATTCCCAGTTTGGTATTCGACTTCTGGAATATTAGAGAATTATGGAATTTTATTTTGGAAATGGTCACGTGGGGCCACGGAGAAATTCTACGGTTTTGTGGGGCCCGCTTTGATTTTGAGATTTTGGCGTTTTGGATATTTTGGAAGACGAAATATTTTGGGCCTAATCGGGGCGACACGTGTCACCCATGTGGCACCTTTGGGCGAATTATGTTTGTGCACAACACGGTTAGAGTCGTTTTTTCGGAAGCGTTTTCCACGACTTTCGTAGGGAATTTCCGCTATGTCATTTAGTATTTTTGCGGATTTTTAGAGACGGAACATGTTGGACCAACGAGAGGCGACTGCACCACCTCTCATTGGTGGGCAAAGTGGCGGTTCTTGGACGAAAAGTGGGTGTCAGTGGTAGATATTTTGGTAGATATTTTGTGTGCAAGTTGGCTAGGTACACATGGGTGAATCTTGGCCTACACTTGCCTAACACTTGGTGTAATCTTGGCCATTGGTTGGCTTTCACTTGACCTATAAATACCACTCCTTTGAAGACTAATTCATTCAAATTGCCTAAGTCTTGAGAGCCTTCCCCTCCCTTTCGCGAGGCCCCCTTGGCGAGAGTCCCCTAGTGGGGTAGGCGAGGGTAGACACCCCCTCCTGTGGTGTGGCGTGGGGTACCCCACTGCCTAGTTGCTTTCGTATAATACCACTTTTGTGGTATAGAAATACTCTCAGTATTGTTATAATGCCCATATACCTTAGCCGTATACCTTGTAGTATTCTAAGGTTATACCTATCTGAAAAGCCAGAAATACTATTATACTTCCGTCAGTCAAAACCGAAACCCTAGGAAAATCTCCATAGTCCGTTGGAGTATTGTGTAGAAGTTGGTTAGAACTTCTAAGGGTGGTTTAGAGCGGGTTGGAGCGCTCGGAGTTGGAGCTAAACGATTGCCCAGGATCGACTTTATGCTTGGATAATTATGGGCTTATCGAGGTAATTATCTTGTCCTATTGTAATTGGATATTACATGTTGTAGGAGTATATAGTTGAAGTATACTATATATAGTCTTGGTGTATTCAGATGAACTTGTGTAGTAGTACCGTGGAGTAGAATTGTGCAGTTAGGGTTAGGCGTATAACCCACGGTTGGCTTGATAGCCGGCCCCGATAGAGGAGGAGATTTACGCTGTTGCGGGGGGGGGAGGTGCTGTCGAATTTTCTGTAGAATGTTCTACGATGTTAATAAGCGCCTTGTGGCCTTATAGGTTGAAGTACTACGTGTGGCGCGTTACTTGGCTTAGGAGTAGCCACGGCGAGGTACTCGGAGCATTTTGCTATTAGTCGATAATCGTCGCGAGGTATGTGAACCTCTTCCTATCTCTCCTAGCATGATATGTGTGAACTATGTAGTGCGGTGAGCGTACATGTGTGAATTGTATTTGATTGTTGTAAAACATAAAGTGTTATAACGGCTTTATGGGAAGTTGGTTATAACAGCTTTATGTAGGTAAGAAAATGGGTTGTGGTTCTTAAAAGATAACTGATTTGACTTATAAGCGGCAGGCGTTATAATAAAACTTGAAGTATTTCAAAAGATTTATGAATCGTTTTGAAAGAAGTGTAGTATGGTGTTTTGAAAACTTAAGAGTTATACTAGCTTTATGGGAAGTTAGGTATAACGGCTTAAGAATGGTTTACTGATGTTAGAAGTTAAGAGACTTGATCTTATAAGATAAGAGACTTAACTTATTTGTTTTAATGTGAATGTTTGTGTGAAACCTCATTCGTGAGTAATGAGTACTTGGTTTTATTTAAAGATAATGTTTCTTGATTTGGAAATCGAATGTGTATCGACAGCACCCTTTGCGGCGTTAATAAAGGAAAATGTATTGAATAATGATGTATCGTATTAAAACCGGTAGAAACCTCCATCTGCATAGAAACTAAGATGAGACAAAATGATATTACATTTTCTAGATCATGGTCTTTGTAATAAGAATGTTGTAAACAAGAATAACCTACTCATGTGAGACATATATTACTCAATTGTTCTAAAAAGAAATCAAGTGATTAAGTTTATGAACTATGAAACCATTTGAAAATGAGAAGCTTGAGTAATTGAAACTAGGCAAAGCTGGAACTTAGGAAAAGAATGTTGTTACTTGATTTTGAAAAGGAATGTGGGTTGGTCATTCTAATACTACGTATCGGGTGACTCGATAAAAGTAATGGATCTCCTTTAAAGAATTTAACGTCGTAGTACTTTAGGTTAAAACCGGATTTTGTCATAAAATGAAGTACTTTGAGTTGTGGATAACTTGCCTATGCTTATTGTTGTGAAACATGCGTGCTTGTTGTGATAGCCTTTGTTGTGCAAAACGTTGTATTCTTTGTGTTACCGCGTCTCGATGGAGGTCGGTTGGTAGTTGAGAACTTACTTGGGCGTGTCGGCATTGACGGAGAAATTCCACGCAGTGCGTTCGCTGATAGTATTATTGTTGTCGCTTTGGACATCGACACGATGCGTGGCGCGGGTATGTTTCCATTTGATTATCGTCTTGTGATTTCCCTTTGGACATCTTGACGCGTGGCGCACGAGTATGCGTCCATTTGGAATCTTGTCTATTGTTTCCCTTTGGACATCGACCCGTCGTAGCGCACGAGTATCGTCCATTTGGAATCTTTGTCTATTGTTTCCCTTTGGACATATCGACGTCGTAGCGCACGAGTATCGTCCATTTGGAATGTTGCCTTATTGTTTCCACTGGACATACCGACCCGATCGTGCGCCGCAGTATGCGTCCATTTGGATTGTTATCTAGTTTATTATTGTTGCATCATGGACATGTCTACACCGTCTGCGATGATTAGGGGCATGCGGCCGTGATGCGAACATGATGGATGTTGTGGGCGTGAGACCCATAGTTATATTTAGTGGTGACTTTGAGGCGTGAGTCACGACTTGGCTAACTATGTTGTGAGCGTAGTTTGGTTATCATACATGTCTCTGCTTTATATAGACTAGTATGATTTCATTCTGATTTTCTGATTTCACATACTTGGTACTGTTGTCTTGACCTCGCCGGGGCTGCGTTCATCTGCCGCGGTAAAGGTACATCGTCGATCGATCCCGCTTATAGGATCACATTCGGCGTGTTGGGAAGCTCCGTTTCTCCGAGGCTTATCTTATTGGTATGTGTTCCACGAGTTGTAGGTTCTTGTACATTCGGGGTATGGCGGGGCCTGTCCCGTCATAGTTGTTGTAAATCTTAGAGTGCAGAGAACTGTTGTGGCGAGGGTTTGTAAAAAGGATAAGCGTCGGGTATTTATGTTTATATGATGAAGGCAAGCTGTTTTGGTTGCTGTTTATTTATCATGTCTCTCATTTCATGTTTAAAGTTTTTATTTCCATTGGTTTTCTCGATGTTGTATCGCTAGGTGCCCGGTAAGGCACGATCCACGGGCCCGTTGGTCGTGACAAAAGTGGTATCGAGCGATTAATCCTCGGAAAGTGTCTGAGCCGTATCGATGAAGTCTTGATTATCGGTGTGTTGTGCACCACATCAATAATCGTGAGGCTATAGGATATTTAGGATTGGTTTCTATTCTTCTCACTCTGAGATCGTGCCTTAGAGCCGTGTTGTAAGTTGAACCCTCGACGAAATCCTTTCCTTACTTGTTATGCCTCGCGTAGGGCAACCCGAGCCCGGGAGGGCAAGGCGGCGGAGGCTGCGAGTAGAGTTCGGAGGGTGGCGAGGGCACAGCCCAATCATTACCTAGGTAGTGCTTCATTCGGGATTTCTGCGACGTCACTAGCCCCAGTAAAGTTTAGCACGGCGGCGGCAGTTCCTACTGCGGCCATGATATTTGAACCTTCAGTTCCACGACCAGGAACAGAGAATATAGATTGCACGAGACAACCTTGTTACTAGCTATGGATTTGGCTACCGAAGTACCGATGTATCGCGAGTCTTGATGACTACCTAAGAAAGGGATGTGCAAGAGTAATTCTTGATTGGGCTTGAGCATGGCACGTATGCGGGCTTATCGCGTGGCCGAAAGCGTAGAGATCGACGGGTTAACCGGGGACAGCGAGAAGAGGGCGAGCGTGAGGTCGCCCGGTAACTTTCAAGGTGAGTATACCTTAAGTGCTATGTTCTGATAGCAGTGTGTGAGTTGTGATTAGGAATCATGGTGGGTTAACCGAGTAAGATTTTGGGGGATAGAGAAGTGTGAGCCTTAGAGCTTTTTACGCAAAGACCTTAGAGGTAAGGCCTCTCGAGAAAGGTGTAGTGTTTATGTTTGACCCTTATAGGAGTGCATAGTGCACGTGAGCTATGTTCGTGGGATAAGTCCCCGAGTAGCGTGATTTGAAAGAAGGTAGTCGAACTAGGAAGACCGAGGTTTTCGTGATATGATTTGAGAAATTATTCCTTCGGGGAGCTAGTGTTTTGCGCAATGCCGGGTCGGGTTGAGGCCATGTTGCGGGTCAACCCGCGGTAGGTTTGGTGGTGGGGTCAGTTTGTGGTGGTCCCTCTTTGTGTTAGGGTCATGAGGTGTTAGGCCCATGTTTAGTTAACTGCGTGCAAGTTCGTGGATGCGTTCGACCCGGTGGTCGGGACGATGAGGCGACTATCGTGTTCTTCGGTCGAGTCGTTCCTCGGCGGTGTTGATGTTATCGAAAAGGTTGTGAGGTTGCAGGGTGCCTACCTTCACCTTATGACGATGGAGCCAGTGCAGTGTTTCTCTTCTGGGGTTTGTACGAGCGGGGCTAGGAACTTCGGTGAGTCTCGTGACGCGTTCGCCTCGGGCGTTGTTTTGATTTGAGGGTAGCCGTGAGGATCGTTGTCTCGGTTGAAGTGTTTAAGCTACCATTTCGGTGTTCGGATGTCGTCTTGTAGCGCCTTGTAGAAGCGTAAATGCAAGTTGCGGCCGATTGGTTCGATGTTGGCGGGGTTGAATAGTTGGTTGAGCTTGTTCCAAGCAGTGTGGATAGTGTGAAGCTTGTCTAGAAAAGTTCGACGGCTCGGAGAATCGTGCGGATAATCGGCGGCGCTTAGAGTTCGAGTTGACGGTCGGTCTTCTTGAAAGTACCACCGGACGGTGTGGCGAGTTTTGGAAAGCGAAGAAACTTAGCGAGTTACTTTGGGCCTTTGTGAGTTCATGTGAAGAATAGGCGGGTTGCCTATATGTTAGCATTTGCCGTCCGACTTAGGAGGAAGGGCGTCCGGTCTTCGTATTGTTATGTTCGAAAGTATCGAAGATCCATCCGAATGTTCGATTAATGATGACCACGTTAGAGATAGTAACCGAGTTTTGGATACTAAAGCGATGATCGAAATATGGTAAGAATTAGTGTCGACGGCTTGATGATCGCGTGCGGCCGGTACCATTTGTTGGGTCGTCGGGCGGGCTCGCGACAAAGTGACAAAAGTAGTACTATTTGTGGTGATGTAGAGGTGTTTCCTCGTGGACTTAGATGTAAGTTTTGCAGTGTTTCCATGGCGGTGTGGCGGGATTGTTTCGTAAGTATAGTAGTGAAGACTATACCGCACGTGTTCGTTTTGAGACTTAGAAGGAACATTCGGGACGAATGTTTCTAAGAGGAAGAATGTTATACCCGTAGTTCGAGGTATGTATGCGAGGGCGTGCGTGCGAGAATCTGACGTAAAGATTGGAAAGGAAGAAAGGCGATTTTTCCACGGAAAAGTTTCCGTTTTGTGAAGGAAAGAGGTTCGTTAATGGGAATTGGATTCCCAGTTTGGTATTCGGACTTCTGGAATATTAGAGAATTATGGAATTTTATTTTGGAAATGGTCACGTGGGGCCACGGGAGAAATTCTGATTTTGTGGGCCCGCTTTGATTTTGAGATTTTGGCCGTTTTGGATATTTTCGGAAGACGAAATATTTTGGACGAATCGGGGGGCGACACGTGTCACCCCCATGTGGCACCGTTGGGCCGAATTATGTTTATGCACAACACCCGGTTAGAGTCGTTTTTGCCGAAAGCGTTTTCCACGACTTTCGTAGGGAATTTCCGCTATGTCATTTAGTATTTTTGCGGATTTTTCCGAGAGGCGGAACATGTTGGACCAACGAGAGGCGGCACTTGGCACCTCTCATTGGTGGGCAAAGTGGCGGTTCTTGGGCGAAAAGTGGGTGTCAGTGGTAGATATTTTGGTAGATATTTTGTGTGCAAGTTGGCTAGGTACACATGGGTGAATCTTGGCCCTACACTTGCCTAACACTTGGTGTAATCTTGGCCATTGGTTGGCTTTCACTTGACCTATAAATACCCCTCCCTTTGAAGACTAATTCATTCACAAATTGCCTAAGTCTTGAGAGCCTTCCCCTCCCTTTTCGTGAGGCCCCTCGGCGAGAGTCCCCACAGTGGGGTAGGCGAGGGTAGACACCCCTCGCTGTGGTGTGGCCGTGGGGTACCCACTGCTAGTTGCTTTCGTATAATACCCCCCTTTTTGTGGTATAGAAATACTCTCCAAGTATTGTTATAATGCCCATATACCTTAGCCGTATACCTTGTAGTATTCTAAGGTTATACCTATACGAAAAGCCCAGAAATACTATTATACTTCCCGTCCGTCGCAAAACCGAAACCCTAGGAAAATCTCCATAGTCCGTTGGAGTATTGTGTAGAAGTTGGTTAGAACTTCTAAGGGTGGTTTAGAGCGGGTTGGAGCGCTCGGAGTTGGAGCTAAACGATTGCCCAGGATCGACTTTATGCTTGGATAATTATGGGCTTATCGAGGTAATTATCTTGTCCCCCTATTGTAATTGGATATTACATGTTGTAGGAGTATATAGTTGAAGTATACTATATATAGTCTTTGGGTGTATTCTGATGAGACTTGTGTAGTAGTCCGTGGAGTAGAATTGTACAGATTAGGGTTAGGCGTATAACCCCACTGGTTGGCTTGATGGCCAGGCCCAGATAGAGGAGGAGATTTCTGTTGTTGCGGGAGGTCTTTGTCGAAATTTCTGTAGAATGTTATACGATGTTAATAAGCGCCGTGTGTCCTTTTTGGTTGAAGTACTACGTGTGGCGCGTTCTACTTGGCTTAAGGAGTAGCCGACGGCTTGAGGTACTCGGAGCATTTTGCTATTAGTCGATAATCGTCGCGAGGTATGTGAACCTCTTCCTATCTCTCCTAGCATGATATGTGTGAACTATGTAGTACGGTAGACGTACATGTGTGAATTGTATTTGATTGTTGTAAAACATAAAGTGTTATAACGGCTTTATGGGAAGTTGGTTATAACAGCTTTATGTAGGTAAGAAAATGGGTTGTGGTTCTTAAAAGATAACTGATTTGACTTATAAGCGGCAGGCGTTATAATAAAACTTGAAGTATTTCAAAAGATTTATGAATCGTTTTGAAAGAAGTGTAGTATGGTGTTTTGAAAACTTAAGAGTTATACTAGCTTTATGGGAAGTTAGGTATAACGGCTTAAGAATGGTTTACTGATGTTAGAAGTTAAGAGACTTGATCTTATAAGATAAGAGACTTAACTTATTTGTTTTAATGTGAATGTTTGTGTGAAACCTCATTCGTGAGTAATGAGTACTTGGTTTTATTTAAAGATAATGTTTCTTGATTTGGAAATCGAATGTGTATCGACAGGACCCTTTGCGGCGTTAATAAAGGAAAATGTATTGAATAATGATGTATCGTATTAAAACCAGTAGAAACCTCCATCCGCATAGAAACTAAGATGAGACAAAATGATATTACATTTTCTAGATCATGGTCATTGTAATAAGAATGTTGTAAACAAGAATAACCTACTCTCATGTGAGACATATATTACTCAATTGTTCTAAAAGAAATCAAGTGATTAAGTTTATGAACTATGAAACCATTTGAAAATGAGAAGCTTGAGTAATTGAAACTAGGCAAAGCTGGAACTTAGGAAAAGAATGTTGTTACTTGATTTTGAAAAGGAATGTGGGTTGGTCATTCTAATACTACGTATCGGGTGACTCGATAAAAGTAATGGATCTCCTTTAAAGAATTTAACGTCGTAGTACTTTAGGTTAAAACCGGATTTTGTCATAAAATGAAGTACTTTGAGTTGTGGATAACTTGCCTATGCTTATTGTTGTGAAACATGCTGTGCTTGTTGTGATAGCCTTTGTTGTGCAAAACGTTGTATTCTTTGTGTTACCGCGTCTCGATGGAGGTCGGTTGGTAGTTGAGAACTTACTTGGGCGTGTCGGCATTGTGGAGAAATTCCGCAGTGCGTTCGCTGATAGTATTATTGTTGTTAATCGCTTTGGACATCGACACGATCGTAGCGCGCGGGTATGTTTCCATTTTGATTATCGTCTTGTGATTTCCCTTTGGACATACCGACCCGTCGTAGCGCACGAGTATCGTCCATTTGGAATCTGTCTATTGTTTCCCTTTGGACATCGACCCGATCGTAGCGCACGCAGTATCGTCCATTTGGAATCTTTGTCCTATTGTTTCCACTGGACATATCGACCGTCGTAGCGCATCGCAGTATCGTCCATTTGGAATGTTGCCTTATTGTTTCCCTTTGGACATCTGACCCGTCGTAAGCGCCGCAGTATCGTCCATTTGGATTGTTATCTAGTTTATTATTGTTGCATCATGGACATGTCTACACCGTCACGATATTCCGGGCATGCGGCCGTGATGCGAACATGATGGATGTTGTGGGCGTGAGACCCATAGTTATATTTAGTGGTGACTTTGAGGCGTGAGTCACGACTTGGCTATTCATGTTGTGATCGTAGTTTGGTTATCATACATGTCTCCCGCTTTATATAGACTAGTATGATTTCATTTCTGATTTTTCTGATTTCACATACTTGGTACTGTTGTCTTGACCTCGCCTTCGGGCCGCGTTCATGCCGCAGTAAAGGTACATCGATCGCCGATCCGCTTATAGGATCACATTCGGCGTGTTGGGAAGCTCCGTTTCTCGGAGGCTTATCTTATTGGTATGTGTTCCCGAGTTGTAGGTTCTTGTACATTCGTGGTATGGCGGGGCCTGTCCGTCATAGTTGTTGTAAATCTTAGAGGTCTGTAGAACTGTTGTGGGCAGGGTTTGTAAAAAGGATAACTGTTCGGGTATTTATGTATATATGATGAAGGCAACTGTTTTGGTTGGCCTGTTTATTTATCATGTCTCTCATTTCATGTTTAAAGTTTTTATTTCCGCTGGTTTTCTCTGATGTTGTATCGCTAGGGTGCCCGGGGTAAGGCACCAGTCACGGGCCCCGGTTCGGGTCGTGACATATAGGACAAGGTAGAACCTGGATCTATCAAAGCATATACATCACAACAAGAAACCAACAATGTACCTGTGACGACATCCGTGACGCCTCGCATCGACTTGCGGTGGACATAGCATAGATGTGGTTACGAGGACCACTAGAATCGACCCTACCACGACCTCTGCGCGGCTGCTGGCCCGTGAACACCCCGCCTCGGGCGCGACCACCAAGACGAAGATCCGAGCCCGACCGTCGGTGAACCATAACACCCCGCCGCTGGGACGGACAATCCATATTCACATGGCCCTGCTAGCCACAAGAGTAACAAGCTCCCGAACCCATACGGCACTCGCCCGGATGAGACCTACCGCATCGAACGCACCGAGATGTGGGTGGTCTCGATTGGTGACGGTCCCTGCTTCCCTGAAACCCCGAAGTCCTGGAGCCCCGGCGCTCCGAATAAGCTATTATACCGTATTTCAGTATGTGCGTGAGGCGTGCGTATAAGAATTTGAGCCTTAAGATTAGGCAAGGTTCAAATTGGGCACAAGTGCGAAAGAGTCGTTTTCGACGAAACGTTTCCACAGCTTACGTAGGGAAAATTCCGGCTATGTCATTAATAATTTTTGCGGATTTTTCCGAGAGACGAAACATTTTGGACCAACGGGAGGGTGACAAGTGTCACCCTCACATTGGAAGCAAGTGGACGGCAAAGCTTGACCATTGGCACGTTTTTGGTGTTGAAATTTTGGTCAAGGGTTAGGTAGGATATTTTGTGTAGATGGATAAGGTAGCACATGGCTAAATCTTGGCCTTACACTTGCTATGCACTTGTCTTCATCTTGGCCATTGGTTGGCCTTCACCTGACCTATAAATACCCCTCTAAGTTGAAGACTTTCTTCATCCTCACTTGAGAAATCTATCTAAGTCTCAAAATACTCCCTCCCTCTTGTTCTTTCGTCCACCACACCCCCCTCCCCCTTTGAGAAGGCCCTTTGGCCGAGAGCTTCCCCCTCCCCCTTGGAGTGGTTAGCCGTGGGGTACCCCCCCCCTAGCCTAGTTGTTTTCGTATAATACCCCTTGTTGTGGTATAGAAATACTCTCCTAGTATTGTTATAATGTCCAAATACCTTGGCCCAAATACCTTGTAGTTTTCCCAAGGTTACACTTATACAAAAGCCCAGAAAATACTATTATACTTCCTTTAGCCACTAAACGAAACCCTAAGGAAATCTTCATTGATAGTTGAAGTAATTGAGTAGAAGTTGGTTAGAACTTCTAAGGGTTGTTTGGAGCGGGTTGGAGCGCACGGAGTAGGAGCTAAACCTTGCTCAGGATCGACATATAAACTCGGATAATTTTGGGTTTATCGAGGTAAACACTCTTGACCTTATTGTAATTGGAAATTACATGTTGTAGGAATATATAGTTGAAGTATACTATATATAGAAATGAACATTATAATTGTGCGGCAATGTCTTTTGACTTAAGCTGAATAATACTTACGGCAATGTCTTGCGACTTAAGTCCAATTTAAAAGAGAATTGAACTGTAATTACATAGGCGTATTCAGATGAGACTTGTGTAGCATTCTTTGTGTAGTAGAATTGTACACGTCCTGTTAGACGTGCAAACCCCCTCAGGAGTTGTTGGCAATGTGCCCCGATAGAAAGTCTTTGCGAATTTTCGTAGAATATTCTACATTGAGATCTAAGATGTTAATAGGCGCATTGTGGCCTCTATAGGTTGAAATCGCGTGTGGCGTGGTCTACTTGGCTTAAGGTGTAGCCGACGGTTTGAGGTACTTGAGCGTTTTGCTATTAGTCGATAATCGTCGCGGTATGTGAACCTCTTCCTATCTTTTCTAGCATGATATGTGTGTAACTATGTAGTACGGTGACGTCGTACGTGCTAAATGTATTTGATTGGTTTAAAACATAAAGTGTTATAATGACTTTATGGGAAGTTAGTTATAACCGCTTTATGTAGGTAAGGAAATGCTTTGTGGTTTTAAAAGGTAACGATTTGACTTATAACCGACTTGTTGTGTAATAGTAAAGAATCTTGAAGTATTTCAAAAGAATCTTTGAATCATCTTTATAAGAGTAATACTTGGTTTTGAAAACATAAGAGTTATACTAGCTTTATGGGAAGTTAGGTATAACGTCTTAAGAGAGAATGGTTTCTTGATTTTTAGAAGTTAAGAGACTTAATCTTAAAAGATAAGAGACTTGACTTGATATGGATGTTAGTGTGAAACCTCATTCGTGAGTAATGAGTACCTGGTTGTAAAAGGAATAATGTTTCTTGATTCGAAATCGAATAAGTATCGAACAAACCATCGCAGCTAATAAAGGAAAATGTAATGACTAATGAAGTATTATTAAAACCAGTAGAAACCTCCATCTGCATAGAAGCTAAGATGAGACAAAATGAGATTACATTTTCTAGATCATGGCTGCTTAATAAGATTGATTATGAACAAGAATAACCTACTCGCCTAGGGCATATGTTACTCAATTGTTTAAAAAGAGATTAAGAAATTGAACTATGAAACTTTTCTAAAAAGAGACGCGTAATTGAAATTAGGCAAAGCCGAACTTTAGGGTAAAGAAAGGCATTGTGTTGTCTTAAAATGGTTTAAAACATGAAGTGTTATAATGACCTTATGGGAAGTTGGTTATAACGACTTTATGAAAACAAAAGAAGGGTTTTATCACTGGTTTTAATGTGGTAACTTGACTTTAAAAGAGAGGTGTTTTGGTCTAAAAGAAGGCATGGTATTGCCTTAAGTTGGTTTTAAAAGGATAGTATGGAAGTTGTTTTGGTTTACTTAAAGGATATAAGTCACTCTATTTTATGCTACGTATCGGGTGACTTTTATAAAAGGGAATGGATCTTTAAAAGGAACTTAACGACGTAGTACTTTAGGATTAAAACCCTGACTTTGACATAAAATGAAAGTACCTTGGGTTGTGGATAACTTGCCTATGCTTGTTGTTGTGTAACTTGCCTATGTTTGTTGTTGTGTAACTTGCCTATGCTTGTTGTGATAGACTTTGTTATGCAAGAATTGTGTTCTATATTACCGCGTCTCTCAATGGAGGCGGTTGACTTGTTGAGCACTTACTTGGCGTCTGGCGATGTGGAAAATTTCACGTATGTTCACGATGATAGTGTTATTCCACGGACTAGCTCTCCGAGGTTTCTTCTTATTCGCCTTGGTACCGTGGTCGGCTTTCGTACTTGCCGCCTCGTGGCTGACGCTTGGTACACAGTAGTTAGCCCTCGCACTTGCCGCTCGACAGTAGTGGCGAAGTCTCGTGATCTGACGCGGTACACGGTGGTCACCCTCGTACTTGCCGTCGCCTCGTGGACCGCCTTGGTATCTCGTAGTCGGCTCTCGCTTGCCCGTGTCGCCGTGGTTTGGTTGTATTGTATTGTTATTACGCTTTGGCATCGTAGGACTTGGTGTTCGGTGTACTTCGATGTTATCATATCATAGATCGCGATGAGGAAGGTATTCCACGGGCATGACGATGTTGTGGGCGTGAGACCCATAATTATACTTGAGTAAATGACCGGAGGCGTGAGACCACGACTTGATATAATCGTTATATGTGTGTCTTGTAGTTTGGTTATCATACATGTCTCCCGCTTTATATAGACTATTATGATTTCATTTACGATATTCTGATTTCACATACTTAGTATCTGTTGTCGACCTCCTTCGAGTGCGTTCATGCGCAGTAGAAGTACATCGGCCGCCGATCCCGCTTTTAGGATCACCTTTCAACAGATTGGGAAGCGCCGTTCCTTCGAGGCTTATCTTTGGTATGTTACCACGATGTGCAGAGGTTCTTGTACATTCGTGGTATGGCGGCCCTGTCCGTCATAGTTGTTGTAAAAATCTTAAGTGCAGCATTTGTGGCGGGGTTGTAAGGATTGTAATCGCTCAAACGCTTATATATATATGTTGAAAAGGCAACTGTTTTGGTTGCTTTGTTTATTTATAATATCTCTCATTTCATGATTATGTTTTATTTCGTGATTTTCTCTCGATGTTGTATCACTAGGGTGCCCGGTAAGGCACGATCCACGGCCCGATTCGCGGGTTGTGACAAAGTGGTATCGCAGCGATTAGTCCTCGGAAAGTGTCTGCATCGTGTCTAGTAGAGTCTTGATTATCGGTGTGTTGTGCACCACATCTATAATCGTGAGGTCGCAGGACATTTAGGGTTGGTTTCCATTCTTCTCATTACGAGATCGTGCCTTGAGGTGTAATAAGATTCGACCCTCGACATACTTCGTTTTTACGATTATGCCTCGCGTAAGCAACCCGCCCGAAGGGCAAAGCGGCGAGAGGAGCTGCGAGTAGAGCAGCGGCGAGAGACCACAATACACGAGCCTCCATCCGCGATGCAGGCGAGAGAGATAAGTTACAAGCTGGGCGATTAATGGCGGGGTTGTGGCGACTTGAGGATAAATGGGCCGACGCAGTTCGATAACGCGATGGTTCACCCTAGATCGAGATAGTTCGAGGCTACGGGATTTTTACGAGTTGTAGGCGCGAGTTTTATGGGTCGAGGCCCGAGGATGATCCGCAGGAGTTCATCCAAGCGATTCTGATCGTAGAGTGATCAAGGCATCGGAGACCGAGTCGGTGGTCCTAGGTTCGCATCGGCCGCGTGATACCGCAATGATCGGTTTGATTCGTGGGAGCGTCGGGAGAGCATGCACTTCCAGCTTTATGGGGCGAGTTCTCAGAGGCCTTTCTTGCACATTTCTTGCCTCCACAGATGAGGAGGGCTCGGCGCATGCATTTTTGGTGTTGCGGCGAGCGGGCGTGCGGTTGGAGTACAATGTGAGTTCGACTCATTGGCCCAGACGTCCCGCGTTGGTAGCTAGTATGGAGGATCGAGTGCACCGATATGTTACTGGCTCGATGATCACCTAGCCGAGAGTTGTTCGGTGTAGCTCTTCACCCGGCATGGACATTGCCGCATGCAGCGTATGCACTTGGATGTGAGCGGATAAATCGACGGAATGACCGTGGTCGCAGAAGAGGCGAACAGCAGGTCCTTTGGTGACTTTCGAGGCGCACGGCCTCAACGAGCGATTAAGCGCCTCCACGATGCAGTGGTCCTCGCGGCCGGGACCTTTGGGATATTCAGAGGCGGTCGGGCTCCCGTGTTTCAGATTTTGAGAGTAGGAATGCTCGCGGATGAGGTTGCCTTGTCTCGGTGTGGCCGTTGTGGAAAACTTCATAAGGGAGAGTGTCGTCTTGACTTGGGAGATTGTTATTCTTGCGGCCAAGCGAGGCCATCCGCGAGAGCGTCGATCGGGGTAGCGCTGGTAGGATAGCACAGACTACTGTGAGCGATTCGGGTTCTACACCTTCCATGCTTGAGCAGATGTTCGTGCCGGCAGCCCGGTGAGGTCGCGGTGGGAGTTCCCAGTTTTAGCGATCCTTTGAACCGCCTATTTTCAGGTATATCCTTAACCCTCTAGAGTTTTGTATGTATTGATGTTATGATGATGTGTTTAGTGTTATGTTCGGATAGCCTTGTGCTAAAATGTGATTTAGAAACCTGGTTGGTAAAAAGGGTAAGCCTGGGGGTGAGAAAGTGATGAACCTTAGAATATTACAGTTGAGACCTTAGATGTAAGGCCATCTTGAGTACAAGATTTTGCGGGGGATCTTTGTCAGAATGTGTAAGTATGCGTGGTGTAATTGTGGAAAATTTTCCTTGGGTGGTGTAAATGGAAGTGGTAGCTTTCATGACCTGTATAGGTAAGATTGTTCCGGATCGAGAAACGAGAGAGTCGACGTGACAGAGGCTCGGGTTGAGGACGTGTTGCGTGTCAACCCGTAGCCCGGAATGAGGTGGGGTCAGATCGAGGTGGTCCCGCCAGGTGGTAGGGTCACGAGGGTGCTAGGCCCAAGTTTAGATGACCGTCATATGAGTTCATGGTTATGTTCGACCAGAAGCGGATCGTGAAGGCCGGGAATGGCCTTAGAGAGGAGTGAAGCTAGTAAGATGACCAAGTTTGGAGGTGGTGACTCCAAAGTTTTGGGAACTGTAGCGATGACTGAAGTGTGGTACGTATACTAGAAGAGTTCAGGTGTTCGAGAAGGGCACGACGAGTAAGGAAGGAAGAGAACGTGTGTTATTTCGTGGCCAGGTGTGGCGTTGGCAACTTGTTAGAAGAACTTCATCGTTATCCGTCTTGAGAAGGAACATTCGGGACGAATGTTTCTAAGGAGGGGAGAATGTTATACCCCGTATTTCCAGAGTATGTACGTGAGGGCGTACGTATAAGAATTTGAGCCTTAAGATTAGGCAAGGTTCGAAATTGGGCACAAGTGCCGAAAAGAGTCGTTTTCCGACGAAACGTTTCCACAGCTTACGTAGGGAAAATTCCGGCTATGTCATTAATAATTTTTGCGGATTTTTCCGAGAGACGAAACATTTTGGACCAACGGGAGGGTGACAAGTGTCACCCTCACATTGGAAGCAAGTGGACGGCAAAGCTTGACCATTGGCACGTTTTTGGTGTTGAAATTTTGGTCAAGGGTTAGGTAGGATATTTTGTGTAGATGGATAAGGTAGCACATGGCTAAATCTTGGCCTTACACTTGCTATGCACTTGTCTTCATCTTGGCCATTGGTTGGCCTTCACTTGACCTATAATGTCACGACCCGAACCCGGGCCCGTGACTGGTGCCTTACCCGGGCACCCAAGTAGACATACATCAGAGTAATCAGCGGAATATAAAACACAACATGAAACAATGTAAAAGAGACACAGTTTATCTGAAGAAAAGTTGCCTTTCGGCATATATATATATAAAAAAACTTAAATCCGAACAGTTACATCCTTTTTACAAACTCTGCCCACAACAGTACTACAGACCTCTAAGAATGATATAACAACAATGGCGGGACAGGGCCCCGCCATACCCCTGAATGTAAGTACCTACAACGACAGGGGACTATACCCAAGATAAGCCTCCGGAGAAACGGAGCTTCCCAAAACGCTGAACTGTGATCCTAAGAGCGAGGATCGACGACTGGTGTACTTCTACCTGCGGCATGAACGCAGCCCAGAAGGAGGTCGATCTGACAGTACCAAGTATGTGAAATCGAAAATCAGTAAATGAAATCATAGTAGTCTATATAAAGCGGAGACATGTTTGATAACCAAACTACGATTCACAATAAATAGCGATCATGTCAAGTCAGGGACTCACGCCCTCAAAGTCATCACTCAAATATAACTATGGGTCTCACGCCCACAACATCAATCATGCCCGTGGAATACCTTCCTCACCGCCGCGATCTATGATATAAAAGCACCAAGGAATACACATGAACACGTGTCCCACTGTGCCATAATAAAACCGTGCGGGGTAAATGCGAAGGCATAGCCGACTACTAAAACCCACGGTACCAACAAAGTCATAAATCGTATCACGAGGTGCTGTCTGACCGCCACATGATCGGCGGCCACTCGCGCTGCGGTATCAAATGTGCGCGTCTAATCCGAACTTCCGCGACTCGCATAGGCCACACACATAGGCCTGCATGAGGTATTCCCCGCATCGAGGGTAGCTACTCCCCGGCATCGTCCTGGACTCGCAGTCCGCATGGCCAAATAGACCGCATGACCACAAAGGTCGCACACTAACCTGGAACTCTCGTAGCTCCGCATAGGTCCCCTGGACCCGCATGAGGTATTCTCGAATCATGGTCCTGCATCGCTGAGTCTACCCGCGTCGGAGGCGCTTAACCCCGGTATCATGTCAAGAGGTGAGTGATATAATACTAACATATGACTTATCGTTAAACAACATAAGCACAACAAGGGAAACCCCTTTACACAAACATCACAAGATACTAACACACGTAGCATCCTAACATGTTTACTTATCAAATTATCAAGAAAGTATTACAAGGCTATCACAAACCAACACAATCAAGTTATTCACACAAGGTACTTTCTACTTTATGTTAACAAGTTCGGGTTTTTATCCCCAAAGTACTTCATACATTAACTCTTTAAAAGATCTGTTTCTTTCACAAAAGTCACACAATACGTAGTATAAAAATAGAGTGACTATCTTTTTAAGTAAACTAAAACACTTCCTTTGTAAAATCAAGTACCAACATTATTTTCCAAACGTTTAAGTTTGCCTAATTTCAAATGCTCAAGTTTCTCATTTTCGAAAGGTTTCGTAGTTCACAGTCTTAATCACTTAATAATATAATTCTCTTTTAAAACAATTTGAGAAACATATGCCTTATGTGTGAGTAGGTTATTCTTGTTCATAATAATCTTATTAAAGCAGCCATGATCTAGGAAATGTAATATCATTTTGTCTCATCTTAGCTTCTATGCAGATGGAGGTTTCTACTGGTTTTAATAATACTTAATTAGTCAATACATTTCTCTTTATTAATGCTGCAGTGGTTCGTTCGATACTTATTCTGATTTCCAAAATCAGTAAAACATTATTCCTTTTTAAAAAACCAAGTACTCATTACTCACGAATGAGGTTTCACACTTTTTAACAAAATTCATATTAATTTAATTAAGTCAAGTCTCTTATCTTTTAAGATCAAGTCTCTTAACTTCTAAAATCAATAAACCATTCTTTTTATCGCTCTTAAGTCGTTATACCTAACTTCCCATAAAGCTAGTATAACTCTTAAGCTTTTAAAACCAAGTATTACTCTTCTTTCAAAAAGGTTTCTTAATTATTTTGAAATACTTCAAGATTCTTATTATTTAAACTCATGTCAAAAGACATCGGAGTAAAACCACGTTCAGTTAACACACGTACGTCTACCGTACTATATATATATTCTTTTAAAATATCATGCTCAAGAGGATAGGAAGAATCACATACCTCGCGACGATTTATCGACTATTAGCAAATAGCTCCAAAGTACTGTAATCCTGCTAGCCTTTTCCACCCTTCGAGTAGAATACGCTACTTGCAGTACTTCAACCTATAACGGTTATACAAGTCTATCAATGTCTAGACTACTCGGTAGAATAAATCTAGATACAAGATTCTACGGAAAATTGGGCAGCACTTCCCTACCCGTCAAACTTCACAAGTCTACTGTAAATACAGTCCTATGTAAGTACAGTTCAATTCCCTTCTTATATACCTTCCTTGTATATAACTTATACTTAATTCTTATACTTCAACAGTATGTAAACTCTAATTACAATAGGGGGACAAGATATTTACCTCGATAAGCCCAAAATTATCCAAGTTTAAATGTCGATCCTGAGCAACGTTTAGCTCCTACTCTGGGTGCTCCAACCCGCTCCAAACAACCCTTAGAAGTTCTACGCAACTTCTTCTTAATACTTCAACAGGCTATGAAGATTTTCCTTAGGGTTTCGTTTTGAGACTAAAAGGACATAAGGTAGTATTTTCGGGCTCTACGTATAGAGGTAACTTTGGAATACTACAAGGTATAAGGCTAAGGTATTTTGGAATAGTAACAATACTTGGAGAGTATTTCTCTACCAAAGGGGGGGGGTATTTTCACGAGAACTATCAAGAGATGGGGGGTATGTTTCGGCTAGCACCACTAGGAGGGGGGGTGTTTCGGCCAAGGCCTTCTCAAGGGGGAGGGGGGAGCTCTTTGGACGAGAGCTACACTAAGGGGGAGAGGGCTTTTCAAGACTTAGAAAGTGTTTGTGGATGAAGAAGTCTTGCACTTCAAGGGGGGTATTTATAGGACTTTCAAGGGCTAGGATTAAGACAAGTGGGGGGCAAGTGGAGGGTGAGGATTTGGGCAAGTGTGCCTTATCCATCTACCACCAAAATATCACAAAATATCCTACCAACTCCTTGACTAGAAATCGTCCAACAAGAGCCCACAATGCCGTCCACTTTGAGGGTGACACATGTCACCCTCCCGTTGGTCCAAAATATTTCATCTCTCGGAAAAATCCGCAAAAATAATCAATGTTACAACCGTAATTTTCCCTTCGCAAAGTCCGGAAAACGTTTCATCGGAAAACAATTCTTTTAGGTAGTTATGCACAAATTTTCGTTCCTAGCCTAACTTAAGGCCTAAATTTTTGTACGTACGCCCTCACGTACATACTATGTAAATACGGGGTATAACATTATCCCCTCCTTAGAAACATTCGTCCCGAATGTTCCTTCTCAAGACAGATAACGATAACGCTCCTCTTAACATAAACAAGTTGCCAATGCCACATCTGGCCACAAAACAACACACGCGCCAATACTTAATCCAAGTCTACGAGGAATCACCTCTAGCATCACAAAAGCTTCCACCCAAGGTCTAAAATATACTCCCTTCGCACCTTCACTTACAAAAGAAATGATCCCTTCTATTCTCTTAACACATGCTCACTTCTTCCCTTACTCGTCGTACCCTCCTCGTACACTCGAACTCTTTCTCATAACATACCACATTTCTGGTATTGCTTCAGTTTCCAAAATCTCTGGGTTACTACCTCCAAGTACCTCAGGCTAAGTTTCCTCTGTTTTCCAAAACTTGTCACACCTTTTCCGGGGTGGTACCTTCAAGAAGTCCTACCGTCAACCTGAACTTCAAGTGTCGAAGCCGATTATCCGTACGACTTCTGTTGACACTGAGCTGTCAATAACCTCTCCTGGATAAGCTTCACCCTATCCACAGTCTGCTGGAACAAGTATGAACCAACTATCTGAACCTTGCCAACATCGAACCAATCGACCGGCAACTTACACTTCCGCCCCTACAAGGCGTCATAAGGCGATATCCGAATACTGAAATAGTAACTATAAAACACTCCCTCAACAAGAGGAACATAATCCTTGCTGCTATCTCTGAAGTCAAAACACTGGCCCGAGGATGAATGCGATACGGAGACTCACCTGAGTTCCTAACCGTGCCTGGTAACACTTCCAGAAAAAGAGATAGCCATAACCTGGGCTTCACTGTCTGTCATAAGGTGAAAGTAGGCACCTCGTGCAGCCTTACAATCTTCCCGATAAATAATATCTCGCATAACCCTCTGCCGAGTAAACGGTCCTGACTGAAAGACAAGATGGGTTGACCTCATCGGCCGACATCGGTCGAACGCATCCACGAACTCGTACGCTGGTGACCTAAACTTGGGCCGAACACCCTCGTGTCCCCACCACCTGGCAGGACCACCTCGAACTGACCCCACCACATTCCAGGCCGCGGGTTGACCCGCAATCGGTCCAAGAATCCGACCGCTGCAAGAAAACTCTTGTTCCCCGATCCGGAACAATCTCACAATCAAGTCACTAAAACCTAGTGGTCTTCTTAGATCAACTACCCTCTTTCATTTCATACCACTCCGGGACTTATCACACAGACATATCTCACGTGTACTATGCACTCCGATAAAGGTCAATATAAAAATAAATCTTTTACTCGAGATGGCCTCGCCTCTAAGGTCTCCATGTATAACATTCTAAGGCTCACACTTTCCCTTATCCCCAATCTTACCCTTTTCCCTAACCATGATTTCTAATCACAATTAACACAATGCTATCTGAACATAACATTTAAGATATACTCATCTTATCACACATACTAATCTCTAGAGGGTTAAGGATATACCTGTATCTACTGCTTCACTTCCCTCTGTCGATCTAATCCATCATGCCCTGTTGGGCGCATAGCTGGGGAAAGGTGATGAACTAGCCACTGATCCTGAAGGCTGAGTCTCTATATCCGCGCCACCTCTGGTCGGACAATTCCTCGCAAAATAGCCTGTGCAAGCATAACAAGTCGAAGAAGTCGACACTCCCACAATGACACGTACCACAACGGCCACACCGGTGGGGTGGCCTCTGCTAACACCCTTCCTCTCAACCCGAATCGGTGGCTAGAACCTACATATAGTTGTGAACCAGAAGCCCTGGAGTTCTGACCAACTCCGGCATACCCCGAACGTCCTGAACCCTATGGAGGACCACTCTGCACTGGAGGAGGCGCATATCCATTCTGCTGCTGAGGCGGTTCGCCTCGAAGGTTACTAAAGGACCCTGCTGTTCTGGCCCTCTTCTGCTGATCTTGGTTAATCCGTCGATCTCTACGTTCCTCTGTGTGCTGCGCATAAGCCTGTACGCGGGCAATATCCATGCCTGACTGAAGAGCTACTCTTGTACAACCCTTTACTAGATAATCGTCTAGACCCGTGATATATCGGTGCACTCTATATTCTCTGGCTGCTAAAATCCTAGCTAATGTGTCCATTCCTTTGTAATCCATATTCTCTGTTCCGATCGTGGGCGAAGGCTCATATATCATGGCGCGATGAGGCTAACTGCCCGTGCTAAACTCTGCTGGGCGACGTCGCAGAACTCCCGAATGAAGCACCACCCGGTGATGATTGGGCACCTGCCTAGTAACCCTCTGCTCTGCTACTCGCCTCCGGTGCCTTGCCCATTCAGGCGGGTTGCCTTACGCGGAGGCATAACTGGTAAGGGAAAGAAATACGTTAGAGGGGTCTAACTTATAACACAGCTCTAAGGCACGATCTCAGAGTGAGAAGAATGGAAACCAATCCTAAATATCCTATAGCCTCCTGATTATTGGTGTGGTGCACAACACACCGATAATCAAGACTCTACTAGATACGGTACTAGATACGGTCTGTAGACACTTTCCGAGGATTAACTGCTCTGATACCACTTTTGTCACGACCCGAACCCGGGCCCGTGACTGGTGCCTTACCCGGGCACCCAAGTAGACATACATCAGAGTAATCAGCGGAATATAAAACACAACATGAAACAATGTAAAAGAGACACAGTTTATCTGAAGAAAAGTTGTCTTTCGGCATATATATATATAAAAAAAACTTAAATCCGAACAGTTACATCCTTTTTACAAACTCTGCCCACAACAGTACTACAGACCTCTAAGAATGATATAACAACAATGGCGGGACAGGGCCCCGCCATACCCCTGAATGTAAGTACCTACAACGACAGGGGACTATACCCAAGATAAGCCTCCGGAGAAACGGAGCTTCCCAACGCTGAACTGTGATCCTAAGAGCGAGGATCGACGGCTGGTGTACCTCTACCTGCGGCATGAACGCAGCCCCCCGAAGGAGGTCAGTACAACAGGTACCAAGTATGTGAAACTGAAAATACTGTAACTGAAATCATAGTAGTCTATATAAAGCAGGAGACATGTATGATAACCAAACTACAGTTCACAATAAATAAGCAGTCATGTCAAGTCAGGGACTCACGCCCTCAAAGTCATCACTCAAATATAACTATGGGTCTCACGCCCACAACATCAATCATGCGTGGAATACCTCCTCACCCAGCGATCTATGATATAAAAGCACCAAGGAATACACATGAACACGTGTCCCACTGTGCCATAATAAAACCGTGCGGGGTAAATGCGAAGGCATAGCCGACTACTAAAACCTACAGTACCAACAAAGTCATAAATCAGATCACGAGTGCGTCTAGACCGCCACATGATCGGCGCCACTCGCTGCGATGTATCAAATGTGCGCGTCTAATCCTGGAACTTCCCGCAGCTCCGCATAGGCCACACACATAGGCCTGCATGAGGTATTCCCCGCATCGAGGGTAGCTACTCCCCGGCATCGTCCTGGACTCGCAGTCCGCATGGCCAAATAGACCGCATGACCACAAAGGTCGCACACTAACCTGGAACTCTCGTAGCTCCGCATAGGTCCCCTGGACCCGCGTAGGTATTCTCGAATCACGGTCCTGCATCACCGAGTCTACCCGCATCGGAGGCGCCTTAACCCCGGTATCATGTCAAGAGGTGAGTGATATAATACTAACATAACAGCTTATCGTTAAACAACATAAGCACAACAAGGGAAACCCCTTTACACAAACATCACAAGATACTAACACACGTAGCATCCTAACATGTTTACTTATCAAATTATCAAGAAAGTATTACAAGGCTATCACAAACCAACACAATCAATTTATTCACACAAGGTACTTTCTACTTTATGTTAACAAGTTCGGGTTTTTATCCCCAAAGTACTTCATACATTAACTCTTTAAAAGATCTGTTTCTTTCACAAAAGTCACACAATACCCGTAGTATAAAAATAGAGTGACTATCTTTTTAAGTAAACCAAAACACTTCCCTTTGTAAAATCAAGTAACAACATTATTTTCCAAACGTTTAAGTTTGCCTAATTTCAAATGCTCAAGTTTCTCATTTTCGAAAGGTTTCGTAGTTCACAGTCTTAATCACTTAATAATATAATTCTCTTTTAAAACAATTTGAGAAACATATGCCTTATGTGTGAGTAGGTTATTCTTGTTCATAATAATCTTATTAAAGCAGCCATGATCTAGGAAATGTAATATCATTTTGTCTCATCTTAGCTTCTATGCAGATGGAGGTTTCTACTGGTTTTAATAATACTTAATTAGTCAATACATTTCTCTTTATTAATGCTGCAGTGGTTCGTTCGATACTTATTCTGATTTCCAAAATCAGTAAAACATTATTCCTTTTTAAAAAACCAAGTACTCATTACTCACGAATGAGGTTTCACACTTTTTAACAAAATTCATATTAATTTAATTAAGTCAAGTCTCTTATCTTTTAAGATCAAGTCTCTTAACTTCTAAAATCAATAAACCATTCTTTTTATCGCTCTTAAGTCGTTATACCTAACTTCCCATAAAGCTAGTATAACTCTTAAGCTTTTAAAACCAAGTATTACTCTTCTTTCAAAAAGGTTTCTTAATTATTTTGAAATACTTCAAGATTCTTATTATTTAAACTCATGTCAAAAGACATCGGAGTAAAACCACGTTCAGTTAACACACGTACGTCTACCGTACTATATATATATTCTTTTAAAATATCATGCTCAAGAGGATAGGAAGAATCACATACCTCGCGACGATTTATCGACTATTAGCAAATAGCTCCAAAGTACTGTAATCTTGCTAGCCTTTTCCACCCTTCGAGTAGAATACGCTACTTGCAGTACTTCAACCTATAATGGTTATACAAGTCTATCAATGTCTAGACTACTCGGTAGAATAAATCTAGATACAAGATTCTACGAAAAATTGGGCAAGACTTCCTGCAGTCAAACTTCACAAGTCTCAGAATACAATCCTATGTAAGTCTGATTCAATTCCCTTCTTATATACCTTCCTTGTATATAACTTATACTTAATTCTTATACTTCAACAGTATGTAAACTCTAATTACAATAGGGGGACAAGATATTTACCTCGATAAGCCCAAAATTATCCAAGTTTAAATGTCGATCCTGAGCAACGTTTAGCTCCTACTCTGGGTGCTCCAACCCGCTCCAAACAACCCTTAGAAGTTCTACAACTTCTTCTTAATACTTCAACAAAGCTATGAAGATTTTCCTTAGGGTTTCGTTTTGAGACTAAAAGGACATAAGGTAGTATTTTCGGGCTCTACGTATAGAGGTAACTTTGGAATACTACAAGGTATAAGGCTAAGGTATTTTGGAATAGTAACAATACTTGGAGAGTATTTCTCTACCAAAGGGGGGGGGGGGGGGTATTTTCACGAGAACTATCAAGAGAGGGGGGGGTATGTTTCGACTAGCACCACTAGGAGGGGGGGTGTTTCGGCCAAGGCCTTCTCAAGGGGGAGGGGGGAGCTCTTTGGACGAGAGCTACACTAAGGGGGAGAGGGCTTTTCAAGACTTAGAAAGTGTTTGTGGATGAAGAAGTCTTGCACTTCAAGGGGGGTATTTATAGGACTTTCAAGGGCTAGGATTAAGACAAGTGGGGGGCAAGTGGAGGGTGAGGATTTGGGCAAGTGTGCCTTATCCATCTACCACCAAAATATCACAAAATATCCTACCAACTCCTTGACTAGAAATCGTCCAACAAGAGCCCACAATGCCGTCCACTTTGAGGGTGACACATGTCACCCTCCCGTTGGTCCAAAATATTTCATCTCTCGGAAAAATCCGCAAAAATAATCAATGTTACAACCGTAATTTTCCCTTCGCAAAGTCCGGAAAACGTTTCGTCGGAAAACAATTCTTTTAGGTAGTTATGCACAAATTTTCGTTCCTAGCCTAACTTAAGGCCTAAATTTTTGTACGTACGCCCTCACGTACATACTATGTAAATACGGGGTATAACATATAAATACCCCTCTAAGTTGAAGACTTTCTTCATCCTCACTTGAGCAATCTATCTAAGTCTCAAAATACTCCCTCCCTCTTGTTCTTTCGTCCACCACACCCCCCCTCCCCCTTTGAGAAGGCCCTTTGGCCGAGAGTTTCCCCCTCCCCCTTGGAGTGGTTAGCCGTGGGGTACCCCCCCCCTAGCCTAGTTGTTTTCGTATAATACCCCTTGTTGTGGTATAGAAATACTCTCCTAGTATTGTTATAATGTCCAAATACCTTGGCCCAAATACCTTGTAGTTTCCCAAGGTTACACTTATACAAAAGCCCAGAAAATACTATTATACTTCCTTTAGCCACTAAACGAAACCCTAAGGAAATCTTCATTGATAGTTGAAGTAATTGAGTAGAAGTTGGTTAGAACTTCTAAGGGTTGTTTGGAGCGGGTTGAGCGCCTGAGTAGAGCTAAACCTTGCTCAGGATCGACATATAAACTCGGATAATTTTGGGCTTATCGAGGTAAACACTCTTGACCTTCTATTGTAATTGGAAATTACATGTTGTAGGAATATATAGTTGAAGTATACTACATATAGAACTGAACATTATAATTGTGCGGCAATGTCTTTTGACTTAAGCCTGAATAATACTTACGGCAATGTCTTGTGACTTAAGCCTGAATTTAAAAAAGAGAATTGAACTGTAATTACATAGGGTGTATTCAGATGAGACTTGTGTAGCATTGCTGTGTAGTAGAATTGTACACGTCCTGTTAGACGTGAAAACCCCCCCCTCTAGGGAGTTGTTGGCCTGTTAGCATGCCCCGATAGAGGAGGAGATTTACGCTGTTGCTTGGGAGAGGTCTTTGCCGAATTTTCGTAGAATATTCTACATTGAGATCTAAGATGTTAATAGGCGCCTTGTGGCCTCTATAGGTTGAAATCTGCGTGTGGCGTGTCTACTTGGCTTAAGGTGTGGCCGACGGTTTGAGGTACTTGAGCGTTTTGCTATTAGTCGATAATCGTCGCGAGGTATGTGAACCTCTTCCTATCTTTTCTAGCATGATATGTGTGTAACTATGTAGTACGGTGACGTCATGTGCTAAATGTATTTGATTGGTTTAAAACATAAAGTGTTATAACTTTATGGGAAGTTAGTTATAACCGCTTTATGTAGGTAAGGAAATGCTTTGTGGTTTTAAAAGGTAATCGATTTGACTTATAACCGACTTGTTGTGTAATAGTAAAGAATCTTGAAGTATTTCAAAAGAATGTGAATCATCTTTAGTAAGAGTAATACTTGGTTTTGAAAACATAATAGTTATACTAGCTTTATGGGAAGTTAGGTATAACGTCTTAAGAGAGAATGGTTTCTTGATTTTTAGAAGTTAAGAGACTTAATCTTAAAAGATAAGAGACTTGACTTGATATGGATGTTAGTGTGAAACCTCATTCGTGAGTAATGAGTACACAGTTGTAAAAGGAATAATGTTTCTTGATTCGAAATCGAATAAGTATCGAACAAACCATCATAGCAGCTAATAAAGGAAAATGTAATGACTAATGAAGTATTATTAAAACCAGTAGAAACCTCCATGCATAAGCTAAGATGAGACAAAATGAGATTACATTTTCTAGATCATGGTCGCTTAATAAGATTGATTATGAACAAGAATAACCTACTCGCCTAGGGCATATGTTACTCAATTGTTTTAAAAAGAGATTAAGACATTGAACTATGAAACTTTTCTAAAAAGAGACGGGCGTAATTGAAATTAGGCAAACTGGAACTTTAGGGTAAAGAAAGGCATTGTGTTGTCTTAAAATGGTTTAAAACATGAAGTGTTATAACAGCCTTATGGGAAGTTGGTTATAACGACTTTATGAAAACAAAAGAAGGGTTTTTATCACTGGTTTTAATGTGGTAACTTGACTTTAAAAAGAGAAGTGTTTTGGTCTAAAAAGAAGGCATGGTATTGCCTTAAGTTGGTTTTAAAAAGGATAGTATGGAAGTTGTTTTGGTTTACTTAAAGGATATAAGTCACTTTATTTTATGCTACGGGTATCGGGTGACTTTTATAAAAGGGAATGGATCTTTAAAAGGAACTTAACGTACGTAGTACTTTAGGATTAAAACCCGGACTTTGACATAAAATGAAAGTACCTTGGGTTGTGGATAACTTGCCTATGCTTGTTGTTGTGTAACTTGCCTATGCTTGTTGTTGTGTAACTTGCCTATGCTTGTTGTGATAGCCTTTGTTATGCAAGAATTGTGTTCTATATTACCGCGTCTCTCAATGGAGGCGGTTGACTTGTTGAGGACTTACTTGGCGTCTGCAGCGGTGACGGAAAATTTCACTGTATGCTCACGATGATAGTGTTATTCCATGGACTAGCTCTCCACGAGGTTTCTTATTGTTCGGCCTTGGTACCGTGGTGGCCAGACTTGCCGCCTCGTGGCGTCGGCCTTGGTACTGGTAGTTAGCCCTCGCACTTGCCCGCTCGGTGTAGTGGCGAAGTCTCGTGATCTGACCTTGGTACCGTGGTCACCGTACTTGCCGGCCGCTACGTGGCCGGCCTTGGTATCGTAGTCGGCTCGCACTTGCCGTGTCGCCTCGTGGTTTGGTTGTATTGTATTGTTATTACGGCTTTGGCATCGTGTAGGACTTGGTGTTCGTGTACTTCTTGATGTTATCATATCATAGCTGCCGCGATGAGAAAGGTATTCCACGCATGATCGATGTTGTGGGCGTGAGACCCATAATTATACTTGAGTAAATGACCGGGAGGCGTGAGACCCGACTTGATATAATCGTTATATGTGTATCGTAGTTTGGTTATCATACATGTCTCGCTTTATATAGACTATTATGATTTCATTTACGATATTCTGATTTCACATACTTGGTACTGTTGTCGACCTCCTTCGGGGTTGCGTTCATGCCGCAGTAGAAGTACATCGGTGCCGATCCCGCTTAGGATCACCTTTCAGCGTATTGGGAAGCTCCGTTCCTTGAGGCTTATCTTTGGTATGTTACCACGATGTCAGAGGTTTTTGTACATTCGTGGTATGGCGGGCCCTGTCCGCCATAGTTGTTGTAAAAATCTTAGAGTGCATGCTGTGGCGGGGTTGTAAGGATTGTAATCGCTCAAACGCTTATATATATATGTTGAAAGGCAAATCGCTTTGGTTGGCCTGTTTATTTATAATATCTCTCATTTCATGATTATGTTTTATTTCCGCTGATTTTCTCTGATGTTGTATCACTAGGGTGCCCGGGGTAAGGCACCAGTCACGGGCCCGGATTCGCGGGTTGTGACAATAACCCGGCTGATCAGACCTCCTGCCAGAAAACTGAGAAGGAGCACTCTGTGTTGGCTGAAATGTGGACCTAGTATCTTTCGAGGTCGCCTCGAAATCGCCTCGAGACCTGCCGTCTGGCCTCTTGGGCTGGCCTACATCTAGCTGATCCTGCCTCTATCTGTCCTCAATCCTCGCGATACGCCGCATCCCGCAATATTCATCCTCGTCAAGAGCCACCCCCAAGCATGCAGTAATCATATGACGGTCTAACCCCGTCACATATCGATGAACCCTGTCTGCCATGTCCGCTACAATGGTGTGTGCATACCTGGCCAAGGAATCAAACTCCAGGCTGTACTCTCTGATAGTCCTCCCGTCCTGCCTCAAGGTCAAGAATCTATCTACGCGGGCTCTCCTCATCTCAGGAGGTAAGAAGTGATCCAGGAAATCCTATGTGAACTCCTCCCAAACAGCTGGAAGAGCATCCTCATCCCTCGACAACACCCATGACTCAAACCAGTTCAACGCAATATCGCGTAACCGGTAAGAAGCTAGTATAACGTACACAGTCTCTGAGGCCCTAAGCACCTGCATGGTCCGCTGTAACTGCCGCACAAACTCCTGCGGATCCTCCTCGAACCTCGAACCATAGAACTCGGGTGGGTGACAACCTAGGAAATCCCGAATCTGTAAACTGTCGGCTCTAGGGTTGGCCGCTTACTCTCACGTGCCGCCTCGCCACTATCTTTGGTCAATAAGCGGATCTGTTCCCCGTAATCTCTATACTCACCGATCGTGGGGCGGAGGTCCGTCTCGCGGTCTCGCAGCCGCTCACGCTCGAACTCCGTGAAATTTGGCGACGTCGTGGAACTCGCCGCTCGAAACATCATCTCTGGTAAAGACTGGGCCTGTGCCCTCGTGACCCTCCGCGTCCCACTAGCAGCACCCTCAGCTGCCTTGCCCTTCTGGGCCGCGGTTGCCTTGCGTGGAGGCATAACTGATACATAAGGGAAAACATCAGAGGAGGTTCAACCTATAACACAGCTCTATTGCACGATCTTAGAGTGAAAGAATGGAAACCAATCCTAAATATCCTGCAGCCTCCTGATTATAGATGTGGTGCACAACACACCGATAATCAAGACTCTACTAGATACGGTCTGTAGACACTTTCCGAGGACAACCTTGCTCTGATACCATTTTTGTCACGACCCGACCCCGGGGCCGCGGTCGTACCTAGCGAGTACCGCCGGTATACATCGAGAATAGCAATGAACATACACAACACATAAATTATAAAAAGGTAAACATCACTGGCCAGCCGATAAGGCTGCCTTCCATAAAAACATACTTAATCAAAAGTATAGTAGTACAACTTGTTCTTACAGCCCAAAACACATACGTGACCACAGACCTCTAAGGATAACAACTGTGGCGGGACAGGGCCCCGCCATACCCCTGAATATACACAATGCCTATAACATCAGGGAAAAACCGTACCAACAAAACAAGCTTCCGGAGGAGTGGAGCTTCTGACACCGGAACAGTGATCCTAAGAACGAGGATCCACCACCTGCTTATCCTTACCTGCGGCATGAACGCAGCCCCCGAGGAAGGGGGTCAGTACACAATATGTACCAAGTATGTAAAACTGGAAAATACTGTAATAATGATATCATAAGTCTAAAAGTAAGCTGGAGTCATGAAAGACAATCAAAATACAGTACACTGTGCCTTACTAACAATGAGAGTAACAAGTATATATATAATACTGCATAAAAATAGGAGGCTCATGATCAAAATAGGGTACCTCGCCCGTAGTATCAGTAAACAATCTTCCTCCTGGGACTATTTCACCCGCATGGGTCCTGTGGACCCGCATGAGGTATTCCTCGCATAGGCTATACCTGCCCGCATGGGACTATTTCACCCGCATAAGCCCATAGGACTCGCATGAGGTATTCCTCGCATCGTGGGTAGCAAATCCACGGAACAGGTGGTATAACGATCTTGGGGATTTACCCCTCAGATATACTCTTACCCTGAAGCAGGTGGTATAACGATCTTGGGGATGTTCCCCTCAGATATACTCTTACCCTGAAGAAGGTGGTATAACGATCTTGGGGATGTACCCCTCAGATATACTCTTACCCTGAAGAAGGTGGTATAACGATCTTGGGGATGTACCCCTCAGATATACTCTTACCCTGAAGAAGGTGGTATGACGATCTTGGGGCTTGCCCCTCATTCATACTCTTACCCTGGAGAAGGTGGTATAACGATCTTGGGGCTTGCCCCTCATTTATACTCTTACCCTAGCTCAATCGGTCATCATATCATAATCATAAATAAGTTAAGAAAGCTTATAACTTATTATTAGTCTTGTTCATATACCCTCTCATTTTAGTTTACTTAAGGCACTAACATTCTTAATAAAAGAAAATCCGGGAATTTAACCCAAAGTATCACATACTTATATTCCTTAAAAATGACTCTTTTTCATACAAAACCTTTGGGCAATTGATGAATTAAAATCATTTTGCCTTTCATAAATCAAGTCATTTGTCCTTACTTAACTTACTTAGAGTAAATCTCTTCTTATTAACCTTTTATAAAGCTAATAAACCAGCTTCCCATAAAGTTGTTATATTAACCCTATACTTTAGTAAAATTATAATTTTCCCCTAACCAAGGGACTTATACTCCTTAAAACGAAACAAGCCTTTATATACCTAAAACAAGTAAGAATACCAAATCTTGTACGTCTACCGTACTACATAGATACAACTACTCATGCTCAAGAGATAGAAAAGCTTCACATACCTCTTCGGTCAATCCACTTGCTAAGCCCAAACTACCTCAAGTAATATGTCAACCTATAATAACCATGATATGTTTATTAACCTCTAATCTCAATGTAGAAAAAATCTAAGTTCAAAGCCACTAAATTCTATGAAAAATTGGGCAGCATTTCCTTTGTTTCTACATACTTTGCCACCTTTCTCAAGGCCGAATTCAACCTCCAATCGCCACATTTAAGGCTCAACAATCCAAACATTTCAAAGGGGATTACACACCTAAACTTGGGTGTGTAAAATTCTACCCCATAAGGTACAGCAATTTACTTAACAATTTTAAGGTAGTTTTTAGGCTACAACATGCTCACAATATCTTCTTAACCAATCCTTTCATATCCAAACCACATTTCTACATGCAATGACTCTAAGAGCATTATTTACTACTACAAGTTCCTTCTTCTTCACATGCAACATTAATAACTAACCATAAGAGAAGAAATGTTACCTTTAGAGTTTTAGCCAAAAACTATTCCAATAATTTTTGCTAGCCTCTTGTCCAAGAACACCACCACAATAACTCCTACAAGATAGTCACAAGCTTCCTTTTTGTCCTTAACTTTTCAGAGTTTCCTTACGCTTTGAATTCCTCTTGGAATTTTAGAGAGAAGTGAGAGCTTTTAGCTTAGAGAGAGAGAGGGATTTGAAAGATGACCAAGTCTTCAAGACTTGGTCAATATAAGACATGCAAGAATTCAGATGGGGGGGACACTTGTCACCTACCCATGACCTCTTTTAAAACAAAACAAAGGCGTAAATCCCCACTCAACTCGCAGAACCCGCCGTCGCTGCCGCGTTCGGCCATGGCGCAAGCTCTGCCGCTCTCGTGACTTTCCGGTGTCGCGGCCCTGCTTCCTGGCGCCACGGCGCTGAAACTTCAGCGACCCCTCAGAATATCCGCGCGCCCCGCATTCGCGCCGCGCCCCGCTGCCGATCAAATGCATTTATGTCCGTCTGCGCACTGAACTTGTAACTCCCATAACTTCCTACTCTGATGTCCTATCGACGAACGATTGGTTGCGTTGGAAACTAGTCTCAACGAACTACGCACTAGGCCTTTGAAACACTTAAGAACTCTCAATGTAATGGGTCATAACCCGCCTCAACGTTGACTAAAACCCGTCCGAACAATCCGTCAACCTATCTTTCGAAAAATTTAAGTCTTACCCCCTTTCGCACGCTCTCACACGTATGGCCAGAACTACGGGGTATAACAACTTAGACATGGGCGGTATTTAAAATGGATCTTGTTACAGGGTGGCATCGTACTCAGAGGAAGTGCGACTCCCTGGGGGTCATGGTAAATAGGCTGACGAAACCAGCCGTGTTCTTCCGGTTAGGACCACTTACTCGGCTGAGGTTCGTGCTAGCTTTTATAGCATGGGGATTGTGAGACTGCACGGGGTTCCTACGTTTATGATGTCATACAGATGAGCTCGATTACAGATAACTTCTGGAGGTTTTTCAGAAGGGTTTTAGGGACACAGGTGAGTCTCAGTGTTGCATTACACCCTCAGACCGACGGACAGGCAGAGCGTACTATCCATGCACTTGAGGATAGGTTGCGGGCCTGTGTTCTTGATTTCAGAAATAGCCGGGAGGGTTAATTGCCTCTTGTTGTGTTATGTACGATAACAGATACCCTTCCAGTATTCAGATGGCCCTGTATGAGGCCTTGTATGTAAGAAAGTGTAGATCGTCGGTTGGATGGTTCGACATAGGAGAGGTTTAGTTATTTGGTCCAGACTTGATTCAGCGGGCTGTGGATAAGGCGAAGCTTATCCGGGAAAGATTATTAGTAAGTTTAGAGTCAGCAGAAGCTTTATGCAGATAACCGACGTTGACACATGGGGTTCAGCTTGACATTTTAGTATGAGTATTGTTGTGTGGCCTCGTGTGGTATTATTGGTATGTAGGGGTTGTAAAAGAAGACTATGTCGCTATCTTTAAGTTTGACTCCCGAAAGAACATTCGGGGACGAATGTTTCTAAGGAGGGAAGAATGTTACACCCCGGAATTTCAGGATATGTTTATAAGAACGTACGTAAGAACTAAAAAATATTAAGATTTGAGACGAGTAAAAATTTATCGGAATTTTGGAATTTGTTGGAAAACGAAATATTGCGACGAACGGGAGGGCGGCACGTGTCACCCCCCTTAATGGTCATGGACGAATTGTGCATGGGTAGAATGGTCATTTGACCATATTTAAGGTGAAAGTCTTGCTAGGCTAAGAGCTTGAGAACATTGACCAAGTCAATGACCCCACATAGCTTGATATTTAAATGAATCTCATCCAAACCACACAAGTGTTCTAATCTTAACCCTCCATTTGGTTATATAGTCATCCCTTGTGCAAGACAAGTCTTGAACACTTAAAGAAAAATTAGAAAAGTTGAAGAGCAAGGGATGAAGCTCACGGCAATTGGACTTTTTCAAGAAGAAGATTTTCAATTTTTGTCCAATAATCCCCATACTTTAAACCAAGGTTCCTAAGAGTATTTTAAGGGTATCTCAATAGAAAAATCCCGGAAAAAAGATATTTTCGTATTAGTCGCAAGGTGAAAACCTAGTTGCTTTTCTAGGTTTTGTTTGGAAGATTGAAGGAAACTTGTTGGTGTTGTTCTAAGGGTCTCAAGAAGCGGATTGAAGTGTCTAGAAGAGGCTCTAAGTTGCTAAGGAGCGACTTCGGAATTGGAGTTGGATTAAGAATCGTTGAGGTAATAATCTTGGCTCTTAAGTGTTACAAGATTATATATTGTTGTTAGCCTTACATGTTTGCTAGCATGAAGTATATGTGTTGAAGTTTTATAAGTATTACGGATTGATTGTAGCCTTAAATCCGAAATGTCATTTAAGCCTTGTGAAGTTGGATTACAATTTGGTCGTTTATTAGAATCGTCGCATGTTACTTACTTGAAGATTATAGTAGTTATAATCGATTGCGACTTGATATCATGTTATGCTAACAACTTGGATTGAAATGGAAATTGGATAAGAATTGGTGTTATTGTGTCTCAATGTGGCCGAATTGGACTAGTAGATTGTATTAGTTTGATATCGTTTGTGGGGCGGAATTTTACACGTCTAGTAGGCGTGTAATCCCCTATTGATTAATTGCATTGTTGGGCCTTAAATGTGGCGTGTTTGGTTATTGAATTCGGCCTTGAAAAAGGTGGCAAAGTATGTAGAAACAAAGGAAGTGCTGTCCGATTTTCCGTAGAATTTAGTGACTTTGCACTTGGAATATTCTACGTTTGAAGTAAGAAGTTAATAGACGTATTATGGTCATTATACCACCTTCTTCAGGGTAAGAGTATAAATGAGGGGTAAATCCCCAAGATCGTTATACCACCTGCTTCAGGGTAAGAGTATAAATGAGGGGTAAATCCCCAAGATCGTTATACCACTGCTTTACGTGGATTTGCTACCCATGACGCGAGGAATACCTCACGCGAGTCCTTATGGGCTTATGCGGTGAAATAGTCCCACGCGGGCGGGTACGACTATGCGAGAATACCTCACGCGGGTCCACACGACTATCACGGGTGAAATAGTCCCGCGAGTAGGATTGCTTAATGATCATCGCGCGCGGGTGGTCCTTCTTTGATCGCGAGCTTCCTATTTTTATGTTGTAAGTATACTTTTGATTACTCTCATTGTTAGTAAGGCACTGTGTACTGTTAATTGAGTTATCATACCTGTCTCCAGTTTTATTATAGACTTATGATTTCATTACAGTACTTTCAATTTCACATATTTGGTACATGTTGTACTGACCTCCTTCGGGGGGCTGCGTTCATGCCGCAGGTAGAGTACAGGTTGCTGATCCTCGCTCTTAGGGTCACTGTTCAGCTGTTGAGAAGCTCCTTTATTCCGGAGGCTTATCCCTGGTATTGTCGATTGTTGTACATTCAGGGGTATGGCGGGGCCCTGTCCCGCCAGAGTTGTTATTTTTAGAGGTTTGTAGTCACATTGTGGTTTGGGTTGTAAAGAAAAAAAAATGTACTGTTTTATTTGTATAGTTTACGGAAGGTGGCCTTATCGGCTAGCCTGTTGTTATTTTATGTTTAAGAATTTTATCAGTTGTGTATGTTCCGCTGCTATTCTCTGATGTATACCGAAAGGGGTGCCCAGGTAGGGCACCAGTCGCGGGCCCGGGGTCGGGTCGTGACACTATGCTTGCTTGTGATAGCCTTTGAGTGCAAGTATTATATTTTTACGCTGCCGTGACTCTCAGTTGGAGGGCCGGTTGTCTTGTTGTGAATTTAATTGGACGTACCGACAGTGATGGAGGATTCCACGGGTATGCTTCCATTGTGATTGATCATTGGACATGCTTATACGATGAGGGATTCTGGGGCATGCGACCAGGATGCGGGTTAAATTCCCGGATGCTGTTATTACTCCATGGCCATGCTTATACGATGAAGGATTATGGGGCATGCGACCGTGTTATATACTATTACTCAATGGACTAGCTCCCTATGAAGACATTTACCCGAGATGAGGGATTCCACGGGCATGTGATATACAATTATTACCCCATGGATTAGCTCTCCATGAAGTCATGTACCCGAGATGAGGGATTCCACGGGCATGAGATATATATATATATATATATATTGCATATGTGCACGCCGACAGTGATGGAGGATGCCACGGGCGCGTTACATGGATATATCTTACACTTACGGCTGTCGGCAGTGATGGAGGATTCCACGGGCACGCTTTGATGTTTTGCGGGCTTGAGACCCTTACTGGACTGTGTGATGGTTTTGAGGGCTTGTGTCCCTAGCCATGGTGTGACTATTGTTCATGTGTTGAAATAGTCTTTTAAAAGGTAAAACTGACTTTCATTACTTTCATTTCGGCAAGGCACGGTTGTACTTGTCACGACCCGTTCCGGGGCCTGTGACTGGTGCCTTACCCCGGGCACCCTAGTGATACAACATCAGAGAAAAACCAGCGGAAATAAAAACGTTAAACGTTCAAATAGACATGGATCAAGATAAAAGAAAATAGGCCAACAAAAAACGGTTGCCTTTCAACATATATATATATATAGACATTTGAACAGTTACAATCCTTACAACCCTGCCCACAACAGTGCTACAGACCTCTAAGATTTATACAACAACTATGACGGGACAGGGCCCCGCCATACCCCTGAATGTACAAGAACCTACTGCACTCGGGTAACATACCAAAGATAAGCCTCCGAAGGAACGGAGCTTCCCAAGACGCTGAAATGTGATCCTACAAGCGGGGATCGACAGTCGATGTACCTCTACCTGCGGCATGAACGCAGCCCCCCGAAGGAGGTCAGTACAACAGGTACCATGTATGTGAAACTGTAAAATACTGTAAATGAAATCATAACAGTCTATATAAAGCAGGAGACATGTTTGATAACCAAACTACAGTTCATAACATAAAAGCAGTCATGTCAAGTCAGGGTCTCACGCCCCCAAGTCATCCCTCATGCCCGTGGAACTCCTTCCTCACTGCCGGCAGTCTAGGTACAAATCATGTGATACGTATAACATGTCTCGGCCCATCTCATGGACCCAATATAGAAACGTGTGGAATATATTCCCGATTCATCTCATGAACTCGGTAGTCGGATGGAATACATTCCCGGTCCATCCCGTGGACGCGGTAGTCGAGTGAAATACATTCCCGGTTCATCCCATGAACGCGGTAGTCGAGTGAAATACATTCCCGGTTCATCCCATGAACGCGGTAGTCGGGTGGAATACATTCCCGGTTCATCCCATGAACGCGGTAGTCGGGTGGAATACATTCCCGGTTCATCCCATGAACCGGTAGTCGAGTGAAATACAGTACTTGCACATCAGGTCTATCACACGCAAACATAGGCAAGTTACACACAACTTAAAGTACTTTCATTTTATGACAAAGTCCGGGTTTTAACCCTAAAGTACTACGTACGTTAAATTCCTTTTAAGAGATCCATTCCTTTTATAAAAGTCACCCGATACCCGTAGTATAAAAATAGAGTGACTTACATCTTTTGAGTAAACCAAAACAACTTCCATACTTTCCTTTTTTAAAACCAAATTAAGGCAATACCATGCCTTCTTTTTAGACCAAAACACTTCTCTTTTTAAAGTCAAGTTACCACATTAAAACCAATGATGAAACCCTTCTTTTGTTTTCATAAAGTCGTTTATAACTAACTTCCCATAAAGCTGTTATAACACTTTGTTTTCAAAACCAATTTAAGACAAAACAATGTCTTTCTTTTCCCTAGAGTTCCAGTTTGCCTAATTTCAATTACTCAAGTCTCTTTATTTTAGAAAAGTTTCATAGTTCGATGTCTTACTCTTCTTTAAAGCAATTGAGTAACATATGCCATAGGCGTGAGCAGTTTATTCTTGTTTATAACCATTTATTAAATCAGCCATGATCTAGAAAAATGTAATATCATTTTGTCTCATCTTAGCTTCTATGCAGATGGAGGTTTCTACTGGTTTTAATACTTCATTATTCAATACATTTTCCTTTATTAACACTGCAATGGTTTGTCGATATTCATTCTGATTTCCGAAATCAGTAAAACATTATTCCTTTTAAAACCAAGTACTCATTACTCACGAATGAGGTTTCACACTTTTAACAAACTTCATATCAATACAATTAAGTCAAGTCTCTTATCATTTAAGAATCAGTAAACCATTCTTTTTATCTCTCTTAAGACGTTATACCTAACTTCCCATAAAGCTAGTATAACTCTTATGTTTTCAAAACCAAGCATTACTCTTCTTTCAAAAAGGTTTCTTATTTCCTTTGAATACTTCAAGATTCTTCTTATTCAGGCTTAAGTCAAAAGACATTGCCGTAACACTACATTCAGTTAACACACGTACGTCTACCGTACTATATATATTCCTTTTAAAATATTTCAAGGTTCTTATTATTCAGGCTTAAGTCAAAAGACATTGCAATACAACTATATTCAGTTAACACACGTACGTCTACCATATTATATATACATATTATTCAGGCTTAAGTCAAAAGACATTGCCACACGCGTCGTCTGCATACTATATGTATTCTTTTAAAAATACTTCATGCTCAAGAGTATAGGAAGAATCACATACCTCGCGACGATTATCGACTATAAGCAAAACGCTCCACGGCTATAACCCGGCTAGCCTTGTCCACCTTCTAAGTAGCACATGCTACTTGCAGAACATTCAACCAATAAAGGTTATCAGTCTACTGTAAATACAGTCCTATGTACATACAGTTTAAATCTTCTACTTATATATTCTTCTGATGTGACTTCAGTTCAAGTCTATTCTGTAATATCCTTCTATTACAGTTCAAATCTCTTCTATGAATCTTATATTCATTTCAATTCTACTACAGTATGTAATTTCCAATTACAATAGAAGGACAGTAGTATTTACCTCTATGAGCCCAAAATCATCCAAGTTTAATGTCGCTCCTGAGCAACGTTAAGCTCCTACTCCGTGCGCTCCAACCCGGTCCAAACAACCCTTAGAAGTTCTACGCAACTTCTACTTAACACTTCAACCGACTATGAAGGTTTTCCTTAGGGTTTTGTTTAGTGGCTAAAGGAAAGTATAATAGTATTTCCGGGCTCTACGTATAGAGGTAACTTTGGAAAGTACTACAAGGTAAAAGGGCTAAAGTATTTGGGCATTATAACAATACTTGGAGAGTATTTCTATACCACAAAAGGGGGTATTATACGAAAACAACTAGGCTAGGGGGGGTACCCCTCGGCCAAGACTCTCAAAAGAGGGGGGAGGAGTTGGACGAACTCATCTCTCAAAGGGGGAGGGATTTTTAACACTTAGAAATGATTTTTGGATGAAGAATTTCATCAACAAAGGGGGGGTATTTATAGGTCAAGAAATGGCCAACCAATGGCCAAGATTCTTCCAAGTGTTAGGCAAGTGTAGGGCTAGGATTAAGCCATGTGCACCTTATCCATCTACCACACCAACTTGCACAATATATCCTACCTAACCCATCCCACCCTTTTCGTCCCTTTACCGCCCACTTCCTTCCAATGTGAGGGTGACACATGTTGTTATACCCCGTAGTTCCAGGGTATGTATGTGAGGACGTACGTACGAGAATACGACAGAAATTTTGGAAAGAAAGGAAGATGTGATTTTTTTTCGACGGAAAAGTTCCGGTTTTTGTGAAGAAAAAGGTTCGTTAATGGGAATTGGATTCCCAGATTTGGTATTTGGACTTCTTGGATTATATTAGAATTTTGAGGTTTTATTTTCAGAAATGGTCACGTGGGACCCACGGGAGAAATTTACGGTTTTGTGGGGCCCGCTTTGTTTTTGAGATTTCCGGTATTTTGGATATTTTTCGGAAGACGAAATATTTTGGACGAATTGGGGGGCGACACGTGTCACCCCCATGTGGCACTTGGCCGAAATGGGTGGACAAGTGGCTGACGGCTTGTCCAGCGATTGGCCTTGGCCTCACACTGCATTTCGTTTGGCCATGTGGTGTGGTGGGACCCACACACACATGGCCCAATCTTGACCCTACACTTATATTGATCTTGGCCCTTGGTTCTTCTATAAATACCGCGGCGAAGAGTAAAATCATCCTCACTGAAAGCTTTCCAAAGCAAATGTTTTCCCTCCTTTGTGTAGATTTCGTCCCCCCTCTTGTGTAGAAAATACTTGGTGTATTGTTGTATAATCCCAAATACCTTGGCCTAGTATCCCTAGTAGTATTCCAAAGTTATTTCAATACTAGGAGCAGGAAATACTACTTTATTCCAATAGCGTAAAAGCGAAACCCTAGAAAAATCTTCCTAGCTTGGTGGAAGTTTTTAGAAGTTGTTTAGAAACTTCTAAGGGTCGCTTGGAGCGGGTTGGGCGTAAGGATTGGAGCTAAACGTTGCTCGTGATCGACTTATAACTTGGATAATTTTGGGCTTATCGAGGTAATGATCTATGTCCCCTATTGTAATTAGATATTACATGTTGTAGTAGTTATACTTGAGTATATTATATTGGAAGGATGATTATAAAGGATTGAATCAGATTTACATTGGGTGTACTTACAGTAGACTTGTGTAAGTATTATTGTGAAGATATTTGAACACGTCCGGTTAGGCGTGTAATCCCCGAGTTGTTGGCACAGTAGCGGGCCCGGTTAGGAGGAGATTTATGTGATAGCGGGGAGGTCTTTGCGAAATTTACGTAGAATAAGGAATCTTGTGTTTAGAATATTCTACGAGAGTGCTAGAAGTTGATTTATATATTGTGGTTGTTATAGGTGGATCTTTCACGCGGCATACTTGACTTGGCTTGTGGTTTAAGCTAAAGGTATGTGATTCTTCCTATACTCTTGAGCATGATTGTTGTGAACTATATAGTACGGTAGACGTACGTGTGTGAAACGATTTTTGTTTGTTTTAAAACATAAAGTGTTATAATGGCTTTATGGGAAGTTAGTTATAACGACTTTATGAAGATAAAAGAAAGATTTGGTTTTGACAGTAAAACGACTTGATTTTGAAAGTTAAGAGACTTGATCTTGAAAGATAAGAGACTTGACTTATAACGACTTGTTTTGGAAAGGAGAAGTAACTTGATTTAAGTATAGGTTACTTGTTTTGAAAAAGTAAGTTAATTGGGTTTTAAAAGAGTATACTTGATGTTGTTCTAAAAGAAAAGCACTTGGTTTATAAAGTATAAAATACTTGATTTTAAAAGCCTTGTAAAGATTTTTACGAAGGTGAAGTAATTTGGTTTTAAAAGTAAAACGTGTTTTCTTTATATACTACTAGGATTAGTATCAGGTGGCTTTTACGTAGAAAGAGGTCTTTTGAAAGAAGGAAAGTATGTAGTATTTTGGGTTTGAAACCGGATTGTTGATTAAAATGAATGTATGTTAAACTTACATGCTTGTTGTGATAGTCTTTGATGTGCAAGTATTTTGTTGATGTCTTCGTGACTCTGCAGGAGGCTATCGATTGATTATTTGGACATACCGACGTTGGGTGGTCCACGAGTATGCGTCCACTTTGAGTATCGATGGTTGTTTCAGATCGTCGTGACTCTGCAGGAGGCCGGCTATCGATTTATTTCCTTTGGACATCTTGACGTGATGGATGTTCCACGCACGCGTCGATGGGATGGTTTCATGGCCATGACTTCGAGTAAGATCTTGGGCACGCGGTCATTGTGAGGTTCGATCGTTAGTCCATGGACCGCTAATCCATGAAGCTTGCGCGGTGACGGCGATCACGGGCTTGGTTTTATGCGTGTGGTTCGCACACTTTAGATACTTGTTCGGTCATTTTCTCGTGTCTGGTAGCCTCCGGTAGATAGCTTAAGATACTTGCCTCGGCCATATCTTGTGAGACGGTAGGCTATTGTGCGTTAGCTTAAGATACTTGCCTCGGCCATTCGTGGCTAGCTTTTGGGTAGTAGTTGGCTTCGTACCTTGCAGTGATGGGATATGACTAGCTTTTGGGTAGTAGTTGGCTATTCTACTTGGCCCGATCGGCTTTGATGACGCAGTGTGATCTAGTGTTCGTTCACATACGGGTGTTGTTTTACATCATGTACCGCGGTGAGAATGAGTTCCACGGGCATGAGTGGTATTATGGGCGTGAGACCCATAATTATGTGTGAGTGATTATTCGGGATATCGTCCCTTACTTGACATAATCGTTTACTTATTGCGAAATGGTTTTATAAAATGATGAAATGTGATTGCATTACGCATTTTCAGTTTCACATACTTGGTACTGTTGTCTTGACCTCGCTTGGCCGCGTTCATGCCGCAGTAGGTACACCGGTTGGTTGATCCTCGCTCATAGGATCGCAGTCAGCGTTGAAGCTCCGTTCCTCCGAGGCTTATCTTTTGGTATAGTCCTGTCATTGTAGGTACTTGTACATTCGTGGTATGGCGGGCCTGTCCGTCATAGTTGTTGTATATCTTAGAGTGCATGCCTTTGTTGTGGCGGGGTTTGTAAAAAGGATAACTGCTCGGGTTTTATGTATATACTGAAGGCAACGGTTGGGTTGGCCTGTTTATTTATTTATGTCTCTCATTTCATGTGTAAAGTTTTTATTTCCGAGGGTTTTCTCTGATGTTGTATCACTAGGGTGCGGGTAAGGCACTGTGACGCGGTTTCGGCGTCACAAGTGGTATCGAGCGATTAATCCTCGGAAAGTGTCTCTGCACCGTGTCTAGTAAGTCTTGATTATCGGTGTGTTGTGCACCACATCTATAATCGTGAGGCCGCAGGACATTTAGGATTGGTTTCTATTCTTCTCACTCGAGATCGTGCCTTAGAGCGATGTTGTAAGTTGGACTCCTTCCGACGTGTTCTTTTCGCCGATTATGCCTCCGCCAAGGCAATCCGGCCCGAAGGGCAAGGCGGCCGTGGGAGCCGCTAGTGGGACACGAGAGAGTACGAGGGCGCAGCCGGCCATTACCCGAGATAGTTCTTCGACGGCGAGTTTTGCGACGCCGCCCAGCCCAGAGGTTAGAGCCGCAGCGGTGGCCGCGAAGACCGATACTGAGCCTCGGTCCACGGCTGGAGCAGAGAGATGGGTTACAAGGAGATGGCCCGATTCTCGCCGTGATCGTGGCGACACGAGGAGAGGCTGGATCTGGCGAGTCGATTCGGTAGCCCCTGTAGTTCATCCCAGATCGGATAGTTTGAGGCTACGGGATTTTCTGAGTTGTATCCCGCCAGAGTTCTACGGGTCGAGGCCTGAGGATGATCCGCAGGAGTTCATCCGTCAGTTACAGAGGATCATGCGAGTGATCAAGGCTTCGGAGACCGAGTCCGTGATTTTCGGTTCGCATCGGCTGCGTGATACACAGTCGACTGGTTTGATTCATGGGAGCTGTCCCGGGGAGCATCGCCCCGGTATTTGGGACGAGTTCTCGAGGCATTTCTCGGCCATTTCTTGCGCGCGGATGAGGAGAACGCGGCCGACGTGTTTCGATCTTTGAGGCAGGAGGACGCCGCAGATTGAGTACAACGTAGAGTTCGACTCGTTGGCTCGATATGTCCCTGCGTTAGTAGCTAATATGGAGGACAGAGTGCACCGCTACGTCACAGGGCTTGATGACTACTTGGCAGAGTCTTGTTCGGGTGTATCGCTTCAGCCGGGCATGGACATCGCCCGCATGCAGGCTCATGCACTAGGGTGTGAGGCACGGAGACCGACGGATTGACCAATATCGCGAGAAGGGCCGTGGGGCAGGGTCCTTTGGTAACTTTCAAGGCGGACCGCCTCAGCAGCAGACTAGTTATACGCCGCCGCCAGATGCAGTGGTCTCTACGATCTTGTGGCCTCAGTATTCAGGAGCAGTCGTGGCTCCAAGGTTCAGTTTCGAGAGTTGGGAGTCTGGCGGAGGAAGCCACCCCGACCTAAGTGTAACGGTGTGGTAAACCCATTCGGAAGTGTCGAGGACTTGTTTTACATGTGGCGGGAGGCCATTTTGCGAGAAATTGTCCTACAGAGGTAGCGCGGATGTTGAGACTCGACTTCGGGATCTGCGGGTTCTTCGCCCGATAGCTAGCGGGGTGTTCATATCTGCGGCGAGGCGAGTGGGTCGTGGTGGAAGTTCCCGATTATAGCGGTCCTTGAAATCGCCTATTTGTTTTGTGATATCAGGTATATCCTTGACCCTCTAAGAGACTAGTATGCATTTGTATTAAGATAAGTATATTTTTTAATTATTATGTTCTGATAGCATTATGTTGGTGTGATAATTCCATGGGTAGTGTAAGATGGAAGTGGTAGCTTTCATGACGTGAATTAGTAAGATTGTTCGGATCGGAACGAGAGATTGGCGCGATAGCGGGTCGGGTTGAGGCCAAGTCGCGGGTCAACCGCGGCCGGATTGAGGTGGGGTCGATTCAGGTGGTCACGGTGGTAGGTCACGCGGTGCTAGGCAAGTTTAGGTAACCATCGTATGAGTTCGTGGATGTGTTCGATCAGAATCGGATCGTGAAGGCCGGAGATAGGCCTTAGAGTAAATTGAAGCTAGTAGGAGCTGTTGTGAGATTAGAAATGATTTCCTCGTTAGCTTGGATTTGTATGTTACTATGGCCATTGATGGCGTGATTGGTTTCGTAAGTATAGTAGTGAAGACTATCTGACACGCTCGTTTGGAGACTTAGAAGGAACATTCGGGACGAATGTTTCTAAGGAAGAATGTTATACCCGTAGTTCCAGGTATGTATGTGAGGACGTGCGTGCGAGAATCTGACGTAAATTTTGGAAAGAAAGGAAGATGTGATTTTTTTCACGGAAAAGTTCCGCTTTTGTGAAGAAAAAGGTTCGTTAATGGGAATTGGATTCCCAGATTTGGTATTTGGACTTCTTGGATTATATTAGAATTTTGAGGTTTTATTTTGAGAAATGGTCACGTGGGACCCACTGAGAAAATTCTGTTTGTGGGGCCGCTTTGTTTTTGAGATTTCCGGTATTTTGGATATTTTTCTAAGACGAAATATTTTGGACGAATTGGGGCGACACGTGTCACCCCATGTGGCACTTGGTCGAAATGGGTGGATGATGGCTGAGCGACTTGTCCATGCCGATTGGCCTCACACTGCACCATTTCGTTTGGCCATGTGGTGTGGTGGGACCCACACACACATGGCCCAATCTTGACCCTACACTTATATTGATCTTGGCCCTTGGTTCTTCTATAAATACCCTCGGCTCAAGAGTAAAATCATCCTCACTGAAAGCTTTCCAAAGCAAATGTTTTCCCTCCCTTTGTGTAGATTTCGTCCCCCTCCTCTTGTGTAGAAAATACTTGGTGTATTTTGTATAATCCCAAATACCTTGGCCTAGTATCCTAGTAGTATTCCAAAGTTATTTCAATACTAGAGCTCTAAATACTACTTTATTCCAATAGTAGTAAACGAAACCTCTAGAAAAATCTTCCTAGCTTGGTGGAAGTTTTTAGAGAAGTTGTTTAGAAACTTCTAAGGGTCGCTTGGAGCGGGTTGGAGCGTAAGGATTGGAGCTAAACGTTGCTCAGGATCGACTTATAACTTGGATAATTTTTGGGCTTATCGAGGTAATGATCTATGTCCCCCTATTGTAATTGGATATTACAGTTTGTAGTAGTTATACTTGAGTATATTATATTGGAAGGATGATTATAAAGGATTGAATGTATTTACATTGGGTGCATTTACGAGACTTGTGTAAGTATTATTGTGAAGATATTTGAACACGTCCGGTTAGACGTGTAATCCCCTGAGTTGTTGGCACAGTAGCGGGCCGGTTAGTGAGGAGATTTATGTGATAGCGGGGAGGTCTTCACAAATTTCGTAGAATAAGGAATCTTGTGTTTAGAATATTCTACTGAGAGTGCTAGAAGTTGATTTATATATTGTGGTTGTTATAGGTGGATCTTTCTACGCGCGACATACTTGACTTGGCTTGTGGTTTAAGCTAAAGGTATGTGATTCTTCCTATACTCTTGAGCATGATTGTTGTGAACTATATAGTACGGTAGACGTACGTGTGTGAAACGATTTTTGTTTGTTTTAAAACATAAAGTGTTATAATGGCTTTATGGGAAGTTAGTTATAACGACTTTATGAAGATAAAAGAAAGATTTGGTTTGTGATAAAAACGACTTGATTTTGAAAGTTAAGATACTTGATCTTGAAAGATAAGAGACTTGACTTATAACGACTTGTTTTGGAAAGGAGAAGTAACTTGATTTAAGTATAGGTTACTTGTTTTGAAAAGAGTAAGTTAATTGGGTTTTAAAAGAGTATACTTGATGTTGTTCTAAAAGAAAAGCACTTGGTTTATAAAGTATAAAGTACTTGATTTTAAAAGCCTTGTAAAGATTTTTACGAAGGTGAAGTAATTTGGTTTTAAAAGTAAAACGTGTTTTCTTTATATACTACAGTATTAGTATCACGTGGCTTTACGTAGAAAGAGGTCTTTTGAAAGAAGGAAAGTATGTAGTATTTTGGGTTTGAAACCCGATTGTTGATTAAAATGAATGTATGTTAAACTTGCCTACGCTTGTTGTGATAGTCTTTGATGTGCAAGTGTTTTGTTGATGTCTTCGTGACTCTGCAGGAGGCGGCTATCGATTGATTATCGACATACCGACGTTGGGTGGTCCACGAGTATGCGTACACTTTGAGTATCGATGGTTGTTTCAGATCGCCGTGACTCTGCAGGAGGCGGCTATCGATTTATTTCCTTTGGACACGCCGACGTGATGGATGTTCCACGGGCATGCGCCGATAGGATGGTTTCATGGCCATGACTTCCGAGGTAAGATCCGGGCACGCGGTCATTGTGAGGTTCAGATCGTTAGTCCACGGACCGCTAATCCATGAAGCTTGCGCGGTGACGAGCGATCACGGGCTTGGTTTTATGCGTGTGGTTCGTGCACTTTAGATACTGTTCGTCATTTCTCGTGTACCGGTAGCCTTTGGTAGATAGCTTAAGATACTTGCCTCGGTCATATCTTGTGAGATGGTAGGCTATTGTACGTTAGCTTAAGATACTTGCCTCGGCCAGTTGCGTGGCTAGCTTTTGGATGTAGTTGGCTTCCGTACCTTGCCGTGATGGGATATGACTAGCTTTTGGGTAGTAGTTGGCTATTCTACTTGCCCGACGGTTTTGATGACGCATGCAGGATCTAGTGTTCGTGTTCACATACGGGTGTTGTTTTACATCGTATGTACGGCCGTGAGGAATGAGTTCCACGGGCATGAGTGGTATTATGGCGTGAGACCCATAATTATGTGTGGTGATTATTCGGGATATCGTCCCTTACTTGACATAACTGTTTACTTATTGCGAAATGGTTTTATAAAATGATGAAATGTGATTGCATTACGCATTTTCGTTTCACATACTTCGTACTTGTCTTGACCTCGCCCGGCCGCGTTCACGCCGCAGTAGGTACACCAGCTGGTTGATCCTCGCCATAGGATCGCGATTCGGCGTTGAAGCTCCGTTCTCCGAGGCTTATCTTTTGGTATAGTCCCTGTCATTGTAGGTACTTGTACATTCGTGGTATGGCGGGCCCCGTCGCCATAGTTGTTGTATATCTTAGAGTGCAGAGTAATTGTAGGCGGGGTTTGTAAAAAGGATAACTGTTCGGGTTTTATGTATATATCAAGGCAACGGTTGGGTTGCTTTGTTTATTTATTTATGTCTCATTTCATGTGTAAAGTTTTATTTCCATTGGTTTTCTCGATGTTGTATCACTAGGGTGCCCGGTAAGGCACGATGTGAACGCCTGTTTCGGCGTCACACATGTCACCCTCCCGTTGGTCCAAAATGTTTCGTCTCTCGGAAAAATCCGCAAAAATTATAAATGACATAGCCGGAATTTTCCTCGCAGCTTAGTAAAACGTTTCGGTAAAACGACTCCTTTCGGCACTTGTGTACAAATTTCGAAACTTGCCAAGTCTTAAGGCTTAAATTTTATACGTACGCCCTCACGTACATACTCTGGAAATACGGGGTATAACATTCTCCCCTCCTTAGAAACATTCATCCCGAATGTTCCTTCTCAAGACGGATAACGATGAAGTTCTTCTAACAAGTTGTCCACGCCACACCTGGCCATGAAATAACACACATTCTCTTCCTTCCTTACTCGTCGTGCCCTTCTCGAACACTTGAACTCTTCTAGTATACGTACCACACTTCAGTCATCGCTTCAGTTTCCCAAAACTTTGGAGTCACCACCTCCAAACTTGGTCATCTTACTAGCCTCAATCTCTCTTAAGACCATTCCCGGCCTTCACGATCCGCTTCTGGTCGAACACATCCACGAACTCATACGATGGTCATCTAAACTTGGGCCTAGCATCCTCGTGACCCTACCACCTGGAGGGACCACCCAGAGCTGACCCCACCTCGAAACAGGCCGCGGGTTGGCCCGCAACATGGCCCCAACCCGACCCACTTAACGCATCAAGCTCTTGTTTCCCGATCTGGAACAATCTTACCAAATCACGTCATGAAAGCTACCACTTCCCTCTCACACTACCCATGGACTTATCCTTTCAACTAACCATTTTTTTTTTGACTCATAACTAACATAACGATATCTGTTCATAGCACACAACAACAGATCATCATATCAAGCATGCAAAACTCTAGAGGGTTAAGGATATACCTGAATCTACCGCTCCACTCTAATCATAGGCACGCCTGCGCGCATAATCTATGAAGGCGATGAACACGCCATCGATCCGCAGGTCGCGCTGCCGCGGTGCCCTCCTATAAGCACGATCTCGTCACATGGCCCGACGGCCGCAGTGAAACAAGCACCGATAAAGACGACATTCCCGGGATGGCGTACGCCACATCGTACTTTGAGGGACATGAATCCTGCCGCTAGAACTCACGTATACACCGGAACTAAGCCACGGAGCTCGACCGGCTCCCAAATACTTGAACGCCCCGAAGGCGTGGAGGACCACTGCATCGGGCGGAGGTACATAACTTCTTCTTTGAGGCGGTCCGCCTCGAAAGTTACCAAAGGACCTGCCTCACGGCCTCTTCTGCTGATCTCGGTCGTTCCGTCGACCTCTCCGTGCCTCACATCCTAGTGCATGTGCTTGCATGCGGGCAATGTCCATGCCCGGCTGAAGAGCTACACCCGTACAAGCCTTTGCCAAGTAATCATCTAGTCCGGTGACGTAGCGGTGTACTCTGTCCTCCATATCAGCTACTACAGCGGGGACATACCGAGCTAATGAGTCGAACTCCACATTGTACTCTCTAACCGTCCGCCCGTCCCGTCTCAACGTAAATCTGTCCGAGCCCCTCATCCGTGGAGGCAAGAAGTGTGCAAGAAATGCCTTTGAGAACTCGTCATATAGTGGAAGTGCATCCTCTCCCCGGACAGCTCCACGAATCAAACCGATCATGCGGTATCACGCGGCCGATGCGAACCTAGACCACCGACTCGGTCTCCGATGCCTTGATCACTCGCGACCAGAATCGCCGGATGAACTCCTGCGGATCATCCTCGTGCCTCGACCCATAAAACTCTGGCGGGTTACATCTCGAAAATCCCGTAGTCTCAAATGCGCTCGGGGTGAACTACGGGTGCTACTGGGCCAGGCTGCTGCGTCGGCCTATCCTCATTCGGCCACGACCGCCGCGATCGGGCCATCTCCTTGTAACCGCTTCTCTCGCCCTGTGTGGGATGAGGCTCGTGCATCAGTAGTCTCGGCGGCATCGCTGCGGCTCTAAACTCGGTCTTTGGCGGCGTCGCGAAACTCGCCGTCGGAAGCTTGTCTCGTCTTGGCGACTGCGCCTCGCACTCCTATGTATCCCACTAGCAGCCTCGGCCGCTTTGCCCCCTGGGCGTGGTTGCCTTGCGGATGCATAATCGTAAAGGAAAGGAATACGTCGGAGGGTCCAACTTATCACACACTCTAAGGCACGATCTCGTAATGAGAAGAATGGAAACCAATCCTAAATGTCATATAGCCTCTCGATTATAGATGTGGTGCACAACACACCGATAATCAATACTCTACTAGACACGATGCAGAGACACTTTCCGAGGATTAATCGCTCGATACCACTTTTGTCACGACCGTTCGGGCTCGTGGATCGTGCCTTACCGGGCACCCTAGTGATACAACATCGAGAGAAAAACCACGAAATAAAAACGTTAAACATTCAAATAGACATGGATCAAGATAAAGAAAATAGGCCAACCAAAAACGGTTGCCTTTCAACATATATATATATAGACATTTGAATAGCGATTACAATCCTTACACAACAAGCATTACTCTGACTTAAGATTTATACAACAACTATGACGGACAGGGCCGCCATACCCGAATGTACAAGAACCTGCGGACTCGTGGTAACATACCAAAGATAAGCCTCAAGGAACGGAGCTTCCCAAGACGCCGAAATGTGATCCTGGCGGGGATCGACGATCGATGTACCTCTACCGCGGCATGAACGCAGCCCCGAAGGAGGTCAAGATAACAGTACCAAGTATGTGAATCGTAAAATCAGTAAATGAAATCATACATATATAAAGCGGAGACATGTTTGATAACCAAACTACGATTCATAACATAAAAGCGATCATGTCAAGTCGGTCTCACGCCCCAAGTCATCCTCATGCGTGGAACTTCTTCCTCACCGGCGATCTAGGTACGAATCATGTGATACGTATAACATGTCTCGGCCCATCTCATGGACCCAGATAGAAAGCGTGTGGAATACATTCCCGATTCATCATGAACTTCGGTGATCGGATGGAATACATTCGGTCCATCCGTGGGCCGGTAGTCGAGTGAAATACATTCCCGCTTCATCCAACGCAGCGGTAGTCGAGTGAAATACATTCGGTTCATCCTATGAACGGTAGTCGGTGGAATACATTCCTGCTCATCCATGAACGCGTAGTCGGGTGGAATACATTCTGCTCATCCCATGACCGTAGTCGAGTGAAATACGATTTGCACATCGTGTCTATCACACGCAAACATAGGCAAGTTACACACAACTTAAAGTACTTTCATTTTATGACAAAGTCCGGTTTTAACCCTAAAGTACTACGTACGTTAAATTCCTTTTAAGAGATCCATTCCTTTTATAAAAGTCACCCGATACCCGTAGTATAAAAATAGAGTGACTTACATCTTTTGAGTAAACCAAAACAACTTCCATACTTTCCTTTTTTAAAACCAAATTAAGGCAATATCATGCCTTCTTTTAGACAAAACACTTCTCTTTTTAAAGTCAAGTTACCACATTAAAACCAATGATGAAACCCTTCTTTTGTTTTCATAAAGTCGTTTATAACTAACTTCCCATAAAGCTGTTATAACACTTTGTTTTCAAAACCAATTTAAGACAAAACAATGCCTTTCTTTTCCCTAGAGTTCCAGTTTGCCTAATTTCAATTACTCAAGTCTCTTTATTTTAGAAAAGTTTCATAGTTCGATGTCTTACTCTTCTTTAAAGCAATTGAGTAACATATGCCATAGGCGTGAGCAGTTTATTCTTGTTTATAACCATTTATTAAAGCAGCCATGATCTAGAAAAATGTAATATCATTTTGTCTCATCTTAGCTTCTATGCAGATGGAGGTTTCTACTGGTTTTAATACTTCATTATTCAATACATTTTCCTTTATTAACGCTGCAATGGTTTGTCGATATTCATTCGATTTCAAATCAAGAAACATTATTCCTTTTAAAACCAAGTACTCATTACTCACGAATGAGGTTTCACACTTTTAACAAACTTCATATCAATACAATTAAGTCAAGTCTCTTATCTTTTAAGAATCAGTAAACCATTCTTTTTATCTCTCTTAAGACGTTATACCTAACTTCCCATAAAGCTAGTATAACTCTTATGTTTTCAAAACCAAGCATTACTCTTCTTTCAAAAAGGTTTCTTATTTCCTTTGAATACTTCAAGATTCTTCTTATTCAGGCTTAAGTCAAAAGACATTGCCGTAACACTACATTCAGTTAACACACGTACGTCTACCGTACTATATATTTTCCTTTTAAAATATTTCAAGGTTCTTATTATTCAGGCTTAAGTCAAAAGACATTGCCATACAACTATATTCAGTTAACACACGTACGTCTACCATATTATATATACATATTATTCGTGCTTAAGTCAAAAGACATTGCCACACGTGACGACTACCGTACTATATATATTCTTTTAAAAATACTTCATGCTCAAGAGTATAGGAAGAATCACATACCTCGCGACGATTATCGACTATAAGCAAAACGCTCCACGTCTATAACCCGGCTAGCCTTGTCCACCTTCTAAGTAGCACATGCTACTTGCGTAACATTCAACCAATAAAGGTTATCACCATCAGAATACAAATCCTATGTACATACAGTTTAAATCTTCTACTTATATATTCTTCTGATGTGACTTTAGTTCAAGTCTATTCTGTAATATCCTTCTATTACAGTTCAAATCTCTTCTATGAATCTTATATTCATTTCAATTTACTACAAGATGTAATTTCCAATTACAATAGAAGGACAAGAGTATTTACCTCGATGAGCCCAAAATCATCCAAGTTTAATGTCGCTCCTGAGCAACGTTAAGCTCCTACTCCGTGCGCTCCAACCCGCTCCAAACAACCCTTAGAAGTTCTACGCAACTTCTACTTAACACTTCAACCGACTATGAAGGTTTTCCTTAGGGTTTTGTTTAGTGGCTAAAGGAAAAAATAATAGTATTTCCGGGCTCTACGTATAGAGGTAACTTTGGAAAGTACTACAAGGTAAAAGGGCTAAAGTATTTGGGCATTATAACAATACTTGGAGAGTATTTCTATACCACAAAAGGGGGTATTATACGAAAACAACTAGGCTAGTGGGTACCTCGCCAAGACTCTCAAAAGAGGGGAGGAGTTGGACGAACTCATCTCTCAAAGGGGGAGGGATTTTTAACACTTAGAAATGATTTTTGGATGAAGAATTTCATCAACAAAGGGTGTTATTTATAGGTCAAGAAATGGCCAACCAATGGCCAAGATTCTTCCAAGTGTTAGGCAAGTGTAGGGCTAGGATTAAGCCATGTGCACCTTATCCATCTACCACACCAACTTGCACAAAATATCCTACCTAACCCATCCCACCCTTTTCGCCCCTTTATCGCCCACTTCTTCCAATGAGGTGACATGTCACCCTCCCGTTGGTCCAAAATGTTTCGCCTCTCGGAAAAATCCGCAAAAATTCTAAATGACATAGCCGAATTTTCCTCGCAGCTTAGTAAAACGCTTCATTTAAAACGACTCCTTTCGCACTTGTGTACAAATTTCAAACTTGCCAAGTCTTAAGGCTTAAATTTTATACGCACGCCTCACGCATATTACTGAAATACGGTATAACAAGATCGTTAATTTGGTTATCATACATGTCTCCAGCTTTATTTTAGACTATTATGATTTAAATTACAGTACTTTCAGTTTTACATACATGGTACATATTTTTTACTGACCTCCTTCGGGGGGCTGCGTTCATGCCGCAGGTGGAGGTACATAGCTTGCTGATTCTCATTCTTAGGATCACTGTTCAGCTGGTTGGGAAGCTCCATTATTTCAGAGGCTTTGTATTTCGGTACAGTTCCCTGAAGTTGTAGATTTTTGTACATTCAGGGGTATGGCGGGGCCCTGTCCCATTACAGTTGTTACGTCAAAACTCTTAGAGGTCTGTAGTCATATCTTGTGGGTCGCTTTGTAAAAAAAAAGAGGTAACCGCTTTTGGATTTATGTATATTTATATATATCCAAGGAGGTGGCCTTATCGGCTAACCTGTTATTTATTTCTTGTTGAGTTTATGTATGTTCCGCTGATTATCTCTGATGTATATCTGTAAGGGTGCCGAGGTAGGGCACCAGTCGCGGGCCCGGGGTCGAGTCGTGATAAAAGTGGTATCAGAGCAGTTAGTCCTCGGAAAGTGTATACAGACCGTGTCTAGTAGAATCTTGATTATCGGTGTGTTGTGCACCACATCTATAATCAAGAGGCTGCAGGACATTTAGGATTGGTTTCCATTCTTCTCACTCTGAGATCGTGCGATAGAGTTGTGTTGTTAGGGTCGTCTCTCCCTAACGAGTTATGTTGATTGCAGCTATGAGAAAGGCAGCAGTGACCCAGGAAGGATTATGTGGATTGCGTATCCAGGTTGGTAGTAATTGTTGTATTGTTGGTATTATGACGTACAGCTATACAGATTTATGTATGAGGGTCAGATGCGTGTTGCCTTGAATAGTTTTGGATTACCAAGAATTGGTAAAGACTAAACAGATACCGGGAAGGTATGAAACAGTTTAATGAATTATCATCAAGGTTTTACGTACTAATTTGAGATAATTAGGAGATGATGAGTTGTCTGATAGGGTAATGAACCCTTAAGAAGTCATGTTAAGGTACTTGATGGAAGACTTTGTGGATAGATTAAGCTACGTGGTATGCGTAAGAGAATTGTACGAATGAGATCCGTATGGAGTAGGTAATGGTTATTGTGATCAAGACAACACGATTATGGTATTATGAAAAGTTATTGTACCCGTTTACGGGGGAGGGGGGGGACTAATAAGGTAGGCTTGGTGCATGGAAATTGCGAGCCTAAGAATATTGATAATCGCTGAGACCTTAGGTATATAAGGCATTCTCGGGCAATAAGATTTAATTCAGACTAAGGGTAAGAGTTAAGTGCGACGGTGGGTCGGGTTGATGACCTATTACGGGTCGCCCCATAGCCTGAAATGGAGTGGGATCAATTGGTAGTAGTCCCGCTACGTGACAGGATCACGAGGGTTCAAGACCCAAGTCTAGTTAATTGTTTTACGGGTTCGTGGACGCGTTCCACCGGAACCAGGTCGTGAAAGCCGAAAATGGCCTTATATTGTTCGATTTAGTAAACTCCAAATATTGGAGGCCAGAATCAGTGTAGAGGAATAGATCCTGAATCCATAAGAACCTTTCGAGGTAGCTACACCCGTGAGTGTTTTGGTGGTAGATGGGCTGGTATATAAAAATTGTCCGGTGATGATACAGTCGTCAGACCCTAGCAGACCTAGTAGAGCTGGATACGACAGAATTTAAGGTCATTATGAGTATGGACTAGTTGGCTTCGTGTATGCCAAGGTTGACCGTGTTATATACTAAGCATGTCTTGTTGTTGAGTTTATGTATGTTCCGTTGATTATCTCTGATGTATATCTGTAAGGGTGCCCAAGTAGGGCACCAATCGCGGGCCCGGGGTCGGGTCGTGACAAAAGTGGTATCAGAGCAGTTAGTCTTCGGAAAGTGTCTACAGACCGTGTCTAGTAGAGTCTTGATTATCGGTGTGTTGTGCACCACATCTATAATCAGGAGGCTGCAGGACATTTAGGATTGGTTTCCATCCTTCTCACTCTGAGATCGTGCGATAGAGTTGTGTTGTTAGGGTCGTTTCTCCCTAACGAGTTATGTTGATTGCAGCTATGAGAAAGGCAGCAGTGACCCAGGAAGGATTATGTAGATTGCGTATCCAGGTTGGTAGTAATTGTTGTATTGTTGGTATTATGATGTGCAGCTATACGGATTTATATATAAGGGTCAGATGCGTGTTGCCTTGAATGATTTTGGATTACCAAGAATTGGTAAAGACTAAATAGATACCGGGAAGGTATGAAACAGTTTAATGAATTTTCATCAAGGTTTTACGTACTAATTTGAAATAATTAGGAGATGATGAGATGTCTGATAGGGTAATGAACCCTTATGAAGTCATGTTAAGGTGCTTGATGGAAGACTATGTGGATAGATTAAGCTACGTGGTATACGTAAGAGAATTGTACGAATGAGATCTGTATGGAGTAGGTAATGGTTGTTGTGATCAAGACAACACGATTATGGTATTATGAGAAGTTATTGTACCCGTTTACGGGGGGGACTGATAAGGTAGGCTTGGTGCATGGAAATTGCGAGCCTAAGAATATTGATAATCGCCGAGACCTTAGGTATATAAGGCTTTCTCGGGCAATAAGATTTAATTCATACTAAGGGTAAGAGTTAAGTGCGACGGTGGGTCAGGTTGAGGACCTATTACGGGTCGCCCCATAGCCTGAAATGGAGTGGGATCAATTGGTAGTAGTCCCGCTACGTGACAGGATCACGAGGGTGCAAGGCCCAAGTCTAGTTAATTGTTTTACGGGTTCGTGGACGCGTTCCACCGGAACCAGGTCGTGAAAGCCGGAAATGGCCTTATATTGTTCGATTTAGTAAACTCCAAATATTGGAGGCCAGAATCAGTGTAGAGGAATAGAGCCTGAATCCATAAGAACCTTTTGAGGTAGCTAAACCCGTGAGTGTTTTGGTGGTAGCTGGGCGGGTATATAAGAATTGTCCGGTGATGATACAGTCGTCAGACGCTAGTAGACCTAGTAGAGCTGGATACGACAGACTTTAAGGTCATTATGAGTATGGACTAGTTGTCTTCGTGTATGCCAAAGTTGACTGTAGAGAGAGGTTGGTTCGATTCCAGTTTCCTGGCGAGCCGGTTATCGATGGGGAAGAAATAGAAGTGTTAGTAATATGTAAGTTATTCCTTCCTTCTTTGACATGATAAATTGTGGAGTCTATGTGACTTGTTTTTTTTGAGATGATTGATTTAAATTTGAACGTTAGGATACGGAGATAAGAACGTGCGATTATTGAAGGATTTTATGTTAAGTGCCCATGGAGGTACTTGGAATTGGTTTAGTGTGGTGGTCAGGGCCACAACTTTCCAAATAATTTCAGTAAAATGCGCAAAGCAAGAATAAGATAAGTACGAGTGCTGCCGCGGAAAACAGAAGACATCGTTGGTAGGTTTTGGAAATCTATACGATTATAAGGTGGCGCTTGATGATCAATATTGAAAGGGAGATAAGCTCTCTCCCCCATGTAAAAGGATAGTTTTACGTATTATGGGGTTATGTGCACCCATGTTGTTAGGCGAGGGATGTGAGACTGGTAAGATCTTCAGTGTCGTCATGCCATAGGTTACAGTTTTAGATAACCGTGGGAAGAGTATTGTGTTGAGGTAATTGAGGATTATGAGAGATTGTGTATCAGGAAGATTATGAGACTGCACGGGGTTCCTACATTTATTTATGACAGGCAGATGAGCCCAGTGTACGGCTAGCTTCTGGGGTTTTTTCCAGAAGGGATTGGGGACACATGTGAGTCTCAGTGTTGCATTTCACCCTTAGACCGACGGACAGGCAGGGTATGTTATCCAGACCCTTGAGGATAGGTTGCGGGCCTGTGTTATTGATTTCAGGGGTAGCTGGGAGGATTATTTGCCTCTTGTTGAGTTTACGTATTATAACAACTACCATTCCCGTATTCGGATGTCACATTATGTGGCCATGTGTGGCACGAGATTATGTTGAGTATAGTTAAAGGAGACTATGTCGCTATCTAATTAGTTTAACTCCGAAAGAACATTCAGGGACGAATGTTTCTAAGGGGGGAAGAATGTTACACCCCGTAATTTCAGGACATGTCTATAAGAACGTACGCGAGAAAGTACGACTTTAAGTTTGAAACGAAAGAAGGATTGCTTTTTCCTACGGAAAATGATTTCGAGCCTCGGGAAGGAAAATTGTTCGTTAGTGAGAATTGGCTTCCCGGATTTGTTATTTAAGACTTTTAGAATTTATCGGAATTATGGAATTTTATTTTCAGAGTTGGATACGTGGGGCCCACCCGAGAAATTTTATGTTTTTGTGGGGCCCACGAGGTTTCCGATATTTTGACCAATTATGGAAATTTCGGGAGACGAAATATTTTAGACCAACCGGAGGGCGACACGTGTCACCCTCCAAGTGCCCATGTGGGGCGGAAATTTGAGGACAAGTCAAGAGCCACTTAGCTTGATATTGTTGACCACATCTCATCCACACAAGTGTTTTAATCTAGGTCGTTGGTTGTTGTATATATCCTATACTAGTGCAAGACAATTCTACACTTAGAATTAAATCAAGAACTTGATGTTCTTGAGAAGAGGCTCTCGGCTTTGAGCATGGATGAACATGGAAAAATTTCGTTTGTTGATGATAAATCCCAATATTCAAACCCACGGTTCCTAAAGGTATTCTAAGGTTATCTCAATAGAAAGATCCCGGAAAAACTACGTTTTCACGTTAGTCGCAAGATGAAAACCTAAGGTGTTCTTCAACTTTGATGTTAGAAATTGAAGAGAAGCTGGTTATGAGCTTCTAAGGAGTGCTTGGAGCGGATTGGAACATAAGAAGAGGAAAGTTGCTAAGGATCGACTTTTACGCTTGGACATTATTAGGGCTTATTGAGGTAAAATCTTCATCTTCTTAATGTGATTAAAGATTACATGTTATAGTAGTTGATATGAGCATGTGATATATATAGATTGAAGTTTGAAAAGATTTGGATCATGTCGACATGTTATAAACCGAAAATGGGCAAGTTAGCCATTAATGTTGTAATCAATTTGGTCGATAGTTACAATCGTCGCATGTTAAGGAAGAAAGGATTTATAGTTGTTGTAATTGTTATTATGTATATAACATGTTGGAATAACAACTTGGATTAAAAAGTAAATTGAAAGAGAATTGATATTGTTGTGATACATTGTAGCCGAATATGGCTTTGGATTAATGGATAATTTTATATTGATTGTGGGGCAGAATTTTACACGCCCGGCTAGGCGTGTAATCCCCTTTGGTTAGCTGAATTGTTGAGCCTTAAATGTGGCATTTGGTTATTGATTTTCGGGCCTTGAAAAAGGTGGAAAAGTACGTAGAAACAAAGGAAGTGCTGCCCGATTTTCCGTAGAATAAGAGTCTTTATACTTAGAAATATTCTACGTTGAAAGCTAGAAGTTGATAGGCGTATTGTGGTTATTATAGGTTGACATTCTACGTGCGGCATATTCAAGTTAGCATGTGGATTAAGCCAAAGAGGTATGTAGAACTTTCCCTATCTCTTGAGCATGAGTTTTATAAATGTATAGTACGGTAGACGTACGTAAATTAAGAGAACTCGGTTCCATTTTAGTATCCTTGCCTTGATTCTTGAAAGTGTAGTAACTTGACTTTTAAAAGGTATAGGTTGCTTGATTCTATGTATAAAGACATCTTGACGTGTGAAGTATTGATTACTTGAACTATGTTAAAGTTAAGAAACTTGATATTCTAAGATTAAGAGACTTGATTTCTAAAGTTAAGAAACTTGATATTCTAAGATTAAGAGACTTGATTTTTAAAGTTAAGAAACTTGATTTTTAAAGTTAAGAGACTTGAAGTATTTTGAAAGTTATGTAACTTGATTTGAAAGTATAAGTCTCTTGGTTATAAAGAAAGAATGAATTTGTCTAAGACATAAAGAGTTATAACGGCTTTATGGGAAGTTAGTTATAACGGCTTTATGAAAGGTTAAAGATGTCTTAGTTTCTAAAGCATAAAGTTAGTATAACGGCTTTATGGGAAGTTGGTTATAACAACTTTATGGAAGGTTAAAGGAATGGTTTTCTCTAGTAATGTAAACAAAGATAAATGACTTGAAATAAAGAAGGGCAATTTGATTTAAAGGCATCAATTGCTTAAAGTCTTAAAGTAAGGGTCACTTGATTTTGAAGCCTAAAAATGTATTTCTAAAAGTGTAGTGACTTGTTTGAAATGTAGACAAGCCTTGATAATACGGGTGTTAGTATCTTGGGGTTTTATATGAAAATGAGTCTTTTGAAAAGAATGGAAGTACGTAGTACTTTGGGTTAAATTCCCGGATTTTTATGTGACACGGAAGTGCCTTGAGTTTATAAAATGAAATTCATTTTTGTATGATAATGAAAGTCTAAAGATTTTATGAACTTGCCTATGCTTGCTTGTGATAGCCTTTGAGTGCAAGTATTATATTTTTACGCTGCCGTGACTCAGCTTGAGGCCACTGTCTTGTCAGGAATTTACTCGACGCATGATGCTGACGAGGATTCCACGGGTATGCTTCCATTGTGATTGATGCTTGAACATGCTTATACGATGAGGGATTCCGGGGCATGCGACCAGGATGCGGGTTAAATTCTCGGATGCTGTTATTACTCCATGGCCATGCTTATACGATGAAGGATTCCGGGGCATGCGACCGTGTTATATACTATTACTCCATGGACTAGCTCCCCATGAAGACATGTACCCGAGATGAGGGATTCCACGGGCATGTGATATACGATTATTACCCCATGGATTAGCTCTCCATGAAGTCATGTACCCGAGATGAGGGATTCCACGGGCATGAGATATATATATATATATTGCATATGTGCACGCCGACAGTGATGGAGGATGCCACAGGCGTGTTACATGGATATATCTTACACTTACGGCTATCAGCAGTGATGGAGGATTCCACGGGCACGCTTTGATGTTTTGCGGGCTTGAGACCCTTACTGGACTGTGTGATGGTTTTGAGGGCTTGTGTCCCTAGCCATGGTGTGACTATTGTTCATGTGTTGAAATAGTCTTTTAAAAGGTAAAACTGACTTTCATTACTTTCATTTCTAAGAAGGCGGTTATCGTTAATTTGGTTATCATACATGTCTCTAGCTTTATTTTAGACTATTATGATTTAAATTACGATTTTCGCTTTACATACATGGTACATATTTTGTACCGACTCTTCGGCCGTGCGTCATGCCGCAGGTGGAGGTACATAGCTTGCTGATCCTCATTCTTAGGATCACTGTTCAGCTGGTTGGGAAGCTCCATTATTTCAGAGGCTTTGTATTTCGGTACAGTTCCCTGAGGTTGTAGATTTTTGTACATTCAGGGGTATGGCGGGGCCCTGTCCCGTCACAGTTGTTACGTCAAAACTCTTAGAGGTATGTAGTCATATCTTGTGGGTCGCTTTGTAAAAAAAAAAAAGAGGTAACTGCTTTTGGATTTATGTATATTTATATATATCCAAGGAGGTGGCCTTATCGGCTAACCTGTTATTTATTTCTTGTTGAGTTTATGTATGTTCCGCTGATTATCTCTGATGTATACCTGTAAGGGTGCCCAGGTAGGGCACCAATCACGGGCCCGGGGTCGGGTCGTGACAGAAAGGTGATTCTGAAGATGACTTCCGGAAATGAGCTTACTCTGAAGGAGGTGATGCATGTAGAACTTTTATTGGTGAATGTTGGTTTTACGCTAGTGTTTGAGTTCAATAAATTTGTAATCACTAAGAATGAAACTTTTGTAGGAAGGGGCTTCATCTGTGAAGGCCTCTTCAAAGTTAATATCTTGTCTGTAATGGCTTCTATTAATAAAATTGAAGCTTCCTTTTATTTTCTTGAGTCTTCCAATTTATGGCATCATAGACTAGATATGTAAACTATCAATCTATCCAAAGGTTGGTAAAGTTGGAGTTGTTGTCGTCTATCGACGTAAACCCTCAACGTAAGTGTAAGGTGTGCATAGAGGCAAAACTTTCAAAGAGTCCATTTAGATCAGTCGAAAGGGAAACCGCTCCTCTAGAACTCATTCACACCGATATATGTGACTTGAAATTCGCACAAACTAGATGGGGGAACAAGTACTTTGTGACTTTCATAGATGATAGCACAAGGTATTGTTACCTCTACTTATTAAAAAGTAAGGATGAAGCATTTGAAGCATTCAAACGCTACAAAGCAGAAGTTGAGAACTAACTAAGCGGACGGATTAAATCAATCTGTAGCGATAGAGGGGGAGAATACATAGCGCCTTTTAAAGAATATTATGTCATGTCGGGCATTGTTCATCAAACAACGGCTCCTTACTTACCTCAATCAAATGGTGTCACTGAACGCAAGAACCGTACGTTAAAGAAAATGATGAATGTCTTGCTCATCAATTCTGGTCTTCACCAAAACATGTGGGGAGAAGTTGTTCTTACCGCTAATACGATTCTTAATAGAGTCCCACATAAAGGGTAAGGACAAAACCCCATATGATTTATGGAAGAAAAAGAAACCCACCTACAAATACTTGAAGGTGTGGGGTTGTTTAGCAAAGGTTGAAGTACCTAAGCCAAAGCAGGTCAAGATTGCATATTTATTAGATATGCAAATAACAGTAGTGTTTATCGCTTCTTAGTGCATAAGTCAGATGTACCAGACATCCATGTGGGTACAATTATACAATCAAGGAATGCTAATTTCTTTGAGGACTCGTTTACTAGAAAGGAAAGAGACATAACATCTCGCAAATGAAGTTATGAACAAAGCTCTCAGGATCCAAGAGTCATTGACTGCCCAGATCTAGATGGTTCAGATCTAGTGGACTCCAAAGTGGCTGATTATCTAGAATCTAGTGTTCCAGATTCTCAGGACTTGGAGGTTCCAGAGATGGAACCAAGGCGAAGCAAAAGGGCCAGGAAGGATAAGTCTTTCGGTCCTGACTTTGTAGCTTATATGGTTCATGACGAACCACGGTAAATTTCTGAAGCATTGTCAACTCTAGAAGCACCGCTCTGGAAAGAAGCTATAGAGAGTGAGAGAGACTCCATTCTGCACAACCATACTTGGGTGTTGGTTGATCGCCTAAGACTATAGATTGTATATTTATCCGATATGCAAATAACAGTAGTGTTTATCTCTTCTTAGTGCATAAGTCAGATGTACCAGACATCCATCTGGGTACAACCATAGAATCAATGAATGCTAATTTCTTTGAGGACTCGTTTACTAGAAAGGAAAGAGACATAACCTCTCGCAAATGAAGTTATGAACAAAGCTCTCAGGATCCAAGAGTCATTGACCGCCTAGATCTAGATGGTTCAGATCTAGTGGACTCCGAAGTGGCTGATTATCTAGAATCTAGTGTTCCAGATTCTCAGGACTTGGAGGTTCCAGAGATGGAACCAAGACGAAGCAAAAGGGCCAGGAAGTATAAGTCCTTCGGTCCTGACTTTGTAGCTTATATGGTTCATGAAGAACCACGGTCAATTGCTGAAGCATTGTCAACTCTAGAAGCACCGCTCTGGAAATAAGCTATAGAGAGTGAGATAGACTTCATTCTGCACAACCATACTTGGGTGTTGGTTGATCTTCCTCCGGAAAACAAACTGTTGGGTTCTAAATGGATACTCAAACAGAAGTTCAAAGCATATGGATCTATAGACGAGTACAAGGCCAGGTTGGTAGTCAAAGGCTATCGACAAAAAGAGGGCCTTGACTACTTTGACAGGTACTCCCCGGTGTCTAAAATGACGTCCATATGAGTATTCATTGTGATCGATGTGTTGCGGAATCTTGAGATACATCAAATGGATGTCAAGACAACCTTCCTAAATGGTGATTTGGAAGAAGAAATATATATGGACCAACCCAAGGGTATGTGGTTCCAGGATAAGAGAAGAAAGTTTGTCGGCTTGTCAAATCTCCGTACGAGCTGAAACAGGCCCTGAAGTAACGGCACGAGAAATTTGATAGTACTCTACTGTCGAAAGGGTTTGCCATTAATGAGTGTGACGAAGTGTCTACACAAAAGGAAATGTCAACTCGTTCATCACGATATGCCTTTACGTACACGACATGTTGATCACAGGGAGCAGTCGTGGGTTGATCCTAGAGACTAAGAACATGTTGAAACAATGTTTTGACATGAAGGATATGAATATTGCAGATGTCATCTTAGGGATCAAGATCTCTAAGACATCTGGCGGACTAGTCTTATCTCAGTCTCACTACATCAAAGATGTCTTGAGAAAATTTGAGATGTTCGACCGTTCGCCGATAATGTCACCACTGGATATAAATCAATAGATTGATATAAATCGTAGTGCGCCCATATGCCAGGAGCGATATGTGCATGTGATTGGTAGTTTGATGTACATCACAAATTGTACTCGACCTGATATCGCTTATACAGTCAACAAGTTGGCTAGGTTCACCCGTAATCCAAGTAATGATTACTGGAAAGCATTGACTCGGGTACTACAATATCTAAAATACATGCAAAACTACGGGTTGCACTATTCGAGATATTCAGCTGTATTAGAGGGGTACAGTGATGCAACTAGAAATATGATATAGAGAACATCAAGTCCACTAGTGGGTATATATTTACAATTAGTGGTGGGGCTGTTTCTTAGAAATTCTCTAAGCAAACTTGCATCGCCCGATCCATGATAGAATCGGAGTTCATTGCTTTAGACAAAGTAGGAGAAGAAGCTGAGTGGCTTCATGACTTCTTAGAGGATATCCCTTTGTTGGGATAAACACATACCTTCTGTAATGATCTAATGAGATAGCCAATCGTCTCTAGGAAGGGCACGCAGTTCTGTACAATGGCAAATATCGTCATATTCGACGGAGACATAAGACCATTCGACAACTGATCACTACGGGTATTATTTCCATTGATTATGTAAAATCAAAGGAAAACATAGCAGACCATTTGACTAAAGTCATACACAAAGATCAGATGTTATACTTGTGTAGGGGAATGAGCTTAAAACCCAATCAATAAGAACTGATACGGTGGATATCCAGCCTTACTGACCGGAGAACCCAGGAATTAGGTTCAATGGGAAAACTAAATCGTAAAGATTCAATTGAGCGCTTCGGTGGAAGCAAGAGCACTTCGGATGATGATTTCTATAAAGAAACATTAATCCAAGGTCGTTCCCGTGATAGACATTAAGTGTTATCTGCAGTGTGGGTAAAGACTAAGTTTCCAAAACCTTTAATGATCCTCAACGTTTGAGGTTAGGTTTGGGGAAACTTTTAATGGTTCTTAAAACTTGTGAAGTAGGGTATAGCAGGATACCTTGTAGGAGACCACCTATTTAAGTGTGAGGACAGGCCGCCACAAATGAACGCACTTAAGAATCCAAGACGTATCCACGACCACAACGGATAAAATATTAAAGAAGAACAGAGTAAAGAAAGTTGTTGTGTTGGTACCGTTGTCTTGGCTTACATTAAACACTAATGGTTCAAGACATCACGTTCACAGTACAGTAAGTAAGTCCGATGGTATTCAACTATGGAAGGTTCAAAGTCACGGCTACTTATCCAGATGCAACATGGATCCACTGAAAGATTGCTAGAAAGGCACCTTGTGAGTGCGCCAAATCTCTTTCAAGAGGAGATTGTTGGAAATTTATTAACGTGAAATAAAATTTATACTATTATTTATGACTCGAACAATTGACTTCGAGGCACATGTTACGAGCAGAAGGGATATAGAGGATTCATATAACTGGCGTAGTTGATTAATTGTTTGTTTTCATCTTATGCATGTATTGAATAGTGGATGCTCTGAATAAGATTATTGACCATTGGAATTTGAGGAGCAAGCTGAATCTAACCATGGATCCCTGGACTCAAAATGCTCCTTGGGCACCAGAACAAGCAAATCCTAGGATTGCTTGTGTCTGTTCTACTACTGTTTGCCATATTGCACACTTGTGAGCTCATTTTCACATTTTTTTCTCTTCTCTAGACTTGTGAATTCTTCTCTCTTTAGTGTGTTTATATGTTCAGGAAAATTTATGCATTGGACATCTCTGGTGAACTACCTAAAGAACTATTTCTGCTAAAATAATTGATGGACTTGTAAGTGATTCTACTGTAATGATTAGTATTTTAATATTCTGTAACTTAAGATGGTTTGGTGATCATGTTTTCTTTATGTAGGAATTTGGGTCAAAATGTTGTCAATGGAACCATTCCAGCAGAAATCAGACAGTTAACAAAGATGCAGTACTTGTTAGTAGCACTTAAAGCTTCCAACAATTTCCGTATAGTTGTCATTGTAGATTCATGTACCATTCTGCCACTTGAAATCGACCAGTTGCCATTGTGATTAAGAACTTTATGATACAGGAGCCTTGGCATTAACAATCTCACTGGTCCTGTGCCTCCAGAACTTGGAAGTCTAACCAATTTAAAATCCTTGTAAGTATTCATCTCGCTTTGAGTTGTATTCTGTCGGTCTTAGTGGAATTTAAGCATTTCTCTTTTCTCTAACTGTTGTTTTTCTAAGAAAGATTACCCTTTTTACAGAAGTTTTGGTTCAAATAATTTCAACGGACCCTTGCCACCTCAGCTTGGAAATTTAACCTCCTTGCAGCAGCTCAGGGATGATGTACATATGGAAAAAAAAGTATTTGTTCAAAGAAGTGAATTAGTTATGTATTTAGGTTTATTCTGAATTGACAACCTAGTCTTTGCACACTAGATTCTGGTAGAATTACTTGTAACTAAGGTATATTGATAGCAGCGGAGTGCACGGTCAAATTCCACAAGAGCTATCAAATTTGAAGTCCCTTGAGATTCTGTACTCTTCGTCTCTAGCCCTCAGCACTAGTCAACATTGTTTCAATAAGTTTTCAAGCAAACAATACTCAACTTAGACATTCTAACTTGGAGGGGCTTTTCATGTTTCAGATGGGCATCTGATAATCGTTTTACCGGAAAGCTTCCTGAATTCTTCGCACACTTCATGAACTTCTAAGTCCTGTATGCATGAATTTGTTGTTCTGCTTGTCTGATCAGCTAGCATTTCTCTTATCTTAATCCAAATAAATACATCCAGTTTTACTGTCTTCTAGTTAACAGATTTCTTAAAGATTACTTTATTGTTAACAGGAGACTAGAGGGAACACTTCTTGAAGGACCAATTCCAAGCAATTATGGTGCCCTAATAAAACTACAAGATTTGTAAGGATTATCGCTGTTACAGTATGTGATAGCAATTTTGTGTATGATCTAATTTCCTTCAGACTGCTATGACAAAATATTTTGTGTTTAGCTTAAATGACACTGAGAGCTTAAAGCTGTTAACTTTCTTGTATCATTTAAGCTTTGTTTGATTGAAAAATATCTTTCCTAATCAACCTTATTACATTCTTAGGGTATCTTGATAAATCTTGACATAAGTCATCATCCTTCTTAGAGTAGCTCAGTGTAATTCTGGTTCAGTACAACAAGTTGTGGAAACATATATTTTCTCCAGTTGAGAGGAAATGTTATTTCAAAATTCTCATAGGTGTTTCCGATTCCTTTTTCTAAATCCAGGAGACTTGGCAATCTGCATAATAAAGATTCTTCTCTGGATTTCGTGGAGAACTTGACGACTCTTTCCATATTGTATGTTCTTGGATCTCAGTGCTTTCACAATAAGACTTCTATTGTTGATTATCATTGAAAATCAGAAGTTAATCAAATTCTTATGTTCATCTGTAGATCATTGAGAAATTGCCGAATTGCAGGCCAACTACCAGATACCAGAAAACTTTGCTCTTTTGGGAACTTGGAAATTCTGTAAGTTACTTTGATAGCATTGATTGTTAGATTCATGCAGTTTGTTGCAAGCAACACCTATCTCTCGAAGCTTATCCTTCAGATATTAGTTGAAATATAGGAGGTTGTTCATATATAGACTTCAAGATTTTCACTGTACTTGCAGTTTCTAAATTGGCATACTTTTAATATGATAATGTTTCCCTCTTCTGATTAAATACTACCACAAAGGGACTTGAGCTTCAACATGTTGACTGGTCAAATACCAAACTCATATCAAGACTTTGCTTCATTACGGTTCTTGTAAGCTGCCTCTTGTAACTCCTGTACGCTAATATCTTTCTTTGGAAGTCAATAAGCTGCAAGATACCACGAAAATAGATATGCATCTGTTGTGTAAATCAGCTATTACTGGCGAAAAATATAATAAAATGTTGAAAACTGGCATTTCTTGTTAAGCATGTAAAGTGCTTTTAAGGTTTGGTGCAGACCTATTTTCATTGATTCTGTCATGGCTACTTTAGTTGAAGTTGAGTTGTGCATCTCAGATATCTTTAGCGGCGAGCTACCTCCCAATATCATGAATTTCAGTCTCACTGCCTTGTAAATTTTAAGTTTTGACCTGATTTTACTAATTCTTACATCCTCACTTTTCATTTTAGTCGGTCCCAAAAAGAATGACACATTTGCTTATTTGGCAATAATTTAACTTTAAACTCTACCTTTTACGCTTAACGAGATGATCTATAACCACACAAATATCTTTGACTTGTTTTAGACCAGATGATTCAAAAGTCTTCCTTTATTTCTTAAATCCGTGCCCAGTCAAACTACATCATATAAATTGGGACGGAGGGAGTACTATAGTTTGTATTTTGAAGTTTGTAATGCATCAGTTCATTGTAGACATACTATGTGGTTCTGATTCTCTCCACAATTCCATTTATTTTAGTTTTTGCCTTTCCTAATTGTACTATCCATTATAAAAACTGACTTTTTTATGTTGGTCCAGTGTCAGTTCAAGAGGTACCTTCCTAATTTGTGCACTTCAATTTTACCTTTGTCTCTATACATTTTCTTTTCACTAGCTCGAACTCCAGTCCAAAGAGTTTTACAGTTTATCTTCGAGTAGGACTACGTTCAAACTATACGTCTAGACATATTGCTTGAAGCTTTCTCCTATCATTATTTCCTGTTAAGTCAGCAACAGTTCTTAACATAGCTACCCTACCACTTTCTCAAACTGTAAACAATTCCCAAAGAAGAGTCTCCTACCTTAATGAAGTTGTTTCCAGAAGTACTTAAGTAGTGAGTTTGCACACCTACTGATAAGATAATTCTTTTAAACTTGGTGAACTAAATGCACCAGTACCTGTAGATGTTCATGTATTATGAATTATGATCCAATGTTTAGTACTAATATCCTCAAGATTGGCACGTCAGAATTTTTATCAGCTGATCCTTCTAATAATATATTACATGGATTATCCTTTCTCTAATCCTCAGAGTGTGCATACTCAGTTTCGGAAGGCCATTCTATACTTTTTAGGTCACTTTTCTCTTTATTTCACTGTCAAGTGCATGCTTTTAACTTAAAGCTGTTATTTCTCCTTTTGTGAATGCAGAGATGTCTCTTTTAATTCTCTCTGGAGACCTACGACCAAAAAGATCAGGTTTATCAATGTGAGTTAGCTTTCGTCAAGCTTCACGGGGTTGTTTATGATCTAGACAGTAGTTTAATTTTGATTAGTGGATCAGCTTAAACTTTTACCATTTGGATCACATGTTAAATTCATGCAGGAACTTTTTTGGAACTTCTATTAATGACAGAACTTCATATGGAAGGTATGTCACCTCTGGAACTTACAGATGGAAATTTAGGGAACAGTGATATATACATTCTTGAGAATCCCGTGAAAAGAATTAGCATGACTGAAATAATGATGATGATAAGCTCATTTTAATATCGCTAATGCAGAAGGTTCAAGTCATTAAGTGTGGGTAAGTTTCAATGATGAACTAACATTCGACGGTTCAGATATTGCTTTTATGTTGGATAAGCCATGATATTACTGATAAAACTAATTTCCTCTTTTCATTCCTAACAAAGACAAGAATAGAAACTTTGGTGCGTTGTGTAGTTTCCAACTTGGCTTGGCCTAACGGCTCTCCTCAGATCCAAAATCATTTTCATTACACCTCGTATATTTATCATCATGTTCAAATGGTATTGTAGCTATTCTTGACATGTAAAATGATAACTTAAATGTTCGTTAGTGCGTTATAAAGCCTTAAAATTAATTGAAATTTTCAGGAAGCGCTACAAAAGTCGTCTAAATTATCTTTTTAAAAAATGGCATTTATTAGTTGTTCACCTGTACTCGATTCATTTTCTTAGTTTAGGTCATACTGCTATACATTCCATAGGAACTATTATAGGTTTTACTGTTCAGTGCATTCGTAAATCATTGATTCCTTCAGAGTTTCCTCTTTTCTCTTTTCTGTTTGTTATCCATCCCAAATATGTAGATAAAAATAGAACGGCTGTTAGTTCCAACAGTTAAATTTTGTGATTCTGCTTTGCTTTGCTGATATAGTGCATTTACTGCATTTACTGAACTTGATTGATGTAGAAAAGCTCAACTTTATCCTGCCTGCAAGGTAACACCAACTGCGTTGACATAGTTGGTTCATGTAAGTACACTCATTTCCAATCATTTCTTTAGAAAATAAAAGAATAACAAGTGTGGCATATTTTAAGAGCCGCACCATATTAGCCTGGTAATAGAACCTATTTCAGATTGAATAATTTAAGGCCGAGGAGGAAGGAATCTTAGATGAGCAAAGCTCATTAAATTAGGAAGGGCGTGATATCCAACTAACATTTCTGCCCCAAAGATCCCATTTTGCTGAAGATGTAGAAGATTGGGTTGTTGCATTTGCTGATCTCCAAATTAACCAGTCTGATTTTCATATAGAAAGTTCTCTTAGAAAGGTAGCCTAGTTTCTGTGCAATTTTTTTTTCATGAGTGCAGAAGGCAGACAAAGGAAAAAAGTACACACTGAAAAATCTGGTTTGAGTACTCATAACCACTGAAGTCACAAAAATTTAACACAGGTTGGAAGAATGATGTGAACCCACAAGACTTATAGAATATGTTATGTTTCTGATCTTTAATCAGATGTTAGAATGGTAAGTACAACTTTTTGGTTAGCTTCCTTTTCCATGAACACTCGAGGAGCGGAAATAGAGTCTACATATGGCACCAAATATGATAACGACTCGGAGACGCTTAGTGCAGCCTCATTTTACATGAGCCTCAATAACTTTGTCCCTGTGGGTTGGAGATGAAAATTCCATATCACAAGCAAATTAGACTCTGAGCTCTATAAAACTGCTAGGATATCGCCCAACTCATTGAGGTACTATGGCTTTGGATTGAGCAATGGAAGATACTACGTTGAACTTCATTTTGCGGAGATACAAATGGATGATTCTCACTCTTGGAAAGGCCTCGGAAGATGGGTTTTTGATGTTTACGTTCAGGTAAATCAATCTTAAACCAACATAATGTGAGTTAGACAATGGATGTACGGGAATAGTATACAACTACCACTAGTTCTTTGAAAGGGTAAACAATATGATTACAATACAATAGGTTTGAAGCCTAACAAGTATTGTGATAATAACAAGTCATGTGATCTTGATCTCTTTGAATGCGTCTTTGAGTCTTGGATCTTGAAATATTCGTTGGAACTGCAGCAAGCCCCTTGATCTTTATAACCTGAAACTAAATCTGGAAAATGGCTTGTTGAGTCGATTGATATTCAATCCTTCCTTAAGATAATATTGCCCCGTATAATTCTTTAACGGTGTTTTAGCAACTTATCTCCCAAGATAAAACTGTCACGACCCGATCCCGGGCCCGTGACTGGTGCCTTACCCCGGGCACCCTAGTGATACAACATCAGAGAAAATCAGCGGAAATAAAAACTTAGACATGAAACAAGAGATAAAGTATGAAACAGGCTAACCAAAACGGTCACCTTCCTGAATATATACATATATATATATCAACCTGAACAGTTAAATCCTTTTACAAACCCTGCCCACAACAGTACTACAGACCTCTAAGAATGTAACCATAACTATGACGGGACAGGGCCCCGCCATACCCCTGAATGTACAAGTAACTACACTGACAGGGGACTATACCAAAGATAAGCCTCCGGAGAAACGGAGCTTCCCAAAATGCTGAACTGTGATCCTATGAGCGAGGATCCACAACCGATGTACCTCTACCTGCGGCATGAACGCAGCCCCCCGAAGGAGGTCAGTACAACAGGTACCAAGTATGTGAAACTGTAAAATACTATAAATGAAATCGTAATAGTCTATATAAAGCAGGAGACATGTATGATAACCAAACTACAGTCCACAATATATAAACAGTCAAGTCAGGGACTCACGCCCTCAAAGTCATTACTCAAGTATAACAATGGGTCTCACGCCCACAACATCAATCATGCCCGTGGGATACCTTCCTCACTGCCGGCAGTCTATGATATAATCACACCAAGAAGTACACATGAACACCAGGTCCCACCTGAGTCATAAAAACCGTACGGGGCAAGTACGAAGGCTAACTACCAGATACCAAGCCGCATCATCAACTGACCGGGGCAAGTACGAAAGCCAACTACCAGATACCAAAGCCGTACCAACAAATCTATATAACCAAACCACGGTCGACCTGTGGCAAGTACGAAGCCAACTACCGGATACCAAGCTGCGCCACGCGGTGGCCGGGCAAGTACGAAGACTAACTACCGATACGGCGGAATCACGAGACTTCGTCACAAAACTGAACGGGGCAAGTACGAAGGCCAACTACCAGATACCAAGCCGAAACAGCCACGACTTCGGGGCAAGTACGAGAGCCAACTACCAGATACCAAGCCGAATCAGTAAAACCTCATGGAGAGCTAGTCCATGGAACAATAATCCTAATGGAACCATACCCGTGGGCCACCCAACGTGTCAGTAGGTCCAAGGATATAACAAGATAACCGGCCCTCCATCGAGAGACGCGGTGGTATAGAAATACAATACTAGCACGACAAGGCTATCACACGCAAACGTAGGCAAGTTACACACAACTCAAGGTACTTTCATTTTATGCTAAAGTCCAGGTTTTGACCCCAAAGTACTACGTACGTTAAATTCTTTTTAAAAGATCCATTTCTTTTACAAAGGTCACCCGATACCCGTAGTATCAAAATAAAGTGACTAATATTTTAATTAAACCAAAACAACTTCCAGACTTTCCTTTTTAAACCAAATTAAGACAATACCATGCCTTCTTTTTAGACCAAAACACTTCTCCTTTTAAAGTCAAGTTACCATTTTAAAACCAATGATAAAACCACTCATTTGTTTTCATAAAGTTGTTATAACTAACTTCCCATAAAGCTGTTATAACACTTTATGTTCTAAACCAAAAACTCTTCAATTCCACAAGTCTCTTTTCTTTTAAAACAACAACAAGTATTCTTTTAAAACCCAAATAACTTACTCTTTTCAAAACAAGTAACCTATACTTAAAATCAAGTTACTTCTCTTTTTCCGAAAACAAGTCGTTATAAGTCAAGTCTCTTATCTTTCAAGATCAAGTCTCTTATCTTTCAAAATCAAGTCGTTTATGAGTCAAGTCTCTTATCTTTCAAAATCAAGTCTCTTATCTTTCAAAAGCCAATAAACCATTCTTCTACCTACATAAAGTCGTTATAACTAACTTCCCATAAAGCTATTATAACACCCTATGTTTTAAACCAACCAATAAAATTAGCACACGACGCTCACCGCACTACATAGTTCACAAAAATCATGCTAGAAAAGATAGGAAGAGGTTCACATACCTCGCGACGATTATCGACAATTAGCAAAATGCTCCACAGTACTGTAACCCTGCTAGCCTTTTCCACTCTTCAAGTAGAATACGCTACTCGTGGTAATACAACCTATAAAGGCCACAAAACGCCTATCAACTCCTAAATCTCTTCGTAGAATATTCTAACTGCAAGATTCTTTATTCTACAGAAAATTCGGCAGCACCTCCCCCCCGCAACCACATAAATCTCCTCCTATACTCAGGCCCGCTACCAGGCCAACAACTCCCAGGGGAGAGGGTTACACGTCTAACCGGACGTGTACCATTCTACTTCACAATAACACTACACAAGTCTACTGTAAATACAATCCAATGTAAATACAGTTCAATCCTTTATAATCATCCTTCCAATATATCTTATACTCAAATCTAAATTACTACAATATGTAATATCCAATTACAATAGGGGGACATAGATTATTACCCCGATAAGCCCAAAATTATCCAAGATTATATGTCGATCCTGAGCAACGTTTAGCTCCAAATCCTTACGCTCCAACCCGCTCCAAGCAACCCTTAGAAGTTTCTAAACAACTTCTCTTAACACTTCAACCAAGCTTATGAAGATTTTCTAGGGTTTCATTTTGCGACTATTGGAATAAAGTAGCATTTCCGGGCTCCTAGTATTAAAACAACTTTGGAATACTACTAGGGATACTAGGCCAAGGTATTTGGGACTATACAATAATACTCAAAGTATTTTCTTACACAAGAGGGGAGGGACGAAACAAGACTTAAAGGAGGAGTATTTTTGCTTGGAAAGGCTTAAGTGTGGAATGAATTTAGTCATCAACTAAGGGGTATATATAGGATTCAAGGGCCAAGATCTAAGCAAGGTGTGTGGTCAAGATTGGGCCATGTGTGTGTGGGTCCCACCACACCACATGGCCAACGAAATGGGCTACCAAGTGTCAAGGCCATTCGGCTAGCCACTTGTCCCTCCAATTTCGGCCAAGGTGCCACATGGGGGTGACACGTGTCGCCCCCCGATTTGTCCAAAATATTTCGTCTTCCGAAAATATCCAAAATACCGAAAATCTCAAAAACAAAATGGGCCCCACAAAACCGTAAATTTCTCCCGTGGGCCCCACGTGACCATTTCCGAAAATAAAATCCCATAATTCTAATATAATCCAAGAAGCCCAAATACCAAATCTGGGAATCCAATTCACATTAACGAACCTTTTTCTTCACAAAAACCGGAAACTTTTCCGTCGAAAAATCACATATTCCTTTCTTTCCAAAATTTCTGTCGTATTCTCATATGTACATTCTCACATACATACCATGGAACTACGGGGTATAACATTCTTCCCCCCTTAGAAACATTCGTCCCGAATGTTCCTTCTAAGTCTCCAAACATACATGCTCCGGTATAGTCTTCACTACTATACTTACGAAACCAATCACGCCATCAATGGCCATAGTATATCAAACAAATCCAAGCCAACGAGGAATCACTTCTAACATCACAAAAGCTCACACCCATGGTCTAAAGGATACTCCCTTCGCATCTTCACTTTACAAAAGAAATGATCACTTCCGTTCTCATAACACATTGTTCGCTTCTCTTCTTACTCGTCGTACCTTCTCGCACTCGAACTCTTTCTAGTACACATACCACACTTCATCATTGCTTGATTTCAAAACCTGGGTCACTATCTCAATCTTGGTCATCATACTAGCCTCAAATTCCTTAAGGCCATTCCCGCCTTCACGATCCGATTCTCGTCGAACATATCCACGAACTCGCACGATGGTTACCTAAACTGGCTTAGCACCCTCGTGACCCTACCACATGGCGGGACCACTCGAACCGACTTACCCCAAACCGGCCGCGGGTTGACCCGCGAATGGTCCTCAACCCGACCCATGTCGCACTGCACTCTTGTTCCCGATCCGAACAATATTACCTATACAAGTCCCGAAGCTACCACTTTCATCCTACACAACCCAAGGAATTATCCTCAATACATTTCACGATACCAAGTGTTTCACAAAGACTAACCGTAAAATCTTTTCTCAGGATGGCCTTACATCTAAGGTCTCAACGTGTAATATTCTAAGGTTCACACCTTCCATACCCCCATACTTACCTTTCAACTAACCATGTTTTCTAACTCACAAATAACACAACGCTATCCGCACATAGCACACAATAATAAGATCATTATATCAAGCATACTAAGCTCTAGAGGGTTAAGGATATACCTGTATCTACCGCTTCACTCTAATCATAGGCACCTGCAGTGGCGTATAGAAGGTGATGAACCAGCCATAGATCCGGAAGGCCGAGTCTCTACATCCGCGCTACCTCTAGTCGGACAATGTTTCGCAAAATGGCCCTGCTGGCCGCATGTAAAACAACCTCCCGAACCAGCACGACACTCCCCCTTATGGATTCTACCGCAACGGCCACACTGAGGTAAGGGTGGCCTCATCCGTCAACACTACCACTCCCGAAAACTGAACCTCGAGCCCCGACCGCTTCAATACTCTGGATGCCTCAAGATCGCGAGGGGCCGCTCAGATCGGGCGGAGGCGCATAACTAGTCTCTGCTGAGGCGGTCCGCCTCGAAAGTCGCCAAAAGACGCTGCTGTTCTGGCCCTCTTCTGGTGAGCCCGGTCATTCCGTCGACCTCTCCGCCTCACACCTGTGCATAAGCTGCGTGCGGGCAATGTCCATGCCCGGTGAAGAGCTACACCCGAGCAAGCCTCGCCAAGTAGTCATCGAGCCCCGTGACGTGGCGGTGCACTCGCCCTCCATATTTGCCACTAAAGCCGGACATATCGCCAACGAAGTCGAACTCCACGTTGTACTCCGAACCGCACGCCCGCCCCGCTCAATATCAAAAATCTGTCGGCCCGAGCCCTCCTCATCTGTGGGGGCAAGAAATGCTCCTGAGAACTCGTCCCATACAGCTGGAAGCGCATGCTCCCCCCGGGACAGTTCCCATGAATCAAACCAGTCGACTGCAGTATCACGCAGCCGATGCGAACCCAATACCACCGACTCTGCCTCTGAGGCCTTGATCACTCTTATGATCCGTCAGAATCGCTTGGATAAACCACGAGGGTCATCCTCGCTCGATCCATGTAACACCGTGGATCGCACTTAAGAAGTCCCGAAGTCTCCAACTATCGGTCCTGGGGTGCACTTGTCACGACCCGTTCCGGGGCCCGTGACTGGTGCCTTACCGGGGCACCCAAGTAGTCATACATCAGAGAAATCAGCGGAAATATAAAGCAAGACATGAAACAGTTTATAAAATAAGACACGCTTATGTGAGAAAACATCGCTTTCGATATATATATATAATCATGGTTTAGCTACATCCGACATCGCATAAATATGACTACGCACTTCTAAGGAAATATACAACTATGGCGACAGGCCCCGCCATACCCTGATCAGACAAAACTATCTACAACAGGGAGATCATACCAAAAGTAGAGCCTCCAAGAGATGGAGCTCCCGACACCAACGTAGAGATCCTAAGGATGCGGATCTAGCACTCGCTTGCCCTTACCGCGGCATGAACGCAGCCCCAAGGAGGTCGCATAACAGTACTAAGTATGCGAAATCAGAAGTACTTAAATGAAATCATAACACTTTTTTTAAAACCGGTTTACAAATATGTATGAAGAAATCAAGGAAACCGCATAGTGCCACATCACAAACAAGAGCAACAATAGGTAAATCGTAATAGGTCTTTTCTAGGCCGCGAATGATTCAAGCAGGCCACTCGCCGTATTATCATTCTGCAAGCCTAATCTCGACTCGAGTCCGCATAGGCCACTCGCACGGGCCCGCATGAGGTATAACCCCGCATCGAGGGTAGCTACTCCTGCGTCGCCCCGACTCATTGTCCGCATGGCCACATAGACCGCGTGAGGCATAACCCCGCATACTAACACGGAACTCGTAGCTCCGCATAGGCCCTGGACCCGCATGAGGTATTCTCGAATCATGGTCCTGCATCACCGAGTCTACCCCAGCGTCGGAGGCGCTTAACCCCTGATCATCTCAAGAGGTGAGTGATAGTATACTAACATAACAACTTATCTTTAAACAACATAAGCACAACAAGGATACTCACCTATACAAACGTTACAAGATACTAACACACATAGCATCATATCATGTCTACTTATCAAACCATCTTATTATTCTTTTCACAATATAAGTCCGTTATAAACACATAGGCAAACTTGTTTCTTTTATCAATCTTAAGTGGTTATACTTACTTCCCATAAAGCTAGTATAACTCTTAAGCTTCGCTTTAAAACCAATTAGTTCTCTTACATAATATGATTCAAGAGTCTTTTGAAATGTTTTCGCTTCTTTATTATTCAGCTAGTTTAGAGGCATTGCTGTAAGTATTATTCGTGCTTAAGCCGAGGCATTGCCGTAAGTATTATTCAGCTTAAGTCAAAGACATTGCCATAGTTATTATTCGATTAACACGTATGCGTCACCGTACTATATATTGTAAAATATCATGCTTTAGGAAGAATCACATACCTTCTCAAATGAAAACCACCGCCAAGTTGAATATGTCGCGCAGCAGAGTCACCATAATAGTCACAGATATCTATCAAAGACTACTCAAGGTCATTCTAAACAGAGGGTTCACAATTCTATGGAAAGTTGAGCAAGACTTCCTACCCGTGAGCTATATAAGTTCATCAGTGAAAATCCCATGTAAGTACAAATTTGATTATTCATCTTTCAAACCCTTCTACTGTGGTAACAGTTCAATTATATTCTGTGATATTCTTCTAAGTGATTAATACTTATTCTTATACTTCTACAGTATGCATTCTCTAATACAAAGAGGGTTAGGATTATTACCTCGGTAAGCCCAATAATATCCTAGAAAAAGTCGCGCCTGAGCAAGGTTTTGCTCCTAAGTTGTATGCTCCAAGAACCTTAGAAGTTCTTCACAACTTCTACTAAGTACTAAGGTATTTGGGCTAGGGTATTTTGGGCATTATAACGATACAAGAAGGTAACTTTTCTACCAAGGAGGGGTAGATTTTGGCTAGGGGGGGCCTCGGCCAAACTACTAGGCTAGAGGGGGGGGGTATTCGGCCAAGGGCCTTCACAAGGGGAGGGGGAGGTGTTTTGGACGAAAAGACTACAAAGGGAGAGGAGAGGATTTTTCAAGACTTGGAAGATTTGTGGATGAAGAACTCTTCATCTCTAAGGGGGTATTTATAGGTCAAGAAGTGGCCAACCAATGGCCAAGATTAAGACAAGTGCAAGGCAAGTGTAGGGTGAGGATTAACTAAACACAAATATCCTACCAACCCTTGACTTGTGCACAAGGCACAAAAAACGTGCCAAGGGTTCTTCTTCAATCCGTCCAAATGGACGATTCAAGTCCACCAATGGGAGGGTGCCAAGTGTTGCCCTCCCGTTGGTCCAAAATGTTTCGTCTCTCGGAAAAATCCGCAAAAATAAGAAATGGCATAGCCGGAATTTACTCTACGAAAGCTGTGGAAACGTTTCGTCGGAAAACGATTCTTTTAGTGAGTTGTGTACAAATAAAAACGTCCAAGGCTTATCTTTAAGGCTAGACTTTCGTACGTATTCCCTTACGTACATACTCTGGAAATACGGGGTATAACATTCTCCCCCCCTTAGAAACATTCGTCCCGAATGTTCCTTCCCAAGACAGTTATCGAAGAAGCTTAAACAGTTGTAAATGCCACACACGGCCACAGAGCAACACTTAGGCAGAAACGATAACGAAAATTTACAAGTAGGAAAGTGAATTTACCTGGAGGTGTGGGGAATAGGTGAGGATACTTCCGTCTCATGTCCTCCTCGGCTTCCCACGTCATCTCCTCCCTGAGCTCGTTCCGCCACAAGACTTTGACGGAAGCCACGCCCCGTCCGCAGACGCCTAACTCGACGATCGACTATCGCTATGGGAATCTCTCATACGATAACCCCTGATCACTGGACATCGTCAATCGGTGTACCCTAGATGGATCCGATACATCTCCTCAAAGATAGATACGTGAAAATCGGATGCACCGCCTCCGGATCGGACGGCAGATCCAACTCATAGGCAACCTTGCCTACCTCGCGACAATCTAAACGCCCAATGTACCTTGGGCCGAAGTTTCTTCTTCCCGAATCTCATCACACCCTTCATGGGTGACACCTTTACGAAAACCCACTCAGGAACCACGAACTCAAGATGCCGACGGCGATGATCTGCATACGACTTGCCGACTCGAGTCACGATAGCCGCCTCGGATAAGCTTCACCTTATCCATCGCTTGTACCAAATCTGGTCCTACTAATCGCACTCGCCCACATCGAACCAACCTATAGGCGATCTGCACTTCCTCCCATACAAGGCCTCATAAGGCGCCATCCGAATCTGGAGTGGTAGCTATTATTATATGCGAACTCAACTAGAGGCAAATGATCCTCCCAACTACCATCGGTCAATAACACGGGCTCGCAGATATCCTCAAGAGTCGGATAGTGCGCTCTGCTGTCCGTCATGCGTGGATGAAAAGCGCATCGTGCTCACCAAGGCCCCTAAACCTCTCGAAGGATCTCTGAAGTTAGCCGTAAATCGGGCTCTCATGCGATATGATCAGTAGGGACTCCATGCACGACGATCTCTGATGTAAAGTCCGCATAATCCTCACCAAAAGTCGTCTGACGGGAAGAAAGTGGGCTGATTTCGTCGACCGTCGACGATAACCCATATAGAATCATGTCTCCTCCGAGTGCGAGGTAATCCCGTGATGAAATCCATGTTGATTACCTCCCACTTCCGTGGGATCTCAATCGTCGCAACAAACCACCGGGCCTCTCGGTGCTCTACCTTCACCGCCGACAACACGGCATCGAGCTACGAACTCGCAACGTCCTCTTCAAGCCATCCCACCAATACACGTATCTAAGGTCGTGGTACATCTTGGTCGACCGGATGGATAGAGTAACGCGCTACGTGTGCTTCCCAAGAACTCGCCAAGTCCTCAAACATCCGAACACACACCGCCTCAAACCTTAGCACCCCATCAAAGTGCTACTCAAGGACCCTTGCCTCACGAAGAGTCAGATCACGATATCGAATCAAAGCCGATCTCGAATTGCCTCTTCACCTCGACGATGGAAGACTCGCAACCTCACGAACTCTAACCCCATCGCTATCGGAATCAATCAAACGGACACCAAGGCTCGCTAATCGATGCAAATCACGAACCATGTCCTCCTCTCTAGCCGCACATCCGATAGGCTCCCATCGACCTACGACTAAGAGCATCCGCCACAACATCGCCTTCCCCGTGGTACAGATATCAACATCGTAATCCTTAAGCAACTCTAACCACCGCCTCGCCGTAAGTTCACTCCTCCGTGAAGATATACCGAGGCTCTTGTGGTCTGTATAAATATCCACGTGAACCCCATACAAATAGTGCCTCGGATCTTCAAAGCGTGAATCACTACCGCCAACTCCAAATCACGCGGGTAGTTCCTCTCGTGTTTCTTCACCGTCGGGATGCATATGCTATAACCCCGCCATGCTGCATCAACACACATCCCAACCCAATGCCCGATGCATCACAATACACGACATAACCATCCGACCTGCGGAAGAGTAAGAACGGGCGTCCGCCTCTCTTTCAAGAATCGAAACCCCGCCACAAGCATCACCATCAAACTTGGCCGCTTTCCGAGTCACCCTAGTCAATGGTGCAGATAGAAGCAAACTTCTACGAACCGATAATATCCTGCAAGGCCCGTAAAATCGCGAACCTCTCGCTGAGTAGTAGGTTCAGGCCAAGTCTGATCGCCTCGATCTTGCCAGATCAACTCGAATGCCATCACCCACAATATGCCCAAGAAACGCCATCAAGTCAACCAAAACTCACATTTGGAAAACTTGGCGCATAACCGCTGCCTCGAGAATCACAAGACAGCCTCAAATGCTCGCGTGCTCCCGCCCGAGCGAGAATAAACCAAGATATCATCAATGAACACTATCACAACGTGTCCAAAATGGTTTGAACACTCGGTTCATCAAATCCATGAATACCGCCGAGCATTGGTCAACCCAAAAGACATGACTCGAACTCATAATGCGTGCACTGGTCCGAATGCGATCCTAGGGACATCCACCTCTCTCGACACGAACTCGATGATAGCCCGAACGCAGATCAATCTTGGAGAAACATCTCGCGCCCGCAATCGTCGAACAAATCATCAATCACGGGAAGGGGTATCTCGTTCTTAATGGTCACCTTGTTCACCGCTCGTAATCAACACACATGCGCAGCGCCCCGCCCTTCTTCTTCACGAACAATACCGGCGCTTCTGCGGGAAACACTGGCCTAATGAAGCCCTTTCTCCAAAGAAATCCTCACCGTCCTTCAAATTTCTCAACTCGGCGGGTGCCATTCTCAGATGGCGGAATGGAAATAGGCCGAGTATCCGCAATATGTCAATACAAACCTCAATCTCCTCTCGTGAGGATACCCGAGGTCATCCGGGAACACGCCCGGGAACTCACGACTACGGAATCGATCAAAATCTGGTACCGCACCTCGTGATCAAACACTCGAACTAGATGGTAGATATACCCCTTCGCACCATCTTCCTAGCCTCGAGGTAGGAAATAAACCTACCTCGGCGATACCGTGCTCCCGCCCACTCAACAACCGGCTCCTCAGAAATCGAACTGCATTACTCTCTCTCTCATAGCCTACATTGGCATAGCGAAGCTAGCCAATCCATCCCCATAATCACGCCGGTCAATCATCTCCAACTCTATCAAGTCGCCGTGGTCCGACGATCAGAATGGTCACAGACAAGCCCTATATACCCGCCGAGCTACCACCGAATCACCCATCGGCGTAGCTACCTCGAAAGGGTCTATGGACTCAGGCTCTATCCCTATCCTACTAGCAACAAGGGGAGATATATAGGACAGAGTAGACACCGGATCTATCAAAGCATACACATCAAACCCAGAAACTGATAAGGTACCTGTGACGGCATCCGGTGAGGCCTCCTGATCCGCTTACCGGACAAAGCATAGATGCGGTTACGAGGACCGCTAGAATCGGGACCCGAGCCACGACCTGCCGCGACTGGCTGACCCACGAGCACTCGCCTCGGGCGAGTAATCGTAGGAGATGATGAAGCGGCAATGTAACTCGAAGCCGAGCCCTACCACCGGTAGCCCCGGTCGGACGGTCCGCAGTGACCTCACTGGCTACAATCGTAATAAGCTCCAAAAGTAGTACCACACTTCCCGTAATGGGATCCACCGCGACGCCACACCGGGGTGGTCCTGACGCCGCACTCGCTACTCGACGCCCAAGCCCAGGGCCCCTGGCTCGCCTCGAAAACTCGGGTCAGGCCGAGGACGGCAGGAGTGCTCGAGCCGTGGCCGTGGTGCGACCTAGATCGCTGCCGAGGCCGCCACCACGATAACCACCAAGACCCTCCCGCCCCGCCTTCTTCTCGCCGCCGTCGCCCACTCGCCGACCTTGCGCCTCGCATCCAAGGGCGTGAGCTCGCACGCGGTAATGTCCATACCCTACCGAGAGAAACCCCGCACATGACTCGCCATATAGTCGCTTCAGCCGGTGACATAGCGGTGCACCCTATCCTCCATATTCGCTACCAATGCCGGGACATATCGGGCCAATGAATCAAACTCGACATTGTACTCGACAAGGCGGTCCTCTCTCGCCAGCAGAAAATCTATCACCGCGCCTCCTCATCCGCGAGGCAAGAAGTGAGTGAGGAAAGCCTCGAGAACTCATCCCAGTAGTGGGACGCGTGCTCTCCCGATAACTCCCGTGAATCAAACCAATCGATCGCGGTATCACGCAATTTATGTGAACCAAAGATCACGGACTCGGTCTCCGACGCCCGATCACTCTCAAAATCCTTCTGAAGGCGGATGAACTCCTCGCGATCATCCTCCGGCCTCGACCCATAAAACTCCGGTGGGCTACAACTCAAGAAGTCTCGTAGCCTCAAACTCTCTGCCCTCGGGTGAACAACGGGTACGACCGAGCCGAGCTGAACTCGAATCGCCGCGTCCAGCCTCTCTCAGACGGGCCACAACTTTAGCCAAAAGTCGGGTCTCCTTGTACCCTAACTCTCCGCCCCAGCCGTGGGACGAGGTGTGGGTACTGTGGTCTCGCTGGCCGGGCGGCGTCATAGAACTCGCCGTCTCGGTATAGATCGGGCACGAGCCCTCGTGACTCTGGGTGTCTGCTAGCGCCTCCTCGGCCGCTTTGCCCTTCTGGGCCCGGTTGCCTTACGCGAGGCATAATCATATAGAAAGGAATACGTTAGAGGTCCAACCTATAACATGCCTCTAAAGCACGATCTCGTAATGAGAAGAATGGAAACCAATCCTAAATATCCTATAGCCTCACGATTATTGGTGTGGTGCACAACACACCGATAATCAAGACTCTACTAGATACGGTTCAGAGACACTTTCCGAGGATTAATCGCTCGATACCACTTTTGTCACGACTGCCCGGCCCGTGATCGTGCCTTACCGGCACCCAAGTAGTCATACATCGAGAAATCGGCGGAAATATAAAGCACGACATGAAAACGCTTTATAAAATAAGACATACGCTTATGTGAGAAAACATCGCCTTTCTAAGATATATATATATAATCATGGTTTAGCAGCTACATCCGACATCGCATAACATGACTACGATCTCTAAGGAAATATACAACTATGGCGGACAGGCCGCCATACCCGATCGCACAAAACTATCTACAACAGGAGATCATACCAAAGAGTAGAGCCTCCGGAAGAGATGGAGCTCCCGACACCAACGTAGAGATCCTAAGGATGCGGATCTAGCACCTGCTTGCCCTTACTCGGCATGAACGCAGCCCCCCGAAGGAGGTCAGTACAACAGGTACCAAGTATGCGAAATCAGAAAGTACTTAAATGAAATCATAACACTTTTTTTAAAACCGGTTTACAAATATGTATGAAGAAATCAAGGAAACCGCACGTAGCGCTACATCACAAACAAGAGCAACAATAGGTAAATCGTAATAGGTCTTTTCTAGGTCGCGAATGATTCAAGCAGGCCACTCGCGTATTATCATTCTCGCAAGCCTAATCTCGACTCGAGTCCGCATAGGCCACTCACGGGCCCGCATGAGGTATAACCCCGCATCGAGGGTAGCTACTCCTCGGCATCGCCCCGACTCGTTGTCCGCATGGCCACATAGACCGCGTGAGGCATAACCCCGCATACTAACCTCGAACTCTCGTAGCTCGCATAGGCCCCTGGACCCGCACGAGGTATTCTCGAATCATGGTCCTGCATCACCGAGTCTACCCCGCATCGGAGGGCAGCTTAACCCCCGGTTATCATCTCAAGAGGTGAGTGATAGTATACTAACATAACAACTTATCTTTAAACAACATAAGCACAACAAGGATACTCACATATACAAACGTTACAAGATACTAACACACATAGCATCATATCATGTCTACTTATCAAACCATCTTATTATTCTTTCACAATATAAGTCCGTTATAAACACATAGGCAAACTTGTTTCTTTTATCAATCTTAAGTGGTTATACTTACTTCCCATAAAGCTAGTATAACTCTTAAGCTTCGCTTTAAAACCAATTAGTTCTCTTCATAATATGATTCAGAGTCTTTTGAAATGTTTTCGATTCTTTATTATTCAAAGCTTAAGCGTGAGGCATTCTTAGTAAGTATTATTCGAGCTTAAGCCAGGCATTGCTGTAAGTATTATTCAGCTTAAGTCAAAGACATTGCCATAGTTATTATTCGCTTAACACATGTACGCTTCACCGTACTATATATATTGTAAAATATCATGCTTTAGGAAGAATCACATACCTTCTCAAATAAAACCACCGCCAAGTTAAATATGTCGCGCAGAGAGTCACCTATAATAGTCACAGATATCTATCAAAGACTACTCAAGGTCATTCTAAACAGAGGGTTCACAATTCTATGGAAAGTTGGGCAGACTTCCCTACCCATGAGCTATATAAGTTCATCGTGAAAACAATTCTATGTAAGTACTGATTTGATTATTCATCTTTCAAACCCTTCTACTGGGTAACAATTCAATTCTATTCGTGATATTCTTCTAAGTGATTAATACTCATTCTTATACTTCTACAAGATGCATTCTCTAATACAAAGAGGGTTAGGATTATTACCTGTAAGCCCAATAATATCCTAGAAAAGTCGCTTTGAGCAAGGTTTTGCTCTAAGTTGTATGCTCCAAGAACCTTAGAAGTTCTTCACAACTTCTACTAAGTACTAAGGTATTTGGGCTAGGGTATTTTGGGCATTATAACGATACAAGAAGGTAACTTTTCTACCAGGGGGGTAGATTTTTGGCTAGGCTAGTGGGGCCTCGCCAAACTACTAGGCTAGGGGGTATTCGCCAAGGCCTTCACAAGGGAGGGGAGGTGTTTTGGACGAAAAGACTACAAAGGGAGAGGAGAGGATTTTTCAAGACTTGGAAGATTTGTGGATGAAGAACTCTTCATCTCTGGGGGTATTTATAGGTCAAGAAGTGGCCAACCAATGGCCAAGATTAAGACAAGTGCAAGGCAAGTGTAGGGTGAGGATTAACTAAACACACATCTCCTACCAACCCTTGACTTGTGCACAAGGCACAAAAAACGTGCCAAGGGTTCTTCAATTCGTCCAAATGGACGATTCAAGTCCACCAATGGAGGAGGTGCCGTGTTGCCCTCCGTTGGTCCAAAATGTTTCGTCTCTAAAAATCCGCAAAAATAAGAAATGGCATAGCCGAATTTACTCTACGAAGTCAGGAAACGTTTCGTCGGAAACGATTCTTTTAGTGAGTTGTGTACAAATAAAAATGTCCAAGGCTTATCTTTAAGGCTAGACTTTCAGACGTATTCCCTTACGCATATACTGGAAATACGGTATAACAAAGACTATCGTACCCCGCCCCGTCTGTCCTCAAGTCTCGCCATAAACCTAACTAGTAATCGGGCCATCTCTTGCAACCCATATCCTCTCGCTCGCCGTGGCCTGAGGCTCGTATTGTGGTCTCGCAGCCATCGTTGCGGTTCTAAATCTCTGGGCCGGGCGGCATCGTAGAATCCGCCGTCGTAGCACCACCGGGTAAAAATCGGGCCTCGCTCGTAACCTCCGTGCTCTACTCGCAGCCTCCTCTCGCTGCCTTGCCCTTCGGGCTCGTTGCCTTGCGTGGAGGCATAATCGTACAAGAGAATGATCGGAGGAGTGTAACGACCCGCCCCGGGTCTATCGTGCCTTATCCCGCACCCTAGTGACACAACATCGAGAAAACCAAGGAAAATAAAACTTAAACAAGAAATGATATATGAACATAAAACAAAGCAACCCAACGGTTACCTTCCAATAACATAATAAATACAACTCTTTCAAAACGAACGGTTTAATCCCTTTACAAACCCCGCCACAACAAGATTTCTGCACTTAAGATTTACAACAACTATGACGGACAGGGCCGCCATACCCCGAATGTACAAGAACCTACAACTCGAGGAACACATACTAAAAGATAAGCCTCCGAGAAACGGAGCTTCCCAAAACGCTGAATCGAGATCCTAAGGCGAGGATCCACGATCGATGTACCTCTACTGCAGATGAACGCAGCCCCGGCGAGGTCGATAACAGTACCAAGTATGTGAAATCAGAAAATATCAGAATGAAATCATACTAGTCTATATAAAGCAGAGACATGTATGATAACCAAACTACGCTCACAACATAAAAGCGATCATGTCCAAATGTGACTCACGCCTCAACGTCATCACTGAATATAACTATGGGTCTCACGCCCACAACATCAATCATGTTCGCATCATGGCCGCATGCCCCCGGAATTCTGATCGGTGTAGACATGTCCATGATGCAACAATTATACCAATGCCCCACGCCACATGCCCCGAATTCTACCTCGGTGACACGCCCATGTGACATCAACAATAATATCTGGTGATCAACCCCGCCGCACGCCACATGCCCCGAATTCTACCTCGGTGTAGACATGTCCATGTAACCACAATAACAATATATCGTAATCAACCCCGCCGCACGCGCGTGCCCCGAATCTCGTCGGTGTAGACATGTCCATGTGACATCAACAACAAGACAAGAATCAAAATGGAAACATACCCGTGGAATTCTCCATCACCGCCAAAGACGCCCAAGTAAGTTCTCAATAAGTCGACCTCTATCGAGACGCCAGAACACAGAAATACCACACTTGCACAACAAAGGCTATCATCACAAGCATAGGCAAGTTTCACAACAACAAGCATAAGCAAGTTTCACAACAACAAGCATAGGCAAGTTTCACACAACTCAAAGTACTTTCATTTTATGCCAAAGTCCGGGTTTTTAACCCCAAAGTACTACATACGTTAAGTTCTTTTTAAAAGAGATCCATTACTTTTATAAAAGTCACCCTATACCCGTAGTATTAGAATGACCAACCCACATTCCTTTTCAAAATCAAGTAACAACATTCTTTTCCTAAGTTCCAGTTTGCCTAGTTTCAATTACTCAAGCTTCTCATTTTCAAATGCTCAAGTCACTTATTTTAGAAAGGTTTCATAATTCATAGTCTTAATCTCTTTTAAAACAATTGAGTAACATATGTCATATATGTGAGTAGTTTATTCTTGTTTATAACGATCTTATTACAATGACCATGATCTAGAAAATGTAATATCATTTTGTCTTATCTTAGCTTCTATGCAGATGGAGGTTTCTACTGGTTTTAATACAACACATGATTATTCAATACATTTTCCTTTATTAACGCTGCAATGGTCTGTCGATACACATTCTGATTCCCGAAATCAGTAAAACATTATCCCTTTAAAAACCACGTACTCATTACTCACGAATGAGGTTTCACACAAACATCCACATTAAAACAAATAAGTTAAGTCTCTTATCTTATAAGATCAAGTCTCTTAACTTCTAACATCAGTAAACCATTTTCACCTACATAAGGTCGTTATAACTAACTTCCCATAAAGCTATTATAACACCCTATGTTTTAAACCAACCAAATCACTTAGCACATGTACGCTCACCGCACTACATAGTTCACAACAACATGCTAGAAAAGATAGGAAGAGGTTCACATACCTCGCGACGATTTATCGACAATAAGCAAAATGCTCCAAGTACTACAACCTTGCTAGCCCTTTCCACTCCTCGAGTAGAATACGCTACTCTTAGTACTTTCACCTATAAAGGTCACAAATGTCTATTAACCCCAAAACACAAGTTTCTAACTTTCTACAGAAAATTCGGCAGCACCTCCCCCCCCCGCAACAGCGTAAATCTCCTCCTCAATCGAGGCCGGCTACCAAGCCAACCAGGGGGGGGGGGTTTACACGTCTAACCGGACGTGTACAATTCTACTCAGCAATACTACACAAGTCTACTGCAATACAGTCCTATGTAAATACAGTTCAGTTCAGTTCTTTATTCTTCAGGCTTAAGTCAAAAGACATTGCCGCAGTACTAAGCTTAGCTCTATATATAGTATACTTCAACTATATATTCTAATAACATGTAATTTCCAATTACAAATAGAGGGACAAGATAATTACCTCGAAAAGCCCAAAATTATCCAAGTTATAATGTCGATCCTGAGCAAGGTTTAGCTCCTACTCCGTGCGCTCCAAACCACTCCAAACAACCCTTAGAAGTTCTAACCAACTTCTACTCAAATACTTCAACCAACTATGAAGATTTCCTTAGGGTTTCGGTTTGAGACTAAAAAGGACAAAAGGTAGTATTTCCGGACTCTACGTAAAGAGGTATCTTTGGAATACTACAAGGTACAAGGCTAAGGTATTTTGGGCATTATAACAATACTAGGAGAAGTATTTCAATACCACAAGGGAGGGGTATTATACGAAAACAACTAGGCTAGTGGGGTACCCCACTAGCACCACAAAGGGGGAGGAACCCTCGGCCAAAGGCCACACGGTGGGAGGGGAAGGCTCTGCCAAGAGCTCACAAGGGGAGGAGAGGGTTTCAAGACTTGGAAGTTTTTGGAATGGATGAAGTCTTCACACTTAGGGGGGTATTTATAGCAAAACCAAAGGCCAACCAAGGGCCAAGATCCTTCCAAGTGTATAGCAAGTGTAAGGGCAAGATTAAGCCAAGTGCACCCTAAACCCCTACTCCTTAAAACCCTCACAAATATCTTGCCCAACCTTATCTCCCAATCGTCCCATGTGCCGCCCACCTTGCCCACCAATGAGAGGGTGCCAAGTGCCGCCCTCTCGTTGGTCCAAAATGTTCCGTCTCTCGGAAAAATCCGCAAAAATAAGAAAAGACATAGCCGGAATTTTCCTCTCGCAAGTTATGTAAACCTTTTCGTCAAAAAACGACTCTAACCGGGTGTTGTGCACAAATGTCATTTCGGCCACTAGGCGGGGTGACACGTGTCACCCTCCTATTGGCCCTCAAAAACGTCTTCCAAAAATATCCACAATGGCCAAAATCTCAAAACAAAGTGGGCCACAAAACAGTAAATTTCTCCCTGGCCCCACGTGACCATTTCCAAAATAAAATCTCAAAATTCTAATATAATCTATGAAGTCCAAATACCAAACTGGGAATCCAATTCCCATTAACGAACCTTTTTCTTCACAAATAACCGAAACTTTTCCGTGAAAACTCACATCTTTCTTTCTTTTCAAAATTTACGTCAGACTCGCACGACGTCCTCACATACATACCCCGCAACTACGGGTATAACATTCTCCTCTAGAAACATTCGTCCGAATGTTCCTTCTCAAGTCGCATAACGATAAAGTTCCTCTAACAAGTTGCCGACGCCACAGCTTGGCCACGAACTAACACACGTTCTCTTCTCCCCTAACTCGTTGTACCCTTCTCGAACACTCGAACTCTTTCTAGTATCCGTACCACACTTCCACAATGCTTCGCTTTCCTACCTTTGGAGTTACTACCTCCAAACTTGGTCATCATACTAACTTCAATCTCCCTTAAGGCCATTCCCGGCCTCCACGATCCGCTTTTGGTCGAACATATCCACCAACTCATACGGTGGTCATACAAACTTGGGCCTAGCATCCTCGTGACCCTACCACCTGGCGGGACCACCCAGAACTGACCCCACCCCAAACCGGGTTACGGGTTGACCCGCAAATGGTCCTCAACCCGACCCCCAACCGCGCCAAACTTGTTATACCCCGTATTTCCAGAGTATGTACGTGAGGGCGTACGTATAAAAGTTTAAAGCCTTGAGTAGGCAAAGTAGGCTTGGCCGATTTAATTTTGTGCACAACACCCGGTTAGAGTCGTGTTTAGTAAACGTTTTCCAACTTCGTAGGGAATTTCCGGCTATGCCATATTTTATTTTTGCGGATTTTTCCGAGAGACGAAACATTTTGGACCAACAAGAGGGCGACACTTGTCACCCTCTCATTGGAACACCTTGGACGGCATTATGGACGATTTGGGCTTAAGGGAGTAGGTAGGATATTTTGTGTTGGTTGGTGTGGTAGATGGATAAGGTGTACTTGGGTGAATCTTGGCCTTACACTTGTGTAGCACTTGGCTCAATCTTGGCCATTGGTTGGCTTTCACTTGGCCTATAAATACCCATCCCTTTGAAGACTTATTCATCCATTCCTAAATGTTCCTAAGTGTTAAATCTTCTCCTCCCTTTGTGTTGAGTTCGGCAAGAGGCCTCCTCTCCTAGAGGCCTTGGCCGAGGGTACACCTCCTAGTAGTGTGGCCGGGTACCCCCAGCCTAGTTGCTTTCGTATATACCCTCTCTTGGTAGAAATACTCTCAAAAGTATTGTTATAATGCCCAAATTACCTTAGCCGTATATCTTGTAGTATTCTAAGGTTATACCTATCTAAAAGCCCGAAATACTATTATACTTCCCGTCTGTCACAAAACCGAAACCCTAGGAAAATCTCCATAGTCCGTTGGAGTATTGTGTAGAAGTTGGTTAGAACTTCTAAGGGTGGTTTAGAGCGGGTTGGAGCGCTCGGAGTTGGAGCTAAACGATTGCCCAGGATCGACTTTATACTTGGATAATTATGGGCTTATCGAGGTAAATATCTTGTCCCTCTATTGTAATTGGAAATTACATGTTGTTAGATTATATAGTTGAAGTATGCTATATATAGTATCAACATAGTTATCAGATGTCTTGCGACTTAAGCCTGAATAAAGAAGAATCTTGAATCGTAATTACATAGGGCTGTATTACAGTAGACTTGTGTAGTAGTACCGTGAAGTAGAATTGTACCCGTTAGGGTTAGATGTATAACCCCCCCCCTGGTTGGCTTGGTAGCCGGCCTCGATAGAGGAGGAGATTTACGCTGTTGCGGGGGGGGGGGAGGTGCTGCCGAATTTTCTGTAGAATATTCTACGATTAGACCTAAATGTTAATAAGCGCCTTGTGGCCTTATAGGTTGAAGTACTACGTGTGACGCGATCTACTTGGCTTAAGGAGTAGCCGACGTTTGGAAGTACTTGGAGCGTTTTGCTATTAGTCGATACTCGTCGCGAGGTATGTGAACCTCTTCCTATCTCTTCTAGCATGATATGTGTGAACTATGTAGTACGGTAGACGTACATGTGCTAAATGTATTTGATTGGTTTAAAACATAAAGTGTTATAACGGCTTTATGGGAAGTCGGTTATAAACAGCTTTATGTTGGTAAGAAAATACTTGTGGTTTTTTTAAAAAGGTAACTAATTTGAACTATAACTGGCTTGTTATGTGTTAATAAAGAACTTGAAGTATTTCAAAAGATTTTTGAATCATTTTGAAAGAAGAAGTAATACTTGGTTTGTGAAAAACTTAAGAGTTATACTAGCTTTATGGGAAGTTGGGTATAACGGCTTAAGAATGTTTTCTTGATTTGGAAATCGAATGTGTATCGACAAACCATCTGCGGCGTTAATAAAAGGAAATGTTTTGACTAATTAAGTATTATTAAAACCAGAGAAACTTCCATCCGCATAGAAGCTAAGATGAGACAAAATGATATTTCCTAGATCACAATTTTGTAATAAGATTGTTATAAACAAGAATATCCTACTCACATATAAGACTTATGTTTCTCGATTGTTTAAAAGAGAATTATATTCTTAAATGAATAAGACTATGAACTACTGAAACCTTTCTAAAATAAGAAACGTGAACATTTGAAATTAGGCAAACTTGGGCGTTTGGAAAATAATGTTGTTACTTGATTTTACAAAGGTAAGTGTTTTGGTATTTAAAAAGACAAATACTCTATTTTATACTACGGTATTGTGTGACTTATGTGAAAGCAACGGATCTTTTAAAAGATTTAATGTATGAAGTCCTTTGGGGTAGATACCGAACTTGTTAGCTTAAGGTACCTTGTGTGAATAACTTGATTGTCTTTGGTTTGAGATAGCCTTGTAAATACTTTCTTGTTGATGTGATAAGTGAAAATGTTAGGATCTACGTGTGTTAGTATCTTGTGTGATCGTGATGTAAGGGGTCATTCTTGTTGTGCTTACGTTGTTAAGCGTTAAGCCCGTTGTACTATTATTGTATCACATACCCTTTGACTTATTATACAGGGCTTGCCACCCTGACGCGGGTCTTTACGGCTATGCGGTCCTCGTGACTATGCGAGCGCGGTAGCTCGGGATTGATCATTCGGGTGTTTAGCCCGACGCGGGGATTCCCTATGCGGTCTGTTGAGACTATGCGGTCTTTTGAGACTATGCGGGTTGCGGAGCCTAGGCGGATACCGAGGGTTAGCCGCCGATGCGGGTATACCTCGGTGATGCAGGACCATGATTCGAGGAATACCTCATGCGGTCCGTGTGTGACCTATCGCGAGTGCGAGAGTTGAGGATAGACGCGCATTGATATCGGGCGAGTGGCGGCCGATCATGTAGTGCGGTCTAGAAAGACCTCGGAATACGATTTGTGGTATTTTTGGCATCGTGGTCTTAGTAGTCGGCTATGCCTTCACTTGCCCGCACGGTTTTATTGTGATAACTTTGAGGCGTGAGTTCTGACTTGACATGATCGCTTATTTGTTGAATCGTAGTTTGCTTATCATACATGTCTCTGCTTTATAGACTATTATGATTTCATTTACGATTTTTAGTTTCACATACTTACTGTTGACCTCGACCGCCTTGAGCTGCGTTCATGCCGCAGTTGAGGTACACCGCCGTTGATCCTAGCTCTCGTGGTCACGCGTTTGGGAAGCTCCGTTTCTCGGAGGCTTATCAGTGGTATAGTCCCCGTCGTAGTAAGTGTTTACATTCGGGGTTTGGCGGGCCCCGTCCGCCATTGTTGTCATATCATTCTTAGGTGCATAGTAATCTTTTGTGGGCGAGTTTGTAAAAGGATTAAACTGCTCATGTTGAAAAAGTTGTTATTTACATATATGCCGAAAGGCAAGTTTTTCTCGATTATTGTTTCATATTTCATAATATGTCTTGTATCGTTTATGTTCGACATTACTCGATGTTGTATCACTAGGGTGCCCGGTAAGGCACGATCCACGGGCCGGAATCGGTCGTGACAAAAGTGGTATCGAGCGATTAATCCTCGGAAAGTGTCTATGCATCGTATCCGATGAGTCTTGATTATCGTGTTGTGCACCACATCAATAATCGTGAGGCTATAGGGTATTTAGGATTGGTTTCTATTCTTCTCACTCGAGATCGTGCCTTAGAGTTGTGTTGTAAGTTGGACCCTCCGACGAAATTATTTCCTTATCGTTATGCCTCCGCGTAGGCAAACCCGCCCAGAGGCAAGGCGGCGGAGCTGCGAGTAGAGTTCGAGAGGGTTACGAGGCACGAGCCCAATCATCACCCGAGTTAGGTGCTTCGTTCGGGATTTCTGCGACATCACTAGTCCCGATAAAGTTTAGCACGGCGGCGGCTCATCGCGCCATGATATTTGAACCTTCGCCCACGATCGAGAACAGAATATGGATTGCAAAGAGGCGACCTGTTACTAGCTATGGATTTAACTACCGGAGAGTATACCGATGTACTGCGAGTCTTGATGAATATCAACGAGGGTTGTGCAAGAGTAGTTCTTGATTAGGCGAGCATGGCACGTATGCGAGCTTATACACAGCGAGAAACGTAGAGATCGACGTTAACCAAGGGCGACAGAAGAGGGCGAGCGGAAGGTCCTTTGGTAACTTTCGAGGCGAGTCACCTCACCGGTGATTCGATTATGCACATCCACAATGCAGAGTGGTCTTCGGGCACGAGGAGTTTCGGGTCGAACTCGGTACTCAGGCTTCCGGTTCATGTGCGACGTCATCCCGGGGAATGTCGTCTTTTAGTTCGTACTTGTTGTACCTATGACCGTCAGGGTCTGTTGTCGAAAGAGTGTCCTGGTAGGAGGACTTAGCCTTCAGGATCGGTGGGTAGTTCGTCACCTTCCTTAGCTACGCCTACAGGCGAGTTTGATTAGAACGACTAGGGAGTGGCAAGAGATTCGTGCATATCCTTAACCTCAGAGTTCAGTATGTGTGATAAGATGGGTATAGCATAAGTGCTATGTTTTGATAGCAGTGTGTTAATATTTGTGATTAGAAATCATGGTTAGTAACCGGGGAAGATTGGGGGATAGAGAAAGTGTGGGCCTTAGAGTTTTATGCGTAGGAACCTTAGAGGTAAGGCCGTCTCGAGTAAAGGTGTAGTGTTATGTTTGATCCTTATCGGAGCGCATAGTGCACGTGAGCTATGTTTATGGGATAAGTCCACGAGTAGCGTGATTTGAAAGAGGTAGTCGAGCTGTAAGACCGCTGGGTTTTCAAACGTGATTAGTGAGATTGTTCGGATCGGGAGCTAGTATTGTGCGCGCGCGTTAGGTCGGGTTGAGGCCACGTTGCGGGTCAACCCGCGGTAGGTTTGGTGGTGGGGTCAGGTTGTGGTGGTCCCGCCTTGTGTTAGGGTTGTGAGGGTGTTAGGCCCAAGTTTAGTTAACCAGCATACGAGTTCGTGGATGCGTTCGACCAGTGGTCGGGCCGAGGAGGTCAGCCGTCTTGTCTTCTAGCAAAGACAGTTTACTCGGCAGTGTTGATTTTACCGAAGGTTGTAAGGCTGCGGGGTGCCTACCTTCACCTTATGACGCATGGAGCCAGTGCGATTGCTTTTGTTTCTCGGAAAGTTTTACCGAGCAAGGTTAAGAACTTCCGAGTCTCAGACCGCATTCGCCTCGGGCGGTGTTTGGATTTCGAGGTAGTTGTGGGGATTGTTGTCTCTGGAGAGGGAAATGTTTTTAACTACCATTTCGGTGTTCGGATGTCGCCTTATGAAGCCTTGTAAGGCGGAAGTGTAAGTCTTGGTCGATTGGTTCGATGTTGGCAAGGTTGAGCGATTAGTTCAGCTTGTTCCGGTATGTCGTCGGTGAAAGCTTGTCTAGAAGAAGTTCTAGCACTCGAGGAAATCGTGCGGATAATCGGCGGCGACGCTTAGAGTTCAGGTTGTGGTCGGTCTTCTTGAAGGTACCACCCGGTCGGGTGACGAGTTCGAAACAGAGGAACTTAGCCCGAGTTGTTTTGGGGCCCTTTGAGTTCATGTGAAGAATAGGCCGTTGCCTATATGTTAGCTTTGCCGTCCGACTTAGGAGGCGTGATGTCCGATCTTCGTATTGTTATGTTCGGAAAGTATCGGAGATCCATCAGTGTTCCCGTTAATGATGACCGTTAGAGATAGTAACCCGAGTTTCGAAATCGATATCGAGAGTTTGGGAGTACGATACCGCAGCGATCACACGCGATCCGCACCATTTGTTGGAGTCGCTGAGAAGGTTTATGCCTCGGGCAAAGTGACAAAAGTGGTATCATGTGGTAAGAATTCGAGTGTCGGTAGAAAGTGCGACACGTAAGGGAAGAAGCGTGTATGTGGCGTAGATGTGATCATTTCTTTTGTGTGGAGAAAGTGCGAAGAAATTATATTTTAGACCCTTGGATGGGAGCGTTTGTGATGTTAGAGGTGTGTCCTCGTGGACTTGAAGGTAAGTACTTTGCGCAAGTTGGTTCCGTGGCCATGCGTGCGTGATTGTTTTCGTAAGTATAGCGGTGAGGACTATACTGGCGCGTTTGTTTTGAGACTTAGAAGGAACATTCGGACGAATGTTTCTAAGGGGAGAATGTTATACCCGTATTTCCGTAGTATGCGTGAGGCGTGCGTATAAAAGTTTAAAGCCTTGAGTAGGCAAAGTAGGCTTGGCGATTTAATTTTGTGCACAACACCTTTGGTTAGAGTCGTTTTTTTAGAAACGTTTTCACAACTTCGTAGGGAATTTCCGGCGATGCCATATTTTATTTTTTGGGATTTTTCCGAGATACGAAAAATTTTTGACCAACAACATGGCGACACATGTCACCTCTCATTGGAACACCTGGACGGCATTATGGACGATTTGGGCTTAAGGGAGTAGGTAGGATATTTTGTGTTGGTTGGTGTGGTAGATGGATAAGGTGTACTTGGGTGAATCTTGGCCTTACACTTGTGTAGCACTTGGCTCAATCTTGGCCATTGGTTGGCTTTCACTTGGCCTATAAATACCCATCCCTTTGAAGACTTATTCATCCATTCCTAAATGTTCCTAAGTGTTAAATCTTCTCCTCCTTTGTGTTGAGTTCGGCAAGAGGCCTCCCTCTCCTGAGGCCTTGGCCGAGGGTACACCCCCTCCTAGTAGTGGCCGGGTACCCCAGCCTAGTTGCTTTCGTATATACCCCCTCTCTTGGTAGAAATACTCAAAAGTATTGTTATAATGCCCAAATTACCTTAGCCAGTATATCTTGTAGTATTCTAAGGTTATACCTATCTGAAAAGCCCGAATACTATTATACTTCCGTCAGTCACAAAACCGAAACCCTAGGAAAATCTCCATAGTCCGTTGGAATATTGTGTAGAAGTTGGTTAGAACTTCTAAGGGTGGTTTAGAGCGGGTTGGGCGCCGGAGTGGAGCTAAACGATTGCCGGGATCGACTTTATACTTGGATAATTATGGGCTTATCGAGGTAAATATCTTGTCCTCTATTGTAATTGGAAATTACATGTTGTTAGATTATATAGTTGAAGTATGCTATATATAGTACTGAACATAGTTATCGGCAATGTCTTGCGACTTAAGCCTGAATAAAAGAAGAATACTGAACTGTAATTACATAGGGCTGTATTACAGTAGACTTGTGTAGTAGTACCGTGAAGTAGAATTGTACCCGTTAGGGTTAGATGTATAACCCCTTGGTTGGCTTGGTAGCCGGTCTCGATAGAGGAGGAGATTTACGCTGTCATGGGGAGGTCTTCAATTTTCTGTAGAATATTCTACGATTAGACCTAAATGTTAATAAGCGCCTTGTGGCCTTATAGGTTGAAGTACTACGTGTGACGCGATCTACTTGGCTTAAGGAGTAGCCGACGTTTGGAAGTACTTGGAGCGTTTTGCTATTAGTCGATACTCGTCGCGAGGTATGTGAACCTCTTCCTATCTCTTCTAGCATGATATGTGTGAACTATGTAGTACGGTGACGCATACGTGCTAAATGTATTTGATTGGTTTAAAACATAAAGTGTTATAACGGCTTTATGGGAAGCGGTTATAAATGACTTTATGTTGGTAAGAAAATACTTGTGGTTTTTTAAAAAGGTAACTAATTTGAACTATAAGCGGCTTGTTATGTGTTAATAAAGAACTTGAAGTATTTCAAAAGATTTTGAATCATTTTGAAAGAAGAAGTAATACTTGGTTTGTGAAAAACTTAAGAGTTATACTAGCTTTATGGGAAGTTGGGTATAACGGCTTAAGAATGTTTTACTGATTTCGGAAATCAGAATGTGTATCGACAAACCACTGCAGCGTTAATAAAAGGAAATGTTTTGACTAATTAAGTATTATTAAAACCAGAGAAACTTCCATCTGCATGAAGCTAAGATGAGACAAAATGATATTTCCTAGATCACATTGCAGTAATAAGATTGTTATAAACAAGAATATCCTACTCACATATAAGACTTATGTTTCTCAGTTGTTTAAAAGAGAATTATATTCTTAAATGAATAAGACTATGAACTACGAAACCTTTCTAAAATAAGAAACGTGAACATTTGAAATTAGGCAAACTTGGGCGTTTGGAAAATAATGTTGTTACTTGATTTTACAAAGGTAAGTGTTTTAGTATTTAAAAAGATAGTCACTCTATTTTATACTACGTATTGTGTGACTTATGTGAAAGCAACGGATCTTTTAAAAGATTTAATGTATGAAGTCCTTTGGGGTAGATACCCGAACTTGTTAGCTTAAGGTACCTTGTGTGAATAACTTGATTGTCTTTGGTTTGAGATAGCCTTGTAAATACTTTCTTGTTGATGTGATAAGTGAAAATGTTAGGATGCTACGTGTGTTAGTATCTTGTGTGATCGTGATGTAAGGGGTCATTCTTGTTGTGCTTACGTTGTTAAGCGTTAAGCCCGTTGTACTATTATTGTATCACATACCCTTTGACTTATTATACCGAGGGCTTGCCACCCTTGATGCGGTCTTTACGGCTACGCGGTCCTCGTGACTACGCGGAGCGCGGTAGCTCCGGGATTGATCATTCGGTGTTTAGCCCGACGGGGATTCTATGCGGTCTGTTGAGACTATGCGGTCTTTTGAGACTATGCGGTTGCGGGAGCCTGGCGGATACCGAGGGTTAGCCGCCCGATGCGGGTATACCTCGGCGATGCAGGACCATGATTCGAGGAATACCTCACGCGGGTCCGTGTGTGACCTATGCGAGTCGCGAGAGTTTCGAGGATAGACGCCGCATTGATATTGCGGGCGAGTGGCGGCCGATCATGTAGTGCGGTCTAGAAAGACCTCTAATACGTTTGTGGTATTTTTGGCATGCTGGGTCTTAGTAGTCGGCTATGCCTTCGCACTTGCCCCGCACGGTTTTATTGTGATAACTTTGAGGCGTGAGTTCGACTTGACATGATCGCTTATTTGTGGAATCGTAGTTTGCTTATCATACATGTCTCTGCTTTATAGACTATTATGATTTCATTTACGGTATTTTTAGTTTCATACTACTGCACTGTTATCGACCTCCTTCGGGGGGCTGCGTTCATGCCGCAGGTTGAGGTACACCAGTCGTTGATCCTAGCTCTCAGGGTCACAGTTTCAGCGTTGGGAAGCTCCGTTTCTCCGGAGGCTTATCAGTGGTATAGTCCCCTGTCGTAGTAAGTGTTTACATTCAGGGGTTTGGCGGGTCCCTGTCCCGCCATTGTTGTCATATCATTCTTAGAGGTCTGTAGTACTGTTGTGGGCAGAGTTTGTAAAAAGGATTAAACTGTTCATGTTGAAAAAGTTGTTATTTACATATATGCCGAAAGGCAAGTTTTTCTCAGATTATTGTTTCATATTTCATAATATGTCTTGTATCGTTTTATGTTCCGCTGATTACTCTGATGTTGTATCACTAGGGTGCCCGGGGTAAGGCACCAGTCACGGGCCCGGAATCGGGTCGTGACAAAACTCTTGTTCCCCGATCCGGAACAATCTTACTAACTCACATCATGAAAGCTACCACTTCCATCTCACACTACCCACGGACTTATCACACAAATAAATCCCACGTATACCACTACTCTGATAAGGGTCAAACATAAAATAAATCTTTAACTCAAGACGACCTTACCCCTAAGGTCTCAGTCGTGACATAGTCTAAGGTTCACACTTACCATGCCCCCATACGTATCCTCCCAACTAAGCATGTTTTCTAACTCACAATTAACACAACGCTATTCGTACATAGCACATAATAATGAGACCATCATAACAAGCATACCAAAACTCTGAGGTTAAGGATATACTGGCTACCGCCCACTCTAATCATAGCCCACTGCAGGCGATAATGCAGTAGGCGCGATGAACCAGCCATCGATCCAGAGGGCCGAGTCGTAACATCCGTGCTACCTTGGCCTGACACGCTCGCAAAATGGCCCTGCTGGCCGCAAAATAACAAGCTCCCCGCACCACGACACTCCCAAATGCGGTCTACCACATCGACCACACCGAGGTAGGTGACCGTGATCCGCCAACACCCTTACTTCCTCGAAACACGAACCGCGAGCCCCGACCGCCTCAAGACGGAGGACCACTCTGCCTGGCGGGGTACAAAACTAGTTCTGCCGAGGCGGTCCGCCTCGAAAGTCACCAAAGGACTCGTTGTTCGCCTCTTCGCTGATCTTGGTCATTCCGTCGACCTCTCGCGTGCCTCGCATCCCGGTAGCATGAGCTGCACGCGGCAATGTCCATGCCTACCAAGAGCTACTCTGAACATGCCTCGACATGTAATCATCGAGCCTGTAACATATCGGTGCACTCGATCCTCCATACTAGCTACCAACGCTGGACGTCACGCCAATGAGTCGAACTCACATTGTACTCCCGAACCGCACGCCCGCCTCTAAGCATCAAAAATCTGTCGGCCCGTGCCCTCCTCATCTGCGGAGGCAAGAAGTGCGTGAGGAACGCCCCCGAAAACTCATCCCATACTGCGGGAGGTGCATGCTCTCCCCGGGAAAGCTCCCATGAATCAAACCAATCGACTGCGGTATCACGCAGCCGATGCGAACCAAAGGTCACAGACTCGGTCTCAAGCCTTGATCACCCGTGACGATCCGGCAGAATCGCCGGATGAACTCCTGGATCATCCTCGAGCCTCGACCCATAAAACTCGCGGGCTACAACTCGTAAAGTCCCGTAGCCTCAAACTATCTCGCTCGGGGTGAACCATCGGTGCTCGAACTGAATCGCTGCGATTCAAATTTATCTCATATTCGCCACGACCGCCAGAATCGGGCCATCTCCTTGTAACCCATCTCCTCTCGCCTCTGCATCGTGGATGGAGGCTCGTGTATCGCGTCTCGGCGGCCCATTGCTGCGCTCTAACCTCTCTGGGCCGGGCGCGCTACAAAACCCGCCGTCAAGCACAACCTCGTGCATGCGGGCTCGCGCCGCACTCTCTCAGATCTCACTAGCGGTTCCTCGATTGTCTTGCCCTTCGTGGCTCACGGTTGCCTTGCGCGGAGGCATAACTGGTAAAAACGAGATACGTTAGAGGGGTCCAACTTACAACACAGCTCTAAGGCACGATCTCAGAATGAGAAGAATGGAAACCAATCCTAAATGTCCTGCAGCCTCCTGATTATAGATGTGGTGCACAACACATCGATAATCAAGACTCTACTAGACACGGTCTGTAGACACTTTCCGAGGATTAACTGCTCTGATACCACTTTTGTAACGACTCCGCCCCGGTCTGCATCGTGCCTTATCCTGCACCCTAGTGACACAACATCGAGAAAACCAAATGGAAAATAAAACTTAAACAAGAAATGATATATGAACATAAAGCAAGCCAACCCAACGGTTACCTTCCAATAACATAATAAATACAACTCTTTCAAAACGAATGTTTAATCCTTTTACAAACCCCGCCCACAACAAGATTACTGCACTTAAGATTTACAACAACTATGACGGACAGGCCCGCCATACCCCGAATGTACAAGAACCTACAACTCGTGGAACACATACAAAGATAAGCCTCCGAGAAACGGAGCTTCCCAAAACGCTGAATCGAGATCCTAAGAGCGAGGATCCACGGCCGATGTACCTACTGCGGCGTGAACGCAGCCCCAAGGAGGTCAAGACAACAGTACAGTATGTGAAATCAGTAAAATCAGAATGAAATCATACTAGTCTATATAAAGCGAGAGACATGTATGATAACCAAACTACTGCTCACAACATAAAAGCGATCATGTCGATCCGTGACTCACGCCTCAAGTCATCACTCGAATATAACTATGGGTCTCACGCCCACAACATCAATCATGTTCGCATCACGGCCGCATGCCCCGACTGCATCGGTGTAGACATGTCCATGATGCAACAATAATACCAATGCCCCATGGCCACATGCCCGAATTCTACCTCGGTGTGACACGCCCACGTGACATCAACAATAATATCTGGGTGATCAACCCCGCCGCACGCCACATGCCCCGAATTCTACCTCGGTGTAGACATGTCCATGTAACCACAATAACAATATATCGTAATCAACCCCGCCGCACGGCCGATGCCCCGAATCTTCGTCGGTGTAGACATGTCCATGTGACATCAACAACAAGACGAGAATCAAAATGGAAACATACCCGTGGAATTCTCCATCACCGCCAAGACGCCCAAGTAAGTTCTCGACAAGTCGACCGCCTCTGTCGAGACGCCAGAATACGTAAATACCACACTTGCACAACAAAGGCTATCATCACAAGCATAGGCAAGTTTCACAACAACAAGCATAGGCAAGTTTCACAACAACAAGCATAGGCAAGTTTCACACAACTCAAAGTACTTTCATTTTATGCCAAAGTCCGGGTTTTTAACCCCAAAGTACTACATACGTTAAGTTCTTTTAAAAGAGATCCATTACTTTTATAAAAGTCACCCTATACCCGTAGTATTAGAATGACCAACCCACATTCCTTTTCAAAATCAAGTAACAACATTCTTTTCCTAAGTTCCAGTTTGCCTAGTTTCAATTACTCAAGCTTCTCATTTTCAAATGCTCAAGTCACTTATTTTAGAAAGGTTTCATAATTCATAGTCTTAATCTCTTTTAAAACAATTGAGTAACATATGTCATATATGTGAGTAGTTTATTCTTGTTTATAACGATCTTATTACAGCAGCCATGATCTAGAAAATGTAATATCATTTTGTCTTATCTTAGCTTCTATGCAGATGGAGGTTTCTACTGGTTTTAATACAACACATCATTATTCAATACATTTTCCTTTATTAACGCTGCAATGGTCTGTCGATACACATTCTGATTTCCGAAATCAGTAAAACATTATCCCTTTAAAAACCACGTACTCATTACTCACGAATGAGGTTTCACACAAACATCCACATTAAAACAAATAAGTTAAGTCTCTTATCTTATAAGATCAAGTCTCTTAACTTCTAACATCAGTAAACCATTTTCACCTACATAAGGTCGTTATAACTAACTTCCCATAAAGCTATTATAACACCCTATGTTTTAAACCAACCAAATCACTTAGCACATGTACGTCTACCGTACTACATAGTTCACAACAACATGCTAGAAAAGATAGGAAGAGGTTCACATACCTCGCGACGATTTATCGACAATAAGCAAAATGCTCCAAGTACTACAACCTTGCTAGCCCTTTCCACTCCTCGAGTAGAATACGCTACTCTTAGTACTTTCACCTATAAAGGTCACAAATGTCTATTAACCCCAAAACACAAGTTTCTAACTTTCTACGTAAAATTCAAAGACTCTCCCGCAACAACGTAAATCTCCTCTCAATCGAGGCTGCCACCAAGCCAACCGTGGGTTTACACGTCTAACCGGACGTGTACAATTCTACTCAGCAATACTACACAAGTCTACTGCAATACAGTCCTATGTAAATACAGTTCAGTTCAGTTCTTTATTCTTCAGGCTTAAGTCAAAAGACATTGCCGCAGTACTAAGCTTAGCTCTATATATAGTATACTTCAACTATATATTCTAATAACATGTAATTTCCAATTACAAATAGAGGGACAAGATAATTACCTCGAAAAGCCCAAAATTATCCAAGTTATAATGTCGATCCTGAGCAAGGTTTAGCTCCTACCTCAGTGCGCCCAAACCACTCCAAACAACCCTAAGTTCTAACCAACTTCTACTCAAATACTTCAACCAACTATGAAGATTTCCTTGTGGTTTGGTTTGAGACTAAAAGGACAAAAGGTAGTATTTCCGGACTCACGAAAGAGGTATCTTTGGAATACTACAAGGTCAAGGCTAAGGTATTTTGGGCATTATAACAATACTAGAGAAGTATTTCAATACCACGAGGAGGGTATTATACGAAAACAACTAGGCAGTGGGTACCCTACGGCTAGCACCACAAAGGGGAGGGAACCCTCGGCCAAAGGCCACACGGTGGGGAGGGGGAAGGCTCTCGCCAAGAGCTCACAAAGGGGAGGAGAGGGTTTCAAGACTTGGAAGTTTTGGAATGGATGAAGTCTTCACACTAAGCGGGTATTAATAGCAAAACCAAAGGCCAACCAAGGGCCAAGATCCTTCCAAGTGTATAGCAAGTGTACGGGCAAGATTAAGCCAAGTGCACCCTAAACACATACTCCTTAAAACCTCACAAATATCTTGCCCAACCTTATCTCCCAATCGTCCCACGCTTGCCCACCAATGAGAGGTGCCAAGTGCCGCTCTCGTTGGTCCAAAATGTTCCGCCTCTCGGAAAAATCCGCAAAAATAAGAAAAGACATAGCCGAATTTTCCTCTCGCAGTTATGTAAAACGTTTCGTCAAAAACGACTTAACCGTGTTGTGCCAGACAAATGTCATTTCGGCGAGCCACTTAGGCGGGGTGACAAGTGTCACCCTCCTATTCGCCCTCAAAAAAAAGTCTTCCGACAAATATCCACAATTGCCAAAAGCTCGAAAAAAAAGTGGGCCCAACCAAACAGTAAATTTCTCCCGTGGGCCCCACGTGACCATTTCCAAAATAAAATCTCAAAATTCTAATATAATCTATGAAGTCCAAATACCAAACTGGGAATCCACCCCATTAACGAACCTTTTTCTTCACAAATAACCGGAAACTTTTCCGTCGAAAACTCACATCTTTCTTTCTTTTCAAAATTTCTGCCGTACTCTCGTACGTACGTCCTCACATACATACCCTGCAACTACGGGGTATAACAGGGAGTCCAACTTACAACACAGCTCTAAGGCACGATCTCAGAGTGAGAAGAATGGAAACCAATCCTAAATGTCCTGCAGCCTCCTGATTATAGATGTGGTGCACAACACACAGATAATCAAGACTCTACTGACACGTCATAGACACTTTCCGAGGACTAATCGCTCGATACCACTTTTGTCACGACCGATCCTGCGTGATCGTGCCTTACCCCGGGCACCCTAGTGATACAACATCAGAGAAAATCAGCGGAAATAAAAACTTAGACATGAAACAAGAGATAAAGTATGAAACAGGCTAACCAAAACGGTCACCTTCCTGAATATATACATATATATATCAACCTGAACAGTTAAATCCTTTTACAAACCCTGCCCACAACAGTACTACAAACCTCTAAGAATGTAACCATAACTATGACGGGACAGGGCCCCGCCATACCCCTGAATGTACAAGTAACTACACCGACAGGACTATACGAAAGATAAGCCTCCGAGAAACGGAGCTTCCCAAAATGCTGAATCGTGATCCTATGGTGAGGATCCACAACCGATGTACCTCTACTGCGGCATGAACGCACGGCGAGGTCGATAACAGTACCAAGTATGTGAAATCAGAAATACTATAAATGAAATCGTAATAGTCTATATAAAAGGCGAGACATGTATGATAACCAAACTACACCACAATATATAAACAAATATGTCAAGTCGTGGACTCACGCCTCAAAGTCATTACTCAAGTATAACAATGGGTCTCACGCCGCAACATCAATCATGCCCGTGGGATACCTTTCCTCACCGCGATGCATGATATAATCACACCAAGAAGTACACATGAACACCAGGTCCCACCTGAGTCATAAAAGCCGTACGGGGCAAGTACGAATGCTAACTACCAGATACCAAGCCGCATCATCAACTGACCGGGGCAAGTACGAAAGCCAACTACCAGATACCAAAGCCGTACCAACAAATCTATATAACCAAACCACGGTGACCGTGGCAAGTACGAAAGCCAACTACCGGATACCAAGCTGCGCCACGCACTGGCGGGCACGAAGACTAACTACCAGATACCAAGCCGGAATCACTAGACTTCGTCACAAAACTGAACGGGGCAAGTACGAAGGCCAACTACCAGATACCAAGCCGAAACAGCCACGACTTCGGGGCAAGTACGAGAGCCAACTACCAGATACCAAACCGAATCAGTAAAACCTCATCGAGAGCTAGTCCATGGAACAATAATCCTAATGGAACCATACCCGTGGGCCACCCAACGTGTCAGTAGGTCCAAGGATATAACAAGATAACCGGCCCTCCATCGAGACGCGGTGGTATAGAATACAATACTAGCACGACAAGGCTATCACACGCAAACGTAGGCAAGTTACACACAACTCAAGGTACTTTCATTTTATGCTAAAGTCCAGGTTTTGACCCCAAAGTACTACGTACGTTAAATTCTTTTTAAAAGATCCATTTCTTTTACAAAGGTCACCCGATACCCGTAGTATCAAAATAAAGTGACTAATATTTTAATTAAACCAAAACAACTTCCAGACTTTCCTTTTTAAACCAAATTAAGACAATACCATGCCTTCTTTTTAGACCAAAACACTTCTCCTTTTAAAGTCAAGTTACCATTTTAAAACCAATGATAAAACCACTCCTTTGTTTTCATAAAGTTGTTATAACTAACTTCCCATAAAGCTGTTATAACACTTTATGTTCTAAACCAAAAACTCTTCGATTCCACAAGTCTCTTTTCTTTTAAAACAACAACAAGTATTCTTTTAAAACCCAAATAACTTACTCTTTTCAAAACAAGTAACCTATACTTAAAATCAAGTTACTTCTCTTTTTCCGAAAACAAGTCGTTATAAGTCAAGTCTCTTATCTTTCAAGATCAAGTCTCTTATCTTTCAAAATCAAGTCGTTTATGAGTCAAGTCTCTTATCTTTCAAAATCAAGTCTCTTATCTTTCAAAAGCCAATAAACCATTCTTCTACCTACATAAAGTCGTTATAACTAACTTCCCATAAAGCTATTATAACACCCTATGTTTTAAACCAACCAATTCACTTAGCACATGTACGTCTACCGTACTACATAGTTCACAACAATCATGCTAGAAAATATAGGAAGAGGTTCACATACCTCGCGACGATTATCGACAATTAGCAAAATGCTCCACAGTACTGTAACCCTGCTAGCCTTTTCCACTCTTCAAGTAGAATACGCTACTCGTGGTAATACAACCTATAAAGGCCACAAAACGCCTATCAACTCCTAAATCTCTTCGTAGAATATTCTAACTGCAAGATTCCTTATTCTACAGAAAATTCGGCAGCACCTCCCCCCCCGCAACCACATAAATCTCCTCCTCTACTCAGGCCCGCTACCAGGCCAACAACTCCCAGGGGAGAGGGTTACACGTCTAACCGGACGTGTACCATTCTACTTCACAATAACACTACACAAGTCTACTGTAAATACAATCCAATGTAAATACAGTTCAATCCTTTATAATAATCCTTCCAATATATCTTATACTCAAATCTAATGTCACGACCCGTCCGGGGCCCGTGACTGGTGCCTTACCGGGGCACCCAAGTAGTCATACATCAGAGTAATCAGCGGAAATATAAAGCAAGACATGAAACAGTTTATAAAATAAGACACAGTTTATGTGAGAAAACATCGCCTTTCGGCATATATATATATAATCATGGTTTAGCGATACATCCGACAATCGCATAAATACGACTACAGCACTTAAGGAAATATACAACTATGGCGGGACGTGGCCCCGCCATACCCCGGGTCTGCATAAAACTATCTACAACAGGAGATCATACCAAAAGTAGAGCCTCCAAGAGATGGAGCTCCCGACACCAACGTAGAGATCCTAAGGATGCGGATCTAGCACTGCTGCCTTACCGCGCAGATGAACGCAGCCCAAGGAGGTCGACAACAGTACTAAGTATGCGAATCAGAAATACTTAAATGAAAACATATCATTTTAAAACCGGTTTACAAATATGTGTGAACCAACCAAGGAAACCGCACGTAGTGCTACATCACAAACAAGAGCAACAATAGTAATCAATAGGTCTTGTCTAGGCCGCGAATGATCGAAACAGGTCACTCGCCCATATCATCATTCTCGCAAGCCTAATCTCGGACTCGAGTCCGCATAGGCCACTCACACGGGCCCGCATGAGGTATAACCCCGCATCGAGGGTAGCTACTCCTGCATCGCCCCGACTCGTTGTCCGCATGGCCACATAGACCGCATGAGGTATAACCCCGCATACTAACCTGGAACTCAGAGCTCGCATAGGCCCCCGACCCGCATGAGGTATTCTCGAATCATGGTCCTGCATCACCGAGTCTACCCCGCATCGGAGGCGCTAACCCCTGATCATCTCAAGAGGTGAGTGATAGTATACTAACATAACAACTTATCTTTAAACAACATAAGCACAACAAGGATACTCACCTATACAAACGTTACAAGATACTAACACACATAGCATCATATCATGTCTACTTATCAAACCATCTTTATTATTCTTTTCACAATATAAGTCTGTTATAAACACATAGGCAAACTTGTTTCTTTTATAAATCTTAAGTGGTTATACTTACTTCCCATAAAGCTAGTATAACTCTTAAACCAATTAGTTCTCGTCTGTTAATATGATTCAAAGAGTCTTTTGAAATGTTTTCAGTTCTTTATTATTCAGGCTTAAGCCGTGAGGCATTGCCGTAAGTATTATTCAGGCTTAAGCCGTGAGGCATTGCCGTAAGTATTATTGTAAAATATCATGCTTTAGGAAGAATCACATACCTTCTCAGCGAAAACGACCGCTAAGTCAATATGTCGCGAGAGAGTCACCATAATAGTCACAGATATCTATTAAAGACTACTCTGAAGGTCATTCTAAACAGAGGGTTCATAATTCTACGAAGTCTGGGCAAAGACTTCCTACCGGTGAGCTATATAAGTCTCATCAGAAAATAAATTCTATGTAAGTATAGTTTGATTATTCTTCTTTAAACCCTTCTACTGTGGTAATACCAATTCTATTCTGTGATATTCTTCTAAGTGATTAATACTTATTCTTATACTTCTACAGTATGCATTCTTTAATACAAAAGAGGGTTAGGATTATTACCTCGGTAAGCCCAATAATATCCTAGAAAAAGTCGCGCCTGAGCAAGGTTTTGCTCCTAAGTTGTATGCTCCAAGAACCCTAGAAGTTCTTCACAACTTCTACCAAGTACTAAGGTATTTGGGCTAGGTATTTTGGGCATTATAACGATACAAGAAGGTAACTTTTCTACCAAGGAGGGGGTAGATCTTTGGCTAGGCTAGGGGGTATTCGGCCAAGGCCACTTAGGCTGTAGAGGAAGAGGGCTTGACGAAATGGCTAACAAGGGAGAAGGGAGGATTTTCAAGACTTGGAAAGTAATTTGTGGATGAAGAACTCTTCATCTTGGGGGTATTTATAGGTCAGAAGTGGCCAACCAATGGCCAAGATTTAGACAAGTGCAAGGCAAGTGTAGTGAGGATTAACTATACACAAATATCCTACCAACTCCTCGACTTGTGCACAAGGCACAAAAACGTGCTCTTCCTAGCCCAAATCGTCCAAATGGACGATTTCAAGTCCATCAATCGAGGTGACAAGTGTCGCCTCCCGTTGGTCCAAAATGTTTCGCCTCTCGGAAAAATCCGCAAAATTAGAAATGGCATAGCGGAATTTATCCTACGAAAGTCGTGGAAAACGTTTTCGGAAACGATTCTTTTAGTGAGTTGTGTACAAATAAAAACGTCCAAGGCTTATCTTTAAGGCTAGACTTTCGCACGTATTCCTTACGCATATACTGAAATACGAGGTATAACATTCTCCCTTAGAAACATTCGCCCGAATGTTCCTTCCCAAGACGATTATCGAAGAAGCTTAAACATTGTAAATGCCACACACGCCACAGAGCAACACTTAGCGAAACGATAACGAAAATTTACAAGAGGAAAGTGAATTTACCGAGGTGGGGAATAGGTGAGGATACTTCCGCCTCATGTCCTCCTGGCCCCACGTCATCTCCTCCCCGAGCTCGCTCCGCCACAAGACTTTGACGAAGCCACGCCTGGTCCGCAGACGCCTAACTCCGACGATCGACTATCGCTATGGAACCTCTCATACGATAACCCCTGGCCACCGACATCGTCAATCGGTGTACCCTAGATGGATCCCCGATACATCTCCTCAAAGATAGATACGTGAAAACCGATGCATCGCCTCCGCATCGGACGGCAGATTCAACTCATCGGCAACCTTGCCTACCTCGCGACAACTGAAACGCCCAATGTACCTGGGCCGAAGTTTCCTTCTTCCCGAATCTCATCACACCCTTCATGGGTGACACCTTTAGGAAAACCCAATCATGAACCTCGAACTCAAGATGCCGACGACGATGATCCGCGTATGACTGGCCGACTCGAGTCATCAATAGCCGCCTCGGATAAGCTTCACCTTATCCATCGCTGCCGTACCAAATCGTCCCACTAGCCGCCCCGCCCACATCGAACCAACCTATAGGCGATCTGCACTTCCTCCCATACAAGGCCTCATAAGGCGCCATCCGATCTTTGGAGTGGTAGCTATTATTATACGCGAACTCAACTAGAGGCAAATGATCCTCCCAACTACCATCAAGTCAATAACACGTGCTCGCAAAGATATCCTCGAGTCGGATAGTGCGCTCTGCTGTCCGTCATGCGTGGATGAAATGCGACTCGTGCTCACTGCGCCCCTAAACCTCTCGAAGGACCTCCGAAGTTAGCCGTAATCGGGCTCTCATGCGATATGATCAAGTAGGGACTCCATGCGATCGACGATCTCTGATGTAAAGTTCGGCATAATCCTCACCGAAAAGTCGCCCCGACGGAAGAAAGTGGGCGGATTTCGCCACCGTCGACGATAACCCATATAGAATCATGTCTCCTCCGAGTGCGAGGTAATCCCGTGATGAAGTCCATGTTGATTACCTCCCACTTCCGTGTCGGGATCTCTATCGTCAGAACAAACCACCGGGCCTCTCGTGCTCTACCTTCACCGCCGACAACACGCACCGAGCTACGAACTCGCAACGCCCCTCTTCAAGCCATCCCACCAATACACGATCTAAGGTCGTGGTACATCTTGGTCGACCGGATGGATAGAGTAACGCGCTGTGCTTCCCAAGAACTCGCCAAGTCCTCAAACATCCGAACACACACCGCCTCAAACCTTAGCACTCCATCAAAGCTACCTCAAAAGGACCCTTTGTCCTCACGAAGAGTTGTATCACGATATCGAATCAAAGCCGATCTCGAATCGCTGCCTCTTCACCTCCTCGACGATGGAAGACTCGCAACCTCACGAACTCTAACCCCACCGCTATCGTAATCAATCAAACGGACACCAAGGCTCGCTAATCGATGCAAATCACGAACCATGTCCTCCTCTCTAGCCGCACATCCGATAGGCTCCCATCGACCTACGACTAAGAGCATCCGCCACAACATCGCCTTCCCGTGGTACAGATATCAACATCGTAATCCTTAAGCAACTCTAACCACCGCCTCTCGCCGAAGTTCACTCTCCTCTGGTCAAGATATACCGAGGCTCTTGTGGTCTGTATAAATATCCACGTGAACCCCATACAAATAGTGCCTCCAGATCTTCAAAGCGTGAATCACTACCGCTAACTCAAATCATGCGGGTAGTTCCTCTCGTGTTTCCTCACCGCGGGATGATATGCTATAACCCCGCCATGCCGCATCAACACACATCCCAACCCGATGCCCGACGATCACAATACACGACATAACCATCCGACCTCCGAAGAGTAAGAACGGGGCGGTCGCCGCCTCTTTTCAAGAATCGAAACCCCGCCACAAGCATCACCATCGAACTTGGCCGCCTTCCGAGTCACCCTAGTCAATGGTGCGAGATAGAAGCAAACTTCTACGAACCGATAATATCCTGCAAGGCCCGTAAAATCGCGAACCTCTGTCGGAGTAGTGAGAGTTCAGGCCAAGTCCTCGATCGCTTCGATTCGTCAGACAACTCGAATGCCATCAGCCCCACAATATGCCCAAGAAACGCCATCAAGTCAACCAAAACTCACATTTGGAAAACTTGGCGTATAATCGCTGGTCTGGAGAATCACAAGACAGCCTCAAATGCTCCGCATGCTCCTCGCCTGAGCGAATAAACCAAGATATCATCAATGAACACTATCACAAACGTGTCAAAATGGTTTGAACACTTGTTCATCAAATCCATGAATACCGCGGAGCATTGGTCAACCCAAAAGACATGACCACGAACTCATAATGCCCGCATCGTCCGAATGCATCTGTGGACATCCACCTCTCGACACGAACTCGATGATAGCGACGCAGATCAATCTTGGAGAAACATCTCGCGCTCGCAATCGTCGAACAAATCATCAATCCCGGGAAGGGGTATTCGTTTAATGGTCACCTTGTTCACCGCTCAGAATCAACACACATGCGCAGCGTCCCGCCCTTCTTCTTCACGAACAATACCGGCGCTTCTGCGGGAAACACGGGCCTAATGAAGCCCTTCTCCAAGAAATCCTCACCGGTCCTTCACCTCTCAACTCGGGCAGTGCCATTCGTATGGCGGAATGGAAATAGGCCGAGTATCCGCAATATGTCAATACAAAACTCAATCTCCTCTCGAGGGATACCCGAGGTCATCCGGGAACACGTCTGGGAACTCACGACTACGGAATCGATCGAAAATCTGTACCGCACCTCGTGATCAAACACTCGAACTAGATGGTAGATATACCCTTCTGCACCATCTTCCTAGCCTTGAGGTAGGAAATAAACCTACCTCTACGATACCGTGCTCCCTTCCCACTCAACAACCGGCCTCAGAAACTGGAACTGCATTACTCTCTCTCTCAGCTTACATTGGCATAGCATGAAGCTAGCCAATCCATCCCCATAATCACGTCGAAGTCAATCATCTCCAACTCTATCAAGTCGCCGTGGTCCGACGATCAAATGGTCACAGACAAGCCCTATATACCCGCCGAGCTACCACCGAATCACCCATCGGCGTAGCTACCTCGAAAGGGTCTATGGACTCGTGCTCTATCCCTATCCTACTAGCAACAAGGGGAGATATATAGGGCGAGTAGAACCCGATCTATCAAGGCATAAACATCCAACCTAAACCGATAAGGTACCGTGGCGACATCGGTGAGGCCTCACGATCCCGCTTACCGACAAAGCATAGATGCGGTTACGAGGACCGCTAGAATCGACCCGAGCCACGACCGCCGCGTCCTGCTGACCCATGTGAACCACGCCCGGCGAGTAATCAGGAGATGATGAAGCCGGCAATGTAACTCGGCGTGAGCCCTACCACCGCCACGCCGGTCGGACAATCTCGCAAAGTGACCTCGCGCCACAATCGTAACAAGCTCCAAAAGTAGTACCACACTTCCCGTAATGGGATCCACCGCATCGCCACACCGGGTGGTCCCGATCGCCGCACTCGCTACTCGACGCCCAAGCCCCTGGCCCTGGCCCGCCTCGAAAACTCGGGCCGCGGCCGAGGACGCGCAGAGTGCTCGAGCCGGCCGTGGTGCGAATCTAGATCGGCCGAGGCCGCCACCACGATAACCACCGTAAGACCCTCCCGCCCCGCCTTCTTCTCGCCGCTCGCCCACTCGCCGACCTCGCGCCTCGCATCCAAGGGCGTGAGCTCGCACGCGGTAATGTCCATACCCGGTGGAGAGAAACCCCGCACATGACTCGGCCATATAGTCGTCAGCCCGGTGACATAACGGCAGCCTATCCTCCATATCTGCTACCAATGCTGGGACATATCGAGCAATGAATCAAACTCGACATTGTACTCCCTGACAAGGCGTCCTTCTCGCCAGCAGAAAAATCTATCACCGCGCCTCCTCATCCGCGAGGCAAGAAGTGAGTGAGGAAAGCCTCGAGAACTCATCCCAAGTAGCCGGGACGCGTGCTCTCCCGGATAACTCCCGTGAATCAAACCAATCGACCGCGTATCACGCAAATTTATGTGAACCAAAGATCACGGACTCGGTCTCCGACGCCCGATCACTCAAAATCCTCTGGCCGACGGATGAACTCCTGCGGATCATCCTCCCGCCGACCCATAAAACTCCGGCGGCTACAACTCGAAGTCTCGTAGCCTCAAACTCTCTCGCCGGTGAACAACGGTACGATCGAGCTGAGCTGAACTGAATCGCCGTGATCCAGCCTCTCTCTCAGACGGGCCACAACTTTAGCCAAAAGTCGGGCCGTCTCTCAGACCCTAACTCTCCGCCTGTGCCGCGGGATGTGAGCGCGGTACTGTGGTCTCGCTGGCCGGGCGGCGTCATAGAACTCGCCGTCTCGTATAGACGGGCACGAGCCCTCGTGACTGGGTGTCTCGCTAGCGCCTCGAAGTACGCTTGCCCTTCGGGCCCGCTTGCTACGTGGAGGCATAATCATTGTGAAAGGAATACGTTAGAGGTCCAACCTTTAACACAACTCTAAAGCACGATCTCGTAATGAGAAGAATGGAAACCAATCCTAAATATCCTATAGCCTCGATTATTGGTGGTGCACAACACACCGATAATCAAGACTTACTAGATACGGTCAGAGACACTTTCCGAGGATTAATCGCTCGATACCACTTTTGTCACGACCGTCCGGGGCGTGGATCGTGCCTTACCGGCACCCAAGTAGTCATACATCGAGTAATCGGAAATATAAAGCAAGACATGAAACGCTTTATAAAATAAGACATACGCTTTATGTGAGAAAACATCGCTTTCGATATATATATATAATCATGGTTTAGCTACATCCGACATCGCATAAATACGACTACAGACTTCTAAGGAAATATACAACTATGGCGGACAGGGCCCCGCCATACCGATCAGCATAAAACTATCTACAACAGGAGATCATACCAAAAGTAGAGCCTCCAAGAGATGGAGCTCCCGACACCAACGTAGAGATCCTAAGATGCGGATCTAGCACTGCTGCCCTTACCGCGGCATGAACGCAGCCCTCAAGGAGGTCGCATAACAGTACTAAGTATGCGAAATCAGAAATACTTAAATGAAAACATATCATTTTAAAACCAGTTTACAAATATGTGTGAACCAACCATGAAACCGCACGTAGTGCCACATCACAAACAAGAGCAACAATAGTAATCGTAATAGGTCTTGTCTAGGCCGCGAATGATCGAAACAGGTCACTCGCCCATATCATCATTCTCGCAAGCCTAATCACGACTCCCGAGTCCGCATAGGCCACTCACGGGCCCGCATGAGGTATAACCCCGCATCGAGGGTAGCTACTCCTGCGTGATCGCCCCGACTCGTTGTCCGCATGGCCACATAGACGCATGAGGTATAACCCCGCATACTAACTCGGAACTCTCGTAGCTCGCATAGGCCCTGGACCCGCATGAGGTATTCTCGAATCACGGTCCTGCATCACCGAGTCTACCCCGCGTCGGAGGCGCCTTAACCCCTGTATCATCTCAAGAGGTGAGTGATAGTATACTAACATAACAACTTATCTTTAAACAACATAAGCACAACAAGGATACTCACCTATACAAACGTTACAAGATACTAACACACATAGCATCATATCATGTCTACTTATCAAACCATCTTTATTATTCTTTTCACAATATAAGTCTGTTATAAACACATAGGCAAACTTGTTTCTTTTATAAATCTTAAGTGGTTATACTTACTTCCCATAAAGCTAGTATAACTCTTAAACCAATTAGTTCTCGTCTGTTAATATGATTCAGTAGTCTTTTGAAATGTTTTCAGTTCTTTATTATTCAGGCTTAAGCCGTGAGGCATTGCCGTAAGTATTATTCAGCTAAGCGTGAGGCATTGCGTAAGTATTATTGTAAAATATCATGCTTAGGAAGAATCACATACCTTCTCAAATAAAACCACCGCTAAGTGAATATGTCGCTACAGAGTCAGCCTATAATAGTCACAGATATCTATTAAAGACTACTCTGAAGGTCATTCTAAACAGAGGGTTCATAATTCTACGGTAAGTCGGGCAGCACTTCCCTACCCGGTGAGCTATATAAGTCTACTGTGAAAACAGTCCTATGTAAGTACAGTTTGATTATTCTTCTTTTAAACCCTTCTACTGTGGTAACAGTTCAATTCTATTCTGTGATATTCTTCTAAGTGATTAATACTTATTCTTATACTTCTACAGTATGCATTCTTTAATACAAAAGAGGGTTAGGATTATTACCTCGGTAAGCCCAATAATATCCTAGAAAAGTCGCTACCGAGCAAGGTTTTGCTCTAAGTTGTATGCTCCAAGAACCCTGAAGTTCTTCACAACTTCTACCAAGTACTAAGGTATTTGGGCTAGGTATTTTGGGCATTATAACGATACAAGAAGGTAACTTTTCTACCAAGGAGGGGTAGATCTTTGGCTAGGCTAGGGGGTATTCGCCAAGGCCACTTAGGCTGTAGGGGAAGAGGGCTTGGACGAAATGGCTAACAAGGAGAAGGGAGGATTTTCACGACTTGGAAAGTAATTTGTGGATGAAGAACTCTTCATCTTAAGGGGGGTATTTATAGGTCAAGAAGTGGCCAACCAATGGCCAAGATTTAGACAAGTGCAAGGCAAGTGTAGGGTGAGGATTAACTATACACAAATATCCTACCAACTCCTCGACTTGTGCACAAGGCACAAAAACGTGCTCTTCCTAGCCCAAATCGTCCAAATGGACGATTTCAAGTCCATCAATTGGAGGGTGACAAGTGTCGCCTCCCGTTGGTCCAAAATGTTTCGCCTCTCTAAAAATCCGCAAAAATTAGAAATGGCATAGCGGAATTTATCCTACGAAAGTCGTGGAAAACGTTTCGTCGGAAAACGATTCTTTTAGTGAGTTGTGTACAAATAAAAACGTCCAAGGCTTATCTTTAAGGCTAGACTTTCGTACGTATTCCCTTACGTACATACTCTGGAAATACGGGGTATAACATCTAAATTACTACAATATGTAATATCCAATTACAATAGGGGGACATAGATTATTACCCCGATAAGCCCAAAATTATCCAAGATTATATGTCGATCCTGAGCAACGTTTAGCTCCAAATCCTTACGCTCCAACCCGCTCCAAGCAACCCTTAGAAGTTTCTAAACAACTTCTCTTAACACTTCAACCAAGCTTATGAAGATTTTCTAGGGTTTCATTTTGCGACTATTGGAATAAAGTAGCATTTCCGGGCTCCTAGTATTAAAACAACTTTGGAATACTACTAGGATACTAGGCCAAGGTATTTGGGACTATACAATAATACTCAAAGTATTTTCTTACACAAGAGGGGGGGGGGGGGAGGGACGAAAACAAGACTTAAAGGGAGGGAGTATTTTTGCTTGGAAAGGCTTAAGTGTGGAATGAATTTAGTCATCAACTAAGGGGGTATATATAGAGGATTCAAGGGCCAAGATCTAAGCAAGGTGTGTGGTCAAGATTGGGCCATGTGTGTGTGGGTCCCACCACACCACATGGCCAACGAAATGGGCTACCAAGTGTCAAGGCCATTCGGCTAGCCACTTGTCCCTCCAATTTCGGCCAAGGTGCCACATGGGGGTGACACGTGTCGCCCCCCGATTTGTCCAAAATATTTCGTCTTCCGAAAATATCCAAAATACCGAAAATCTCAAAAACAAAGTGGGCCCCACAAAACCGTAAATTTCTCCCGTGGGCCCCACGTGACCATTTCCGAAAATAAAATCCCATAATTCTAATATAATCCAAGAAGCCCAAATACCAAATCTGGGAATCCAATTCCCATTAACGAACCTTTTTCTTCACAAAAACCGGAAACTTTTCCGTCGAAAAATCACATATTCCTTTCTTTCCAAAATTTCTGTCGTATTCTCATATGTACATTCTCACATACATACCCTGGAACTACGGGGTATAACAAAAACAACAATCAAACATGTGAGCAAAGGAGACTCAAGTGTTCGCAAGGAAAGAAAGATCTCTGAGTGTGTGGAAGATTGCAAGAGAGGAAGATAATTTCGTAAGTGTGTGTGTTTCAATTGTGCCAATGGCATCAATTTATAGTTGTGATCAAGGTGTCTTCTCAAATGGCCAAGTAATGGCCTTCAATGCCATATAATGACCTTTAATTTGAGGTTACAATTCAGTCAAATAATTGTCACGACCCGAACCCCGGGCCCGCGACTAGTGTCCTACCTGGGCACCTTTCTACCCATTCATCCCAAGTAACCCGCGGAAGATAAAGATACTCATCGTCATTTTTTTTAAAACAAGCAAAGACAAAGCCGGCAAGGCCACCGCTATATATATATATAAGCCAAAATGAAATTACACTGTACACGAGTCCAATCTCACATATGAATACAAACCTCTAAGAGTTTTGACAATATACTATGACGGGATAAGGCCCCGCCGTACCCATAAATGTACAAAAACCTGTAATGAAAGGTCATTACCAAAATGATAAACTTCAGAACAATGGAACTATCCCAAAACTCTAAGCAAGGATCCTACACTTGCAGATCACCAAATCACAGACCTAAACTCGCGGCATTTAACGCACTGGAAAAGAGGGTCAGTACGGAAAATATACCAAGTATGTGAAACAATAAGTACTGTAAATGAGATTATAACAGGCCAAAAGATAACAAGGGACAAGTATAATAATCAAATACCAGTACACTGCCTTTTTCAAAGTAAGAGTCAATTGTATCCTTTTTAAACTGAGAGTAATGAAAATCAACTATACTTTTTCAAATTATGAAAGTCTGTCCAAATAAACAAATACTGTCATGGGAGTTGAACCCGTTATACACATGTAAGGTATTCTTCCCGGCCCTGTCTGGAACGCGATAAAGTCAATAAGGTATTCTGCCCGGCCCTTCTGGGACGCGGTAAAGTCAATAAGGTATTCTGCCCGACCCTTACTGGGACACGGTAAAGCCATGCAATATATACTGCCCTGCCCATTAAGGTATACTGCCCGACACATTCTGGGACACGGTAAAGTCATGTAATACATACTGCCCTACCCATTAAGGTATACTGCCCGACCTATTCTGGGACACGGTAAAGTCATGTAATATATACTGCCCTGCCTATTAAGGTATATTGTCCGGCCCTATCTGGGACACGGTAAAGTCAATAATATATACTGCCCTTCCGATTAAGGTATACTGTCCGGCCCTTTCTAGGACACGGTAAAGTCAATAATATATATTGCCCTTCCCATTAAGGTATACTGTCCAACCCTTTCTAGGACACGGTAAAGTAAATAATATATACTGCCCTTCCCATTAAGGTTGTTATACCCCGTATTTCCAGAGTATGTACGTGAGGGCGTACGTACAAAAGATTAAGCCTTAAGTTAGGCAAGGGACGAAAATTGTGCACAACCCCCGAAAAGAATTGTTTTCCGACGAAAAGTTTTCCAAACCTTGCGAAGGGAAAATTACGGTTGCGACATTTATTATTTTTGCGGATTTTTCCGAGAGATAAAATATTTTGGACCAACGAGAGGGATACATGTGTCACCCTCAAGTTGGCGGAATTGTGGATGAATTCTTGGCACGTTTTTGTCAAGAAAAATGGCTTAAACATTGGTCAAGGTTAGGTAGGATATTTTGTGATATTTTTGGAGTAGATGGATAAGGTACACATGTGTAAATCTACACCCTCCACTTGCCCTCCACTTGCCTTAATCTTGGCCCTTGAAAGTCCTATAAATACCCCCCTAAGTTGCAAAGAATTCTTCATCCACAAATATTTTCCAAGTCTTGAAAATTCCCTTCTCCCCTAGTGAGCTTTCGTCCAAGCCTCACTCCCCCCCCTCTAGTGAGCTAGCCGAAACAACCCCCCCCCCCTTGGTAGAAAATACTCTCCAAGTATTGTTACTATTCCAAAATACCTTAGCCTTATACCATTGTAGTATTCCAAAGTTACCTCTATACGTAGAACCCGGAAATACTACCTTATATCCATTAGTCATTAAACGAAACCCTAGGAGAAACTTCATAGTTGGTTGAAGTAGTAAGTAGAAGTTGTGTAGAAACTTCTAAGGGTTTCTTGGAGCGGATTGGAGCGTACAGATTAGGAGCTAAACCTTGCTCAGGATCGACTTATATCTTGGATAATTTTGGGCTTATCGAGGTAAATAATCCTATCCTTCTATTGTAATTGGAGATTACATACTGTAGTAGTATAGAAATAAGTATAAGATACATAGAAGGATATTAAAGAATAGAATTGAACTGAAATCACATCAGAAGAATATAAAGAAGATTGAACTGTACTTACATAGGACTGTATTTACAGTAGACTTGAGTAGTTTGACGGGTAGGGAAATGCTGCCCAATTTTCCGTAGAATAGAGAACCCTCTGCTTAGAACTTTCTACAGAGTAGTCTAGACGTTGATAGACGTATTTGACTATTATAGGTTGATACTCTGCGCGCGACATACTCGACTTGGCAGGTGGATTTCGCCGAGAAGGTATGTGATTCTTCCTATCCTCTTGAGCATGATATTTTAAAATATATATATAGTACGGTAGACGTACTTGTGTTAACTGAACATGGTTTTACTTGACGTCTTTTGACTTGAGCCTAAATAATAAAGAATCTTGAAGTATTTCAAAAGAATTATGAATCATTTTTGAAAGAAGAGTAATACTTGGTTTTTAAACAAAAAGCTTAAGAGTTATACTAGATTTATGTGAAGTTAGGTATAACGACTTAAGAAAGATAAAAGGAACGGTTTACTTATGTGTTATGAAAGACTTGTATTGATTTCTGGAAAGTATAGTAAGATGGTTTGATGAGTAGACATATTATGATGCTATGTGTGTTAGTGTCTTGTAAACGTTTGTATAAAGAGGTTATTCTTATTGTGCTTATGTTGTTTAAACGATAAGACGTTATGTTAGTATTATACCACTCACCTCTTGACATGATATACCGGGGGTTAAGCTTCCCCCCGATGCGAGGGATGCCTCATGCGGGTCCAGGGGACCTATGCGGAGCTACGAGAGTTCCAGGTTAGTGTGCGGGGGAATACCTCATGCGGTCTATGTGGCCATGCGGACTACGAGTCGGGGCGATGCCGAGGAGTAGCTACCCTCGATGCGGGGAATACCTCATGCGGGCCTAGGTGGCCTATGCGGACTACGGGAGTCCAGGATTAGGCATGCATAATGATACTATGGGCGATTGGCCTTGCTTCGATCATTCGCAGCCTAGAAAAGACACATTACATACCACCTATTATTGCTCTTGTTTGTGATGTGGCACTATGTGCGGTTACATTGGTTGTTTCGTATATACTTGTAAAAATTGGTCTTAAAATGATATGATTTCATTTAAAGTACTTTCTGATTCACATACTGTACTGTTATCGACCTCCTTCGGGGGGCTGCGTTCATGCCGCAGGTAAGGGAAAGCAGGTGCTAGATCCGCATCCTTAGGATCTTTGCTTTGGTGTCAGGAGCTTCATCTTCTCCGGAGGCTCGACTTTTGGTATGATTCTCCCTGGTGTTGTAGATATATGTACATTCAGGGTATGGCGGGGCCCTGTCCCGCCATAGTTGTTTACCTTCTTAGAGGTCTGTAGTCCTATTGTACAGTTGGGATGTAACTGCCAGACTTGTTTATATATATATGCCGAAAGACGACTTTTTCTCAGATAAACTGTGTCTCATTTCACATTTGTTTCATGTCTTGTTTTTATATTCCGCTGATTTCTCTGATGTATGACTACTTGGGTGCCCGGGTAAGGCACCAGTCACGGGCCCCGGAACGGGTCGTGACAAAAGTGGTATCAGAGCAGTTAATCCTCGGAAAGTGTCTACAGACCGTATCTAGTAGAGTCTTTATTATCGGTGTTGTGCACCACACCAATGTCGTGAGGCTATAGGATATTTAGGATTGGTTTCCATTCTTCTCACTCTGAGATCGTGCCTTAGAGCTGTGTTATAAGTTGGACCCCTCTAACGTATTCCTTTTCTGTATCAGTTATGCCTCCGCGCAAGGCAACCCGGGCCCAGAAGGGCAAGGCAGCCGAGGGAGCTGCTAGTAGGACACAGAGGGCCACGGCCCGAGCCCGATCTATACCCGAGGCGATACCTCGGCGGCGAGTTTCACGACGCCGCCCCAAAGAGGTATAAGCCGCGCGATGGTGATGAGACCACGAGACTGCACCTCCACCCCACACTGGAGCGGATGAGATGGGTTACGAAGAGATGGCCCACCATCGCCGGGATCGTGGCCGCATACGAGATAGGCCGGATGCATTTGTTCCAGCCCAAAGAAGACTGTGGTTCACCCGAGATCGGATAGTTTGAGGCTACGGGATTTTCTGAGTTGTAGCCCGCCAGAGTTCTACGGGTAGAGGCCTGAGGATGATCCGCAGGAGTTCATCCGTCAATTGCAGAGGATCATGCGAGTGATCAAGGCTTCGGAGACCGAGTCCGTGATCTTCAGTTTGCATTGGCTGCGTGATACCGCAGTCGACTGGTTTGATTCGTGGGAGCTATCCCGGGGAGAGCATGCACTTCAGCAGTATGGGATGAGTTCTCGGAGGCTTTTCTCAGTCACTTCTTGCCTCCGCAGACGAGGAGGGCGCGGGCCGACAAGTTTTTGATGCTGAGACAGAGAGGGCGCACAGTTAGGGAGTACAACGTTGAGTTCGATTCGTTGTCTCGGTATGTCCCGGCATTAGTAGCGGATATGGAGGACCGAGTGCACCGCTACGTCACCGGGCTAGACGATTATTTGGCAGAGTCTTGCTCGGGTGTAGCTCTGCAGCCGGGCATGGACATTGACCGCATTCAGGCTCATGCACTTGGATGCGAGGAGCGTAGAGGTCGACGGGTCGACAGATATCAGCAGAAGAAGGCTAGGACGTCAGGATCTTTTGGTAGCTCTCGGGGTGGACGACCTCAGCAGCAGTCTAGATTTGCACCACAGCCAGCTCAGAGCACTCCTACACCGTCTTCGAGGGCAGACCAGGGCCCCAGGACTTCGGACGTCCAGGGTAGCAGAGGTGCTAACCGATCGGGACCACCCCCCCTCAGTGTGGCCGATGCGGTAGATCCCATTACGGGAATTGTGGTACTGCTATGGGAGTTTGTTTCACTTGCGGCCATCAGGGTCACTTTGCGAGGAACCGTCTCACCGCGGCGCGCAGGGTAGGGGTCGACTCTGGTCTTTCGCCGGTCTTCATCTCCTACGATTACTCGCCCGGGCGAGTACTCAGGGGCCAGCAGGTCGCGGCAGAGGTCGTGGCGCGGGTCCCAGTTCTAGCGGTCCTCAGAACCGCATTTATGCCTTGTCCAGCCGACAGGACCAGGAGGCGTCGCTGGATGTTGTCACAGGTACCTTATCAGTTTCTTGTTGTGACGTGTATGCCTTGATAGATCCGGGTTCTACTCTGTCCTATATATCTCCCCTTATTGCTAGTAGGATAGGGATAGAGCCTGAGTCCATAGACACTTTTGAGGTAGCTACGCCAGTGGGTGATTCGGTGGTAGCTCGGCGGGTATATAGGGCTTGCCCAGTGACTTTATGCAATCGTCAGACCCTAGCCGACTTGATAGAGTTAGACGTGACTGATTTCGATGTGATCATGGGTATGGATTGGCTAGCTTCCTGCTACGCCAATGTAGACTGTAGGGAGAGAGTGGTACAGTTCCAGTTTCCTGGGGAGCCGGTTATTGAGTGGGAGGGGAACACTGTGTCGCCGAGGGGTAGGTTTATTTCCTACCTCAAGGACAGGAAGATGGTGCAGAAGGGGTATATCTACCATCTCATTCGGGTGTTTGATACTGAGGCTGCAGTACCAGATCTTCGCCGCCGAGAGTCGAGAGTTCCCGGATGTGTTTCGGATGACCTCCGTATCCTCACGAGAGGAGATAGAGTTTTGTATCGATGTCTTTGCGGACACTTACTTATTTCCATTCCGCCATACAGAATGACACCTGCCGAGTTGAGAGAGTTGAAGGACCAACTGAGAGATTTTCTGGAGAAGGGCTTCATCAGGCCTAGTGTTTCTCCGTGGGGAGCGCCGGTATTGTTCGTAAAGAAGAAGGACGGGACGCTGCGCATGTGTGTTGATTACAAAGTGAACAAGGTGACTATTAAGAATGTATACCCTTCCTGAGATTGATGATTTGTTCGACCAGTTGCAGGGTGCGAGATGTTTCTCCAAGATTGATCTGCGATCGGGCTATCATCAGGTGCGAGTTAGAGAGGCGGATATCCCTAGGACTGCATTCCGGACCCGGTACGGGCACTATGAGTTCAGGGTCATGTCTTTCGGTTTGACCAATGCTCCGACGGTATTTATGGATTTGATGAACCGAATGTTCAAGCCATTTTTGGATACGTTTGTGATAGTATTCATCGATGACATCTTGGTCTATTCTCGCTCTGAGCGGGAGCATGCGGAGCATTTGAGGACTGTGCTGAGAGTTCTCCAGGACCAGCAGTTGTACGCCAAGTTTTCCAAATGTGAGGTTTGGTTAACTTCGGTGGCTTTTCTTGGGCACATTGTCGGGGCCGATGGTATTCAGGTGGATACGACTAAGATCGAGGCAGTCAGGACTTGGCCTAGACCTACTACACCGACATAGGTGCGCAATTTTCTGGGCCTCGCAGGTTATTATCGGCGGTTCGTGGAGAAGTTTGCTTCTATCTCTGCACCATTGACTAGCCGACTCGTATGCTAAGTTTCGATGGACTGATGCTTGTGGCGGGGTTTCCGATTCTTGAAGGAGAGACTGACGACCTCCCCCGTTCTTACTCTTCCAGAGGGTCCAGATGGCTATGTCGTGTATTGTGATGCGTCAGGCATCGGGCTTGGATGTGTGTTGATGCAGCAGGGCAAGGTTATAGCATACGCATCCCGACAGCTTAAGAAGCATGAGAGGAACTACCCCACCCATGATTTAGAGTTGGCAGCGGTGATTCACGCCTTGAAGATCTGGAGGCACTATTTGTATGGGGTCCATGTGGATATTTATACAGACCACAAGAGCCTCCAGTATATCTTCAGCCAGAGGGAGCTGAACTTACGACAGAGACGGTGGTTAGAGCTGCTCAAGGATTACGATGTCGACATCCTGTACCACCCGGGGAAGGCCAATGTTGTGGCAGATGCCCCAGTCGTAGGTCGATGGGAGTCTATCGGATGTATGCCGCAGAGGAGGGCATGGTCCGCGAGTTGCATCGCTAGCGAGCCTTGAGTCCGATTGATTGATTACGATAGCGGTGGGTTTGAGTTCGAGAGGTTGTCGAGTCTTCCATCGTCGAGAGGTGAAGAGGCAACAGTTGAGGATCTGTTTGACGCGGTATCGTGATACGACTCTTCGTGAGGAAGGGTCCTTTTGAGGTAGCTTTGATGGGGTGCTAAGGTTCGAGGCGTTGTGTGTTCCGGATATTGCAGGACTTGGCGGGTTCTAGGGGAAGCACACGGCGCGCGTTACTCTATCCATCCGGGTCGACAAGATGTACCACGACCTCGATCCGTATTGGTGGGATGGCTTGAAGAGGGCGTTGCGAGTTTGTGGCTCGGCCCGTGTTGTCGCAGTGAAGGTAGAGCACCGCAGGCCCGTGGTTTGTTGCGCACGATAGAGATCCCGACTGAAGTGGGAGGTGATCAACATGGACTTTATCACGATTACCTCGCACTCGAGGAAGCATGATTCTATCCGGGTTATCGTCGACGGTGACGAAATCAGCCCACTTTCTTCCCGTCGGGCGACTTTTTCGGTGAGGATTATGCGGACTTTACATCCGAGAGATCGTCGATCGCATGGGGTCCTTATTTCTATCATATCGCATGAGGAGCCCGCCACGCTAACTTCCAGAGGTCCTTCCGAGAAGGGATTAGGGACGCAGTGAGCACGAGTCTCGCATTCCATCCTCGCATGCACGAGCAGTAGAGCGCACTATCCGGACTCTTGAGGATATCTTTGCGAGCCTGTGTTATTGAATCGTGGGTAGCCGAGGATCATTTGCCTCTAGTTGAGTTTGCGTATAATAATATCTACCACTCCAGATTCGGATGGCGCCATGAGGCCTTGTATGGAAGGAAGTGCGATCGCCCGATAGGCTGGTTTGATGTAGGCGAGGTTGATTAGTAGGACCAGACAGTTCAAGCGATGGATAAGGTGAAGCTTATCCGGGAGCGATTCTTGATACCGAGTCGCGAAGTCGTGCAGATCATCGTCGCATCCGGAGTTCGAGGTTGATGATTGGGTTTTCTCGGTGTCACCCATGAAGGGTGTGATGAGATTCGGGAAGAAAGGGAAACTCAGCCCAAGGTACATTGGGCCGTATCAGATTGTCCGCAGGGTAGGCAAGGTTGCCTATGAGTTGGATCTGCCGTCCGATCTTGAGGCGGTGCATCCGATTTTTCATGTTTCTATGCTGAGGAGATGTATCGGGGATCCATCTAGGGTGCACCCGATTGACGATGTCCAGGTGACCGAGGGGTTATCGTATGAGGAGATTCCCATAACGATAATCGATCGTCGAGTTAGGCGTCTGCGGACCAAGGGCGTGGCTTCCACAAAGTCTTGTGGGCGAACGAGCTCGGGAGGAGATGGCGTGGAAGGCGAGGAGGACATGAGGCAGAAGTATCCTCACCTATTCCCCACACCTCCAGGTAACTCACTTTCCTACTTGTAAATTTTCATTGACATATTTGCTTAAGTGTTGTATTGTGGCCATGTGTGGCATTTGCAAACTATTTAAGTTATGAGGAACTTTATCATTATATGTCTTGGGAAGGAACATTCGGGACGAATGTTTCTAAGGAGGGGAGAATGTTATACCCCGTATTTCCAGAGTATGTACGTGAGGGCGTACGTACAAAAGTTTAAGCCTTAAGTTAGGCAAGGGACGGAAATTGTGCACAACCCCCGAAAAGAATTGTTTTCCGACGAAAAGTTTTCCAAACCTTGCGAAGGGAAAATTACGGTTGCGACATTTATTATTTTTGCGGATTTTTCCGAGAGATGAAATATTTTGGACCAACGAGAGGGCGACATGTGTCACCCTCAAGTTGGCGGAATTGTGGACGAATTCTTGGCACGTTTTTGTCAAGAAAAATGGCTTTAACATTGGTCAAGGTTAGGTAGGATATTTTGTGATATTTTTGGAGTAGATGGATGTCACGACCCGATTCCGGGCCCGTGACTGGTGCCTAACCCCGGGCACCCTAGTGATACAACATCAGAGTAATCAGCGGAACATAAAACAATACGAGACATATTATGAAATATGAAACAATAATCTGAGAAAAACTTGCCTTTCGGCATATATATAAATAACAACTTTTTCCAACATGAACAGTTTTAATCCCTTTTACAAACCCTGCCCACAACGGTACTACAGACCTCTAAGAAAATGATACGACAACAATGGCGGGACAGGGCCCCGCCATACCCCTGAATGTAAACACCTACAACAACAGGGGACTATACCACTGATAAGCCTCCGGAGAAACGGAGCTTTCCCACACGCTGAACTGTGACCCTAAGAGCGAGGATCAATGACTGGTGTACCTTTACCTGCGGCATGAACGCAGCCCCCCGAAGGAGGTCAGTACAACAGGTACCAAGTATGTGAAACTGAAAATAAATACTGTAAATGAAATCATAGTAGTCTATACAAAGCAGGAGACATGTATGATAACCAAACTACGATCACCATAAGTATGCAAATATGTCAAGTCGTGACTCACGCCTCAAGTCATCACTCAATTTTACCAATGGGTCTCACGCCCACAACATCAATCGTGCGTGGAATACCTTCCTCATCGCCGGCGATTTATGATACACAAACACCAAGGAATACACATGAACACGTCCCACTGTCCTAATAAAACAAGACAGTAAATGCGAAGGCATAGCCGACTACTAACACCCACATGCACAACAAGGTCATAAAATGTGTCATGATATCTGTCTGCAGCCGTCACATGATAAAAGGCGGTCACTCGCCGATATCAAATGTGCGCGTCTAGCCTCGAACTCTCCGCACTCCGCATAGGCCAACCTCATAGGCCCGCATGAGGTATAACCCCGCATCGAGGGTAGCTACTCCGGCGTCGCCCCGACTCGCATCCGCACGCCACAAAGACCGCGTGACCACAAGGGCGTAAACTAACACGGAACTCCGTAGTTCCGCATGGATCCCCGACCCGCATGAGGTATCCTCGAATCATGGTCCTGCATCACCGAAGTCTACCCGCGTGGAGGGCCTTAACCTCCGGACACAAGTCAAGGTGAGTGGTACAATACCAACATAACGGCTGATAGTCAAACAACTTTAAGCGCAGTCGAGGGGAAAACCCCTTTACACTAACATCACAAGATACTAACACACGTAGCATCCTAACATGTTTACTTCTCAAATCAACAAGAAAGTATTATAAGGCTATCACAAACCGATACAATCAAGTTATTCACACAAGGTGCTTTCTACTAACAAGTTCGGGTATCTAACCCCAAAGTACTTCACACATTAAATCTTTAAAAGATCTGTTTCTTTCACATAAGTCACACAATACCCGTAGTATAAAATAGAGTGACCGTCCTTTTAAGAAAACCAAAACTCTTACCTTTGTAAAATCAAGTAACAACATTATTTCCCAAACGTCCAAGTTTGCCTAATTTCAAATGTTCACGTTTCTTATTTTAGAAAGGTTTCGTGGTTCATAGCCTTATTCATTTAAGAATATAATTTTCTTTTAAACAATGAGAAACATAAGCCTTATATGAGTAGGATATTCTTGTTTATAACAATCTTATTACAAAGAACCATGATCTAGGAAATATCATTTTGTCTCATCTTAGCTTACATGCGGATGGAAGTTGCTCTTGGTTTTATTAATACTTAATTAATCAAAACATTTCCCTTTATTAACGCTGCTGTGGTTTGTCGATACACATTCTGATTTCCGAAATCAGTAAAACATTCTTAAGCCGTTATACCTAACTTCCCATAAAGCTAGTATAACTCTTAAGTTTTCAAAAAACCAAGTATTACTTCTTCTTTCAAAATGATTCAAAACTCTTTTGAAATACTTCAAGTTCTTTATTAACACATAACAAGCCAGTTATAGTTCAATTCAGTTACCTTTTAAAAACCACATGTATTTTCTTACCAACATAAAGCCGTTATAACCAACTTCCCATAAAGCCGTTATAACACTTTATGTTCTACACCAATCAAATACATTTAGTACATGTACGTCTACCGTACTACATAGTTCACACATATCATGCTAGAAGAGATAGGAAGAGGTTCACATACCTCGCGACGAGTATCGACTAATAGCAAAACGCTCCAAGTACTTCCAACTGTCGGCTACTCCTTAAGCCAAGTAGAACGCGCCACACGTAGTACTTCAACCTATAAGGCCACAAGGCGCTTATTAACATCAAGATCTTATCGTAGAACATTCTACGAAAATTGCAAAGACTCCCTGCAACAGCGTAAATCTCCTCCTCTAACGGGGCCGGCTACCAAGCCAACCAGGGGGGGGGGGGTTATACATCTAACCCGAACGGGTACAATTCTACTCCACAGTACTACTACACAAGTCTACTGTAATACAGACCTATGTAATTACAGTTCAGTTCAGTTCTTCAGGCTTAAGTCAAAAGACATTGCCGCAGTACTAAGCTTAGTTCTATATATAGTATACTTCAACTATATAATCTAACAACATGTAATTTCCAATTACAAATAGAGGGACAAGATAATTACCTCGATAAGCCCATAATTATCCAAGTATAAATGTCGATCCTTAGCAACGCTTAGCTCCTACTCCGGGTGCTCCAACCCGCTCCAAACAACCCTTAGAAGTTCTAACCAACTTCTACTTAATTACTTCAATCACTCAATGAAGATTTCCTTAGGGTTTCGGTTTGAGACAAAAAGGACATACGGTAGTATTTCCGGGCTCTACGTATAGAGGTTTCTTTGGAATACTACAAGGTATACGGCTAAGGTAATTTGGGTATAGTACAATACTTTTGAGAGTATTTCTACCAAGAGGGGGGGTGTATTCTACGAGATCAACAAGGCAAGGGGTACCACGGCCCCACTAGAGGGGTGTACCTCGCCAAGGCCTCAGGAGGGGTGCACCCCTCGGCCAAGGCCTCACAAGGGAAGAGGGGAGGGACGAAACCAACAAGGAGGGAGGGAGGTTTTCAAGACTTGGAAATTATGGAATGGATGAAGAAGTCTTCAAAGGGGGAGGGTATTTATAGGCCAAGCAAAGGCCAACCAAGGGCCAAGATCTAGCCAAGTGGGGGGCAAGTGGAGGGCCAAGATATGCCCAAGTGCCCCCTAGACCCTACTCCTTAAAACCCTCACAAATATCTACACAAATATCAACCAACACTTGCTCATCCATTCGGCCCTAACGCCCCTTCAAGTCCACCAACGAGAGGGTGCCAAGTGTTGCCCTCTCGTTGGTCCAAAACGTTTCGTCTCTCGGAAAAATCCGCAAAAATACTAAATGACATAGCCGTAATTTACCCTTCGTAAGTTAGGTAGAACGTTTCGTCGAAAAACGACTCTAACCGGGTGTTGTGCACAAACATATTTCGGCCAAGGGTGCCACATGGGGGTGACACGTGTCGCCCCCCGATTCGTCCAAAATATTTCGTCTTCCGAAAATATCCATAACGGCCAAAATCTCAAAATCAAAGCGGGCCCCACAAAACCGTAAATTTCTCCCGTGGGCCCCACGTGACCATTTCCGAAAATAAAATTCCATAATTCTAATATAATCTAAGAAGTCCAAAAACCAAATCTGGGAATCCAATTCCCATTAACGAACCTTTTTCCTTCACAAAAACCGGAAACTTTTCCGTGGAAAAAATCACCTCTTTCTTCCTTTCCAATCTTTCTGTCGTATTCTCGTACGTACGTCCTCGCATACATACCCTGGAACTACGGGGTATAACATTCTTCCCCCCTTAGAAACATTCGTCCCGAATGTTCCTTCTAAGTCCCCAAACATACAAGCGTCGATATAGTCTCTACTACTATACTTATGAGAACAATCCTGCCACACCTGGCCATGGAAACACCTGCGCAAAGACTTACATCCAAGCCCACGAGGAAACACCTCTATATCACCACAAATACCTCTTCCCGGGGTCAAAATATACTTCCTCAGTCACTGATACCACTTTTGTCACTTTGTCGCGAGCCTTGCCCCGACGACCCAACAAATGGTACCGGCTGCTTGCGATCCCTGAGGCATGCCCTACGGCCCTTCTCAGGATGTGCCATACGGAGAGCCACGGTTCGGGTCTGTTCCCGCGTGAGATGCTCTGGCCTCTTTATACGCTCAGCCCCCCGAACATAACAATACGAAAGACCGGACGTACTGCCTCCTAAGTCGGACGGCAATTGCTAACATATAGGCAACCTGGCCTATTCTTCACATGAACTCAAAAAGCCCAAAGTAACTCGGGCTAAGTTCCTTCTGTTTCCAAAACTCGTCACACCCTGTCCGGGGTGGTACTTTCAAGAAGACCGACCGTCAACCTGACCTCTAAGCGTCGTCGCCGATTATCCGCACGATTTCCTCTGAGCTGCCAGAACTTCTTCTAGACGAGCTTTACCCTATCCACCGTCTGCTGGAACAAGCCTGAACCAACCATCTGAACCTTGCCAACATCGAACCAATCGACCGGCAACTTACACTTCCGCCCCTACAAGGCTTCATAAGGCGACATCCGAACACTGAAATGGTAGCTTAAACGCTCCTTCCACAGGATCCAACAATCCTCACAACCACCCCTGAAATCCACACTGCCCGGTGGCGAATGCGGTTCGAGACTCACCGAGTTCTTAACCACTGCTGGTCAAACTCTTAGAAACGAAAATAGCCACAACTGGGCTTCATCGTCATAAGGTGAAGGTAGGCACCGTGCAGCCTTACAACCTTCGATATAAACAACACCGCAAGTACATGGTCTCGTTCGAAACACGACGGCCGCTTCCCATCGCCCGACTCTCGGGTCGAATCGTCCACGAACTCGTCTGTTGGTCAACTAAACTTGGGCCTAACACCTCGTGACCTAACACAAGGCGGGACCACCACAACCGACCACCACCAAACCCGCCGCGGGTTGACTCGCGCATGGCCTCAACTCGACCCACTTTCATTCCACACTACTTAGGACCTATCCCCAAACATAGCTCACGTGCACTATGCACTTGATAAGGATCAAACATAACACTACACCTTTCTTGAGATGGCCTTACCTCTAAGGTCTCCACGTATAACACTCTAAGGCTCACACCTTCTCTATCCCCAAAATCTTACTCGGTTAACCACCATGATTTCTAATCACAACTAACACCGCTATCGAACATAGCACTTAAGGTATACTCACCTTGAAAGTTACCGGACGCTTCACGCTCGCCCTCTCCTCGCCGTCCTTGGTTAACCCGTCGATCTCTACGTTTCTCGGCTGCGTACATAAGCCCGCATACGTGCCATGCTCAAGCCCAATCAAGAATTACTCTTGCACAACCTCTCTTAGGTAGTCATCAAGACTCGTGGTACATCGGTATAATCTCCGTAGCCAAATCCATAGCTAGTAACAGGTCGCTCTTTGCAATCTATATTCACTGTTCGCCGTGGAACCGAAGGTTCAAATATCATGGACGCAGAGGAACCGCCATCCGTGCTAAACTCTGGGGCTAGTGGCGTCGCAGAAATCCCGAATGAAGCACTACCCTAGGTAATGATTGGGCCTGTGCCCTTGCAACCTTCTGAACTCAACTCGCAGCTCCCTCGGCTGCCCTGCCCTCCTGGGCCCGGGTTGCCCTACGCGGAGGCATAACGATAAGGGAATGAATTTCGCCGAGGTCCAACTTACAACACACTCTAAGGCACGATCTCGAGTGAGAAGAATAGAAACCAATCCTAAATATCCTATAGCCTCACGATTATTGGTGTGCACAACACACCGATAATCAAGACTCTATCGATACAGGCTCAGACACTTTCCGAGGATTAACTGCTCTGATACCACTTTTGTCACTTTGTCGCGAGCCTTGCTCCGACGACCCAACAAATGGTACCGGGCTGCTTGCGATCCCTGAGGCATGCCCTACGGCCCTTCTCAGGATGTGCCATACGGAGAGCCACGGTTCGGGTCTGTTCCCGTGGTAGAGGCTCTGGCCTCTTTATACGCTCAGCCCCCCGAAGGAGGTCAGTACAACAGGTACCAAGTATGTGAAATCAAAATAACATCGTAACTGAACTCATAGGAGTCTATACACAGCAGGAGACAGGTAGGATAACCAAACGACAGTTCACCATAAGTAAGCAGTCATGTCAAGTCAGAGACTCACGCCCTCCAGTCATCACTCAATTTTACCAATGGGTCTCACGCCCACAACATCAATCGTGCCGTGGAATACCTTTCCTCACCGCCAGCGGTTTATGATACACAAACACCAAGGAATACACATGAACACGGGTCCCACCTGTGTCCTAATAAAACAAGACAGGGGTAATGCGAAGGCATAGCCGACTACTAACACCTACAGTACCAACAAGGTCATAAATGTGTCATGATATCCGTCTGCATCATTCACATGATAAAAGCCGGTCACTCGCCCGCAGATATCAAATGCGCGTCTAGCCTCAGAACTCTCCGCACTCGCATAGGCCAACCTCATAGGCCCGCATGAGGTATAACCCGCATCGAGGGTAGCTACTCCCCGTAAATCGCCCCGACTCGCGATCGCGTAGCCACAAAGACCGCGTGACCACAAGGGCCGTAAACTAACACGGAACTCCGTAGTTCCGCATGGATCCACGGACCCGCATGAGGTATCCTCGAATCATGGTCCCGCATCACTGAGTCTACCCCGTGGAGGCGGCTTAACCTCCGGACACAAGTCAAGGTGAGTGGTACAATACCAACATAACTGATAGTCAAACAACTTTAAAGCGCGATCGAGGAAAACCCCTTTACACTAACATCACAAGATACTAACACACGTAGCATCCTAACATGTTTACTTCTCAAATCAACAAGAAAGTATTATAAGGCTATCACAAACCGATAATCAAGTTATTCACACAAGGTGCTTTCTACTAACAAGTTCGTATCTAACCCCAAAGTACTTCACACATTAAATCTTTAAAAGATCTGTTTCTTTCACATAAGTCACACAATACGTAGTATAAAATAGAGTGACCGACCTTTTAAGAAAACCAAAACTCTTACCTTTGTAAAATCAAGTAACAACATTATTTCCCAAACGTCCAAGTTTGCCTAATTTCAAATGTTCACGTTTCTTATTTTAGAAAGGTTTCGTGGTTCATAGCCTTATTCATTTAAGAATATAATTTTCTTTTAAACAATCTGAGAAACATAAGCCTTATATGTGAGTAGGATATTCTTGTTTATAACAATCTTATTACAAAGAACCATGATCTAGGAAATATCATTTTGTCTCATCTTAGCTTCATGCGGATGGAAGTTGCTCTTGGTTTTATTAATACTTAATTAATCAAAACATTTCCTTTATTAACGCTTTGTGGTTTGTCGATACACATTACGATTTCCAAATCAAGAAACATTCTTAAGCCGTTATACCTAACTTCCCATAAAGCTAGTATAACTCTTAAGTTTTCAAAACCAAGTATTACTTCTTTCAAAATGATTCAAAACTCTTTTGAAATACTTCAAGTTCTTTATTAACACATAACAAGCCAGTTATAGTTCAATTCAGTTACCTTTTAAAAACCACATGTATTTTCTTACCAACATAAAGCCGTTATAACCAACTTCATAAAGCCGTTATAACACTTTATGTTCTACACCAATCAAATACATTTAGTACGTATGCGTCACTGCACTACATAGTTCACACATATCATGCTAGAAGAGATAGGAAGAGGTTCACATACCTCGCGGCAGTATCGACTAATAGCAAAACGCTCCAAGTACTTCCAACTGTCGGCTACTCCTTAAGCCAAGTAGAACGCGCCACACGTAGTACTTCAACCTATAAGGCCACAAGGCGCTTATTAACATCAAGATCTTATCGTAGAACATTCTACAGAAAATTGGGCGCCGTCCCGCACACAACGTAAATCTCTCCTCTAACGGCCGGCTACCAAGCCAACCGGGGGTTATACATCTAACCCGAGCGGGTGCAGTTCTACTCCACAAGATTACTACACAAGTCTCTTAATACTGCACCTATGTAATTCTGATTCGATTCGATTCTTGGGCTTAAGTCAAAAGACATTGCGCGATGCTAAGCTTAGTTCTATATATAGTATACTTCAACTATATAATCTAACAACATGTAATTTCCAATTACAAATAGAGGGACAAGATAATTACCTCGATAAGCCCATAATTAACCCAGTATAACTGTCGAGCCTTAGCACCGCTTAGCTCCTACTCCGGGTGCTCCCACCCGCGCTAAACAACCCTTAGAAGTTCTAACCAACTTCTACTTAATTACTTCAATCACTCAATGAAGATTTCCTTAGGGTTTCGGTTTGAGACAAAAGGACATCTGGTAGTATTTCCTGCTCTACGATAGAGGTTTCTTTGGAATACTACAAGGTATACGGCTAAGGTAATTTGGGTATAGTCAAGATTTTGAGAGTATTTCTACCAAGAGGGGTGTATTCTACGAGATCAACAAGGTGGGGTACCTCACGGCCCCACTAGGAGGGTGTACTCGGCCAAGGCCTCTAGGAGGGGGGGTGCACCCCGGCCAAGGCCTCACAAGGGAAGAGGGGAGGGACGAAACCAACAAGGAGGGCGGGAGGTTTTCAAGACTTGGAAATTATGGAATGGATGTAGAAGTCTTCAAAGGGAGAGGTATTTATAGGCCAAGCAAAGGCCAACCAAGGGCCAAGATCTAGCCAAGTGGGGCAAGTGGAGGGCCAAGATATGCCCAAGTGCCCCTAGACCCTACTCCTTAAAACCTCACAAATATCTACACAAATATCAACCAACACTTGCTCATCCATTCGGCCCTAACGCCCCTTCCAGTCCACCAACGAGAGGGTGCCAAGTGTTGCCCTCTCGTTGGTCCAAAACGTTTCGTCTCTCGGAAAAATCCGCAAAAATACTAAATGACATAGCCGTAATTTACCCTTCGTAAGTTAGGTCGATCGTTTCGTAGAAAAACGACTCTAACCGGGGGTTGTGCACAAACATATTTCGCCAAGGGTGCCACGTGGGGTGACACGTGTCGCCCCGATTCGTCCAAAATATTTCGTCTTCCAAAATATCCATAACGCCAAAATCTCAAAATCAAAGCGGCCCCACAAAATCAGAATTTCTCCCGTGGGCCCCACGTGACCATTTCCTAAAATAAAATTCCATAATTCAAATATAATCTAAGAATTCCTAAAACAAAATATGGGAATACAATTCCCATTTACGAACCTTTTTACTTCACAAAACCTAAACTTTTCCGTGGAAAAAAATCACCTCTTTCTTCCTTTCCAATCTTTCTGTCGTATTCTCGTACGTACGTCCTCGCATACATACCCTGGAACTACGGGGTATAACAATGGATAAGGTACACATGTGTAAATCTACACCCTCCACTTGCCCTCCACTTGCCTTAATCTTGGCCCTTGAAAGTCCTATAAATACCCCCCTAAGTTGCAAAGAATTCTTCATCCACAAATATTTTCAAGTCTTGAAAATTCCTTCTCCCTAGTGAGCTTTAGTCCAACCTCACTCCTCAGTGAGCTAGCCAAACACCCCCTTGGTAGAAAATACTCTTCAAGTATTGTTACTATTCCAAAATACCTTAGCCTTATACCATTGTAGTATTCCAAAGTTACCTCTATACGTAGAGCCCGGAAATACTACCTTATATCCATTAGTCACTAAACGAAACCCTAGGAGAAACTTCATAGTTGGTTGAAGTAGTAAGTAGAAGTTGTGTAGAAACTTCTAAGGGTTTCTTGGAGCGGATTGGAGCGCATGATTAGAGCTAAACCTTGCTCAGGATCGACTTATATCTTGGATAATTTTGGGCTTATCGAGGTAAATAATCCTATCCTTCTATTGTAATTGGAGATTACATACTGTAGTAGTATAGAAATAAGTATAAGATACATAGAAGGATATTAAAGAATAGAATTGAACTGAAATCACATCAGAAGAATATAAAGAAGATTGAACTGTACTTACATGTGTATTCTGATGAGACTTGAGTAGTTTGACGGGTAGGGAAATGCTACCCAATTTTCCGTAGAATAGAGAACCCTCTGCTTAGAACTTTCTACAGAGTAGTCTAGACGTTGATAGACGTATTTGACTATTATAGGTTGATACTCTGCGCGCGACATACTCGACTTGGCAGGTGGATTTCCCCGAGAAGGTATGTGATTCTTCCTATCCTCTTGAGCATGATATTTTAAAATATATATATAGTACGGTAGACGTACTTGTGTTAACTGAACATGGTTTTACTTGACGTCTTTTGACTTGAGTCTAAATAATAAAGAATCTTGAAGTATTTCAAAAGAATTATGAATCATTTTTTAAAGAAGAGTAATACTTGGTTTTTAAACAAAAAGCTTAAGAGCTATACTAGCTTTATGGGAGGTTAGGTATAACGACTTAAGAAAGATAAAAGGAACGGTTTACTTATGTGTTATGAAAGACTTGTATTGATTTCTGGAAAGTATAGTAAGATGGTTTGATGAGTAGACATATTATGATGCTATGTGTGTTAGTGTCTTGTAAAAGTTTGTATAAAGAGGTTATTCTTATTGTGCTTATGTTGTTTAAACGATAAGCCGTTATATTAGTATTATACCACTCACCTCTTGACATGATATACCGGGGGTTAAGCTGCCCCCCGATGCGAGGGATGCCTCATGCGGGTCCAGGGGACCTATGCGGAGCTACGAGAGTTCCAGGTTAGTGTGCGGGGGAATACCTCATGCGGTCTATGTGGCCATGCGAACTACGAGAGTCCAGGACGATGCCGAAAAGTAGCTACCCTCGATGCGGGGAATGCCTCATGCGGGCCTAGGTGGCCTATGCGGACTACGGGAGTCCAGGATTAGGCATGCATAATGATACTATGGGCGATTGGCCTTGCTTCGATCATTCGCAGCCTAGAAAAGACCTGTTACAGTTCACCTATTATTGCTCTTGTTTGTGATGTGGCACTATGTGCGGTTACATTGGTTGTTTCGTATATACTTGTAAAAATTGGTCTTAAAATGATATGATTTCATTTAAAGTACTTTACAGTTTCACATACTTGGTACCTGTTGTACTGACCTCCTTCGGGGGGTTGCGTTCATGCCACAGGTAAGGGAAAGCAGGTGCTAGATCCGCATCCTTAGGATCTTTGCTTTGGTGTCAGGAGCTCCATCTTCTCCGGAGGCTCGACTTTTGGTATGGTTCTCCCTGGTGTTGTAGATATATGTACATTCAGGGTATGGCGGGGCCCTGTCCCGCCATAGTTGTTTACCTTCTTAGAGGTCTGTAGTCCTATTGTACAGTTGGGATGTAACTGCCAGACTTGTTTATATATATATGCCGAAAGGCGACTTTTTCTCAGATAAACTGTGTCTCATTTCACATTTGTTTCATGTCTTGTTTTTATATTCCGCTGATTTCTCTGATGTATGACTACTTGGGTGCCCGGGTAAGGCACCAGTCACGGGCCCCGGAACGGGTCGTGACAAAGGTATACTGCCCGGCCCTTTCTAGGACACGGTCCAAATATAATGGACTATATACATATAGCTATCACAAGCAACTATGTGCAATTCAAATCATCTTTGACTCTCATTAGCACAAATAGAATGAACTATCATTTTCGAAAAACTCAAGGCATTATCAAATGAATAGGTAATCAACTTTCATTTTAGAACCCCAAATGACTATTAATAGGATAGGTAAACAATTTCCATTTTAGAAACTCAAAGTACTATTAATAGGATAGGTAAACAACTTCCATTTTAGAAACTCAAAGTACTATCAATTGGATAGGTAAACAACTTCCATTTTAGAAACCCCAAGTACTATCAAGAGAATAGATATAACAATCTTTCATTTTTGAAACCCAAGTACTATCAAGGAAGTATATAGAACAACTTCTATTTTAGGAAATCCAAAGTACTATTAATGAAGTACATCATTAATGTGTAGGATTCACCCACTTTATAACAAGGAATCATGCTAGAAGAAGAAAGGATAGTTCACATACCTTATTGGCGACTAACCAACTCTACAATCTAGGATACGTCTCAATGTACTTCAACCTATAACAACAATAACACTTCTATCAATTTCATGCTTTCTAAGGTAGATTAATACCATGAATAGGTTCTTTTTTTCTACTTAAATTTTGGCAGCACTTACCCCATATATACGTACTTTTCCACCTTTTCCAAGGCCCAGTTTCATCAACAAACAAGCCACAATTAAGGGAACAACCAACAGTTAACCAAAGGGGATTACACGCCTACTTGACGTGTAAAATTCGGCCCCTTAATATATACAAAACAGTCCATAAAAACAGTCCACAATTTAATCAACAATAAGGGTAAAATGTGAAGCCTTTCAACACCTTTCTACACTCTTTAGGACTTTCATTAGCAAATACAATATTTAAACATGCATATTAGTGGCTGAATTTCCAGCATTCCAACGCCACAAAACGGTCCCTAAAACTGCATAACAATATCCAACAGTTTTATACATTTCTCGGCCAACAACTACAATCCAAAGCCCTTTTCCGTAACTCTTTTTAATCCAATTTGTTACAACACTTAATATAATTCATTACAACTTGTTATAACAATATTTCCTTCAATTAATAACATGCAATAGGTGAATATAATAACGACGATAACCAACGAAATCCAACAACACCAAAACAGCCTCATTTTAGGCCCTAGCCCAAAAATTATCCAAACACTTTTTATTATTCATTCTTCTTAACACATGTTCATCTATTAACTATAACAACAAGTAATATTCAATTAATTCAAGAGAAGGAAGAATTTTTACCTTTTATTTTGCCCAAAAATGTCCAAGGCAGTCCCACGGTTTTTGGCCCACAGTTTTCGTTTTGCTCCGCTTCTTCAAGATCCAATCACTCCCATGTATCCATTACAAGCTTATAACCAACTACCCTTCTTGTTTCACTTCCAAAAATTTGAAGAACAAGCCTAGGGTTTCAACTCAAGTTTCGGCCCACAACTTAATTGGAGGATCTTGGAGTGTTAACTTGGCTTAGAACTTGATTAGGGTTCTTAATCTTGGATAATAATCAACTCTTGTTCTTGGAATTTCCTTGGATTTTCGTGACTCAAGGCATGGAGAGAAGAGAAGAGAAAGTTTTGGAAGATGAAAAATGTGAAATGAATCCAAGTCTTGCATCTCTATCTCTATATAGATATTTTTCCTTCAAGACAAGTGGATGAGGGACACGTGTCACCCTCTCATTGTCCAAAATATCTTAAAATCGAAGGGCCCCGCGAAATTGTGAAATTCTCGACGGACCCTATTGTCACACCCCGAACCCCGGGGCCCGTGACTGGTGCCCTACCTGGGCACCCTTCTACCTTAAGAACTAAGTAAAATGCGGAAATTAAATAACACCTCTTTTTTTTTTAAACCAATCGTACGTGCAAGGGCAAAACCGACAAGGCTGCCATATAATATACATAACAAAAGACACTACACCGTACATGAGTCCAATCCCACATATGAATACAGACCTCTAAGAGTTATACTGAACTATGACGGGACAAGGCCCCGCCGTACCCATAATCGCATAAAGCACATCGAAAGAACTTATACCAAAAGATAAACTCCCAATGAAGGAGCTATCCAAAACTCGAAAGGCGGTCCTACACTGCCGATCACCAAACAGCGTACCTAAACTGCGGCGTGAACGCAGCCAAGGAGGTCGACAAGAATGTACCAAGTATGTGAAGCGATGAAATGCGTAATGAAATCATAACGATCTAAACAAAACAGGAGACATGTATGATAGACAACCTACAGTACATAATACATAAGCAGTCATATCAAGTCAGGGACGTATGCCCTCAAAGTCACTACTCAAATATAACTATGGGTCTCACGCCCATAATATCAGCCATGCTCGTGGAATCCTTTCTCACTGCCGGCAGTCCATGATATAACAATATAACACCAATAAGAATATCCAAGGAGTATCCATCGTGGTCGCATGCCCCGGAATCCCACATCGTATAAGCATGACCATGGGGTATACAAACAAATCCGGGAATCAAACCCGCTCTCGTCACATGCCCGAATCCCACATCGTATAAGCGTGTCGGAGTATCCTTCGTGGTCGCATGCCGGCATCCCACATCGTATAAGCATGACCGTAGGGTATCCTCGCGTCGCATGCCCGGCATCCCACATCGTATAAGCATGACCGTAGGGTAACACAAACAACCGAATCTAACCCGACTCGGTCACACGCCTAATCCCACATCGTATAAGCATGTCCAAGGAGTATCCCTCGTGGTCGCATGCCCCGGCATCCCACATCGTATAAGCATGACCATAGGGTATCCCTCGCGGTCGCATGCCCCGGCATCCCACATCTTATAAGCATGACCGTAGGGTAACACAAATAATGGAAGCATACCCGTGGAATCCCACCTCACTGTCGGTACGTCCAAGTAAACTTACAACAAGGCAGCCGACCCTCCAACCGAGAGTCGCGGCAACGTAATAAAACATAATACTTGCACTCAAAGGCTATCACCAGCACATATAGGCAATTCTCAATTAATCAAGACAAAGTACTTATCAAGGCACACATAGAATAATTCTCAATTAAACAAGCCAAGGTACTTATCAAGGTACACATAGAATAATTCTCAATTAACCAAGCCAAAGTACTTATCAAGGCACACTTATACTAATTCTCAATTAATCAAGCCAAAGTACTACGTACGTACATTCTTTTCAAAATACTCCTTTTTATGTAATACCCCAAGATACTAACACCCGTAGCATCAAGGTGTGTCTATTTTTCAAAGTAAGTTACTACACTTTAGAAAACTCATTTCAAAGCTTGAAATCAAGTAACTTCAAATTTTCACAATCAAGGCAACTCATGCCCATTAATCAAAATAGGCAACTTTCTAAACCTTCCATAAAGTCGTTATAACCAACTTCCCATAAAACCGTTATAACCCTTTATGGTTTTTAGACAATTTCATTCCTTTTATATCCAAGAGACTTATACTTTTAAAACCAAGTATCACATACTTACAAATCAAGTTCTTAACTTTCAAAATACTTCAAGTCTCTTAATATTTAGAAAACAAGTTTCTTCTACTTTTAAACCTCAAGTAACTTACACCTTTAAAACAAGTTACTTCTCTTAAATCATGTCATTTCTCCTCTTTTAAAACAATTAAGTAAATCACTCCTTTGACTTCCCTAAAGTCATTATAATGACCTTTAGGTTTTGGAACTAAGGCACTAGCCAAAAGATTTTGTCACGACCCGAACCCGGGCCCGTGACTGGTGCCTTACCCCGGGCACCCTAGTGATACAACATCAGAGAAAAACCAGCGGAAATAAAAACTTAAAACATACAATTAGATATGGATCAAGATAAAAGAAAATAGGCCAACCAAAACGGTTGCCTTTCTGCAAATATATAAATATCGACATTTGAACAGTTACAATCCTTACAACCCTGCCCACAACAGTGCTACAGACCTTTAATATTTACAACAACTATGACGGGACAGGGCCCCGCCATACCCCTGAATGTACAAGAACCTACAGACTCAGGGTAACATACCAAAAGATAAGCCTCCGAAGGAACGGAGCTTCCCAATACGCTGAAATGTGATCCTATAAGCGGGGATCGACAACCGATGTACCTCTACCTGCGGCATGAACGCAGCCCCCCGAAGGAGGTCAGTACAACAGGTACCAAGTATGTGAAACTGAAAATACTGTAAATGAAATCATAATAGTCTATATAAAGCAGGAGACATGTATGATAACCAAACTACAATACACACATATAAACAGTTATATCAAGTCAGGGACTCACGCCCTCCAAGTCATTACTCAAATATAACTATGGGTCTCACGCCCACAACATCAATCATGCCCGTGGAATACCTTCCTCACCGCCGGTAATCTATGATATGATAACACCAAGAAATACACCTGAACATCAGGTCCCACCTGTGTCATAAAAAGACCGTACGGGAAATAATCATAACATGAAGCTGACACGTGGCAAGTGCGATAGCCTCCACCAGATCCTCCCAGCGCCACGTAGCTGACGGGGGCAAGTAACCAGGCTATGCACCAGATCACAACCGTAAGTCACGAAGCTTCATCCAAACACTGACTCGCGGTCGACACGTGGCAAGCAATAGCCTCCACCAGATCCTCCCGGCGCCACGCAGATGGCGGGGCAAGTAACCGGACTAAGCACCGATCACAACCGTAAGTCACGATACGCCGCGCGAAGCTGACACGTGGCAAATGCGATAACCTATACCAGATCCACCTGCGTCACGTAGCTGACGGGGGCAAGTAAACAGGCTATGCACCCGATCACAATCGTAAGTCACGATACTTCGCCATAAATATCCATAATGGTCACATGCCCACAGAATCCATCATCGGTGTAGACATGCCCATGTAACAATAATAATGGCAGCATACTCGTGGAATCTTCCATCACTGCCGGTACGTCCAAGTAAGTTCTCAACAAATCAACCGGCCCTCCATCGAGAGACGCGGTAGTATAGAAACACAATTCTTGCACAACAAAGGCTATCACAACAAGCATAGGCAAGTTACACAACAACAAGCATAGGCAAGTTATACACAACTCAAGGTACTTTCATTTTATGTCAAAGTCCGGGTTTTAACCCTAAAGTACTACGTACGTTAAATTCCTTTTAAAGATTCATTTCTTTTACAAAGGTCACCCGATACCCGTAGTATAAAATAGAGTGACTAACATTGTTAAGTAAACCAAAACACTTCCTTTTGTAAAATCAAGTAACAACATTATTTTCCAAACGTTCAAGTTTGCCTAATTTCAAATGCTCAAGTTTCTCATTTTCGAAAAGGTTTCGTAGTTCATAGTTTTAATCCTTTAAAACAATTTGAGAAACATATGCCTTATGTGTGAGTAGGTTATTCTTGTTCATAACAATCTTATTAAAGCAGCCATGATCTAGAAAATGTAATATCATTTTGTCTCATCTTAGCTTCTATGCAGATGGAGGTTTCTACTGGTTTTAATAATACTTCATTATTCAATACATTTCCCTTTATTAGCGCTGCAGTGGTTTGTTCGATATTTATTCTGATTTCCGAAATCAGTAAAACATTATTCCTTTTAAAAACCAAGTACTCATTACTCACGAATGAGGTATCACACTTTTTAACAAACTTCATGTTAATTTAATTAAGTCAAGTCTCTTATCTTATAAAAATCAAATAACCATTCTTTTTATCTTTCTTAAGTCGTTATACCTAACTTCCCATAAAGCTAGTATAACTCTTAAAACCAAGCATTATTCTTCTTTCAAAAAGGTTTCTTATCTCTTTTGAAATACTTCAAGATTCTTTATTATTCAGGCTTAAGTCGAAAGACATTGCCAATAAACTACGTTCAGTTAACGCACGTACGTCTACCGTACTATATATATATATATATATATACTTCAAGATTCTTTTTATTCAGGCTTAAGTCAAAGACATTGCCGATAACTACGTTCAGTTAACGCACGTCGTCTCATCGTATATATATATATATATATATACTTTTAAAATATCATGCTCAAGAGTATAGGAAGAATCACATACCTCGCGACGATTATCGACTATTAGCAAAACGCTCCACGGCTATAACCCGGCTAGCCTTGTCCACCTTCCAAGTAGCACATGCTACTCGCAGAACATTCAACCAATAAAGGTTATAAGTCTACTGTAAATACAGTCCTATGTAAGTACAGTTTAATCTTCTACTTACATTCTTCTGATGTGATATCAATTCAATTCTCTTCTTTAATACCATCCTTAAACGTCTTATATTCATTTCTATACTACTACAGTATGTAATTCCAATTACAACAGAAGGACAATAGTATTTACCTCGATAAGCCCAAAATTATCCAAGTTTAATGTCGATCCTGAGCAACGTTTAGCTCCTACCCCGGGTGCTCCAACCCGCTCCAAACAACCCTTAGAAGTTCCACGCAACTTCTATTTAACACTTCAACCGACTATGAAGGTTTTCCTTAGGGTTTCGTTTAGTGGCTAAAGGAAGTATAATAGTATTTTCCGGGCTTTTCGTAAAGAGGGTACTTGGAAAGACTACAAAGGTTTTGGGCTAGAGTATTTTGGCATTATAACAATACTTGGAGAAGTATTTCTATACCACAAAGGGGGGGTGTATTTTACGAGAACAACTCAAGGTAGGGGGGGGTATACCTCTCGGCCACACCACTGTGAGGGGGAATAACTCTCGGCCAAGGGGGCTTCACGAAAGGGGGAGGGGGGTGTTCTTGGACGAGAACACTACACTTAAGAGGGGGAGAAGGCTTTCAAGACTTAGAAACAATTTTTGGATGAAGAAGTCTTCAACAAGGGAGGGGTATTTATAGGTCAAGCAATGGCCAACCAATGGCCAAGATGAAGCCAAGTGCAAGGCAAGTGTAGGGGGAGGATTTACCCAAGTGTCCTTATCCATCTACTACACAAAAATATCCTACCTAACCTTGACTAAAGAAAGGCCAAGAAATCGTCCAACCAAGGCCATGTTTGCCGTCCACTTGAGGGTGACAAGTGTCACCCTCTCGTTGGTCCAAAATGTTTCATCTCTCGGGAAAATCCGCAAAAAATATAAATGACATAGCCGTAATTTTCCCTACGCAAGTCTTGGAAAACGTTTCGTCGGAAAACGACTCTTTTCGGGGGTTGTGCACAAATTTTTCTACGTACGTCCTCACGTACATACTCTGGAAATACGGGGTATAACAGATTTGGAAACCACTTCCTTTTCAAGACTCTATGTACTTTAAGTAAAATACTTTCACTTTTAAGAATCCAAACTTCACTAAGGAAATGGATTATACAACTTACAATTTAAACATCAAAGTACGCTCAAGGAAGTACATAGAACAAATTCTATTTTAGGCAATCCAAATACAACCAAGGAATGGATCATTTAAGGAGTAAGACATACTTTCTTGATCTTAAGGAATCATGCTAAAAGAGGAGATAGTTCACATACCTTTTCGGCTAAATCCACAAGCTAAGCCGAATACGCCGTACGTAGAAGTGTCAACCTATAATGGTCACAACAAGACTATCAACTTCTAGTCTCTAACGTAGAATAATACTAAGTATACGGTCTCTAATTCTACGGAAAATCGGGCAGCACTTCCTTTGTTTCTACTCACTTTGCCACCTTTTTCAAGGCCGAATACAATAACCAACACGCCACATTTAAGGCTCAAAACAACAACCAAACAAAGTGGATTACACGCCTTGCAATACGTGTAAAATTCCGCCCCACAATTCATACGAAATAGCTCCATAATCTAGCCATTCTCGACCAACATAAATAATAACACCAAGTCCTTTCCAATCCTTTTCCAAATTCCAAGTTCTAAGGTCTAACATGTTATATAGTCATAAACAACTTCAACAACTACAATTTCCTTCTTTTTACAACATGCGACGACTTTACTAATAATCGACTTGAATTGAAATCTTAGGGCTAACATGCTAGTTTTCGGATTAGGGTTCCAATAGCCACAACACTTATCAAACCTCATAATATATAACTCATGCTTGCTAATATCCATAGCTACAACAATAAGTAAGTCTTAACTACTAAAACGACAAAATTATACCTTTATAAGCCCTTAAAATTTCCAAGATTCAAAGTCGCGCCTTAGCAATTCTTAGCTCCTTTCCTTATGTTCCAATCCGCTCCAAGCACTCCTTAGAGGCCTATGAAGAACCCATCTTCAAGTTCCAACTTCAAAGTTGAAGAACTTCTTAAGTTTCCGCCTTGCGACTAATACGAAAACGTCGTTTTTCCGAAATCTTTCTATTGAGATATCCTTACAATACCCTTAGGGACATTGGGTTAAAGTCTTGTGGACAAAGGATCAAAACTACAAAATTTTCTTGTGGCAATAAGTGCAAACTCGAGAGCTTCTAGCAAGAACAACAATGTTGTGATATTTTCTAAGTGTAAAATGTCAAGTCTTGCTACTAGTGTAGTATTTAAAACACATTGGAGGGATTAGACTTAAACAAATGGGTGGCTAAGATGAAGATCACAAGGATTAAGCACAAGTGGCAAGTTGACTTGGTCAACAATATCAAGCTTAGCAAGACTTATCTTCCACCATGGTAAATGACCATTTTACCCTTACACATTTCGACCAAGACCAAGTGTGGGGGTGCCACGTGTCGCCCTCTCATTCGTCCATAAAATTCCGTAACCCTCGTGGACCCCACAAAACGTAAAATTCCTCGGGTGGGCCCCACGTGACCAAATCCGTAAAAATTAATTTCCATAAGGTTAATAAGTTCACTACTCTTCAAATAATACATTTTGAGAATCTAATTCTCCTCAACGAACATTTTTCATTTCCGACGCTCGGACGATTTTCTGTCGGAAAAACAATTATTCCTTCGTACCAATTTTCAAGTCTTGATTCCTTACATACCTTCTCTTATACAAGTCCTGGACTTATGGGGTGTAACATTCTTCCCCCCTTAGAAACATTCGTCCCCGAATGTTCTTAGTCGGTTGTCAAGCTATACATACTCCGGCACAAATTCTATACTATGCCTATCAAACAAAACTGCACAAGACCAACTATGCCACACATGGCCACCACAACATACGTAAACATAACAATGGACCTTCCGTCTGCGATCCCTTCTCACAAAACTCGAAGGTTACAGTCTTCTCAAACACGGGATCCTTAGAGGTTCCTTTCTTTCCTTACTTGTCATACTTTCTCGTACTTTCAAACTTATCTAGTACACGTACAAAATCTCAAATATTGTTTCTGTTCCCCAATCCTTGGATTTACTATCCAAACTTGGCCATATTGTTACTCACATTCCCGTTAAGGTTCTTCTCGACCCTTACGACCTGGTTCCGGTGGAACACATCCACGAACTCGTACAACGATCAACTAGACTTGGGCCTTGCACCCTCGGGACCCTATCACATAGCGGGACTATTACCAACTAACATTACCCCATTCCATACTATCGGTTGACCCGAAATGAGTCCATAACCCGACCCATCGTCACACTTAACTTCTCATTCTTAATCTGAAGTAAATCTTTCTCTTATCTCAAGGTACTCCTCACCATATCCCCCTATTCACTAGAGGTTCATCACATAAGCCAAAGTATTTCTACTGTACAGTCTTCCCTATTGGTCTTACACTGTTATGGGGCAATTACTACGTGTGAACTCTACACAACTATAGTCTCAGTTCTCTTACCATTCTTGTCAATATTCTTAACTTTTCACTTTACTAATCAAAGTATCCCTACCTCTGGGGTACTATCACTTTACAACTCTAGCAATAAAGGGAAAACATATACGCTAGGGTAAAATCTGAATCTATCAATGCACGTATAATTCAAAAGAATCAAAATATACCTGCAACCCCATGCGATGACGCCTCCTGATCCTGTCCAGTAGTCACGTCACCTCTGCGGTTCGAAGGACCGCCAGAACTATAAACACCACCCTGACCTCTCTACCGGGCCGACATCCAACACCGCTCGGGAACGCACAACTGCGGAGGAAAAAGAATCAACCATCTGCCTCATAGGCTGAGCCACCTTACCGGCGCTCTTTCTAACCGGACATTCCCACTTCTTGTGGCCCGGACAGCCACAATAATAACAACCATCTGTGTCATAACGGCATTTCCCCGAATGACGCTTACCACATCTGATACACTGAGGAATAGGTGGCCTCGACCGAGAAAGTCCTCTGCTCCTCTGAGAACCTCGACCGGAGCTTGGACCGCTCCTAAATACCTTGTGGGTCCAAAATCCCACACGTGAATCTGGGGTATGTACCGGGTAGGTCGACGAATATCTCACTCATTCCACGAGGCCGCTGTCCAAAACTCACCGGATAACCAACCGCCTAGCCTCTTACGCTGATCTCCATGTTGCCTCTACCTCTGTACACTGCTTGCATCGGGCCGAAAAACCTTCTCACGATGAAAGCTGTAGCACCGCTATCTTGGTCAATAACATAATCGCTTCCTCGCGACCCTATAGTCTTCTCCTAATCGAGAAACCGGAGGTTCTCGTGCTGGGTCTCAAAACTCAGCGCAAGAACTCGCCGATCGGAACAACATCCAGGTATACCACAGGCATAAGCCCTATCAACTCTCTGAGTCCGACTAGTAGCTCTCGCTACTCCTTTGCCCTTCTCAAGGCCGTTGCCCTCCTCGAGGCATAATCAGAACACAAAATTACGTCAGAGAGGAATTATCTTACTAACACAGCTCTAGGGCACGATCTCAGAGTGAGAAGAATAGAAACCAACTCCTAAAAGTCCTGTAGCCTCCTGTTTATGGGTGTGGCGCGCAACACACCGATAATCAAGACTCTACTAGACACGGTGTTATACCCCGTATTTCCAGAGTATGTACGTGAGGGTGTACGTATAAAATTTAAGCCTTAAAGTTGGCAAGGTTCGAAATTTGTACACAAGTACTGTCACGACCCGAAACTGGGCCCGTGACTGGTGCCTTACCCCGGGCACCCTAGTGACACAACATCAGAGTAATCAGCGGAACATAAAACATATACATGAAACAAGTGAAGTACAAAACGATGTCGAGGAAAACTTGCCTTTTGGCATATATAAATAACAACTTTTACAAATGAGCAGTTTAATCCTTTTCACAAACCCCGCCACGCATGCAGATTACATGCACTTAAGAAATGATACGACAACAATGGCGGGACGGGCCCGCCATACCCCTGAATGTAAACACCTACAACAACAGGACTATACCATCGATAAGCCTCCGAGAAACGGAGCTTTCCCAAATGCCGAATCGTGACCCAAGAGCGAGGATCAATGATCGGTGTACCTTACTCGCGCATGAACGCAGCCCCAAGGAGGTCGACAACAGTACCGTGTATGTGAAACTGAAAATAAATCAGAAATGAAATCATAGTAGTCTATATAAAGCGGGAGACATGTATGATAACCAAACTACGCTCACAACATAGAAGCGATCATGTCAAGTCGTGACTCACGCCCTAAAAGTCATCCTCATGCCCGTGGAACTCCTTCCTCACCGCGCCTAGGTACAAATCATGTGATACGTATAATGTGTCTCGGCCCGTCTTATGGACCCAATATAGAAAATGGTGGAATACATTCCGGTTCATCCCATGAACCAGAGTCGAGTGGAATACATTCCGGATGAACCGTAGTCAAGTGAAATACATTCCCGGATGAACCGGTCCTCAAGTGAAATACATTCCCGGATGAACCGGTAATCGAGTGAAATACATTTCCGGATGAACCGGTCCTCAAGTGAAATACATTCCCGGATGAACCGGTCCTCAAGTGAAATACATTCCCGGATGAACCGGTCCTCAAGTGAAATACATTCCCGGATGAACCGGTCCTCAAGTGAAATACATTCCCGGATGAACCGGTCCTCAAGTGAAATACATTCCCGGATGAACAGGTCATCAAGTGAAATACATTCCCGGATGAACCGGTCCTCAAGTGAAATACATTCCCGGATGAACCGGTCCTCAAGTGAAATACATTCCCGGATGAACCGGTCCTCAAGTGATATACATTCCCGGATGAACCGGTAGTCGAGTAGAACACAGTACTTACACAACAAGGCTATCACACGTAACATGGTCAAGTTTCATAACAACAAGTATAAGCAAGTTACACACGACTCAAGGTACTTTCATTTTATATCAAAGTCCGGATTTTAACCTTAAAGTACTACGTCCGTTAAATTCCTTTTAAGATCCATTCCTTTTACAAAGGTCACCCGATACCCGTAGTATAAGATTTGAGTGACTAACATTGTTAAGTAAACCAAAATGCTTTCCTTTGTAAAATCAAGTGACAACCTTATTTTCCAAACGTTCAAGTTGCCTAATTTCGAATGCTCAAGTTTCTCATTTTAGAAAAAGGTTTCGTAGTTCATAGTTTTAAATCCTTTAAAACATAATTCTCCTTTAAACGTTTTGAGAAACCTATGTCTTATAAGTGAGTAGGTATTCTTGTTTATAATCAATCTTATTAAGCAGCCATGATCTAGGAAATGTAATATCATTTTGTCTCATCTTAGCTTCTATGCGGATGGAGGTTTCTACTGGTTTTAATAATACTTCTTTAGTCAATACATTTTCCTTTTATTAACGCTGCAGTGGTTTGTCGATACACATTCTGATTTCCGAAATCAGTAAAACATTCTTAAGCCGTTATACCTAACTTCCCATAAAGCTAGTATAACTCTTAAGCTTTCAAAACCCAAGTAATACTCATTCTTTCAAAACGATTCATAGATCTTTTGAAATGCTTCAAGTTCTTTATTAACACATATCAAGCCAGTTATTATTCAAATCAGTTACCTTTTTTAAAACCCACAAAGTATGTGCTTATCCACATAAAGCTATTATAACCAACTTCCCATAAAGCCGTTATAACACTTTATGTTTTAAATCAATCAAATACATTTAGCACATGTACGACTACCGTACTACATAGTTCACACATATCATGCTAGAAGAGATAGGAAGAGGTCCACATACCTCGCGACGAGTATCGACTAATAGCAAAACGCTCCAAGTACTTCCAAACGTCGGCTACTCCTTAAGCCAAGTAGATCGCGCCACACGTAGTACTTCAACCTATAAGGCCACAAGGCGCTTATTAACATCTAGATCTTATCGTAGATCATTCTACGTAAAATTCGCAGACTCTCCCGCCACAACAGAAATCTCCTCTCTATCGAGGCCGGCTATCAAGCCAACCAGGGGGGGGGTTCTACACGTCTAACCGGACGTGTACAATTCTACTCCACAGTACCACTACACAAGTCTCAGAATACACCTATGTAATTACAGATTCGATTCTTTATTCTTCAGCTTAAGTCAAAAGACATTGCCAACTAACTACGTTGATTCTATATATAGTATACTTCAACTATATATTCTAACAACATGTAATATCCAATTACAATAGGGGGACAAGATAATTACCTCGATAAGCCCATAATTATCCGAGTTAAAAGTCGATCCTTAGCAATGTTTCGCTCCTACTCCGGGTGCTCCAACCCGCTCCAAATAACCCTTAGAAGTTCTACTCAACTTCTTAATAATACTCCAACCAACAATGGAGATTTTCCTTAGGGTTTCGTTTAGTGACTGAAGGAAGGTATAATAGTATTTCTGGGCTTTTCGTATAGGTATAACCTTAGAATACTACAAGGTATAAGGCTAAGGTATTAGGGCATTATAACAATACTTTGGAGAGTATTTCTATACCACAAAGGGGGGTATTATACGAAAACAACTAGGCTAGGGGTGTATACCTCTACCTACCCCACTAGGGGGGGGTACTCTCGGCCAAGGGGGGAGGGGTACACTCTCGGCTAGCACCCCTAGAGGGGGGGGTGCTCTCGGCCGAACTCACACAAAGGGGAGGGAGAAGGCTCTCAAGACTTAGGCATTTTGGATGAAGAAGTCTTCAACCTTAAGGGGGTATTTATAGGTCAAGGGATGGCCAACCAAAGGCCAAGATCAATCCATGTGTTAGGCAAGTGTAGGGCTAGGATTTACCAAACACAAATATCCTACCAACCCTTGACTTTTCAAAGGCACAAAAAACGTGCTCCACCCTTGTCCATTTCGTCCTAAGGACGTTTCAAGTCCACCAATGAGAGGGTGCCAAGTGGCGCCCTCTTGTTGGTCCAAAATGTTTCGTCTCTCGGAAAAATCCGCAAAAATTAAAAATGACATAGCCGGAAATTCCCCTACGAAAGTTGTGAAAACGTTTCGTCGAAAAACGACTCCAAACGGGTGTTGTGAACAAACATTAATTCGGCCAAGCCTTACTTGAAGTTCGAAATTTCCTACGTACGTCCTCGCGTACATACTCTGGAAATACGGGGTATAACATTCTCCCCTCCTTAGAAACATTCGTCCCGAATGTTCCTTCTAAGTCTCACAACAAACGCGCCAGTATAGTCTTCACTACTATACTTACGAGAACAAACCTGCCACACATGGCCACAGAAACAACTGCGCACAATACTTACATCTAAGTCCACGAGGAAACACCTCTAACATCACCACAAATAATACTACTTTGTCACTTTGTCTGAGATACCACTTTGTCACTTTGTCGCGAGCCTTGCTCCGACGACCCAACAAATGGTACCGGGCTGCGATCACTGAAGCTGTCGTACACTCGAATTATTTCCACATTTCTGATACTGCTTTAGTATCCAAAACTCGGGTTACTATCTCTAACGTGGTCATCATTAATCGGGAACATTCTCGGATGGATCTTCGATACTTTCCGAACATAACAATACGAAAGACCGGACGCCCTTCCTCCTAAGTCGGACGGCAAATGCTAACATATAGGCAACCCGCCTATTCTTCACATGAACTCGCGGGCCCAAAGTAACTCGGGCTAAGTTCCTCAGTTTTTCCACAACTCGTCACACCCTAACCGGGGTGGTACCTTCAAGAGGACCGACCGTCAACCTGAACTCTAAGCGTCGTCGCCGATTATCCGCATGATATCTCTCGAAATGCCGGAACCTCTTCTAGACAAGCTTCACTACCCACAATTTCTTGGAACAAGCTGAACCAACTATCTCGAACCTTGCCAACATCGAACCAATCGACCGACAACTTACACTTCTCGCCCCTACAAGGTTTCAAAAGGCGACATCCGAACACCGAATCGTAGCTTAAACACTCCTCCACAGAGACAACAATCCCTACAACTACCCTCAAATCCAAACATCGCCCGAGGCGAATGCGATTCGAGACTCACCGAGTTCTTAATCTTGCACGTAAAACTTCCGAAACAAAACAGTAACACAGGCTCCATCTGTCATAAGGTGAAGGTAGGCACCGTGCAGCCTTACAACCTTTCGATAAATCAACACCGCCGAGTGAATGGTCTCGACCAAGAACACGATGGCTGCCCCCATCGCCCGACCACCGGTCGAACGCATCCATGAACTCGTCACGGGTTAACTAAACTGGGCCTAACACCTCACAACCCTAACACAAGGCGGGACCACCACAACCTGACCCCACCACCAAACCTACCGCGGGTTGACCCGCAACGGGGCCTCAACCCGACCCGGCAACGCGCACAATACTAGCTCCCCGAAGGAACAATCTCACTAAACACGTTATGAAAACCTAGCGGTCTTCTTAGCTCAACTACCCTCTTTCATCCCACACTACTCAGGGACTTATCTCACAACCATCGTTCACGTGCACTAGGCACCCCGATAGGATCAACATACCCATACGTCTTTTACTCTAGATGACCTTACCTCTAAGGTCTCTACGTAACAAAACTCTAAGGTTCACACCTTCTCTATTCCCCCGAATCTTACTTGGTTAACTAACCAACACACTGCTATCAGAACATAGCACTTAAGGTATACTCACCTTATCACATAAACAAAACTCTAGAGGGTTAAAGATATATCTATATCTACTGCTTCACTCCCCTTAGTCGTTCTAAACGAACCTGCCCCGTAGGGCGCATAGCTAAGGAAGATGACAAACTACCCACCGATCCTGAAGGCTAAGTCCTCCTACAAGGACACTCTTCGACACTGCACTCGACGGTCATAGGTACAACAAGTACCAACTAAAAGACGACATTCCCCGGGATGACGTCTGTCACATTGTGAACCGGAAGCCCTGGAGTTCTGACCAACTCCTTCATAACCCGAACGTCCTGAACCCCGTGGAAGACCACTCTGCACTGGTGGATGTGCATAACCTAATCTGCTGGTGAGGCGACTCGCCTCGAAAGTTACCAAAGGACCTTGCTGCTCTGGCCCTCTTCTGTTGTCCTTCGTTAACCCGTCAATCTCTACGTTCCTCGGCCTGCTGCGCATAAGCCCGTACACAGGCCATGCTCAAGCCTAACTGAAGGATTACTCTTGCACAATCTTCTCTTAGGTAGTCATCAAGACTTGCGGTACAACGGTATACTCTCTGGTAGCCAAATCCATAGCTAGTAACAGGGTTGCCTCTTTGCAATCCATACTCTCTGTTCCTGGTCGTGGAACTGAAGGTTCAAATATCATGGCCGCAGTAGGAACTGCCGTCGCCGTGCTTAAACTCTGCTGGGGCTAGTGACGTCGCAGAAATCCCCGAATGAAGCATTACCCTAGGTAATGATTGGCCTGTGCCCACGTAACCCTCTGAACTCTACTCGCAGCTCCCTCGGCTGCCTTGCCCTCCTGGGCCCGGGTTGCCCTACGCGGAGGCATAATGATAAGGGAAAGAATTTCATCAGAGGGTCCAACTTACAACTCAGCTCTAAGGCACGATCTCAGAGTGAGAAGAATAGAAACCAATCCTAAATATCCTATAGCCTCCTGATTATTGGCGTGGTGCACAACACACCGATAATCAAGACTCTACTGGATACGGTCTGTAGACACTTTCCGAGGATTAACTGCTCTGATACCACTTTTGTCACGACCCGAAACTGGGCCCGTGACTGGTGCCTTACCCCGGGCACCCTAGTGACACAACATCAGAGTAATCAGCGGAACATAAAACATATACATGAAACAAGTGAAGTACAAAACGATGTCGAGGAAAACTTGCCTTTTGGCATATATAAATAACAACTTTTACAAATGAACAGTTTAATCCTTTTCACAAACCCTGCCCACGACAGTACTACAGACCTCTAAGAAATGATACGACAACAATGGCGGGACAGGGCCCCGCCATACCCCTGAATGTAAACACCTACAACAACAGGGGACTATACCACTGATAAGCCTCCGGAGAAACGGAGCTTTCCCAAATGCTGAACTGTGACCCTAAGAGCGAGGATCAATGACTGGTGTACCTTTACCTGCGGCATGAACGCAGCCCCAAGGAGGTCGAGACAACAGTGCAGTGTATGTGAAATCGAAAATAAATCAGTAAATGAAATCATAGTAGTCTATATAAAGGGAGACATGTATGATAACCAAACTACGATTCACAACATAGAAGCGATGTCAAGTCGTGACTCACGCCTAAAAGTCATCCTCATGCCCGTGGAACTCTTCCTCACCGCCGGCAGCCTAGGTACAAATCATGTGATACGTATAATGTGTCTCGGCCCGTCTTATGGACCCAATATAGAAAATGGTGGAATACATTCCTGCTCATCCATGAACCTAGTCGAGTGGAATACATTCCGGATGAACCGGTAGTCAAGTGAAATACATTCCGGATGAACCGGTCCTCAAGTGAAATACATTCGGATGAACCGGTCCTCAAGTGAAATACTGATCCGGATGAACCGGTCCTCAAGTGAAATACATTCCGATGAACCGGTCCTCAAGTGAAATACATTCCGGATGAACCGGTCCTCAAGTGAAATACATTCCGGATGAACCGGTCCTCAAGTGAAATACATTCGGATGAACCGGTCCTCAAGTGAAATACATTCGGATGAACCGGTCCTCAAGTGAAATACATTCCGGATGAACCGGTCCTCAAGTGAAATACATTCCCGGATGAACCGGTCCTCAAGTGATATACATTCCCGGATGAACCGGTAGTCGAGTAGAACACAGTACTTACACAACAAGGCTATCACACGTAACATGGTCAAGTTTCATAACAACAAGTATAAGCAAGTTACACACGACTCAAGGTACTTTCATTTTATATCAAAGTCCGATTTTAACCTAAAGTACTACGTCCGTTAAATTCCTTTTAAGATCCATTCCTTTTACAAAGGTCACCCGATACCGTAGTATAAGATTTGAGTGACTAACATTGTTAAGTAAACCAAAATGCTTTCCTTTGTAAAATCAAGTGACAACCTTATTTTCCAAACGTTCAAGTTGCCTAATTTCGAATGCTCAAGTTTCTCATTTTAGAAAAAGGTTTCGTAGTTCATAGTTTTAAATCCTTTAAAACATAATTCTCCTTTAAACGTTTTGAGAAACCTATGTCTTATAAGTGAGTAGGTATTCTTGTTTATAATCAATCTTATTAAGCGACCATGATCTAGGAAATGTAATATCATTTTGTCTCATCTTAGCTTCTATGCGGATGGAGGTTTCTCGGTTTTAATAATACTTCTTTAGTCAATACATTTTCCTTTTATTAACGCTCGGTGGTTTGTCGATACACATTCGATTTCCAAATCAAGAAACATTCTTAAGCCGTTATACCTAACTTCCCATAAAGCTAGTATAACTCTTAAGCTTTCAAAACCCAAGTAATACTCATTCTTTCAAAACGATTCATAGATCTTTTGAAATGCTTCAAGTTCTTTATTAACACATATCAAGCCAGTTATTATTCAAATCAGTTACCTTTTTTAAAACCCACAAAGTATGTGCTTATCCACATAAAGCTATTATAACCAACTTCCCATAAAGCCGTTATAACACTTTATGTTTTAAATCAATCAAATACATTTAGCACATGTACGTCTACCGTACTACATAGTTCACACATATCATGCTAGAAGAGATAGGAAGAGGTCCACATACCTCGCGACGAGTATCGACTAATAGCAAAACGCTCCAAGTACTTCCAAACGCCGCTACTCCTTAAGCCAAGTAGATCGCGCCACACGTAGTACTTCAACCTATAAGGCCACAAGGCGCTTATTAACATCTAGATCTTATCGTAGATCATTCTACAGAAAATTCGGCAGCACCTCCCCCCCCCGCCACAGCGTAAATCTCCTCCTCTATCGAGGCCGGCTATCAAGCCAACCAGGGGGGGGTTCTACACGTCTAACCGGACGTGTACAATTCTACTCCACAGTACCACTACACAAGTCTACTGTAATACAGTCCTATGTAATTACAGTTCAGTTCAGTTCTTTATTCTTCAGGCTTAAGTCAAAAGACATTGCCAACTAACTACGTTCAGTTCTATATATAGTATACTTCAACTATATATTCTAACAACATGTAATATCCAATTACAATAGGGGGACAAGATAATTACCTCGATAAGCCCATAATTATCCGAGTTAAAAGTCGATCCTTAGCAATGTTTCGCTCCTACTCCGGGTGCTCCAACCCGCTCCAAATAACCCTTAGAAGTTCTACTCAACTTCTTAATAATACTCCAACCAACAATGGAGATTTTCCTTAGGGTTTCGTTTAGTGACTGAAGGAAGGTATAATAGTATTTCTGGGCTTTTCGTATAGGTATAACCTTAGAATACTACAAGGTATAAGGCTAAGGTATTAGGGCATTATAACAATACTTTGAGAGTATTTCTATACCACAAAGGGGTATTATACGAAAACAACTAGGCTAGGGGGTGTATACCCTCTACCTACCCCACTGTAGGGGTACTCGGCCAAGGGGAGGGTACACTCGGCTAGCACCCCTAGAGGGGTGCTCTCACGAACTCACACGGGGAGGGAGAAGGCTCTCAAGACTTAGGCATTTTGGATGAAGAAGTCTTCAACCTTAAGGGGGTATTTATAGGTCAAGGGATGGCCAACCAAAGGCCAAGATCAATCCATGTGTTAGGCAAGTGTAGGGCTAGGATTTACCAAACACAAATATCCTACCAACCCTTGACTTTTCAAAGGCACAAAAAACGTGCTCCACCCTTGTCCATTTCGTCCTAAGGACGTTTCAAGTCCACCAATGAGAGGGTGCCAAGTGGCGCCCTCTTGTTGGTCCAAAATGTTTCGTCTCTCGGAAAAATCCGCAAAAATTAAAAATGACATAGCCGGAAATTCCCCTACGAAAGCTGTGAAAACGTTTCGTCGAAAAACGACTCCAAACGGGTGTTGTGAACAAACATTAATTCGGCCAAGCCTTACTTGAAGTTCGAAATTTCCTACGTACGTCCTCGCGTACATACTCTGGAAATACGGGGTATAACAAGTACCGAAAAGAATCGTTTTTCGACGAAACGTTTTACTAAACTTGCGAAGGGAAAATTCCGGCTATGTCATTTATAAATTTTGCGGATTTTTCCGAGAGATGAAATATTTTGGACCAACGGGAGGGTGACATGTGTCACCCTCAACTAGTGGACGGCAAAGGTGCAAGATGGAACATTTTTTGTGCCTTGGTTGTAGTCAAGGTTAGGTAGGATATTTGTGTGATATTTTGTGTAGTTGATGAGCAAGTGGAACCCACTTACACATGTCCAAATCCCCACCCTACACTTGCCTAACACTTGTCTTGATCTTGGCCATTGGTTGGCCTATAAATACCCCTCTAAGTTGAAGACTTTCTTCATCCTCACTTGAGCATTTCTCTAAGTCTCAAACTACTCCTCTCCCTTGTGAGCTTTAGTACAAACCCCTCCCCCCCTTTGTGAGGCCTATTGGCCGAGAGTACCCCCCCTTGGTAGAGAAATACTCTCCAAGTATTGTTGTAATACCAAAATACTTTAGCCCAAATACCTTGTAGTACTTTCCAAAGTTACCTCTATACGTAGAGCCCGGAAATACTATTATACTTCCTTTAGCCACTAAACGAAACCCTAAGGAAAACCTTCATAGTCGGTTGAAGTGTTAAGTAGAAGTTGCGTAGAACTTCTAAGGGTTGTTTGGAGCGGATTGGAGCACTCGGAGTAGGAGCTAAACGTTGCTCAGGATCGACTTTAAACTTGGATAATTTTGGGCTTACCGAGGTAAATAATCCTATCCTTCTAGTGTAATTGGAAATTACATACTGTAGTTGTATAGAAATGAATATAAGATTCATAGAAGAGATTTGAACTGTAATAGAAGGATATTACAGAAAAAGACTTAAACTGAAATCGCATCAGAAGAATATTACGAGAAGATTAAAGCGTACTTACATAGGATCAGATTTACAGTAGACTTATAACCTTTATTGGTTGACTGTTCTGCGAGTAGCATGTACTACTTGGAAGGTGGACAAGGCTAGCCGGGTTATAGTCGTGGAGCGTTTTGCTTATAGTCGATAATCGTCACGAGGTATGTGATTCTTCCTATACTCTTGAGCATGATATTTTAAAGGAATATATATATAGTACGGTAGACGTACGTGTGGCAATGTCTTTTGACTTAAGCCTGAATAATAAGAATCATGAAGTATTGTAAAAGAATATATATATAGTACGGTAGGCGTACGTGTGTTAACTGAATGTAGTGTTACGGCAATGTCTTTTGACTTAAGCCTGAATAATAAAGAATCTTGAAGTATTTCAAAAGATTAAGAAACCGTTTTGAAAGAAGAGTAATACTTGGTTTTGAAAACATAAGAGTTATACTAGCTTTATGGGAAGTTAGGTATAACGTCTTAAGAGAGGTAAAGAAAATGGTTTACTGATTTTAGAAGTTAAGAGACTTGATCTTAAAAGATAAGAGACTTGACTTAATTGAATTGATATGAATTTTGTTAAAAGTATGAAATCTCATTCGTGAATAATGAGTACTTGATTTTTAAAGGAATAATGTTTTACTGATTTCGGAAATCAGAATGAGTATCGACAAACCACTGCAGCGTTAATAAAGGAAAATGTATTGAATAATGAAGTATTATTAAAACCAATAGAAACCTCCATCTGCATAGAAACTAAGATGAGACAAAATGATATTACATTTCCTAGATCATGGCTGCTTAATAAGATTGATTATAAACAAGAGTAACCTACTCACATATAAGGCATATGTTTCTCTAATTGTTTAAAAGAGAATTATGTTTTAAAGGATTAAAATTATGAACTACGAAACCTTTTCGAAAATGAGAAACTTGAGCATTTGAAATTAGGCAAACTTGAACGTTTGGAAAATAATGTTGTTACTTGATTTTACAAAGGAAAGCGTTTTGGTTTACTTAACAATGTAAGTCACTCTATTTTCATACTACGGGTATCGGGTGACCTTTGTAAAAGAAATGGATCTTTAAAAGAAATTTAACGTACGTAGCACTTTAGGGTTAAAACCCGGACTTTGACATAAAATGAAAGTACCTTGAGTTGTGTATAACTTGCCTATGCTTGTTGTTGTGAAACTTGCCTATGCTTGTGGTGGTAGCCTTTGTTGTGCAAGAATTGTGTTTCTATACTACCGCGTCTCTCGGTGGAGGGTCGGTTGACATTTTTGAGGACTTACTTGGACGTGCCGGCAGTGACGGAGAATTCCACGGGTACGCTCCTGTTGATAGTGTTATTCCATGGACTAGCTCTCCATGAGGTTTTACTGTTCGGCCTTGGTATCTGGTGGTCGGCTTTCGTACTTGCCCCGTCTCGTAGCTGATTCGGCCTTGGTACCTGGTAGTTAGCCCTCGCACTTGCCCCGTTCAGTTTAGTGACAAAGTCTCGTGATACGGCCTTGGTACCTGGTGGTCACCGTGATTGCCGGTCGACACGTGACTCGGCGCTTGGTATCCGGTAGTCGGCCGCACTTGCCGTGTCGCCTTCGTGGTTTGGATGTTGAGTGGCGAGTCTCGTGATACTGACCTTGGTATCCGGTAGTTAGCCCTCGTACTTGCCCCGGCCAACACGTGACTCGGACTTGGTATCCGTAGTCGGCTTTCGTACTTGCCCGTGACGCCCGTGGTTTGATTGTATAGTATTGTTAGTGCGGCTTTATGACTCGTAGGACTTGGTGTTCATGCGTACTTGGCGTTATTATATCATAGATCGCGGCGAGGAAGGTATTCCACGGGCATGATTGATGTTGCGGGCGTGAGACCCATAGTTATATTTGAGTGATGACTGAGGCGTGAGTCCACGACTTACTTGATCGCTTATTTATCATGAATCGTAGTTTGGTTATCATACATGTCTCTGTTTTATATAGATCGCTATGATTTCATTTACTGATATTTTCGCCACATACTTGGTACATGTTGTCGACCTCCTTCGGCCGCGTTCATGCCGCAGGTAGAAGTACATCGTCTGTTGATCCCCGCTTATAGGATCACATTTCAGCGTATTGGAAGCTCTGTTCCTTCGGAGGCTTATCTTTTGGTATGTTACCCTGAGTCTGTAGGTTCTTGTACATTCAGGGGTATGGCGGGGCCCTGTCCCGTCATAGTTGTTGTAAAAATCTTAGAGGTCTGTAGCACTGTGGTGGGCAGGGTTGTAAGGTTTGTAACTGTTCAAATGTCGATATATTTATATATGCAGAAAGGCAACCGTTTTGGTTGGCCTATTTTCTTTTATCTTGATTCATATCTATTTGCATGTTTAAGTTTTTATTTCCGCTGGTTTTTCTCTGATGTTGTATCACTAGGGTGCCCGGGGTAAGGCACGACCACGCCCGGTTCGGTCGTGACAAAAGTGGTATCGAGCGATTAGTCCTCGGAAAGTGTCTACGCACTGTCTAGTAGAGTCTTGATTATCGATGTGTTGTGCACCACATCTATAATCAGGAGGCTATAGGACATTTAGGATTGGTTTCCATTCTTCTCATTCTGAGATCGTGCCTTAGAGCTGTATGATAAGTTGGACCCCTCTGACGTATTCCTTTCCTTTACCAGTTATGCCTCCGCGTAAGGCAACCCGGGCCCGTAAGGCAAGGCAGCAGAGGAGGCTGCGAGTAAGCGGCGCCTCTACAGAGACCACAAGACTGAGCCTCCACCCCGATGCGGGAGCGAGAGATGGGTTACAAGCGAGCTGGCCCGATTAATGGCCAGGGTTGTGGCCAGACTTGAGGATAGGCTGGACGCAGCAGTTCCAGTAGCACCAGTGGTTCACCCTAGATCAGATAGTTTGAGGCTACGGGATTTTCTGAGTTGTAGCCCGCCAGAGTTTTATGGGTCGAAGTCTGAGGATGACCCGCAGGAGTTCATCCGACAGTTACAGCGGATCATGAGAGTGATCAAGGCATCGGAGACCGAGTCAGTGGTCCTAGGTTCGCATCGGCTGCGTGATACTGCAGTCGACTGGTTTGATTCGTGGGAGCTGTCCCGGGGTGTTATACCCCGTATTTCCAGAGTATGTACGTGAGGGCGTACGTACAAAAGATTAGCCTTAAAGGTTAGGCCTTGGACGAAAATACTTGGGCACAACTCACTAAAAGAATGGTTTTCCGACGAAACGTTTTACAAGACTCGCGTAGGATAAATTCCGGCTATGTCATTTATATTTTTTGCGGATTTTTCCGAGAGACGAAACATTTTGGACCAACGAGAGGGCGACACTTGTCACCCTCTAGTTGGCGGACTTGAGGCGAAAATGGGACGAATTGGATGGCCTACTTTGTCATGGAGTTGGTAGGATATTTTGTGTGCAAGTTGGCTAAGGTACACTTGCCCAAATCTTGACCTTACACTTGCCTTGCACTTGGCATCATCTTGGCCATTGGTTGGCCACTTCTTGACCTATAAATACCCCCCTTAAAATGAAGAGTTCTTCATCCACAAATCTTTCTCCAAGTTTTGAAAATCCTCCCCTCTCCCTTGTAAGCCTTTTCGTCCAAGCCCTCTCCCCCCCCCCCCCTTTTGAGTGAAGGTTGGCCGAGGCAACCCCCCTAGCCTAGCCGAAACCTACCCCCCCTCCCTTGATAGAAAAGTTGCCTTCTAGTATTGTTATAATGCCCAAAATACCCTAGCCCAAATCCCTTAGTACTTAGTAGAAGTTGTGAAGAACTTCTAAGGGTTCTTGGAGCTATCGGAGCGCATAAACTTAGAGCTAAACCTTGCTCGGGATCGACGTATTATCTAGGATATTATTGGGCTTACCGAGGTAAATAATCTTATCCTTCTTTTTGTAATTATAGAATACATACTGTAGAAGTATAGAAGTAAGTATAAATACTTAGAAGGATATTAAAGAATAGAATTGAACTGTTATCACAGTAGAAGGGTTTAAAAGAAGAATAATTGAACTATACTTACTTAGAATTTTTCATGAGACTTGAGTAGCTCACCGGGTAGGGAAGTCTTTGCCCGATTTTTCGTAGAATAGAGGACCCTCGCTAGAATCATTTCTGAGTAGTCTAGACGTTGATAGACGTGTCTGACTATTATAGGTTGATTCTCTGCGCGCGACATATTCAACTTGGCAGGTGGTTTTCGCCGAGAAGGTATGTGATTCTTCCTAAGCATGATATTTTAAAATATATATATAGTACGGTAGACGTACGTGTGTTAACTGAATAATAATTACGGCAATGTCTTTTGACTTAAGCCTGAATAATACTTACGGCAATGTCTTTTGACTTAAGCACGAATAATAAGAATCTTGATGCATTTCAAAAGAATCTTGAATCATTTTTAATGTAAGAGAACTAACTGGTTTTTAAGCGAAGCTTAAGAGTTATACTAGCTTTATGGGAAGTTAGGTATAACAACTTAAGAAAGATAAAAGCAGCTTTACTTATGTGTTTATAACAGACTTATATTGAGTTATGGAAAGAATAATAAGATGGTTTGATAAGTAAACATGATATGATGCTATGTGTGTTAGTGTCTTGTAACGTTTGTATAAGAGGGTATTCTTGTTGTGCTTATGTTGTTTAACGATAAGCTGTTAGGTTAGTATTATATCACTCACCTCTTGACATAATACCGGGGGTTAAGCTGCCCTCCGATGCGGGGTATACCTCAGGCAGTCTGTGTGACTATGATGCGAGGATACCTCATGCGGGTCCAGGGGACCTATGCGGAGCTACGAGAGTTCCAGGTTAGTGTGCGGGGTTATACCTCATGCGGTCTATGTGGCCATGCGGACTACGAGTCCAGGACGATGCCGAGGAGTAGCTACCCTCGATGCGGGGTTATACCCTATGCGGGCGTATGTGAGTGGCCTATGCGGACTACGGGAGTCCAGGATTAGGCTTGCATAGTGATACTACGGGAAATTGGCCCTGCTTCGATCATTCGCAGCCTGGAAAAGACCTGTTACAGTTTACCTATTGATGCTCTTGTTTATGATGTGGCACTATGTGCGGTTACCTTGGTTGTTTCGTGCATATTTGTAAAATTGGTTTTAAAATGATATGATTTCATTTAAGTACTTTACAGTTTCACATACTTAGTACCTGTTGTACTGACCTCCTTCGGGGGGCTGCGTTCATGCCGCAGGTAAGGGCAAGCAGGTGCTAGATCCACATCCTTAGGATCTTTGCTTTGGTGTCGGGAGCTCCATCTTCTCCGGAGGCTCTACTTTGGGTATGATCTCCCTGTATTGTAGATAGTTTTTGTACATTTAGGGTATGGCGGGGCCCTGTCCCGCCATAGTTGTTTACTTCTTTAGGTGCAGAGTCCTATTGTACAGTTGGGATGTAACTGCAAAACTTGGGTTATATATATATGCCGAAAGGCAAGCTTTTCTTCAGATAAACTGTTTCTCTTTTCATAATGTTTCTTGTCTTGTCTTATATTCCGTTGATTTCTCTGATGTATGACTACTTGGGTGCCCGGGTAAGGCACTACCACGCCCCGAACGGTCGTGACACGGAGAGCATGCACTTCCAGCCGTTTGGGACGAGTTCTCGAGGCTTTCTTGCACATTTCTTTCCTCCACGGATGAGGAGGGCTCGGCCGATGATTTTTGGTGTTGCGGCGCAGCGCGCAGTTCGGGAGTACAATGTGGAGTTCGACTCATTGGCCCCAGACGTCCCGCGTTAGTAGCTAGTATGGAGGATCGAGTGCACCGATATGTTACGGGCTCGATGATTACCTAGAGAGTTGTTCGTGTAGCTCTTCACCGCATGGACATTGCCCGACGCAGCTTATGCACTTGGATGTGAGGAGCGGAGGAATCGACGGAATGACCAAGATCGCGAAGAGGGCCGAGCAGTGGTCCTTTGATAACCTTCGAGGCGGACCGCCTCGTGCAGACTAGTTATGTACCTCCGCCAAGATGCAGTGGTCCTCCACAGCCGGGACGCCGGGATATTCAGAGCGGTCGGGGCCCTGTGTTTCAGATTTTCGGGAGTAGGAGTGCTCGCGGATGAGGTCGCCTTGTCTTAGTGTGGCCGTTGTGGAAAACTTCATAAGTGTCGTACTAACTTGGGAGATTGTTATTCTTGCGCCAGCAGGCCATCCGGCGAGACCGTCCGACTGTGGGAAACGCCGTAGAATAGCACGACTACGGATCGGGCGGGTTCTTCACCTTCCTTAGCTAGGCAGATGTTCATACACCTGGCAGCCACAGAGGTCGCGGTGGAAGTTCCCAGTTTTAGCGGTCCTTTGAACCGCCTATTTTCAGGTATATCCTTAACCCTCTAGAGTTTTGTATGTATTGATGTTATGAGGATGTGTTTAGTGTTATGTTCGGATAGCTTTGTGCTAAAAATGTGATTTAGAAGCCTGGTTAGTAAAAAGGGTAAGCCTGGGGGTGAGAAAATGATGAACCTTAGAATATTACAGTTGAGACCTTAGATGTGCGCCGTCTTGAGTACAAGATTTTGCGGGTGATCTTTGTCAGAATGTAAGTATACGTGGAGTAATTGTGGGAAAATTCCTTGGGTGGTGTAAAATGGAAGTGGTAGCTTTCATGACCTGTATAGGTAAGATTGTTCCGGATCGGGAAACAAGAGCTTGATGCGTTAAGTGGGTCGGGTTGGGGCCATGTTGCGGGCCAACCCGCGGCCTGTTTCGGTGGGTCACTGCGGGTGGTCCCGCCAGTGGTAGGGTCACGAGGTGCTAGGCCCAAGTTTAGATGACCATCGTATGAGTTCGTGGATATGTTCGACCAGAAGCGGATCGTGAAGGCCGGGAATGGCCTTAAGGGAGATTGAGGCTAGTAAGATGACCAAGTTTGGAGGTGGTGACTCCAAAGTTTTGGGAAGCAAGCGATGATCAAGTATTGTCGTATACTAGAAGTTCAAGTTCGAGAAGAGTACGACGTAAGGATATATGTGAACATGTCTTGAGAGAATAGAAATGATCGTTACCACTTGTGAAGTAAAGGTCGAAGGAATATCTGTTAGGCCGGGGTGGAAGGCATTGTAATGCTAGAGGTGATTCCTCGTTGACTTGGTAAATCTTTGAGCGTGTGTTATTTTTGTGGCCATATGTGGCATTGGCAACTTGTTTAAGTTAAGAAGAACTTTATCGTTATCCGTCTTGAGAAGGAACATTCGGGACGAATGTTTCTGCGAGGGAGAATGTTATACCCGTATTTCCGCAGTATGTACGTGGGCGTCGTATACAATTTAAGCCTTAAAGTTGGCAAGGTTCAAATTTGTACACAAGTACCGAAAGAATCGTTTTTCGAAACGTTTTACTAAACTTGCGAAGGGAAAATTCCGGCTATGTCATTTACAATTTTTGCGGATTTTTCCGAGAGATGAAATATTTTGGACCAACGGGAGGGTGACATGTGTGTCACCCTCAACTAGTGGACGGCAAAGGTGCAAGATGGCACGTTTTTTGTGCCTTGGTTGTAGTCAAGGTTAGGTAGGATATTTGTGTGATATTTTGTGTAGTTGATGAGCAAGTGGGACCCACTTACACATGTCCAAATCCCCACCCTACACTTGCCTAACACTTGTCTTGATCTTGGCCATTGGTTGGCCTATAAATACCCCTCTAAGTTGAAGACTTTCTTCATCCTCACTTGAGCATTTCTCTAAGTCTCAAACTACTCCTCTCCCTTGTGAGCTTTCGTCCAAACCCCTCCCCCCCTTTGTGAGGCCTATTGGCCGAGAGTACCCCCCCTTGGTAGAGAAATACTCTCCAAGTATTGTTGTAATACCAAAATACTTTAGCCCAAATACCTTGTAGTACTTTCCAAAGTTACCTCTATACGTAGAGCCCGGAAATACTATTATACTTCCTTTAGCCACTAAACGAAACCCTAAGGAAAACCTTCATAGTCGGTTGAAGTGTTAAGTAGAAGTTGCGTAGAACTTCTAAGGGTTGTTTGGAGCGGATTGGAGCACTCGGAGTAGGAGCTAAACGTTGCTCAGGATCGACTTTAAACTTGGATAATTTTGGGCTTACCGAGGTAAATAATCCTATCCTTCTAGTGTAATTGGAAATTACATACTGTAGTTGTATAGAAATGAATATAAGATTCATAGAAGAGATTTGAACTGTAATAGAAGGATATTACAGAAAAAGACTTAAACTGAAATCGCATCAGAAGAATATTACAGTAGAAGATTAAACTGTACTTACATAGGACTGTATTTACAGTAGACTTATAACCTTTATTGGTTGACTGTTCTGCGAGTAACATGTACTACTTGGAAGGTGGACAAGGCTAGCCGGGTTATAGCCGTGGAGCGTTTTGCTTATAGTCGATAATCGTCACGAGGTATGTGATTCTTCCTATACTCTTGAGCATGATATTTTAAAGGAATATATATATAGTACGGTAGACGTACGTGTGGCAATGTCTTTTGACTTAAGCCTGAATAATAAGAATCATGAAGTATTGTAAAAGAATATATATATAGTACGGTATGCGTACGTGTGTTAACTGAATGTAGTGTTACGACAATGTCTTTTGACTTAAGCCTGAATAATAAAGAATCTTGAAGTATTTCAAAAGATTAAGAAACCGTTTTGAAAGAAGAGTAATACTTGGTTTTGAAAACATAAGAGTTATACTAGCTTTATGAGAAGTTAGGTATAACGTCTTAAGAGAGGTAAAGAAAATGGTTTACTGATTTTAGAAGTTAAGAGACTTGATCTTAAAAGATAAGAGACTTGACTTAATTGAATTGATATGAATTTTGTTAAAAGTATGAAACCTCATTCGTGAATAATGAGTACTTGATTTTTAAAGGAATAATGTTTTACTGATTTCGGAAATCAGAATGAGTATCGACAAACCACTGCAGCGTTAATAAAGGAAAATGTATTGAATAATGAAGTATTATTAAAACCAATAGAAACCTCCATCTGCATAGAAACTAAGATGAGACAAAATGATATTACATTTCCTAGATCATGGTTGCTTAATAAGATTGATTATAAACAAGAGTAACCTACTCACATATAAGGCATATGTTTCTCTAATTGTTTAAAAGAGAATTATGTTTTAAAGGATTAAAATTATGAACTACGAAACCTTTTCGAAAATGAGAAACTTGAGCATTTGAAATTAGGCAAACTTGAACGTTTGAAAAATAATGTTGTTACTTGATTTTACAAAGGAAAGCATTTTGGTTTACTTAACAATGTAAGTCACTCTATTTTCATACTACGGGTATCGGGTGACCTTTGTAAAAGAAATGGATCTTTAAAAGAAATTTAACGTACGTAGCACTTTAGGGTTAAAACCCGGACTTTGACATAAAATGAAAGTACATTGAGTTGTGTATAACTTGCCTATGCTTGTTGTTGTGAAACTTGCCTATGCTTGTGGTGGTAGCCTTTGTTGTGCAAGAATTGTGTTTCTATACTACTGCGTCTCTCGGTGGAGGGCCGGTTGACTTGTTGAGGACTTACTTGGACGTGCCGGCAGTGACGGAGAATTCCACGAGTACGCTCCTGTTGATAGTGTTATTCCATGGACTAGCTCTCCATGAGGTTTTACTGTTCGGCCTTGGTATCTGGTGGCTTCGTACTTGCCGCCTCGTGGTGATTCGGCCTTTTGCACAGTAGTTAGCCCTCGCACTTGCCCGTTCGGTTTAGTGACGAAGTCTCGTGATCTGACCTTGGTACTGGTGGTCACCTCGTACTTGCCGGTCCTCGTGACTCGGCGCGGTATCTGGTAGTCGGCTTTCGCACTTGCCCGTGTCGGCCGTGGTTTGGATGTTGAGTGGCGGAGTCTCGTGATCTGACCTTGGTATCCGTAGTTAGCCCTCGTACTTGCCCGGTCATTACGTGACTCGGCCTTGGTATCCGGTAGTCGGCTTTCGTACTTGCCGTGCTCGACTCAGTGGTTTGATTGTATAGTATTGTTAGTACGGTTTTATGACTCAGGTAGGACTTGGTGTTCATGCGTACTCCTTGGCGTTATTATATCATAGACGGCCGGCAGTGCGGAAGGTATTCCACGGGCATGATTGATGTTGCGGGCGTGAGACCCATAGTTATATTTGAGTGATGACTCTGAGGGCGTGAGTCCACGACTTATCGCTTATTTATCATGATCGTAGTTTGGTTATCATACATGTCTCTGTTTTATATAGACGCTATGATTTCATTCTGATATTTTCGATTTCACATACTTGGTACTGTTATCGACCTCCTTGGGGCTGCGTTCATCTGCGGTAGAAGTACATCGTCTGTTGATCCCGCCATAGGATCACATTTCAGCGTATTGGGAAGCCGTTCCTTCTGAGGCTTATCTTTTGGTATGTTACCACGAAGTGCAGAGGTTCTTGTACATTCGGGGTATGGCGGGGCCTGTTAAAGTCATAGTTGTTGTAAAAATCTTAAGTGCAGCCTTTGTGGTGGCGGGGTTGTAAGGTTTGTAACTGTTCAAATGTCGATATATTTATATATGCAGAAAGGCAACCGTTTTGGTTGGCCTATTTTCTTTTATCTTGATCCATATCTATTTGCATGTTTAAGTTTTTATTTCCTTGGTTTTCTCGATGTTGTATCACTAGGGTGCGGGGTAAGGCACGATCCACGGGCCGGGTTGGTCGTGACACCTGATGCTGTAGACATTAGACCGATCGCTCGATACCACTCTGTCACACCCCAAACCCGGGGCGTGGTGGTGCCTACTTGGGCACCGCCTGCATAACAACTAAGTAAACTGCGGAAATTAAATAACACCTTTTTTTTTTAAACCAATCGTACGTGCAAGGGAAAAGCCGACAAGGCTGCCATATAATATACATAACAAAATACACTACACCGTACATGAGTCCAATCCCACATATGAATACAGACCTCTAAGAGTTATACTGAACTATGACGGGACAAGGCCCCGTACCCATAACTGTACAAAAGCCTGTACTGAAAGAACTTATACCAAAAAGATAAACTCCCGAACAGAATGAGCTATCCAAAACTCTGAGCAGGGTCCTACACCTGCCGATCACCAAACAGCGTACCTAAACCTGCGGCATGAACGCAGCCCCCCGAAGGAGGTCAATACGAAGAATGTACCAAGTATGTGAAGCTGAAAAAAATACTGTAATGAAATCATAACAGTCTAAACAAAACAGGAGACATGTATGATAGCCAACCTACAGTACATAATACATAAGCAGTCATATCAAGTCAGGGACGCATACCCTCAAAGTCACTACTCAAATATAACTATGGGTCTCACGCCCATAATATCAGCCATGCTCGTGGAATCCTTTCTCACTGCCGGCAGTCCATAATATAACAATATAACACCAATAAGCATATCCAAGGAGTATCCCTCGTGGTCGCGTGCCGGAATCCCACATCGTATAAGCATGACCATGGGGTATACAAACAAATCCGGGAATCAAACCCGCTCCTGGTCACATGCCCCGGAATCCCACATCGTATAAGCATGTCCAAGGAGTATCCCTCGTGGTCGCATGCCCCGGCATCCCACATCGTATAAGCATGACCATAGGGTATCCCTCGCGGTCGCATGCCCCGGCATCCCACATCGTATAAGCATGACCGTAGGGTAACACAAACAAATCCGGGAATCTAACCCGACTCCTGGTCATATGCCCCGGAATCCCACATCGTATAAGCATGTCCAAGGAGTATCCCTCATGGTCGCATGCCCCGACATCCCACATCGTATAAGCATGACCATAGGGTATCCCTCGCGGTCGCATGCCCCGGCATCCCACATCGTATAAGCATGACCGTAGGGTAACACAAATAATGGAAGCATACCCGTGGAATCCCACCTCACTGTCGGTACGTCCAAGTAAACTTACAACAAGGCAGCCGACCCTCCACGAGAGTCGCGCAGCGTAATAAAACATAATACTTGCACTCAAAGGCTATCACCAGCACATATAGGCAATTCTCAATTAATCAAGCCAAAGTACTTATCAAGGCACACATAGAATAATTCTCAATTAATCAAGCCAAGGTACTTATCAAGGCACACATAGAATAATTCTCAATTAACCAAGCCAAAGTACTTATCAATGCACACTTACACTAATTCTCAATTAATCAAGCCAAAGTACTACGTACGTACATTCTTTTCAAAATACTCCTTTTTATGTAATACCCCAAGATACTAACACCCGTAGCATCAAGGTGTGTCTATTTTTCAAAGTAAGTTACTACACTTTAGAAAACTCATTTCAAAGCTTGAAATCAAGTAACTTCAAATTTTCACAATCAAGGCAACTCATGCCCATTAATCAAAATAGACAACTTTCTAAACCTTCCATAAAGCCGTTATAACCAACTTCCCATAAAGCGTTATAACCCTTTTATGGTTTTTAGACAATTTCATTCCTTTTATATCCAAGAGACTTATACTTTTAAAACCAAGTATCACATACTTACAAATCAAGTTATTAACTTTCAAAATACTTCAAGTCTCTTAATATTTAGAAAACAAGTTTCTTCTACTTTTAAACCTCAAGTAACTTACACCTTTAAAACAAGTTACTTCTCTTAAATCATGTCATTTCTCCTCTTTTAAAACAATTAAGTAAATCACTCCTTTGACTGCCCTAAAGTCATTATAATGACCTTTAGGTTTTGGAACTAAGGCACTAGCCAAAAGATTTGGAAACCACTTCCTTTTCAAGACTCTATGTACTTTAAGTAAAATACTTTCACTTTTAAGAATCCAAACTTCACTAAGGAAATGGATTATACAACTTACAATTTAAACATCAAAGTACGCTCAAGGAAGTACATAGAACAAATTCTATTTTAGGCAATCCAAATACAACCAAGGAATGGATCATTTAAGGAGTAAGACGTACTTTCTTGATCTTAAGGAATCATGCTAGAAGATGAGATAGTTCACATACCTTTTCGGCTAAATCCACAAGCTAAGCCGAATACGCCGTACGTAGAAGTGTCAACCTATAATGGTCACAACAAGACTATCAACTTCTAGTCTCTAACGTAGAATAATACTAAGTATACGGTCTCTAATTCTACGGAAAATCGGGCAACACTTCCTTTGTTTCTACTCACTTTGCCACCTTTTTCAAGGCTGAATACAATAACCAACACGCCACATTTAAGGCTCAAAACAACAACCAAACAAAGGGGATTACACGCCTTACAATACGTGTAAAATTTCGCCCCACAATTCATACGAAATAGCTCCATAATCTAGCCATTCTCGGCCAACATAAATAATAACACTAAGTCCTTTCCAATCCTTTTCCAAAGTCCAAGTTCTAAGGTCTAACATGTTATATAGTCATAAACAACTTCAACAACTACAATTTCCTTCTTTTTACAACATGCGACGACTTTACTAATAATCGACTTGAATTGAAATCTTAGGGCTAACATGCTAGTTTTCGGATTAGGGTTCCAATAGCCACAACACTTATCAAACCTCATAATATATAACTCATGCTTGCTAATATCCATAGCTACAACAATAAGTAAGTCTTAACTACTAAAACGACAAAATTATACCTTTATAAGCCCTTAAAATTTCCAAGATTCAAAGTCGCGCCTTAGCAATTCTTAGCTTCTTTCCTTATGTTCCAATCCGCTCCAAGCACTCCTTAGAGGCCTATGAAGAACCCATCTTCAAGTTCCAACTTCAAAGTTGAAGACCTTCTTAAGTTTCCGCCTTGCGACTAATACGAAAACGTCGTTTTTCCGAAATCTTTCTATTGAGATATCCTTACAATACCCTTAGGGACATTGGGTTAAAGTATTGTGGACAAAGGATCAAAACTACAAAATTTTCTTGTGGCATTAAGTGCAAACCCGAGAGCTTCTAGCAAGAACAACAATGTTGTGATATTTTCTAAGTGTAAAATGCCAAGTCTTGCTACTAGTGTAGTATTTAAAACACATTGGAGGGCTTAGAATTAAACAAATGGGTGGCTAAGATGAAGATCACAAGGATTAAGCACAAGTGGCAAGTTGACTTGGTCAACAATATCAAGCTTAGCAAGACTTATCTTCCACCATGGTAAATGAACATTTTACCCTTACACATTTCGACCAAGACCAAGTGTGGGGGTGCCACATGTATCCCTCTCATTCGTCCATAAAATTCCGTAACCCTCGTGGGCCCCACAAAACGTAAAATTCCTCGGGTGGGCCCCACATGACCAAATCCGTAAAAATTAATTTCCATAAGGTTAATAAGTTCCATACTCTTCAAATAATACATTTTGAGAATCTAATTCTCCTCAACGAACATTTTTCCTTTCCGACGCTCGGAAGATTTTCTGTTGGAAAAACAATTCTTCCTTTCGTACCAATTTCCAAGTCTTGATTCCTTACATACCTTCTCTTATACAAGTCCTGGACTTACGGGGTGTAACACCTATATTATCAATTCCAATACTTCATAATCCAATACTAAGTCCATAAATCCAATTAGAAGTATTTAACTCCAAGTTAATAATTTTTCCGTCGTCATATTTTTCCAAAATTTTTCGGAAAAAAATGTAAATATTGTTTCCTTTCAACCTTCAAATCTTGATTCCTTAATCACGTTCTCAATTAGTAGCCCTGGTATTACGGGATGTAACATCTTTCCCCCCTTAGAAACATTCGTCCTGAATGTTCATAGTGGGTCTCAAACTATACAGATTTTCGGCGTCGTCTCCTTACTATGCCTATCAACCAATAATCCACAAAACCAACGATGGCACACACGACCACAAAACATCACATGTATATACACCAATGGACCTTCCATCTAAGGTCCCTTCTCACAATACTCGAAGGTTACAGTCTTTTCCAAAATGGGATCTTCAGACATTCCTTTTCTCTTTCCGTAATAGGGATGACCCTGTCGTATTCTAAGCCACAAGCTATCACTATCTGAATCCTTCAGTCGGACTCCCACTCAACTAACTGAAGTGTTCCCTCGTGTCAACTTCTCTTCTCTGTCCTCACATTAGTCAAACTACTGGTTGGTGAATGATCATATTGTCTGCCTAGCTTTGTTTACTGGTGTAAACTCTAATACTAGTAGTATCTCAATCACGAACACCTATGGACAATGTTACTGAATCTAAGGTGTGGGTATCATCACAATTAACTCTCAGTGCTGGTCTAAAATGAATCTTTCTCCTATCTCAAAGTATTTATCACACTATCCTTCCACTCATTAGAGGTTCGTCACCTTTGGCCGAAGTATTCCTACTATACATCCTTTACTATTGGTCTTTACACTGTTATGGGGTAATTATACTTTGTGAACCCTACACAACTACAGTTTTATTCACTTTATCATTCTTGTCAACATCCTTCACTCTACATATTACTTAAACAAAAATATTTCTACCTCTGATGGTCCTATCAATTCACATCCTACTAGAAACAAGGGAAATATATACACTAGGGTGGAATCTGAATCTATCAATGCATGTATGACTCAAAAGGATCAAAATATACCTGTAACCCAATTCGATTATGCCTCTTGATCCTGCCTGGTAGCCACAACATCTATGCGGTTCGAAGGACCGCCAGAACTATAAACTCCACCACGACCTCTACCACGATTGGCTAATATCTGAATACCATACAGCCAGCATAACCGTATGAGGAAGAGGAACCAGCCACCAATCCAGCAGGTCGAGTCACACCACCAGTGCCCCTTCTAAGAGGACATTCTCTCACCACATGGCCTGGACGCCCGCAATAAAAACAAGCACCTATACCAAAAAGGCATCTCCCCAAATGATGCTTACCACACTGGAAACACTGAGGGAAAAGTGGCCTCAACTGAGCAGATCCCCTGCTTCTCCGAAAACGTGGAACCATGTAGCTCTGACCGACTCCTAGATACCTTGTGGGGTCCAATCTCCCACCTGCGAACTGTGGGGGTATGTTCTGTGTAGGCTGGGATTAATTGTCACGACCCGAATCCGGGCCCGTGACTGGTGCCTTACCCCGGGCACCCTAGTGATACAATCATCAGAGAAAATCAGCGGAAAATAAAACATGAACATGAAATGAGAGATATTATAAATAAACAAAGCAACCAAAAGCTTGCCTTTCAACATATATATATAAAGACATTTGAGCGATTCTGATCCTTACAACCACCGCAGCGATTACTCATGACCTCTAAGATTTTTACAACAACTATGACGGGACAGGGCCCCGCCATACCCCTGAATGTACAAGAACCTACAAACATCAGGGTAACATACCAAAGATAAGCCTCCGAAGGAACGGAGCTTCCCAATACGCTGAAAGGTGATCCTAAAAGCGGGGATCGACAGCCGATGTACTTCTACCTGCGGCATGAACGCGGCCGAAGGAGGTCGATAACAGTACCAAGTATGTGAAATCAGAACGTAAATGAAATCATAATAGTCTATATAAAGCATGAGACATGTATGAAACCAAACTACAGTACACTCATATAACAGTTATATCAAGTCAGGGTCTCACGCCACAACATCAGTCATGCCCGTGGAATACCTTCGCCATCTTGGCGATCATGATATGATAACATCGAAGTACACTTGAACACCAAGTCCTACGATGCCAAAGCCGTAATACCAATACAATACAACCAAACCACGGCGACCGCGGGGCAAGTGCGAGCCGACTACGGATACCAAGGCGGTCACGTGGTGGCCGGGGGCAAGTACGGTGACCACGGTACCAGGCGGTATCACGAGACTTCGCCACTACACCGAGCGGGGCAAGTCGAGGGCTAACTACGGTACAAGGCCGAATCAGCCACGAGACGGGCAAGTCTGGCCAGCCGACCAGCGGATACCAAGGCGAATCGGATAAACCTCGCGGAGAGCTAGTCCATGGAACAACTGTCAGCGGGAGCGTGCAGTGGAGTTCTCCGTCGCTGCAGACGCGTCAGTAAGTCCTCCACGAGTCAACCGGCCCTCCATCGAGGGACGCGGTAATATAGAACACAATTCTTGCACGACAAGGGCTATCACAACAAGCATAGGCAAGTCACACAACAACAAGCATAGGCAAGTTACACAACAACAAGCATAGGCAAGCTATACACAACTCAAGGTACTTTCAATTTATGCCAAAGTCCGGGTTTTAATCCTAAAGTACTACGTACGTTAAGTTCCTTTTAAAGATCCATTCCCTTTTATAAAAGTCACCCGATACTCGTAGTATAAAATAGAGTGACTTATATCTTTTAAGTAACCCAAAACAACTTCCATACTATCCTTTTTAAAACCAAATTAAGGCAACACCATTCCTTCTTTTTAGACCAAAACACTTCTCTTTTTTTTAAAGTCAAGTTACCACATTAAAACCAGTGATAAAACCTTCTTTTGTTTTCATAACGTCGTTATAACCAACTTCCCATAAGGCTGTTATAACACGTTATGTTTTAAACCATTTTAAGACAACACAATGCCTTTCTTTACCCTAAAGTTCCAGTTTGCCTAATTTCAATTACGCAAGTCTCTTTTTAGAAAAGTTTCATAGTTCAATGTCTTAATCTCTTTTAAAACAATTGAGTAACATATGCCCTAGGCGAGTAGGTTATGCTTGATCATAATCAATCTTATTAAGCAGCCATGATCTAGAAAATGTAATATCATTTTGTCTCATCTTAGCTTCTATGCAGATGGAGGTTTCTACTGGTTTTAATAATACTTCGTTAGTCATTACATTTTCCTTTATTAGCGCTGCAGTGGTTTGTTCGATACTTATTCTGATTTCCGAATCAGTAAAACATTATTCCTTTTAAAATCAAGTACTCATTACTCACGAATGAGGTTTCACACTAACATCCATATCAGGTCAAGTCTCTTAAGACGTTATACCTAACTTCCCATAAAGCTAGTATAACTCTTATGTTTTCAAAACCAAGTATTACTCTTCTTTCAAAACGGTTTCTTAATGACATACTTCAAATGCTTTATTATCACACATCAAGTCAGTTATAAGTCAAATCAGTTACCTTTTAACAATCACAAAGCATTTTCTTATCTACATAAAGCTGTTATAACCAACCTCCCATAAAGCCGTTATAACACTTTATGTCTCAAACTAATCAAATACATTTAGCACATGTACGTCTACCGTACTACATAGTTACACACATGTCATGCTAGAAAAGATAGGAAGAGGTTCACATACCTCGCGACGATTATCGACTAATAGCAAAACGCTCCAAGTACCTCAAACCGTCGGCTACTCCTTAAGCCAAGTAGACCACGCCACACGTAGTATTTCAACCTATAGAGGCCACAAGGCGCCTATTAACATCTTAGATCTCAATGTAGAATATTCTACAGAAAATTCGGCAGCACCTCCCCCCCCCCGCAACAGCGTAAATCTCCTCCTCTATCGGCGCTACCAAGCCAACCGAGTGGGGTTTGCACGTCTATCCGGACGTGTACAATTCTACTCACGATGTGCTACACAAGTCTCATGTAATACACCCTATGTAATTACGATTCGATTCTCTTCTTTAAATTCAGGCTTAAGTCGCAAGACATTGCCGTAAGTATTATTCAGGCTTAAGTCAAAAGACATTGCCGCACAATTATAATGTTCAGTTCTTATATATAGTATACTTCAACTATATATTCCTACAACATGCAATTTCCAATTACCATAGAAGGTCAAGAGTGTTTACCTCGATAAGCCCAAAATTATCCGAGTTTATATGTCGATCCTGAGCAAGGTTTAGCTCCCACTCCGTGCGCTCCAACCCGCTCCAAACAACCCTTAGAAGTTCTAACCAACTTCTACTCCATTACTTCAACTATCAATGAAGATTTCCTTAGGGTTTCGTCGAAAAACGACTCCTTTCGGTACTTGTGCACAAAATTTTCGAACTTAGCCTAACTTTAAGGCTCAAATTATAATACGTACGCGCTCACGTACATACTCTTGAAATACGGGGTATAACATTCTCCCCTCCTTAGAAACATTCGTCCCGAATGTTCCTTCTCAAGACGGATTATGATGAAGATCTTCTAACAAGTTGCCAACGCCACGCCTGGCCACGAACTAACACACGTTCTCTTCCTTCCTTACTCGTCGTGCCCTCCTCGAACACTTGAACCCTTCTAGTATACGCACCATACTTCAGTCATTGCTTCAGTTTTCAAAACCTTGGAGTCATCACTCCCAAACTTGGTCATCTTACTAGCCTCAATCTTCCTTAAGGCCATTCCCGGCCTTCACGATCCGCTTCTGGTCGAACATAACCACGAACTCATACGACGGTCATCTAAACTTGGGCCTAGCACCCTCGTGACCCTACCACCTGGCGGGACCACCTCGATCTGACCCTACCTCAAACCGGGCTACGGGTTGACACGCAACACGTCCTCAACCCGAGCCTCTGCCACGCCGACTCTCTCGCTTCTCGATCCGGAACAATCTTACCTATACAGGTCATGAAAGCTACCACTTCCATTTACACCATCCAAGGAAATTCTTCCACAAATACACCACGCATACTTACACATTCGGACAAAGATCCCCCGCAAAAATCTTGTACTCAAGATGGCCTTACATCTAAGGTCTCAATCAGTAATATTCTAAGGTTCATCACTTTCTCACCCCGAGCTTACCCTTTTCTTCTTGACGGGTTTCTAAATCACATTTTAGCACAAAGCTATCCGAACATAACACTAAACACATCATCAACATCAATACCATATAAGTCTCTAGAGGGTTAAGGATATACCTGACAATAGGCGGTTCAAAGGACCGCTAAAGCGGGAACTCCACGCGACCTCTCACGGGCTGTAGGTGTACGAACATCTGCTGGCTATGGAAGGTGAAGAACCATAAGCTACTCTAGTAGTCCATGCTATCCTACCGTGCTACCACAGTCGGACGATCTCTTGCCGGATGGCCTGTTGGCGCAAAATAACAATCTCCAGTCGATGCGACACTCTCCCTTATGAAGTTTTCCACAACGCCACCGAGACAAGGGCAACCTTATCGCGAGCACTCGCTCCCTCAAAATCTGAAACACAGGAGCCCCGACCGCTCTGAATATCTCGAAGGTCCCGAAAGTGTGGAGGACCACTCAGTCTTGGTGGGCGCATAATCGGCTTTCTTCTTGAGGCGGTCCGCCTCGAAAGTCACCAGGACCTGCTGTTCGGCCTCTTCGCGACCACTGGTCATTCCGTCGATTTATCCGTTCCTCACATCCAAGTGCATACGCCTGCATGCGGGCAATGTCCATGCCGGTGAAGAGCTACGAACAACTCGGCTAGGTGATCATCGAGCCTGTAACATATCGATGCACTCGATCCTCCATACTAGCTACCAACGCGAGGACGTCACGCCAATGAGTCGAACTCACATTGTACTCCCGAATGCGCGGATTACGCAACACCAAAAATGCATGCGCGAGCCCTCGCCATCCATGGAGGCGGGAAATGTGCAAGGAATGCCTCGAGAACTCGTCCCATATACCGGAAGTGCATTCTCTCCCGGACAGCTCGCGAATCAAACCCGATCATTGCGGTATCACGCGGTGATGTGAACCTAGGACCACCGACTCGGTCTCGATGCCACGATTACTCTGATCGCAGAATCGCATCGGATGAACTCCTGCGGATCATCCTCGGGCCTCGACCCATAAAACTCGGCGGTTTACAACTCGAGAAAATCCGTAGCCTCGAACTATCGATCTAGGTGAACGGCGGTGCTCATCAGGCTGCTGCGTCGGCTATCCTCAAGTCGCAGCCTGACCACGGCCATTAAGCCCGCTCCACGTGACTCATCTCCTCTGCTCGGTGCGGGGCCGGAGGCTCGGTGCGTGGTCTCTGCCATTTGCTCTACTCGCGGCTCCTCTGCTGCCTTGCCCACGGGCGGGTTGCCTTACGGAGGCATAATCGGTAAGCGAAGTATGTCGGAGGGTCAATCTTATCACACTCTAAGGCACGATCTCGTAATGAGAAGAATGAAACCAATCCTAAATGTCCTGCGACCTCACGATTATAGATGTGGTGCACAACACATCGATAATCAAGACTACTAGACACGGTGCGTAGACACTTTCCGAGAGACTAATCGCTCGATACCACTTTGTCACGACCGAATCAGGGCGTGGTCGTGCCTACCACCGGGCACCCTAGTGATACAATCATCGAGAAAATCGTGGAAAATAAAACATGAACATGAAATGAGAGATATTATAAATAAACAGCCAACCAAAAGCGATTTGCCTTTCAACATATATATATAAAGACATTTGAGCGATTCTGATCCTTACAACCCGCCTACAAGGCTACTGCACTCTAAGATTTTTACAACAACTATGACGGGACAGGGCCCCGCCATACCCCTGAATGTACAAGAACCTACAGACATCAGGGTAACATACCAAAGATAAGCCTCCGAAGGAACGGAGCTTCCCAATACGCTGAAAGGTGATCCTAAAAGCGGGGATCGACAGCCGATGTACTTCTACCTGCGGCATGAACGCAGCCCCCCGAAGGAGGTCAGTACAACAGGTACCAAGTATGTGAAACTGTAAATACTGTAAATGAAATCATAATAGTCTATATAAAGCAGGAGACATGTATGAAACCAAACTACAGTACACTCATATAACAGTTATATCAAGTCAGGGTCTCACGCCACAACATCAGTCATGCCCGTGGAATACCTTCCTCACTGCCGGCAGTCTATGATATGATAACATCAAGAAGTACACTTGAACACCAAGTCCTACCTGATGCCAAAGCCGTAATACCAATACAATACAACCAAACCACGAAGCTGACACGGGGCAAGTGCGAGAGCCGACTACGGATACTGGCGGTCACGTGGCGGCCGGGCAATCTGGTGACCACCGGTACCAAGGCGTATCACGAGACTTCGTCACTACACCGAGCGGGGCAAGTCGAGGGCTAACTACCAGGTACCAAGGCCGAATCAGCCACGAGACGGGGCAAGTACGAAAGCCGACCACCAGATACCAAGGCCGAATCAGTAAACCTCATGGAGAGCTAGTCCATGGAACAACTGTCAACAGGAGCGTACCCGTGGAGTTCTCCGTCACTGCCGGTACGTCCAAGTAAGTCCTCCACGAGTCAACCGGCCCTCCATCGAGGGACGCGGTAATATAGAACACAATTCTTGCACGACAAGGGCTATCACAACAAGCATAGGCAAGTCACACAACAACAAGCATAGGCAAGTTACACAACAACAAGCATAGGCAAGCTATACACAACTCAAGGTACTTTCAATTTATGCCAAAGTCCGGGTTTTAATCCTAAAGTACTACGTACGTTAAGTTCCTTTTAAAGATCCATTCCCTTTTATAAAAGTCACCCGATACTGTAGTATAAAATAGAGTGACTTATATCTTTTAAGTAACCCAAAACAACTTCCATACTATCCTTTTAAAACCAAATTAAGGCAACACCATTCCTTCTTTTTAGACCAAAACACTTCTCTTTTTTAAAGTCAAGTTACCACATTAAAACCGATGATAAAACCTTCTTTTGTTTTCATAACGTCGTTATAACCAACTTCCCATAAGTGTTATAACACGTTATGTTTTAAACCATTTTAAGACAACACAATGCCTTTCTTTACCCTAAAGTTCGGTTTGCCTAATTTCAATTACGCAAGTCTCTTTTTAGAAAAGTTTCATAGTTCAATGTCTTAATCTCTTTTAAAACAATTGAGTAACATATGCCTAGGCGAGTAGGTTATGCTTGATCATAATCAATCTTATTAAGCGACCATGATCTAGAAAATGTAATATCATTTTGTCTCATCTTAGCTTCTATGCAGATGGAGGTTTCTCTTGGTTTTAATAATACTTCGTTAGTCATTACATTTTCCTTTATTAGCGCTGCAGTGGTTTGTTCGATACTTATTCTGATTTCCGAATCAGTAAAACATTATTCCTTTTAAAATCAAGTACTCATTACTCACGAATGAGGTTTCACACTAACATCCATATCAGGTCAAGTCTCTTAAGACGTTATACCTAACTTCCCATAAAGCTAGTATAACTCTTATGTTTTCAAAACCAAGTATTACTCTTCTTTCAAAACGGTTTCTTAATGACATACTTCAAATGCTTTATTATCACACATCAAGTCAGTTATAAGTCAAATCAGTTACCTTTTAACAATCACAAAGCATTTTCTTATCTACATAAAGTCATTATAACCAACCTCCCATAAAGCCGTTATAACACTTTATGTCTCAAACTAATCAAATACATTTAGCACATGTACGTCTACCGTACTACATAGTTACACACATGTCATGCTAGAAAAGATAGGAAGAGGTTCACATACCTCGCGACGATTATCGACTAATAGCAAAAGCGCTCCAGTACCTCAAACCGTCGGCTACTCCTTAAGCCAAGTAGACCACGCCACACGTAGTATTTCAACCTATAGAGGCCACAAGGCGCCTATTAACATCTTAGATCTCAATGTAGAATATTCTACAGAAAATTCGGCAGCACCTCCCCCCCCCCCCCGCAACAGCGTAAATCTCCTCCTCTATCGAGGCCGGCTACCAAGCCAACCAGGGGGGGTTTGCACGTCTAACCGGACGTGTACAATTCTACTCACAGTAATGCTACACAAGTCTCTTATGTCTGATCCCATGTAATTCTGATTCGATTCTCTTCTTTAAATTCAGGCTTAAGTCGCAAGACATTGCCGTAAGTATTATTCAGGCTTAAGTCAAAAGACATTGCCGCACAATTATAATGTTCAGTTCTTATATATAGTATACTTCAACTATATATTCCTACAACATGCAATTTCCAATTACCATAGAAGGTCAAGAGTGTTTACCTCGATAAGCCCAAAATTATCCGAGTTTATATGTCGATCCTGAGCAAGGTTTAGCTCCCACTCCGTGCGCTCCAACCCGCTCCAAACAACCCTTAGAAGTTCTAACCAACTTCTACTCCATTACTTCAACTATCAATGAAGATTTCCTTAGGGTTTCGTCGAAAAACGACTCCTTTCGGTACTTGTGCACAAAATTTTCGAACTTAGCCTAACTTTAAGGCTCAAATTATAATACGTACGCGCTCACGTACATACTCTTGAAATACGGGGTATAACATTAATATCTCACCCGCTGCTGAAGCTGCTTGCCCAGAAACTCACCGGGATATCCAACCGATCTAGCCCTCTTACGCAGGTTTCTGCGTTGGCCCTCTACCCCCTGTACACATGCCTGTACCAGCCAAATAAACCTCTGCTGACAAGTCTGCATCACCACTAGCCTAGTCAGTAATAGAACTACGTCCCTCATGGCCCTATAGTCTTCCCCTGACTGAGGAGCTTGAGGCTCAGGTGCTGGGGCTTCAAAAACCGGTCAAGAACTTCGACAAATGATACAATATCCGGTATAGACTGGGCATGAGCCCTAGTAACTCTCTAAGTCTGACTAGTAGCTCCGCATCGATTTGCCCTTCTGGGAAACTGTTGCCTTCCTCGGAGGCATAGTTGTAACACAATAATACGTCATAGAGGGATTATCCGAATAACACAACTCTATTGCACGATCTCAGTGTGAGAAAAATAGAAACCAAATCCTAAATGTCCTGTAGCCTCCTGTTTATGGGTATGGCGCGCAACACACCGATAATCAAGACTCTACTAGACACGGTATGTGGAAATTCCGAGGACTGACTGCTCTGATACCACTCTTGTCACGAGCCGAACCTCGGGCCCGCGACTGGTGCCCTACCTGGGCACCCTTCTACCCATTCATCCCATGTAACCCGCAGAAGATAAAGATACTCATCATCATTTTTTTTAAAACAAGCAAAGGCAAAGCCGGCAAGGCCGCCGCTATATATATATAAGCCAAAATGAAACTACACTGTACATGAGTCCAATCCCACATATGAATACATACCTCTAAGAGTTTGGACAATATACTATGACGGGACAAGGCCCCACCGTACCCATAAATGTACAAAAACCTGTAATGAAACGTCATTACCAAAATGATAAACTCTAGAACAATTGAGCTATCCCAAAACTCTGAGCAAGGATCCTACACTTGCAGATCACCAAACTGCGTACCTAAACCTGCGGCATGAACACAGCCTCCCGGAGAAAGGGGGTCAGTACGGAAAATGTACCAAGTATGTGAAACAATAAGTACTGTAAATGAGATTATAACAGACCAAAAGATAACAAGAGACAAGTATAATAATCAAATACCAGAACATTGCCTTTTCAAAGTAAGAGTCAATTGTATCCTTTTTAAACTGAGAGTAATGAAAATCAACTATACTTTTTCAAATTATGAAAGTCTTTCCAAATAAACAAATATTGTCATGGGAGTTGAACCCGAACGTTAAACACAAATACAACCCTGTAAGGTATTCTGCCCGGCCCTGTCTGGGACGCGATAAAGTCAATAAGGTATTCTGTCCGGCCACTTCTGGAACGCGTTAAAGTCAATAAGGTATTCTGCCCGGCCCCTATCTGGGACACGGTAAAACCATGCAATATATACTGCCCTGCCCATTAAGGTATACTGTCCGGCCCATTCTGGGACACGGTAAAGTCATGTAATATATACTGCCCTGCCCATTAAGGTATACTGCCCTGCCCATTCTGGGACATGATAAAGTCATGAAATATATACTGCCCTGCCCATTAAGGTATACTGCCGACCCTATCTGGGATACGGTAAAGTCAATAATATATACTGCCCTTCAATTAAGGTATACTGCCCGGCCCTTTCTAGGAGACGGTAAAGTCAATAATATATAATGCCCTTTCCACTAAGGTATATGTCACGACCCGACCCCGGGGCCGCGACTGGTACCCTACCTGGGCACCCCGTTCAGCTATACATCAGAGGATAGCAGCGGAACATACACAACTGATAAAAATGCTTAACATAAAATAACAACAGGCTGGCCGATGAGGCCACCTTCTGTAAGCTATACAAATAAAACAGTACATTTTTCTTTACAACCCAATCCACAAATGTGACTACAGACCTCTAAGAATAACAACTGTGACGGGACAGGGCCCCGCCATACCCCTGAATGTACATCTACCGACAATACAAGGGATAAGCCTCCGAAATAAAGGAGCTTCTCAACAGCTGAACAGTGATCCTAAGAGCGAGGATCGACACGTACTCTACTGCGGCGTGAACGCAACCCTCAAGGAGGTCGATACAACATGTACCAAATATGTGGCCCGAAATCTTGTAATGAAATCATAAGTCTATAATAAAGCTGAGCGGTATGATAACTCAATTAACGATTACGATTGCCTTACTAACAATGAGAGTAAATAGGAGTATGACTACAACATAAAATAGGAAGCTCACGATCAAGCAGGACCACCCGCCCGCAGTATCATTAAGCAATGCTACTCCTGGGACTATTTTGTTATACCCCGTATTTCCAGAGTATGTACGTGAGGGTGTACGTACAAAAGCTTAGCCTTAGTTAGTCATTATGGACGAAAAAGTTTGTGCACAACTCGCTTAAAGAATCGTTTTTCGACGAAACGTTTTACTAAACTCGCGTAGGGTAAATTCCGGCTATGTCATTTATAATTTTTGCGGATTTTTCCGAGAGACGAAACATTTTGGACCAACGGGAGGGTGACACTTGTCACCCTCATTGGACGGCAAAAATGGGCATAGTTGGCACGTTTTTTGTGCCTTTGCACAAGTCAAGGAGTTGGTAGGATATTTGTGTAGTAGATGGATAAGGACACTTTCCTAAATCCTCACCCTACACTTGCATAGCACTTGGCTTCATCTTGGCCATTGGGTGGCCTTTGCTTGACCTATAAATACCCCTCTAACTTGAAGGTTTTCTTCATCCACAAATCCATTCAAGTCTTGAAAATCCTTCCCCCTCTCTTGTTGTGTTTCGTCCAAGCCTCCTCTCCCCCCCCGGGTGGGTGAAGCTTAGCCGAAACAACCCTCTAGCCCTAGCCGAAACACCCCCCCTCCCTTGGTAGAAAAGTTGTCTTCCAAGTATAGTTACTATTCCAAAATACCCTAGCCCAAATCCCTTGTAGTATTTTAGTAGAAGTTGTGTAGAACTTCTAAGAGTTTCTTGGAGCTATCGGAGCGTACAAATTAGGAGCTAAACCTTGCTCAGGAGCGACATTTAACTTGGATAATTTTGGGCTTATCGAGGTAAAAACTCTTATCCTTCTATTGTAATTGGATATTACATATAAGAATAGTATAGACTTGAGTATAAGATACACTGAAGGATATTAAAGAATAGAATTGAACTGTTATCACAGTAGAAGGGTATAAATGAAGAATAATTGAACTGTACTTACATAGGACTGTTTTTACAGTAGACTTGGGTAGCTTACCGGGTAGGGAAGTACTGCCCAATTTTCCGTAGGATAGAGAACCCTCTGCTTAGAACTGTTTACAGAGTAGTCTGGACGTTGATAGACGTGTCTGACTATTATAGGTTGATTCTCTGCGCGCGACATATTCGACTTGGCAGGTGGATTTCGCCGAGAAGGTATGTGATTCTTCCTAAGCATGATATTTTAAAATATGTATATATATATAGTACGGTAGACGTACATGTGTTAACTGAATAATAATTACGGCAATGTCTTTTGACTTAAGCCTGAATAATAATTACGGCAATGTCTTTTGACTTAAGCCTGAATAATAAGAATCTTGATGCATTTCAAAAGAATACTGAATCATTTTTATGAAGAGAACTAATTGGTTTTAAACAAAAAGCTTAAGAGTTATACTAGCTTTATGGGAAGTTAGGTATAACAACTTAAGAAAGATAAAAGGAACGGTTTACTTATGTGTTTATAAAAGACTTATATTGATTTCTGGAAAGCATAATAAGATGGTTTGATATAATACTATGGGTGTTAGTGTCTTGTAACGTTTGTGTAAAAGGGTATTCTTGTTGTGCTTATGTTGTTTAACGATAAGCTGTTATGTTAGTATTATATCACTCACCTACATGATACCGGGGGTTAAGCTGCCCTCCGATGCGGGGTATACCGCAGGCAGTCTGTGTGACTATGATGCGAGGATACCTCATGCGGGTCCAGGACCTATGCGGAGCTACGAGTTCGTGTTAGTGTGCGGGTTATACCTCATGCGGTCTATGTGGCCATGCGGACTACGAGTCGGGGCGATGCCGAGGAGTAGCTACCCTCGATGCGGGGTTATACCCTATGCGGGCCTATGTGAGTGGCCTATGCGGGCTACGGGAGTCCAGGATTAGGCTTGCATAATGATACTATGGGCGTTTGGTCCTGCTTCGATCATTCGCAGCCTAGAAAAGACACATTACGATTTACCCATTGTTGCTCTTGTTTATGATGTGGCACTATGTGCGGTTACATTAGTTGTTTCGTGCATATTTGTAAAATTGGTTTTAAAATGATATGATTTCATTTAAGTACTTTCTGATTTCACATACTTAGTACTGTTGTCTTGACCTCCTTGGGCTGCGTTCATGCCGCGGTAAGGGCAAGCAGTGCTAGATCCACATCCTTAGGATCTCTTTGCTTTGGTGTCGTGAGCTCCATCTTCTCCTGAGGCTCGACTTTTAGGTATGATCTCCTTGTTGTTGTATATAGTTTTGTACATTCAGGTATGGCGGGGCCTGTCCGCCATAGTTGTTATCTTCTTAGAGGTGCAGTAGTCCTATTATGCAGTTGGGATGTAGCTGCAAAACTATGTTTATATATATATGCGAAAAGCGACATTTTCTCACATAAAGCGTGTCTCATTTACAATCTGTTTCATGTCTTGTTTTTATATTCCGATTACTCGATGTATGACTACTTGGGTGCGGGTAAGGCACGATCCACGAACCGGGCGTGTCGTGACAAAAGTGGTATCGAGCGATTAATCCTCGAGAAAGTGTCTGACGCATCGTATCTAGTAAGTCTTGATTATCGGTGTGTTGTGCACCACACCAATAATCGTGAGGCTATAGGATATTTAGGATTGGTTTCCATTCTTCTCACTCGAGATCGTGCCTTAGAGCCGTGTTATAAGTTGGACCCTCTAACGTATTCCTTTCGTACATGATTATGCCTCACGTAAGGCAACCCGCCCGTAAGGGCAAAGCGGCGAGGAGCTACTAGTAGGACACCGAGAGTTACGAGGGCTCGTGCCCGATCTATACGAGACAGCGAGTTCCATGACGCCGCCCGGCCCAGCGAGGCCACAATACACTGCACCTCAGTCCACGGCACAGAGCGGATGAGATGGGTTACCGAGAGATGGCCCGATTCGCCGTGATCGTGGCGACACGAGATAGGCCGATGAATCTGCGATTCGATTCAGCGGTAGTTCACGAGATCGCAGTTTTGCGGCTACGGATTTTTTTACGGTGTAGCCCGCGAGTTCTGGTCGACACGAGGATGATCCGCAGGAGTTCATCCGTCAGTTGCAGAGGATCATGCGAGTGGTCAAAGCCTCAGAGACCGAGTCCGTGATCTTCGGTTCGCATCGGCTGCGTGATACCGCAGTCGATTGGTTTGATTCGTGGGAGTTATCCCGGGGAGAGAATGCGTCCCCAGCTACTTGGGACGAGTTCTCGGAGGCCTTTCTCACTCACTTCTTGCCTCCACAGATGAGGAGGGCACGGGCCGACAGATTTTGTTCTTTGGCGAGAAGGGCGCCGATTAGGGAGTACAACGTTGAGTTTGATTCGTTGGCTCGATATGTCCCTGCGTTGGTAGCAGATATGGAGGACAGGGTGCATCGCTACGTCACCGGGCTAGATGATTATATGGCCGAGTCTTGTGCGGGTGTGGCTCTTCAGCCAGGCATGGATATTACCCGTATGCAGGCTCATGCTGGCCGATGCGAGGCGCCGAGGCCGACGGGTTGTGACAGCGAGAAGAGGACCGGGACGGCGAGGTCCTTTGGTAGTTATCGTGGTGGACGACCTCGCAGCGATCTGATTCGCACCACGGCCACTCGAGCACTCGCAACGCCCTCGGCCGCCCGAGTATTCGAGGCGGTCGGGGCCCGTGACTTGAACTTCGAGTGGCGAGAGTCTTTGGCGGTCGGGACCACCCCTCGGTGTGGCCGTCACGGTAGATCCCATTCGGGAATTGTGGTACTCCTCCGAGTTTGTTACTGATTGCGGCGGTCGGGTCATTTGCGAGGCTGTCGACCGGCGGCGTGGGTGGTAGGGCTCGGCCTACGAGTGCATTGCGGTTCATCATCTCCTCTGATTACTCGCCCGGGCGGTACTCATGGGCCAGCGGTCGCGGCAGGTCGTGGCGCGGGTCGATTCTAGCGGTCCTCGAATCGCATTTATGCCTTGTCCGGTAGGCAGACTGGGAGGCCTCACGATGTCGTCACAGTACCTTATCGATCCACGATTATGATGTGTATGCCTTGATAGATCCGGGTTCTACTCTGCCCCATATATCTCCTTGTTTCTAGTAGGATAGGGATAGAGCACGAGTCCATAGACCACTTTCGAGGTAGCTACGCCAGATGGGTGATTCGGTGGTAGCTCGGAGGTATTTAGAGCTTGTCGGTGACTTTATGCGATCGTCGGACCACTAGCGAACTTGATAGAGCCGACATGACCGATTTCGACGTGATCATGGGCATGGATTGGCTAGCTTCTTGCTATGCCAATGTAGACTGCGAGGAGAGAGTGGTACGGTTCGGTTTCTGGTGGCCGGTTATTGAGTGGGAGAACACCAGACGCCGAGGTAGGTTTATTTCCTACCTCAAGGCTAGGATGATGGTGCGAAGGGTATATCTACCATCTCATTCGGTGTTTGATAACGAGGCTGCGGTACGATTTTCATCGATTCGATGAGTCGAGACGGTTCCCGACGTGTTTCAGCGACCTCCCGGGTATCCCTCCTGAGAGGGAGAGAGTTTTGTATTGATGTGCTGCCAGACACTCGGCCTATTTCCATTCACCATACAGAATGGCACTTGCCGAGTTGAGAGAGTTGAAGGACCGGTGAGAGATTTCTTTGGAGAAAGGGCTTCATCGGACCTGAGTGTTTCTCCCGAGGCGCGGTATTGTTCGTGAAGAAGAAGAAGGGCGGGACGCTGCGCATGTGTTGATTACTGAGCGGTGAACAAGGTGACCATTAAGAACGAATACCCCTTCCCGAGATTGATGATTTGTTCGACCGGTGCGAGTGCGAGATGTTTCTCCAAAATTGATCTACGATCGGGCTATCATCAGTGCGAGTCGAGAGGCGGATGTCCTAGATCGCATTTCGGACCGTGCACGCATTATGAGTTCGTGGTCATGTCTTTTGGGTTGACCAATGCTCGCGGTATTCATGGATTTGATGAACCGAGTGTTCAAACCATTTTGGACACGCTTGTGATAGTGTTCATCGATGATATCTTGGTTTATTCTCGCCGAGCGAGGAGCATGCAGAGCATTTGGGGATCTTGTGACAGCTTCTCGAGACCAGCGATTATCGCCAAGTTTTCCAAATGTGAGTTTTGGTTAGCTTCGTGGCTTTTCTTGGGCATATTGTGGGGCCGATGGTATTGTGTGGATACGGCCAAGATCGAGGCGATCGGGAGTTGGCCTCGACCTACTACTCCGGCGAGGTTCGCATTTTAGGCCTTGCGAGTTATTATCGGCGGTTCGTAGAAGTTTGCTTCTATCTGCACCATTGACTAGGCCGACTCGTAAAGCGGCTAAGTTTGATGGTGATGCTTGTGGCGTGGTTTCGATTCTTGAAAGAGAGACTGACGACCGCCCCCGTTCTTACTCTTCCAGAGGGTCCAGACGGCTATGTCGTGTATTGTGATGCGTCAGGCATCGGGTTGGGATGTGTGTTGATGCAGCAGGGCAAGGTTATAGCGTATGCATCCCGACAGCTTAAGAAACACGAGAGGAACTACCCCACCCATGATTTAGAGTTGGCAGCGGTGATTCACGCAGTGAAGATCTGGAGGCACTATTTGTTATACCCCGTATTTCCAGAGTATGTACGTGAGGGCGTACGTATTCAATTTGAGCCTTAAAGTAGGCATAGGTTCGAATTTGTGCATAACTACCAAAAGGAGTCGTTTTTCGACGAAACGTTTCCACAGCTTTCGTAGGGAAAATTCCGGCTATGTCAATAATAATTTTTGCGGATTTTTCTGAGAGACGTAACATTTTGGACCAACGGGAGGGTGACATGTGTCACCCTCACATTGGAAGGCTTGGACGGTAATGCTTGGACGATTGGGTCTTGTGTAGTAGGTAGGATATTTTGTGCAAGTTGTGTGGTAGATGGATAAGGTACACATGGTTGAAATCTAGCCCTACACTTGCCTTACACTTGGAGTGATCTTGGCCATTGGTTGGTCATGGCTTGACCTATAAATACCCCTCTAAGTTGATGAACTTCTTCATCCTAAATTGTTCTAAGTCTTGAAAAATCCTCCCCTCTCCCTTGAGCTTTTCGTCCAACACCCTCTCCCCCCCCCTCTAGCCTAAGTGGTTCGGCCGAGGCCCCCTCCCTAGCCTAGCCGAAAGTATCCCCCCCCCTCCTTAGAGGTGCTAGCCGTGGGGTACCCCCCCCCTAGCCTAGTTGTTTTCGTATAATACCCCTTGTTGTGGTATGGAAATACTCTCCTAGTATTGTTATAATGCCCAAATACCTTGGCCCAAATACCTTGTAGTATTCCCAAGGTTACACTTATACAAAAGCCCAGAAAATACTATTATACTTCCCTCAGTCACAAAAACGAAACCCTAAGTAAATCTTCACCCGTAGTTGAAGTTATAAGTAGAAGTTGGTTAGAACTTCTAAGGGTTGGTTGGAGCAGTTGGGCGCCGGAGTAGGAGCTAAACGTTGTTCAGGATCGACATATAACTTGGATAATTTTGGGCTTATCGAGGTAAACACTCTTGACCTTCTGTTGTAATTGGGAATTACATGTTGTAGGAATATATAGTTAAAGTATACTATATATAGAAGTGAACATAGTTGTGCGGCAATGTCTTTTGACTTAAGCCTGAATAATACTTACGGCAATGTCTTGCGACTTAAGCCTGAATTTAAAGAAGAGAATCGAATCAGAATTACATAGTGATCAGACATGAGACTTGTGTAGCATTACTGTGTAGTAGAATTGTACATGTGACGCCCCGAACCCGGGCCCGTCACTGGTGCCTTACCCCGGGCACCCTAGTGATACAACATCAGAGAAAACCAGCGGAAATAAAAACTTTACACAAGAAATAAGAGATATAATAAATAAACAGACCAAAGCAGTTGCCTTGGTATATACATAAAACACGAGCTTTAATCCTTTTACAACCCGCCACAACAAGATTACTACGCACTCTAAGATTTATACAACAACTAGCACTGGACATGGCCCCGCCATACCCCTGAACGTACAAGAACTTACGGACTGTGGTAACATACCAAAGATAAGCCTCGACGGACGGAGCTTCCCAAACGCTGAAATGAGATCCTAAACGCGGATCGGCGGTAGATGTACCTCTACTGCGGCATGAACGCGGCCGAAGGAGGTCGATAACAGTACCAAGTATGTGAATCAGAAAATCGTAAATGAAATCATAATAGTCTATATAAAGCGGGAGACATGTATGATGACCAAACTACGATATATAACATATAACGATTCATCAAGACAGGACTCACGCCTCCAAATTATCACTCGTGCGTGGAATTTCTTCCTCACGGCGATTTATGATATAACCATACCAAGGATTATACATTAAAACCATGTAACACCTGTGTTATAAAAACAGTACAGTACAAGTATAACTTCCAGATCCGTCCGTACTAATAATCTGATGCAACAAAACACGGCCGTCACGGGGCAAGTGCGAGCCGACTCAGGATACCAAGGCGGTCACGCAGGTGGCCGGCAAGTCTGGTCGACCACTGAGGACCAAGGCGTATCACGAAACTTCGTCACTATCTTGAGCGGGGCAAGTCACGGTCGACTACCGGATACAAGGCCGAATCGGTCACGAGGCGGGGCAAGTCGAGCCGACCACGGATACCCGGCCGAACGGTAAGAAACCTCATGGAGAGCTAGTCCATGGAATAACACTATCAACGCGAGCATACGTGGAATTCTCCATCACAGCCAGCATGTCAAAGAAAGTTCACAACAAGTCGACCGCCTCTATCGAGAGACAGCGGTATCTGAAATACCACACTTGCACAACAAAGGCTCTCATCACAAGCATAGGCAAGTTTCACAACAACAAGCATAGGCAAGTGTCACACAACTCAAAGTACTTTCATTTTATTCAAAAGTACGGGTTTTTAACTCCAAAGTACTACATACGTTAAGTTCTTTTAAAAGAGATCCATTACTTTTATAAAAGTCACCCGATACGTAGTATTAGAATGACCAACCCATTCCTTTTCAAAATCAAGTAACAACATTCTTTTCCTAAGTTCCGGTTGCCTAGTTTCAATTACTCAAGCTTCTCATTTTCAAATGGTTTCATAGTTCATAAACTTAATCATTTGATTCCTTTTAGAACAATTGAGTAATATATGTTTCACGTAAGAGTAGGTTATTCTTGTTTACAACATTCTTATTACAAAGACCATGATCTAGAAAATGTAATATCATTTTGTCTCATCTTAGTTTCTATGCGGATGGAGGTTTCTCGGTTTTAATACAATTCATCATTATTCAATACATTCCCTTTATTAACGCTGCAGTGGTCTGTCGATACACATTCTGATTTCCAAAATCAGTAAAACATTATCCCTTTAAATAAAACCAAGTACTCATTACTCACGAATGAGGTTTCACACAAACATTCACATTAAACAAATAAGTTAAGTCTCTTATCTTATAAGATCAAGTCTCTTAACTTCAAACATTAGTAAACCATTTCTTTACCTCTCTTAAGACATTATACCTAACTCCCCATAAAGCTAGTATAACTCTTTTTTTTAAAACCTTTAAAACCAAGTGTTACTTTCCCTTCAAAACGATTTATAAATCTTTTGAAATACCTCAAGTTCTTTATTATAACAAGCCAGTTATAATTCACATCAGTTACCTTTTAAAACCACAAAGTATTTTCTTATCTACATAAAGCTGTTATAACCAACTTCCCATAAAGCCGTTATAACACTTTATGTTTTAAGAACAATCAAACACAGTTAACACATGTACGTCTACCGTACCACATAGTTTACACATATCATGCTAGAAGAGATAGGAAGAGGTTCACATACCTCGCGACGAGTATCGACTAATAGCAAAACGCTCCAAACAGTCGGCTACTCCTTAAGCCAAGTAAATCGCGCCACACGTAGGTACTTCAACCTATAAGGCCACAAGGCGCTTATTATCATCTAGACCACAACGTAGAATATTCTACAGAAAATTCGGCAGCATCTCCCCCCCCCGCCACAGCGTAAATCTCCTTCTCTATCGAGGCCGGCTACCAAGCCAAACAGAGGGGGGGGGTTTCACACGCCTAACCGGACGTGTACAATTCTACTACAGAATACTACACAAGTCTCTTATCAGATTCGATTCGATTCTTAATTCTTCAGGCTTAAGTCAAAAGACATTGCCACAGTACTAAGTATAGTTCTATATATAGTATACTTCAACTATATATTCTTACAACATGTAATTTCCAATTACAATAGAAGGACAGTAGTGTTTACCTCGATAAGCCCAAAATTATCCGAGTATAATGTCGCGCCTGAGCAAGGTTTAGCTCTACTCAGAGTGCTCAAACAACCCTTAGAAGTTCTATCCAACTTACTCCAAAACTTCAACCAACGGTGAAGGTTTCCTTAGGGTTTCAGTTTGAGACTAAAAGGACAAAAGGTAGTATTTCCGGACTCTACGTATAGAGGTAACTTTGGAATACTACAAGGTATAAGGCTAAGGTATTTTGGGCATTATAACAATACTTGGAGGAGTATTTTAATACCACAAAGGGGGGGTACCACACGAGAACAACACCCTGGGAGGGGGTGTTCTCGGCTTTGGCTCACAAGGAAGGTTTCGCCAAAAGGCCTTCCTGAGGAGAGGGGCTCTTGGGAGAGTCAACAAGAGGAGGAGGAGGGTTCTCAAGACTTAGGCAAGTGAAGAGTGGATGAAGAAGTCTTCCAAGAGAGGGTATTTATAGCAAAACCAAAGGCCAACCAATGGCCAAGATCCATCCATGTGTTAGGCAAGTGTAAGGCCAAGATCAAGCCAAGTGCACCCACAAAACACTCCACAAAACACTCCACAAAACAAGCCACAAAGCAAGGCACAAAAGAGGGAGCCAATCGGCCAAGGCCAAGCCCTCACTTTGCCGTCGATGAGGTGACAAGTGTCACCTCCCGTTGATCCAAAATGTTCCGTCGCTCGGAAAAATCCGCAAAAATACTAAATGACATAGCCGGAATTTTCCCAACGTAGTCGTGGAAACGTTTCGTCGAAAACGACTCCTTTCGGCACTTGTGTACAAATTTCAAACTATGCCTACTTAAGGCTCAAATTGTACACGTACGCCCTCACGTACATACTCTGGAAATACGGGGTATAACATTCTTCCCCCCTTAGAAACATTCGTCCCGAATGTTCCTTCTAGGTCTCAAAACAACAGCGCCGGTATAGTCTTCACCGCTATACGTCTTAAAACAATCATGCCACACCTGGCCACAAAACCACCCGTTCACTTCTCCCCTTACTCGTAGTACTCGTCACGAACACGCGAACTCGTTCTAGGATCCGTACCCCACTACTAACAACGCTTATGTTTCCAACCAGTGGAGTCACTACCTCAACTTGGTCATCTCACTAACCTCGATTTCCCTAAGGCCATTCCGGCCTTCCCGAACTGATTCGGTCGAACACGCGCGAACTCATACGATGGTCAACTAAACTTGGGCTAGCACCCTCGTGACCCTACCACCTGGCGGGACCACCAGAATCGCCCACCCCAAACGGGTTACGGTTGACCGTAAATGGTCCTCAACCCCGACCCGCGCCAACTCTTGTTCCCCGATCCGGAACTATCTTACTTTTTCACCTCATGAAAGCTACCACTTACTTCCCACACTACCCAGGGTCTTACCCTTTTCACTCACCATGTTTCTAAATCACATTTTAGCACAAAGCTATCCAAACATAACATTAAACATATCAGCAACATCAATACAAACAAAACTCTAGAGGTTAAGGATATACACAAACTAGGCGGTTCAGGACCGCTAAAGCTGAACTCCCACTGCGACCCCTACCGGGGCCTTCAGGTGTACAAAGATCCTGCCTGGCTACGGAAGGTGAAGAACCCGCAACTGCTCTAGTAGTCCATGCTATCCTACCAGTGCCACCAGTGACAGTCTCTTGCCGGATGGCCTGTGGCGCAAAAATAACAATCTCCCGAGTTAGTACGACACTCTCCCTTATGAAGCTTTCCACAACGGCGCGAGACAAGGGCATCTCATCCGGCGAGCACTCGCTCTCCGAAAATCTGAAACACAGGAGCCCCGACCGCTCCCGAATATCCTGAAGGTCGAAATCGCGGAGGACCACTGCATCGACGGAGGTACATAACTAGTCTGCCGAGGCGGTCCGCCTCGAAAAGTCACTAAAGGACCTGCTGTTCGCGCCTCTTCTGCGACTTGGGTCATTCCGTCGATTTAGCCGCTCCTCACATCCAAGTGTATACGCCTGCATGCGGGCAATGTCCATGCCCGGCTGAAGAGCTACACCCGAACAACTCTCTGCAAGGCAATCATCGAGCCCTGTAACATATCGGTGCACTCGATCCTCCATACTAGCTACTAACGCGGGGGCGTCTGGCCAATGAGTCGAACTCCACATTGTACTCCGAACGTCGCGGATTCTGCCGTAACACCAAAAATCGGCCGAGCCCTCGCCATCCGGGAGGCAAGAAATGCAAGAAAAGCCTCGAGAACTCGTTCCATACGCTGGAAGTGCATGCTCTCCCTGGACAGCTCGAGAATCAAACCGATCATTGCGGTATCACGCGATTGATGTGAACCTAGAGCCACCGACTCGACCTCGATGCCTTGATCACTCTCATGATCCAGAATCGTCGGATGAACTCCTGCGGATCATCCTCGTGCCTCGACCCATAAAACTCGCGGCTCTGACTCGGAAAATCCGTAGCCTCGAACTATCGATCTAGGGTGAACCATGGTGCTCTTTGGGCTGCGTGTCAGCCTATCCTCAAGTCAGCCTGACCACGGCCATTCGCGGGCCGCTCCTTGTAACTCATCTCCTCTGCTCCCGGTGCGGGGTGGAGGCTCGGTCTTGTGGTCTGCCATTTGCTCTGCTCGCAGATCCTCTGCTGCCTTGCCGCCGGGCGGGTTGCCTTTCGCGAGGCATAATCGGTAAAAAGCGAAACACGTCGGAGGGTCAATCTTATCACTCGGCTCTGAGGCACGATCTCGTAATGAGAAGAATGGAAACCAATCCTAAATGTCCTATAGCCTCCGATTATAGATGTGGTGCACAACACATCGATAATCGAACTACTAGACACGGTGCGTAGACACTTTCAGAGATTAATCGCTCGATACCACTTTGTGGCGCCCGAACGGGCGTCATCGTGCCTTACCGGGCACCTAGTGATACAACATCGGAGAAAACCAGCGGAAATAAAAACTTTACACAAGAAATAAGAGATATAATAAATAAGCAGGCCAACAAGCAGTTGCCTTCGTATATACATAAAACACGAGCAGTTTAATCCTTTTACAACCACGCCTGTGCGGTACTACAGACACTCTAAGATTTATACAACAACTATGACGGACGGGGCCCGCCATACCCTGAACGTACAAGAACTTACGGACTGTGGTAACATACCAAAGATAAGCCTCCGACAGGCGGAGCTTCCCAAACGCTGAAATGAGATCCTAAACGCGGGGATCGGCGGTAGATGTACCTCTACTGCGGCATGAACGCGGCCGAAGGAGGTCGATAACAGTACCAAGTATGTGAAGCGTAAATCGTAAATGAAATCATAATAGTCTATATAAAGCGAGACATGTATGATGACCAAACTACGATATATAACATATAACGATTACATCAAGAGCGAGGACTCACGCTCCAAATTATCACTCGTGCGTGGAATTTCTTCCTCACTTGCGATTTATGATATAACCATACCAAGGATTATACATGAACACCATGTCCCACTGTGTTATAAAAACCGTCAGGACAAGTATAACTACGAGATCCGACCGTACCAATAATACAATGCAACAAAACACGGCCGATACGGGGCAAGTGCGAGCCGACTACGGATACCAAGGCCGGTCACGCACGGTGGCCGGGGCAAGTCTGAGGGTGACCACCGGGGACCAAGGCGTATCACGAAACTTCGTCACTATCTTGAGCGGGGCAAGTCAGGGTGACTACGGATACCAAGGCGAATCGATCACGAGGCGGGCAATCTGAGCCACCACGGATACCGGCGAGCGGTAAGAAACCTCATGGAGAGCTAGTCCATGGAATAACACTATCAACGAGAGCATACCGTGGAATTCTCCATCACCGCCAAGATGTCAAGTAAGTTCTCAAAGTCGACCGCCTCTATCGAGAGGCGGTATCTGAAATACCACACTTGCACAACAAAGGCTATCATCACAAGCATAGGCAAGTTTCACAACAACAAGCATAGGCAAGTTTCACACAACTCAAAGTACTTTCATTTTATGCCAAAGTCCGGGTTTTTAACTCCAAAGTACTACATACGTTAAGTTCTTTTAAAAGAGATCCATTACTTTTATAAAAGTCACCCGATACCCGTAGTATTAGAATGACCAACCCACATTCCTTTTCAAAATCAAGTAACAACATTCTTTTCCTAAGTTCCAGTTTGCCTAGTTTCAATTACTCAAGCTTCTCATTTTCAAATGGTTTCATAGTTCATAAACTTAATCATTTGATTCCTTTTTAGAACAATTGAGTAATATATGTTTCACGTAAGAGTAGGTTATTCTTGTTTACAACATTCTTATTACAGCAGCCATGATCTAGAAAATGTAATATCATTTTGTCTCATCTTAGTTTCTATGCAGATGGAGGTTTCTCGGTTTTAATACAATTCATCATTATTCAATACATTCCCTTTATTAACGCTGCAGTGGTCTGTCGATACACATTCTGATTTCCAAAATCAGTAAAACATTATCCCTTTAAATAAAACCAAGTACTCATTACTCACGAATGAGGTTTCACACAAACATTCACATTAAACAAATAAGTTAAGTCTCTTATCTTATAAGATCAAGTCTCTTAACTTCAAACATTAGTAAACCATTTCTTTACCTCTCTTAAGACATTATACCTAACTCCCCATAAAGCTAGTATAACTCTTTTTTTTAAAACCTTTAAAACCAAGTGTTACTTTCCCTTCAAAACGATTTATAAATCTTTTGAAATACCTCAAGTTCTTTATTATAACAAGCGCTTATAATTCACATGATTACCTTTTAAAACCACAAAGTATTTTCTTATCTACATAAAGTCATTATAACAACTTCCCATAAAGCCGTTATAACACTTTATGTTTAAACAATCAAACACAGTTAACACGTATCGTCTACCGTACCACATAGTTTACACATATCATGCTAGAAGAGATAGGAAGAGGTTCACATACCTCGCGAGTATCGACTAATAGCAAAACGCTCAACAATCGGCTACTCCTTAAGCCAAGTAAATCGCGCCACGTGGGTACTTCAACCTATAAGGCCACAAGGCGCTTATTATCATCTAGACCACAACGTAGAATATTCTACGAGAAAATTCGGCATCTCCCCACACAGCGTAAATCTCCTTCTATCGAGGCTACCAAGCCAAACAGAGGGTTTCACACGCCTAACCGGACGTGTACAATTCTACTACGAGAATACTACACAAGTCTCTTATGTCTGATTGATTCGATTCTTAATTCTTCAGCTTAAGTCAAAAGACATTGCCACGATTACTAAGTATAGTTCTATATATAGTATACTTCAACTATATATTCTTACAACATGTAATTTCCAATTACAATAGAACGATGAGTGTTTACCTCGATAAGCCCAAAATTATCCGAGTATAATGTCGCGCTGAGCAAGGTTTAGCTCTACTCCGAGTGCTCCAAACAACCCTTAGAAGTTCTATCCAACTTCTACTCCAAAACTTCAACCAACAGTGAAGGTTTCCTTAGGGTTCGGTTTGAGACTAAAAGGACAAAAGGTAGTATTTCCGGACTCTACGTATAGAGGTAACTTTGGAATACTACAAGGTATAAGGCTAAGGTATTTTGGGCATTATAACAATACTTGGAGGAGTATTTTAATACCACAAAGGGGGGGTACCACACGAGAACAACACCCTAAGGGAGGGGTGTTCTCGGCTTTGGCTCACAAGGGAAGGTTTCGGCCAAAGGCCTTCACAAGGGGAGAGGGCTCTTGGACGAGAGTCAACAAGAGGAGGAGGGGTTCTCAAGACTTAGGCAAGTGAAGAGTGGATGAAGAAGTCTTCCAAGAGAGGGGGTATTTATAGCAAAACCAAAGGCCAACCAATGGCCAAGATCCATCCATGTGTTAGGCAAGTGTAAGGCCAAGATCAAGCCAAGTGCACCCACAAAACACTCCACAAAACACTCCACAAAACAAGCCACAAAGCAAGGCACAAAAGAGGGAGCCAATCGGCCAAGGCCAAGCCCTCACTTTGCCGTCCAATGAGGGTGACAAGTGTCACCCTCCCGTTGGTCCAAAAATGTTCCGTCGCTCGGAAAAATCCGCAAAAATACTAAATGACATAGCCGGAATTTTCCCAACGTAAGCTGTGGAAACGTTTCGTCGAAAAACGACTCCTTTCGGCACTTGTGTACAAATTTCGAAACTATGCCTACTTAAGGCTCAAATTGTACACGTACGTCCTCACGTACATACTCTGGAAATACGGGGTATAACAGTACACGTCCGGTTAGACGTGTTAACCCCCCCCCCCCTGGTTGGCTTGGTAGCCGGCCTCGATAGAGGAGGAGATTTACGCTGTTGCGGGGAGGTCTTCGAATTTTATGTAGAATATTCTACATTGAGATCTAAGATGTTAATAGGCGCCTTGTGGCCTCTATAGGTTGAAGTACTACGTGTGGCGTGATCTGCTTGGCTTAAGGTGTAGCCGACGGTTTGAGGTACTTGGAGCGTTTTGCTATTAGTCGATAATCGTCGCGAGGTATGTGAACCTCTTCCTATCTTTCTAGCATGATATGTGTATAACTATGTAGTACGGTAGACGTACATGTGTTAAATGTATTTGATTGGTTTAAAACATAAAGGGTTATAACGGCTTTATGGGAAGTTGGTTATAACAGCTTTATGTATATAAGAAAGTGCTTTGTGATTGTTAAAAGGTAGCTGATTTGACTTATAACTGACTTGATGTGTAATAATAAAGAACTTGAAGTCTTTCCTTAAGAAACCCTTTTTTTTAAGAAGAGTAATACTTGGTTTTGAGAACTTAAGAGTTATACTAGCTTTATGGGAAGTTAGGTATAACGTCTAAAAGAGATAAAAAGAATGGCTATTTGATCTTAGAAGTTAAGAGACTTGATCTTATAAGATAAGAGACTTAACTTAATTGAATTGATTTGAAAGTTGTAAGATGTATGAAACCTCATTCGTGAGTAATGAGTACTTGGTTTCTAAAGAATAATGTTTTACTGATGTCGGAAATGATAATGAGTATCGACAATCCATCTGTCGCTAATAAAGGAAATGTATTGAATAATGAAGTATTATTAAAACCAGTAGAAACCTCCATCTGCATAAAGCTAAGATGAGACAAAATGATATTACATTTCCTAGATCATGGTCGCTTAATAAGATTTATTATGAACAAGAATAACTGCTACTTTATGGCATATGTTACTCAATTGTTTTAAAAAGAGATTAAGACATTGAACTATGAAACTTTTCTAAAAAGAGACTTGCGTAATTGAAATTAGGCAAACTGGAACTTTAGGGAAAAGAAAGGCATTGTGTTGTCTTAAATTGGTTTAAAACATAAAGTATTATAACAGCTTTATAGGAAGATAGTTATAACGACTTTATGAAAATAAAAGGAGAGTTTTATCATTGGTTTTAATGTGGTAACGTGACTTTAAAAAGAGAAGTGTTTTGGTCTAAAAAAAGAAGGCATAGTGTTGCCTTAATTTGGTTTTAAAAAGGAAAGTATGGAAGTTGTTTTGGTCTACTTAAAAGATATGAGTCACTCTATTTTTATACTACGTATCGGGTGACTTTTATAAAGGAATAGATCTCTTTAAAAGGAATTTAACGTCGTAGTACTTTAGGTTAAAACCGGACTTGGGCATAAAATGAAAGTACTTCGAGTTGTTGTGAAACTTGCCTATGCTTGTTGTTGTGAAACTTGCCTATGCTTGTTGTTGTGAAACTTGCCTATGCTTGTTGTGATAGCCTTTGTTGTGCAAGAATTGTGTTTCTATACTCTGGCGTCTCGATGGAGTCGGTTGACTTATTGAGAACTTACTTGGGCGTGATCGGCGTGCGGATAAATTCCGCAGATGCGTTCGCTGATAGTGTTACTTTTGTTAATCGCTTTGGACATCCGACCACGATCGTGGCGCTGCGAGTATGCTTCCACTTTGATTACGCCTTGTTGTCTTATTGTTTCCCTTTGGACATCTTGACGATCGTAGCGCTGCGGGTATGCTTCCATTTGGAATCTTTGTCTTATTGTTTCCCTTTGGACCCTCGACACGATCGTGGCGCGCGGGTATGCTTCCATTTGGAAAGTTGTCTTATTTGTTCCCTTTGGACATACCGACACGATGCGTAGCGCGCGGGTATGCTCCCATTTGGATTCTTTGTCTTGTTGTTATCATATCATAGACTGCCGTGATGAGGAAAGGTACTCACGCGGGATTGATGTTGTGGGCGTGAGACCACGAATTGATATAAGCATTATGTGTGTGTATCGTAGTTTGGTTATCATACATCTCACCTTTTATAGACTATTATGATTTCATTTCTGATATTTCTGATTTCACATACTTGGTACTGTTATCGACCTCCTTGAAGTGCGTTCATCTGCAGTAGAAGTACATCACCGTCGATCCGCGTTTAGGATCTCATTTCAGCGTTTTGGGAAGCTCCGTTTCGTCGGAGGCTTATCTTTGGTATGTTACCCACAGTGCGTAAGTTCTTATGCGTTCGGGGTATGGCGGGCCCCGTCCGTCATAGTTGTTGTATAAATCTTAAGTGCATGCCTTGTTGTGGGCGGGTGTAAGGATTATGCTTGTTCAAATGTTTATATATATATGTTGGAAGGCAACCGCTTTGGTTGGCCTATTTGCTTTTATTTATCATGTCTCTTGTTTCATATTTATGCTTTATGTTCGCTGATTTTCTCGATGTTGTATCACTAGGGTGCCCGGTAAGGCACGATCCACGCCCCGGTTGGGTCGTGACAAAAGTGGTATCGAGCGATTAGTCCTCGGAAAGTGTCTACGACCGTGTCTAGTAAGTCTTGATTATCGGTGTGTTGTACCACATCTATAATCGTGAGGCTATAGGACATTTAGGATTGGTTTCCATTCTTCTCATTACGAGATCGTGCCTTAGAGTCGTGTTGTAAGTTGGACCCCTCCGCGTATCTCGTTTTTACGATTATGCCTCCGCGCGGCAACCGGGCGGAAGGGCAAGCGTGAGAGGAGATACGAGTAGAGCGGCGCGATATCTCTGAGACCGCGATACACGAGCCTCGATCCTACGATGCAGGCGGAGAGATGAGTTACAAAGTGGGCGATTAATGGCGAGGTTGTGGCGAACTTGAGGATAAGGCGGGCCTTGGCCGGTTCGATGCACCGATGGTTCACCTAGATCGAGTAGTTCGAGGCTACGGGATTTTCCGAGTTGTAGGCGCCAGAGTTTTATGGGTGAGGCACGAGGATGATCCGCGAGTTCATCAAGCGATTCTGGATCATGAGAGTGGTCAAGGCATCGGAGACCGAGTCGGTGGTCCTAGGTTCGCATCGGCCGCGTGATACCGCGATCGTGGTTTGATCGTGGGAGGCGTCGGGAGAGCATGCACTTCCGCTTTATGGGGACGAGTTCTCGAGGCCTTTCTTGCACATTTCTTGCCTCGCGGATGAGAGGGCTCGGGCAGATTTTTGGTGTTGCGGCGAAGCAGGCGTGCAGTTCGGAGTACAATGTGAGTTCGACTCATTGGCGACGTCCCGCGTTGGTAGCTAGTATGGAGGATCGAGTGCACCGATATATTACGAGGCTCGATGATTACCTAGCGAGAGTTGTTGGTGTAGCTCTTGGTAGGGCATGGACATTGCCGCGTCAGCTTATGCAGAGGTGAGGCGGAGAAATTGGCGAAATGACAAGGCGGCGAAGAGGCGAACAACGAGGTCCTTTGGTGACTTTCGAGGCGGACCGCCTCGGCGAACTAGTTATGTGCCTCGCCCGATCTGAGTGGTCCTCTACAATCTTGAGCGTCGAGTTTTGAGGCGGTCGTGGCTCCAGGGTTGATTTTCGGAGAAGCGAGGGTGTTAACGGTGAAGCCACCTACCTCGTTGTGGCCGTGTGGTAGACTCGCGTGGGAGTGTCGTGCTAGTCCGGAGTTTGTTTTACATGCGGCGGCGGGGCCATTTGGGAGAAATTGTCCGACCGGGTAGCTGGTAGGATAGCCGAACCGGGATCGGTTGCGGGTTCTTCACCTTCCACGGCTAGGCGGGATGTTCATACCGGCGGGCCACGGTAAGTCGCGGTGGAAGTTCCCGATTTTAGCGGTCCTCAGATATCGCCTATTTTGGTATATCCTTAACCCTCAGAGACTTGTATGTATCGATGCTATGATAATGTGTTAAGTGTTATGTTCGGATAGCTTTGTGCTAAAATGTGATTTAGAAACACAGTTAGTGAAAAGGGTAAGCACAGGGGTGAGAAATGATGAACCTTAGAATATTACGATTGAGACCTTAGATGTAAGGGCGTCTTGAGTACAAGATCTTGCGGGTGATCTTTGTCGAATGTATAATCATACGTAGAGTAATTATGGGAAATTTCCTTGGGTATTGTAAAAATGGAAGTGTTAGCTTTCATGACATGTATAGGTAAGATTGTTCCGGATCGGGGAACAAGAGAGTGAAGAGTAAGTGGGTCGGGTTGGTGCCATGTTGAGGGCCAACCGCGGCGGTTTCAAAGTGAGGTCACTCGGGTGGTCCCGCCAGTGGTAGGGTCACGAGGGTGCTAGGCCCATGATTAGATAACCATCGTATGAGTTCGTGGATATGTTCGACGAGCGGATCGTGAAGGCCGGAATGGCCTTAAGGGAGATTGAAGCTAGTAAGATGACCAAGTTTGGAGGTGGTGACTCCAAAGTTTTGGGAAGCGATGGTGAAGTGTGATGCATTATACTAGAGGAGTTCAAGTGTCAGAAGGGCCACGACGAGTAAGGAAGGAAGAGCGTGTGATATTTCGTGGCGGTGTGGCGTTGGCAACTTGTTAGAAGAACTACATCGTTATCCGTCTTGAGAAGGAACATTCGGGGCGAATGTTTCTAAGGAGGAGAATGTTATACCGTATTTCGGAGTATGTACGTGAGGCGTGCGTATTCAATTTGAGCCTTAAAGTAGACATAGGTTCGAATTTGTGCATAACTACCAAAAGGAGTCGTTTTTCGTGAAAGCGTTTCCACGACTTTCGTAGGAAAATTCCGGCTATGTCAATAATAAGTTTTGCGGATTTTTAGAGAGGCGTAACATTTTGGACCAACGGGAGGGTGACATGTGTCACCCTGCATTGGAAAGCCAGACGGTAATGCTTGGGCGATTGGGTCTTGTATAGTAGGTAGGATATTTTGTGCAAGTTGTGTGGTAGATGGATAAGGTACACATGGTTGAAATCTAGCCCTACACTTGCCTTACACTTGGAGTGATCTTGGCCATTGGTTGGCCATGGCTTGACCTATAAATACCCCTCTAAGTTGATGAACTTCTTCATCCTAAATTGTTCTAAGTCTTGAAAAATCCTCCCCTCTCCCTTGAGCTTTTCGTCCAACACCCTCTCCCCTCTAGCCTAAGTGGTTCTAGAGGCCCTCCCTAGCCTAGCCAAAGTATCCCCACTCGCCCAGAGGTGCTAGCCGTGGGTACCCACTAGCCTAGTTGTTTCGTATAATACCCCTTGTTGTGGTATGGAAATACTCTCCTAGTATTGTTATAATGCCCAAATACCTTGGCCCAAATACCTTGTAGTATTCCCAAGGTTACACTTATACAAAAGCCCAGAAAATACTATTATACTTCCTCGATCCAAAACGAAACCTAAGTAAATCTTCACCGTAGTTGAAGTTATAAGTAGAAGTTGGTTAGAACTTCTAAGGGTTGGTTGGAGCAGTTGGAGCGCCGGAGTAGGAGCTAAACGTTGTTCGGGATCGACATATAACTTGGATAATTTTGGGCTTATCGAGGTAAACACTCTTGACATACATTTGTAATTGGGAATTACATGTTGTAGGAATATATAGTTAAAGTATACTATATATAGAAGTGAACATAGTTATGCGGCAATGTCTTTTGACTTAAGCTGAATAATACTTACGGCAATGTCTTGCGACTTAAGCTGAATTTAAAGAAGAGAACCGAATCAGAACTACATAGGGTGTATTCTGATGAGACTTGTGTAGCATTCTTGTGTAGTAGAATTGTACACGTCGGTTAGGCGTGTTAACCCCACGGTTGGCTTGGTAGCGGCCTCGATAGAGGAGGAGATTTCTGTTTGTTGCGGGGAGTCTTTGCCGAATTTTACGTAGATTATTCTACAGTGAGATCGAAGATGTTAATAGGCGCCTGGTGGCCGGTCTAGGTTGAAGTACTACGTGTGGCGTGATCTGCTTGGCTTAAGGTGTAGCCGACGGTTTGAGGTACTTGGAGCGTTTTGCTATTAGTCGATAATCGTCGCGAGGTATGTGAACCTCTTCCTATCTTTCTAGCATGATATGTGTATAACTATGTAGTACGGTAGACGTACATGTGTTAAATGTATTTGATTGGTTTAAAACATAAAGGGTTATAACGACTTTATGGGAAGTTGGTTATAACAACTTTATGTATATAAGAAAGTGCTTTGTGATTGTTAAAAGGTAGCTGATTTGACTTATAACTGACTTGATGTGTAATAATAAAGAACTTGAAGTCTTTCCTTAAGAAACCCCTTTTTTTTAAGAAGAGTAATACTTGGTTTTGAGAACTTAAGAGTTATACTAGCTTTATGAGAAGTTAGGTATAACGTCTAAAAGAGATAAAAAGAATGGCTATTTGATCTTAGAAGTTAAGAGACTTGATCTTATAAGATAAGAGACTTAACTTAATTGAATTGATTTGAAAGTTGTAAGATGTATGAAACCTCATTCGTGAGTAATGAGTACTTGGTTTCTAAAGAATAATGTTTTACTGATGTCGGAAATGATAATGAGTATCGACAATCCACTGCAGCGCTAATAAAGGGAAATGTATTGAATAATGAAGTATTATTAAAACCAGTAGAAACCTCCATCTGCATAGAAGCTAAGATGAGACAAAATGATATTACATTTCCTAGATCATGGCTGCTTAATAAGATTTATTATGAACAAGAATAACTGCTACTTTATGGCATATGTTACTCAATTGTTTTAAAAGAGATTAAGACATTGAACTATGAAACTTTTCTAAAAGAGACTTGCGTAATTGAAATTAGGCAAACTGGAACTTTAGGGAAAAGAAAGGCATTGTGTTGTCTTAAATTGGTTTAAAACATAAAGTATTATAACAGCTTTATAGGAAGATAGTTATAACGACTTTATGAAAACAAAAGGAGGGTTTTATCATTGGTTTTAATGTGGTAACGTTACTTTAAAAAGAGAAGTGTTTTGGTCTAAAAAAAGAAGGCATAGTGTTGCCTTAATTTGGTTTTAAAAAGGAAAGTATGGAAGTTGTTTTGGTCTACTTAAAAGATATGAGTCACTCTATTTTTATACTACGGGTATCGGGTGACTTTTATAAAAGGAATAGATCTCTTTAAAAGGAATTTAACGTACGTAGTACTTTAGGGTTAAAACCCGGACTTGGGCATAAAATGAAAGTACTTCGAGTTGTTGTGAAACTTGCCTATGCTTGTTGTTGTGAAACTTGCCTATGCTTGTTGTTGTGAAACTTGCCTATGCTTGTTGTGATAGCCTTTGTTGTGCAAGAATTGTGTTTCTATACTACTGGCGTCTCGATGGAGGTCGGTTGACTTATTGAGAACTTACTTGGGCGTGATCGGCGGTGGCGGATAAATTCCGCAGATGCGTTCTGTTGATAGTGTTACTTTTGTTAATCGCTTTGGACATCACGACACGATCGTGGCGCTGCGGGTATGCTTCCACTTTGATTACCGCCTTGTTGTCTTATTGTTTCCCTTTGGACATCGACACGATCGTAGCGCACGGGTATTCTTCAATTTGGAATGCTTTATTATTGTTTCCCTTTGGACCTACTGACACGATGCGTAGCGCACGGGTATGCTTCCATTTGGAAAGTTGTCTTATTTGTTCCCTTTGGACATCGACACGATGTGTAGCGCGCGGGTATGCTCCATTTGGATTCTTTGTCTTGTTGTTATCATATCATGCAGGCGCGGTGAGAAGGTACTCACGGGAAGGATTGATGTTGTGGCGTGAGACCACGAATTGATATAAGCATTATGTGTGTGTCTTGTAGTTTGGTTATCATACACATCTCTGCTTTTATAGACTATTATGATTTAATTCTGATATTTTCTGATTTCACATACTTGGTACTGTTATCGACCTCGCCGGGGCCGCGTTCATCTGCGGTAGAAGTACATCGGCTGTCGATCCCTGCGTTTAGGATCTCATTTCAGCGTTTTGGGAAGCTCTGTTTCGTCGGAGGCTTATCTTTGGTATGTTACCCTGAGTCTGTAAGTTCTTGTACGTTCAGGGGTATGGCGGGCCACCGTCGTCATAGTTGTTGTATAAATCTTAGAGTGCATGCTTTGTTGTGGGCGGTGTAAGGATTATGCTCGCTCAAATGTTTATATATATATGTTGGAAGGCAACCGTTTTGGTTGGCCTATTTGCTTTTATTTATCATGTCTCTTGTTTCATATTTATGCTTTATGTTCCGCTGATTTTCTCTGATGTTGTATCACTAGGGTGCCCGGGGTAAGGCACCAGTCACGGGCCCCGGTTCGGGTCGTGACACTATTTGTATGGGGTTCATGTGGATATTTATACAGACCACAAGAGCCTCCAGTATATCTTCGGCGAGAGGAGTGAACTTACAGCGAGGCGGTGGTTAGAGTGCTCGAGGATTATGATGTTGACATCTGTACCACGGGAAGGCCAATGTTGTGGCGAGATGCTCTTAGTCGTAGGTCGATGGGAGTCTATCGGATGTGCGGAGAGAGAGGCTGGTTCGCGATTTGCATCGATTAGCGAGCCTTGGTGTCCGTTTGATTGATTACGTAGCGGTGGTGTTATACCCGTATTTCGGTATATGCGTGAGGCGTCGTAGAAAAGTTTGAATTTTAAGTAGACTTGGCGAAATATTTTTGTACAACACCCGATTAGAATCGTTTTTCGGAAACATTTTACTAAACTTGCGAAGGAAAATTCGGCTATGTCATTTATTATTTTTGCGGATTTTTCCGAGGCGAATACTTTGGACCAACGAGAGGCGACACTTGTCACCCTCAATCGTGGTGGATGTGTGTAATGAGCGAAATGGAGCATTGGAGTTGGTAGGATATTTTGTGATATTTGTGTGGTAGATGGATAAGGTACACATGGATGAATCTTGACCTACACTTGCCTTGCACTTGGCATGATCTTGGCCATTGGTTGGCCATGGCTTGACCTATAAATACCCTCCCTTTGAAGACTTCTTCATCCAAAAATGTTTTCTAAGTCTTAAAATCCCTTTCTCCCCTCTCTCTTGAGAGCTCTAAGCCGAGCACCCTCCCCCTTTGAGAGGCCTTTGGCGAGGGTACCCCACTCTCTAGTAGTGCTAGCCGTAGCACACCCCTTGCCTAGTGGTTCTCGTATAAATACTACCCCCTCCCTTGGTAGAAATACTCTCCAAGTATAGTTACTATTCCAAAATACCTTGGCCCAAATACCTTGTAGTATTCCAAGGTTACACTTATACGAAAAGCCCGAAAATACTATTATACTTCCCTTCAGTCACAAAAACGAAACCCTAAGGACAATCTCCATAGTTGGTTGGAGTATTAAGAAGAAGTTGCGTAGAACTTATAAGGGTTGTTTGGAGCGGGTTGGAGCACCCAGAGTAGGAGCTAAACGTTGCTCAGGATCGACATTAAACTCGGATAATTTTGGGCTTACCGAGGTAAATAATCCTATCCTTCTATTGTAATTGGAAATTACATACTGTAGTTGTATAGAAATGAATATAAGATACATAGAAGAGAATTGAACTGTAATAGAAGGTTATTACAGAAAAGACTTGAACTGAATTCACATCAGAAGAATATATATAAGTAGAAGTTTGAACTGTACTTACATAGGACTGTATTTACAGTAGACTGATAGCCTTTATTGGTTGAATGTTCTGCGAGTATCATGTGATACTTGGAAGGTGGACAAGGCTAGCCGAGTTATAGCCGTGGAGCGTTTTGCTTATAGTCGATAATCGTCGCGAGGTATGTGATTCTTCCTATACTCTTGAGCATGATATTTTAAAGTATATATAGTACGGTAGACGTGCAGTGTTAATCGAATAATAGTTACTGGCAATGTCTTTTGACTTAAGCTTCGAATAATAATTACGGCAATGTCTTTGACTTAAGCTGAATAATCTTGAAGTATTTCAAAGAATCTTGAACCATTTTTAACAGAAGAGTAATACTTGGTTTTAAAAGCTTAAGAGTTATACTAGCTTTATGGGAAGTTAGGTATAACGGCTTAAGAAAGATAAAAAGAAGGGTTTATTGATCTTAAAAAAGATAAGAGACTTGACTTGGTTAATTAATATGAGTTTTGTTAAAAAGTGTGAAACCTCATTCGTGAGTAATGAGTACTTGGTTTTAAAAAAGGAATAATGTTTTCTTGATTTGGAAATCGAATAAGTATCGAACAAACCACAAGGCGCTAATAAAGGAAATGTTTTGACTAATAAAGTATTATTAAAACGGTAGAAACTTCCATCTGCATAGAAGCTAAGATGAGACAAAATGATATTACATTTCCTAGATCATGGTCTTTGTAATAAGATTGTTATGAACAAGAATAAACTACTCACACATAAGGTATATGTTTCTCAAATTGTTTTAAAGGATTAAAACTATGAACTACGAAACCTTTCGAAAATGAGAAACTTGAGTAATTGAAATTAGGCAAACTTGAACGTTTGGAAAAGAATGTTGTTACTTGATTTTACAAAGAGAAGTGTTTTGAATTACTTCAAAAGATAATCACTCTATTTTCATATATTACAAGTATTGTGTGACTATTTGTGAAAGAACAGATCTCTTAAAGAGTTAATATATGAAGTACCTTGGGGATAAAATCCGATCTTGCTAATCATATAGTAGAAAGTACCTTGTGTGAATAACTTGATTGTGTTGGTTTGTGATAGCCTTGTAATACTTTCTTGTTGATTTGATAAGTAAACATGCTAGGATGCTACGTGTGTTATTATCTTGTGATGTTTGTGTAAAGGGGTTTTCCCTCGATTGCGCTTAAGTTGTTTAACTATCAGCCGTTATGTTGGTATTGTACCACTCACCTTGACATCATCCCGGAGGTTAAGCTGCCCTCCGATGCGGGGTAGACTCGGTAGTGCATGTGACCTATGATTCGAGAATACCTCATGCGGGTCCGGGGCCTATGCGGAGCTACGAGAGCTCGAGTTAGTATGCGGCCTTTATGGTCATGCGGTCTATGTGGCCATGCGGACGCGAGTCGAGCGGATCGGGAGTAGCTACCCTCGATGCGCGGAATACCTCATGCGGGCCATTGGAGTGGCCTATGCGGAGCTGCGGGAAGTTCCAGGGCTAGACGCGCACATTAGATACTGCGGGCGAGTGGCCAGCTTTGATCATGTGACGGTCTAGACAGATCTCATGATACAGTTTATGACCTTGTTTGTATTGTGGGTTTTAGTAGTCGGCTATGCCTTCGTACTTACCCTGCGGTTTTATGATGACAGTGGGACACGGTGTTCATGTGTATTCCTTGGTCTTTGTTATATCATGCAGGCCGTGATGAGAAGGTATTCCACGCATGATTGATGTTGTGGGCGTGAGACCCATTGTTATATTTGAGTGATGACTTTGAGGCGTGAGTCACGACTTGACATGGTTGCTTATTTATTGTGAACGTAGTTTGGTTATCATACATGTCTCTGCTTTATATAGACTACTATGATTTCATTTCTGATATTTGCGCTTCACATACTTGCTTTGTTATCTTGACCTCGCCCGAAGTGCGTTCATCCGCGAGTTGAGGTACACCAATCGTTGATCCTAGCTCTCGAGTCACAGATTCGGCGTTGGAAGCTCCGTTTCTCGGAGGCTTATCGATGGTATAGTCCCCGTCGTAGTAAATTGCTACATTCGTGGTATGGCGGGCGTCCCGCCATTGTTGTCATGTTACTCTTAAGTGCATGTAATCTTGTTGTGGCGAGCTATAAAGGATGTAACTGTTCGGATTTAAGTTTTATATATTATGCGAAAGGCAAATTTTCTCGAATAAGCATTTTCACTTCATTTTATTCATGTCTTGTTTTATATTCCATGATTACTCGATGTATGGCTACTTGGGTGCGTGGTAAGGCACGATCCACGGGCAGGTTGGTCGTGACAAAAGTGGTATCGAGTAGTTAATCCTCGGAAAGTGTCTGACCGTATCTAGTAGAGTCTTGATTATCGGTGTGTTGTGCACACCAATAATCGTGAGGCTATAGGATATTTAGGATTGGTTTCCATTCTTCTCATTACGTCATCGTGCCTTAGAGCTGTGATAAGTTGGACCCTCTAACGTATTTCTTTCCCTTACGCTATGCCTCAAGTGTAAAACCCGCCCCGGAAGGCAAAGCGGCCGAAGGAGGCTGCGAGTTAGTCTGAGAGAGATTACGAGGGCACAGCCCAATCATCACGATATGGTGCTTCCCCGGGGAGTTCTGCGACATCGCCCGGCCCAGTGAGTTTGCTGCAGCGACGCGATTCCTCTGCGGCCATGACATTTACCTTGATTCCACGACCCGATGCGAAGGTATAGTTTGCAAAGGGACAAACCTGTTACTAGCTAAGGATGTAGCTACCAGAGAGTATACGATGTACCGATTTATCACGTCTTGATGACTATCTAAAGAAAGATTGTGCAAAGTATCTCTTGATCGAGAATGGATATTGCTGCGTGCGGGCTTATGCGCGACGCAAACAAGCGTAGAGATCGGCAGTTAATCGGGGGCGGAAAAGAGGCGATCGGCGGGATCCTTTGGTAACTTTAGGCGAACGCCTGCGGCGTGATTAGATATGCACATCCACATGCGAGTGGTCCCCGGACTTGGGGCGTTCGGAGTATGCGAGAGTTGGTCGAACTCGGGGCTTCAGTTCGCGACTACGTAGGTTCGGCCCGGTAGGATTGATCTTCGCCAGTATTCACGATGTGTGAGCGTCATCCCGGGGAATGTCGTCTTTTAGTTGGTACTTGTTTCTCCGGCGATGCAGGCCATGTCGAAAGGATGTCCTAGTAGGAGGACTCGGCCGGGATCGGTGGGTAGTTCGTCATCTTCCCTAGCTATGCGCCCTACGGGGTAGGTTTGATTAGAACGACTAAAGGGAGTGAAGCAGTAGATACAGGTATATCCTTAACCCTCTAGAGATTTGTATGTGTGATAGGATGAGTATCCCTTAAGTGTTATGTCCAGATAGCATTGTGTTAGTTGTGATTAGAAATCATGGTTATTTAAAGGGTAAGATTGGGGATAAGGTAAGTGTAAGCCTTAGAGTTTTATACGTAGAGACCTTAGAGGCAAGGCCATCTTGGGTAAAAGAGTTATTTTATGTTTGACCCTTATCGGAGTGCATAGTATAAATGGGATATATTTGTATATAAGTCCCTGAGTTGTGTGAAATGAAAGAGGGTAGTTGAGCTAAGAAGACCGCTAGGTTTTCGTAACATGATTAGTAAGATCGTTCCGGATCGGGGAGCTAGTGTTCTGCGCGTTGCCGGGTCGGGTTGAGGCCATGTTGCGGGTCAACCCGCGGCCTGTATGGTGGTGGGGTCAGTTTGTGGTGGTCCCGCTTTGTGTTGGGGTCACGAGGGTGTTAGGCCCAAGTTTAGTAAACCAGCGTACGAGTTCGTGGATGCGTTCGACCAGTAGTCGGGCCGATGAGGTCAGCCCATCTTGTCCTTCAAGTTATGCGAGACGATAATATCAGGAAGGTTGTATGGCTGCACGAGGTGCCTACCTTCACCTTATGACAGACAGTGTAGCCCAGGGTACGGCTGTTTCTTTTTCTGGAAGTTTTACCAGGCAGGGTTAGGAACTCAGGTGAGTCTCAGAATCGCATTCGCCCTCGGGCCAGTGTTGGGATTTCAGGGGTAGCTGTGAGGATTGTTGTCTCCTGTTGAGGGAGTGTTTTATAGCTACCATTTCAGTTTTTGGATGTCGCCTTATGAAGCCTTGTAGGGGCGGAAGTGTAAGTTGCCGGTCGATTGGTTCGATGTTGGCAAGATTCAGATAGTTGGTTCATGCTTGTTTCGGCAGGATGCGGATAGGGTGAAGCTTATCCAGGAGAGGCTATTGGCAGCTCAGAGTCAACAGAAGTTGTGCGGATAATCGGCGACGACGCTTGAAGTTCAGGTTGACGGTGGGTCTTCTTGAAGGTACCACCCCGGAAGGGAGTGACGAGATTCGGAGAACAGAGGAAACTTAGCCCGCGTTACTTTGGGCCATTTAGGTCATGTGAAGAATAGGCCAGGTTGCCTATAAGTTAGCTTTGCCGTCCGACGTAGGAGGCAGTACGTCCGATCTTTCATGTTGCTATGTTCGGAAGAGTATCGGAGATCCATCCAGAGTATTCTCAGTTAATGATGACCAAGTGGAGGTAGTAACCCAGAGTTTTGGAAGCAAGCGATGCTTGAGGAATGTGGTAAGTTATGAGAAAGAGTTCGAGTGTATGAGAAGGATACGACGAGTAAGGGAAGAAGCGAGCATGTGTTGAGAACATAAGAAGTTATCATTTCGTTTGTAAAGTGAAGGTGCGAAGGGAGTATCTTTTAGACCTTGGGTGGGAGCTTTTGTAGTAATGGAGGTGATTCCTCGTAGACTTGAAATTGAGTAATTGCGCGTGTGTTATTTGATGGCCAGGCGTGGCGTGATTGTTTTTGTAAGTATAGTAGTGAAGACTATGCAGGCACTTGTGTGTTCTAAGACTTAGAAGGAACATTCGGGACGAATGTTTCTAAGGAGGGGAGAATGTTATACCCCGTATTTCCAGAGTATGTACGTGAGGACGTACGTAGAAAAGTTTGAATTTTAAGTAGACTTGGCGAAATATTTTTGTGCACAACACCCGATTAGAATCGTTTTTGATGAAACATTTTACTAAACTTGCGAAGGAAAATTCGGCTATGTCATTTATTATTTTTGCGGATTTTTCCGAGAGGCGAAATACTTTGGACCAACGAGAGGCGACACTTGTCACCCTAATTGGTGGATGTGGGCGGTAATGAGCCGCAATGGAGCATTGGAGTTGGTAGGATATTTTGTGATATTTGTGTGGTAGATGGATAAGGTACACATGGATGAATCTTGACCCTACACTTGCCTTGCACTTGGCATGATCTTGGCCATTGGTTGGCCATGGCTTGACCTATAAATACCCCTCCCCTTTGAAGACTTCTTCATCCAAAAATGTTTTCTAAGTCTTAAAATCCCTTTCTCCCCCCTCTCTCTTGAGAGCTCTGGCCAGAGCACCCTCCCTTTGAGAGGCCTTTGGCGAGGTACCCTCTCTCCAGTAGTGCTAGCCGTAGCACACCCCCCCCCGTACCTAGTGGTTCTCGTATAAATAATACCCCCTCCCATGGTAGAAATACTCTCCAAGTATAGTTAATATTCAAAAAAAACATGGCCCAAAAACCAGGTAGTAATCCAAGGTTACACTTATCTGAAAGCCGGAAATACTATTATACTTCCCTTCAGTCACAAAAACGAAACCCTAAGGAAAATCTCCATAGTTGGTTGGAGTATTAAGAAGAAGTTGCGTAGAACTTATAAGGGTTGTTTGGAGCGGGTTGGAGCACCCAGAGTAGGAGCTAAACGTTGCTCAGGATCGACATTAAACTCGGATAATTTTGGGCTTACCGAGGTAAATAATCCTATCCTTCTATTGTAATTGGAAATTACATATTGTAGTTGTATAGAAATGAATATAAGATTCATAGAAGAGAATTGAACTGTAATAGAAGGTTATTACAGAAAAGACTTGGCGAATTCACATCAAGAATATATATAAGTAGAAGTTTGAATTGTACTTACATGGGAATTTGTATTCTGATGGTGATAGCCTTTATTGGTTGAATGTTCTGCGAGTAGCATGTGATACTTGGAAGGTGGACAAGGCTAGCCGGGTTATAGCCGTGGAGCGTTTTGCTTATAGTCGATAATCGTCGCGAGGTATGTGATTCTTCCTATACTCTTGAGCATGATATTTTAAAGTATATATAGTACGGTAGACGTACGAGTGTTAACTGAATAATAGTTACGGCAATGTCTTTTGACTTAAGCCTGAATAATAATTACGGCAATGTCTTTGACTTAAGTGTCACGACCCGACCTCGGGCAGTGGATCGTGCCTACCGGGCACCCTAGTGATATAACATCGAGAGAAAATCAGCGGAAATAAAAACTTAAGCAGAAACAAGATACATCATAAGAAAATAGGCCAACAAGCGGTGCGCCCGTGCGTATATATAAAACCGAGCAGTTACAATCCTTTACAACCGCGCCAGCGATACTACAGACCTCTAAGAATGTAACAACAACTATGACGGACGAGGCCGCCATACCCACGAATGTACAAGAACCTACAACTCGGAAACATACAAAAGATAAGCCTCGGAGAAAGCGGAGCTTCCCAATCTGTTGGCGAGATCCTATGAGCGAGGATCCAATGGCCGATGTACCTCTACCGCGGCATGAACGGCCCGAAGAGGTCGATAACAGTACCAAGTATGTGGAAACGAAAAATCGTAATGAAATCACATTTCATCATTTTATAAAACCTTTTGCGATAAATGTGATTATGCAGGCAAGTAAGGGGACGCATCCCGTAATAATCACTCACACATAACTATGGGTCTCACGCCCATAATATCACTCATGCCCGTGGAACTCATTCCTCACTTTCGACAGTACATGATGTAAAACAACATCCATATGTGAACCTGAACACTAGATCCTGCCTGCGTCATCAAACCGATCGGGCCAAGTAGAATCGCTCTATGCAGATCCAAAAGCTAGTCATAAAACTTCACGGGCAGTACGGAAGCTAATTACAGATCAAAAGCTAGCCACGCATGGCGAGGCAAGTACCAAAGCTAACGTGCCACTAGCCAACCGTCTCACGAGATATGACCGAGGCAAGTATCTCAAGCTATCTACCAGAGGCTATCGATACACGAGATATGACCAGAACAAGTATCTAAAGTGTGCCTGAACCACACATACAAATCAAGCCCGTGATCGCTCGTCACTGCGGCAAGCTTCATGGATTAGCGGTCCATGGACTAACAATCTGAACCTCACAATGACCGCATGCCCCGGCATCTCACCTCGGAAGTCATGGCCATGAAACCATCCTCGGGCGCGTGCGTGGAACATCCATCACGTTAGCATGTCCAAAGGAATAACAAGATGATACTCAAAGTGGACGCATACTCATGGAAAATCCAACGCGTCAGTATGTCCAACAATCAATCAGATAACCGGCCCTCCCAGAGAGTCACGGCAGCACATCAACAAAACACTTGCACATCAAAGACTATCACGACAAGCATAGGCAAGTTCAACATACATACATTTTTATCAACAATCCGGGTTTCAAACCCAAAATACTACATACTTTCATTCTTTCAAAAAGACCTCTTTTTTCGTAAAAGCCACATGATACTAATACTCGTAGTATTAAAACACGTTTCCCTTTTTAAACCAAATTACTACACCTTCAGAAATCTTTATAAGATTTTTTTAAAATCAAGTACTCTATACCTTTTTAAAACCAAGTGCTTTTCTTTTAAAACAACAACAAGTGTTCTTTTAAAACCCAAATAACTTTACTCTTTTCAAAACAAGTAACCTATACTTAAATCAAGTTACTTCTCTTTTTCCAAAAAAAACAAGTCGTTATAAGTCAAGTCTCTTGTCTTTCAAGATCAAGTCTCTTAACTTTCAAAATCAAGTCGTTTTACAGTCAAAACCAAATCTTTCTTTTATTTTCATAAAGTCGTTATAACTAACTTCCGATAAAGCCATTTTAACACTTTATGTTTTAAACAAACAAAATCCATTTCACACACGTACGTCTACCGTACTATATAGTTTACAACAATCATGCTCAAGAGTATAGGAAGAATCACATACCTTTTAGCTTAAGCCACAAGCCAAGTCAAGTATGTCGCGTAGAAGATCCACCTATAAAGGCCACAATATAACTATCAATCTCTAGTTCTCTTCGTAGAATACTTAAGTAAGCAGTTCGATTCTACGAAAATTCGGCGAGACCTCCCCCGCTATCACATAAATCTCCTCCCCTATCCAGGCCCGCTACCAGGCCAACAACTCCCAGGGGATTATACGTCTAACCGGACGTGTTCAATTCTACTCCACAATAATACAACAGTCTACTGTAAATACAGCCCTATGTAAATACAGTTCAATACTCATTCTATATATAGTATGCTCAACTATATATTACTACAATATGTAATATCCAATTACAATAGGGGGACATAGATCATTACCTCGATAAGCCCAAAATTATCCAAGATTATATGTCGATCCTGAGCAACGCTTAGCTCCAATTCCTTACGCTCCAACCCGCTCCAAGCAACCCTTAGAAGTTTCTAAACAACTTCTCTAAATACTTCAACCGAAGATTTTCTAGGGTTTCATTTTGCGACTAGCGGATAAAGTAGTATTTCCGGGCTCCAAGTATTAAAACAACCTTGGAATACTACTAGGGATACTAGGCTAGTGTATTTGGAATTATACCACAATACACAAGGTATTCTACACACGAGGGGAGGGGTGGGACGAAACCACAAAAAAGGGAGGGGAGTATTTTGCCTTGAAAGGCTTTCAAGTGTTGATGAAATACTCTTCAAGCTAAGGGGTATATATAGAAGAGTCAAGGGCCAAGATCAAAGCAAGATGGGTGGTCAAGATTGGGCCATGTGTGTGTGGGTCCCACCACAACACATGGCCAACGAAATAGGCTACCAAGTGTCAAGGCCAAAATCGGCCAAGTGAGTAGGTGACAAGTGGCTAGCCACTTGTCACACCATTTCGGCCCACATGGCCACACAAGGGGGTGACACGTGTCGCCCCGATTAAATCCAAAATATTTCATCTTCGAAAATATCCAAAATGCCGGAAACCTCAAAAACAAAGCGGGCCCCACAAAACCGTAAATTCCTCCCGTGGGCCCCACGTGACCATTTCCGAAAATAAAATCTCAAAATTCTAATATAATCCAAGAAGTACGAATACCAAATCTGGGAATCCAATTCCCACTAACGAACCTTTTTCTTCACAAAAACCGGATCTTTTCCGTCGAAAAATTCACATCTTTCTTTCTTTCCAAAATTTCTGTCGTATTCTCATACGTACATCCCCACATACATACCCTGGAACTACGGGGTATAACATTCTTCCCCCCTTAGAAACATTCGTCCCGAATGTTCCTTCTAAGATTCCAAACACACATGCTCCGGTATAGTCTTCACTACTACACTTACGAAACCAATCATGCCATCAATGGCCATAGCATAACATACAAATCCAAACCACGAGGAATCACCTCTAACATGTAAAACAACACTAACTCTCACTCCTGGTCCAAAGGATATGTTATACCCCGTATTTCCAGAGTATGTACGTAAGGGCGTACGTAGAAAGTTTGGGCTTTAAAGTAAGGCTTGGCCGATTTTTATTTGTGCACAACCCCCGGTTAGAGTCGTTTTTCGACGAAGCGTTTTCCACGACTTTCGTAGGGAAAATTCCGGCTATGTCATTTCTAATTTTTGCGGATTTTTCAGAGGCGAAACATTTTGGACCAACGAGAGGCGACACTTGTCACCCTCTCATTGGAGCACGTTAGGCGGTGAAGTTGGGGAATTGCTTGACATTTTTGTCAAGTAGTAGGTAGGATATTTTTGTGGTAGATGGATAAGGTGCACTTGGCATGATCTTGGCCCTACACTTGCACCACACTTGGCTTGATCTTGGCCATTGGTTAGCCATGGCTTGACTATAAATACCCTCTCCTTTGATGAATTTCTTCATCCAAAAATTGTGCTTAGTCTTGAAATCTCTTCCCTCCTCTATAGTTCGTCCCCTCCCCTTGTGAGGCTTTTAGCCGAGAGTCCCTCCCCCTTGGCGAGTACCACTAGTGGGGTAGTCAGAAAGTATCACCCCTAGCCTAGTTGTTTTCGTATAATACCCTCCTCTTGGTAGAAATACTCTCAAAAGTATTGTTACTATACCCAAATTACCTTAGCCGTATACCTTGTTGTATTCTAAGGTTATACTTATCTGAAAAGCCAGAAATACTATTATACTTCCCTTCACTACAAAACCGAACTAAGGAAAATCTCCATAGTTAGTTGGAGTAGTATGTAGAAGTTGGTTAGAACTTCTAAGGGTGGTTTAGAGCGGGTTGGAGCCGCGGAGTTGGAGCTAAGCGATTGCCGGGATCGACTTTATAGTTGGATAATTATGGGCTTATCGAGGTAATTATCTTGTCCTATTGTAATTGGAAATTACATGTTGTTAGAATATATAGTTGGAGTATACTATATATAGAATGAACGTAGTCTGTCGGCAATGTCTTTTGACTTAAGCACGAAGAATAAAGCTGACAGTAATTACATAAGGTGTATTTGAGACTTGTGTTGTATTCTTGTAGAGTAGTATTGTACACGTCCAGGTTAGGCGTGTAGAACCCCCCGGTTGGCTTGGTGGCCGGCCTCGATAGAGGAGGAGATTTCTGTTGTGGCGAGGGAGTCTTTGCGAATTTTACGTAGAATGTTCTACGATAAGATCTAGATGTTAATAAAGCGCCTTGTGGCCTTATAGGTTGAAATCGCGTGTGGCGCGATCTACTTGGCTTAAGGAGTAGCCAGCGGCGAAGTACTTGGGCGTTTTGCTATTAGTCGATACTCGTCGCGAGGTATGTGAACCTCTTCCTATCTCTTCTAGCATGATATATGTGTAACTATGTAGTGCGATAGGCGTACGTGTGTTAAATGTATTTGATTGGTCTAAAACATAAAGTGTTATAACGGCTTTATGGGAAGTTGGTTATAACAGCTTTATGTATGTAAGAAAATACTTGTGGTTTTAAAAAAAAAGGTAACTGATTTGAACTATAACTAGTTGGTTATGTGATAATGAAGAACTTGAAGTATTTCAAAAGATTTTTGAATCATTTTGAAAACTTAAGAGTTATACTAGCTTTATGGGAAGTTAGGTATAACGGCAAGAATGTTTCTTGATTTGAAATCGGAATGTGTATCGACAAACCACTGCAGCGTTAATAAAAAGGAAATGTTTTGACAGATTAAAACCAGTAGAAACTTCCATCTGCATAGAAGCTAAGATGAGACAAAAATGATATTTCCTAGATCATGGCTGCTGTAACAAGATTATTATAAACAAGAATATCCTACTCACATATAAGGCTTATGTTCCTCAGATGGTTTAAAAGAGAATTATATTCTTAAATGAATAAGGCTATGAACTACGAAACCTTTCTAAAATAAGAAACGTGAACATTTGAAATTAGGCAAACTTGGACGTTTGGAAAATAATGTTGTTACTTGATTTTACAAAGAGAAGTGTTTTGCTTTACTTCAAAAGATAATCACTCTATTTTCATATACTACGGGTATCGTGTGACTTTTGTGAAAGTAACGATCTTTTAAAAGAGTTAATGTATGAAGTACTTTGGGGATAGAAACCCGATCTTGTTAATCATATAGTAGAAAGTGCCTTGTGTGTATAACTTGATTGTGTTGGGTTGTGATAGCCTTGTGATACTTTCTTGTTTATTTTGATGAGTAAACATGCTAGGATGCTACGTGTGTTAGTATCTTGTGATGTTTGTGTAAAGGGGTTTCCCCTCGATTGCGCTTAAATAGTTTCACTATCAGCCGTTATGTTGGTATTGTACCACTCACTTTGACTATTCGGAGGTTAAGTCGCCTCCGTCTGGGGTAGACTCGGCGGTCTAGTGACCTATGATTCGAGAATACCTCATGCGGGTCCCGTGGGCCTATCGCGGAGCTACGAGAGTTCGAGTTAGTTTGCGTCCTTTATGGGCATGCGGTCTGCGTGGCCATGCGGCTGCGAAGTCGAGCGGATCTTGGGAGTAGCTACCCTCGATCGGGAATACCTCATGCGGGCCATTGGGGTGGCCTATGCGGGCTGCGGGAAGTTCGGGGCTAGACGCGCATTAGATCTTTGCGGCGAGTGGCGGCTTTGATCATGTGGCGATGCAGACATTTCATGATCTGATTTATAACCTTGTTGATACGGTGGGTTTTAGTAGTCGGCTATGCCTTCATACTTACCGTCACGATTTTATTATGACACGTGGGACACAGTGTTCATGTGTATCTCTTGGTGCTTTTATATATCATAGGCTGGCGGTGGGAAGGTATTCCACGGGCATGATTGATGTTGTGGGCGTGAGACCCATATTTATGTATTTGAGTGATGACTTGAGGCGTGAGTCCACGGCGATATGACCGCTTATTTATTGTGAATCGTAGCTTGGTTATTGTTATACCGTATTTCCAGAGTATGCAGCGAGGGCGTGCGTAGGAAATTCGAACTTCAAGTAGGCTTAGCGATTTAATTTTGTGCACAACACGGTTAAGTCGTTTTTAGTGAAAGCGTTTTCCAACTTTTCGTAGGGAATTTCGGCTATGCCATATTTTATTTTGCGGATTTTTCCAGAGGCGAAACATTTTGGACCAACAAGAGGCGACACTCGTCACCCTCTCATTGGAACACCTTGGACGGCATTTTGGACGAAATGGGCTAAGTAAGGCACGTTTTTTGTGCCTTGGCTAAAGTCAAGGGTTGGTAGGATATTTATGTGTAATAAATCCTAGCCCTACACTTGCCTAACACTTGGTTTAATCTTGGCCTTTGGTTGGCCATCCCTTGACCTATAAATACCCCTCTCCCTTTGATGAATTCTTCATCCTTTCCACAAATCTCTAAGTGTTAAAATTCCCCCCTCTCTTGTTGTTGTTCTCGTCCCTCCCCCCTTGGCCGAGAGCCCCTCCCCCTTGTGTGGCCTTGTGGCCGAGACTTCACCCCCCCTCCTAGTGGTGTTGTTCTCGTATAATATACCCCACTCTCGCTAGAAATACTCTCAAAAGTATTGTTATAATGCCCAAATTACCTTAGTCGTATACCTTGTTGTATTCTAAGGTTATACCTATCTGAAAGCCAGAAAATACTATTATACTTCCGTCGGTCACAAACCGAAACCCTAAGGAAAATCTTCACCGTAGTTGAAGTCATAAGTAGAAGTTGGTTAGAACTTCTAAGGGTTGTTGGAGGCGGGTCGGGCCTTGAGTAGGAGCTAAACCTTGCTCAGGATCGACATTTAAACTAGGATAATTATGGGCTTATCGAGGTAAATATCTTGTCCCTCTATTGTAATTGGAAATTACATGTTGTTAGATTATATAGTCGAAGTATGCTATATATAGTACTGAACATGGTTATCGGCAATGTCTTGCGACTTAAGCCTGAATTTAAAGAAGAATACTGAACTGTAATTACATAGAATGTATTACATGAACTTGTGTAGTAGTGCAGTGAAGTAGAATTGTACCGTTAGGGTTAGATGTATAACCCCTGGTTGGCTTGGTAGTGGCCTCGATAGAGGAGGAGATTTCTGTTGTTGCGGGGAGGTCTTTGCGAATTTTACGTAGAATATTCTACGATTAGACCTAAATGTTAATAAAGCGCCTTGTGGCCTTATAGGTTGAAGTACTACGTGTGGTGCGATCTACTTGGCTTAGGAGTAGCCGACGTTTGGAAGTACTTGGGCGTTTTGCTATTAGTCGATACTCGTCGCGAGGTATGTGAACCTCTTCCTATCACTTCTAGCATGATATGTGTGAACTATGTAGTGCGGTGACGTCATGTGCTAAATGTATTTGATTGGTTTAAAACATAAAGTGTTATAACGGCTTTATGGGAAGTCGGTTATAACGACTTTATGTTGGTAAGAAAATACTTGTGGTTTTAAAAGGTATGATTTGAACTATAAGCGGCTTGTTATGTGTTAATAGAGAACTTGAAGTAATACTTGGTTTTGAAAACTTAAGAGTTATACTAGCTTTATGGGAAGTTAGGTATAACGGCTTAAGAATGTTTTCTTGATTTGGAAATCGGAATGTGTATCGACAAACCAACTGCAGCGTTAATAAAGGAAAATGTTTTGAATAATTAAGTATTATTAAAACCAGTAGAAACTTCCATCTGCATAGAAGCTAAGATGAGACAAAATGATATTTCCTAGATCATGGCTGCTGTAATAAGATTGTTATAAACAAGAATATCCTTCTCACTTATAAGGCTTATGTTTCTCAGATAGTTTAAAAGAGAATTATATTCTTAAATGAATAAGACTATGAACTACAAAACCTTCTAAGATAAGAAACGTGAACATTGGAAATTAGGCAAACTTGAACATTGGAAAAGAATGTTACTACTTGATATTACAAAGAGAAGTAATTGATTTACTTTAAAAAGATAGTCACTCTATTTTTATACTACGGGTATTGTGTGACTTTTGTGAAAGTAACGTATCTTTTAAAAGATTTAGTGTATGAAGTACTTTGGGGATAAAAACCCGAACTTGTTGACATATAGTAGAAAGTACCTTGTGTGTATAACTTGATTGTGTTGGTTTGTGATAGCCTTGTAAATACTTTCTTGTTGATTGATAAGTAAACATGCTAGGATGCTATGTGTGTTAGTATCTTGTGATGTTAGTGTAAAGGGGTTTTCCCCTCGACTGTGCTTAAAGTTGTTTGACTATCAGCCGTTATGTTGGTATTGCACCACTCACCTTGACTTATTTCCGGAGGTTAAGGCGCCTCCGTCGGGGGTAGACTCGGCGATGCAGGACCATGATTCGAGAATACCTCATGCGGGTCCAGGGGATCCATGCGAACTACGGGAGTTCCAGGTTAGTGTGCGGCCTTTATGGTCATGCGGTCTATGTGGCCATGCGGACTGCGAGTCCAGGATGATGCCGGGGAGTAGCTACCCTCGATGCGGGTTATACCTCATGCGGGCCTACGAGGTTGGCCTATGCGAGCTGCGGAAAGTTCGAGCTGACGCGCACATTTGATATCTGCGAGCGGTGACCGGCTTTGATCATGTGGCGGTCTGACAGATATCATGATCTGATTTATGACCTTGTTAGTACGTAGGTGTTAGTAGTCGGCTATGCGCCCGTGCTTACCTGTCTTCGCTTTATTTGGACACAGTGGGACACGGTGTTCATGTGTATTCCTTGGTGCTTTTCTATCATGGATCGCCGGTGAGGAAGGTATTCCACGGGCATGATTGATGTTATGGGCTTGAGACCCATAGTTATATTCGAGTGATGACTTTGAGGGCGTGAGTCCCTGACTTGACATGACTGCTTATTTATTGTGAACTGTAGTTTGGTTATCATACATGTCTCCTGCTTTATAGACTATTATGATTTCATTTATAGTATTTTTAGTTTCACATACTCGCAATTTTTGTTGCGACCTCGCCCGGCTGCGTTCATGCCGCAGGTTGAGGTACACCAGTCGTTGATCCTAGCTCTCAGGGTCACAGTTTCAGCGTTTGGGAAGCTCCGTTTCTCCGGAGGCTTATCAGTGGTATAGTCCCCTGTCGTCGTAAGTGTTTACATTCAGGGGTTTGGCGGGGCCCTGTCCCGCCATTGTTGTCGTATCATTCTTAGAGGTATGTAGTACTGTTGTGGGCAGGGTTTGTAAAAAGGATTAAACTGTTCATGTTGAAAGAGTTGTTATTTATATATATACTGAAGGTAACCGTTTTTGGTTAGCCTGTCTTCTTATTTCACTGTCTTATTACACTGGTTTCATGTATTGTCTTTGTGTTCCGCTGATTACTCTGATGTATGTCTACTTGGGTGCTCGGGGTAAGGCACCAGTCACGGGCCCGGGTTCGGGTCGTGACAAAAGTGGTATCAGAGCAGTTAATCCTCGGAAAGTGTCTACTGAGCCGTATCGATGAAGTCTTGATTATCGGTGTGTTGTGCACCACATCAATAATCAGGAGGCTATAGGGTATTTAGGATTGGTTTCTATTCTTCTCACTCTGAGATCGTGCCTTAGAGCTGTGTTGTAAGTTGGACCCTCTGACGAAATTATTTCCCTTATCGTTATGCCTCTGCGTAGGGCAAACCCGGGCCCAGGAGGGCAGGGCAGCCGAGGGAGCTGCGAGTAGAGTTCAGAGGGTTACGAGGGCACAGGCCCAATCATCACCTGAGTTAGGTGCTTCGTTCGAGGATTTCTGCGACATCACTATCCCCAGTAAAGTTTAGCACGGCGGCGGCAGTTCCTACTGCGGCCATGATATTTGAACCTTCAGTTCCACGACCAGGAACAGAGAATATGGATTGCAAAGAGGCGACCCTGTTACTAGCTATGGATTTAACTACCAGAGAGTATACCGATGTACCGCGAGTCTTGATGAATATCTAAGAGAGGGTTGTGCAAGAGTAATTCTTCAGTTAGGCTTGAGCATGGCCTGTGTACGGGCTTATGCGCGGCGAAAAGCGTAGAGATCGACGGGTTAACGGAGGACGCGAAGAGGGCGAGCAGCAAGGTCCTTTGGTAACTTTCTGGCGAGTCACCTCACGTGATTAGATTATGCACGTCCACCACGGTGCAAAGAGGTCTCCATGGGGTTCGATGCGTTCGGTATCGCAGAGTTGGTCAACTCCGGGGCTTCGGTTCACGATGTGCGGGCGTCATCCCGGAATGTCGTCTTTTAGTTGGTACTTGTTGTACTGCGGCCGTCGAGGGCCATGTGTCGAATGGGTGACCTAGTAGGAGGACTTTGCCTTGATGCGGTGGGTAGTTCGTCACCTTCCAGCTATATCGCCTGCAGGCGGGGTTGATTAGAACGACTAAGGAGTAAGCGGTAGATATAGATTATCCTTAACCTGCAGAGATGCGTATGTGTGATAAGGTGAGTATACCTTAAGTGCTATGTTCTGATAGCAGTATGTTAGTTGTGATTAGAAATCATGGTGGGTTAACCGAGTAAGATTTTGGGGGATAGAGAAGGTGGGAGCCTTAGAGTTTTATACGTAGAGACCTTAGAGGTAAGGCCGTCTCGAGTAAAGGTGTAGTGTTATGTTTGATCCTTATCGGAGCGCATAGTGCACGTGAGCTATGTTTGTGGGATAAGTCCCTGAGTAGCGTGATTTGAAAGAGGGTAGTCGAGCTAGAAGACCGCTAGGTTTTCGAAACGTGATTAGTGAGATTGTTCCGGATCGGGGAGCTAGTATTGTGCGCGTTGCCGGGTCGGGTTGAGGCCACGTTGCGGGTCAACCCGCGGTAGGTTTGGTGGTGGGGTCAGGTTGTGGTGGTCCCGCCTTGTGTTAGGGTTGTGAGGGTGTTAGGCCCAAGTTTAGTTAACCAGCGTACGAGTTCGTGGATGCGTTCGACCAGTGGTCGGGCCGATGGGGGCAGCCCATCGTGTTCTTCGGTCAGGACCATTTACTCGGCTGTGTTGAGTTATCTGAAAGGTTGAAAGGCTGCACGGGGTGCCTACCTTCACCTTATGTCAGACAGTGAAGCCCAGGTTGTGGCTATTTTCGTTTTCTAAAAGTTTTACCAGGCAAGGATAGGAACTCAGGTGAGTCTCAGAATCACATTCGCCCTCGGGCCAGTGTTTGGATTTCAGGGATAGTTGCGAGAATTGTTGTCTCCTGTTGAAGGAGTGTTTAAGCTACCATTTCAGTGTTCGGATATCGCCTTATGAAGCGTTGTAAGGGCGGAAGTGTAGGTTGCCGGTCGATTGGTTCGATGTTGGCAAGGTTCAGACAGTTGGTTCAGGTTTGTTCCAGCAGACTGTGGATAGTGAGAAGCTTGTCTAGAAGAAGTTCTGGCAGCTCATAGAAATCGTGCGGATGATCGGCGACGACGCTTAGAGTTCAGGTTGACGGTCGGTCTTCTTGAAGGTACCACCCCGGTTTGGGTGCGACGAGTTTTGGAAAACAGAGGGAACTTAGCCCGAGTTACTTTGGGCCTTTGTGAGTTCATGTGAAGGATAGGCCAGGTTGCCTATATGTTAGCTTTTGCCGTCCGACTTAGGAGGCAGTATGTCCGGTCTTTCGTATTGTTATGTTCGGGAAAGTATCGGAGATCCATCCAGAGTGTTCCCAGTTAATGATGACCCCGTTAGAGATAGTAACCCGAGTTTCGAAATCAAGCGATCAAGAGTTTGGGTGTACGACAGCCGCAGTGATCACATGCAGTCCGGTACCATTTGTTGGGTCGCCTGAGAAGGTTTATGCCTCGGGCAAAGTGACAAAAGTGGTATCATGTGGTAAGAATTCGAGTGTACGAGAAGGATACGACACGTAAGGGAAGAAGCGAGCGTGTATGGCGAGCGTAGATGTGATCATTTCTTTTGTGTGGAGAAAGTGCGAAGAAATTATATTTTAGACCCTTGGATGGGAGCGTTTGTGATGTTAGAGGTGTGTCCTCGTGGACTTGAAGGTAAGTACTTTGCGCAAGTTGGTTCCGTGGCCATGCGTGGCAGGATTGTTTTTCGTAAGTATAGCAGTGAGGACTATACCGGCGCGCGTTTGTTTTGAGACTTAGAAGGAACATTCGGGACGAATGTTTCTAAGGAGGGGAGAATGTTATACCCCGTATTTCCAGAGTATGTACGCAGGGACGTACGTAGGAAATTTCGAACTTCAAGTAGGCTTGGCCGATTTAATTTTGTGCACAACACCCGGTTAGAGTCGTTTTTCGGCGAAACGTTTTCACAGCTTTCGTAGGGGAATTTCCGGCTATGCCATATTTTATTTTTGCGGATTTTTCCGAGAGACGAAACATTTTGGACCAACAAGAGGGCGACACTTGTCACCCTCTCATTGGAACACCTTGGACGGCATTTTGGACGAAATGGGCTATGTAAGGCACGTTTTTTGTGCCTTGGCTAAAGTCAAGGGTTGGTAGGATATTTATGTGTAATAAATCCTAGCCCTACACTTGCCTAACACTTGGTTTAATCTTGGCCTTTGGTTGGCCATCCCTTGACCTATAAATACCCCTCTCCCTTTGATGAATTCTTCATCCTTTCCACAAATCTCTAAGTGTTAAAATTCCCCCCTCTCTTGTTGTTGTTCTCGTCCCTCCCCCCTTGGCCGAGAGCCCCTCCCCCTTGTGTGGCCTTGTGGCCGAGACTTCACCCCCCCTCCTAGTGGTGTTGTTCTCGTATAATATACCCCCCCTCTTGGTAGAAATACTCTCAAAAGTATTGTTATAATGCCCAAATTACCTTAGCCGTATACCTTGTTGTATTCTAAGGTTATACCTATACGAAAAGCCCAGAAAATACTATTATACTTCCGTCACCACAAACCGAAACCCTAAGGAAAATCTTCACCCGTAGTTGAAGTCATAAGTAAGTTGGTTAGAACTTCTAAGGGTTGTTTGGAGCGGGCCTGAGCGCATGAGTAGGAGCTAAACCTTGCTCGGGATCGACATTTAAACTAGGATAATTATGGGCTTATCGAGGTAAATATCTTGTCCTCTATTGTAATTGGAAATTACATGTTGTTAGATTATATAGTTGAAGTATGCTATATATAGTATCAACATGGTTATCGGCAATGTCTTGCGACTTAAGCTTGAATTTAAAGAAGAATCTTGAATCAGTAATTACATAGGGTCAGACACATGAGACTTGTGTAGTAGTACCGTGAAGTAGAATTGTACCAGTTAGTGGTTAGATGTATAACCCCTTTGGTTGGCTTGGTAGCCACTCGATAGAGGAGGAGATCTACGCTGTCATGGGGAGGTCTCACGAATTTTCTCAGAGAATATTCTACGATTAGACCTAAATGTTAATAAGCGCCTTGTGGCCTTATAGGTTGAAGTACTACGTGGCGCGATCTACTTGGCTTAGGAGTAGCCGACGTTTGGAAGTACTTGGGCGTTTTGCTATTAGTCGATACTGCCGCGAGGTATGTGAACCTCTTCCTATCTCTTCTAGCATGATATGTGTGAACTATGTAGTGCGGTAGACGTCATGTGCTAAATGTATTTGATTGTTTAAAACATAAAGTGTTATAACGGCTTTATGGGAAGTCGGTTATAAACACTTTATGTTGGTAAGAAAATACTTGTGGTTTTTAAAAGGTAATCGATTTGAACTATAAGCGGCTTGTTATGTGTTAATAGAGAACTTGAAGTAATACTTGGTTTTGAAAACTTAAGAGTTATACTAGCTTTATGGGAAGTTAGGTATAACGGCTTAAGAATGTTTTCTTGATTTCTAAATCGAATGTGTATCGACAAACCATCGGCGTTAATAAAAGGAAAATGTTTTGAATAATTAAGTATTATTAAAACCAGAGAAACTTCCATCTGCATGAAGCTAAGATGAGACAAATGATATTTCCTAGATCATGGTCATTGTAATAAGATTGTTATAAACAAGAATATCCTTCTCACTTATAAGGCTTATGTTTCTCAGATAGTTTAAAAGAGAATTATATTCTTAAATGAATAAGACTATGAACTACAAAACCTTCTAAGATAAGAAACGTGAACATTGGAAATTAGGCAAACTTGAACATTGGAAAAGAATGTTACTACTTGATATTACAAAGAGAAGTAATTGATTTACTTTAAAAAGATAGTCACTCTATTTTTATACTACGGGTATTGTGTGACTTTTGTGAAAGTAACGTATCTTTTAAAAGATTTAGTGTATGAAGTACTTTGGGGATAAAAACCCGAACTTGTTGACATATAGTAGAAAGTACCTTGTGTGTATAACTTGATTGTGTTGGTTTGTGATAGCCTTGTAAATACTTTCTTGTTGATTGATAAGTAAACATGCTAGGATGCTATGTGTGTTAGTATCTTGTGATGTTAGTGTAAAGGGTTTTCCTCGATCGTGCTTAAAGTTGTTTGACTATCACCGTTATGTTGGTATTGCACCACTCACCTTGACTTATTTCCGAGGTTAAGTCGCCTCCGACGCGGGTAGACTCAGCGATGCAGGACCATGATTCGAGAATACCTCATGCGGGTCCGGGATCCATGCGGAACTACGGAGTTCCGGGTTAGTGTCGCGCCTTTATGGTCACGCGGTCTATGTGGCCATGCGGATCGCGAGTCCGGGGCGATGCCGGGAGTAGCTACCCTCGATGCGGGGTTATACCTCATGCGGCCTATGAGGTTGGCCTATGCGGAGTCGCGAAAGTTCCGTGGCTAGACGCGCACATTTGATATCGCGCGAGTGACCGGCTTTGATCATGTGACGGTGCAGACAGATATCATGATACGATTTATGACCTTGTTAGTACTGCGGTGTTAGTAGTCGGCCATGCCTTCGCATTTACCCTGCATCGCTTTATTTGGACACAGTGGGACACGGTGTTCATGTGTATTCCTTGGTGCTTTTCTATCATGGATCACGGCAGTGAGGAAGGTATTCCACGGGCATGATTGATGTTATGGGCTTGAGACCCATAGTTATATTCGAGTGATGACTTTGAGGGCGTGAGTCCCTGACTTGACATGACTGCTTATTATGAACTGTAGTTTGGTTATCATACATGTCTCCTGCTTTATAGACTATTATGATTTCATTTACAGTATTTTTAGTTTCACATACTCGGTACCTGTTGTACTGACCTCCTTCGGGGGGCTGCGTTCATGCCGCAGGTTGAGGTACACCAGTCGTTGATCCTAGCTCGTGGTCACGCCAGCGTTTGGGAAGCTCCGTTTCTCCGGAGGCTTATCAGTGGTATAGTCCCCTGTCGTCGTAAGTGTTTACATTCAGGGGTTTGGCGGGGCCCTGTCCCGCCATTGTTGTCGTATCATTCTTAGAGGTCTGTAGTACTGTTGTGGGCAGGGTTTGTAAAAAGGATTAAACTGTTCATGTTGAAAGAGTTGTTATTTATATATATATACTGAAGGTAACCGTTTTTGGTTAGCCTGTCTTCTTATTTCACTGTCTTATTACACTGGTTTCATGTATTGTCTTTATGTTCCGCTGATTACTCTGATGTATGTCTACTTGGGTGCCCGGGGTAAGGCACTATCACGCCAGGTTCGGTCGTGTGATTATCATACATGTCTCCGCTTTATATAGACTACTATGATTTTATTTACGTGATTTTCGGTTCGCATACTCTGCACTGTATCGACCTCCTTCCTGGGCTGCGTTCATGCCGCAGGTAAAGGTACACCAGTCGTTGATCCTCGCTCTTAGGGTCACACTTCAGCGTTTGGGAAAAGCTCCGTTTCTCCGGAGGCTTGTCTTGGTATAGTCCCCTGTTGTGGTAGGTGCTTACATTCAGGGGTATGACGGGGCCCTGTCCCGTCGTTGTTGTCATATCTTTCGTAGAGGTCTGTAGTACTGTTGTGGGCAGGGTTTGTAAAAAGGATTAAACTGTTCATTTGTAAGAGTTGTTATTTATATATATGCCGAAAGGCAAGTTTTTCTCAGATTACTGTTTCGTACCTTATTGGTTTCGTGTATGTGTTTTATGTTCCGCTGATTACTCTGATGATGTATGGCTACTTGGGTGCCCGGGGTAAGGCACCAGTCACGGGCCCAGGTTCGGGTCGTGACAGGATACTCTTCCGAAACCTAGTAACATGGAGTACCGGACGTATCGCCTCCTAAGTCGGACGGCAGTGCTATCTTATAGGCAACCCGACCTATTGTACAACCAATGCTGAAAGGCCCAAAAGTACTTCGGGCTAAGTTGCCCCTGCTTTCCAAAACTCGTCACACCCTTCCGGGGTGGTACCTTCAAGAAGACCCACCGTCAACCTGAACTCCAAGTGTTGATGCTGATTATCCTGACTCCGAGCTGCAAACAACCCCATCTGGATAAGCTTCTCCCTATCCACATTCTGCTGAAACAAGTATGTACCCACTATCTGAACCTTGCCAACATCGAACCAATCGATTGACAATCAACACTTCCGCCTATACAAGCCTTCGTAATGCGATATCCGAATACTGAAATGGTAGCTATTATAATAATACACACTTAACAAGAGGCACATAATCCTTACAGCTACCCCTGAAATCACAACACCGGCCCGAGGGTAAATGCAATACTGAGACTCACTCGAGTTCCTATCCCTGCCTGGTAAAACCTACAGACACAAAAGAAATAGCCGAAAACTGGGCTCCACTGCCTGCCATAGAAAGTAGGAACCCCGGGCAGCCTTACAACCCTCCTGATACATAACATCTCGCATAATCCTCCGCCGAGTAAACCCCGATCGAAGACAAGATAGGCCGACTCATCACCGACTCATCGGGTCGAACGCATCCTCGAACTCGTACGATGGTTACCTAAACTTGGGCCTAGCACCCTCGTGACCCCATCACACAGCGGGACCACCACAAATCGACCCCACCTTATTCCGGGTTGCGGGTTGACCCGCCATCTGGCCTCAACCCGACCTATTTCGCGCCAATCCTTGTTCCCCGATCCGGAACAATCTCACTAATCAAGTCAATAAAAACCTAGTGGTCTTCTTAGCTCAACTACCCTCTTATAATTCACACCCCTCAGGGACTTATCACGCAATTATACCCCACGTATACTATGCACTCCAACAAAGGTCGAATCGCAAACAAAATCTTTTACCCAAGACGGCCTCGCCTCTAAGGTCTCCACGTATAATATTCTAGGGCTCACAATCTCTATGTACCCAACTTCCCCTTTACTAACCGGGCCTCTAAATCACAATTAACATAATACTTAGCACAACATCACATCATCAATGCATACTAGTCTCTAGAGTGTAAAGGATATACCTGAAATCAAATAGGCGGTTCCAAGGACCGCTAGAACTGGGAGCTTCCACCACGACCCCTGCCCTGGCCCGCCGGTGTATGAACACTCTGCCTAGCTATCGAAGGTGAAGAACCCGCAATGCATCCCGGGCCGAGTCTCAACATCCGTTACCTCTGGTCGAACAATTCTTCGCTAAATGGCCCCGCTGCCGCATGTAAAACAAACTCTCGAATACCGCGACACTCCCCCGCATGGGTTTTACCACACTGGCCACACCGAGGTTGGGGTGGCTTCATCCGGCCAACACTCCCGCTTCCTCAAAACTCAACTGGCGTACGACCGCCTCAAGACCAGAGGACCACTCTGTACTGGCGGAGGTGCATAACTAGTTTGCTGCTGCGGCGGTCCGCTTTGAAAGTTGCGAAGGACTCTGCCGTCCTGGCCTTCTTCTGCTGGTATTGGTCAATCCGTCGGTCTCTCCGTGCCTCACACCCTAGTGCATGAGCCTGCATGCGGGCAATGTCCATGCCCGGCTGAAGCGATACACCCGAACAAGACTCTTCCAAGTAGTCATCAAGCCCTGTGACGTAGCGGTGCACTCGGTCCTCTATATTAGCTACTAACGCAGGGACATATCGGGCCAACGAGTCGAACTCTACGTTGTACTCCCGAACTGTGCGTCCTCCCTGTCTCAGCATCAAAAACCTGTCGGCCCGTGCCCTCCTCATCTGCGGAGGCAAGAAATGGCTGAGAAATGCTTCCGAGAACTCGTCCCAAACAGCTGGAGGCGCATGCTCCCCCCGGGACAGCTCCCACGAATCAAACCAGTCGACTGCGGTATCACGCAGCCGATGTGAACTGAAGATCACGGACTCGGTCTCCGAAGCCTTGATCACGCGCATGATCCTCTGTAACTGACGGATGAACTCCTGCGGATCATCCTCAGGCCTCGACCCGTAGAACTCTGGCGGGCTACAACTCAGAAAATCCCGTAGCCTCAAACTATCTGATCTGGGGTGAACTACGGGGGCTACTGGAACTGAATCGCTGCGATCCACCTATCTCATGTTCGCCACGATCCTGGCTAGTAACTGGGCCATCTCCTTGTAACCCATCTCCCGCCTGTGCCGTGGACCGAGGCTCGTGCAGTGGTCTCGCAGCCACCGCTGCGCCCTAAACTCGCTGGGCCGGGCGGCGCTACAAAACTCGCCGTCTGAAGCACTATCTCAGTAATGACCGCTCGCGCTCGTACTCCTCTCAGATCCTACTAGCGGCTCCTCGGCTGCCTTGCCCTTCGGGCTCGTTGCCTTTACGTGGAGGTATAATCGGCGTAAAAGAATACGCCGAAGGAGTCCAACTTACAACAGCCTCTAAGGCACGATCTCAGAATGAGAAGAATGGAAACCAATCCTAAATGTCCTGCAGCCTCCTGATTATAGATGTGGTGCACAACACACCGATAATCAAGACTCTACTAGACACGGTCTGTAGACACCTTCCGAGGATTAACTGCTCTGATACCACTTTTGTCACGACCCGACCTCGGGCCCGTGACTGGTGCCTTACCCCGGGCACCCTAGTGATATAACATCAGAGAAAATCAGCGGAAATAAAAACTTAAACAGGAAACAAGATACATCATAAGAAAATAGGCCAACCAAAACGGTCGCCTTCATGCGTATATATAAAACCGAACAGTTACAATCCTTTAAAACACCGCCACAACAAGATTTCATGCACTTAGGAATGTAACAACAACTATGACGGGACAGGGCCCCGCCATACCCCTGAATGTACAAGAACCTACAACTCAGGGAAACATACCAAAAGATAAGCCTCCGGAGAAACGGAGCTTCCCAATACGCTGAACTGAGATCCTATGAGCGAGGATCCACAACCGATGTACCTCTACCTGCGGCATGAACGCAGCCCCGGGCGAGGTCGCACAACAGTACCAAGTATGTGAAATCGAAAATACCGTAATGAAATCACATTTCATCATTTTATAAAACCTTTATGCGATAAGTAAACAAGCATAAGTAAGGGGACACACATCCCTGAATAATCACTCACACATAACTATGGGTCTCACGCCATAATATCACTCATGCCCGTGGAACTCATTCCTCACTGCCGGCAGTACATGATGTAAAACAACATCCATATGTGAACCTGAACACTAGATCCTGCCTGCGTCATCAAACCGATCGGGCCAAGTAGAATCGCTCTATACCAGATCCAAAATCTAGTCATAAAACTTCACGCAAGGTACTAAGCTAATTACTGATCCAAAAGCTAGCCACGCAAGTGCCGAGGCAAGTACCAAAGCTAACGTACCCTAGCCAACCGTCTCACGAGATATGACCGAGGCAAGTATCTCAAGCTATCTACCAGAGGCTACCGATACACGAGAAATGACCAGAACAAGTATCTAAAGTGTGCCTGAACCACACGTACAAATCAAGCCCGTGATCGCCGTCATCATCGCGCAAGCTTCATGGATTAGCGGTCCATGGACTAACAATCTGAACCTCACAATGACCGCATGCCCCGGCATCTCACCTCGGAAGTCATGGCCATGAAACCATCCTACTGGACGCATGCCCGTGGAACATCCATCACGTCAGCATGTCCAAAGGAATAACAAGATGATACTCAAAGTGGACGCATACTCATGGAAAATCCAACGCGTCAGTATGTCCAACAATCAATCAGATAACCGGCCCTCCCAGAGAGTCACGACAGCACATCAACAAAACACTTGCACATCAAAGACTATCACGACAAGCATAGGCAAGTTCAACATACATACATTTTTATCAACAATCCGGGTTTCAAACCCAAAATACTACATACTTTCATTCTTTCAAAAAGACCTCTTTTTTCGTAAAAGCCACATGATACTAATACTCGTAGTATTAAAACACGTTTCCCTTTTTAAACCAAATTACTACACCTTCAGAAATCTTTATAAGATTTTTTTAAAATCAAGTACTCTATACCTTTTTAAAACCAAGTGCTTTTCTTTTAAAACAACAATGTGTTCTTTAAAACCAAATAACTTTAATCTTTTCAAAACAAGTAACCTATACTTAAATCAAGTTACTTCTCTTTTTCCAAAAAAAACAAGTCGTTATAAGTCAAGTCTCTTGTCTTTCAAGATCAAGTCTCTTAACTTTCAAAATCAAGTCGTTTTACAGTCAAAACCAAATCTTTCTTTTATTTTCATAAAGTCGTTATAACTAACTTCCGATAAAGCCATTTTAACACTTTATGTTTTAAACAAACAAAATCCATTTCACACACGCACGCTCACCGTACTATATAGTTTACAACAATCATGCTCAAGAGTATAGGAAGAATCACATACCTTTTAGCTTAAGCCACAAGCCAAGTCAAGTATGTCGCGCGTGAAGATCCACCTATAAAGGCCACAATATATCTATCAATCTCTAGTTCTCTTCAGAGAATACTTAAGTAAATAGTTCCCGATTCTACGTAAAATTCGGCGACCTCCCCGCTATCACATAAATCTCCTCCTCTATCCAGCCGGGCTACTGTGCCAACAACTCCTGTGGATTATACGCCTAACCTGACGTGTTCAATTCTACTCCACAATAATACAAATTTCATCAGAATACACCTATGTAAATACAATTCAATACTCATTCTATATATAGTATGCTCAACTATATATTACTACAATATGTAATATCCAATTACAATAGGGGGACATAGATCATTACCTCGATAAGCCCAAAATTATCCAAGATTATATGTCGATCCTGAGCAACGCTTAGCTCCAATTCCTTACGCTCCAACCCGCTCCAAGCAACCCTTAGAAGTTTCTAAACAACTTCTAAATACTTCAACCAAGCTTATGAAGATTTTCTAGGGTTTCATTTCATGACTAGCGGATAAAGTAGTATTTCCGGGCTCCAAGTATTAAAACAACCTTGGAATACTACTAGGGATACTAGGCTAGTGTATTTGGAATTATACCACAATACACAAGGTATTCTACACAAGAGGGGAGGGGTGGGACGAAACCACAAAAAAGGGAGGGGAGTATTTTGCCTTGAAAGGCTTTCAAGTGTTGATGAAATACTCTTCAAGCTAAGGGGTATATATAGAAGAGTCAAGGGCCAAGATCAAAGCAAGGTGGGTGGTCAAGATTGGGCCATGTGTGTGTGGGTCCCACCACAACACATGGCCAACGAAATAGGCTACCAAGTGTCAAGGCCAAAATCGGCCAAGTGAGTAGGTGACAAGTGGCTAGCCACTTGTCACACCATTTCGGCCCACATGGCCACACAAGGGGGTGACACGTGTCGCCCCCCGATTCGTCCAAAATATTTCATCTTCCGAAAATATCCAAAATGCCGGAAACCTCAAAAACAAAGCGGGCCCCACAAAACCGTAAATTCCTACCATGGGCCCCACGTGACCATTTCCGAAAATAAAATCTCAAAATTCTAATATAATCCAAGAAGTCCGAATACCAAATCTGGGAATCCAATTCCCACTAACGAACCTTTTTCTTCACAAAAACCGGAACTTTTCCGTCGAAAAATTCACATCTTTCTTTCTTTCCAAAATTTCTGTCGTATTCTCGTACGTACATCCCCACATACATACCCTGGAACTACGGGGTATAACATTAAGCCTGAATAATCTTGAAGTATTTCAAAAGAATACTGAACCATTTTTAACAGAAGAGTAATACTTGGTTTTAAAAGCTTAAGAGTTATACTAGCTTTATGGGAAGTTAGGTATAACGGATTAAGAAAGATAAAAAGAAGGGTTTATTGATCTTAAAAAGATAAGAGACTTGACTTGGTTAATTAATATGAGTTTTGTTAAAAAGTGTGAAACCTCATTCGTGAGTAATGAGTACTTGGTTTTTAAAAAAAGGAATAATGTTTTACTGATTTCGGAAATCAGAATAAGTATCGAACAAACCACAGCAGCGCTAATAAAGGGAAATGTTTTGACTAATAAAGTATTATTAAAACCAGTAGAAACTTCCATCTGCATAGAAGCTAAGATGAGACAAAATGATATTACATTTCCTAGATCATGGCTGCTGTAATAAGATTGTTATGAACAAGAATAAACTACTCACACATAAGGTATATGTTTCTCAAATTGTTTTAAAGGATTAAAACTATGAACTACGAAACCTTTCGAAAATGAGAAACTTGAGTAATTGAAATTAGGCAAACTTGAACGTTTGGAAAAGAATGTTGTTACTTGATTTTACAAAGAGAAGTGTTTTGAATTACTTCAAAAGATAATCACTCTATTTTCATATATTACAAGTATTGTGTGACTATTTGTGAAAGAACAGATCTCTTAAAGAGTTAATATATGAAGTACCTTGGGGATAAAAACCCGATCTTGTTAATCATATAGTAGAAAGTACCTTGTGTGAATAACTTGATTGTGTTGGTTTGTGATAGCCTTGTAATACTTTCTTGTTGATTTGATAAGTAAACATGCTAGGATGCTACGTGTGTTATTATCTTGTGATGTTTGTGTAAAGGGGTTTTCCCTCGATTGCGCTTAAGTTGTTTAACTATCAGCCGTTATGTTGGTATTGTACCACTCACCTTGACATCATCCCGGAGGTTAAGCTGCCCTCCGATGCGGGGTAGACACAGGCGGGTCTGTGTGACCTATGATTCGAGAATACCTCATGCGGGTCCCGGCCTGCGCGAGCTACGAGAGCTCCGAGTTAGCGGCCTTTATGGTCATGCGGTCTATGTGGCCATGCGGACTGCGAGTCCAGGCGGATGCCGGGGAGTAGCTACCCTCGATGCGGGGAATACCTCATGGGGGCCATTGGAGTGGCCTATGCGGAGCTGCGGGAAGTTCCAGGGCTAGACGCGCACATTAGATACTGCGGGCGAGTGGCCAACTTTGATCATGTGACCGTCTAGACAGATCTTATGATACAGTTTATGACATTGTTTGTACTGTGGGTTTTAGTAGTCGGCTATGCCTTCGTACTTACCACGTACGGTTTTATGATGACACAGGTGGGACCTGGTGTTCATGTGTATTCCTTGGTGCTTGTCACGACCCATTCCGGGGCCCGTGACTGGTGCCTTACCGGGGCACCCAAGTAGTCATACATCAGAGTAATCAGCGAAAATATAAAACAAGACATGAAACAGTTTATAAAATAAGACACAGTTTATGTGAGAAAACGTCGCCTTTCGGCATATATATATAAACATGATTTAGCGACATCCGATCTTGTACAACATGACTACGCACTCTAAGGAAATATCCAACTATGGCGGGACAGGCCCGCCATACCTGGATCAGCATAAAACTATCTACAACAGGGAGATCATACCCAAAAGTAGAGCCTCCGGAAAAGATGGAGCTCCCGACACCAACGTAGAGATCCTAAGAATGTGGATCTAGCACCTGCTTGCCCTTACCTGCGGCATGAACGCAGCCCCGGAGGTCGATAACAGTACTAAGTATATGAAATCAGAAATACTTAAATGAAAACATATCATTTTAAAATCAGTTTTGCAAGTATGTATGAAACAACCAAGGGGACCGCACATAGTGCCACATCATAAACAAGAGCAACAATAGGTAAACTGTAACAGGTCTTTTCTAGGATGCGAATGATCGAAGCAGGGCCAATTGCCCGTAGTATCACCATGCAAGCCTAATCTTGGACTCCCGTAGTCCGCTTTGGCCAATCACATAGGCCCGCATAGGGTACATAACCCCGCATCGAGGGTAGCTACTCCGGCATCGCCCCGACTCGTAGTCCGCATGGCCACATAGACCGCATGAGGTATAACCCCACATCACTAACCTGGAACTCCCGTAGCTCCGCATAGGTCCCCTGGACCCGCATGAGGTATTCTCGAATCATGGTCCCAGACCGCCTGAGTCTACCCCGCATCGGAGGGCAGCTTAACCCCCGGTAATATGTCAAGAGGTGAGTGATAGTACACTAACATAACAGCTTATCTTTAAACAACATAAGCACAACAAGAATACTCTCTTATACAAACGTTACAAGACACTAACACACATAGCATCATATCATGTCTACTTATCAAACCATCTTATTATTCTTTTCACAATTCAATATAAGTCTGTTATAAACACATAGGCAAACTGTTTCTTTTATCAATCTTAAGTGGTTATACTTAACTTCCCATAAAGCTAGTATAACTCTTAAGCTTCTGTTTTAAAAACCAATTAGTTCTCTTCTGTTAAAAATGATTCAGTATTCTTTTGAAATGCTTTCAGTTCTTTATTATTCAAAGCTTAAGCGGGTGGCATTGCCGTAAGTATTATTCAGGCTTAAGTCAAAGACATTGCCGTAGTTATTATTCAGTTAACACATGTACGTCTACCGTACTACATATATATTGTAAAATATCATGCTTTAGGAAGAATCACATACCTTCTCAGCGAAAACCACCTGCCAAGTTGAATATGTCGCGCGCAGAGAATCAGCCTATAATAGCCAGACACGTCTATCAACGTTCAGACTACTTTGTAAACAGTTCTAAACAGAGGGTTCTATATCCTACGGAAAATTGGGCAGTACTTCCCTACCCGGTGAGCTACTCAAGTCTACTGTGAAAACAGTCCTATGTAAGTACAATTTGATTATTCTTCTTTTAAACCCTTCTACTGTGATAACAGTTCAATTCTATTCTGTGATATTCTTCTAAGTATTTAATACTTATTCTTATACTACTACAGTATGTATTCTCTAATTCAAAAGAGGGTTAGGATTACTAATACAGAGACCACAAGAGAGCCTCCGGTCCCACACCGAGTGTAAGAGATGGGTTACAAGGGCTGGCGATTAATGGCCGTGGTGGCGGACTTGAGGATAGGCTGGACGCAGCAGTTCCAGTAGCACCAGTGGTTCACCCTAGATCAGATAGTTTGAGGCTACGGGATTTTTTGAGTTGTAGCCCGCCAAAATTTTATGGGTCGAAGTATGAGGATGACCCGCAGGAGTTCATCCGGCAGTTACAGCGGATCATGAGAGTGATCAAGGCATCGGAGACCGAGTCAGTGGTCCTAGGTTCGCATCGCCGCGTGATACTGCGATGATCGGTTTGATTCGTGAGCTGTCGGGGTGTTATACCCGTATTTCAGTATATGCGTGAGGCGCGTACAAAAGATTAGCCTTAAAGGTTAGGCCTTGGACGAAAATACTTGGGCACAACTCACTAAAAGAATGGTTTTCCGACGAAACGTTTTACAAGACTCGCGTAGGATAAATTCCGGCTATGTCATTTATATTTTTTGCGGATTTTTCTGAGAGACGAAACATTTTGGACCAACGAGAGGGCGACACTTGTCACCCTCTAGTTGGCGGACTTGAGGCGGAAATGGGACGAATTGGATGGCCTACTTTGTCATGGAGTTGGTAGGATATTTTGTGTGCAAGTTGGCTAAGGTACACTTGCCCAAATCTTGAACTTACACTTGCCTTGCACTTGGCATCATCTTGGCCATTGGTTGGCCACTTCTTGACCTATAAATACCCCCCTTAAAATGAAGAGTTCTTCATCCACAAATCTTTCTCCAAGTCTTGAAAATCCTCCCCTCTCTCTTGTAAGCCTTTTCGTCCAAGCCCTCTCCCCCCCCCCCCTTTTGAGTGAAGGTTGGCCGAGGCAACCCCCCTAGCCTAGCCGAAACCTACCCCCCCTCCCTTGATAGAAAAGTTGCCTTCTAGTATTGTTATAATGCCCAAAATACCCTAGCCCAAATCCCTTAGTACTTAGTAGAAGTTGTGAAGAACTTCTAAGGGTTCTTGGAGCTATCGGAGCGTACAACTTAGGAGCTAAACCTTGCTCAGGATCGACGTATTATCTAGGATATTATTGGGCTTACCGAGGTAAATAATCTTATCCTTCTTTTTGTAATTATAGAATACATACTGTAGAAGTATAGAAGTAAGTATAAATACTTAGAAGGATATTAAAGAATAGAATTGAACTGTTATCACAGTAGAAGGGTTTAAAAGAAGAATAATTGAACTATACTTACTTAGGATTGTTTTCACAGTAGACTTGAGTAGCTCACCGGGTAGGGAAGTGCTGCCCGATTTTTCGTAGAATAGAGGACCCTCTGCTTAGAACTGTTTACAGAGTAGTCTAGACGTTGATAGACGTGTCTGACTATTATAGGTTGATTCTCTGCGCGCGACATATTCAACTTGGCAGGTGGTTTTCGCCGAGAAGGTATGTGATTCTTCCTAAGCATGATATTTTAAAATATATATATAGTACGGTAGACGTACGTGTGTTAACTGAATAATAATTACGGCAATGTCTTTTGAATTAAGCCTGAATAATACTTACGGCAATGTCTTTTGACTTAAGCCTGAATAATAAGAATCTTGATGCATTTCAAAAAGAATACTGAATCATTTTTAACAGAAGAGAACTAACTGGTTTTTAAACAGAAAGCTTAAGAGTTATACTAGCTTTATGGGAAGTTAGGTATAACAACTTAAGAAAGATAAAAGGAACAGTTTACTTATGTGTTTATAACAGACTTATATTGAGTTATGGAAAGAATAATAAGATGGTTTGATAAGTAAACATGATATGATGCTATGTGTGTTAGTGTCTTGTAACGTTTGTATAAGAGGGTATTCTTGTTGTGCTTATGTTGTTTAACGATAAGTTGTTAGGTTAGTATTATATCACTCACCTCTTGACATAATACCGGGGGTTAAGCTGCCCTCCGATGCGGGGTATACCTCAGGCAGTCTGTGTGACTATGATGCGAGGATACCTCATGCGGGTCCAGGGGACCTATGCGGAGCTACGAGTTCCAGTTAGTGTGTGGGTTATACCTCATGCGTCTATGTGGCCACGCGACTACGAGTCCGGGGCGATGCCGAGGAGTAGCTACCTCGATGCGGGTTATACCCTATGCGGCCTATGTGAGTGGCCTATGCGGACTACGGAGTCCGAGATTAGGCTTGCATAGTGATACTACGAAATTAGCCCCGCTCGATCATTCGCACCGGAAAAGACTCGCTACGATTTACCTATTGATGCTCTTGTTTATGATGGCACTATGTGCGGTTACCTCGTTGTTTCGTGCATATTTGTAAAATTGGTTTTAAAATGATATGATTTCATTTAAGTACTTTACGATTCACATACTTAGTACTGTTATCGACCTCCTTCGGGGGGCTGCGTTCATGCCGCAGGTAAGGGCAAGCAGGTGCTAGATCCACATCCTTAGGATCTTTGCTTTGGTGTCGGGAGCTCCATCTTCTCCGGCGGCTCTACTTTGGGTATGATCTCCCTGTATTGTAGATAGTTTTTGTACATTTAGGGTATGGCGGGGCCCTGTCCCGCCATAGTTGTTTACTTCTTTAGAGGTCTGTAGTCCTATTGTACAGTTGGGATGTAACTGCAAAACTTGGGTTATATATATATGCCGAAAGACAAGCTTTTCTTCAGATAAACTGTTTCTCTTTTCATAATGTTTCTTGTCTTGTCTTATATTCCGCTGATTTCTCTGATGTATGACTACTTGGGTGCCCGGGTAAGGCACCAGTCACGGGCCCCGGAACGGGTCGTGACACGGGGAGAGCATGCACTTCCAGCCGTTTGGGACGAGTTCTCAAGGGCTTTCCTTGCACATTTCTTTCCTCCACAGATGAGGAGGGCTCGGGCCGACAGATTTTTGGTGTTGCGCGAATCCGCGCAGTTCGGGAGTACAATGTGGAGTTCGACTCATTGGCCCGGTACGTCCCCGCGTTAGTAGCTAGTATGGAGGATCGAGTGCACCGATATGTTACAGGGCTCGATGATTACCTAGCAGAGAGTTGTTCGGGTGTAGCTCTTCAGCCGGGCATGGACATTGCCCGCATGCAGGCTTATGCACTTGGATGTGAGGAGCGGAGGAATCGACGGAATGACCAAGATCAGCAGAAGAGGGCCAGAACAGCAGGGTCCTTTGATAACCTTCGAGGCGGACCGCCTCAGCAGCAGACTAGTTATGTACCTCCGCCAGTACAGAGTGGTCCTCCACAGCCTTCGGGACCTTCGGGATATTCAGGAGCAGGTCAGGGCTCCCAGGTTTCAGATTTTCAGGGGAGTAGGAGTGCTCGCCGGATGAGGTCGCCCTTGTCTCAGTGTGTCGTACTAACTTGGGAGATTGTTATTCTTGCGGCCAACAGGGCCATCTGGCGAGAGACTGTCCGACCAGGGGAAACGCTGGTAGAATAGCACAGACTACGGGATCAGTTGCGGGTTCTTCACCTTCCTTAGCTAGGCAGGATGTTCATACACCGGCAGGCCACGGCAGAGGTCGCGGTGGAAGTTCCCAGTTTTAGCGGTCCTTTGAACCGCCTATTTTCAGGTATATCCTTAACCCTCTAGAGTTTTGTATGTATTGATGTTATGAGGATGTGTTTAGTGTTATGTTCGGATAGCTTTGTGCTAAAAATGTGATTTAGAAGCCTGGTTAGTAAAAAGGGTAAGCCTGGGGGTGAGAAAATGATGAACCTTAGAATATTACAGTTGAGACCTTAGATGTAAGGCCGTCTTGAGTACAAGATTTTGCGGGTGATCTGTGTCAGAATGTAAGTATACGTGGAGTAATTGTGGGAAAATTCCTTGGGTGGTGTAAAATGGAAGTGGTAGCTTTCATGACCTGTATAGGTAAGATTGTTCCGGATCGAGAAACAAGAGCTTGATGCGTTAAGTGGGTCAGGTTGCGGGCCAACCCGCGGCCTGTTCCGAGGTGGGGTCAGCTCTGGGTGGTCCCGCCAGGTGGTAGGGTCACGAGGGTGCTAGGCCCAAGTTTAGATGACCATCGTATGAGTTCGTGGATATGTTCGACCAGAAGCGGATCGTAAAGGCCGGGAATGGCCTTAAGGGAGATTGAGGCTAGTAAGATGACCAAGTTTGGAGGTGGTGACTCCAAAGTTTTGGGAACTGAAGCGATGACTGAAGTATTGTACGTATACTAGAGAAGGTCAAGTGTTCGAGAAGAGTACGACGGGTAAGGATATATGTGAACATGTGCTGAGAGAATAGAAATGATCGTTACCCTTGTGAAGTAAAGGTGCGAAGGAATATTTGTTAGACCGGGGGGTGGAAGCTGTTGTAATGCTAGAGGTGATTCCTCGTTGACTTGGGTTAAGTACTGGAGCGTGTGTTATTTTTGTGGCCATATGTGGCATTGGCAACTTGTTTAAGTTAAGAAGAACTTTATCGTTATCCGTCTTGAGAAGGAACATTCGGGACGAATGTTTCTAAGGAGGGGAGAATGTTATACCCCGTATTTCCAGAGTATGTACGTGAGGGCGTACGTATAAAATTTAAGCCTTAAAGTTGGCAAGGTTCGAAATTTGTACACAAGTACCGAAAAGAATCGTTTTTCGACGAAACGTTTTACTAAACTTGCGAAGGGAAAATTCCGGCTATGTCATTTATAATTTTTGCGGATTTTTCCGAGAGATGAAATATTTTGGACCAACGGGAGGGTGACATGTGTCACCCTCAACTAGTGGACGGCAAAGGTGCAAGATGGCACGTTTTTTGTGCCTTGGTTGTAGTCAAGGTTAGGTAGGATATTTGTGTGATATTTTGTGTAGTTGATGAGCAAGTGGGACCCACTTACACATGTCCAAATCCCCACACTACACTTGCCTAACACTTGTCTTGATCTTGGCCATTGGTTGGCCTATAAATACCCCTCTAAGTTGAAGACTTTCTTCATCCTCACTTGAGCATTTCTCTAAGTCTCAAACTACTCCTCTCCCTTGTGAGCTTTCGTCCACACCCTCCCCTCATGAGGCCTATTGGCGAGAGTACCCTTGGTAGAGAAATACTCTCCAAGTATTGTTGTAATACCAAAATACTTTAGCCCAAATACCTTGTAGTACTTTCCAAAGTTACCTCTATACGTAGAGCCCGGAAATACTATTATACTTCCTTTAGCCACTAAACGAAACCCTAAGGAAAACCTTCATAGTCGGTTGAAGTGTTAAGTAGAAGTTGCGTAGAACTTCTAAGGGTTGTTTGGAGCGGATTGGAGCACTCGGAGTAGGAGCTAAACGTTGCTCAGGATCGACTTTAAACTTGGATAATTTTGGGCTTAGGGTAAATAATCCTATCCTTCTAGTGTAATTGGAAATTACATACTGTAGTTGTATAGAAATGAATATAAGATTCATAGAAGAGATTTGAACTGTAATAGAAGGATATTACAGAAAAAGACTTAAACTGAAATCGCATTAGAAGAATATTACAGTAGAAGATTAAACTGTACTTACATAGGATTGTATTTACAGTAGACTTATAACCTTTATTGGTTGACTGTTCTGCGAGTAGCATGTACTACTTGGAAGGTGGACAAGGCTAGCCGGGTTATAGCCGTGGAGCGTTTTGCTTATAGTCGATAATCGTCACGAGGTATGTGATTCTTCATATACTCTTGAGCATGATATTTTAAAGGAATATATATATAGTACGGTAGACGTACGTGTGACAATGTCTTTTGACTTAAGCCTGAATAATAAGAATCATGAAGTATTGTAAAATAATATATATATAGTACGGTAGGCGTACGTGTGTTAACTGAATGTAGTGTTACGGCAATGTCTTTTGACTTAAGCCTGAATAATAAAGAATCTTGAAGTATTTCAAAAGATTAAGAAACCGTTTTGAAATAAGAGTAATACTTGGTTTTGAAAACATAAGAGTTATACTAGCTTTATGGGAAGTTAGGTATAACGTCTTAAGAGAGGTAAAGAAAATGGTTTACTGATTTTAGAAGTTAAGAGACTTGATCTTAAAAGATAAGAGACTTGACTTAATTGAATTGATATGAATTTTGTTAAAAGTATGAAACCTCATTCGTGAATAACGAGTACTTGATTTTTAAAGGAATAATGTTTTACTGATTTCGGAAATCAGAATGAGTATCGACAAACCACTGCAGCGTTAATAAAGGAAAATGTATTGAATAATGAAGTATTATTAAAACCAATAGAAACCTCCATCTGCATAGAAACTAAGATGAGACAAAATGATATTACATTTCCTAGATCATGGCTGCTTAATAAGATTGATTATAAACAAGAGTAACCTACTCACATATAAGGCATATGTTTCTCTAATTGTTTAAAAGAGAATTATGTTTTAAAGGATTAAAATTATGAACTACGAAACCTTTTCGAAAATGAGAAACTTGAGCATTTGAAATTAGGCAAACTTGAACGTTTGAAAAATAATGTTGTTACTTGATTTTACAAAGGAAAGCATTTTGGTTTACTTAACAATGTAAGTCACTCTATTTTCATACTACGAATTATCGGGTGACCTTTGTAAAAGAAATGGATCTTTAAAAGAAATTTAACGTACGTAGCACTTTAGGGTTAAAACCCGGACTTTGACATAAAATGAAAGTACCTTGAGTTGTGTATAACTTGCCTATGCTTGTTGTTGTGAAACTTGCCTATGCTTGTGGTGGTAGCCTTTGTTGTGCAAGAATTGTGTTTCTATACTACTGCGTCTCTCGGTGGAGGGCCGGTTGACTTGTTGAGGACTTACTTGGACGTGGCGGTGGACGAGAATTCCACGCACGCGCTCGCATTGATAGTGTTATTCCATGGACTAGCTCTCAATGAGGTTTCTTGTTCGGCCTTGGTATCTGGTGGTCGGATTTCGTACTTGCCCCGTCTCGTGGCTGATTCGGCCTTGGTACCTGGTAGTTAGCCCTCGCACTTGCCCCGTTCATTTTAGTGACGAAGTCTCGTGATACGGCCTTGGTACCTGGTGGTCACCGTACTTGCCGTCGACCACGTGACTCGGCCTTGGTATCTGGTAGTCGGCTTTCGCACTTGCCCCGTATCAGCTTCGTGGTTTGGATGTTGAGTGGCGGAGTCTCGTGATACGGCCTTGGTATCTGGTAGTTAGCCCTCGTACTTGCCCCGGTCAGCTACGTGACTCGGCCTTGGTATCTGGTAGTCGGCTTTCGTACTTGCCCCGTATCAGCTCCGTGGTTTGATTGTATAGTATTGTTAGTACGGTTTTATGACTCAGGTAGGACTTGGTGTTCATGCGTACTCATTGGCGTTATTATATCATAGACTGTCGGCAGTGAGGAAGGTATTCCACGGGCATGATTGATGTTGCGGGCGTGAGACCCATAGTTATATTTGAGTGATGACTCTGAGGGCGTGAGTCCCTGACTTACTTGACTGCTTATTTATCGTGAACTGTAGTTTGGTTATCATACATGTCTCCTGCTTTATATAGACTGCTATGATTTCATTCTGATTTTCGTTTCACATACTTGGTACTGTTATCGACCTCCTTCGGGGGGCTGCGTTCATGCCGCAGGTAGAAGTACATCGTCTGTTGATCCCCACTTATAGGATCACATTTCAGCGTATTGGGAAGCTTCGTTCCTTCGGAGGCTTATCTTTTGGTATGTTACCCTGAGTCTGTAGGTTCTTGTACATTCAGGGGTATGGCGGGGCCCTGTCCCGTCATAGTTGTTGTAAAAATCTTAAGTGCAGAGTAATTGTGGTGGGCAGGGTTGTAAGGTTTGTAACTGTTCAAATGTCGATATATTTATATATGCAGAAAGGCAACCGTTTTGGTTGGCCTATTTTCTTTTATCTTGATCCATATCTATTTGCATGTTTAAGTTTTTATTTCCGCTGTTTTTTCTCTGATGTTGTATCACTAGGGTGCCCGGGGTAAGACACCAGTCACCTGCCCGGGTTCGGGTCGTGACACACGGTCTGTAGACATTCCGAGGACTGACTGCTCTGATACCACTCTGTCACACCCCAAACCCCGGGGCCCGTGACTGGTGCCCTACTTGGGCACCCTTCTACCTTAACAACTAAGTAAACTGCGGAAATTAAATAACACCTTTTTTTTTTAAACCAATCAGACGCAAAGGGAAAAGCCGAAGGCTGCCATATAATATACATAACAAAATACACTACACCGCATACGAGTCCAATCACATATGAATACTGCACTTAAGAGTTATATCTTGAACTATGACGACAAGGCCCGCACCCATAATCGCATACAAAAGCACATCTTGAAAGAACTTATACCAAAAAGATAAACTCCCGAACAGAATGAGCTATCCAAAAACTCTGAGCAGGGTCCTACACCTGCCGATCACCAAACAACGTACCTAAACCTGCGGCATGAACGCAGCCCCCCGAAGGAGGTCAGTACGAAGAATGTACCAAGTATGTGAAGCGATGAAATCGTAATGAAATCATAACGATCTAAACAAAGCAGAGACATGTATGATAGCCAACCTACGACATAATACATATAGCGATCATATCAAGTCGGGGACGCGTACCTCAAAGTCACTACTCGAATATAACTATGGGTCTCACGCCATAATATCAGCCATGCTCGTGGAATCCTTTCTCACTGCCGGCAGTCCATAATATAACAATATAACACCAATAAGCATATCCAAGGAGTATCCCTCGTGGTCGCATGCCCCGGAATCCCACATCGTATAAGCATGACCATGGGGTATACAAACAAATCCGGGAATCAAACCCGCTCTCGGTCACGTGCCGGAATCCCACATCGTATAAGCATGTCGAGAGTATTCTCGTGGTCGCATGCCGGCGTCCCACATCATATAAGCATGACCATAGGGTATCCCTCGCGGTCGCATGCCCCGGCATCCCACATCGTATAAGCATGACCGTAGGGTAACACAAACAAATCCAGGAATCTAACCCGACTCCTGGTCACATGCCCCGGAATCCCACATCATATAATCATGTCCAAGGAGTATCCTCGTGGTCGCGTGCCCCATCCCACATCGTATAAGCATGACCATAGGGTATCCTCGCGTCGCATGCCCCATCCCACATCGTATAAGCATGGCCGTAGGGTAACACAAATAATGGAAGCATACCCGCGAATCCCACCTCACCGCTTCGATGCGTCGAGTAAACTTACAACAAGGCAGCCGACCCTCCAACCGAGAGTCGCGGCAACGTAATAAAACATAATACTTGCACTCAAAGGCTATCACCAGCACATATAGGCAATTCTCAATTAATCAAGCCAAAGTACTTATCAAGGCACACATAGAATAATTCTCAATTAATCAAGCCAAGGTACTTATCAAGGCACACATAGAATAATTCTCAATTAACCAAGCCAAAGTACTTATCAATGCACACTTACACTAATTCTCAATTAATCAAGCCAAAGTACTACGTACGTACATTCTTTTCAAAATACTCCTTTTTATGTAATACCCCAAGATACTAACACCCGTAGCATCAAGGTGTGTCTATTTTTCAAAGTAAGTTACTACACTTTAGAAAACTCATTTCAAAGCTTGAAATCAAGTAACTTCAAATTTTCACAATCAAGGCAACTCATGCCCATTAATCAAAATAGACAACTTTCTAAACCTTCCATAAAGCCGTTATAACCAACTTCCCATAAAGCCGTTATAACCCTTTATGGTTTTTAGACAATTTCATTCCTTTTATATCCAAGAGACTTATACTTTTAAAACCAAGTATCACATACTTACAAATCAAGTTATTAACTTTCAAAATACTTCAAGTCTCTTAATATTTAGAAAACAAGTTTCTTCTACTTTTAAACCTCAAGTAACTTACACCTTTAAAACAAGTTACTTCTCTTAAATCATGTCATTTCTCCTCTTTTAAAACAATTAAGTAAATCACTCCTTTGACTGCCCTAAAGTCATTATAATGACCTTTAGGTTTTGGAACTAAGGCACTAGCCAAAAGATTTGGAAACCACTTCCTTTTCAAGACTCTATGTACTTTAAGTAAAATACTTTCACTTTTAAGAATCCAAACTTCACTAAGGAAATGGATTATACAACTTACAATTTAAACATCAAAGTACGCTCAAGGAAGTACATAGAACAAATTCTATTTTAGGCAATCCAAATACAACCAAGGAATGGATCATTTAAGGAGTAAGACGTACTTTCTTGATCTTAAGGAATCATGCTAGAAGATGAGATAGTTCACATACCTTTTCGGCTAAATCCACAAGCTAAGCCGAATACGCCGTACGTAGAAGTGTCAACCTATAATGGTCACAACAAGACTATCAACTTCTAGTCTCTAACGTAGAATAATACTAAGTATACGGTCTCTAATTCTACGGAAAATCGGGCAGCACTTCCTTTGTTTCTACTCACTTTGCCACCTTTTTCAAGGCCGAATACAATAACCAACACGCCACATTTAAGGCTCAAAACAACAACCAAACAAAGGGGATTACACGCCTTACAATACGTGTAAAATTTCGCCCCACAATTCATACGAAATAGCTCCATAATCTAGCCATTCTCGGCCAACATAAATAATAACACTAAGTCCTTTCCAATCCTTTTCCAAATTCCAAGTTCTAAGGTCTAACATGTTATATAGTCATAAACAACTTCAACAACTACAATTTCCTTCTTTTTACAACATGCGACGACTTTACTAATAATCGACTTGAATTGAAATCTTAGGGCTAACATGCTAGTTTTCGGATTAGGGTTCCAATAGCCACAACACTTATCAAACCTCATAATATATAACTCATGCTTGCTAATATCCATAGCTACAACAATAAGTAAGTCTTAACTACTAAAACGACAAAATTATACCTTTATAAGTCCTTAAAATTTCCAAGATTCAAAGTCACGCCTTAGCAATTCTTAGCTTCTTTCCTTATGTTCCAATCCGCTCCAAGCACTCCTTAGAGGCCTATGAAGAACCCATCTTCAAGTTCCAACTTCAAAGTTAAAGACCTTCTTAAGTTTCCGCCTTGCGACTAATACGAAAACGTCGTTTTTCCGAAATCTTTCTATTGAGATATCCTTACAATACCCTTAGGGACATTGGGTTAAAGTATTGTGGACAAAGGATCAAAACTACAAAATTTTCTTGTGGTATTAAGTGCAAACCCGAGAGCTTCTAGCAAGAACAACAATGTTGTGATATTTTCTAAGTGTAAAATGCCAAGTCTTGCTACTAGTGTAGTATTTAAAACACATTGGAGGGCTTAGATTTAAACAAATGGGTGGCTAAGATGAAGATCACAAGGATTAAGCACAAGTGGCAAGTTGACTTGGTCAACAATATCAAGCTTAGCAAGACTTATCTTCCACCATGGTAAATGAACATTTTACCCTTACACATTTTGACCAAGACCAAGTGTGGGGGTGCCACGTGTATCCCTCTCATTCGTCCATAAAATTCCGTAACCCTCGTGGGCCCCACAAAACGTAAAATTCCTCGGGTGGGCCCCACATGACCAAATCCGTAAAAATTAATTTCCATAAGGTTAATAAGTTCCATACTCTTCAAATAATACATTTTGAGAATCTAATTCTCCTCAACGAACATTTTTCCTTTCCGACGCTCGGAAGATTTTCTGTCGGAAAAACAATTCTTCCTTTCGTACCAATTTCCAAGTCTTGATTCCTTACATACCTTCTCTTATACAAGTCCTGGACTTACGGGGTGTAACACCTATATTATCAATTCCAATACTTCATAATCCAATACTAAGTCCATAAATCCAATTAGAAGTATTTAACTCCAAGTTAATAATTTTTCCGTCGTCATATTTTTCCAAAATTTTTCGGAAAAAAATGTAAATATTGTTTCCTTTCAACCTTCAAATCTTGATTCCTTAATCACGTTCTCAATTAGTAGCCCTGGTATTACGGGATGTAACATCTTTCCCCCCTTAGAAACATTCGTCCTGAATGTTCATAGTGGGTCTCAAACTATACAGATTTTCGGCGTCGTCTCATTACTATGCCTATCAACCAATAATCCACAAAACCAACGATGGCACACACGACCACAATACATCACATGTATATACACCAATGGACCTTCCATCTAAGGTCCCTTCTCACAATACTCGAAGGTTACAGTCTTTTCCAAAATGGGATCTTCAGACATTCCTTTTCTCTTTCCGTAATAGGGATGACCCTGCCGTATTCTAAGCCATAAGCTATCACTATATGAATCCTTCAGTCGGACTCCCACTCAACTAACTGATGTGTTCCCTCGTGTCAACTTCTCTTCTCTGTCCTCACATTAGTCAAACTACTGGTTGGTGAATGATCATATTGTCTGCCTAGCTTTGTTTACTGGTGTAAACTCTAATACTAGTAGTATCTCAATCACGAACACCTATGGACAATGTTACTGAATCTAAGGTGTGGGTATCATCACAATTAACTCTCAGTGCTGGTCTAAAATGAATCTCTCTCCTATCTCAAAGTATTTCTCACATTATCCTTCCACTCATTAGAGGTTCGTCACCTTTGGCCGAAGTATTCCTACTATACATCATTTACTATCGGTCTTTACACTGTTATGGGGTAATTATACTTTGTGAACCCTACACAACTACAGTTTTATTCACTTTATCATTCTTGTCAACATCCTTCACTCTACATATTACTTAAACAAAAATATTTCTACCTCTGATGGTCCTATTAATTCACATCCTACTAGAAACAAGGGAAATATATACACTAGGGTGGAATCTGAATCTATCAATGCATGTATGACTCAAAAGGATCAAAATATACCTGTAACCCAATTCGATTATGCCTCTTGATCCTGCCTGGTAGCCACAACATCTATGCGGTTCGAAGGACCGCCAGAACTATAAACTCCACCACGACCTCTACCACGATTGGCTAATATCTGAATACCCCGCCCTGTGGGGCGCACAACTGTAGAGGAAGAGGAACCAGCCACCAATCCAGCAGGTCGAGTCACACCACCAGTGCCCCTTCTAAGAGGACATTCTCTCACCACATGGCCTGGACGCCCGCAATAAAAACAAGCACCTATACCAAAAAGGCATCTCCCCAAATGATGCTTACCACACTGGAAACACTGAGGGAAAAGTGGCCTCAACTGAGCAGATCCCCTGCTTCTCCGAAAACGTGGAACCATGTAGCTCTGACCGACTCCTAGATACCTTGTGGGGTCCAATCTCCCACCGCGTGGGGTATGTTACGTGTAGGTGGGATTAATATCTCACCCATTCGAAGGCTGCCAGAAACTCACCGGGATATCCAACCGATCTAGCCCTCTTAAGCAGGTTTCTGCGTTGGCCCTCTACCCCCTGTACACATGCCTGTACCAGCCAAATAAACCTATGCTGACAAGTCTGCATCACCACTAGCCTAGTCAGTAATAGAACTACGTCCCTCATGGCCCTATAGTCTTCCCCTGACTGAGGAGCTTGAGGCTCAAGTGCTGGGGCTTCAAAAACCGGTGCAGAAGAACTCGCCGACAGCAGTACAATATCCGGTATAGACTGGGCATGAGCCCTAGTAACTCTCTAAGTCTGACTAGTAGCTCCCGCTACTGATTTGCCCTTCTGGGAAACTGTTGCCTTCCTCGGAGGCATAGTTGTAACACAATAATACGTCATAGAGGGATTATCCGAATAACACAACTCTATTGCACGATCTCAGTGTGAGAAAAATAGAAACCAAATCCTAAATGTCCTGTAGCCTCCTGTTTATGGGTATGGCGCGCAACACACCGATAATCAAGACTCTACTAGACACGGTATGTGGAAATTCCTGTTACACCCCGTATTTTACAGGACATGTTTTAAGAACGTACGTAAGAACTCATAAGTGTCAAGATTTGAGACTTGTAAGAATTTATAGGAATTATGAAATTGTCGGGAAACGTTTTGTTGTGACGAACGGGAGGGCCACACGTGTCACCCCCCCCTTAGGATGCCTTGGACGATTTAGGCATGGCCAATATGGTCATTGACCATAGTCTTGGATGACAAAGTCTTGCAAGTAGTGAAGCTTGACAATCTTGACCAAAGTCAAAGGTCCCACAAGCCTTGATATTTAAGTAAAGCTCATCCAAACCACCCATTTGTTTGCATCTTGAACCTCCAATGTGATTTATATTACTACTAGTAGTGAGACAAGTCCACACTTAGCCAAAAATTTGAAGAAAATTGAAGAACTCATAGGCTTTGCTCTCGGGTTCACACACCCAAGGAAGAAAAAAATTTCGTTTCTTGTTCTTTAAGCCCCACACTTTAAACCAAGGTTCATGAGTGTTATGTAAGTGTATCTCAATAGAAAAATCCCGGAAAAGAGAGTTTTCGTATTAGTCGCAAAGTGAAAACCTAGTGGCTTTCTAGGTTTTGGATTGGAGGTTTGAAGGAAAGTTGTTGGTATTGTTCTAAGGGTCTCAGTAGCGGATTGAAGTGTCTTGAAGAGGCTCTAAGTTGCTAAGGAGCGACTTGGTTGGAAGTTAGATTGAGATTCGTTGAGGTATAATTTTGTTCTCTTTAAGTGTTACAAGATTTTGTATTGTTGTTAGCCTTACATTTTACTAGCATGAAGCATATGTGTTGAAGTTTTATAAGTGTTATGAATTGTTGTAGCCTAAGAACCGAAATGACACATTAGCCATTTGAAGTTGGATTTCAAGTTGGTCGTAGTTAGAAATCGTCGCATGTTACCTACTTAGAGATTATGGATTGTTATAATCAAATGCGACTTGATATCATGTTATGCTACCAATTTGGATTGAAATGGAAATTTGATAAGAATTGGTTTGGTTGAACTCAAGGTGGCCGAATTTGGACTTTTAGTTTGTTATTCATTTGTATTGAACTACTTTCTAAATTGTGAGCCAATTGGGGCTGTTTAGTTATTCATTTGCATTGGAATACCTTCTATATTGTTGTGAGCCAATTGAGGCTGTTTGGTTATTGTATTCGGCCTTGAAAAAGGTGGCAAAGTTAGTAAAAACAAAGGAGGTGCTGTCCGATTTTCCGTAGAATTTAGCGACTTAGCACCTAGAATATTCTACGTATGAAGTAAGAGGTTAATGGACGTATGGTGACCATTATAGGTTGATGTACTAAGTATAGCGTATCCTACTTGAAGAATGGAATAGCTCAAGGTGGAAGTACTTTGGAGCTTTTTGCTACTTGTCGATAATCGTCGCGAGGTATGTGAACCTCTTCCTTCTTTTGACATGATTCTATGTATGGAATATACATGTAGTACTATTTCATGATTCCTTCTACTCTTAGAAGTTAAGAGGTATGTATGTCGATTTACTCTACGTAAAGGTTATGTATAAGTTATCCTAAGTTCTTACCAAGTCTTATGGGGGATGTTGGTAAGAGTCGTTAGGAGGTATTTTGGAGCCAAGTTGACTTGGCTAATTTACGGCACGAATAAGAATAAGTATCGAACAAGCCATTGCAGCGTTAATAAAGGAAAATGTAATGACAATTAATTGTGTTAAAACAAGTAGAATTCTCCATCTGCATAGAAGCTAAGATAAGACAAAATTGTATTACATTTTCTAGATCATGGCTACTTGATTAAGATAGTTATAAATAAGTATAACTTATTCACAACGCACCAAGTATATGTTACTTAATTTATAAGAATTTACGTATGAAGTTTTAAGACTATGGACCTCAAATTGTTAAAAGGTTAAGGGACTTTATTTTTCAAGTTATGAGACTTGATCCTTAAAGGGAGAAATGAATTGATTTAAAAGTATAGAATACTTGATTTGGAAAGTATTGTTTTCTTGCCATTTTAAGTTAAGAAACTGGTTTTCCTAAAAGTTAAGAGACTTGAAGTATTTTGAAAGCTATGTGATTTGAATTGAAGTATAAGTTTCTTGGTTATCAAATGAATGAATTCGTCTAAGAAATAAAGAGTAATAACGACTTTATGGGAAGTTGGTTATAACAACTTTATGGAAGATTTAAAAGAATGGTTTTCTTCAGTATTGTAAGCAAAGTAATGATTTGAAATAAAGAAGGGCAAAATTGTTTTAAAGGTACCAATTGCTTAAGGTTTTAAAGAAAGAAGTCACTTGATTTAGAAGCCTATAAAAAGTATTGTGACTTGTCGTGAAAAGTAGATATGACTTGATACTACGGTTATTAGTATCTTGGAAGTTTTGTTTGAAGGAGAATCATTTTAAAGGAGTAGAGGCACGTAGTACGTTGGGTTAAATTCCCGGATTTTATAATGACATGTTAGTGCCTTAAGTAAACAAAAAATGAGAGTGTATATGAACAAGCTAATAAGAAGTTAGGGGATTTCTTAACTTGCTTATATTATGTATGATAAGCCGGTAGTGCTTATGTTATGTATGATAAGCCGGTAGTGCTTATGTTATGTATGATAAGTCGGTAGTGCTTATGTTATGTATGATAAGTCGGTAGTGCTTATGTTATGTATGATGGCCGGTTGAGTTAGGGTAAGAGTATAAATGAGGGGCAAGCCCCAAGACGTTATACCACCTTCTCCAGGGTAAGAGTATAAGTGAGGGGTAAATCCCCAAGACGCTGTACCACCTGCTTTATGTGTTATTTGACGACCGGTTGAGATAGGGTAAGAGTATAAATGAGGGGAAAGCCCCAAGACGTTATACCACCTTCTCCAGGGTAAGAGTATAAATGAGGGGCAAGCCCCAAGACGTTATACCCCCTGCTTTACCACCTTCTCCAGGGTAAGAGTATAAATGAGGGGCAAGCCCCCAGACGTTATACCACCTGTTTTGATTGATTTTATGGGCGTGAGACCCATGGTTATGTTTTACACTTTTTAGCCGGCGATGATGGGGATTCCACGGGCGTGCTTTGATATTGGTGTGATCGCGTCGATTTGGGCGGGTAGTATATGTGTCCTCCGTAGTGGCTGGACTATTGTTATACCCGTATTTCCAGTATGTACGTGGGGCGTGCGTATAAAATTTGAGCCTTAAGATAGGCAAGATTCGAAATTTGTACACAACACGGTTAGAGTCGTTTTTCGGCGAAACGTTTCCACACTTTCGTAGGGAAAATTCCGGCTATGTCATTTATAATTTTGCGGATTTTTCCGAGAGGCGTAACATTTTGGACCAGCGGGAGGGTGACATGTGTCACCTCACATTGGAAGAGGTTGGACGGCAAATGGGCTAAGCTTGCACGCGTTTTTGGTGTTGAATTTGTGGTCAAGGGTTAGGTAGGATATTTTGTGTAGATGGATAAGGTTGCACATGGCTTAATCTTGGCCTTACACTTGCCTTGCACTTGCACCATCTTGGCCATTGGTTGGCCTTCACTTGACCTATAAATACCCCTTAGTTGATGAACTTTCTTCATCCAAAAATTGAGCAATCTATCTAAGTCTCAAACTACTCCCTCTTAGCTTGAGCTTTTCGTCCCTCTCCCCTCCTAGTTGAGCTTGGCGAGAGCCACCACACCTCCCCTTGTGAAGCCTTGGCCGAGGGTACCCCAGCCTAGTTGTCTCGTATAAATACCCCTTTGTGGTATAGAAATACTCTCCTAGTATTGTTTTAATGCCCAAAATACTTTAGCCCAAATACCTTGTAGTATTCCCAAAGTTACCTCTATCGTAGAGCCCGGAAATACTACCTTTTGTCCTTTTAATCTCAAACCGAAACCCTAAGGAAATCTTCATAGTTGGTTGAAGTATTTAAGTAGAAGTTGGTTAGAACTTCTAAGGGTTGTTTGGAGCGGATTGGAGCGCCCGGAGTAGGAGCTAAACCTTGCTCAGGATCGGCATATATACTCGGATAATTTTGGGCTTATCGAGGTAAACACTCTTGACCTTCTATTGTAATTGGGAATTACATGTTGTAGGAATATATAGTTGAAGTATACTATATATATAGTACGAACATTATAATTGTGCGGCAATGTCTTTTGACTTAAGCTGAATAATACTTACGGCAATGTCTTGCGACTTAAGCTGAATTTAAAGGTGGTGAAATGTAATTACATAGACTGTACATGAGACTTGTAGTATTATGTGGGTAGAATTGTACACGTCAGGTTAGGCGTGCAAACCCCACGGTTGGCTTGGTAGCGGCCTCGATAGAGGAGGAGATTTACGCTGTTGCGGGGGGGGAGGTGCTGCCGAATTTTCTGTAGAATATGGAACAATGAGATCTAGATGTTAATAAGCGCCTTGTGGCCTTATAGGTTGAAGTACTACGTGTGGTGCGATCTACGTGGCTTAAGGAGTAGCCGACGGTTTGAAGTACTTGGAGCGTTTTGCTATTAGTCGATACTGTCGCGAGGTATGTGAACCTCTTCCTATCTTTCTAGCATGATATGTGTGTAACTATGTAGTGCGGTAGACGTCACGTGTTAAAAGTATTTGATTGGTTTAAAACATAAAGGGTTATAACGACTTTATGGGAAGTTGGTTATAACGACTTTATGTAGATAAGAAAAAGCACAGTGATTGTTAAAAGGTAAGCGATTTGAGTTATAAGCGACTTGATGTGTGATGATAAAGAACTTGAAGTCTTTCATTAAGAAACCCTTTTGAAAGAAGAGTAATACCGTTTTGAGAACTTAAGAGTTATACTAGCTTTATGGAAAGTTAGGTATAACGTCTAAAAGAGATAAAAAAAAGGGAATGGCTATTTGATCTTAGAAGTTAAGAGACGTGATCTTATAAGATAAGGGACTTAACTTAATTAAATTGATTTGAATGTTGTACGATGTGTGAAACCTCGTTCGTGAGTAATGAGTACTTGGTTTTGAGAGGAATAATGTTTCTTGATTTGAAATCGAATGTATCGACAAACCATCGGCGTTAATAAAGGAAAATGTATTGAATAATTAAGTATTATTAAAACCGTAGAAACCTCCATCTGCATAGAAGCTAAGATGAGACAAAATGATATTACATTTTCTAGATCATGGTCGCTTAATAAGGTTGATTATGAACAAGAATAACCTACTACTATGGCATATGTTACTCAATTGTTTTAAAAGAGATTAAGACATTGAACTATGAAACTTTTCTAAAAAGAGACTTGTGTAATTGAACTGGAACTTTAGGGAAAAGAAAGGCATTGTGTTGTCTTAAAATGGTTTAAAACATAAAGTATGGAAGTTGTTTTGGTTTACTTAAAAGATGTAAGTCACTCTATTTTATACTACGGTATCGGGTGACTCTTATAAAAGAATGAATCTCTTAAAAGGAATTTAACGTCGTAGTACTTTAGGAGTTAAAACCGGACCTTGGCATAAAATGAAAGTACTTTGAGTTGTTGTGAAACGCACTGTGCTTGTTGTTGTGAAACACACTGTGCTTGTTGTTGTGAAACCCGCCTATGCTTGTTGTTGTGAAACTTGCCTATGCTTGTTGTTGTGAAACTTGCCTATGCTTGTCGTGATAGCCTTTGTTGTGCAAGAATTGTGTTTCTATACTACCGCCTCTCGATGGAGGTCGGTTGACTTGTTGAGAACTTACTTGGGCGTCTTGCGGTGACGGAGAAATTCCGCACGCGTTCGCTGATTGTGTTACTTTTGCTAATCGCTTTGGACATACCGACACGATCGTGGCTGCGGGTATGCTTCCATTTTGATCTTGCTATTGTTTCCCTTTGGGCATACCGACCACGATCGTAGCGCACGGGTATGTTTCCATTTGGAATCTTTGCTTTATTGTTTCCCTTTGGGCATCGCGACCACGATCGTAGCGCGCGGGTATGTTTCCATTTGGAATCTTTGCTTTATTGTTTCCGCTTTGGGCATCGACACGATCGTAGCGCGCGGGTATGTTTCCATTTGGAATCTTTGTCTTATTGTTTCCCTTTGGACATACCGACACGATCGTAGCGCGGGTATGCTCCCATTTGGATTCTTTGTCTTGTTGATATCATATCATAAATCGGCGGTGAGGAAGGAATTCCACGCACGAGTGATGATTTGGAGGCGTGAGTCACGACTTAATATATTTGTTTATATGTTGTATCGTAGTTTGGTTATCATACATGTCTCACGCTTTATATAGATGCTATGATTTCATTTCTGATATTTTCTGATTTCACATACTTGGTACTGTTGTCTTGACCTCCTTGGCCGTGCGTTCATGCCGCAGTAGAGTACATCGATTGTGGGTCCTCGCTCTTAGGATCACATTTCAGCGTGTTGGAAAGCTCAGTTCCTTGGAGGCTTATCTTTGGTAGGTTTCCACTGTGTTGTAGTCTCTTGTACATTCGGGGTATGGCGGGGCCCCTGTCCGTCATTCTTTGAAAAAAAAATCTTAGAGGTGCATGCTTTGTTGTAGGAAGGGTTTTGTAAAAGGATAATTGTTCGGGTTTTTATGTATATATCACCAAGGCAAGCTTTTGGTTGCTTTGTTTATCTATCATGTCTCTCATTTCATGTTTAAGGTTTTTATTTCCATTGGTTTTCTCGATGTTGTATCACTAGGGTGCCCGGGTAAGGCACGATCCACGGGGGCGAACAGTCGTGACAAAAGTGGTATCGAGCGATTAGTCCTCGGAAAGTGTCTACGAGGCCGTGTCTAGTAAGTCTTGATTATCGGTGTGTTGTGCACCACATCTATAATCGGAGGCTATAGGACATTTAGGATTGGTTTCCATTCTTCTCATTCGAGATCGTGCCTTAGAGGCTGTGTGATAAGTTGGACCCTCCGACGTATTCCTTTCCTTTACCGATTATGCCTCGCGTAAGGCAACCCGGCCCGAAAGGCAAGGCAAAGCGTGAGCCGCGAGTAGAGCAATGGCGCCTCTACAGAGACCACGATGCACGAGCCTCCAGTCCACACCGAGCAGGCGGAGATGGAGTTCTGAGAGATGGCCCGATTCGCCGAGATCGTGGCGAACGTGAGATATCTTTGGATGCAGCGATTCCGGCCCAGAGCACCCGTAGTTCACCCCGAGCGACGGTTTGAGATTACGGATTTTCGAGATGTAACCTCCGAGTTTTATGGGTCGAGGCACGAGGATGATCCGCGGAGTTCATCCGCAATTCTGAATGGATCATGAGAGTGATCAAGGCATCGGAGACCGAGTCAGTGGTCCTAGGTTCGCATCGGCTGCGTGATACCGCAGTCGATTGGTTTGATTCGTGGGAGCTGTCCCGGGGAGAGAATGCACTTCCGGCTTTATGGGACGAGTTCTCAAAGGCATTTCTTGCACACTTCTTGCCTCCACAGATGAGGAGGGCTCGGGCCGACAGATTTTTGGTGTTGCGGCAGAACGGGCGTACGGTTCGGGAGTACAATGTGGAGTTCGACTCATTGGCCCGGTACGTCCCCGCATTAGTGGCTAGTATGGAGGATCGAGTGCACCGATATGTTACAGGGCTCGATGATTACCTAGCAGAGAGTTGTTCGGGTGTAGCTCTTCAGCCGGGCATGGACATTGCCCGCATACAGGCTTATGCACTTGGAGGTGAGGAGCGGAGAAATCGACGAAATGATCAAGGTCAGCAGAAGAGGGCCAGAACAGCAGGGTCCTTTGGTGACTTTCGAGGTGGACCGCCTCAGCAGCAGACTAGTTATGCGCCTCCGCCAAGATCTGAGTGGTCCTCCACAATCTTCAGAGCATCCAGAGTATTCAGGAGCAGGTCAGGGCTCCAAGGGTTCAGATTTTCGGGAGAGCAGGGGTGTTAGCCAGCTGAAGCCACCCCTACCTCGTTGTGACCGCTGTGGTAGACTCCACAGTGGGGAGTGTCGTGCTAGTCCGGGAGTTTGTTTTACATGCGGCCAGCAGGGCCATTTTGGGAGAAACTGTCCAGAGTGGGGTAGCACTGGTAGGATAGCACAGAATACGAGATCAGTTGTGGGTTCTTCACCTTCCATAGCCAGGCAGGATGTTCATACACCGGCGGGCCACGGTAGAGGTCGCGGTGGAAGTTTCCAGTTTTAGCGGTCCTCTGAATCGCCTACTTTCAGGTATATCCTTAACCCTCTAGAGTTTTGTATGTATTGATGTTGTGATTAGTGTTATGTTCGGATAGCTTTGTGCTAAAATGTGATGTAGAACTTTGGTTAGTGAGAAGGGTAAGCTTGAGGGTGAGAAATGATGAACCCTAGAATATTACTGATTGAGACCTTAGATATAAGGCCGTCTTGAGTACAAGTTTTTGCAAGTGATCCTTGTGAGTGCATTTTATGCCTAGAATGTATTGTGTGATAAGTCCCAGGTAGTGTGAAATGGAAGTGGTAGCTTTCATGACTGTAGAGGTAAGATTGTTCGGATCGAGAAACGAGAGAGTCGGCGTGTGATGCTCGGGTTGAGGGCGTGTTGCGTATCAACCCGTAGCCGGATTGAGGTAGGGACAGCTCAGGTGGTCCCGCCGGTGGTAGGGTCACGAGGGTGCTAGGCCCAAGTTTAGTTGACCATCGTATGAGTTCGTGGGTGTGTTCGACCGAAGCGGTCGTGAAGGTCGGGGATGGCCTTAAGGAAGATTGAGGCTAGTAAGATGACCAAGTTTGGAGGTAGTGACTCGAGGTTGGAAACGAAGCATTGACTAAAGTGTGATGCATTATACTAGAAGAGTTCAAGTGTTCGAGAAGAGTACGACGAGTAAGGGTAGAGGCGAGCATGTATTGCGAGCATAGATATGATCATTTCTTGTGAAGGGAGAAGGTGCGAAGGATGTATATTTTAGACCTCAGGAATCGCATGCGATCAGTACAATTTGTTTGGGTCATGGAGTGACACTAGAACCTCGCGGCAAAGAGACAAAAGTTTGTGATGTTAGAGGTGTTTCCTCGTGGACTTGGATGTAAGTATTTACGCGGGTGTTTCGTGGCAAGTTGTGGCGTTGGCAACTTATTAGAAGAACTCTATCGTTATCCGTCTTGAGAAGGAACATTCAGGACGAATGTTTCTGTTATACCCCGGATTTCCAGAGTATGTACGTAAGGACGTACGTATAAAATTTGAGCCTTAAGATAGGCAAGATTCGAAATTTGTACACAACACCCGGTTAGAGTCGTTTTTTTTGAAAGCGTTTCCACGGCTTCGTAGGGAAAATTCCGGCTATGTCATTTATAATTTTTGCGGATTTTTCCGAGAGACGTAACATTTTGGACCAACGGGAGGGTGACATGTGTCACCCTCACATTGGAAGAGGTTGGACGGCAAATGGGCTAAGCTTGCACGTTTTTGGTGTTGAATTTGTGGTCAAGGGTTAGGTAGGATATTTTGTGTAGATGGATAAGGTTGCACATGGCTTAATCTTGGCCTTACACTTGCCTTGCACTTGGCACCATCTTGGCCATTGGTTGGCCTTCACTTGACCTATAAATACCCCTTAGTTGATGAACTTTCTTCATCCAAAATTGAGCACTCTATCTAAGTCACAAACTACTCCCTCATAGCTTGAGCTTTTCGTCCCTCGCCCCCCTCCTAGTTGAGCTTGGCCGAGCGCCACCACACCCTCCCCCTTGTGAAGCCTTGGGCGGGGGGTACCCCCACTAGCCTAGTTGTCTCGTATAAATACCCCCCCTTTGTGGTATAGAAATACTCTCCTAGTATTGTTTTAATGCCCAAAATACTTTAGCCCAAATACCTTGTAGTATTCCCAAAGTTACCTCTATACGTAGAGCCCGGAAATACTACCTTTTGTCCTTTTAGTCTCAAACCGAAACCCTACGGAAATCTTCATCGTTGGTTGAAGTATTTAAGTAAGTTGGTTAGAACTTCTAAGGGTTGTTTGGAGGCGGATTGGAGCGCCGAGTAGGAGCTAAACCTTGCTCAGGATCGACATATATACTCGGATAATTTTGGGCTTATCGAGGTAAACACTCTTGACCTTCTATTGTAATTGGGAATTACATGTTGTAGGAATATATAGTTGAAGTATACTATATATAGTACTGAACATTATAATTGTGCGGCAATGTCTTTTGACTTAAGCCTGAATAATACTTACGGCAATGTCTTGCGACTTAAGCCTGAATTTAAAGGTGAGCTGAACTGTAATTACATAGGGTATTCTGATGTAGACTTGTGTAGTATTCGTGGGTAGAATTGTACACGTCCGGTTAGACGTGCAAACCCCACACTGGTGGGCTTGGTAGCCGGCCTCGATAGAGGAGGAGATTTACGCTGTTGCGGGAAAGAGGTCTTTGTCGAATTTTACGTAGAATATGGAACAATGAGATCTAGATGTTAATAAGCGCCTTGTGGCCTTATAGGTTGAAGTACTACGTGTGGTGCGATCTACGTGGCTTAAGGAGTAGCCGACGGTTTGAAGTACTTGGAGCGTTTTGCTATTAGTCGATACTCGTCGCGAGGTATGTGAACCTCTTCCTATCTTTCTAGCATGATATGTGTGTAACTATGTAGTACGGTAGACGCGTCACGTGTTAAAAGTATTTGATTGGTTTAAAACATAAAGGGTTATAACGGCTTTATGGGAAGTTGGTTATACGACTTTATGTAGATAAGAAAAGCACAGTGATTGTTAAAAGGTAAGCGATTTGAGTTATAACCGACTTGATGTGTGATGATAAAGAACTTGAAGTCTTTCATTAAGAAACCCTTTTTGAAAGAAGAGTAATACTTCGTTTTGAGAACTTAAGAGTTATACTAGCTTTATGGAAAGTTAGGTATAACGTCTAAAAGAGATAAAAAAAAAAGGAATGGCTATTTGATCTTAGAAGTTAAGAGACGTGATCTTATAAGATAAGGGACTTAACTTAATTAAATTGATTTGAATGTTGTAAGATGTGTGAAACCTCATTCGTGAGTAACGAGTACTTGGTTTTGAGAGGAATAATGTTTCTTGATTTGGAAATCGAATGTGTATCGACAAACCAACTGCGGCGTTAATAAAGGAAAATGTATTGAATAATTAAGTATTATTAAAACCAGTAGAAACCTCCATCTGCATGAAGCTAAGATGAGACAAAATGATATTACATTTTCTAGATCATGGTTGCTTAATAAGGTTGATTATGAACAAGAATAACCTACTTTATGGCATATGTTACTCAATTGTTTTAAAAGAGATTAAGACATTGAACTATGAAACTTTTCTAAAAAGAGACTTGTGTAATTGAAATTAGGCAAAGCTGGAACTTTAGGAAAAGAAAGGCATTGTGTTGTCTTAAAATGGTTTAAAACATAAAGTATGGAAGTTGTTTTGGTTTACTTAAAAGATGTAAGTCACTCTATTTTATACTACGTATCGGGTGACTCTTATAAAAGAATGAATCTCTTAAAAGGAATTTAACGTCGTAGTACTTTAGGTTAAAACCGGACCTTGGCATAAAATGAAAGTACTTTGAGTTGTTGTGAAACACACTGTGCTTGTTGTTGTGAAACACACTGTGCTTGTTGTTGTGAAACCCGCCTATGCTTGTTGTTGTGAAACTTGCCTATGCTTGTTGTTGTGAAACTTGCCTATGCTTGTCGTGATAGCCTTTGTTGTGCAAGAATTGTGTTTATACTACCGCGCCTCTCGATGGAGGTCGGTTGACTTGTTGAGAACTTACTTGGACGCGTGCGGTGACGGAGAAATTCCACGCAGTGCGTTCTCGTTGATTGTGTTACTTTTGCTAATCGCTTTGGACATACCGACACGATCGTGGCGCACGGGTATGCTTCCATTTGATATCGCTTTATTGTTTCCTTTGGGCATATCGACACGATCGTAGCGCATGCGGGTATGTTTCCATTTGGAATCTTTGCTTTATTGTTTCCCTTTGGGCATATCGACACGATCGTGGCGCACGGGTATGTTTCCATTTGGAATCTTTGCTTTATTGTTTCCTTTGGGCATATTGACCACGATCGTGGCGCACGGGTATGTTTCCATTTGGAATCTTTGTCTTATTGTTTCCCTTTGGACATACCGACACGATCGTAGCGCGGGTATGCTCCCATTGGATTCTTTGTCTTGTTGATATCATATCATATTGCCGTGAGGAAGGAATTCCACGCACGAGTGATGATTTGGAGCGTGAGTCCACGACTTAATATATTGTTTATATGTTGTATCGTAGTTTGGTTATCATACATGTCTCCCGCTTTATATAGTGCTATGATTTCATTTACGATATTTACGCTTTCACATACTTAGTACTGTTATGCGACCTCCTTCGGGGCTGCGTTCATGCCGCAGTAGGTACATCGATCGTGGGTCCTCGCTCTTAGGATCACATTTCGCGTGTTGAAAGCTCGTTCCTTCGAGGCTTATCTTTAGTAGTTTCCACTGAGTTGTAGTCTCTTGTACATTCGGGGTATGGCGAGCCCTGTCCGTCATCATTCTTGAAAAACAATCTTAGAGGTCTGTAGCACTGTTGTGGGAAGGGTTTTGTAAAAAGGATAATTGTTCGGGTTTTTATGTATATATACTGAAGGCAACTGTTTTGGTTGGCCTGTTTATCTATCATGTCTCTCATTTCATGTTTAAGTTTTTTTTTATTTCCGCTGGTTTTCTCTGATGTTGTATCACTAGGGTGCCCGGGGTAAGGCACCAGTCACGGGCCCGGAACGGGTCGTGACAACTATGTTATGAAAGATAAGTAAGTTAGATAGAAATGAACTTAATGACTTCTCCTAAGTAAGTACGTAAGATATGGCTATAACTCTTAATGGAATGGAAAAAGATATTGATGTGAAATTAAGTTCATAAGTGGTAATGACACGGCAGGATCTGGTATGTATTTTTATACTTGTCCTTGTCATTCTTTTGTACAGTTATGATCTGTTTACTGTACGTTATTTCTGTTCCATATTCGGTACTGTTGACCGACTTCGGCTACGTTAAATGTCCGCAGTTTAGGTATTACGCTATGGATCCATGAGCTTAGGATCTGGTTCAAGATTTTGAGATGGCTCGATGTTAGGAGTTGTCATGGCTATGTATATTCAGAGTGCAGCGGGGCCTTGTCCCGCCATGGTTATGTTAACACTCTTGAAGTGCAGAGTCACATATTGTGGGTCGATTTGTAAAAGAAAGGAGGCAATGCTTGCGGTTGTTTTTATATATGTCTTGGAAGGTAGCCACATCGGCTAACTTTGTCAGACATTCCGATGTTTTATTTATAAGTTTCTTGTATGTTCCGCTGATTTTCTCGATGTTTACGTAAGGGTGCCTGTAGGGCACCGCCGCGATCCCGGTGGTCGTGACAAAAGTGGTATCGAGCGATTAGTCCTCGGAAAGTGTCTAGGCAGAGTGTCTAGTAGAGTCTTGATTATCGGTGTGTTGTGCACCACATCTATAATCAGGAGGCTGCAGGACATTTAGGATTGGTTTCCATTCTTCTCACTCTGAGATCGTGCCATAGAGCTGTGTTGTTAGGGTCGTCTCTCCCTAACGAGTTATGTTGATTGCAGCTACGAGAAAGGCAGCAGAGACCCAGGAAGGACTATGTGGATTGCGTATCCAGGTTGGTATGGATTATAGTATAGTTGGTATTGTGACATACATCTATACGGAGTTATGTATGAGGGTCAGACGCATGTTGCCTATAATGATTTTAGGTCACCAGGAATTGGTAGAGACTAACTAGGTACCGGGAAGGTATGGAAGTTATGTATGTATGTTAGAAAGAGTTGGAAGTACGAAAAGGTAATCTCTTTTGGGCTTATGATGGACGGATGTGCGTGTGCGAGGTATTAGGGCCATGTGTGGCATTATTGGTATGTCGGGGTTGTGAAAGGGAACTATGTCGCTAATTATAAGTATGACTCCGAAAGAACATTCGGGGACGAATGTTTCTAAGGGGGGAAGAATGTTACACCCCGTATTTTACAGGACATGTTTTAAGAACGTACGTAAGAACTCATAAGTGTCAAGATTTGAGACTTGTAAGAATTTATAGGAATTATGAAATTGTCGAAGCGTTTTGTTGTATTGAGCGGGAGGCGACACGTGTCACCCCCTTAGGATGCCTTGGACGATTTAGGCATGGCGATATGGTCATTGACCATAGTCTTGGATGACAAAGTCTTGCAAGTAGTGAAGCTTGACAATCTTGACCAAAGTCAAAGGTCCCACAAGCCTTGATATTTAGGTAAAGCTCATCCAAACCACCCATTTGTTTGCATCTTGAACCTCCAATGTGATTTATATTACTACTAGTAGTGAGACAAGTCCACACTTAGCCAAAAATTTGAAGAAAATTGAAGAACTCATAGGCTTTGCTCTCGGGTTCACACACCCAAGGAAGAAAAAAATTTCGTTTCTTGTTCTTTAAGCCCCACACTTTAAACCAAGGTTCATGAGTGTTATGTAAGTGTATCTCAATAGAAAAATCCCGGAAAAAGAGAGTTTTCGTATTAGTCGCAAAGTGAAAATCTAGTGGCTTTCTAGGTTTTGGATTGGAGGTTTGAAGGAAAGTTGTTGGTATTGTTCTAAGGGTCTCAAGTAGCGGATTGAAGTGTCTTTAATAGGCTCTAAGTTGCTAAGGAGCGACTTCGGATTTGTAAGTTAGATTGAGATTCGTTGAGGTATAATTTTGTTCTCTTTAAGTGTTACAAGATTTTGTATTGTTGTTAGCCTTACATTTTACTAGCATGAAGCATATGTGTTGAAGTTTTATAAGTGTTATGAATTGTTGTAGCCTAAGAACCGAAATGACACATTAGCCATTTGAAGTTGGATTTCAAGTTGGTCGTAGTTAGAAATCGTCGCATGTTACCTACTTAGAGATTATGGATTGTTATAATCAAATGCGACTTGATATCATGTTATGCTACCAATTTGGATTGAAATGGAAATTTGATAATAATTGGTTTGGTTGAACTCAAGGTGGCCGAATTTGGACTTTTAGTTTGTTATTCATTTGTATTGAACTACTTTCTAAATTGTGAGCCAATTGGGGCATTTAGTTATTCATTTGCATTGGAATACCTTCATATTGTTGTGAGCCAATTGAGGCTGTTTGGTTATTGTATTCGCCTTGAAAAAGGTGGCAAAGTTAGTAAAAACAAAGGAGGTCTTTGTCCGATTTTCCGTAGAATTTAGCGACTTAGCACCTAGAATATTCTACGTATGAAGTAAGAGGTTAATGGACGTATGGTGACCATTATAGGTTGATGTACTAAGTATAGCGTATCCTACTTGAAGAATGGAATAGCTCCAGGTGGAAGTACTTTGGAGCTTTTGCTACTTGTCGATAATCGTCGCGAGGTATGTGAACCTCTTCCTTCTTTTGACATGATTCTATGTATGGAATATACATGTAGTACTATTTCATGATTCCTTCTACTCTTAGAAGTTAAGAGGTATGTATGTCGATTTACTCTACGTAAAGGTTATGTATAAGTTATCCTAAGTTCTTACCAAGTCTTATGGGGGATGATGGTAAGAGTCGTTAGGAGGTATTTTGGAGCCAAGTTGACTTGGCTAATTTACGGCACGAATAAGAATAAGTATCGAACAAGCCATTGCGTTAATAAAGGAAAATGTAATGACAATTAATTGTGTTAAAACAAGTAGAATTCTCCATCTGCATAGAAGCTAAGATAAGACAAAATTGTATTACATTTTCTAGATCATGGCTACTTGATTAAGATAGTTATAAATAAGTATAACTTATTCACAACGCACCAAGTATATGTTACTTAATTTATAAGAATTTACGTATGAAGTTTTAAGACTATGGACCTCAAATTGTTAAAAGGTTAAGGGACTTTATTTTTCAAGTTATGAGACTTGATCCTTAAAGGGAGAAATGAATTGATTTAAAAGTATAGAATACTTGATTTGGAAAGTATTGTTTTCTTGCCATTTTAAGTTAAGAAACTGGTTTTCCTAAAAGTTAAGAGACTTGAAGTATTTTGAAAGCTATGTGATTTGAATTGAAGTATAAGTTTCTTGGTTATCAAATGAATGAATTCGTCTAAGAAATAAAGAGTTATAACGGCTTTATGGGAAGTTGGTTATAACAACTTTATGGAAGATTTAAAAGAATGGTTTTCTTGATTGTAAGCAAAGTAATGATTTGAAATAAAGAAGGGAAAAATTGTTTTAAAGGTACCAATTGCTTAAGGTTTTAAAGAAAGAAGTCACTTGATTTAGAAGCCTATAAAAAGTATTGTGACTTGTCGTGAAAAGTAGATATGACTTGATACTACGGTTATTAGTATCTTGGAAGTTTTGTTTGAAGGAGAATCATTTTAAAGGAGTAGAGGCACGTAGTACGTTGGGTTAAATTCCCGGATTTTATAATGACATGTTAGTGCCTTAAGTAAACAAAAAATGAGAGTGTATATGAACAAGCTAATAAGAAGTTAGGGGATTTCTTAACTTGCTTATATTATGTATGATAAGCCGGTAGTGCTTATGTTATGTATGATAAGCCGGTAGTGCTTATGTTATGTATGATAAGTCGGTAGTGCTTATGTTATGTATGATAAGTCGGTAGTGCTTATGTTATGTATGATGGCCGGTTGAGTTAGGGTAAGAGTATAAATGAGGGGCAAGCCCCAAGACGTTATACCACCTTCTCCAGGGTAAGAGTATAAGTGAGGGGTAAATCCCCAAGACGTTGTACCACCTGCTTTATGTGTTATTTGACGACCGGTCGAGATAGGGTAAGAGTATAAATGAGGGGCAAGCCCCAAGACGTTATACCACCTTCTCCAGGGTAAGAGTATAAATGAGGGGCAAGCCCCAAGACGTTATACCCATGCACCACCTTCTCCGGTAAGAGTATAAATGAGGCAAGCCCAGACGTTATACCAACTGTTTTGATTGATTTTATGGGCGTGAGACCCATGGTTATGTTTTACACTTTTAGCTGTCGACAGTGATGGGGGATTCCACGGGCATGCTTTGATATTGGTGTGACTGATCGCGTCCCAGTTTGGGCCGGGTAGTATATGTGTCCCTCCGTAGTGGGCCGGACTATGTTATGAAAGATAAGTAAGTTAGATAGAAATGAACTTAATGACTTCTCCTAAGTAAGTACGTAAGATATGTCTATAACTCTTAATGGAATGGAAAAGATATTGATGTGAAATTAAGTTCATAAGTGGTAATGACACGGCGAGATCTGGTATGTATTTTTATACTTGTCCTTGTCATTCTTTTGTACGATTATGATCACATTTCTTATCTGCGTTATTTACATTCCATATTCGCACTGTTGATCGACTTCTTCGTGGCCGCGTTAAATGTCCGCAGTTTAGGTATTACGCTATGGATCCATGAGCTTAGGATCACAGTTCAGCATTTTGAGATGGCTCCAATGTTCCGAGTTGTCATGGCTATGTATATTCAAGTGCGGCGGGCCTTGTCCCGCCACGTGGTTATGTTAACACTCTTGAAGTGCAGTAGTCACATATTGTGGGTCGGTTTGTAAAAGAAAGGAGGCAATCGCTTGGTTGTTTTTATATATGTATCGAAGGTAGCCACTATCGGCTAACTGTTGACATTTCCGATGTTTTATTTATAAGTTTCTTGTATGTTCCGCTGATTTTCTCGATGTTTACTGTAGGGTGCCGGTGTAGGGCACCGCGATCCCTGTGGTCGGTCGTGACAATTCTGAGGACTGACTGCTCTGATACTACTCTTGTCACGATCCGAACCCCCGGGCCCGCGACTGGTGCCCTACCTGGGCACCCTTCTACCCATTCATCCCAAGTAACTCGCGGAAGATAAATATACTCATCATCATTTTTTTAAAACAAGCAAAGGCAAAGCCAGCTAGGCCGCCGCTATATATATATAAGCCAAAATGAAACTACACTGTACATGAGTCCAATCCCACATATGAATACATACCTCTAAGAGTTTGGACAATATACTATGACGGGACAAGGCCCCACCGTACCCATAAATGTACAAAAACCTGTAATGAAACGTCATTACCAAAATGATAAACTCTAGAACAATTGAGCTATCCCAAAACTCTGAGCAAGGATCCTACACTTGCAGATCACCAAACTGCGTACCTAAACCTGCGGCATGAACGCAGCCTCCCGGAGAAAGGGGGTCAGTACGGAAAATGTACCAAGTATGTGAAACAATAAGTACTGTAAATGAGATTATAACAGACCAAAAGATAACAAGAGACAAGTATAATAATCAAATACCAGAACACTGCCTTTTCAAAGTAAGAGTCAATTGTATCCTTTTTAAACTGAGAGTAATGAAAATCAACTATACTTTTTCAAATTATGAAAGTCTTTCCAAATAAACAAATATTGTCATGGGAGTTGAACCCGAACGTTAAACACAAATACAACCCTGTAAGGTATTCTGCCCGGCCCTGTCTGGGACGCGATAAAGTCAATAAGGTATTCTGTCCGGCCACTTCTGGAACGCGTTAAAGTCAATAAGGTATTCTGCCCGGCCCCTATCTGGGACACGGTAAAACCATGCAATATATACTGCCCTGCCCATTAAGGTATACTGCCCGGCCCATTCTGGGACACGGTAAAGTCATGTAATATATACTGCCCTGCCCATTAAGGTATACTGCCCTGCCCATTCTGGGACATGATAAAGTCATGAAATATATACTGCCCTGCCCATTAAGGTATACTGCCGACCCTATCTGGGACACGGTAAAGTCAATAATATATACTGCCCTTCCATTAAGGTATACTGCCCGGCCCTTTCTAGGAGACGGTAAAGTCAATAATATATAATGCCCTTTCCACTAAGGTATATGTCACGACCCGACCCCGGGGCCGCGACCAGTACCTACACAGGCACCCTGCTCACTATACATCGAGGATAGCAATGAACATACACAATGATAAAAATGCTTAACATAAAATAACAAATGGGCCGATGAGGCCACCTTCATAAGCTATACAAATAAAAGCAAGACATTTTCTTTACAACCCAATCCACAAATGTGACTACAGCACTTAAGAATAACAAGCGTGACGGGGCCCCGCCATACCACGAATGTACATCTACCGACAATACCGGGGATAAGTCTCAAATAAAAGAGCTTCTCAACAATGAGCGGTGATCCTAAGAGCGAGGATCAAGAACAGTACTACTGCGGCGTGAACGCAGCCCGCGAAGGAGGTCGAGACAACATGTACCAAATATGTGAAACTGAAAATCAGTAATGAAATCATAAGTCTATAATAAAGCGGAGATGTATGATAACTCAATTAATTACACGATTGCCTTACTAACAATGAGAGTAAATAGGAGTATGACTACAACATAAAATAGGAAGCTCACGATCAAGCAGGACCACCCGCCCGCAGTATCATTAAGCAATGCTACTCCTGGGACTATTTTGTTATACCCCGTATTTCCAGAGTATGTACGTGAGGGTGTACGTACAAAAGCTTAGCCTTAGTTAGTCATTATGGACGAAAAAGTTTGTGCACAACTCGCTTAAAGAATCGTTTTTCGACGAAACGTTTTACTAAACTAGCGTAGGGTAAATTCCGGCTATGTCATTTATAATTTTTGCGGATTTTTCCGAGAGACGAAACATTTTGGACCAACGGGAGGGTGACACTTGTCACCCTCATTGGACGGCAAAAATGGGCATAGTTGGCACGTTTTTTGTGCCTTTGCACAAGTCAAGGAGTTGGTAGGATATGTGTGTAGTAGATGGATAAGGACACTTGCCTAAATCCTCACCCTACACTTGCATAGCACTTGGCTTCATCTTGGCCATTGGTTGGCCTTTGCTTGACCTATAAATACCCCTCTAACTTGAAGGTTTTCTTCATCCACAAATCCATTCTCCAAGTCTTGAAAATCCTTCCCCCTCTCTTGTTGTGTTTCGTCCAAGCCTCCTCCCCTCGAGTGAAGCTTAGCCGAAACAACCCTCTAGCCCTAGCCGAAACACCCCCCTCCCTTGGTAGAAAAGTTGTCTTCCAAGTATAGTTACTATTCCAAAATACCCTAGCCCAAATCCCTTGTAGTATTTTAGTAGAAGTTGTGTAGAACTTCTAAGAGTTTCTTGGAGCTATCAGAGCGTACAAATTAGGAGCTAAACCTTGCTCAGGAGCGACATTTAACTTGGATAATTTTGGGCTTATCGAGGTAAAAACTCTTATCCTTCTATTGTAATTGGATATTACATATAAGAATAGTATATACTTGAGTATAAGATACACTGAAGGATATTAAAGAATAGAATTGAACTGTTATCACAGTAGAAGGGTATAAATGAAGAATAATTGAACTGTACTTACATAGGACTGTTTTTACAGTAGACTTAGGTAGCTTACCGGGTAGGGAAGTACTGCCCAATTTTCCGTAGGATAGAGAACCCTCTGCTTAGAACTATTTACAGAGTAGTCTGGACGTTGATAGACGTGTCTGACTATTATAGGTTGATTCTCTGCTCGCGACATATTCGACTTGGCAGGTGGATTTCGCCGAGAAGGTATGTGATTCTTCCTAAGCATGATATTTTAAAATATGTATATATATATATAGTACGGTAGACGTACATGTGTTAACTGAATAATAATTACGGCAATGTCTTTTGACTTAAGCCTGAATAATAATTACGGCAATGTCTTTTGACTTAAGCCTGAATAATAAGAATCTTGATGCATTTCAAAAGAATACTGAATCATTTTTAACAGAAGAGAACTAATTGGTTTTTAAACAAAAAGCTTAAGAGTTATACTAGCTTTATGGGAAGTTAGGTATAACAACTTAAGAAAGATAAAAGGAACGGTTTACTTATGTGTTTATAAAAGACTTATATTGATTTCTGGAAAGCATAATAAGATGGTTTGATATAATACTATGGGTGTTAGTGTCTTGTAACGTTTGTGTAAAAGGGTATTCTTGTTGTGCTTATGTTGTTTAACGATAAGCTGTTATGTTAGTATTATATCACTCACCTACATGATACCGGGGGTTAAGCTGCCCTCCGATGCGGGGTATACCTCAGGCAGTCTGTGTGACTATGATGCGAGGATACCTCATGCGGGTCCAGGGGACCTATGCGGAGCTACGAGAGTTCCAGGTTAGTGTGCGGGGTTATACCTCATGCGGTCTATGTGGCCATGCGGACTACGAGTCCAGGACGATGCCGAGGAGTAGCTACCCTCGATGCGGGGTTATACCCTATGCGGGCCTATGTGAGTGGCCTATGCGGGCTACGGGAGTCCAGGATTAGGCTTGCATAATGATACTATGGGCGATTGGCCCTGCTTCGATCATTCGCAGCCTAGAAAAGACCTGTTACAGTTTACCCATTGTTGCTCTTGTTTATGATGTGGCACTATGTGCGGTTACATAGTTGTTTCGCATATTTGTAAAATTGGTTTTAAAATGATATGATTTCATTTAAGTACTTTACGATTTCACATACTTAGTACTGTTGTCGACCTCCTTCGGGGCTGCGTTCATGCCGCAGTAAGGGCAAGGTGTGCTAGATCCACATCCTTAGGATCTCTTTGCTTTGGTGTCGAGCTCCATCTTCTCCGAGGCTCGACTTTAGGTATGATCTCCTGTTGTTGTATATAGTTTTGTACATTCGGGGTATGGCGGCCCTGTCCCGCCATAGTTGTTATCTTCTTAGAGGTCTGTAGTCCTATTGCATACTGGGATGTAATCGCAAAACTATGTTTATATATATATGCCGAAAGGCGACATTTTCTCACATAAAAGCGTGTCTCATTTTACAATTGTTTCATGTCTTGTTTTTATATTCCGATTACTCGATGTATGACTACTTGGGTGCGGGTAAGGCACGATCACGCCCCGAACAGGTCGTGACAAAAGTGGTATCGAGCGATTAATCATCGGAAAGTGTCTGCATCGTATCTAGTAAGTCTTGATTATCGGTGTGTTGTGCACCACACCAATAATCGTGAGGCTATAGGATATTTAGGATTGGTTTCCATTCTTCTCACTCGAGATCGTGCCTTAGAGGCGTGTTATAAGTTGGACCCTCTAACGTATTCCTTTCAGAATGATTATGCCTCACGTAAGGCAACCCGCCCAGGCGGCAAGGCGGCGGAGCTACTAGTAGGACACGAGAGTTACGAGGGCTCGTGCCCGGATCTATACCGAGACGGCGAGTTCCATGACGCCGCCCCAGCGAGGCCACAAGACTGCACCTCGGTCCCACACCGAGCGGATGAGATGGGTTACCGAGAGATGGCCCGATCGCCGAGATCGTGGCCGACACGAGATAGGCCGGAATCTGCCGCAGCCCAGCCCAAAGAAGACCGTAGTTCACCCGAGATCGATGGGCGGCTACGGATTTTTCGAGCAGAGCCCGCCAGAGTTCTACGGGTCGAGACCTGAGGATGATCCGCAGGAGTTCATCCGTCAGTTGCATAGGATCATGCGAGTGGTCAAAGCCTCAGAGACCGAGTCCGTGATCTTCGGTTCGCATCGGCTGCGTGATACCGCAGTCTATTGGTTTGATTCGTGGGAGTTATCCCGGGGAGAGAATGCGTCCCACTACTTGGGACGAGTTCTCGAGGCCTTTCTCACTCACTTCTTGCCTCCACGATGAGGAGGGCACGCCGGTAAACGATTTTTGTTGCTGAGGCAGAGAGGACGCACAGTTAGGGAGTACAACGTTGAGTTTGATTCGTTGGCTCGATATGTCCCTGCGTTGGTAGCAGATATGGAGGACAGGGTGCATCGCTACGTCACCGGGCTAGATGATTATATGGCCGAGTCTTGTGCGGGTGTGGCTCTTCAGCCAGACATGGATATTACCCAGATGCGTGCTCATGACCGGATGCGGCGAGCGTCGAGGCCGACGGTTGTGACAGACAAAGAGAAGAGGACCAGACGGCAGGTCCTTTGGTAGTTATCGGGGTGGGCGACCGAAGAAGCCTAGATTCGCACCACACCACCAGAGCACTCGCACCGTCTCAAGATGCCCAGAGTATTCTGGGCGTGTCGGGGCCCCAAGATTTCAGACTTCAGGTGGCAGAGGTGCTGGCGGTCGGACCACCCTCGCGTGGCCGATGCGTAGATCCCATTTCGGGAATTGTGGTACTCTCCGAGTTTGTTACGATTGCGGCGATCGGGTCATTTTGCGAGGCCTGTCCGACCGGGGCGCGTGGGTGGTAGGGCTCACCACGAGTGGTCTTGCGTTTGCTCATCATCTCCTACGATTACTCGCCGGAGGCGTGGTACTCATGGGGCCAGGTCGCGGCAGGTCGTGGCGCGGTCTCAGATTCTAGCGTCCTCGAGCAGCATTTATGCCTTTCGGTAGCAGACGGGAGGCCTCACCGATGTCGTCACAGTACCTTATCGCCTCCGATTATGATGTGTATGCCTTGATAGATCCGGGTTCTACTGTCCTATATATCTCCCTTGTTGCTAGTAGGATAGGGATAGAGCACGAGTCCATAGACCCTTTCGAGGTAGCTACGCCGATGGTTGATTCGGTGGTAGCTCGGCGGGTATTTAGAGCTTGTCCGGTGACTTTATGCGATCCGGACCCAGCGAGACTTGATAGAGTGGACATGACCGATTTCGACGTGATCACGGGGCATGGATTGGCTAGCTTCTTGCTATGCCAATGTAGACCGCAGGAGAGAGTGGTACAGTTCGATTTCTGGTGGCCGGTTATTGAGGGAGGAACATCAGACGCCAGCGGTAGGTTTATTTCCTACCTCAAGGCTAGGATGATGGTGCGAAGGGTATATCTACCATCTCATTCGGGTGTTTGATCTCGAGGCTGCGGTACCAGATTTTCATCGATTCCGAGTCGAGAGTTCCCAGACGTGTTTCCAGACGACCTCCCCGGTATCCCTCCTGAGAGGGAGATAGAGTTTTGTATTGATGTGCTGCCAGACACTCGGCCTATTTCCATTCAGCCATACGAATGGCACCGCCGAGTTGAGAGAGTCAAGGACCACCGAGAGATTTCTTTGGAGAAGGGCTTCATCGACCTAGTGTTTCTCCCGAGGAGCGGTATTGTTCGTGAAGAAGAAATGCACGGACGCTGCGCATGTGTGTTGATTACAGGCAGCTGAACAAGGTGACCATTAAGAACAGATACCCCCTTCCCAGGATTGATGATTTGTTCGACCAGCTGCAGGGTGCGAGATGTTTCTCCAAAATTGATCTACGATCGGGCTATCATCAGGTACGAGTCAGAGAGGCGGATGTCCCTAGATCGCATTCCGACCCAGACGCATTATGAGTTCAGGGTCATGTCTTTTGGGTTGACCAATGCTCCGGCGGTATTCATGGATTTGATGAACCGAGTGTTCAAACCATTTTTGGACATGTTTGTGATAGTGTTCATCGATGATATCTTGGTTTATTCTCGCTCAGAGCAGGAGCATGCAAAGCATTTGGGGACTGTGCTGACAGTTCTCCAGGACCAGCAGTTATACGCCAAGTTTTCCAAATGTGAGTTTTGGTTAGCTTCGGTGGCTTTTCTTGGGCATATTGTCGGGGCCGATGGTATTCAGGTGGATACGACCAAGATCGAGGCAGTCAGGAGTTGGCCTCGACCTACTACTCCGACAGAGGTTCGCAGCTCGGGCCTTGCGAGTTATTATCGGTTCGTAGAGAAGTTTGCTTCTATCTCGCACCATTGACTAGGCTGACTCGTAAAGCGGCTAAGTTTCGATGGTGATGCTTGTGGCGGTGGTTTCCGATTCTTTGAAGGAGAGACTGACGACCGCCCCCGTTCTTACTCTTCCAGAGGGTCCAGACGGCTATGTCGTGTATTGTGATGCGTCAGGCATCGGGTTGGGATGTGTGTTGATGCAGCAGGGCAAGGTTATAGCGTATGCATCCCGACAGCTTAAGAAACACGAGAGGAACTACCCCACCCATGATTTAGAGTTGGCAGCGGTGATTCACGCCTTGAAGATCTGGAGGCACTATTTGTATGGGGTTCATGTGGATATTTATACAGACCACAAGAGCCTCCAGTATATCTTCAGCCAGAGGGAGCTGAACTTACGACAGAGACGGTGGTTAGAGCTGCTCAAGGATTATGATGTTGACATCCTGTACCACCCGGGGAAGGCCAATGTTGTGGCAGATGCTCTTAGTCGTAGGTCGATGGGGAGTCTATCAGATGTGCAGCCGGAGAGGAGAGGCCTGGTTCGCGATTTGCATCAGTTAGCGAGCCTTGGTGTCCGTTTGATTGATTCTGGTAGCAGTGGTGTTATACCCCGTATTTCCAGAGTATGTACGTGAGGACGTACGTAGAAAAGTTTGAATTTTAAGTAGACTTGGCCGAAATATTTTTGTGCACAACACCCGATTAGAATCGTTTTTCGACGAAACATTTTACTAAACTTGCGAAGGGAAAATTCCGGCTATGTCATTTATTATTTTTGCGGATTTTTCCGAGAGACGAAATACTTTGGACCAACGAGAGGGCGACACTTGTCACCCTCTAATTGGTGGATGTGTGGGCGGTAATGAGCCGAAATGGAGCATTGGAGTTGGTAGGATATTTTGTGATATTTGTGTGGTAGATGGATAAGGTACACATGGATGAATCTTGACCCTACACTTGCCTTGCACTTGGCATGATCTTGGCCATTGGTTGGCCATGGCTTGACCTATAAATACCCCTCCCCTTTGAAGACTTCTTCATCCAAAAATGTTTTCTAAGTCTTAAAATCCCTTTCTCCCCCCTCTCTCTTGAGAGCTCTAAGCCGAGAGCACCCCTCCCCCCTTTGAGAGGCCTTTGGCCGAGGGGTACCCCCCCTCTCCTAGTAGTGCTAGCCGTAGCACACCCCCCCCCCCTTGCCTAGTGGTTCTCGTATAAATACTACCCCCTCCCTTGGTAGAAATACTCTCCAAGTATAGTTACTATTCCAAAATACCTTGGCCCAAATACCTTGTAGTATTCCAAGGTTACACTTATACGAAAAGCCCGGAAATACTATTATACTTCCCTTCAGTCACAAAAACGAAACCCTAAGGAAAATCTCCATAGTTGGTTGGAGTATTAAGAAGAAGTTGCGTAGAACTTATAAGGGTTGTTTGGAGCGGGTTGGAGCACCCAGAGTAGGAGCTAAACGTTGCTCAGGATCGACATTAAACTCGGATAATTTTGGGCTTACCGAGGTAAATAATCCTATCCTTCTATTGTAATTGGAAATTACATACTGTAGTTGTATATAAATGAATATAAGATACATAGAAGAGAATTGAACTGTAATAGAAGGTTATTACAGAAAAGACTTGAACTGAATTCACATCAGAAGAATATATATAAGTAGAAGTTTGAATCAGACTTACATAGGATCAGTATTTACGAGATCGATAGCCTTTATTGGTTGAATGTTCTGCGAGTAGCATGTGATACTTGGAAGGTGGACAAGGCTAGCCGGGTTATAGCCGTGGAGCGTTTTGCTTATAGTCGATAATCGTCGCGAGGTATGTGATTCTTCCTATACTCTTGAGCATGATATTTTAAAGTATATATAGTACTAGACGCGTGCAGTGTTAATCGAATAATAGTTACGCAATGTCTTTTGACTTAAGCTGAATAATAATTACGGCAATGTCTTTGACTTAAGCTGAATAATCTTGAAGTATTTCAAAATAATCTTGAACCATTTTTAATGTAAGAGTAATACTTGGTTTTAAAAGCTTAAGAGTTATACTAGCTTTATGGGAAGTTAGGTATAACGGCTTAAGAAAGATAAAAGAAGGGTTTATTGATCTTAAAAGATAAGAGACTTGACTTGGTTAATTAATATGAGTTTTGTTAAAAGTGTGAAACCTCATTCGTGAGTAATGAGTACTTGTTTTTAAAAAAGGAATAATGTTTTACCGATTTGAAATCGTAATAAGTATCGAACAAACCACAAAGCTAATAAAGGGAAATGTTTTGACTAATAAAGTATTATTAAAACCAAGAGAAACTTCCATCCGCATAGAAGCTAAGATGAGACAAAATGATATTACATTTCCTAGATCATGGTCATTGTAATAAGATTGTTATGAACAAGAATAAACTACTCACACATAAGGTATATGTTTCTCAAATTGTTTTAAAGGATTAAAACTATGAACTACGAAACCTTTCGAAAATGAGAAACTTGAGTAATTGAAATTAGGCAAACTTGAACGTTTGGAAAAGAATGTTGTTACTTGATTTTACAAAGAGAAGTGTTTTGAATTACTTCAAAAGATAATCACTCTATTTTCATATATTACAAGTATTGTGTGACTATTTGTGAAAGAACAGATCTCTTAAAGAGTTAATATATGAAGTACCTTGGGGATAAAAACCCGATCTTGTTAATCATATAGTAGAAAGTACCTTGTGTGAATAACTTGATTGTGTTGGTTTGTGATAGCCTTGTAATACTTTCTTGTTGATTTGATAAGTAAACATGCTAGGATGCTACGTGTGTTATTATCTTGTGATGTTTGTGTAAAGGGGTTTTCCCTCGATTGCGCTTAAGTTGTTTAACTATCAGCCGTTATGTTGGTATTGTACCACTCACCTTGACATCATCCCGAGGTTAAGTCGCCTCCGTCGCGGAGTAGACTCAGCGGTCCTGTGTGACCTATGATTCGAGAATACCTCATGCGGGTCCCGGGGCTATCGCGAGCTACGAGCTCCGTGTTAGTATGCGGCCTTTATGGTCATGCGGTCATGCGGGCCACGCGGATCGCGAGTCCAGCGGATGCCGGTGAGTAGCTACCCCGATGCGGGAATACCTCACGCGGGCCATTGGAGTGGCTATGCGAGTCGCGGAAGTTCCGGGGCTAGACGCGCACATTAGATATCTGCGCGAGTGACCGCTTTGATCATGTGACGGCCTAGACAGATCTCATGATCTGATTTATGACCTTGTTTGTACTGTAGGTTTTAGTAGTCGGCTATGCCTTCGCACTTACCCCAGACGGTTTTATGATGACACAGTGGGACACGTGTTCATGTGTATTCCTTGGTCTTTGTTATATCATAGATCGCCGGTGGCGAAGGTATTCCACGCATGATTGATGTTGTGGGCGAGACCCATTGTTATATTTGAGTGATGACTTTGAGGCGTGAGTCCACGACTTGACATGACCGCTTATTTATCAGGAATCGTAGTTTGGTTATCATACATGTCTCCTGCTTTATATAGACTACTATGATTTCATTTACAGTATTTGCAGTTTCACATACTTGGCACCTGTTGTACTGACCTCCTTCGGGGGGCTGCGTTCATGCCGCAGGTTGAGGTACACCAATCGTTGATCCTAGCTCGTGGTCACAATTCGCTTGGGAAACTCCGTTTCTCCGAGGCTTATCACGTATAGTCCCCGCCGTAGTAGGTGCTTACATTCGTGGTATGGCGGGCCCCGTCCCGCCATTGTTGTCATGTTACTCTTAGAAGTCTGTAGTACCGTTGTGGCGAGCTATAAAAGGATGTAATCGCTCGATTTAAGTTTTATATATTATGCCGAAAGGCAAATTTTCTCAGATAACTGTTTTTCACTTCATTTTATTCATGTCTTGTTTTATATTCCGCTGATTACTCTGATGTATGGCTACTTGGGTGCCCGGTAGGCACGATCACGCCCGGTTCGGTCGTGACAAAAGTGGTATCAGAGTAGTTAATCCTCGGAAAGTGTCTACAGACCGTATCTAGTAGAGTCTTGATTATCGGTGTGTTGTGCACCACACCAATAATCAGGAGGCTATAGGATATTTAGGATTGGTTTCCATTCTTCTCATTCTGTCATCGTGCCTTAGAGCTGTGTGATAAGTTAGACCCCTCTAACGTATTTCTTTCCCTTACCGTTATGCCTCCGTGTAAGGCAACCCGGGCCCCGGAAGGCAAGGCAGCCGAAGGAGCTGCGAGTTGAGTACAGAGGGTTACGAGGGCACAGGCCCAATCATCACCTGATATGGTGCTTCCTTCGGGGAGTTCTGCGACATCGCCAGCCCCAGCAGAGTTTAGCACGGCGGCAACAGTTCCTACTGCGGCCATGACATTTACACCTTCGCCCACGACCAGATGGCGAAGGTATAGTTTGCAAAGGACAAACTCACATTAGCTAAGGATGTAGCTACCAGAGAGTATACGATGTACCGATTTATCACGGTCTTGATGAATATCTAAAGAAAGATTGTGCAAGAGTAGCTCTTGATCGGGAATGGATATTGCTCACAGACGGCTTATGCGCAAGACGCAAAGAAACGTAGAGATCGGCAGTTAATCGGGACAAGAAAAGAGGCCCGACGGCGGGATCCTTTGGTAACTTTCGGCGAACCGCCAGCAGATTAGATATGCACATCCACCGCAGAGTGGTCCCCGCGCACTTCGGGGCGTTCGAGTATGCAGGAGTTGGTCGTAACTCCGGGGCTTCGTTCGCACTACACGTAGGTTCCAAACACCGATTCGCCTTTCCTCAAGATTCACACATGTGACGCCATCCCGGGAATGTCGTCTGTTAGGTGGTACTTGTTTTACCGGCACCGGGGCCATGTGTCGAAAGGATGTCCTAGTAGGAGGACTCAGCCTTCAGGATCGGTGGGTAGTTCGTCATCTTCCCTAGCTATGCGCCCTACGGGGTAGGTTTGATTAGAACGACTAAAGGGAGTGAAGCAGTAGATACAGGTATATCCTTAACCCTCTAGAGATTTGTATGTGTGATAGGATGAGTATCCCTTAAGTGTTATGTCCAGATAGCATTGTGTTAGTTGTGATTAGAAATCATGGTTATTTAAAGGGTAAGATTGGGGATAAGGTAAGTGTAAGCCTTAGAGTTTTATACGTAGAGACCTTAGAGGCAAGGCCATCTTGGGTAAAAGAGTTATTTTATGTTTGACCCTTATCGGAGTGCATAGTATAAATGGGATATATTTGTATATAAGTCCCTGAGTTGTGTGAAATGAAAGAGGGTAGTTGAGCTAAGAAGACCGCTAGGTTTTCGTAACATGATTAGTAAGATCGTTCCGGATCGGGGAGCTAGTGTTCTGCGCATTGCCGGGTCGGGTTGAGGCCATGTTGCGGGTTAACCCGCGGCCTGTATGGTGGTGGGGTCAGTTTGTGGTGGTCCCGCTTTGTGTTGGGGTCACGAGGGTGTTAGGCCCAAGTTTAGTAAACCAGCGTACGAGTTCGTGGATGCGTTCGACCAGTAGTCGGGCCGATGAGGTCAGCCCATCTTGTCCTTCAAGTTATGCGAGACGATAATATCAGGAAGGTTGTATGGCTGCACGAGGTGCCTACCTTCACCTTATGACATACAGCAGCCTGTGGCACTACCGCTTTTTTCTGGAAGTTTTACCAGGCAGGGTTAGGAACTCAGGTGAGTCTCAGAATCGCATTCGCCCTCGGGCCAGTGTTGGGATTTCAGGGGTAGCTGTGAGGATTGTTGTCTCCTGTTGAGGGAGTGTTTTATAGCTACCATTTCAGTTTTCGGATGTCGCCTTATGAAGCCTTATAAAGGCGGAAGTGTAAGTTGCCGGTCGATTGGTTCGATGTTGGCAAGATTCAGATAGTTGGTTCATGCTTGTTTCGGCAGGATGCGGATAGGGTGAAGCTTATCCAGGAGAGGCTATTGGCAGCTCAGAGTCAACAGAAGTTGTGCGGATAATCGGTGACGACGCTTGAAGTTCAGGTTGACGGTGGGTCTTCTTGAAGGTACCACCCCGGAAGGGAGTGACGAGATTCGGAGAACAGAGGAAACTTAGCCCGCGTTACTTTGGGCCATTTAGGTCATGTGAAGAATAGGCCAGGTTGCCTATAAGTTAGCTTTGCCGTCCGAAGTAGGAGGCAGTACGTCCGATCTTTCATGTTGCTATGTTCGGAAGAGTATCGGAGATCCATCCAGAGTATTCTCAGTTAATGATGACCAAGTGGAGGTAGTAACCCAGAGTTTTGGAACCGGCGAGAATGCAGAATGTGGTAAGTTATGAGAAAGAGTTCGAGTGTATGAGAAGGATACGACGAGTAAGGGAAGAAGCGAGCATGTGTTGAGAACATAAGAAGTTATCATTTCGTTTGTAAAGTGAAGGTGCGAAGGGAGTATCTTTTAGACCTTGGGTGGGAGCTTTTGTAGTAATGGAGGTGATTCCTCGTAGACTTGAAATTGAGTAATTGCGCGTTTGTTATTTGATGGCCAGGCGTGGCGTGATTGTTTTTGTAAGTATAGTAGTGAAGACTATGCAGGCACTTGTGTGTTCTAAGACTTAGAAGGAACATTCGGGACGAATGTTTCTAAGGAGGGGAGAATGTTATACCCCGTATTTCCAGAGTATGTACGTGAGGACGTACGTAGAAAAGTTTGAATTTTAAGTAGACTTGGCCGAAATATTTTTGTGCACAACACCCGATTAGAATCGTTTTTCGACGAAACATTTTACTAAACTTGCGAAGGGAAAATTCCGGCTATGTCATTTATTATTTTTGCGGATTTTTCCGAGAGACGAAATACTTTGGACCAACGAGAGGGCGACACTTGTCACCCTCTAATTGGTGGATGTGTGGGCGGTAATGAGCCGAAATGGAGCATTGGAGTTGGTAGGATATTTTGTGATATTTGTGTGGTAGATGGATAAGGTACACATGGATGAATCTTGACCCTACACTTGCCTTGCACTTGGCATGATATTGGCCATTGGTTGGCCATGGCTTGACCTATAAATACCCCTCCCCTTTGAAGACTTCTTCATCCAAAAATGTTTTCTAAGTCTTAAAATCCCTTTCTCCCCCCTCTCTCTTGAGAGCTCTAAGCCGAGAGCACCCCTCCCCTCTTTGAGAGGCCTTTGGCCGAGGGGTACCCCCCCTCTCCTAGTAGTGCTAGCCGTAGCACACCCCCCCCTTGCCTAGTGGTTCTCGTATAAATACTACCCCCTCCCTTTGTAGAAATACTCTCCAAGTATAGTTACTATTCCAAAATACCTTGGCCCAAATACCTTGTAGTATTCCAAGGTTACACTTATCTAAAAGCCTTAAATACTATTATACTTCCCTTCAGTCACAAAAACGAAACCCTAAGGAAAATCTCCATAGTTGGTTGGAGTATTAAGAAGAAGTTGCGTAGAACTTATAAGGGTTGTTTGGAGCGGGTTGGAGCACCCAGAGTAGGAGCTAAACGTTGCTCAGGATCGACATTAAACTCGGATAATTTTGGGCTTACCGAGGTAAATAATCCTATCCTTCTATTGTAATTGGAAATTACATACTGTAGTTGTATAGAAATGAATATAAGATTCATAGAAGAGAATTGAACTGTAATAGAAGGTTATTACAGAAAAGACTTGAACTGAATTCACATCAGAAGAATATATATAAGTAGAAGTTTGAACTGTACTTACATAGGACTGTATTTACAGTAGACTGATAGCCTTTATTGGTTGAATGTTCTGCTAGTAGCATGTGATACTTGGAAGGTGGACAAGGCTAGCCGGGTTATAGCAGTGGAGCGTTTTGCTTATAGTCGATAATCGTCGCGAGGTATGTGATTCTTCCTATACTCTTGAGCATGATATTTTAAAGTATATATAGTACGGTAGACGTACGAGTGTTAACTGAATAATAGTTACGGCAATGTCTTTTGACTTAAGCCTGAATAATAATTACGGCAATGTCTTTGACTTAAGTGTCACGACCCGACCTCGGGCCCGTGACTGGTGCCTTACCCCGGGCACCCTAGTGATATAACATCAGAGAAAATCAGCGGAAATAAAAACTTAAACAGGAAACAAGATACATCATAAGAAAATAGGCCAACCAAAACGGCCGCCTACGCGTATATATAAAACCGAATTATAATCCTTTACAACACCGCCACAACAAGATTTACAATTCTAAGAATGTAACAACAACTATGACGGGACAGGGCCCCGCCATACCCCTGAATGTACAAGGACCTACAACTCAGGGAAACATACCAAAAGATAAGCCTCCGGAGAAACTGAGCTTCCCAATACGCTGAACTGAGATCCTATGAGCGAGGATCCACAACCGATGTACCTCTACCTGCGGCATGAACGCAGCCTCAAAGAGGTCGATAACAGTACCAAGTATGTGAAACTGAAAATACCGTAATGAAATCACATTTCATCATTTTATAAAACCTTTGCGATAAGTAAACAAGATTATGCAAGTAAGGGACGCACATCCCCAGAATAATCACTCACACATAACTATGGGTCTCACGCCCATAATATCACTCATGCCCGTGGAACTCATTCCTCACTTCCGGCAGTACATGATGTAAAACAACATCCATATGTGAACCTGAACACTAGATCCTGCCTGCGTCATCAAACCGATCGGGCCAAGTAGAATCGCTCTATACCAGATCCAAAAGCTAGTCATAAAACTTCACGGGCAAGGTACGGAAGCTAATTACCAGATCCAAAAGCTAGCCACACAACTGGCCGAGGCAAGTACCAAAGCTAACGTACCCTAGCCAACCGTCTCACGAGATATGACCGAGGCAAGTATCTCAAGCTATCTACCAGAGGCTATCGATACACGAGATATGACCAGAACAAGTATCTAAAGTGTGCCTGAACCACACATACAAATCAAGCCCGTGATCGCTCGTCACTGCGGCAAGCTTCATGGATTAGCGGTCCATGGACTAACAATCTGAACCTCACAATGACTGCATGCCCCGGCATCTCACCTCGGAAGCCATGGCCATGAAACCATCCTACTGGACGCATGCCCGTGGAACATCCATCACGTTAGCATGTCCAAAGAAATAACAAGATGATACACAAAGTGGACGCATACTCATGGAAAATCCAACGCGTCAGTATGTCCAACAATCAATCAGATAACCGGCCCTCCCAGAGAGTTACGGCAGCACATCAACAAAACACTTGCACATCAAAGACTATCACGACAAGCATAGGCAAGTTCAACATACATACATTTTTATCAACAATCCGGGTTTCAAACCCAAAATACTACATACTTTCATTCTTTCAAAAAGACCTCTTTTTTCGTAAAAGCCACATGATACTAATACTCGTAGTATTAAAACACGTTTCCCTTTTTAAACCAAATTACTACACCTTCAGAAATCTTTATAAGATTTTTTTAAAATCAAGTACTCTATACCTTTTTAAAACCAAGTGCTTTTCTTTTAAAACAACAACAAGTGTTCTTTTAAAACCCAAATAACTTTACTCTTTTCAAAACAAGTAACCTATACTTAAATCAAGTTACTTCTCTTTTCCAAAAAAACAAGTCGTTATAAGTCAAGTCTCTTGTCTTTCAAGATCAAGTCTCTTAACTTTCAAAATCAAGTCGCTTTACTGATAAAACCAAATCTTTCTTTTATTTTCATAAAGTCGTTATAACTAACTTCCCATAAAGCCATTATAACACTTTATGTTTTAAACAAACAAAATCCATTTCACACACGCACGCCTACCGTACTATATAGTTTACAACAATCATGCTCAAGAGTATAGGAAGAATCACATACCTTTAGCTTAAGCCACAAGCCAAGTCAAGTATGTCGCGTAGAAGATCCACCTATAAAGGCCACAATATATCTATCAATCTCTAGTTCTCTTCAGAGAATACTTAAGTAAACAGCCTCGATTCTACGTAAAATTCGCAGACCTCCCTCGCTATCACATAAATCTCCTCCTATCCGGGCCCGCTACGTGCCAACAACTCCTGCGGATTATCGTCTAACCGGGCGTGTTCAATTCTACTCCACAATAATACAACGCCATCAGAATACAAATTTCTATGTAAATACAGTTCAATACTCATTCTATATATAGTATGCTCAACTATATATTACTACAATATGTAATATCCAATTACAATAGGGGGACATAGATCATTACCTCGATAAGCCCAAAATTATCCAAGATTATATGTCGATCCTGAGCAACGCTTAGCTCCAATTCCTTACGCTCCAACCCGCTCCAAGCAACCCTTAGAAGTTTCTAAACAACTTCTAAATACTTCAACCAAGCTTATGAAGATTTTCTAGGGTTTCATTTTGCGACTAGCGGATAAAGTAGTATTTCCGGGCTCCAAGTATTAAAACAACCTTGGAATACTACTAGGGATACTAGGCTAGTGTATTTGGAATTATACCACAATACACAAGGTATTCTACACAAGAGGGGAGGGGTGGGATGAAACCACAAAAAGGGAGGAGTATTTTGCCTTGAAAGGCTTTCAAGTGTTGATGAAATACTCTTCAAGCTAAGGGGTATATATAGAAGAGTCAAGGGCCAAGATCAAAGCAAGGTGGGTGGTCAAGATTGGGCCATGTGTGTGTGGGTCCCACCACAACACATGGCCAACGAAATAGGCTACAGTGTCAAGGCCAAAATCGGCCAGTGAGTAGCGATGGCTAGCCACTGTCACACCATTTCGGCCACATGGCCACACAAGGTGACACGTGTCGCCCCGATTAAATCAAAATATTTCGTCTTCCAAAATATCCAAAATGCCTAAACCTCAAAAACAAAGCGGCCCCACAAAACCAGAATTCTCCCGTGGGCCCACGTGACCATTTCCAAAATAAAATCTCAAAATTCTAATATAATCCAAGAAGTCCGAATACCAAACTGGGAATCCAATTCCCACTAACGAACCTTTTTCTTCACAAAACCTAACTTTTCCGTGAAAAATTCACATCTTTCTTTCTTTCCAAAATTTCGTCAGATTCTCATACGCATATCCCCACATACATACCCTGGAACTACGGGGTATAACATTCTTCCCCCCTTAGAAACATTCGTCCCGAATGTTCCTTCTAAGATTCCAAACACACATGCTCCGGTATAGTCTTCACTACTACACTTACGAAACCAATCATGCCATCAATGGCCATAGCATAACATACAAATCCAAACCACGGGGAATCACCTCTAACATGTAAAACAACACTAACTCTCACTCCTGGTCCAAAGGATACTCTTCCGAAACCTAGTAACATGGAGTACCGAACGTATCGCCTCCTAAGTCGGACGGCAGTGCTATCTTATAGGCAACCCGGCCTATTGTACAACCAATGCTGAAAGGCCCAAAAGTACTTCGGGCTAAGTTGCCCCTGCTTTCCAAAACTCGTCACACCCTTCCGGGGTGGTACCTTCAAGAAGACCCACCGTCAACCTGAACTCCAAGTGTTGATGCTGATTATCCGCACGGCTTCACGACTCGAGCCGCAAACAACCCCGTCCGATAAGCTTCTCCCTATCCACATTCTCACAAACAAGTATGTACCACTATCTGAACCTTGCCAACATCGAACCAATCGATTGACAATCAACACTTCCGCCTATACAAGCCTTCGTAATGCGATATCCGAATACTGAAATGGTAGCTATTATAATAATACACACTTAACAAGAGGCAAATAATCCTGCCTACCCTCAAATCACAACACCGCCCGAGGGTAAATGCACATCGAGACTCACTCGAGTTTCTATCCTCGCCTGGTAAAACCTACTGCACACAAAAGAAATAGCCGAAACTGGCTCCACCGTCGCCATAGAAAGTAGAAACCCTGCAGCCTTACAACCTCCTGATACATAACATCTCGCATAATCCTCCGCCGAGTAAACAATCCTGACTGAAAGACAAGATAGGCTGACCTCATCAGCCTGACTACTGGTCGAACGCATCCTCGAACTCGTACGATGGTTACCTAAACTTGGGCCTAGCACCCTCGTGACCCCATCACACAATGGACCACCACAAATCGACCCACCTTATTCCGGTCATGGGTTGACCCGCCATCTGGCCTCAACCCGACCCATTTCGCGCCAATCCTTGTTCCCCGATCCGGAACAATCTCACTAATCAAGTCAATAAAAACCTAGTGGTCTTCTTAGCTCAACTACCCTCTTATAATTCACACCCCTCAGGGACTTATCACGCAATTATACCCCACGTATACTATGCACTCCAACAAAGGTCGAATCGCAAACAAAATCTTTTACCCAAGGCGGCCTCGCCTAAGATCTCCACGTATAATATTCTAGGGCTCACAATCTCTATGTACCCAACTTCCCCTTTACTAACCGGGCCTCTAAATCACAATTAACATAATACTTAGCACAACATCACATCATCAATGCATACTAGTCTCTAGAGTGTAAAGGATATACCTGAAATCAAATAGGCGGTTCCAAGGACCGCTAGAATCGAGCTTCCACCACGACCCTCGCTCGCTGCCGGTGTATGAACACCGCCTAGCTATCGAAGGTGAAGAACCCGCAATGCATCCCGGCGCCGAGTCTCAACATCCGCGTTACCTGGCTCGGACAATTCTTCGCTAAATGGCCTGCCGCCGCATGTAAAACAAACTCTCTGAATACCGCGACACTTCGCACGGGTTTTACCACACCGCCACACCGAGGTTGGGGTGGCCATCCGCCAACACTCCCGCCTCGAAACTCAACCACAGAGCCACGACCGCCTCAAGATCGTAGCGACCACTATGTCCGCGGAGGTGCATAACTAGTTTCTTCTTTGCGCGTCCGCTTTGAAAGTTGCGCGACTCGCCGCCCCGCCTTCTTCTGTTGGTATTGGTCAATCCGTCGGTCTCTCCGTGCCTCACTGTTATACCCCGTATTTCCAGAGTATGTACGTGAGCGCGTACGTATTATAATTTGAGCCTTAAAGTTGGCTAGTTTCGAAATTTGTACACAACACCCGATTAAAGTCGTTTTTCGACGAAACGTTTCCACAGCTTTCGTAGGGAAAATTCCGGCTATGTCATTTATAATTTTTGCGGATTTTTCCGAGAGACGAAATATTTTGGACCAACGAGAGGGCGACACTTGTCACCCTCTAATTGGAGCACTTGAGGCGTCCTCTTGGACGATTTGGCCTTGGCTTTTAGTCAAGGGTTAGGTAGGATATTTTGGTGGTAGATGGATAAGGTGTACTTGGCTTAATCTTAGCCTTACACTTGCCTAACACTTGGATGGATCTTGGCCATTGGTTGGCCTTCACTTGACCTATAAATACCCCTCTAGTTGAAGACTTTCTTCATCCAAAAACTTGAGCAATCTAACTAAGTCTCAAAATACTCCTCTCCTCGAGCTGGCCCACCACACCCCTCCCCTTTGAGAGCCCTTGCCGAGACCCACCTCCTCCCCTTTGTGGTGTTTTGCCTGGTACCCCTAGCCTAGTTGTCTCGTATAAATACCCCCCTTTTGTGGTATAGAAATACTCTCCAAGTATTGTTATAATGCCCAAATACCTTGGCCCAAATACCTTGTAGTTTTCCCAAGGTTACACTTTTACAAGCCAGAAAATACTATTATACTTCCTCACCACAAAAACAAAACCCTAAGTAAATCTTCACCCGTAGTTGAAGTTATAAGTAGAAGTTGGTTAGAACTTCTAAGGGTTGGTTGGAGCGGGCCTGAGCACGAGTAGGAGCTAAACCTTGCTCAGATCGACATATAAACTCGGATAATTTTGGGCTTATCGAGGTAAACATTCTTGACCTTACATTGTAATTGGAAATTACATGTGGTAGGAGTATATAGTTAAGTATACTATATATAGAACTGAACATAGTTGTGCGGCAATGTCTTTTGACTTAAGCTGAATAATACTTACAGAATGTCTTGCGACTTTGCGAATTTAAAGAAGAGAATCGAATCAGTAATTACATAGACTGATACAAGAGACTTGTGTAACATTACCGTAGTAGAATTGTACACGCCCGGTTAGGCGTGTTAACCCCTCGGTTGGCTTGGTAGCACTCGATAGAGAGGAGATTTACGCCGCATGGGGAAAGTGTCGAATTTTCTGTAGAATATTCTACGCCGATCTAAAGATATTAATAGGCGCTTTGTGGCCTCTATAGGTTGTAGTACTACGTGTGGAGTGATCTGCTTGACTGAGAGTGTAGCCGACGTTTTGAGGTACTTGGAGCGTTTTGCTATTAGTCGATAATCGTCGCGAGGTATGTGAACCTCTTCCTATCTGTTCTAGCATGATATGTGTATAACTATGTAGTACGGTGACGCATACGTGTTTAATGTATTTGATTGGTTTGAAACATAAAGTGTTATAACGGCTTTATGGGTAGTTGGTTATAACAGCTTTATGTAGGTAAGAAAATGCTTTGTGGTTTCAAAGGGTAACTGATTTGACTTATAACGAATTTGATGTGTAGTAATACTTGGCTTTGAAAACATAAGAGTTGTACTAGCTTTATGGGAAGTTAGGTATAACGTCTTAAGAGTGATAAAAAGAATGGTTTACTGATTTTTAGAAGATAAGAGACTTGACTTAATGGTATTAATAGGAATTTTGTTAAAAGTGTGAAAACTCATTCGTGAGTAATGAGTACTTGGTTTTAAGAGGAATAATGTTTTACTGATTTCGGAAATCAGAATGAGTATCGACAAACCACTGCAGCGTAAATAAAGGAAAATGTATTGAATAATGAAGTATGGTATTAAAATCGAGAAACCTCCATCCGCATGTAAGCTAAGATAAGACAAAATGATATTACATTTCCTAGATCATGGCTGCTTAATAAGATTAATTATAAACAAGAATAACCTACTCACGTATAAGACATATGTTTCTCAAAACGTTTAAAGGAGAATTATGTTTTAAAGGATTTACAACTATGAACTACGAAACCTTTTCTAAAATGAGAAACTTGAGCTTTTGAAATTAGGCAAACTTGAACGTTTGGAAAATAAGGTTGTTACTTGATTTTACAAAGGAAAGCATTTTTTTTTACTTAACAATGTTAGTCACTCTATTTTTATACTACGGGTATCGGGTGACCTTCAGAAAAGAAATGGATCTTTAAAAGGAATTTAACGACGAGTACTTTAGGGTTAAAATCCGACTTTGACATAAAATGAAAGTACCTTGAGTCGTGTGTAACTTGCTTATGCTTGTTGTTATGAAACTTGACCATGTTACGTGTGATAGCCTTGTTGTGCAAGTACTGTGTTCTACTCGACTACCGGTTCATCCGGGAATGTATTTCACTTGATTACCGGTTCATCCGGGAATGTATTTCACTTGATTACCGGCTCATCCGAATGTATTTCACTTGATTATCGGTTCATCCGAATGTATTTCACTTGATTACGGTTCATCCGAATGTATTTCACTTGATTACTGGTTCATCCGAATGTATTTCACTTGATTACCGGTTCATCCGGAATGTATTTCACTCGACTACGGTTCATAGGATGAACCGAATGTATTCCACACGCTTCTATTTTGGGTCCATAAGATGGGCCGAGACCGTTATACGTATCACATGATTTGTACCTAGATCGCCGCAGGTGAGGAAGAAGTTCCACGCACGGAGGATGACTTTGAGGCGTGAGTCCACGACTTGACATGATCGCTTTATGTTGTGAATCGTAGTTTGGTCATCATACATGTCTCCGCTTTATATAGACTATTATGATTTCATTTACTGATTTTACGCTTCACATACTTGGTACTGTTATCTCGACTCCTTCTGGCCGAGCGTATAAAGAGGCGAGCTCTACCACGGAACAGACCGAACCGTGGCTCCGTATGGCACGCCCCGAAGATGGCCGTGAGGGCATGCCTCGAGATCGCAGCAGCCGGTACCATTTGTTGGGTCGCCGAGCAAGGCTCGCGACAAAGTGACAAAAGTGGTATCGAGCGGTTAGTCCTCTGAAAGTGTCTGCATCGTCTAGTAGAGTCTTGATTATCGTGTGTTGTGCACCACATCTATAATCGTGAGGCTGCAGGCATTTAGGATTGGTTTCATTCTTCTCATTCCGAGATCGTGCCTTAGAGTCAGTGATAAATCGACCCTCCGACGTATTCCTTTCCTTTACCGCTATGCCTCCGCGTAAGGCAACCTGAGCCCATGGGCAAGGCGATGAGGAGCTGTTAGTGAGATACTGAGGAGTACGAGGGCGCAGCCCTGGCCAAGACTGAGATGCAGCCCGACGGCGGGTTTCGCGGCACAAAGACCAGCAGAGTCAGCCGCAGCAGTTGGTCTGCCGAGACTACAAGACACGAGCCTCCGCCCCACACTGGAGCGAGATGAGACGGGTACAAGGAGATGGCGCCATCGCCGGTCGTGGGCCGATATGAGGATAGGCCGGACGCAGCACTTCAAAGAAGACCGTAGTTCACCCCGAGCGCAGTTTGAGGCTACGGACTTCCGAGTTGTAGCCTCCAGGTTCTATGGATCGAGCCGAGGACGACCTCGGGAGTTTATCCGACACACTGGATCATGAGAGTGATCGAGCCTCGAGGCGTAGTCGGTGGTATTGGTTCGCATCACCGCGTGATCTGCAGATTGACCGGTTTGATTCGTGAGCTGTCCCGGAAGAGCATGCACTTCCAGCAGTTTGGGACGAGTTCTCGGGCATTTCTTGCACATTTCTTGCCTCCACAAATGAGGAGGGCTCGGCCGACATTTTTGACATTAAGGCAGGGCGGGACGGTTAGAGAGTACAATGTGGAGTTCGACTCATTAGCTCGGTATGTTCCCGCTGGTAGCCGATATGGAGGATGAGTACACCGCTACGTCACCGGGCTGGATGATTACTGACAGAGGCTTGTACGGTGTAGCTCTTCACCGCATGGACATTGCCCGCATGCAAGCTCATGCACTAGGATGTGAGGCACGAGAGGTCGGCGGAATGACCGAGATCGCGAAGAGGCGAGCAGCAGGTCCTTTGGTAACTTTCGGGCGGACCGCCAAGAATCTAGTTATGTACCTCCACCGATGCAGTGGTCCTCCGCCTTCTTGTCGTCGGTATTCGGAGCTGGTCGAGCTCGTGGCTTCAGTTCACGTGTTTACGTGAGTGCTAGCCAGGATTCATGTCCCTCGCCATGCACGATGTGGCAAACATCATCCCGAAATGTCGCTTTTTATCGTGCTTGTTTCACTGCGCCGTCGGGGGCATGTGACGAGATCGTGCTTATAGGAGAGGTACCGCAGCTTGGCGCAGCTTCACCGGATCGCGGGTGTTCATCGCTTCTACGATGCACTGCAGGCGGACTTATGATTAGAGTGAGCGGTAGCTTGTGTATATCCTTAACCTCTAGAGATTTGTATGCATGATTGATGACCTTATTATTGTGTGCTATGTTCGGATAGCTTTGTGCTAAAATGTGATTTAGGGACCGTTGGGGAAAAGGGTAAGCTGGGGTGAGAAATGATGAACCTTAGAATATTACAATGAGACCTTAGATGTAAGCGCCGCTTGAGTACAAGATTTTGCGAGTGATCCTTGTCGAGTGCATTTTATGCCTAGAATATATTGTGTGATAAGTCTCTGGTTGGGTAAATGAAAGTGGTATCTTTCATGATGTGATTTAGCGCGTTGTTCGATCGAGAAACGAGAGTCGGCGACAGAGGCTCGGGTTGAGGGCGTGTTGCGTGTCAACCCGTGGCCCGGAATGAGGTGGGGTCACTGGGTGGTCCCGCCAGCGGTAGGGTCACGAGGGTGCTAGGCCCAAGTTTAGATGACCATCGTGAGTTCGTGGATATTTTCGACCGGCGGATCGTGAAGGCGGAGTGGCCTTAAGGAAGATTGAGGCTAGTAAGATAACCAAGTTGGAGGTGACTCCATGGTTTGGAGAACTGCGATGATCAAGTGTGGTACGATATCGAAGAGTTCAAAAGTTCGAGAAGAGTACGACGAGTAAGGGTAGGCGAGCATGTATTGCGAGCATAGATATGATCATTTCTTGTAAAGGAGAAGGTGCAAGGATGTATATTTTAGACCTCGTGAATCACATGCATCGGCACCATTGGTTGGGTCACGAGTGACACTAGAACCTCGCGCAAAGTGACAAAGTTTGTAATGTTAGAGGTGTTTCCTCGTGGACTTGGATATAAGTATTTGCGTGCATGTGTTGTTTCGTGGCGGTTGTGGCGTTGGCAACTTATTAGAAGAACTTTATCGTTATCCGTCTTGAGAAGGAACATTCGACGAATGTTTCTAAGAGGAGAATGTTATACCGTATTTCCAGTATGTACGTGGCGCGTACGTATTATAATTTGAGCCTTAAAGTTGGCTAGTTTCGAAATTTGTACACAACACCCGATTAAAGTCGTTTCGACGAAACGTTTCCACAGTTCGAGGGAAAATTCGCTATGTCATTTATAATTTTTGCGGATTTTTCCGAGAGACGAAACATTTTGGACCAACGAGAGGCGACACTTGTCACCCTCAATGGAGCACTTGAGGCGCCCTTGGACGATTTGGCCTTGGCTTTTAGTCAAGGGTTAGGTAGGATATTTTGGTGGTAGATGGATAAGGTGTACTTGGCTTAATCTTAGCCTTACACTTGCCTAACACTTGGATGGATCTTGGCCATTGGTTCGCCTTCACTTGACCTATAAATACCCTCTAGTTGAAGACTTTCTTCATCCAAAACTTGAGCAATCTAACTAAGTCTCAAAATACTCCTCTCCTCGAGCTTTCGCCCACCACACCCCTCCCCTTTGAGAGCCCTGGCCGAGAGCCACCTCCTCCCTTTGTGGTGTTTTGTCGTGGTACCCCTAGCCTAGTTGTCTCTCGTATAAATACCCTTTTGTGGTATAGAAATACTCTCCAAGTATTGTTATAATGCCCAAATACCTTGGCCCAAATACCTTGTAGTTTTCCCAAGGTTACACTTTTACAAGCCTAAAATACTATTATACTTCCTCACTACAAAAACGAAACCCTAAGTAAATCTTCACCCGTAGTTGAAGTTATAAGTAGAAGTTGGTTAGAACTTCTAAGGGTTGGTTGGAGCGGTCGAGCGCACTGAGTATGAGCTAAACCTTGCTCAGATCGACATATAAACTCGGATAATTTTGGGCTTATCGAGGTAAACATTCTTGACTTACATTTGTAATTGGAAATTACATGTGGTAGGAGTATATAGTTAAGTATACTATATAGAACTGAACATAGTTGTGCGGCAATGTCTTTTGACTTAAGCTCGAATAATACTTACAGCAATGTCTTGCGACTTAAGCCTAATTTAAAGAAGAGAACTGAATCAGAATTACATATTCAGACATGAGACTTGTAACATTACTGTAGTAGAATTGTACACGTCCGTTAGGCGTGTTAACCCCTGGTTGGCGTGGTAGCCGGCTCGATAGAGAGAGATTTACGCCACATGTGGGGAGGTGCCGAATTTTCTAGAGAATATTCTACGCCGATCTAAAGATATTAATAGGCGCTTTGTGGCCTCTATAGTTGTAGTACTACGTGTGGGTGATCCGCTGAGAGTGTAGCCGACGGTTTGAGGTACTTGGAGCGTTTTGCTATTAGTCGATAATCGTCGCGAGGTATGTGAACCTCTTCCTATCTGTTCTAGCATGATATGTGTATAACTATGTAGTACTGACGCATACGTGTTTAATGTATTTGATTGGTTTGAAACATAAAGTGTTATAACGCTTTATGGGTAGTTGGTTATAACAACTTTATGTAGGTAAGAAAATGCTTTGTGGTTTCAAAGGGTAACTGATTTGACTTATAACGAATTTGATGTGTAGTAATACTTGGCTTTGAAAACATAAGAGTTGTACTAGCTTTATGGGAAGTTAGGTATAACGTCTTAAGAGTGATAAAAAGAATGGTTTACTGATTTTTAGAAGATAAGAGACTTGACTTAATGGTATTAATAGGAATTTTGTTAAAAGTGTGAAAACTCATTCGTGAGTAATGAGTACTTGGTTTTAAGAGGAATAATGTTTTACTGATTTCGGAAATCAGAATGAGTATCGACAAACCACTGCAGCGTAAATAAAGGAAAATGTATTGAATAATGAAGTATGGTATTAAAATCAGTAGAAACCTCCATCTGCATAGAAGCTAAGATAAGACAAAATGATATTACATTTCCTAGATCATGGCTGCTTAATAAGATTAATTATAAACAAGAATAACCTACTCACGTATAAGACATATGTTTCTCAAAACGTTTAAAGGAGAATTATGTTTTAAAGGATTTACAACTATGAACTACGAAACCTTTTCTAAAATGAGAAACTTGAGCTTTTGAAATTAGGCAAACTTGAACGTTTGGAAAATAAGGTTGTTACTTGATTTTACAAAGGAAAGCATTTTGGTTTACTTAACAATGTTAGTCACTCTATTTTTATACTACGGGTATCGGGTGACCTTCGTAAAAGAAATGGATCTTTAAAAGGAATTTAACGTACGTAGTACTTTAGGGTTAAAATCCGGACTTTGACATAAAATGAAAGTACCTTGAGTCGTGTGTAACTTGCTTATGCTTGTTGTTATGAAACTTGACCATGTTACGTGTGATAGCCTTGTTGTGCAAGTACTGTGTTCTACTCGACTCCCGGGTCATCCGGGAATGTATTTCACTTGATTACCGGTTCATCCGGGATTGTATTTCACTTGATTACCGGTTCATCCGGGAATGTATTTCACTTGATTACCGGTTCATCCGGGAATGTATTTCACTTGATTACCGGTTCATCCGGGAATGTATTTCACTTGATTACCGGTTCATCCGGGAATGTATTTCACTCGACTACCGGTTCATGGGATGAACCGGGAATGTATTCCACACGTTTCTATTTTGGGTCCATAAGATGGGCCGAGACCTGTTATACGTATCACATGATTTGTACCTAGATCACGCAGCTGAGGAAGAAGTTCCACGCATGAGGATGACTTTGAGGCGTGAGTCCACGACTTGACATGATCGCTTATGTTGTGAACTGTAGTTTGGTCATCATACATGTCTCCCACTTTATATAGACTATTATGATTTCATTTACAAGATTTCTGATTTCACATACTTGGTACTGTTATCGACTCTTACAGGGCCGTTCTCGCCGCAGTAAAAGGTACATCGATCGCCGATCCCCGCTTATAGGATCACATTTCAGCGTGTTGGGAAGCTCCGTTCCTTCTGAGGCTTATCTTTTGGTATGTTACCCGAGTCCAGATTCTTATACATTCGGGGTATGGCGGGCCCCGTCCCGTCATTATTGTAAAAATCTTAGAGTGCAGAGTAATCGCTGCGGGGTTTGTAAAAAGGATAACCGTCGTATTTATGTATATATGAAGGCAAATCGCTGGTTGCTTTGCTTATTTATTTTTTCTCTTAATTCATGTTCATGTTTTTATTTCCGCTGATTTTCTCTGATGTTGTATCACTAGGGTGCCCGGGGTAAGGCACCAGTCACGGGCCCGGGTTCGGGTCGTGACACTCACACCCTAGTGCATGAGCCTGCATGCGGGCAATGTCCATGCCCGGCTGAAGCGATACACCCGAACAAGACTCTTCCAAGTAGTCATCAAGCCCTGTGACGTAGCGGTGCACTCGGTCCTCCATATTAGCTACTAACGCAGGGACATATCGGGCCAACGAGTCGAACTCTACGTTGTACTCCCGAACTGTGCGTCCTCCCTGTCTTAGCATCAAAAACCTGTCGGCCCGTGCCCTCCTCATCTGCGGAGGCAAGAAATGGCTGAGAAATGCTTCCGAGAACTCGTCCCAAACAGCTGGAGGCGCATGCTCCCCCCGGGACAGCTCCCACGAATCAAACCAGTCGACTGCGGTATCACGCAGCCGATGTGAACTGAAGATCACGGACTCGGTCTCAAGCCTTGATCACGCCGATGATCCTTCAGAATCGACGGATGAACTCCTCGGATCATCCTCGTGCCTCGACCGTAGAACTCGCGGGCTACAACTCAGAAAATCCTGTAGCCTCAAACTATCTCGATGCGGGGTGAACTCACGGGGCTACTGAATCGAATCGCCGTGATCCACCTATCTCATGTCCGCCGCGATCTCGGCTAGTAATCGCCATCTCCTTGTAAACCATCTCCCCGCTTCCAGCCGGATGGAGGCTCAGTACGTGGTCTCGCAGCATTGCTGCGCTTCTAAACTCGCTGGGCCGGGCGCTACAAAACTCGCTGCCTCAAGCACTATCTCAGTAATGACCGGCTCGCGCTCGCATTTCTCTCAGATCCTACTAGCGCCTCCTCGCTTTGCCCTTCTCGGGCTCGTTGCTTACGTGAGGCATAATCGCGTAAAAGAATACGCTGGAAGGAGTCCAACTTACAACACTTTCTAAGGCACGATCTCGTAATGAAGAATGTAAACCAATCCTAAATGTCTCGCACTCCGATTATAGATGTGGTGCACAACACACCGATAATCAAGACTCTACTAGACACGGTCGGAGACACCTTCCGAGGATTAATCGCTCGATACCACTTTTGTCACGACCGACCTGCCCGTGGATCGTGCCTTACCCCGCACCCTAGTGATATAACATCGAGAAAATCAGAAATAAAAACTTAAACAGAAACAAGATACATCATAAGAAAATAGGCCAACCAAAACGGCCGCTTACGCGTATATATAAAACCGAGCCATAATCCTTTACAACACGCCTACAATAAGCATTTACTCTCTAAGAATGTAACAACAACTATGACGGACAGTGGCCGCCATACCCCGAATGTACAAGAACCTACAACTCGGAAACATACCAAAAGATAAGCCTCCGAGAAACGGAGCTTCCCAATACGCCAATCGAGATCCTATGAGCGAGGATCCACAACCGATGTACCTCTACCGCGGCATGAACGCAGCCCAAGGAGGTCGAGACAACAGTACCAAGTATGTGAAACTGAAAATACCAGAATGAAATCACATTTCATCATTTTATAAAACCTTTGCGATAAGTAAACAAGTTATGCAAGTAAGGGACACACATCCCGAATAATCACTCACACATAACTATGGGTCTCACGCCCATAATATCACCTACGCCCGTGGAACTCATTCTCATCACTAGCATACATGATGTAAAACAACATCCATATGTGAACTCGAACACTAGATCCCGCTGCGCCATCAAACCGATCGCCAAGTAGAATCGCTCATACAGATCCAAAAGCTAGTCATAAAACTTCACGCAAGGTACTAAGCTAATTACGGATCCAAAAGCTAGCCACGCAATCGCCGAGGCAAGTACCAAAGCTAACGCATTCTAGCCAACCGCCTCACGAGATATGGCCGAGGCAAGTATCTCAAGCTATCTACCGGAGGCTACCGATACACGAAATGACCGTAACAGTATCTAAAGTGTGCCGAACCACACGCATAAATCAAGCCCGTGATCGCCGTCATCGCGCAAGCTTCATGGATTAGCGGTCCATGGACTAACAATCTGAACCTCACAATGACCGCATGCCCCGTCTCACCCTAAGTCATGGCCATGAAACCATCCCATCGACGATGCCCGGAACATCCATCACGCCGATGTCCAAAGGAATAACAAGATGATACTCAAAGTGGACGATACTCATGGAAAATCCAACGCCGTCAAGATGTCCAACAATCAATCGATAACCGCCCTCCCAGAGTCACGATAAAGACATCAACAAAACACTTGCACATCAAAGACTATCACGACAAGCATAGGCAAGTTCAACATACATACATTTTTATCAACAATCCGGGTTTCAAACCCAAAATACTACATACTTTCATTCTTTCAAAAAGACCTCTTTTTTCGTAAAAGCCACATGATACTAATACTCGTAGTATTAAAACACGTTTCCCTTTTTAAACCAAATTACTACACCTTTAGAAATCTTTATAAGATTTTTTTAAAATCAAGTACTCTATACCTTTTTAAAACCAAGTGCTTTTCTTTTAAAACAACAACAAGTGTTCTTTTAAAAACCAAATAACTTTACTCTTTTCAAAACAAGTAACCTATACTTAAATCAAGTTACTTCTCTTTTTCCAAAAAAAACAAGTCGTTATAAGTCAAGTCTCTTGTCTTTCAAGATCAAGTCTCTTAACTTTCAAAATCAAGTCGTTTTACAGTCAAAACCAAATCTTTCTTTTATTTTCATAAAGTCGTTATAACTAACTTCCCATAAAGCCATTATAACACTTTATATTTTAAACAAACAAAATCCATTTCACACACGTACGTCTACCGTACTATATAGTTTACAACAATCATGCTCAAGAGTATAGGAAGAATCACATACCTTTTAGCTTAAGCCACAAGCCAAGTCAAGTATGTCGCGCGTAGAAGATCCACCTATAAAGGCCACAATATATCTATCAATCTCTAGTTCTCTTCAGAGAATACTTAAGTAAAACAGCCTCGATTCTACGTAAAATTCGCAAGACTCTCCCCGCTATCACATAAATCTCTCTCCTATCCAGCCCGCTACTGTGCCAACAACTCCTGGGATTATACGCCTAACCTGACGTGTTCAATTCTACTCCACAATAATACAAATACCATCAGAATACAAAATTTCATGTAAATACAATTCAATACTCATTCTATATATAGTATGCTCAACTATATATTACTACAATATGTAATATCCAATTACAATAGGGACATAGATCATTACCTCGATAAGCCCAAAATTATCCAAGATTATATGTCGATCCCGAGCAACGCTTAGCTCCAATTCCTTACGCCCAACCCGCTCCAAGCAACCCTTAGAAGTTTCTAAACAACTTCTAAATACTTCAACCAAGCTTATGAAGATTTTCTAGGGTTTCATTTCATGACTAGCGGATAAAGTAGTATTTCCGGTTCCAAGTATTAAAACAACCTTGGAATACTACTAGGATACTAGGCTAGTGTATTTGGAATTATACCACAATACACAAGGTATTCTACACAAGAGGGAGGTGGGACGAAACCACAAAAAGGAGGGAGTATTTTCTTGAAAGGCTTTCTGTTGATGAAATACTCTTCAAGCTAAGGGGTATATATAAGAGTCAAGGGCCAAGATCAAAGCAAGGTGGGTGGTCAAGATTGGGCCATGTGTGTGTGGGTCCCACCACAACACATGGCCAACGAAATAGGCTACCAAGTGTCAAGGCCAAAATCGGCCAAGTGAGCCACTTGTCACACCATTTCGGCCCACATGGCCACACAAGGGGGTGACACGTGTCGCCCCCCGATTCGTCCAAAATATTTCATCTTCCGAAAATATCCAAAATGCCGAAAACCTCAAAACAAAGCGGCTCACAAAACCAGTAAATTCCTCCCGTGGGCCCCACGTGACCATTTCCAAAATAAAATCTCAAAATTCTAATATAATCCAAGAAGTCCGAATACCAAACTGGGAATCCAATTCCACTAACGAACCTTTTTCTTCACAAAACCTAACTTTTCCGTGAAAAATTCACATCTTTCTTTCTTTCCAAAATTTCACAGTATTCTCGTACGTACATCCCCACATACATACCCTGGAACTACGGGGTATAACATTAAGCCTGAATAATCTTGAAGTATTTCAAAAGAATACTGAACCATTTTTAACAGAAGAGTAATACTTGGTTTTAAAAGCTTAAGAGTTATACTAGCTTTATGGGAAGTTAGGTATAACGGATTAAGAAAGATAAAAAGAAGGGTTTATTGATCTTAAAAAGATAAGAGACTTGACTTGGTTAATTAATATGAGTTTTGTTAAAAAGTGTGAAACCTCATTCGTGAGTAATGAGTACTTGGTTTTTAAAAAAAGGAATAATGTTTTACTGATTTCGGAAATCAGAATAAGTATCGAACAAACCACAGCAGCGCTAATAAAGGGAAATGTTTTGACTAATAAAGTGTTATACCCCGTAGTCCCAGGGTATGTATGCGAGGACATACGTACGAGAATACGACAGAAAGATTGGAAAGGAAGAAAGAGGCGATTTTTTCCACGGAAAATTTCCGGTTTTTGTAAAGGAAAAAGGTTCGTTAATGGGAATTGGATTCCCAGATTTGGTATTCGGACTTCCTGGAATATTAGAGAATTATGGAATTTTATTTTCGGAAATGGTCACGTGGGCCCACGAGAAATTTACTGATTTTGTGGGGCCCACTTTGTTTTCGAGATTTTGGCCATTGTGGATATTTTCGGAAGATGTTTTTTTTGGGCCAATAGAAGGGTGACACGTGTCACCCCCGCCTAGGTGGCTTGGCCGAATGGCCTTTGTGCACAACACCCGGTTAGAGTCGTTTTTAGACGAAACGTTTTACATAACTTGCGAGGGGAAAATTCCGGCTATGTCTTTTCTTATTTTTGCGGATTTTTCCGAGAAACGAAACATTTTGGACCAACGGGAGGGTGACATGTGTCACCCTCACATTGGAAGCAAGTGGGGCGGCTTAGGGCCGATTGGTGGGCAAGTTGTTGGTAGATATTTGTGTAGATATTTGTGAGGGTTTTAAGGAGTAGGGACTAGGGGGCACTTGGGCATATCTTGGCCCTACACTTGCCTAGCACTTGGCTAGATCTTGGCCATTGGTTGGCCTTGGCTTTTGATATAAATACCTCTAAGGTCAAGACTTCTTCATCCAAAATGCCTAAGTCTTGAGAGCCTTCCCCCTCCCCTTTTCGTGAGGCCCCCTTGGCCGAGAGTTCCCCCCTAGTGGGGTAGGCCGAGGGGTAGCCACCCCCCCTCCTTTGTGGTGTGGCCGTGGGGTACCCCCCCCCCCTAGCCTAGTTTGTTTTCATATAATACCCCCCCCTCTTGGTAGAAATACTCTCAAAAGTATTGTTATAATGCCCAAATTACCTTAGCCGTATACCTTGTTGTATTCTAAGGTTATACCTATACGAAAAGCCCAGAAATACTATTATACTTCCGTCACCACAAAACCGAAACCCTAGGAAAATCTCCATAGTCCGTTGGAGTGTTGTGTAGAAGTTGGTTAGAACTTCTAAGGGTGGTTTAGAGCGGGTTGGAGCGCCGGAGTCGAGCTAAACGATTGCCCAGGATCGACATTAAACTCGGATAATTATGGGCTTATCGAGGTAAATATCTTGTCCCCCTATTGTAATTGGATGTTACATGTTGTAGGAATTATAGTTGAAGTTTACTATGTATATAACTGAACATAGCTTGTGGCAATGTCTTTGGACTTAAGCTCAAGAATCGAATCGAATCGTTTTTACATAGGACGTATTACAGAGACTTGTGTAGTACCGTGAAGTAGAATTGTACCTCGGGTTAGATGTATAACCCCCGGTTGGCTTGGTAGCCACCCGTTAGAGGAGGAGATTTACGCCGCATGTGAGGTCCGAATTTTCGTAGAATGTTCTACGATGTTAATAAGCGCGCGTGGCCTTATAGGTTGAAATGCTACGTGTGGAATGATCCACTTGGCTTGGAGTAGCCGATTGTTTGAGCGTTTGCTATTAGTCGATACTGTCGCGAGGTATGTGAACCTCTTCCTATCTCTTCTAGCATGATATGTGTGAACTATGTAGTACGGTGAGACGATACGTGCTAAATGTGTTGGAGTGGTTTAAAACATAAAAGTGTTATAACGGCTTTATGGGAAGTTGGTTATAACTTTATGTTAGTAAGAAAATACATGTGGTTTTTAAAAGGTAATCGATTTGAACTATAATCGCTTGTTATATGATAAGAAAGAACTTGAAGTATTTCAAAAGATTTTTGAATCATTTTGAAAGGAGAAGTAATACTTGGTGTTTGAAAACTTAAGAGTTATACTAGCGTTATGGGAAGTTAGGTATAACGGCTTAAGAATGCTTTCTTGATTTCGAAATCGAATGTGTATCGACAAACCATCAAGCGTACATTAAAAGGAAATGTTTTGAATAATTAAGTATTATTAAAACCAGAGAAACTTCCATCTGCATAGAAGCTAAGATGAGACAAAATGATATTTCCTAGATCATGGCTGCTGTAATAAGATTGTTATAAACAAGAATATCCTACTCACATAAGACTTATGTTTCTCAGATTGTTTAAAAGGGAATTATATTCTTAAATGAATAAGACTATGAACTGCGAAACCTTTCTAAAATAAGAAACGTGAACATTTGAAATTAGGCAAACTTGGACGTTTGGAAAATAATGTTGTTACTTGATTTTACAAAGGTAAGAGTTTTGGTTTTCTTAAAAGGATATCACTCTATTTTATACTACGGTATTGTGTGACTTATGTGAAAGAAGCAGATCTTTTTTAGATTTTAATGTGTGAAGTACTTGGGGATAGATACGAACTTGTTAGTAGAAAGTACCTTGTGTGAATAACTTGATTGTATTGGTTTGTGATAGCCTTGTAATACTTTCTTGTTGCTTTGATAAGTAAACGTGTTAGGATGCTACGTGTTAGTATCTTGTGATGTTTGTGTGGGGTTTCCTGATTGTGCTTATTAACTATCGGTCGTTATGATAGTATTGTGGCATTCATCTCTTGAGATGATTCCGGGTTAAGCTGCCTCCGTCGCGGGGTAGACTCAGTGATGCAGGACCATGATTCGAGAATACCTCACGCGGTCCCGGGGCCTATGCGGAGCTACGAGTTCCGGTGTTAGCGTCCTTTATGGGCACGCGGTCGCGCTACGCGACTCGAAAGTCCGTGGCGACGCCGGAGTAGCTACCGACGCGGGAATACCTCATGCGGGCCGATGAGATTGGCCTATGCGAGTCGCGGAGTTCGAGGACTAGACGCGCACATTAGATCTGGGCAAGTGGCGGCTTTGATCATGTGACGGTGCAGACAGATCTTATAATACGATTTATGACCTTGTTGGTACCGTAGGTGTTAGTAGTCGGCTATGCCTTCGCATTTACCCTGCATGCTTTATTAGGACACAGTGGGACACAGTGTTCATATGTATTCCTTGGTGCTTGTATATCATAAATCACGGCAGCCGGCGAAGGTATTCCACGCACGATTGATGTTGTGGGCGTGAGACCCATTGTTAAATCGAGTGATGACTTGAGGTGAGTCCACGACTTGACATGATCGCTATTTATGGTGAATCGTAGTTTGGTTATCATACATGTCTCCCGCTTTGTATAGACTACTATGATTTCATTTACGATTTATTTTTAGTTTCACATACTGCACTGTTGATCGACCTTCTGGCTGCGTTCATGCCGCAGTTGAGGTACATCGCCGTTGATCCTAGCTCGTGGTCACGCTCATTGCTGGGAAGCTCCGCTTTCCGAGGCTTATCACGTATAGTCCCATGCGTAGTAAGTGTTTACATTCAGTGGTTTGGCGGGGCCCTGTCCCGCCATTGTGGTCGTATCATTCTTAGAGGTCTGTAGTACTGTTGTGGGCTGGGTTGGTAAAAAGGATTAAGCTGTTCATTTGTAAAAGAGTTGATGGTTATATATATGCCGAAAGGCAAGTTTTCACAGATTATTGTTTTATATTTCTGTTATCTCATGTTGTTGTTTTATGTTCCAGACACTCGATGTTGTGTCACTAGGGTGCCCGGTAGGCACGATCACGCCCGCCGTCGTGACAAAAGTGGTATCGGAGCGATTAATCTCTGAAAGTGTCTACGCATCGTATCCATGAGAGTCTTGATTATCGGTGTGTTGTGCACCACGCCAATAATCAGGAGGCTATAGGATATTTAGGATTGGTTTCTATTCTTCTCACTCTGAGGTCGTGCCTTAGAGCTGTGTTTTAAGTTGGACCCTCTAAACGTATTTCTTTCCCTTATCGTTATGCCTCCGCGTAGGGCAACCCGCCGAGAGGCAAGGCCGAGGAGCCGCGAGTAGAGTTCGAGGGTGGCGAGGGCACAGCCCAATTATCACCCCGATGGTGCTTCATTCGGGATTTCGCGACGTCACTAGCCCCAGAAAGTTTAGCACGCGCGCAGCCTTCCTCGCGCCATGATATTGAACCTTCGCCCACGACCAGAACGTAAAATATGGATCGCAAAGAGGCAACCACATTAGCTATGGATTTGGCTACCGAGTATACCGATGTATCGCGAGTCTTGAGGACTATCTAAAAGAGGTTGTGCAAGAGTAATTCTTGATTGGTTGAGCATGGCACGTATGCGGGCTTATGTACAGCAGCCGAAAACGTAGAGATCGACGGGTTAACCAAGGACAGCAGGAGAGGGCCAGAGCAGCAGGGTCCTTCGGTAACTTTCAAGGTGAGTATACCTTAAGTGCTATGTTCTGATAGCAGTGTGGTAGTTGTGATTAGAAATCATGGTGGGTTAACCGAGTAAGATTTTGGGGGATAGAGAAGGTGTGAGCCTTAGAGTGTTATACGTACAGACCTTAGAGGTAAGGCCATCTCGAGTAAAGGTGTAGTGTTATGCTTGATCTCACGAGTGCATTGTGCACGTGAGCTATGTTTGGGATAGGTCCCTAAGTGGTATGAAATGAAAGAGGGTAGTTGAGCTAAGGAGACCCCTAGGTTTTCGTAACATGTTTAGTAAAATTGTTCCTTCGGGGAGCTAGTGTTTTGCGCAATGCCGGGTCGGGTTGAGGCCATGTTGCGGGTCAACCCGCGGCAGGTATGGTGGTGGGGTCAGTTTGTGGTGGTCCCGCCTTGTGGAAGGGTCACGAGGGTGTTAGGCCCAGGTTTAGTTAACCAGCGTACGAGTTCGTGGATGCGTTCGACCAGTGGTCGGTCGATGGGGGCAGCCCATCGTGTTCTTCGGTCGGGACCGTTCACTCGGCAGTGTTGTTTTATCAGAAAGGTTGTAAGGCTGCACGGGGTGCCTACCTTCACCTTATGGCGCATGGAGCCCGAGTTACTGCTGTTTTGTTTCCGGAAGTTTTACGAGCAGGTTAAGGACTCGGTGAGTCTCGACCGCATTCGCCTGCCGGTGTGTGGATTTCGCGGTAGTTGTGAGGATTGTTGTCTCTGTGGAGGAGCGTTTAAGCTACCATTCCGGTGTTCGGATGTCGCCCACGAAGCCTTGTGGGGCAAGTGTAAGTTGGCCGATTGGTTCGATGTTGGCAAGGTTCGATAGTTGGATCGAGCTTGTTCCAAACAGATGGATGGTAAAGCTCATCTAGAAGAAGTTACGCACCGGAGGAATCGTGCGGATAATCGGCGACGACGCTTAGAGTTCAGGTTGACGGTCGGTCTTCTTGAAAGTACCACCCCGGACAGGGTGTGACGAGTTGTGGAAACAGAAGGAACTTAGCCCGAGTCACTTTGGGCCTTTTGAGTTCATGTGAAGAATAGGCCAGGTTGCCTATATGTTAGCAATTGCCGTCCGACTTAGGAGGCAGTACGTCCGGTCTTTCGTATTGTTATGTTCGGGAAAGTATCGAAGATCCATCCAGAATGTTCCCAGTTAATGATGACCTCGTTAGAGATAGTAACCCCGAGTTTTGGATACTAAAGCAGTATCAGAAATATGGTAAGAATTCGAGTGTACGACAGCTTCAGTGATCGCATGCAGCCCGGTACCATTTGTTGGGTCGTCGGAGCAAGGCTCGCGACAAAGTGACAAAAGTAGTATTATTTGTGGTGATGTTAGAGGTGTTTCCTCGTGGACTTGGATATAGGTATGTTGCGCAGGTTTTTCTGTGGCCAGGTATGGCAGGATTGTTTCGTAAGTATAGTAGTGAAGACTATACTGGCGCACGTTTGTTTTTGAGACTTAGAAGGAACATTCGGGACGAATGTTTCTAAGGAGGGAAGAATGTTATACCCCGTAGTCCCAGGGTATGTATGCGAGGACATACGTACGAGAATCTGACTGTAAAGATCGGAAAGGAAGAAAGAGGCGATTTTTCCACTAAAATTTCCGGTTTTTGTAAAGGAAAAAGGTTCGTTAATGGAATTGGATTCCCGATTTGGTATTCGGACTTCTGGAATATTAGAGAATTATGGAATTTTATTTTCGAAATGGTCACGTGGGCCCACGGAGAAATTCTACTTTGTGGCCCACTTTGTTTTGAGATTTTGGCCATTGTGGATATTTTCTAAGATGTTTTTGGGCCAATAGAAGGGTGACACGTGTCACCCCGCCTAGTGGCTTCGACCGAATGGCCTTTGTGCACAACACCCTGTTAAGTCGTTTTCGACTAAACGCTTTACATAACTTCGAGGAAAATTCCGCTATGTCTTTTCTTATTTTTGCGGATTTTTCCGAGAAACGAAACATTTTGGACCAGCGGAGGTGGCATGTGTCACCTCACATAGTAAGTGGGGCGCTTAGGGCGATTGGTGGCAAGTTGTTGGTAGATATTTGTGTAGATATTTGTGAGGGTTTTAAGGAGTAGGGACTAGGGGCACTGGGCATATCTTGCCCTACACTTGCCTAGCACTTGGCTAGATCTTGGCCATTGGTTGGCCTTGGCTTGTGCTATAAATACCCCTCTAAGGTTGAAGACTTCTTCATCCAAAATGCCTAAGTCTTGAGAGCCGTCCCCCTCCCCTTTTCGTGAGGCCCCCTTGGCCGAGAGTTCCCCCCCTAGTGGGGTAGGCCGAGGGGTAGCCACCCCCCCTCCTTTGTGGTGTGGCCGTGGGGTACCCCCCCCCCCTAGCCTAGTTTGTTTTCATATAATACCCCCCCCGCGTGGTAGAAAAACTCGCAAAAGTATGGTTATCATGCCCAAATTACCTTAGCCGTATCCCGTGTTGTATTCTGAGGTTATACCTATCTGAAAAGCCCGAAATACTATTATACTTCCCGACCACAAAACCGAAACCCTAGGAAAATCTCCATAGTCCGTTGGAGTGTTGTGTGAAGTTGGTTAGAACTTCTAGGGTGGTTTAGAGCGTTGGGCGCTCGGAGTCGAGCTAAACGATTGCCCAGGATCGACATTAAACTCGGATAATTATGGGCTTATCGAGGTAAATATCTTGTCCCCCTATTGTAATTGGATGTTACATGTTGTAGGAATTATAGTTGAAGTTTACTATGTATATAACTGAACATAGCTTGTGGCAATGTCTTTGGACTTAAGCTCAAGAATCGAATCAATCGCTTTTACATAGGGTGTATTCTGACATGAGACTTGTGTAGTAATCGTGAAGTAGAATTGTACCAGTTCGGGTTAGATGTATAACCCCCGGTTGGCTTGGTAGCCTACCGTTAGGAGGAGATTTACGCTGTCATGCGCGGAGGTGCTGCCGAATTTTCTGTAGAATGTTCTACGATGTTAATAAGCGCCTTGTGGCCTTATAGGTTGAAATGCTACGTGTGGAATGATCCACTTGGCTTAAGGAGTAGCCGACTGTTTGGAGCGTTTTGCTATTAGTCGATACTCGTCGCGAGGTATGTGAACCTCTTCCTATCTCTTCTAGCATGATATGTGTGAACTATGTAGTACGGTAGACGTACATGTGCTAAATGTGTTGGAGTGGTTTAAAACATAAAGTGTTATAACGGCTTTATGGGAAGTTGGTTATAACAGCTTTATGTTAGTAAGAAAATACATGTGGTTTTTAAAAGGTAACTGATTTGAACTATAACTGGCTTGTTATATGATAAGAAAGAACTTGAAGTATTTCAAAAGATTTTTGAATCATTTTGAAAGGAGAAGTAATACTTGGTGTTTGAAAACTTAAGAGTTATACTAGCGTTATGGGAAGTTAGGTATAACGGCTTAAGAATGCTTTCTTGATTTGAAATCGAATGTATCGACAAACCACTGCGAATACGTTAAAAGGAAATGTTTTGAATAATTAAGTATTATTAAAACCAAGAGAAACTTCCATCCGCATGTAAGCTAAGATGAGACAAAATGATATTTCCTAGATCATGGTCACAGTAATAAGATTGTTATAAACAAGAATATCCTACTCACATAAGACTTATGTTTCTCAGTTGTTTAAAAGGGAATTATATTCTTAAATGAATAAGACTATGAATCTGAAACCTTTCTAAAATAAGAAACGTGAACATTTGAAATTAGGCAAACTTGGGCGCTTGGAAAATAATGTTGTTACTTGATTTTACAAAGGTAAGAGTTTTGGTTTTCTTAAAAGGATACCACTCTATTTTATACTACGTATTGTGTGACTTATGTGAAAGAAACAGATCTTTTTTAGATTTTAATGTGAAGTACTTTGGGGATAGATACGAACTTGTTAGTAGAAAGTACCTGTGTGAATAACTTGATTGTATTGGTTTGTGATAGCCTTGTAATACTTTCTTGTTGCTTTGATAAGTAAACGTGTTAGGATGCTACGTGTGTTAGTATCTTGTGATGTTTGTGTGGGGTTTCTTGATTGTGCTTATTAACTATCATCGTTATGATAGTATTGTGGCATTCATCTCGAGATGATTCCGGTTAAGCCGCCTCCGACGCGGGGTAGACTCGGTGATGCAGGACCATGATTCGAGAATACCTCATGCGGGTCCCGGGGCCTATGCGGAGCTACGAGAGTTCCGTGTTAGTGTCGTCCTTTATGGGCATGCGTCCTGTGGCTGCGGACTCGAAAGTCGGGGCGATGCCGGGAGTAGCTACCCTCGATGCGGGAATACCTCATGCGGGCGATGAGATTGGCCTATGCGGAGTCTGCGGAAGTTCGGGACTAGACGCGCACATTAGATAACGGGCAAGTGGCGCCTTTGATCATGTGACGGCAGACAGATCTTATGATACGATTTATGACCTTGTTGCATGCTGGTGTTAGTAGTCGGCTATGCCTTCGTGATTTACCCCGCAGTTTATTAGGACACAGTGGGACACGGTGTTCATATGTATTCCTTCGTGCTTGTATATCATAAATCGCCGGTGAGGAAGGTATTCCACGCACGATTGATGTGGGCGTGAGACCCATTGTTAAATTGAGTGATGACTGAGGTGTGAGTCCACGACTTGACATGATCGCTTATTTATGGTGAATCGTAGTTTGGTTATCATACATGTCTCCCGCTTGTATAGACTACTATGATTTCATTTACGATTTATTTTTAGTTTCACATACTCTTTGTTAGATCGACCTTCGGGCCTGCGTTCATGCCGCAGTTGAGGTACATCGCCGATCCTAGCTCGTGGTCACAGCTCAGCGTTTGGGAAGCTCCGTTTTCCGAGGCTTATCAGGTATAGTCCCCGTCAGTAAGTGTTTACATTCGTGGTTTGGCGGCCCGCCCCGCCATTGTGGTCGTATCATTCTTAGAGGTCCAGAGTAATCTGCTGGCGTGGTTGGTAAAAAGGATTAAGTCGTTCATTTGTAAAAGAGTTGATGGTTATATATATGCCGCGTGCAAGTTTTCACAGATTATTGTTTTATATTTCGTTATCTCATGTTGTTGTTTTATGTTCCCGACATTACTGATGTTGTGTCACTAGGGTGCCGGTAGGCACGATCACGCCCAGCTGGTCGTGACATAAAGTATTATTAAAACCAAGAGAAACTTCCATCTGCATAAGCTAAGATGAGACAAAATGATATTACATTTCCTAGATCATGGTCAGTAATAAGATTGTTATGAACAAGAATAAACTACTCACATAAGGTATATGTTTCTCAAATTGTTTTAAAGGATTAAAACTATGAACTACGAAACCTTTCGAAAATGAGAAACTTGAGTAATTGAAATTAGGCAAACTTGAACGTTTGGAAAAGAATGTTGTTACTTGATTTTACAAAGAGAAGTGTTTTGAATTACTTCAAAAGATAATCACTCCATTTTCATATATTACAAGTATTGTGTGACTATTTGTGAAAGAACAGATCTCTTAAAGAGTTAATATATGAAGTACCTTGGGGATAAAAACCCGATCTTGTTAATCATATAGTAGAAAGTACCTTGTGTGAATAACTTGATTGTGTTGGTTTGTGATAGCCTTGTAATACTTTCTTGTTGATTTGATAAGTAAACATGCTAGGATGCTACGTGTGTTATTATCTTGTGATGTTTGTGTAAAGGGGTTTTCCCTCGATTGTGCTTAAGTTGTTTAACTATCAGCCGTTATGTTGGTATTGTACCACTCACCTTGACATCATCCCGGAGGTTAAGCTGCCCTCCGATGCGGGGTAGACTCAGGCGGGTCTGTGTGACCTATGATTCGAGAATACCTCATGCGGGTCCCGGGGGCCTATGCGGAGCTACGAGAGCTCCGGTGTTAGTGTGCGCCTTTATGGTCATGCGGTCTATGTGGCCATGCGGATCGCGAGTCCAGCGGATGCCGGAGTAGCTACCGACGCGGGAATACCTCGCTGGGGCCATTGGAGTGGCCTATGCGGAGTCAAGGAAGTTCGTGGCTAGACGCGCACATTAGATATCATCGCGCGAAGGCCAACTTTGATCATGTGACGGCCCAGACAGATCTCATGATACGATTTATGACCTTGTTTGTACTGTGGGTTTTAGTAGTCGGCTATGCCTTCAGATTACTCGTGCGGTTTTATGATGACACGTGGGACTCGTGTTCATGTGTATTCTCGTGCTTGTCACGACCCATTCCGGCCCGTGGATCGTGCCTTACCGGCACCCAAGTAGTCATACATCGTAGTAATCAATAAAATATAAAACAAGACATGAAACAGATTTATAAAATAAGACACGATTTATGTGAGAAAACGTCGCTTTCGCATATATATATAAACATGATTTAGCGCTACATCCGATAATCGCATACAACATGACTACGCACTTAAGGAAATATACAACTATGGCGGACAGGCCCCGCCATACCCTCGATCAGACAAAACTATCTACAACAGTGAGATCATACCCAAAAGTAGAGCCTCCTAAAAGATGGAGCTCCCGACACCAACGTAGAGATCCTAAGAATGTGGATCTAGCACTGCTGCCCTTACTCATGCAGATGAACGCAGCCCCAAGGAGGTCGATAACAGTACTAAGTATATGAAATCAGAAATACTTAAATGAAAACATATCATTTTAAAATCAGTTTTGCAAGTATGTATGAAACAACCAAGGGGACCGCACATAGTGCCACATCATAAACAAGAGCAACAATAGGTAAACTGTAACAGGTCTTTTCTAGGATGCGAATGATCGAAGCAGGGCCAATTGCCCGTAGTATCACCATGCAAGCCTAATCTTGGACTCCCGTAGTCCGCTTTGGCCAATCACATAGGCCCGCATAGGGTACATAACCCCGCATCGAGGGTAGCTACTCCTCGGCATCGTCCTGGACTCGTAGTCCGCATGGCCACATAGACCGCATGAGGTATAACCCCGCATCACTAACCTGGAACTCCCGTAGCTCCGCATAGGTCCCCTGGACCCGCATGAGGTATTCTCGAATCATGGTCCCAGACCGCCTGAGTCTACCCCGCATCGGAGGCGCCAACCCCTGAATATGTCAAGAGGTGAGTGATAGTACACTAACATAACAGCTTATCTTTAAACAACATAAGCACAACAAGAATACTCTCTTATACAAACGTTACAAGACACTAACACACATAGCATCATATCATGTCTACTTATCAAACCATCTTATTATTCTTTTCACAATTCAATATAAGTCTGTTATAAACACATAGGCAAACTGTTTCTTTTATCAATCTTAAGTGGTTATACTTAACTTCCCATAAAGCTAGTATAACTCTTAAGCTTCTGTTTTAAAAACCAATTAGTTCTCTTCTGTTAAAAATGATTCAGTATTCTTTTGAAATGCTTTCAGTTCTTTATTATTCAGGCTTAAGCCGTGAGGCATTGCCGTAAGTATTATTCAGGCTTAAGTCAAAGACATTGCCGTAGTTATTATTCAGTTAACACATGTACGTCTACCGTACTACATATATATTGTAAAATATCATGCTTTAGGAAGAATCGCATACCTTCTCAAATAAAACCACCGCCAAGTTGAATATGTCGCGCAGAGAATCAATTTATAATAGCCGTGACACGCCTATCAACGTTCGGACTACTTTGTAAACAGCTCTAAACAGAGGGTTCTATATCCTACGGAAAATTGGGCGATTTCCTACCCGTGAGCTACTCAAGTTCATCAGAAAACAAATTCTATGTAAGTACAATTTGATTATTCTTCTTTAAACCCTTCTATCGTGATAAGTTCAATTCTATTCTGTGATATTCTTCTAAGTATTTAATACTTATTCTTATACTACTACAGATGTATTCTCTAATTCAAAGAGGGTTAGGATTATTTACCTCGGTAAGCCCAATAATATCCTAGAAAAGTCGCACCGAGCAAGGTTTAGCTCCTAAGTTGTGCGTTAGAGTCTAAGAAACCTTAGAAGTTCTTCACAACTTCTACTAAGGACTAAGGGATTTGGGCTAGGTATTTTGGGCATTATAACAATACAAGAAGAAAACTTTTCTACCAAGGGAGGGGGTAGGTTTCGCTAGGCTAGGGGAGGGTTGCCTCGCCAAGCTTCAAAAGTGGGGTAGGAGGCTTTGGACGAAAAGCTTTAGAGAGAGGGGGGGGGGGGGATTTTTCAAGACTTGGAAGTTGATTTGTGGATGAAGAACTCTTCATCTAAAGGGGGGTATTTATAGGTCAAGAAGTGGCCAACCAATGGCCAAGATTAAGCCAAGTGCTAGGCAAGTGTAAGGCCAAGATTAGGGCAAGTGTCCTTATCCATCTACTACACAAAATATCCTACCTAATCCTTGACTTGTGCAAAGGCACAAAAAACGTGCAACTCCATGTCCAATTCGTCCAATGGACGATTTCAAGTCCACCAATTGGAGGGTGCCAAGTGTCGCCCTCCCGTTGGTCCAAAATGTTTCGTCTCTCGGAAAAATCCGTAAAAATAATAAATGACATAGCCGGAATTTTCCCTACGAAAGTTGTGGAAACGTTTCGTCGGAAAACGATTCTTTTAGTGAGTTGTGCACAAATAAAAACGTCCAAGGCTTAAACTTTTAAGGCCAAACTTTCGTACGTACGCCCTTACGTACATACTCCGGAAATACGGGGTATAACATTCTCCCCCCCTTAGAAACATTCGTCCCGAATGTTCCTTCCCAAGACAGTTAACGATAAGATTCTTCATAACTTAAACAGTTGCAAATGCCACACACGGCCACAGAACAACACTTAGGCATAAACGATAATGAAGATTTACAAGTAGGAAAGTGAATTACCCGAGGTGTGGGAATAGGTGAGGATACTTCGCCTCATGTCTTTCTCGGCTTCCCAAGTCATCTCCTCCTCGAGCTCGTTCCGCCACAAGACTTTGACTGCCACGCCTGGTCCGCAGACGCCTAACTCCGACGATCGATTATCGCCATGGGAACCTCTCATACGATAACCCTCGGTCACTGGACATCGTCAATCGGGTGTACCCGCGAGGGATCCCCGATACATCTCCTCAAAGATAGATACGTGAAACACCGGATGCACCGCCTCCAGACGGACGACAGATCCAACTCATAGGCAACCTTGCCTACCTGCGGACAATCAAACGCCCAATGTACCTTGGCCGAAGTTTCTTCTTCCCGAATCTCATCACACCCTTCATGGGTGACACCTTCAGAAAACCCAATCATCAATCGCGAACTCGGATGCCGACGACGATGATCTCGTGATACGACTTGGCCGACTCGAGTCGTCAATAGCCGCCTCGGATAAGCTTCACCTTATCCATCGCTGCACCAAATCTGGTCCCACTAGCCGCACTCGCCCACATCGAACCAACCTATAGGCGATCCGCACTTCCTCCCATACAAGGCCTCATAAGGCGCCATCCGAATACTTGAGTGGTAGCTATTATTGTACGCGAACTCAACTAGAGGCAAATGATCCTCCCACTACCTCGGTCGATAACACGGGCTCGCAGATATCCTCAAGAGTCCGGATAGTGCGCTACCGCCCGTCTGCTCGTGGATGGAATGCGATTGTGCTCACCGCCCCTAAACCTCTCGAAAGACCTCCAGTTAGCCGTAAACCGGCCTGCATGCGATATGATCGGTAGGGACTCCATGCGATCGACGATATCTCGGATGTAAAGTTCCGCATAATCCTCGGTACCGAAAAGTCGCCCCGACGGGAAGAAAGTGGGCTGATTTCGACACCCGACGATAACCCATATAAAATCATGTCTCCTCTGAGTGCGAGGTAATCCTGTGATAAAATCCATGTTGATTACCTCCCACTTCCAGGTCGGGATCTCAATCGTCTGCAACAAACCACCAGGCCTTTGGTGCTCTACCTTCACTGCCGACAACACGCACCGAGCTACGAACTCGCAACGCCCCTCTTCAAGCCATCCCACCAATACACGATCTAAGGTCGTGGTACATCTTGGTCGACTCGATAGATAGAGTAACGCCGCTACGTGTGCTTCCCCAAGAACTCCGCCAAGTCCTCAAACATCTGGAACACACAACTCGCCTCAAACCTTAGCACCCCATCAAAGTGCTACCTCAAGGACCCTTGCCTCACGAAGAGTCAGATCACGATAACGTGTCAAAATCGATCTCGAATCGTTGCCTCTTCACCTCGACGATGGAAGATCGGGCAACCTCACGAACTCGAACCCCATCGCTATCGTAATCAATCAAACGGACACCAAGGCTCGCTAATCGATGCAAATCACGAACCATGTCCCTCCTCTCTAGCCGCACATCCGATAGGCTCCCATCGACCTACGACTAAGAGCATCCGCCAACATTGGCTTTCCCGGGTGGTACAGATATCAACATCGTAATCCTTAAGCAACTCTAACCACCGCCTCCGTAAGTTCACCTCCGGTCAAGATATACCGAGGCTCTTGTGGTCTGTAAAAATATCCACGTGAACCCCATACAAATAGTGCCTCCAGATCTTCAAAGCGTGAATCATACCGCTAACTCCAAATCATGCGGGTAGTTCCTCTCGTGTTTCTTCAATCGTCGGGATGCATATGCTATAACCCCGCCATGCCGCATCAACACATCCCAACCCGATGCCCGACGATCACAATACACGACATAACCGTATGGACCTCCGAAGAGTAAGAACGTGAGGTCGCCACTCTTTCAAGAATCGAAACCTCGCCACAAGCATCACCATCAAACTTGGCCGCTTCGAGTCACTTAGTCAATGGTGCGTAGATAGAAGCAAACTTCTCCACGAACCGCCGATAATATCCTCGCAAGACCCGTAAAATCACGAACCTCGCTTGAGTCAGAGTTCAGGCCAAGTCCCGATCGCTTCGATCTTGGACGTATCCACTCAAATGCCATCACCCGACAATATGCCCAAGAAAAGCCACCAAGTCAACCAAAACTCACATTTGGAAAACTTGGCGTACAATCACGGTCTGGAGAATCACAAGACAGCCTCAAATGCTCCGCATGCTCCCGCTCGAGCGAATAAACCAAGATATCATCAATGAACACTATCACAAACGTGTCCAAAATGGTTTGAACACTCGGTTCATCAAATCCATGAATACCGCCGAGCATTGGTCAACCCAAAAGACATGACCGAACTCATAATGCCCGCATCGTCCGAATGCATCCTGTGGACATCCACCTCTCTCGACTACTGATGATAGCTTCGATCGCAGATCAATCTTGGAGAAACATCTCGCACCGCAATCGGTCGAACAAATCATCAATCACGGGAAGGGTATTCGTTTAATGGTCACCTTGTTCACCGTAATCAACACATATGCGCAGCCCCGCCCTTCTTCTTTACGAACAATACCGGCTCCCGGGAGAAACACTACGCCTGATGAAGCCCTTCTCCAGGAAATCCCTAAGTTGATCCTTCAACTCTCTCAACTCGGCAGTGCCATTCTCAGATGGCGGAATGGAAATAGGCCGAGTGTCCGCAATATGTCTATACAAACTCAATCTCCTCTCGGGAGGATACCCGAGGTCGCTGGGAACACGTCTGGGAACTCTCGACCACCGAATCGATCGAAAATCTGGTACCGCAGCCTTATCAAACACCCGAACGAGATGGTAGATATACCCTTCGCACCATCTTCCTAGCCTTGAGGTAGGAAATAAACCTACCCTCTACGATACCGTGCTCCTCCCACTCAACAACCTGGCCTCGAGAAATCGAACCGCATTACTTTCTCTCTCAGTCTACATTAGCATAGCAAGAAGCTAGCCAATCCATCCCCATGATCACGTCGAAGTCAATCATCTCCAACTCTATCAAGTCGGCTAGGTTCGACGATCAGAATGGTCACAGGACAAGCTCTATATACCCGCCGAGCTACCACCGAATCACCCATCGCGTAGCTACTTGAAAGTGGTCTATGGACTCGTGCTCTATCCCTATCCTACTAGCAACAATGGGAGATATATAGACAGAGTAGAACCCGATCTATCAAGGCATAAACATCAAACCCGTAAACGGATAAGGTACCGTGGCGACATCGGTGAGGCCTCACGATCCCGCTTACCGGACAAAGCATAAATGCGATTCGAGGACCGCTAGAATCGACCCGCGCCACGACCTCGCCGCGACTGGCTGGTCCATGAGTACCTTGCCCTCCAGGCGAGTAGTCGGGATGAAGAAGACCCGCGAAAGAACTCAGTAGTCGACTTCTACCATCAAGATCGCCTTGGTCGGACAGCTTCGATAGTGACCTGCCACAATCGAAACAAGCTCCGTAGCACCACAACTCCCGTGGGATCGCCGTGATCGCCACACCGGTGGGTGGTCCCGATCGCCGCACTTCGCCGCTCGACGCTCAAGTCCTCGGGGCCCCGGTGCGCTCGAATATCTCCGGCCGTGGCCGAGGACGGCAGGAGTGCTCGAGCCGGCCGTGGTGCACCTAGATCGCCGCCGAGGCCGCCACCACGATAGCCACCAAAAGACCGCCGCCCCGTCTTCGCCGCCGTCACAACCCGCTTGCCTCTACGCCTCACATCCAAGAGCATGAGCTCGCATGCGGGTAATGTCCATACCCGAAGAGAAACACCCGCATACGACTCGCCATATAGTCATCTAGCCCTGACGTGGCGGTGCACCCTATCCTCCATATTCGCTTCCAACGCTGGGACATATCGAGCCAATGAATCAAACTCGACATTGTACTCCCGACAAGGCGTCCTCTCGCCTCAGAAGAAAAATCTATCACCGCGCCTCCTCATCCGCGAGGCAAGAAGTGAGTGAGGAAAGCCTCGAGAACTCATCCCAAGTAGCCGGGACGCGTGCTCTCCCGGATAGCTCCCATGAATCAACCAATCGATCGCGTATCACGCAGCCTATGTGAACCAAAGATCACGGACTCGGTCTCCGACGCCGATCACTCGTAATCCTTCAGAGCCGATGGATGAACTCGCGGATCATCCTCCGCCTCGACCAGTAAAACTCGCGGGCTACAACTCGTGAAGTCTCGTAGCCTCAAACTCTCTCGCCTGGTGAACCACGGTACGATCGGGCTGGACTGAATCGCCAGATCCACTGCTCATGTTCGCCACGATCCCGCCGAGTGGGCTATCTCTCAGACCTAACCTCCGCCCAGCCGGGACGGGAGGTGGGTACTGTGGTCTCTGCTGGGGCCGGCAGCGTCGTAGAACTCGCCGTCTCTGGTATAGATTGGGCCCGAGCCCTCGTGACTCTAGGTGTCCCACTAGCGCCTCTACCGCTTGCCCTTCTCGGGCCCGGTCTTACGTGGAGGCATAATCACATGTAAAAGGAATACGTTAGAGGGGTCCAACTTTAACACGGCTCTAAAGCACGATCTCGAGTGAGAAGAATGGAAACCAATCCTAAATATCCTATAGCCTCACGATTATTGGTGTGGTGCACAACACACCGATAATCAAGACTTACTAGATACGGTCGTAGACACTTTCCGAGGATTAATCGCTCGATACCACTTTTGTCACGACCCATTCTCGGCCCGTGGATCGTGCCTTATCGGCACCCAAGTAGTCATACATCGTAGTAATCGAAATATAAAACAAGACATGAAACAGTTTATAAAATAAGACACGCTTTATGTGAAAACGTCGCTTTCGGCATATATATATAAACATGGTTTAACGCTACATCCGATATCAGCATAACATGACAAATGCACTTAAGGAAATATACAACTATGGCGGACAGGCCCCGCCATACCTCGATCAGACAAAACTATCTACAACAGGAGATCATACCCAAAAGTAGAGCCTCCTAAAAGATGGAGCTCCCGACACCAACGTAGAGATCCTAAGAATGTGGATCTAGCACTGCCGCCCTTACTGCGGCATGAACGCAGCCCCAAGGAGGTCGATAACAGTACTAAGTATATGAAATCAGAAATACTTAAATGAAAACATATCATTTTAAAATCAGTTTTGCAAGTATGTATGAAACAACCAAGGGACCGCATATAGTGCCACATCATAAACAAGAGCAACAATAGGTAAACAGAATGTGTCTTTTCTAGGTCGCGAATGATCGCGGGCCAATTGCCCGTAGTATCACCATGCAAACCTAATCCTTGACTCCCGTAGTCCGCATAGGCCACTCACATAGGCCCGCATAGGGTACATAACCCCGCATCGAGGGTAGCTACTCCTCGGCATCGTCCTGGACTCGTAGTCCGCATGGCCACATAGACCGCATGAGGTATAACCCCGCATCACTAACTCGAACTCCCGTAGCTCGCATAGGTCCCCGACCCGCATGAGGTATTCTCGAATCATGGTCCTGCATCACCGAGTCTACCCCGCATCGGAGGCAGCTTAACCCCCTGTAATATGTCAAGAGGTGAGTGATAGTACACTAACATAACAACTTATCTTTAAACAACATAAGCACAACAAGAATACTCTTATACAAACGTTATACAAGACACTAACACACATAGCATCATATCATGTCTACTTATCAAACCATCTTATTATTCTTTCACAATTCAATATAAGTCATTATAAACACATAGGCAAACTGTTTCTTTTATCAATCTTAAGTGGTTATACTTAAATTCCCATAAATCTAGTATAAATCTTAAGCTTCGCTTTAAAACCAATTAGTTCTCTTCATTAAAAATGATTCAAGATTCTTTGAAATTCTTTCATTCTTTATTATTCAAAGCTTAGCGAGGCATTGCCGTAAGTATTATTCAGCTTAAGTCAAAGACATTGTCGTAGTTATTATTCAGTTAACACATGTACGTCTACCGTACTACATATATATTGTAAAATATCATGCTTTAGGAAGAATCACATACCTTCTCAGCGAAAACCACCTGCTAAGTTGAATATGTTGCGCGCAGAGAATCAGCCTATAATAGCCGTGACACGCCTATCAACGCTCAGACTACTTTGTAAACAGCTTCTAAACAGAGGGTTCTATATCCTACGGAAAATTGGGCGATTTCCCTACCCGGTGAGCTACTCAAGTCTCATCGTGAAAACAAATTCCATGTAAGTACAATTTGATTATTCTTCTTTTAAACCCTTCTACTGTGATAACAGTTCAATTCTATTCTGTGATATTCTTCTAAGTATTTAATACTTATTCTTATACTACTACAATATGTATTCTCTAATTCAAAAGAGGGTTAGGATTATTTACCTCGGTAAGCCCAATAATATCCTAGAAAAAGTCGCGCCTGAGCAAGGTTTAGCTCCTAAGTTAGACGCTCAGAGTCTAAGAAACCTTAGAAGTTCTTCACAACTTCTACTAAGGACTAAGGGATTTGGGCTAGGTATTTTGGGCATTATAACCATACAAGAAGGCAACTTTTCTACCAAGGGAGGGGTAGGTTTCGGCTAGGCTGGGGAGGGTTGCCTCGCCAAGCTTCAAAAAGGGGTAGGAGGCTTTGGACGAAAAGCTTGAGAGAGAGGGGGGGGGGGGTTTCAAGACTTGGAAGTTGATTTGTGGATGAAGAACTCTTCATCTAAAGGGGGGTATTTATAGGTCAAGAAGTGGCCAACCAATGGCCAAGATTAAGCCAAGTGCTAGGCAAGTGTAAGGCCAGGATTAGGGCAAGTGTCCTTATCCATCTACTACATAAAATATCCTACCTAATCCTTGACTTGTGCAAAGGCACAAAAAACGTGCAACTCCATGTCCAATTCGTCCAATGGACGATTTCAAGTCCACCAATTGGAGGGTGCCAAGTGTCGCCCTCCCGTTGGTCCAAAATGTTTCGTCTCTCGGAAAAATCCGCAAAAATACTAAATGACATAGCCGGAATTTTCCCTACGAAAGCTGTGGAAACGCTTTCGGAAAACGATTCTTTTAGTGAGTTGTGCACAAATAAAAACGCCCAAGGCTTAAACTTTTAAGGCCAACTTCGTGACGCACGCCTTACGCATATACTCCGAAATACGGGGTATAACGGTCTTTGTTATATCATAGACTGCCGGCAGTGAGGAAGGTAGTCCACAGCAGGATTGATGTGGGCGTGAGACCCATTGTTACATTTGAGTGATGACTTTGAGGGCGTGAGTCCCTGACTTGACATGACTGCTTATTTATTGTGAACTATAGATTGTTTATCATACATGTCTCCTGCTTTATATAGACTACTATGATTTCATTTACTGATTTTGCTTTCACATACTTGGTACTGTTATCGACCTCCTTCGGGCCGCGTTCATGCCGCAGTTGAGGTACACCGCCGTTGATCCTAGCTCGTGGTCACAGCGTTTGGTAAGCTCCGTTTCTCTGGAGGCTTATCAGTGGTATAGTCCGCCGTAGTAGGTGCTACATTCAGTGGTACGGGCCCCGCCCCGCCATTGTTGTCATGTTACTCTTAGAGGTCCGTAGTACCGTGGGCGGAGCCGTAAAGGGATGTAACTGTTCGGATTTAAGTTTTATATATTATGCCGAAAGGCAAATTTTCTCAGATAACTGTTTTTCACTTCATTTTATTCATGTCTTGTTTTATATTCCGCTGATTACTCTGATGTATGGCTACTTGGGTGCCCGGGGTAAGGCACCAGTCACGGGCCCGGGTTCGGGTCGTAACAAGTGGGGTTCGAGTTCGAGAGGTTGCCGAGTCTTCCATCGTCGAGGAGGTGAAGAGGCAACAGTTTGAGGATCCGGTTTTGATTCGGTATCGCGATATAGCTCTTCGTGAGGGCAAGGGTCCTTTTGAGGTAGCACCTGATGGGGTGCTAAGGTTTGAGGGCAGGTTGTGTGTTCCAGATGTTTGTGACTTGCAGAGTTCTGGGAAGCACACACAAGCATTTATCCATCCAGGGTCGACCAAGATGTACCACGACCTTAGATCTGTGTATTGGTGGGATGGCTTGAAGAAGGACGTTGCAGAGTTCGTAGCTCAGTGCCCGTGTTGTCAGCAGGTGAAGGTAGAGAACCAGAGGCCTGGTGGTTTGTTGCAGACGATAGAGATCCCGACCTGGAAGTGGGAGGTGATCAACATGGATTTTATCACAGGATTACCTCGCACTCAGAGAAGACATGATTCTATTTGGGTTATCGTCGACAGGCTGACGAAATCAGCCCACTTTCTTCCCGTCAGGACGACTTTTCTACCGAGGATTATGCCGACTTTACATCCGAGAGATCGTCGATCGCATGGAGTCCCTATTTCGATCATATCGACGCAGGAGCCCGCCACGGCTAACTTCGGAGGTCTTTTCGTAAGGGTTTAGGGACGCAGTGAGCTGAGCATCGCATTCCATCCACGTAGACGGACAAAGTGAGCGCACTATCCGCACTCTTGAGGATATGTCGCGAGCTGTGTTATTGACTTCAGGGGTAGCTGGGAGGATCATTTGCCTCTAGTTGAGTTTGCGTATAATAATAGCTACCACTCCAGCATTCAGATGGCGCCTTACGAGGCCTTGTATGGGAGGAAGTGCAGATCGCCGATAGGCTGGTTTGATGTAGGCGAGGTGCAGTTAGTAGGACCAGATTTGGTGCAGCAGGCAGTGGATAAGGTGAAGCTTATCCAGGAGCGGTTACTGACAGCTCAGAGTCGACAGAAGTCATATGCAGATCATCGCCGGCATCCGAGTTCGAGGTTGATGATTGGGTATTCTGAAGGTGTCACCCATGAAGCGGTGTGATGAGATTCGGAAGAAAGGGAAACTCACCAAGGTACATTGGGCCCTATCGATTGTCCGCAGGTAGGCAAGGTTGCCTATGAGTTGATCCGTCCGATCCGGAGGCAAAGCATCGTGTTTCATGTTTCTATCGCCGAGGAGATGTATCGGGATCCATCTAGGGTGCACCGATTGACGATGTCCAGTGACCGAGGGGTTATCGTATGAGAGATTCCCATAGCGATAATCGATCGCCGTTAGGCGTCGCGACCAAGGACGTGGCTTCCGTCAAAGTCTTGTGGCGGAACGAGCTCAGGGAGGAGATGACGTGGGAAGCTGAGGAGGACATGAGGCAGAAGTATCCTCACCTATTCCCCACACCTCCAGGTAATTCACTTTCCTACTTGTAAATTTTCATTATCATATATGCCTAAGTGTTGTTTTGTGGCCGTATGTGGCATTTGTAAACTGTTTTAGTTATGAAGAACCTTATCGTTAACTGTCTTGGGAAGGAACATTCGGGACGAATGTTTCTAAGGAGGGGAGAATGTTATACCCCGTATTTCCAGAGTATGTACGTACAAAAGCTTAGCCTTAGTTAGGCATTATGGACGAAAAAGTTTATGCACAACTCGCTTAAAGAATCGTTTTTCGACGAAACGTTTTACTAAACTCGCGTAGGGTAAATGTTGGCTATGTCATTTATAATATTTGCGGATTTTTCCGAGAGACGAAACATTTTGGACCAACGGGAGGGTGACACTTGTCACCCTCATTGGACGGCAAAAATGGGCATAGTTGGCACGTTTTTTGTGCCTTTGCACAAGTCAAGGAGTTGGTAGGATATCTGTGTAGTAGATGGATAAGGACACTTGTCTAAATCCTCACCCTACACTTGCATAGCACTTGACTTCATCTTGGCCATTGGTTGGCCTTTGCTTGACCTATAAATACCCCTCTAACTTGTAGGTTTTCTTCATCCACAAATCCATTCTCCAAGTCTTGAAAATCCTTCCCCCTCTTTTGTTGTGTTTCGTCCAAGCCTCCTCTCCCTCGAGTGAAGCTTAGCCGAAACAACCTCTAGCCCTAGCCAAACACCCCCTCCCTTGGTAGAAAAGTTGTCTTCCAAGTATAGTTACTATTCCAAAATACCCTAGCCCAAATACCTTGTAGTATTTTAGTAAGTTGTGTAGAACTTCAAAGGGTTTCTTGAGCTATCGGAGCGCATACAAATTAGAGCTAAACCTTGCTCAGAGCGACATTTAACTTGGATAATTTTGGGCTTATCGAGGTAAAAACTCTTATCCTTCTATTGTAATTGGATATTACATATAAGAATAGTATAGACTTGAGTATAAGATACACCAAGGATATTAAAGAATAGAATTGAACTGTTATCACAGAGAAGGGTATAAATGAAGAATAATTGAATCAGATTACATGGATCGCTTTTACAGTAGACTTGGGTAGCTTACCGGGTAGGGAAGTACTGCCCAATTTTTCGTAGGATAGATAACCCTCTGCTTAGAACTGTTTACAGAGTAGTCTGGACGTTGATAGACGTGTCTGACTATTATAGGTTGATTCTCTGCTCGCGACATATTCGACTTGGCAGGTGGATTTCGCCGAGAAGGTATGTGATTCTTCCTAAGCATGATATTTTAAAATATGTATATATATATAGTACTAGACGACATACGTGTTAATCGAATAATAATTACGGCAATGTCTTTTGACTTAAGCTCGAATAATAATTACGGCAATGTCTTTGACTTAAGCCGAATAATAAGAATCTTGATGCATTTCAAAAGAATATGAATCATTTTTAATGTAAGAGAACTAATTGGTTTTTAAACAAAAAGCTTAAGAGTTATACTAGCTTTATGGGAAGTTAGCTATAACAACTTAAGAAAGATAAAAGGAACGGTTTACTTATGTGTTTATAAAAGACTTATATTGATTTCTGGAAAGCATAATAAGATGGTTTGATATAATACTATGGGTGTTAGTGTCTTGTAACGCTTGTGTAAAAGGGTATTCTTGTTGTGCTTATGTTGTTTAACGATAAGTCGTTATGTTAGTATTATATCACTCACCTACGATACCGGGGTTAAGGCCCTCACGCGGGTATACCTCGTGCAGTGTGACTATGATGCGAGGATACCTCATGCGGGTCCAGGGACCTATGCGCGAGCTACGAGAGTTCCGTGTTAGTGTGCGGGTTATACCTCACGCGGTCTATGTGGCCATGCGAACTACGAGTCCAGATTTACGCCGAGGAGTAGCTACCCTCGATGCGGTTATACCCTACGCGGGCCTATGCGAGTGGCCTATGGCTACGGAGTCCGTGATTAGGCTTGCATAATGATACTATGGGCGATTGGCCCGCTTCGATCATTCGCACTAGAAAAGACTCATTACTTTACCCATTATTGCTCTTGTTTATGATGGGCACTATGTGCGTTACATTTGTTGTTTCGTGCATATTTGTAAAATTGGTTTTAAAATGATATGATTTCATTTAAGTACTTTACAGTTTCACATACTTAGTACTGTTGTCGACCTCCTTCGGCCGCTCATGCCGCAGGTGGTGGGCAAGGTGCTAGATCCACATCCTTAGGATCTCTTTGCTTTGGTGTCAGGAGCTCCATCTTCTCCGGAGGCTCGACTTTTGGGTATGATCTCCCTGTTGTTGTATATATATTTGTACATTCAGGGTATGGCGGGGCCCTGTCCCGCCATAGTTGTTATCTTCTTAGAGGTCTGTTGTCCTATTGTACAGTTGGGATGTAACTGCAAAACTATGTTTATATATATATGCCGAAAGGCGACATTTTCTCACATAAAACTGTGTCTCATTTTACAACTGTTTCATGTCTTGTTTTTATATTCCGCTGATTACTCTGATGTATGACTACTTGGGTGCCCGGGTAAGGCACCAGTCACGGGCCCCGGAACGGGTCGTGACATATTTCACCCGCATAGGTCGTGCGGACCCGCATGAGGTATTCCTCGCATGGGACTATTTCACCCGCATAAGCCCTTACGGACTCGCATGAGGTATTCCTCGCATAGGCTGGACCCGCCCGCATGGGACTATTTCACCCGCATAAGCCCTTGCGGACTCGCATGAGGTATTCCTCGCATCGTGGGTAGCAAATCCACGGAATATGCAAATGCCACAAACCTGGGGAATGACCCCGCAATGAATAATATACCACTAGCACAAACCGACTATCATACATAACATAAGCACTACCGACTTATCATACAATATATAAGCAAGTTAAGAAATCCCCTAACTTCTTATTATCCTTGTTCATTTACACTCTCATTTTAGTTTACTTAAGGCACTAACATGTCTTAAACAAATCCGGGAATTTAACCCAAAGTACTACGTACTTCTACTCTTTAAAACAAATGACTCTTTTTCCTATCAAACTTCCAAGATACTAATTAACCATAGTATCAAGTCGAAATTACGTTTCAAGACAAGTCACAATACCTTTAGAAATAGAGTTAGGTTTCTAAATCAAGTGACTCCTTTTCTTATAAAACCTTAGGCAATTGATGCCTTAAAATCAATTTGCCTTCCATTAAAACAAGTCATTTATCATACTTAAATTACTTAGAGTAAACCACTCTTTTTAACTTTCCATAAAGCTATTATAACTAACTTCCCATAAAGCAGTTATACTAGCTTTATACATTAGCAACTTATATACTCCTTTATAACCAAGAGACTTAAACTTTCCAACAAAACAAGTATAAAAAATACTTTCAACATACTTAAAGTCTCTTAACTTTTGAAAACCAAGATATCCTTAATATTTAAACAAGTGAGTTAACTCCCTAACTCAACCAACTTGGACATTCTTAAAATAAGCCAAGGATATCAAATGGACCTAGATTGTCAAAATCTTGTACGTCTACCGTACTATACATTTACAATCTATTCATGCTCAAGAGATAAGAAAGTTCCACATACCTCTTCGGTTTAATCCACTTGCTAAGTCCAATTCACCGTACGTAGTATGTCAACCTATAATGATCATAGTACGTCTATTAAATTCTAGTTTCAAACGTAGAATATTCCAAGTGCAAAGTCACTAAATTCTACGGAAAATCGGACAACACTTCCTTTGTTTCTACTTACTTTGCCACCTTTTTCAAGGCCGAATACAATAACCAAACACGCCACATTTAAGGCCCAAACAATGCAATCAACAATAGGGGATTACACGCCTACTAGACGTGTAAAATTCCGCCCCACAAACGATATCAAATTAATACAACTTACTAGGCCAATTCGGCTAACTTGAAGTACTACAACATCAATTCTTATCCAATTTCCATTTCAATCCAAGTTATTAGCCTAACATGATATCAAGTCGCAATCGATTATAACTACTATAATCTCTAAGTAATTAACATGCGACGATTCTAATAACGACCAATTTGTAATCCAACTTCACATGGCTTACATTACATTTCGGATTCTAAGGCTACAAGCAATCCATAATACTTATAAACTTCAACACATATACTTCATGCTAGCAATATGTAAAGCTAACAACAATATAAATAATCTTGTAACACTTTTAAGAGACAAGATTATACCTCAACGAATCTTAATCCAACTCCAAATCTGAAGTCGCTCCTTAGCAACTTAGAGCCTCTTCAAGAGGCTTCAATCCGCTACTTGAGACCCTTAGAACAACACCAACAATTTCCTTCAAACTTCCAAACAAAACCTAGAAAGACAACTAGGTTTTCGCTTTGCGACTAACCCGAAAACTATCTTTTTCCGAGATTTTTCTATTGAGATATGCTTACAATACACTCAAGAACCTTGGTTTAAAGTGTGGAGCTTAATGGACAAGAAACAAAAAAATTCTTTCTCTAGTGGAGTGAACCCGAGAGCACTAGCTCTTGCTCTTCAATTTTTCTTGAAAATTTTCTAAGTGTTGGCATTAGTCTTGCTACTAGTAGTATAATATAGTGCAATGGAGGGTCAAGATGCAACCAAATGGGTGGTTTGGATGAGCTCTTAATAAATATCAAGCCTTGTGGGTCCTTTGACTTAGTCAAGAATCTCAAGCTCACTACTTGCAAGACTTAGTCATCCAAGACTATGGTCAATGACCATTATGTCCATGACATTTTCGTCCAAGGCAACAACAAGGGGGGGTGACATGTGTCGCCCTCCCATTCGTCACAATAATCCGTTTTCCGACAATTTCATAATTCCGATAAATTTTTACTCGTCTCAAACCTTAACATTTTTGAGTTCTTACGTACGTTCTTATAAACATGTCCTGGAATTTCCGGGGTGTAACATTCTTCCCCCCTTAGAAACATTCGTCCCCGAATGTTCTTTCGGGAGTCAAACTTAAAGATAGCGACATAGTCTTCTTTTACAACCCCTACATCCCAAAAATGCCACACGTGGCCACATAACAATGCTCATACAAAGATGTCAAGCTGAACCCCATGTGTCAGCGTCGGTTATCTGCATAAAGCTTCTGCTGACTCTAAGCTTACTAATAGTCTTTCCCGGATAAGCTTCACCTTATCCACAGCCCGCTGAATCAAGTCTGGACCAAATAACTGAACCTCGCCCATGTCGAACCATCCAACCGGCGATCTACACTTTCTTACATACAAGGCCTCGTACATGGCCATCTCGAATCGGAAGGGTATACGCTATCGTGACGTAACACAACAAGAGGCAATTAACCCTCCCGCTATATTCGAATCAAGAACACATGCCCGCAACCTATCCTCGCGCTCGATAGTACGCTCTGCTGTCCGCTGGTCGAGGTGTAATGCAACACTGAGACTCACCTGTGTCCCTAAAACCCTTCTGAAAACCCCCAGAAGTTATCTGCAATCGAGCTCACCTGTCTGGCATCATAAACGTAGGAACCCCGTGCAGTCTCACAATTCCCCTGCTATAAAAGCTAGCACGAACCTCAGCCGAGTAAGTGGTCCCAATCCGCAATTGTTATACCCCGTATTTTCAGAGTATGTACGTGAGGGCGTACGTACAAAGTTTAAGTCTTAAGTTGGCATTAGGGACGAAAATTTTGTTCACAACTACTGAAAAGAATCGTTTTTCGACGAAACGTTTTACAAAACTTGCGAAGGGAAAATTACGGCTATGTCATTTATATTTTTTGCGGATTTTTCCGAGAGATGAAATATTTTGGACCAACGAGAGGGCGAGACTTGTCACCCTCAAGTGGGCGGTCAAGGGGGCCGATTGGTTGCACGTTTTCCTCCCATTTTTGTGGCCTAAAACTTGGGTCATTGTTTGTGAGGGATTTGTGGAGTAGGGTTAGGGTGCACTTGGGCAAATCTTGACCCTCCACTTGCCCCCCACTTGGCTTGATCTTGGCCATTGATCTCCCTATAAATACCCCCCCTTGTTGAAGACTTCTTCTTCCAAAATTGTTTTCTAAGTCTTGAACTCCTCCCTCCCTTCTGGGTGCTCTCGTCCAAGAGCTCCCCCCGCCCCCTTTGAGAGGCCCTTGGCCGAGAGGTACACCCCCCCTTCTAGTGGTGTTGGCCGAGAGATACCCCCCCCCCTCTTGAGAGTTGTTCTCGTAAAACACCCCCCCGGTAGAAAAGTATTCTCCAAGTATTGTTACTATTCCAAAATACCTTAGCCTTATACCTTGTAGTATTCCAAAGTTACCTCTATACGTAGAGCCCGGAAATACTACCTTATATTCCCTTCAGTCACAAAAACGAAGCCCTAAGGAAAACCTTCATAGTCGGTTGAAGTGTTAAGTAGAAGTTGCGTAGAACTTCTAAGGGTTGTTTGGAGGGGGTTGGAGCGCCCAGAGTAGGAGCTAAACTTTGCTCAGGATCGACATTTAATCTTGGATAATTTTGGGCTTATCGAGGTAAATAACTTGTCCCCCCTTTTGTAATTAGAGTTTGCATACTGTTGAAGTATAAGAATTAAGTATAAGTTATAAACAAGGAAGGTATATAAGAAGAGAATTGAACTGTACTTACATAGGACTGTATTTACAGTAGACTTGTGAAGTTTGACGGGTAGGGAAGTACTGCCCAATTTTCCGTAGAATCTTGTATCTAGATTTATTCTACCGAGTAGTCTAGACATTGATAGACTTGTATAACCATTATAGGTCAAGATCTTGTGAGTAGCGTATTCTACTCGAAGGGTGGAAAAGGCTAGCGGGATTACGATTTTGGAGCTATTTGCTAATAGTCGATAAATCGTCGCGAGGTATGTGATTCTTCCTATCCTCTTGAGCATGATATTTTAAAAGAATATATATAGTACGGTAGACGTACGTGTGTTAACTGAACGTGGTTTTACTGCGATGACTTTTGACTTGAGTCTACATAATAAGAATCTGAAGTATTTCAAAAGAGTTAAGAAACCTTTTTGAAAGAAGAGTAACACTTGGTTTTAAATGTTTTAAAAAGCTTAAGAGTTATACTAGCTTTATGGGAAGTTAGGTATAACGACTTAAGAGAGATAAAAAGAATGGTTTATTGATTTTAGAAGTTAAGAGACTTGATCTTAAAAGATAAGAGACTTGACTTAATTAAATTAATATGAATTTTGTTAAAAAGTGTGAAACCTCATTCGTGAGTAAAGAGTACTTGGTTTTTAAAAGGAATAATGTTTTACTGATTTTGGAAATCAGAATAAGTATCGAACGAACCACTGCAGCGTTAATAAAGGGAAATGTATTGACTAATTAAGTATTATTAAAACCAGTAGAAACCTCCATCTACATAGAAGCTAAGATAAGACAAAATGATATTACATTTCCTAGATCATGGCTGCTTTAATAAGATTGTTATGAACAAGAATAACCTACTCACACATAAGGCATATGTTTCTCAATGGTTTTGAAAAAGAATTATATTATTAAGTGATTAAGACTATGAACTACGAAACCTTTCGAAAATGAGAAACTTGAGCATTTGAAATTAGGCAAACTTGAACGTTTGGAAAATAATGTTGTTACTTGATTTTACAAAAGGAAGTGTTTTGGTTTACTTAAAAGATAGTCACTCTATTTTTATACTACGGGTATTGTGTGACTTTTGTGAAAGAAGCGGATCTTTTAAAGAGTTAATGTATAAAGTACTTTGGGGATAAAAACCCGAACTTGTTAAAATAAAGTAGAAAGTACCTTGTGTGAATAACTTGATTGTGCTGGTTTGTGATAGCCTTGTAACACTTTCTTGTTGATTTGATAAAGTAAACATGTTAGGATGCTACGTGTGTTAGTATCTTATGATGTTTGTGTAAAGGGGTTTCCCTTGTTGTGCTTATGTTGTTTAACGATAAGATGTTATGTTAGTATTATATCACTCACCTTGACTTATTTCCGGAGGTTAAGCTGCCCTCCGATGCGGGGTAGACTCAGGCGGTCTGGGACCATGATTCGAGAATACCTCATGCGGGTCCAGGGGATCCATGCGGAACTACGGGAGTTCCAGGTTAGTGTGCGGCCTTTATGGTCATGCGGTCTATGTGGCCATGCGGACTGCGAGTCCAGGACGATGCCGGGGAGTAGCTACCCTCGATGCGGGGTTATACCTCATGCGGGCCTATGTGAGTGGCCTATGCGGAGCTGCGGGAAGTTCCAGGACTAGACGCGCACATTTGATACTGCGGGCGAGTGGCCAGCTTCGATCATGTGGTGGTCTAGACAGATCTCGTGATACAGTTTATGACCTCGTTGGTACCGTGGGTGTTAGTAGTCGGCTATGCCTTCGTACTTACCCCGTACGGCTTTATTATGACACAGGTAGGACCAGGTGTTCATGTGTATTCCTTGGTGCTTTTATATCATAGACTGCCGGCAGTGAGGAAGGTATTCCACGGGCATGATTGATGTTGTGGGCGTGAGACCCATTGTTATATTTGAGTGATGACTTTGAGGGCGTGAGTCCCTGACTTGACATGACTGCTTATATTATTGTGAACTGTAGTTTGGTTATCATACATGTCTCCTGCTTTATATAGACTACTATGATTTCATTTACAGTATTTTTAGTTTCACATACTTGGTACCTGTTGTACTGACCTCCTTCGGGGGGCTGCGTTCATACCGCAGTGAGGTACACCGATCGTTGATCCCCGCCTTAGGATCACGCGGCGTTTTGGGAAGCTCCGCTTTCTTGAGGCTTATCTTTGGTATAGTCCTGTCGTTGTAGTACTTACATTCGGGGTATGGCGGCCCCGTCCCGCCATTGTTGTTATATCATTCTTAGGTGCAGTAGTAATCTTGGTGGGCATAGTTTGTAAAAAAGGATGTAACTGTTCGGATTTAAGTTTTTATATATATGCCGAAAGGCAACTTTTCTTCAGATAAACTGTTACACCCCGTATTTGCAGGACGTGCTTTAAGAACGTACGTAAGAACTCGCAAGTGTTAAGATTTGAGACTTGTAAAATTTTAACGGAATTTTGAAATTGTCGGAAATCGTATTATTATGGCGAATGGGAGGGAGACACGTGTCACCCCCCCTTATGTGATGCCTTGGTCGAAATGTGCAAGGGCAAGAGGGTCATTGGACCTTTGTTGCAAGACAAGTCTTGCAACTTGTGTAGCATGAGAATGTTGACTAAGTCAAAGGTCAATTAGTCTTGATATTTTTGTAAGACTTCATCCTAGCCACCCAAATGGTTGTATCTTGTCCCTCTATGACCCTTTATATTACTACTAGTAGAGAGAGAGCTTGACACTTAGAAAAAATTGCACAAAATTGAAGAACAAAGAGCCTTAGCTCTCGGGTTCAAGAGGGTAGAGAAAGAAAAAAATTTGTTTGTGATCCTTTTAGCTCCACACTTTAAACCAAGGTTTATAAGGGTAGTGTAAGCATATCTCAATAGAAAAATCTTGGAAAAAGGTAGTTTTCGGATTAGTCGCAAAACGAAAACCTAATGGTCTTTCTAGGTTTTGTTTGGAGATTTGAAGGATAATTGTTGGTGTTGTTCTAAGGGTCTCAACAAGCGGATTGAAGTGTCTTGGAGGGGCTCTAAGCTACTAAGGAGTGACTTCGGATTGGAGTTGGATTAAGAATCGTTGAGGTATAATCTTGTCTTTTAAAGGTGTTACAAGATTATATATTTTTTTGTTGTTGTTAGCTTTACTTGTTGCTAGCATGAAGATTGATAGGTTGAAGTTATAAGTATTATGGATTGCTTGAAGCTAAATCTGAAATGTATACAAGCCACTTGAAAAATTGGATTACTAATTGGTCGTTTATTAGAAATCGTCGCATGTTACTTACTTTAAGATTATGGTTGTTATAATCAAATGCGGCTTGATATCATGTTATGCTACCAATTTGGATTGAAATGGAAATTGGATAAGATTTGGTATTGTTGAACTCAAGGTGGCCGAATGTGTACTTGTAGTTTGTAATAGTTTGTTATTCTTTTGTATTGGACTACCTTCTATATTGTGGTGAGCCAATTGGGGCTGTATGGTTATTTATTTGTATTGGACTACCTTATAGATTGTGGTGAGCCAATTGGGGCTGTTTGGTTATTGTATTCGTCCTTGAAAAAGGTGGCAAAGTGAGTAGAAACAAAGGAGGTGTTGTCCGATTTTCCGTAGAATTTAGTGACTTAGCACTTAGAATGTTCTACGTTTGAAGTAAGAGGTTAATGGACGTATTGTGACCATCATAGGTTGAAGTACTAGGTATAGCGTATCCTACTTGGACGGTGGAATAGCTATCAAGGTTGGAGTACTTTGGAGCATTTTGCTACTTGTCGATAATCATCGCGAGGTATGTGAGTCTTTTCCTTCCTTTGGCATGATTCTATGTATGGAATATACCTGTGGTATCTTTTCATGTTTCCTTCCACTCTTAGAAGTTAAGAGGTAGTTGTGTGATTTACTCTATGTAGAACTTTTCCTATCTTTGAGCATGACTAGTTGCACGTATGTAGTACGGTAGACGTACCTCACCTTGATATCCTTTACTAGTTTATGAATAGCCAAGTCGGGTGAGTTAGGAGATTAACTCACCTCTTGGAAAGAATAAAGGATGTCTTAAGTTTTATTAAGTTAAGAGACTTGAAGAGTTTTTGAAGTATGTGATACTTGTTCCGTTTTTAAAACGTATAAGTCCCTTGGATAGGAAATTGTTTTTGGCTAAGGTATAAAGTGAATATAACGGCTTTATGGGAGGTTGGTTATATTTGCTTTATGGAAAGATAAATGACTTGATTTTAGTGAAAAGGCAACTTGTTTTTAAGGCATAAATTGCCTAAGGTTTTATAATAAAAGGAGTCACTTGTTTTCTAAAGGTTAAGAGACTAATTGTATTTTTGAAAGTTATGAGAATTGATTTGAAAGTATATAATACTTGGTTTCAAAAAGTAGAAGTCTCTTGGTTATAAAAGGAACGTGTTGGTCTAAACCATAAAGGGTTATAACGGCTTTATGGGAAGTTGGTTATAACGGCTTTATGGAAGGTTAAGAGAATGGCTTTCTCTAATAAAGTAATCAAAGAAATAACTTGTATTAAGGAAGGGCAAATTGTTTTAAAGGTACCAATGGCTTAAGGTTTTTAATAAAGAAGTCACTTGATTTAGAAGCCGGTAATTGTATTTCTAAAAAGGTATTGTGACTTGTCTTGAAAGGTAGATAGGACTTGATACTACGGTTGATAGTATCGGGGAAATTTTATTTGGAAAGGAGTCTTTTGAAAAGAGTGTACGTACGTAGTACTTTGTCTTGATTAATTGAGAATTAGTCTAAAGTGTGCCTTGATAAGTACTTTGGCTTGTTAAATGAGAATTATTCTACGTGTGCCCTGATAAGTACTTTGGCTTGTTAAATGAGAATTATTCTATTTGTGCCCTGACAAGTACTTTGGCTTGTTAAATGAGAATTATTCTATTTGTGCCCTGATAAGTACTTTGGCTTGTTAAATGAGAATTATTCTATTTGTGCCCTGATAAGTACTTTGGCTTGTTAAATGAGAATTATTCTATTTGTTCCCTGATAAGTACTTTGGCTTGTTAAATGAGAATTATTCTATTTGTGCCCTGATAAGTACTTTGGCTTGTTAAATGAGAATTATTCTATGTGTGCCCTGATAAGTACTTTGGCTTGTTAAATGAGAATTATTCTATTTGTGCTCGATAAGTACTTTGGCTTGTTAAATGAGAATTATTCTATGTGCTCCGATAAGTACTTTGGCTTGTTAAATGAGAATTATTCTATTTGTGCCCTGATAAGTACTTTGTCTTGTTAAATGAGAATTATTCTATTTGTGCCCGATAAGTACTTTGGCTTGTTAAATGAGAATTATTCTATTTGTGCCCGATAAGTACTTTGGCTTGTTAAATGAGAATTATTCTATTTGTGCCCTGATAAGTATTTTGGCTTGTTAAATGAGAATTATTCTATTTGTGCCCTGATAAGTACTTTGGCTTGTTAAATGAGAATTATTCTATTTGTGCCCTGATAAGTACTTTGGCTTGTTAAATGAGAATTATTCTATGTGTGCCCTGATAAGTACTTTGGCTTGTTAAATGAGAATTATTCTATGTGTGCCTTGATAAGTACATTGGCTTGGTTAATTGAGAATTAGCCTATATGTCCGTGATAGCCTTTGAGTGCAAGTATTATGTTTTTGCGCTTGCGCCTCTCGGTTGGAGGTATGTCTTGTTGTAAGTTACTTGACGCGTCGATGTGATGTGGGATTCCACGGGTATGCTTCCGTTATTTGGAGTACTTGGGTTAAATTCCCGGATTTTTTTATAAAGGACATAGTAGTGCTTATGTATTGTTAGATGGTCGGTCGAGATAGGGTAAGAGTATAAATGAGGGGTAAACCCCCAAGACGTTATACCACCTTCTCCAGGGTAAGAGTATCAGTGAGGGGTAAACCCCCAAGACGCTATACCACCTGCTTTACCACCTTCTCCAGGGTAAGAGTATCAGTGAGGGGTAAACCCCCAAGACGCTATACCACCTGCTTTACCACCTTCTCCAGGGTAAGAGTATCAGTGAGGGGTAAAACCCCAAGACGCTATACCACCGCCTGTGGTAAGAGTATAAATGAGGGTAACCCCAAGACGTTATACCACCGCTGATTGATGTTATGGGCATGAGACCCATGTTTATATCTTACACTTATAGTCGCGACGGTGATGTGGGATTCCACGCGGGAGATATATATATGTATGGTGTATGTGGTACGCCGATGAGTGGGATGCCACGGGCGCCACATGGTTATATTTTACACTTATAGCTGTCGGCAGTGATGGGGGATTCCACGGCCACACTTTGCTATTTTGTGTGACCTGATCGCGTCCCAGATTGGGCCGGGTAGTAAATGTGCCTTCCTTTAAGGGCCGAATTATACTTATGGAAGATAAGTAAGTTTTATAGTAATGAACTTAATGATTTTTCCTAATCGTGTACATAAGAATGTGACTATAACCTTTATTGAAAATGGGAAAAGATAATAAGGCGCGATTAAGTTCATAAGTGGTAATGACACGGATCTGATATGTATTTTATACTTGTCCTCGCTATTCTTTTGTACAATTATGATATGTTTATCAGACGTTATTTCTGTTCCATATTCGCACTGTTAATCGAATTCTTCGGCCGAAATTGCGTTCATGCCCGCAGTTTAGGTATTACGCTGTGGATCCGCGAGCTTAGGATCCTGGTTCAGCATTTGAGACGGCTCCAATATTCCGGAGTTGTCATGGATATGTATATTCGTGGTACGCGGGCCTTGTCCCGCCACGCTTGTTCGATTGTTATTCCTGCAGGTCCGTATTCACATATGTGGTCACGTAAGAACTGAGTTGTACTTTTGATTATGTTTATATTATGGAAGGCGGCCTGATCGGCTAGACTATGACGTTTGTTTTATTTACACATGTGGTTATGTTGTGTATGTTCCGCTGCTATTCTCTGATGTATACAGAACAGGTGCCCAGTAGGGCACCGCCGCGCCCCGGTCGGTCGTGACATAAAGCGTGTCTCTTTACATTGTTTCATGTTGTGTTTTATATTCCATTACTGATGTATGTCTACTGGGTGCCCGGTAAGGCACGATCACGCCCGGTTCGGTCGTGATAGAATAACACTACTGGTTTCGCGACTTATTTACCATGACTGCGGAGTCGCACTTCCTCCGAGTACGATGCCACCCTGTAACAAGACCCATAGTAATTACCTCTCATATCTAGGTTGGGATTTCAATCGCCTGCAATAGCCCACTGGGCTTCTGGTGCTCAACCATGACCTGCTACTAACGCGGACACTAAGCAGTAAACTCTGCTATGTCCCTTTTCCGGTCATCTTACTCATACATACATCTGAGGTCACGACACAACATAGTTGACCCTGAACAATCAGAACAATAAGCACTGCGTGCCTCCCCTAAGACCTGCTGACTAGCCCTGCAACACCGGGTACACACAATCTATCCTCACAGCACCTCATCCGGTGCTATTCAAACAACTCTTCTCTTCTCGGAGAGCCGTATCTCGATACCGTATCTGTTACACCCCGTAAAATTCAAGAAGATAAGTTGACAAACATGTGTTGGACGGATTTTGAGTCTACCTTGGAGTGTTGTACCCCAGTTGTTAAGAATTGTTAGGTGTTTAAAAAGCCTAGTGTGTAGCCCGTTAAATCTAGTTTCCAACGCAACAAACCGCTCGTCGATAGGACACCGGGGTTGAAAGTTATGGAAGTTACAAGTTCGGTCGCAATGCAAAGCAAAGATGGTTTCGTCAGGGTCACAGCGCGGCCGGAGCAGTGTCACGACCCGTTCCGGGGCCCGTGACTGGTGCCTTACCCGGGCACCCAAGTAGTCATACATCAGAGAAATCAGCGGAATATAAAATAAGACATGAAATGAGAAACAGTTGCCTTTCGGCATATATACATAAAAATTTGAACACAAACAGTTACATCCCTTTTACAAACTCTGCCCACAACAGTACTACAGACCTCTAAGAATGTTAGAATAACAACGACGGGACAGGGCCCCGCCATACCCCTGAATGTAAGCACCTACAACAATAGGGGACTATACCAAAGATAAGCCTCCGGAGAAACGGAGCTTCCAAAACGCCGAATCGTGATCCTAAGAGCGAGGATCGACGATCGTGTACCTTTACTGCGGCATGAACGCAGCCCCGGCGAGGTCGATAACAGTACCAAGTATGCGAAATCGAAAATATCAGAAATGAAATCATAATAGTCTATATAAAATGAAGACATATATGATAACCAATTTACGATACACAATACGTGCAATCATGTCAAGTCGTGGACTCACGCCTTAAAGTCATCACTCAAATATAACCATGGGTCTCATGCCCACAATATCAATCATGCGGAATTCTTCCTCACTGCCGATCCATGATATAAAAACACCAAGGAATACACATGAACACCGTGTCCCACCGTGTCATAATAAAACCGTCACGGTAAATGCGAAGGCATAGCCGACTACTAAAACCCACGCACCAACAATGCCATAAAGCGTATCACGAGGTCTTTCTGCATCGCGCCACATGATCGGCCGCCACTCGCCTCGAGATCATGTGCGCGTCTAATCTGGAGCATACCGCTGCTCGCATAGGCCACACATAGGCCCGCATGAGGTATTCTTCGTGACGGGGCTAACCCATGGTATCTATCACGACCGATCCGGGCGTGATCGTGCCTTACCCCGGGCACCCTAGTGATACAACATCAGAGAAAATCAGCGGAAATAAAAACTTAAACATGAAACAAGAGTTAAAGTATGAAACAAAGCAACCAACACGGTCACCTTCCCGAATATATACATATATATATCAACTCAATAGCTTAAATCCTTTTACAAACCACCGCTCAACAAGATTTCTGCACCTCTAAGAATGTAACCATAACTATGACGGGACAGGGCCCCGCCATACCCCTGAATGTACAAGTATCAACGCTGACAGGGGACTATACCAAAAGATAAGCCTCCGGAGAAACGGAGCTTCCCAATACGCTGAATTGTGATCCTATGAGCGAGGATCCACAACCGATGTACCTCTACCGCAGATGAACGCAGCCGAAGGAGGTCGATAATAGGTACCATGTATGTGAAATCAGAAATATCAGTAAATGAAATCATAATAGTCTATATAAAGTGAGACATGTATGATAACCAAACTACGATCCATAATATATAAGCGATATGTCAAGTCGTGACTCACGCCTCAAAGTCATTACTCAAGTATAACAATGGGTCTCACGCCCACAACATCAATCATGCCCGTGGAATACCTTTCCTCACCGCCACGGCGATATGATATAATCACACCAAGAGGTACACATGAACACTAGGTCCCACCTGTGTCATAACAACCGTACTAACAATACTATACAACCAAACCACGAAGATGACACGGGGCAAGTACGAAAGCCGACTACCAGATACCAAGGCCGTGTCACGTAGCTGACTGGGGCAAGTACGAGGGTTAACTACCCGGTACCAAGGCCGTATCACGAGACTTCGTCACTAAACTGAACGGGGCAAGTGCGAGGGCTAACTACCAGGTACCAAGGCCGAATCAGCCACGAGACGGGGCAAGTACGAAAGCCGACCACCAGATACCAAGGCCGAATCAGTATAACCTCATGGAGAGCTAGTCCATATAATAACACTATCAATAGGGAAACGAACCCTCATCATGGCCGCATACCCGTGGACCATCCATCGAGTCAGTATGCCCATGGACTATCATAGTGGAAGCATACCCGTGGGCCACCCATCGTGTCAGTATGTCCAAAATGATAAAGAATAACACGATCGGCCCTCCACCGAGAGACGCGGTAACATAAGAATACAACACTTGCACAACAAGGCTATCACCCGCAAACATAGGCACGTTACACACAACTCAAGGTACTTTCATTTTATGACAAAGTCCAGGTTTTTATCCCCAAATTACTACGTACGTTAAATTCTTTTTAGAAGATCCATTTCTTTTACAAAAGTCACCCGATACCCGTAGTATCAAAATAGAGTGACTAACATTTTTAAGTAAACCAAAACAACTTTCATACTTTCCTTTTAAAACCAAATTAAGGCAATACCATGCCTTCATTTAAACCGAAAACTCTTCAATTCCACAAGTCTCTTTTCTTTTAAAACCACAACAAGTATTCTTTTAAAACCCAAATAATGTACTCTTTTCAAAACAAGTAACCTATACTTAAAATCAAGTTACTCTTTTCCGAAACAAGTCGTTATAAGTCAAGTCTCTTATCTTTCAAGATCAAGTCTCTTAACTTTCAAAATCAAGTCGTTTATAAGTCAAGTCTCTTATCTTTGAAGATCAAGTCTCTTAACTTCTACAATCAATAAACCATTCTTCTACCTACATAAAGTCGTTATAACTAACATCCCATAAAGCTACTATAACACCCTATGTTTTAAACCAACCAAAACACTTAGCACATGTACGTCTACCGTACTACATAGTTCACAACAATCATGCTAGAAAAGATAGGAAGAGGTTCACATACCTCGCGACGATTATCGACATTTAGCAAAACGCTCACGATCAGAACTCGCTAGCCTTTTCCACTCTTCAAGTAGAATACGCTACTCAAATATCGCAACCTATAAAGGCCACAAAACTCCTATCAACTCCTAGATCTCTTCGTATAATATTCTTAACACATGGTTCCATATTATACAGAAAATTCGGCAGACTCCCGCAATCACACAAATCTCTCCTATCAAGGCCCGCTACTGTGCCAACAACTCCCAGGGGATTTACACGTCTAACCGGACGTGTTCAAATCTGCTTCACAATAATACAACAGTCTACTGTAAATACAGCCCTATGTAAATACAGTTCAATTCTTTTCAATACTCATTCTATATATAGTATACTCTACTATATATTACTACAACATGTAATTTCCAATTACAATAGGGGGACAAGATTATTTACCTCGATAAGCCCAAAATTATCCAAGATTAAAGTCGATCCTGAGCAACGTTTAGCTCCAATTCCTTACGCTCCAACCCGCTCCAAGCGACCCTTAGAAGTTTCTAAACAACTTCTCTTAACACTTCAACCAAGCTTATGAAGATTTTTCTAGGGTTTCATTTGCGACTTTTGGAATAAAAGTAGTATTTCCGGGCTCCTAGTATTAAAACAACTTTGGAATACTACTAGGGATACTAGGCCAATGTATTTGGGATTATACCACAATACTCCAAGTATTTCTACACTAGAGGGGGAGGGGACGAAAATGCTACAAAAGGGAGGGAGTATTATTTGCCTTGAAAGCTCTTAAGTGTGGGATGAATTAGTCTTCAAGCTAAGGGGTATATATAGAAGATTCAAGGGCCAAGATCAAGTCAAGTGGGTGTTCAAGATTGGGCCATGTGTGTGTGGGTCCCACCACACCACATGGCCAACGATTTAGGCATCCAAGTGTTGGGCCATTTCGGCCCACATGGCCACACAAGGGGGTGACACGTGTCGCCCCCCGATTCGTCCAAAATATTTCGTCTCTCGAAAATATCCAAAATACCGAAAATCTCAAAAACAAAGCGGGCCCCACAAAACCGTAAATTTCTCCCGTGGGCCCCACGTGACCATTTCCGAAAATAAAATCTCAAAATTCTAATATAATCCAAGAAGTCCAAATACCAAATCTGGGAACCCAATTCCCATTAACGAATCTTTTCCTTCACAAAAACCGGAAACTTTTCCGTCGAAAAAATCACATCTTCATTTCTTTCCAAAATTTCAGTATTCTCAGACGTACATCCTCACATACATACCCTGGAACTACGGGGTATAACATTCTTCCCCCCTTAGAAACATTCGTCCCGAATGTTCCTTCTAAGTCTCCAAACACACATGCGCCCGTATAGTCTTCACTACTATACTTACGAAACCAATCATGCCATCAATGGCCATAGTATAACATACAAATCCAAGCCAACGAGGAATCACCTCTAACATCACAAAAAGCTCACACCCATGGTCTAAAGGATACTCCCTTCGCATCTTCACTTCACAAAAAAAATGATCACTTCCGTTCTCATAACACATTGTTCGCTTCTCTTCTTACTCGTCGTCCCTTCTCGCATAACACGAACTCTCTATAGTACACGCCCACACTTCGCCATCGCTTCAATTTCCACAACCCTGGAGTTACCACCTCCAAACTTGGTCATCTTACTAGCCTCAAATTCCCTCAAGGCCATTCCCGGCCTTCACGATTCGATCCTGGTCGAACACATCCACGAACTCATACGATGGTTACCTAAACTTAGGACTAGCACCCTCGTGACCCTATCACACAGCGGGACCACCTCGAACTGACCCCGCCTCACTCCGGGCTGCGGGTTGACCCGCGATCTAGCCTCAACCCGACCCGTTATCGCCCAAACTCTCTCGTTCCCCGATCCGGAACAATCTTACTAATTCACGTCATGAAAGCTACCACTTCCATCTCACACTACCCAAGGAATTATCCCTCTATACATTTCACGTATACCAAGTGTTTCGACAAAGACTAACCGTAAAATCTTTTCTCAAGACGGCCTTGCATCCAAGGTCCTAACTGTTATAAATTCTAAGGCTCACAATCGTCTCGCCTCCAGACTTACCCTCTCTTAACTGCCCATGTTTTCTAATTCACACTTAACACAATGCTATCCGCACATAGCACCTAACACGTACCCACCATAACAACATAAACAAGTCTCTTAAGAGCTAAAGATATCTCTGCAACTACTGCCCTACTTTCCCTTTGTCGCTCTAATCATAATCCTGCCCTACAGGGCGCCTAGCTATATAAGGCGATGAACCAGCCACCGATCCCGGCGTCGAGTCTCAACATCTGCTACCTGCCTGACAATCACTACCAAATGGCCTCATGGCCACAAGCATACTGTTCGCCGGCAAAGACGACACTCCCATAATGGAGTCTATTACAATGGCCACAACGAGGCGGGTGACCTCATCCGACTAGCACCCTTCTCCCAACAATCAACTCGAATCGACCCGGTGGTCGAGTCATCCTCTGTATCCTCCTACTTGGACATCCTCCCATCACATGGCCCTGACGGCCATAGGTATAATAATCTCCCAAACTAGCACGACACCCTGAGGATTATCCTCAACTCTCCATCCATAGGACTCTGGCTAACTGCAACTCAAGAAATCCCGAAGTCTCAGACTATCGGATCTAGGGTGAACCATCGTATCGCCGAACCACCGGCCGTCCGTCCTCATTCCGGCCACCACCTAGCTAGTAATCGGGCCATCTTCTTGAACTCATATCCTCGCCTCGCCGTGGTACCGAGGCTCGGTATCGTGGCCTCGTGAGAAATCGCTGCCGCTCTAAACTCTTTGCTAGCGGCGTCATAAAACTCATCGTCTGAAGTACTATCTCAGGTAACGACCAGGCCTAAGCCCTCGTACCCCTCTGTGTTCTACTCGCAGCTCCCTCTGCTGCCTTGCCCATATGGGCCCTGGTTGCCTTGCGTAGAGGCATAACTGGTACAAAAGAATACGTCAGAGGGAGTCCAACTTACAACACAGCTCTAAGGCACGATCTCAGAGTGAGAAGAATGGAAACCAAGCCTAAATGTCTGCGCACTCCACGATTATAGATGTGCACAACACACCGATAATCAAGACTTACTAGACACGGCGTAGACACTTTACGAGGACTAATCGCTCACGATACCACTTTTGTCACGACCGATCTCGCCCGTGGATCGTGCCTTACCCTGCACCCTAGTGATACAACATCGAGAGAAAATCGGAAATAAAACTTAAACATGAAACAAGAGTTAAAGTATGAAACAGTTAACCAACACGGTCACCTTCCCGAATATATACATATATATATCAACTCAATGCTTAAATCCTTTTACAAACCCCGCCCACAACAAGATCATGCACCTCTAAGAATGTAACCATAACTATGACGGGACAGGGCCCCGCCATACCCCTGAATGTACAAGTATCAACACTGACAGGGGACTATACCAAAAGATAAGCCTCCGGAGAAACGGAGCTTCCCAATACGCTGAATTGTGATCCTATGAGCGAGGATCCACAACCGATGTACCTCTACCTGCGGCATGAACGCAGCCCCCCGAAGGAGGTCAGTACAACAGGTACCAAGTATGTGAAACTGTAAAATACTGTAAATGAAATCATAATAGTCTATATAAAGCAGGAGACATGTATGATAACCAAACTACAGTCCATAATATATAAACAGTCATGTCAAGTCAGGGACTCACGCCCTCAAAGTCATTACTCAAGTATAACAATGGGTCTCACGCCCACAACATCAATCATGCCCGTGGAATACCTTCCTCACTGCCGGCAGTCTATGATATAATCACACCAAGAGGTACACATGAACACTAGGTCCCACCTGTGTCATAACAACCGTACTAACAATACTATACAACCAAACCACGGTCGACACGGCAAGTACGAAAGCCGACTACCGGATACCGCGCCGTGTCACGAAATGAACGGCAAGTACGAGGCTAACTACCACGCACTGGCGTATCACGAGACTTCGTCACTAAACTGAACGGGGCAAGTGCGAGGGCTAACTACCAGGTACCAAGGCCGAATCAGCCACGAGACGGGGCAAGTACGAAAGCCGACCACCAGATACCAAGGCCGAATCAGTATAACCTCATGGAGAGCTAGTCCATGGAATAACACTATCAACAGGGAAACGAACCCTCATCATGGCCGCATACCCGTGGACCATCCATCGAGTCAGTATGCCCATGGACTATCATAGTGGAAGCATACCCGTGGGCCACCCATCGTGTCAGTATGTCCAAAATGATAAAGAATAACACGACCGGCCCTCCACCGAGAGACGCGGTAACATAAGAATACAACACTTGCACAACAAGGCTATCACCCGCAAACATAGGCACGTTACACACAACTCAAGGTACTTTCATTTTATGACAAAGTCCAGGTTTTTATCCCCAAAGTACTACGTACGTTAAATTCTTTTAGAAGATCCATTTCTTTTACAAAAGTCACCCGATACCCGTAGTATCAAAATAGAGTGACTAACATTTTTAAGTAAACCAAAACAACTTCCATACTTTCCTTTTAAAACCAAATTAAGGAAATACCATGCCTTCTTTTTAGACCAAAACACTTCTCCTTTTAAAGTCAAGTTACCACTTTAAAACCAATGATAAAACCATTCTTTTGTTTTCATAAAGTCGTTATAACTAACTTCCCATAAAGCTGTTATAACACTTTATGTTTTAAACCAACTTAAGACAAAACAATGCCTTCTTTTAAACCGAAAACTCTTCAATTCCACAAGTCTCTTTTCTTTTAAAACCACAACAAGTATTCTTTTAAAACCCAAATAATGTACTCTTTTCAAAACAAGTAACCTATACTTAAAATCAAGTTACTTCTCTTTTTCCGAAAACAAGTCGTTATAAGTCAAGTCTCTTATCTTTCAAGATCAAGTCTCTTAACTTTCAAAATCAAGTCGTTTATAAGTCAAGTCTCTTATCTTTGAAGATCAAGTCTCTTAACTTCTTCAATCAATAAACCATTCTTCTACCTACATAAAGTCGTTATAACTAACTTCCCATAAAGCTATTATAACACCCTATGTTTTAAACCAACCAAAACACTTAGCACATGTACGTTTACCGTACTACATAGTTCACAACAATCATGCTAGAAAAGATAGGAAGAGGTTCACATACCTCGCGACGATTATCGACATTTAGCAAAACACTCCACAGTACTGTAACTCTGCTAGCCTTTTCCACTCTTCAAGTAGAATACGCTACTCGAAGTACTGCAACCTATAAAGGCCACAAAACGCCTATCAACTCCTAGATCTCTTCGTAGAATATTCTAAACACATGGTTCCATATTCTACAGAAAATTCGGCAGCACCTCCCCTGCAATCACACAAATCTCCTCCCCTATCAAGGCCCGCTACCAGGCCAACAACTCCCAGGGGATTTACACGTCTAACCGGACGTGTTCAAATCTGCTTCACAATAATACAACAGTCTACTGTAAATACAGCCTTATGTAAATACAGTTCAATTCTTTTCAATACTCATTCTATATATAATATACTCTACTATATATTACTACAACATGTAATTCCCAATTACAATAGGGGGACAAGATTATTTACCTCGATAAGCCCAAAATTATCCAAGATTAAAGTCGATCATGAGCAATGTTTAGCTCCAATTCCTTACGCTCCAACCCGCTCCAAGCGACCCTTAGAAGTTTCTAAACAACTTCTCTTAACACTTCAACCAAGCTTATGAAGATTTTTCTAGGGTTTCATTTGCGACTTTTGGAATAAAAGTAGTATTTCCGGGCTCCTAGTATTAAAACAACTTTGGAATACTACTAGGGATACTAGGCCAATGTATTTGGGATTATACCACAATACTCCAAGTATTTCTACACTAGAGGGGGAGGGGACGAAAATGCTACAAAAGGGAAGGAGTATTATTTGCCTTGAAAGCTCTTAAGTGTGGGATGAATTAGTCTTCAAGCTAAGGGGTATATATAGAAGATTCAAGGGCCAAGATCAAGTCAAGTGGGTGGTCAAGATTGGGCCATGTGTGTGTGGGTCCCACCACACCACATGGCCAACGATTTAGGCATCCAAGTGTTGGGCCATTTCGGCCAAGGGCCACTTGTCCACCAATTTCGGCCCACATGGCCACACAAGGGGTGACATGTGTCGCCCCCCGATTCGTCCAAAATATTTCGTCTCCCAAAAATATCCAAAATACCGAAAATCTCAAAAACAAAGCGGGCCCCACAAAACCGTAAATTTCTCCCGTGGGCCCCACGTGACCATTTCCGAAAATAAAATCTCAAAATTCTAATATAATCCAAGAAGTCCAAATACCAAATCTGGGAACCCAATTCCCATTAACGAACCTTTTCCTTCACAAAAACCGGAAACTTTTCCGTCGAAAAAATCACATCTTCCTTTCTTTACAAAATTTCTGTCGTATTCTTGTACGTACATCCTCACATACATTCCCTGGAAATACGGGATATAACAGTATCCTCCTGGACTCCCGCAGTCCGCATAGTCACATAGACCACATAGTCACACAGACCGCATAAGGCACTCCTTGCGTAGGGATAATCCACCCGGAATGATCCATCCTGGAACTCCCGCAGCTCCGCATAGTCACACAGACCGCATAGGCCGTATAGACCCCCATCAAGGGTGGCAAGCCCTCGGTATAACAAGTCAAGGGGGTATGTGATATAATAACAGTACAACGGGCTTAACGTTTAACAACGTAAGCACAACAAGGGAACCCCCTTTTACACAAACATCCCAAGATACTAACACACGTAGCATCATAACATGTTTACTTATCAAACCAACAAGGAAGCATTACAAGGCTATCACAAACCAACATAGTCAAGTTATTCACACAAGGTACTTTCTACTTTATGTCAACAAGTTCGGGTTTTTATCCCCAAAGTACTTCATACATTTACTCTTTAAAAACCAAGTACTCATTGCTCACGAATGAGGTTTCACACTTTTTAACAAAATTCATATCAAGTCAATTAAGTCAAGTCTCTTAATTTCTAAAATTAATAACCCATTCTTTTCCAAAAGTTCAAGTTGCATAATTTCAAATACTCAAGTCTCTTATTTTCAAAAGATTCATAGATCATAGTTTTAAACACTTAACAACGAAATCTCCTTTTTAAAACAATTTGAGTAACACATGCCTTATGAGTGAGTAGGTTATTCTTGTTTATATCAATCTTATTAAAGCAGCCATGATCTAGGAAATGTAATACAATTTTGTCTTATCTTAGCTTCTATGCAGATGGATGTTTCTACTGGTTTTAATAATACTTAATTAGTCAATATATTTTCCTTTATTAGCGATGCAGTGGTTTGTTCGATACTTATTCTCATTTCCGAAATCAATATAAGGCTTTCATAAACAATTAAGTAAATCATTCCTTTTATCTCTCTTAAGTCGTTATACCTAACTTCCCATAAAGCTAGTATAACTCTTAAGCTTTTAAAACCAAGTATTACTCTTCTTTCAAAAACGATTCTTAATTCTTTCGAAATACTTCAAGATTCTTATTATTTAGAACTCAAGTCAAAAGACATCGAAGTAAGACCACGTTCAGTTAACACACGTACGTCTACCGTACTATATATATTCTTTTAAAATATCATGCTCAATAGGATAGGAAGAATCACATACCTCCTCGGCGAAATCCACCTGCCAAGTCGAATATGTCGCGCGCAGAGTATCAACCTATAATAGTCAAATACGTCTATCAACGTCTAGACTACTCTGTAGAATATTCTAAGCAGAAGGTTCTTATTGCTTTAAAAATCGGGCAGACTTCCTACCCAGTCAAAATACACAAGTCTCATCTGATCCTATGTAATTACAGTTCAATTATCTTCTCTTATACCATCCTTCTATACATCTTATACCCAATTCTACTTCTACAATATGTAATCTCCAATTACAATAGAAGGATAAGATTATTTACCTCGTTAAGCCCAAAATTATCCAAGTTTAAATGTCGATCCTGAAAAACCTCCTAATACGTGCGCTCCAATTCGCTCCAAGAAACCCTTAGAAGTTCTACACAACTTCTACTTAATACTTCAACCACTATGAAGATTTTTCCCTAGGGTTTCGTTTTGTGACTGAAGGGAAGTATAGTAGTATTTCCGGCTTTTTAGTATAGAGTAACTTTGGGAATACTACAAGGTATAGGGCCAAGGTATTTTGGAATAGTAACAATACTAGGAGAATACTTTTCTACCAAGGGGGGGGGGGTATTTTGGACGAAAGCTTCAAGGAAGGGGGGGTAGTGTTTCGGCCGAGAGCTTCCAAGAGAGGGGGGGTGTGTTTGGACGAGAGCTTCTCAAAGGGGGAGAGGGATTTCAAGACTTGGAAAATGTTTAAGGGATGAAGAATAAGTCTTGCACTTGAGGGGTATTTATAGGCCAACCAATGGCCAAGATTAAAACAAATGGATGGTGTAGATTTGGATCCATGTGAAGAGTTAGGTCTTCCAACCAAGTGTCCACCATAACCTTGGGACATATGTCCACCACAACATTGGGACATATGTCCCCCACAACAAAGAGCCAAGTGGCCTCCACTAACTCAAAAAAACGTCCAACCTTACCTACCCCCACTACCCAAAAATATCTTTGCAAGACTTGACCATTTGACCTTGTCCACTTGGCCACATTTTCGTCCAACCCATGCCAACTATGGGTGACACATGTCGCCCTCCTATTGGTCCAAAATATTTCGTCTCCCGGAAAAAATCCGTAATCGGTTAAAAATATTAAAAACGTAGAATTTCCTTCACAAGGTTCGGAATCTTTTCCGTCGAAAATTCACAATTTCATCCTTAACCTAATTAGGGTTTGTACAAATGTACGTACGTCCTCACATACATACTCTGGAAATACGAGGTATAACATTCTCCCCTCCTTAGAAACATTCGTCCCGAATGTTCCTTCACAAGACAGATAACGATAAAGTTCCTCCTAACTTAAACAGTTTGCAAATGCCACACATGGCCACAATATAACACACGCGCAAATACTTAACTCCAAGTCCACAAGGAACCACCTCTAGCATCACAAAAACTTCCACCCAAGGGCTAAAAGATACTCCCTTCGCACCTTTCACTTCACAAAAGAAATGGTCGCTCTATTCTCTTAACACATGTTCACTTCTTCCCTTACTCGTCGTACCCTCCTCGTACACTCGAACTCTTCCTAATAAACTTACCACATTTCTGTTATTGCTTCAGTTTCCAAAATCTCAGGGTCACTACCTCCAACTTGGTCATCATTAACTGGGAATACTCTGGATGGATCTCCGATACTTTTCCGAACATAGCAACACGAAAGACCGGACGTACTGCCTCCTAAGTCGGACGACAAATGCTATCATATAGGCAACCTGGCATATTCTCCAAATGATCTGAAAACGCTCAAAGTACCTCGGGCTAAGTTTCCCCTGCTTTCCAAATCTCGTCACGCCCTTCCGGGGTGGTATCTTCAAGAAAACCCACCGTCAACCTGAACTCCAAGAGTCGACGCCGATTATCCGCACGACTTCTGTTGACTCTGAGCTGCCAATAACCTCTCCTGGATAAGCTTCACCCTATCCACATCCTGCTGAATCAAGTATGAACCAACTATCTGCACCTTGCCAACATCGAACCAATCGACTGGCAACCTACCCTTACGCCCATACCCGGCTTCATAAGGCGATATCCGAATACTGAAATGGTAGATATTATAATACTCACTCAACAAGAGGCACATAATCCTCACTGCTACTCCTGAAATCAAAACACCGGCCCGAGGGTGAATGCAATACTGAGACTCACCTGAGTTCCTAACCTTGCCTGGTAAAACCTCCATAAAAAGAAATAGCCGTAACCTGGGCTTCACTGCCTATCATAAAGTGAAAGTAGGCACCCCGTGCAGCCTTACAACCTTCCTGATATATAACATCTCGCATAACCCTCTGCCGAGTAAACGGTCCTGACTGAACGACAAGATGGGCTGACCTCATCAGCCCGACTACTGGTCGAACGCATCCACGAACTCGTACGCTGGTTAACTAAACTTGGGCCTATCACCCTCATGACCCCACCACCTGGCGGGACCACCTCGAATTGACCCCACCCCAAACCGGGCTGCGGGTTGACCCGCGACATGGCCTCAACCCGACCCACTTCGCGCCAAGCTCTTGTTCCCCGATCCGGAACAATCTCACCACCGAGTCACGAAAACCTAGCGGTCTTCTTAGCTCAACTACCCTCTTTCATTTCACACTACTCAGGGATTTCACACAAATATATCTCCCGTATACTATGCACTCCGATAAGGGTCAAACATAAATATAAATCCTCTACTCAAGATGACCTTGCATCTAAGGTCTCTACGTATAATATTCTAAGGCTCACACTTTCCCTATCCCCAATCTTACCCTTTTAACTAACCATGATTTCTAATCACAATTAACACAATGTTATCTGAACATAACACTTAAAATATACTCATCTTATCACACATACTAATCTCTAGAGGGTTTAAGGATATACCTGTATCTACTGCTTCACTCCCCTTTGTCGTTCTAATCAATTCTGCCCTGTTGGGCGCATAGCTAGGGAAGGTGATTAACTAGCCACTAATCCTGAAGGCTGAGTCTCTACATTCGCGCCACCTCTGGTCGGACAATTTCTCACAAAATGGCCCTGCTGGCCGCAAGCAAAACAAGCTGTCGAAGAAGTACGGCACTCCCCACAATGACACCTACCACAACGCCTACACCGAGGTGGGGGTGGCCTCCTCTGGTTAACACCCCTTCCTCTCCGAACCACTGAATCCGCAACTAATCTGGTAGGCTGAGTCCTCCTACTTGCATCCCTCCTACTTGAACATTCTCTCGTCACATGGCCCTGACGGCCGCAAGTAAAACAAGCACCAGTAAAAAGACGACATTCCCCGGGATGACGCCTGCCACATGATGAACACTGAGGGAAAACTGAACCCGGCTGGCTAGAACCTACGTATAGCTGTGAACCAGAAGCCCTGGAGCTCTGACCAACTCCTGCATACCCCGAACGTCCTGAACCCTGTGGAGGACCACTCTGCACTGGCGGAGGTGCATATCCAGTCTGCTGCTGAGGTGATTTGCTTCGAAAGTTACCAAAGGACCCTGCTGATCTGGCCCTCTTCTGCTGATCTTGGTTAACCCGTCGATCCTGTTTCTCGCTTTCTTGCGCATAAGCCCGTACGCAGGCCATGCTCATGCCTGACTGAAGTGCTACTCTTGCACAACCCTCTCTTAGATAATCATCAAGACCCGTGATAAATCGATACATAATATACTCTCTGGTTGCTAACTCCCTAGCTAGTAACAGGGTCGTCTCTTTGCAATCCATAATTTACGCATCGGTCGGAACGAAGGTCCAGATATCATGGCCGCAGAGGAATCGCCGCCAGTGCTAAACTCTTTGAGTGGCGGCGACGCGTAACTCCCGAATGAAGCACCGCCGGTGATGATTGGGCATGTGCCTCGTAACCCTCTCAGATTTACTCGCAGCCTCGCCGCTTTGCCCTTCTCGGCGGGTTGCCTTGCGCGAGGCATAATCGTGCGGAAAGAAATACGTTAGGGTCCAACTTATAACACAACTCTAAGGCACGATCGCAGAGTGAGAAGAATGAAACCAATCCTAAATATCCTATAGCCTCACGATTATTGGTGTGGTGCACAACACACCGATAATCAAGACTTACTAGATACGGTGCGTAGACACTTTCCGAGGATTAATCGCTCGATACCACTTTTGTCACGACTGCCCGGGGCGTGGATCGTGCCTTACCCGGGCACCCAAGTAGTCATACATCAGAGAAATCAGCGGAATATAAAACAAGACATGAAATAAAAAACAGTTGCCTTTCGGCATATATACATAAAAATTTGAACACAAACAGTTACATCCCTTTTACAAACTCTGCCACAACAAGCATTTACTGCACTCTAAGAATGTTAGAATAACAACGACGACAGGCCCCGCCATACCACGAATGTAAGCACCTACAACAACAGGGGACTATACCAAAGATAAGCCTCCGGAGAAACGGAGCTTCCCAAAACGCTGAACTGTGATCCTAAGAGCGAGGATCGACGACTGGTGTACCTCTACCTGCGGCATGAACGCAGCCCCCCGAAGGAGGTCAGTACAACAGGTACCAAGTATGCGAAACTGAAAATACTGTAAATGAAATCATAATAGTCTATATAAAACAGAAGACATATATGATAACCAATTTACGATACACAATACGTAAGCAGTCATGTCAAGTCAGGGACTCACGCCCTTAAAGTCATCACTCAAATATAACCATGGGTCTCATGCCCACAATATCAATCATGCCTGTGGAATTCCTTCCTCACTGTCGGCAGTCCATGATATAAAAACACCAAGGAATACACATGAACACCAGGTCCCACCTGTGTCATAATAAAACCGTACGGGGTAAGTACCAAGGCATAGACGACTACTAAAACCCACAGTACCAACAATGCCATAAACTGTATCACGGGGTCTTTCTAGACCGCGCCACATGATCGAAGCTGGCCACTCGCCCTCAGTATCAATGTGCGCATCTAATCCTGGAGCATACCGCTCGCTCAGATAAAGCCACATAGGCCCGCATGAGGTATTCCTCGCATCGGGGGCAGCTAACCCGCGGTATCCTCCTGGACTCCCGCAGTCCTCATAGTCACATAGACCGCATAGTCACACATACCGCATAAGGCACTCCTCGCATTGGGATAATACACCCGGAATGATCAATCCTGGAACTCCCGCAGCTCCGCATAGTCACACAGACCGCATAGGCCGTATAGACCCGCATCAAGGGTGGCAAGCCCTCGGTATAACAAGTCAAGGGGGTATGTGATATAATAACAGTACAACGGGCTTAACGTTTAACAACGTAAGCACAACAAGGGAACCCCCTTTTACACAAACATCCCAAGATACTAACACACGTAGCATCATAATATGTTTACTTATCAAACCAACAAGGAAGCATTACAAGGCTATCACAAACCAACATAGTCAAGTTATTCACACAAGGTACTTTCTACTTTATGTCAACAAGTTCGGGTTTTTATCCCCAAAGTACTTCATACATTTACTCTTTAAAAACCAAGTACTCATTGCTCACGAATGAGGTTTCACACTTTTTAACAAAATTCATATCAAGTCAATTAAGTCAAGTCTCTTAACTTCTAAAATCAATAACCCATTCTTTTCCAAAAGTTCAAGTTGCATAATTTCAAATACTCAAGTCTCTTATTTTCAAAAGATTCATAGATCATAGTTTTAAACACTTAACAACGAAATCTCCTTTTTAAAACAATTTGAGTAACATATGCCTTATGTGTGAGTATGTTATTCTTGTTTATATCAATCTTATTAAAGCAGCCATGATCTAGGAAATGTAATACAATTTTGTCTTATCTTAGCTTCTATGCAGATGGATGTTTCTACTGGTTTTAATAATACTTAATTAGTCAATACATTTTCCTTTATTAGCGATGCAGTAGTTTGTTCGATACTTATTCTTATTTCCGAAATCAATATAAGGCTTTCATAAACAATTAAGTAAATCGTTCCTTTTATCTCTCTTAAGTCGTTATACCTAACTTCCCATAAAGCTAGTATAACTCTTAAACTTTTAAAACCAAGTATTACTCTTCTTTCAAAAAAGATTCTTAATTCTTTCGAAATACTTCAAGATTCTTATTATTTAGAACTCAAGTCAAAAGACATCGAAGTAAGACCACATTCAGTTAACACACGTACGTCTACCGTACTATACATATTCTTTTAAAATATCATGCTCAATAGGATAGGAAGAATCACATACCTCCTCGGCGAAATCCACCTGCCAAGTCGAATATGTCGCGCGCAGAGTATCAACCTATAATAGTCAAATACGTCTATCAACGTCTAGACTACTCTGTAGAATATTCTAAGCAGAAGGTTCTTATTGCTACGAAAAATCGGGCAGCACTTCCCTACCCGTCAAAATACACAAGTCTACTGTAATATAGTCCTATGTAATTACAGTTCAATTCTCTTCTCTTATACCATACTTCTATACATCTTATACCCAATTCTACTTCTACAATATGTAATCTCCAATTACAATAGAAGGATAATATTATTTACCTCGTTAAGCCCAAAATTATCTAAGTTTAAATGTCGATCCTGAACAACGTTTAGCTCCTAATCCGTGCGCTCCAATTCTCTCCAAGAAACCCTTAGAAGTTCTACACAACTTCTACTTAATACTTCAACCACTATGAAGATTTTTCCCTAGGGTTTCGTTTTGTGACTGAAGGGAAGTATAGTAGTATTTCCGGCTTTTTAGTATAAAGTAACTTTGGGAATACTACAAGGTATAGGGCCAAGGTATTTTGGAATAGTAACAATACTAGGAGAATACTTTTCTACCAAGGGGGGGGGGTATTTTGGATGAAAGCTTCAAGGAAGGGGTGGGGGTAGTATTTCTAGAGAGCTTCCAAGAGGGGTGTGTTTGGACGAGCTTCTCAAAGGGGAGAGGATTTCAAGACTTGGAAAATGTTTAAGGGATGAAGAATAAGTCTTGCACTTGAGGGGTATTTATAGGCCAACCAATGGCCAAGATTAAAACAAATGGATGGTGTAGATTTGGATCCATGTGAAGAGTTAGGTCTTCCAACCAAGTGTCCACCATAACCTTGGGACATATGTCCACCACAACATTGGGACATATGTCCCCCACAACAAAGAGCCAAGTGGCCTCCACTAACTCAAAAAAACGTCCAACCTTACCTACCCCCACTACCCAAAAATATCTTTGTAAGACTTGAACATTTGACCTTGTCCACTTGGCCACATTTTCGTCCAACCCATGCCAACTAAGGGTGACACATGTCGCCCTCCTATTGGTCCAAAATATTTCGTCTCCCGGAAAAAATCCGTAATCGGTTATAAATATTAAAAACGTAAAATTTCCTACACAAGGTTCGGAATCTTTTCTGTCGAAAATTCACAATTTCATCCTTAACCTAATTAGGGTTTGTACAAATGTACGTACGTCCTCACATACATACTCTGAAAATACGGGGTATAACACAGGGCTGCGGCGCCGGTTGTACTGGGGGTTCCCTGAGGTTGCAGCGCCGCGGCGCCGGAATGCAGGTAGTTATTCTCTGAAGTGGAAGCGCCGCGGGGCCAAGATGGGATTTTTTTCTGCGGTAAAGGGCGAAAAACAGGGGATATTTTGTTAAAAGCCTATGGGAGGGTGACAAGTGTCCCTCCCATCCTTTTGACCAGAAAAGGGTCCTATTTTAGGGCCAAGTCTTGGAAGACTTGGCCATTTCATTTTGAAAACCCTCCTAAGAACTCCTCTCCCTTTCTCTCTAGTTTGTGAAGAAAACCTAGCCTAAGGGGAGAATTGTTGGAGCGGCGGCAAGAAGGTAAAGTGTTGGTAAACTTGTGGGAAGCGTGGGTGGATGAGTTTGACGGGAAAAGAAGTTGAAGAAAGAGGGCTTTTGTGGGCTATTCCAAAAGGTAAAAGTTTCCCCCCTTCTCTTGGATATGAGTTATAATACTAGTTATAGTAGTTTGGAAATGAGCCTGAGGCTGTTATATTTAAGTTTGAATAGATTTGGATCTTGTTGTCTTGTTGAAAACCGAAAATGGGCATGCTAGCCTTAAGATTGTAACTTCAATTTGATTACTAATTTAGTCGTCGCATGTTGTAAAGGGGGAAATTGTAGTTGTTGAAGATGTCTAGGGCTAGATATCATGTTAGACCTAAATAGCTTGGATTGAAAGATAATTGGAAAAGATTTAGGATTGGTTATATTGTTGGCCAAGAATGGCATGGAAAGTATTGGTTTATTTTGTATTATTGTGGGGCGGAATTTTACACGTATTGTTAGGCGTGTAATCCCCTTGTATTTGCTGAATTAATTGAGCCTTAAATGTGGCGTTGGTTATTGAATTCGGCCTTGAAAAAGGTGGCAAAGTATGTTAAAACAAAGGAAGTGCTGTCCGATTTTCCGTAGAATTTAGGGACTTTGCACTTAGTTTATTCTACATTCGAAGCTAGAGTTTGATAGACGTTTTATGACCATATTAGGATTGAAGTACTACGAGTAGCGTATCCTACTTGAAGGGTATAGTACTGTGGAGCATTTTGCTAATTGTCGACAATCGTCGCGAGGTATGTGATTCTTCCTATCCTCTTGAGCATGACTATTTGTGAAATATATAGTGCGGTAGACGCACGTGTGTTAAAGGAATTTGATTTCCCTTTCGTGCCTTGACTTGATATGAAGTGTAAAGGTCTTGATTGTGTGAAAAAGTAGTAAACTCCTATTCGTTAGTAATGGGTACTCGGTTGTTAAAGAATAAGTCCTCTTGGTCTCATAAATGCTTATAGTTGTGATTGGTTTGTTTAAAACATAAAGTGTTATAATGACTTTATGGGAAGTTAGTTATAACGACTTTATGTAGGTAAAAGAATGGTTTGTTGTTTTCAAAAGATAAAAGACTTGACATATAATTGACCTAAGTGGTGTTGAAAAGTGTGAAACCTCATTCGTGAGTAATGAGTACGTGGTCTTTAAAAGAATAAAGTTTTATTTGATTTCTTGACATTCTAAAGTAAGGAGACATAAAGGCTTTTTGAAAGGTCATGTAAATTGATTTTGGGAAAAGAAGTAACTTGAGTTTAAAAGTATAAGTAACTTGTTTTCAAATATTGAACTATTCTTGATGGAAAAATATAAGTGGCTTGGTTTTAAAAAGTAGGAGTACCTTGGTCTTAAAGGGGTTAGTTACTTGGGTTTTAAGAGTATACTTGACGTTGTGTTTAAAGGGTTTAAAGTACTTGATTTAAACATGAACGTGTTTGGTACTACGGATATTATTATCGAGTTGTTTTTACGAAAGAAAAGAAGGAGATCTTCTTTTTGAAAGAATTAAAGTATGTAATACTTTGGGGGTTAAAAACCCGGACTTTGACATAAAATGAAAGTACCTTGAGTTGTGTGTAACTTGCCTATGCTTGTTGAGATAGCCTTTGTTGTGCAAGTGTTTGATTTTGTGCTACCGAGTCTCTCGATGGAGGGCCGACTATCTGTTATTGTTTGGACATACTGACACGTTGGGTGGCCCACGGGTATGCTTCCACAGTGAGTATTATCTTGTTATTGTTTGGACATACTGACACGTTGGGTGGCCCACGGGTATGCGTCCACAGTGAGTATTATCTTGTGATTTGTTTGGACATACTGACACGTTGGGTGGCCCACGGGTATGCTTCCACAGTGATTATTATCTTGTTATCTCCTTTGGGCATACCGACACGTTGGATGGTCCACGGGTATGGGCCCACTAGGACGGTTCCAGGGCCATGCTTATACCGAGGTGAGATGCCGGGGCATGCGGCCATTGTGCGGGTTAAATTCCCGGGTTGTACTTGAGTGATGATTTTACGGGCATGAGTCCCTGACTTGACATGACTGCTATATATATTGTGAACTGTAGTTTGGTTATCATACATGTCTCCTGTTTTATATAGACTATTATGATTTCATTTACAGTATTTTTCAGTTTCACATACTTGGTACCTGTTGTACTGACCTCCTTCGGGGGGCTGCGTTCATGCCGCAGGTTGAGGTACATAGCTTGCTGATCCGCACTCTTAGGATCGTTGTTCAGTTCTCGGAAAGCTCCATATCTCCGGAAGCTTGTCCTGTGGTACGGTTCCCTGAAGTAGTAGACTTTTGTACATTCAGGGGCATGGCGGGGCCCTGTCCCGTCGTTATGGTTTTAAAATTCTTAGAGGTCTGTAGCACTGTTGTGGGCAGGGTTTGTAAGGGATGTAACTGTTCAAGTTTTCATTTATGTACAAAAAGGTAACCGTTTGGGTTAGCCTGTTTTCTTATTTCACTGTTTTTCTTTCATGAGTTTTTATTTCCGCTGGTTTTTCTCTGATGTTGTATCACTAGGGTGCCCGGGGTAAGACACCAGTCACGGGCCCGAGGTCGGGTCGTGACAAAAGTGGTATCAGAGCAGTTAATCCTCGGAAAGTGTCTACAGACCGTATCTAGTAGAGTCCTGATTATCGGTGTGTTGTGCACCACATCTATAATCAGGAGGCTATAGGATATTTAGGATTGGTTTCCATTCTTCTCACTCTGAGATCGTGCCTTAGAGCTGTGTTATAAGTTGGACTCCCTCTGACGTATTCTTTGTATACCAGTGATGCCTCCACGCAAGGCAACCAGGGCCCGAGGCGGCAAGGCGGCAGAGGAGGCTGGGTAAGCAAAGAACGGTCTCTACTGAGACCACGACACCTGAGCCTCCAGTCCCACAGCCTGGGGCAGAGGAGATGGGTTACAAGGAGATGGCCCAGTTATTGGCCAGGATCGTGGCTAGGCACGAGGATAGGCTGGATGCAGCAGTTCCGGTACCGGTAGCACCCATAGTTCACCCGAGGTCAGATAGTTTGAGACTACGGGATTTTCTGAGTTGCAGCCCACCTGAGTTCTACGGGTCGAGGCCTGAGGATGATCCGCAGGAGTTCATCAAGCGATTCTGACGGATCGAGAGTGATCAAGGCTTGGAGACCGAGTCGTGGTTTTGGGTTCACATCGGCCGCGCGTGATCTGCGATCGTTTGATTCATGGGAGCTGCCCCGGGAGCATGCGCGCCTCGGGTATGTGACGAAGTTCTCGAGACTTTCTTGGCCATTTCTTGCCGCCACGGATGAGAGCACGCCGACAACTTTTGATCTTTGAGACAGAGAGGGCGCACAGTTCGGGAGTACAATGTAGAGTTCGACTCATTGGCCCGGTATGTCCCTGCTTTAGTGGCAGAAATTGAGGATAAAGTGCACCGTTATGTCACAGGACTCGATTACTACTTAGCAGAGAGTTGCACGGGAGTAGCTCTTCAGCCGGGCATGGATATTGCCCGCATGCAGGCTTACGCACTTGGGTGTGAGGAGCGTAGAGGTCGACGAATTAACCAAGATCGCGAGAGGCCGGACGGCAGGTCCTCCGTGACCTTCGAGGCGGCCTCGGCAGAGACTAGTTATGCGCCTCCGCCAGTACGGAGTGCTCCCCCACAGTCTTCAGGACGTTCGGGAGATTCAGGAGCAGGTCAGGGCTCCAAGGTTTCAGGTTTTTGGGGAAACAGGGATGTCAGTCAGATGGGACCACCCCTACCTCGTTGTGGCCGTTGTGGTAGGCTCCATGATGGGGAGTGTCGTGCTAGTATGGGAGTTTGTTTTACCTGCGGCCAACAGGGCCATTTTGCGAGAAATTGTCCAACTAGAGGTAGAGCGGATGTAGAGACTCAGCCTTCGGGATCAGATACCGGTTCATCTCCTCATTTTGTGCGCCGTGCAGGGAAGGAACATGGTTAGAATGACAAAGGGAAAGTGAAGCAATAGTTGCAGGTATATTCTTAACCCTCTAGAGACTAGTATGCATTGATGTTATGGTGATGTACTAAGTGTTATGTTCGGATAGCTTGGTGTTAAAATGTGATTTAGAAGCCTGGTTAGTGAAAAGGGTAAGTCTGGGGATGAGAAAATTTTGAACCTTAGAATTTATAACAATTGAAACCTAGATGTAAGACCGTCTTGGGTAAAAGATTTTATGGTTATCTTTGTCGGAGTACATAGTATACGTGGAGTATATTCGGGTGATAAGTCCATGAGTGGTGGGAGTTTTTGTGATATTAGAGATGATCCCTCGTTGGCTGGGGTTTAAAGTTTTGCGTGATTAGTAAATTATGGCCATGAGTGGCATAATTGATTTTTTGTAGGTGTAGTAGTAAAGAATATACCGGCGCATGTGTTTTGGAGGCTTAGAAGGAACATTCGGGACGAATGTTTCTAAGGGGGGGGGAATGTTACACCCCGTAAAATTCAAGAAGATAAGATTTGAAAGTTTGAAAGATAAGTTGACAAACATGTGTTTGACGGATTTTTAGTCTACCTTGGAGTGTTGTACCCCAGTTGTTAAGAATTGTTAGGTGTTTAAAAAGCCTAGTGTGTAGCCCGTTAAATATAGTTTCCAACGCAACAAACCGCTCGTCGATAGGACACCGGGGTCGAAAGTTATGGAAGTTACAAGTTCGGTGCGCAGTCAGGCAAAGCAGTAGTTTCGGTTCAGGGGTCACAGCGCCGCGACGCCGGTTGTACTGGAGGTTCGCTGAGGTTGTAAGGCCAGCTGGCGCGGGCGGGCGCCAGCGCGGATTTTTTTCTACGGTAAAGGGCGAAAAACCGGGGGTATTTTGTTAACAGCCTATGGGAGGGTGACCAGTGTCCCTCCCATCCTTTGACCAAAAGGGTCCTATTTAGGGCCAAGTCTTGAAAGACTTGGCCATTTCATTTTGAAAACCCTCCTAAGAACTCCTCTCCTTTCTCTCTAGTTTGTTCGAAAACCTAGCCTAAGGGGAAAATTGTTGGAGCGAGAAGGCAAAGTGTTGGTAAACTTGTGGGAAGCGTGGGTGGACGAGTTTGACGGGAAAAGAAATTGAAGAAAGAGGGCTTTTGTGGGCTATTCCAAAAGGTAAAAGTTTCCCCCTTCTCTTGGATATGAGTTATAATACTAGTTATAGTAGTTTGGAAATGAGCCTGAGGCTGTTATATTTAAGTTTGAATAGATTTGGATCTTGTTGTCTTGTTGAAAACCGAAAATGGGCATGCTAGCCTTAATATTGTAACTTCAATTTGATTACTAATTTAGTCGCATGTTGTAAAGGGGGAAATTGTAGTTGTTGAAGATGTCTAGGGCTAGATATCATGTTAGACCTAAATAGCTTGGATTGAAAGATAATTGGAAAAGATTTAGGATTGGTTATATTGTTGGCCAAGAATGACATGGAAAGTATTGGTTTATTTTGTATTATTGTGGGGCGGAATTTTACACGTATTGTTAGGCGTGTAATCCCCTTGTATTTGCTGAATTAATTGAGCCTTAAATGTGGCATTGGTTATTGAATTCGGCCTTGAAAAAGGTGGCAAAGTATGTTAAAACAAAGGAAGTGCTGTCCGATTTTCCGTAGAATTTAGGGACTTTGCACTTAGTTTATTCTACGTTCGAAGCTAGAGTTTGATAGACGTTTTATGACCATATTAGGATTGAAGTACTACGAGTAGCGTATCCTACTTGAAGGGTATAGTACTGTGGAGCATTTTGCTAATTATCGATTTTGCGAGAAATTGTCCAACCAGAGGTAGAGCGGATGTAGAGACTCAGCCTTCGGGATCAGATACCGGTTCATCTCCTCATTTTGTGCGCCGTGCAAGGAAGGAACATGGTTATAACGACAAAGGGAAAGTGAAGCAATAGTTACAGGTATATTCTTAACCCTCTAGAGACTAGTATGCATTGATGTTATGGTGATGTACTAAGTGTTATGTTCGGATAGCTTGGTGTTAAAATGTGATTTAGAAGCCTGGTTAGTGAAAAGGGTAAGTCTGGGGATGAGAAAATTTTGAACCTTAGAATTTATAACAATTGAAACCTAGATGTAAGACCGTCTTGGGTAAAAGATTTTATGGTTATCTTTGTCGGAGTACATAGTATACGTGGAGTATATTCGGGTGATAAGTCCATGAGTGGTGGGAGTTTTTGTGATATTAGAGATGATCCCTCGTTGGCTGGGGTTTAAAGTTTTGCGTGATTAGTAAATTATGGCCATGAGTGGCATAATTGATTTTTTGTAGGTGTAGTAGTAAAGAATATACCGGCGCATGTGTTTTGGAGGCTTAGAAGGAACATTCGGGACGAATGTTTCTAAGGGGGGGGGAATGTTACACCCCGTAAAATTCAAGAAGATAAGATTTGAAAGTTTGAAAGATAAGTTGACAAACATGTGTTTGACGGATTTTTAGTCTACCTTGGAGTGTTGTACCCCAGTTGTTAAGAATTGTTAGGTGTTTAAAAAGCCTAGTGTGTAGCCCGTTAAATATAGTTTCCAACGCAACAAACCGCTCGTCGATAGGACACCGGGGTCGAAAGTTATGGAAGTTACAAGTTCGGTGCGCAGTCAGGCAAAACAGTGGTTTCGGTTCAGGGGTCACAGCGCCGCGGAGCCGGTTGTACTGGGGGTTCGCTGAGGTTGCAGCGCCGCGGCGCCGGCGGCGGGGCCGCGGCGCCAAGGCGGGATTTTTTTCTACGGTAAAGGGCGAAAAACAGGGGATATTTTGTTAAAAGCCTATGGGAGGGTGACAAGTGTCCCTCCCATCCTTTTGACCAGAAAAGGGTCCTATTTTAGGGCCAAGTCTTGAAAGACTTGGCCATTTCATTTTGAAAACCCTCCTAAGAACTCCTCTCCCTTTCTCTCTAGTTTGTTCAGAAAACCTAGCCTAAGGGGAAAATTGTTGGAGCGGCGGCAAGAAGGCAAAGTGTTGGTAAACTTGTGGGAAGCGTGGGTGGACGAGTTTGACGGGAAAAGAAATTGAAGAAAGAGGGCTTTTGTGGGCTATTCCAAAAGGTAAAAGTTTCCCCCTTCTCTTGGATATGAGTTATAATACTAGTTATAGTAGTTTGGAAATGAGCCTGAGGCTGTTATATTTAAGTTTGAATAGATTTGGATCTTGTTGTCTTGTTGAAAACCGAAAATGGGCATGCTAGCCTTAATATTGTAACTTCAATTTGATTACTAATTTAGTCGTCGCATGTTGTAAAGGGGGAAATTGTAGTTGTTGAAGATGTCTAGGGCTAGATATCATGTTAGACCTAAATAGCTTGGATTGAAAGATAATTGGAAAAGATTTAGGATTGGTTATATTGTTGGCCAAGAATGACATGGAAAGTATTGGTTTATTTTGTATTATTGTGGGGCGGAATTTTACACGTATTGTTAGGCGTGTAATCCCCTTGTATTTGCTGAATTAATTGAGCCTTAAATGTGGCATTGGTTATTGAATTCGGCCTTGAAAAAGGTGGCAAAGTATGTTAAAACAAAGGAAGTGCTGTCCGATTTTCCGTAGAATTTAGGGACTTTGCACTTAGTTTATTCTACGTTCGAAGCTAGAGTTTGATAGACGTTTTATGACCATATTAGGATTGAAGTACTACGAGTAGCGTATCCTACTTGAAGGGTATAGTACTGTGGAGCATTTTGCTAATTATCGATTTTGCGAGAAATTGTCCAAACCAGGTAGAGCGGATGTAGAGACTCACCTTTCGGATCGATACCGGTTCATCTCTCATTTGTGCGCGTGCGAGAAGGAACATGGTTATAACGACAAAGGGAAAGTGAAGCAATAGTTACAGGTATATTCTTAACCCTCTAGAGACTAGTATGCATTGATGTTATGGTGATGTACTAAGTGTTATGTTCGGATAGCTTGGTGTTAAAATGTGATTTAGAAGCCTGGTTAGTGAAAAGGGTAAGTCTGGGGATGAGAAAATTTTGAACCTTAGAATTTATAACAATTGAAACCTAGATGTAAGACCGTCTTGGGTAAAAGATTTTATGGTTATCTTTGTCGGAGTACATAGTATACGTGGAGTATATTCGGGTGATAAGTCCATGAGTGGTGGGAGTTTTTGTGATATTAGAGATGATCCCTCGTTGGCTGGGGTTTAAAGTTTTGCGTGATTAGTAAATTATGGCCATGAGTGGCATAATTGATTTTTTGTAGGTGTAGTAGTAAAGAATATACCGGCGCATGTGTTTTGGAGGCTTAGAAGGAACATTCGGGACGAATGTTTCTAAGGGGGGGGGGGAATGTTACACCCCGTAAAATTCAAGAAGATAAGATTTGAAAGTTTGAAAGATAAGTTGACAAACATGTGTTTGACGGATTTTTAGTCTACCTTGGAGTGTTGTACCCCAGTTGTTAAGAATTGTTAGGTGTTTAAAAAGCCTAGTGTGTAGCCCGTTAAATATAGTTTCCAACGCAACAAACCGCTCGTCGATAGGACACCGGGGTCGAAAGTTATGGAAGTTACAAGTTCGGTCTTGCGCAATGCAAAGCAGATGGTTTCGGTTCGGGTCACAGCGTGAGCCGGTTATGCCAGAGGGGTTCATTGAGGTTGCAGCGCCATGCTGGCGTGGGCCGCGCCAAGGCGGATTTTTCTACTGAAAGGGCGAAAAACAGGGGATATTTTGTTAAAAGCCTATGGGAGGGTGACAAGTGTCCCTCCCATCCTTTTGACCAGAAAAGGGTCCTATTTTAGGGCCAAGTCTTGGAAGACTTGGCCATTTCATTTTGAAAACCCTCCTAAGAACTCCTCTCCCTTTCTCTCTAGTTTGTGAAGAAAACCTAGCCTAAGGGGAAAATTGTTGGAGCGGCGGCAAGAAGGCAAAGTGTTGGTAAACTTGTGGGAAGCGTGGGTGGACGAGTTTGACGGGAAAAGAAATTGAAGAAAGAGGGCTTTTGTGGGCTATTCCAAAAGGTAAAAGTTTCCCCCTTCTCTTGGATATGAGTTATAATACTAGTTATAGTAGTTTGGAAATGAGCCTGAGGCTGTTATATTTAAGTTTGAATAGATTTGGATCTTGTTGTCTTGTTGAAAACCGAAAATGGGCATGCTAGCCTTAATATTGTAACTTCAATTTGATTACTAATTTAGTCGCATGTTGTAAAGGGAAATTGTAGTTGTTGAAGATGTCTAGGGCTAGATATCATGTTAGACCTAAATAGCTTGGATTGAAAGATAATTGGAAAAGATTTAGGATTGGTTATATTGTTGGCCAAGAATGACATGGAAAGTATTGGTTTATTTTGTATTATTGTGGGGCGGAATTTTACACGTATTGTTAGGCGTGTAATCCCCTTGTATTTGCTGAATTAATTGAGCCTTAAATGTGGCATTGGTTATTGAATTCGGCCTTGAAAAAGGTGGCAAAGTATGTTAAAACAAAGGAAGTGCTGTCCGATTTTCCGTAGAATTTAGGGACTTTGCACTTAGTTTATTCTACGTTCGAAGCTAGAGTTTGATAGACGTTTTATGACCATATTAGGATTGAAGTACTACGAGTAGCGTATCCTACTTGAAGGGTATAGTACTGTGGAGCATTTTGCTAATTATCGACAATCGTCGCGAGGTATGTGATTCTTCCTATCCTCTTGAGCATGACTATTTGTGAAATATATAGCGCGGTAGACGCACGTGTGTTAAAGGAATTTGATTTCCCTTTCGTGCCTTGACTTGATATGAAGTGTAAAGGTCTTGATTGTGTGAAAAAGTAGTAAACTCCTATTCGTTAGTAATGGGTACTCGGTTGTTAAAGAATAAGTCCTATTGGTCTCATAAATGCTTATAGTTGTGATTAGTTGGTTTAAAACATAAAGTGTTATAATGACTTTATGGGAAGTTAGTTATAACGACTTTATGTAGGTAAAAGAATGGTTTGTTGTTTTCAAAAGATAAAAGACTTGACATATAATTGACCTAAGTGGTGTTGAAAAGTGTGAAACCTCATTCGTGAGTAATGAGTACGTGGTCTTTAAAAGAATAAACTTTTATTTGATTTCCTGACATTCTAAAGTAAGGAGACTTAAAGGCTTTTTGAAAGGTCATGTAACTTGATTTTGGGAAAAGAGAAGTAACTTGAGTTTAAAAGTATAAGTAACTTGTTTTCAAATATTGAACTCTTCTTGATGGAAAAATATAAGTGGCTTGGTTTTAAAAAGTAGGAGTACCTTGGTCTTAAAGGGGTTAGTTACTTGGGTTTTAAGAGTATACTTGACGTTGTGTTTAAAGGGTTTAAAGTACTTGATTTAAACATGAACGTGTTTGGTACTACGGATATTATTATCGAGTTGTTTTTACGAAAGAAAAGAAGTAGATCTTCTTTTTGAAAGAATTAAAGTATGTAATACTTTGGGGGTTAAAAACCCGGACTTTGACATAAAATGAAAGTACCTTGAGTTGTGTGTAACTTGCCTATGCTTGTTGAGATAGCCTTTGTTGTGCAAGTGTTTGATTTTGTGCTACCGAGTCTCTCGATGGAGGGCCGACTATCTGTTATTGTTTGGACATACTGACACGTTGGGTGGCCCACGGGTATGCTTCCACAGTGAGTATTATCTTGTTATTGTTTGGACATACTGACACGTTGGGTGGCCCACGGGTATGCGTCCACAGTGAGTATTATCTTGTGATTTGTTTGGACATACTGACACGTTGGGTGGCCCACGGGTATGCTTCCACAGTGATTATTATCTTGTTATCTCCTTTGGGCATACCGACACATTGGATGGTCCACGGGTATGTGTTATACCCCGTATTTCCAGAGTATGTACGTAAGGGAATACGTACAAAAGTTTAGCCTTAAAGATTAGGCCAAGTTCGAAATTGTGCACAACTCGCTTAAAGAATCGTTTTCCGACGAAACGTTTCCACAGCTTTCGTAGGGTAAATTCCGGCTATGCCATTTCTATTTTTTTGCGGATTTTTCCGAGAGACGAAACATTTTGGACCAACGGGAGGGCGACACTTGGCACCCTCCAATTGGTGGACTTCAAATCGTCCATTTGGACGAATTGGCTAAGCAATGGCACGTTTTTTGTGCCTTGTGCACAAGTCAAGGAGTTGGTAGGATATTTGTGTATAGTTAATCCTCACCCTACACTTGCCTTGCACTTGTCTAAATCTTGGCCATTGGTTGGCCACTTCTTGACCTATAAATACCCCCCTTAAGATGAAGAGTTCTTCATCCACAAAGCTTTCCAAGTCTTGAAAATCCTCTCCTCTCCCTTTGTAGATCTTTTCGTCCAACACCTCCCCTCCTCAAGGCCCTGGCCGAATACCCCTCTAGCCTAGTAGTTTGGCCGAGGCCCCCAGCCTAGCCAAAATCTACCCCCTCCCTTGGTAGAAAAGTTGCCTTCTGGTATTGTTCTAATGCCCAAACTACCCGAGCCCACATACCGTACTACTTAGGAGAAGTTGGGAAGAACTTCTAAGGTTTCTCGAGCATACAACTTAGAGCAAAACCTTGCTCAGTGCGACTTTTCTAGGATATTATTGGGCTTACCGAGGTAACTAATCCTAACCCTCTTTGAATTAGAGAATACTTCTGTAGTAGTATTAGAATAAGTATCAAATACTTAGAAGAATATCACGTATAGAATTGAATCGTTACCACAGTAGAAGGGTTTAATAGAAGAATAATCAAACTGTACTTACATAGGACTGTTTTCACAGTAGACTTATATAGCTCATCGGGTAGGGAAGTGCTGCCCGACTTACCGTAGAATTATGAACCCCCTGTTTAGAATGACCTTCAGAGTAGTCTTTGATAGATATCTGTGACTATTATAGGCTGACTCTGCGCGACATATTGACTTGGCGGTGGTTTTCACAGAAGGTATGTGATTCTTCCTAAAGCATGATATTTTACAATATATATTTAGTACGGTAGACGCGTACGTGTTAACAATAATAACTACGCAATGTCTTTGACTTAAGCCTGAATAATACTTACGAATGCCTCACGCTTAAGCTGAATAACACTTACTAAGAATGCCTCACGGCTTAAGCTGAATAATAAAGATCCAAAGCATTTCAAAAGAATCTTGAATCATTTTTAATGTAAGAGAACTAACTGGTTTTTAAAACAGAAGCTTAAGAGTTATACTAGCTTTATGGGAAGTTGAGTATAACCACTTAAGATTGATAAAAGAAACAAGTTTGACTATGTGTGTATAATAGACTTAAATTGAATTGTGAAAAGAATAATAATATGGTTTGATAAGTAGACATGATATGATGCTATGTGTGTTAGTGTCTTGTAACGTTTGTGAAAAAGAGTATTCTTGTTGTGCTTATGTTGTTTAAAGATAAGCTGTTATGCTAGTGTACCATCACTCACCTCTTGAGATGATACCGGGGGTTAAGCTGCCTCCGACGCGTGGTAGACTCAGCGATGCAGGACCATGATTCGAGAATACCCTACGCGGGTCCAGGGGCCTATGCGAGCTACGAGAGTTCCGTGTTAGTATGCGGGGTTATGCCTCACGCGTCTATGTGGCCATGCGGACAACGAGTCGGGGCGATGTCGAGGAGTAGCTACCTCGATGCGGGTTATACCTCACGCGCCCACGTGAGTGGCCTACGCGACTCGGGAGTCCAGGATTAGGCTTGCAGAGTGATAATACGGGCGAGTGGCCCTGCTTCGAATCATTCGCAGCCTAGAAAAGACCTATTACGTTTACCTATTGTTGCTCTTGTTTGTGATGTAGCACTATGCGCGTTCCTCGTTGTTTCATACATACTTGCAAAACTGCTTTTTAAAATGATATGTTTCATTTAAGTATTTTACATTTCATATACTTAGTACTGTTATCGACCTCCTTCGGGCTGCGTTCATGCCGCAGTAAGGCAAGCAGTGCTAGATCCACATTCTTAGGATCTCTACGTTGGTGTCGAGCTCCATCTTTTCCGGAGGCTCTACTTTTGGGTATGATCTCCCTGTTGTAGATAGTTTTGTACAGTCAGGGTATGGCGGGGCCCTGTCCCGCCATAGTTGTATATTTCCTTAGAGGTCTGTAGTCATGTTGTACAGTGTCGGATGTAACTGCTAAACCATGTTTATATATGTATGCCGAAAGGCGATGTTTTCTCACATAAACTGTGTCCTATTTTATAAACTGTTTCATGTCTTGCTTTATATTTCCGCTGATTACTCTGATGTATGACTACTTGGGTGCCCCGGTAAGGCACCAGTCACGGGCCCTGGAACGGGTCGTGACAAAAGTGGTATCAGAGCAGTTAATCCTCGGAAAGTGTCTACAGACCGTATCTAGTAGAGTCTTGATTATCGGTGTGTTGTGCACCACACCAATAATCAGGAGGCTATAGGATATTTAGGATTGGTTTCCATTCTTCTCATTCAGAGATCGTGCTTTAGAGCTGTGTTATAGGTTGGACCCCTCTAACGTATTCCTTTCCTGTAATGATTATGCCTCCACGTAAGGCAACCCGCCTGGCGGCAAGGCAATGGCGGAGCCGCTAGCAGACACCCAGTCACGAGGGCTCGTGCCCGCCTATACCGAGACGGCGAGTTCTATGACGCCGCCAAACAAAGAGACCACACCCACATCTCCCGCCCCACACCGGGCGGAGGAGTTAGGGTACAAGGAGACGCCCAACTTTTGGCTAAAGTCAGGCCCGACACGAGGAGAGATCGACGCGGTTCAGCCCAGCCCAGCTCCATCGCACCTGGTACACCCGAGGCGTATAGTTTGAGGCTACGAGATTTCTTGAGTTGTAGCCCGCCAGAGTTTTACGGGTCGAGGCCGGAGGATGATCCGCAGGAGTTCATCCGTCAGCTTCAGAGGATCATGAGGGTGATCAAGGCCTCAGAGACATAGTCTGTGACCTTCGGTTCGCATCGGCTGCGTGATACCGCAGTCGATTGGTTTGATTCATGGGAGTTATCCCGGGGAGAGCACGCGTCCCCAGCTACTTGGGATGAGTTCTCAGAGGCTTTCCTCACTCACTTCTTGCCTCCACAGATGAGGAGGCGCGAGCCGATAGATTTTTACCGCTGAGGCGAGAGGAGACGACCGTCGGGAGTACAATGTCGAGTTTGATTCATCGCTCGATATGTCCCAGCGTTGAAGCGATATGGAGGATAGGGTGCACCGCCACGCCACCGCTAGATGACTATATGGCCGAGTCATGTGCGGGGTTTCTCCACCGTATGGACATTACCCGCACGCAGCTCACGCTCGATGCGGCGAGCGCAGAGGTCGACGGTGGTGACAGCAGCAGGTTAAGGCCAGGCGGAGGGTCTTCTCGGTGGTTATCGTGGTGGGCGGCCTCGGCAGCCTAGATTCGCACCACGGCACCAGAGCACTCCCGCACCGCCCTCAAGACACCAGAGTTTTCGAGGGCGCACTGGCCCTGTGGCTTCGGACGCCCGAGTAGCAGAGGTATCGCCGACGGACCACCCCGTGTGGCCGATGCGTAGATCCCATTACGGGAAGTGTGGTACTACTTTTGAGCTTGTTACGATTGTGGCAGCAGGTCGCTTTGCGAGGATCGTCCCGACCGGGCGCGGTGGTAGGCTCACCTTCGTGTTCTCGCTGCCGCTCATCATCTCCTACAGTTACTCGCCCCGGAGGGCAGGGTGTTCATGGGTCAGCAGGTCGCGGCAGAGGCCGTGGCTCGGGTCCCAGTTCTAGCGGTCCTCAGAACCGCATTTATGCTTTGTCCACCGACAGATCGTGAGGCCTCACCGATGTCGCCAGTACCTTATCGGTTCTGGGTTTGATGTGTATGCTTTGATAGATCCGGTTCTACTCGCCCCATATATCTCCCTTGTTGCTAGTAGGATAGGGATAGAGCACGAGTCCATAGACCCTTTCGAGGTAGCTACGCCAGCTGGTGATTCGTGGTAGCTCGGCGGGTATATAGAGCTTGTCCTGTGACCATTTACGATCGTCGACCAGCCGACTGATAGAGTTGGAGATGATTGACTTCGACGTGATTATGGGATGGATTGGCTAGCTTGCTACGCCAATGTAGACCGCAGAGAGAGTAGTACGGTTCCGCTTTCACGAGCGGTTGTTGAGTGAGGAGCACCAGACGCCGGTGGTAGGTTTATTTCCTACCTCAAGGCTAGGAAGATGGTGCAGAAGGGGTATATCTACCATCTCGTTCGGGTGTTTGATACTGAAGCTGCGGTACCAGATTTTCAGTCAGTTCCAGTAGTCAGCGAGTTCCCAGACGTGTTTCCAGATGACCTCCCGGGTATCCCTCCTGAGAGGGAGATCGAGTTTTGTATTGACATATTGCCAGACACTCGGCCTATTTCCATTCCGCCATACAGAATGGCGCCTGCCGAGTTGAGAGAGTTGAAGGATCAGCTTAGAGATTTGCTGGAGAAGGGCTTCATCAGGCCTAGTGTTTCTCCCCGGGAGCGTATTGTTCGTGAAGAAGAAGGACGACGCCATGCGCGTGTTGATTACGGTGAACAAGGTGACCATTAAGAATGATACCCCTTCCCGTGATTGATGATTTGTTCGACCGGTTGTGGTGCGAGATGTTTCTCCAAGATTGATCTGCGATCGGGCTATCATCAAAGTGCGAGTCGAGAGGTGGATGTCCCTAGATCGCATTCCGACGTGACGGGCATTATGAGTTCGTGGTCATGTCTTTTGGTTGACCAATGCTCGCGGTATTCATGGATTTGATGAACCGAGTGTTCAAACCATTTTTGGACACGCTTGTGATAGTGTTCATTGATGATATCTTGGTTTATTCTCGCCAGAGCGAGCATGCGAGCATTTGGCGATCAGGCCGACGCTTCTCCAGACCAGCAGCAGACGCCAAGTTTTCCAAATGTGAGTTTTGGTTGACTTCGGCGTTTCTTGGGCATATTGTCGGGCTGATGGCATTCGAGTGATACGCCAAAATCGAGGCAGTCAGGACTTGGCCGAGACCTACTACTCCGACGGAGGTTCGCGAGCTCGGGCCTTGCAGTTATTATCCGGTTCGTGGAGAAGTTTGCTTCTATCTCTCGCACCATTGACTAGGCCGACTCGTAAAGCACCAAGTTCCGCCGATCGATGCTTGTGGCGGGGTTTCCATTCTTGAAAGAGAGATTGACGACCGCCTTCGCTTACTCTTCCGGAGGTCCGACGGTTATGTTGTGTATTGTGATGCGCCAGCATCGGGTTGGGATGCGTGTTGATGCAGATGGCAGAGTTATAGCATATGCATCCCGACACCAAGAAACACGAGAGGAACTACCCCACCCATGATTTGAGTCGCACCGTGATTCACGCTTTGAAGATCCGAGGCACTATTTGTATGGGGTTCACGTGGATATTTATACGCACCACAAGAGCCTCCAGATATCTTCACCAGAGGAGCCGAACTTACGGCAGACGGTGGTTAGAGTTGCTTAAGGATTACGATGTTGATATCCTGTACCACCCGGGAAGGCCAATGTTAGGCGTATGCTCTAGTCGTAGGTCGATGGGAGCCTATCGGATGTGCACTAGAGAGGAGGACATGGTTCGTGATTTGCATCGGTTAGCGAGCCTTGGTGTCCGCTTGATTGATTCCGATAGCGTGGGGTTAGAGTTCGCGAGGTTGCCGAGTCTTCCATCGTCGGCGAGGTGAAGAGGCAACAGCTCGAGGGTCCACTTTGATTCGATATCGTGATACGACTCTTCGTGAGGGCAAGGGTCCTTGAGGTAGCACCACGGGTGCTAAGGTTTGAGGGCGATCAGGTGTTCCGGATGTTTCGTGACTTCGGCGAGTTCTTGGGGAAGCACATACAAGCGTTACTCTATCCATCCGGTCGACCAAGATGTACCACGACCTTAGATCACGTATTGGTGGGATGGCTTGAAGAGAGACGTTGCGAGTTCGTAGCTCGGTGCCCGTGTTGTCGGCAGTGAAGGTAGAGCACCGTGAGGCCCGTGGTTTGTTACTGACGATTGAGATCCCGACCGAAGTGGGAGGTAATCAACATGGACTTCATCACAGGATTACCTCGCACTCGGAGGAGACATGATTCTATATGGGTTATCGCCGACAGTCGACGAAATCAGCCCACTTTCTTCCCGTCGGACGACTTTTTCGGTGAGGATTATGCCGACTTTACATCCGAGAGATCGTCGATCGCATGGAGTCCCTACTTCGATCATATCGCATGGGAGCCCGCCACGACTAACTTCCGAGGTCCTTCCGAGGGTTTAGGACGCAGTGAGCCCGAGTAATCGCATTTCATCCACGCATGCACGGACAGCAGAGCGCACTATCCGCACTCTTGAGGATATGCCGCGAGCCCGTGTTATTGACTTCGGTAGTTGGGAGGATCATTTGCCTCTAGTTGAGTTCGCGTATAATAATAGCTACCACTCCAAAGATTCGGATGGCGCCTTATGAGGCCTTGTATGGGAGGAAGTGCAGATCGCCTATAGGTTGGTTCGATGTGGGCGAGTGCACTAGTGGGACCAGATTTGGTACAAAGCAGTGATGGATAAGGTGAAGCTTATCCGAGAGCGGCTATCGACACCGTAGTCGCATGTAAGTCGATGCAGATCATCGCCGTCGGCATCTTGAGTTCGAGGTTCATGATTGGGTTTTCCTAAAGTGTCACCCATGAAGCGGTGTGATGAGATTCGGAAGAAGGAAACTCACCCTAGGTACATCGCCGCTTCGCATTGTCCGCAGGTAGGAAAGGTTGCCTATGAGTTGGATCTGCCGTCCGATCCGAGGCGGCATCCGGTTTTTCACGATCTATCTTTGAGGAGATGTATCGGATCCATCTAGGTACACCCGATTGACGATGTCCAGTGACCGGGGGTTATCGTATGAGAGATTCCCATAGCGATAGTCGATCTTCGTGTTAGGCGTCATGACGGACGTGGCTTCACAAAGTCTTGTGGCGGAACGAGCTCGAGAGGAGATGACGGGAAGCCGAGGAGGACATGAGGCGAAGTATCCTCACCTATTCCCCACACCTCCAGGTAATTCACTTTCCTACTTGTAAATTTTCGTTATCGTTTATGCCTAAGTGTTGTTTTGTGGCCGCGTGTGGCATTTGCAAACTGTTTAAGTTATGAAGAATCTTATCGTTAACTGTCTTGGGAAGGAACATTCGGGACGAATGTTTCTAAGTGGGGGAGAATGTTATACCCCGTATTTCCAGAGTATGTACGTAAGGGAATACGTACAAAAGTTTAGCCTTAAAGATTAGGCCAAGTTCGAAATTGTGCACAACTCGCTTAAAGAATCGTTTTCCGACGAAACGTTTCCACAGCTTTCGTAGGGTAAATTCTGGCTATGCCATTTCTAATTTTTGCGGATTTTTCCGAGAGACGAAACATTTTGGACCAACAGGAGGGCGACACTTGGCACCCTCCAATTGGTGGACTTCAAATCGTCCATTTGGACGAATTGGCTAAGCAATGGCACGTTTTTTGTGCCTTGTGCACAAGTCAAGGAGTTGGTAGGATATTTGTGTATAGTTAATCCTCACCCTACACTTGCCTTGCACTTGTCTAAATCTTGGCCATTGGTTGACCACTTCTTGACCTATAAATACCCCCCTTAAGATGAAGAGTTCTTCATCCACAAAGCTTTCCAAGTCTTGAAAATCCTCTCCTCTCCCTTTGTAGATCTTTTCGTCCAACACTCCTCCCCCTCCCCTTGTGAAGGCCCTTGGCCGAATACCCCCCCCTCTAGCCTAGTAGTTTGGCCGAGGCCCCCTAGCCTAGCCAAAATCTACCCCTCCCTTGGTAGAAAAGTTGCCTTCTTGTATTGTTATAATGCCCAAAATACCCTAGCCCAAATACCTTACTACTTAGTAGAAGTTCTGAAGAACTTGTAAGGTGTCAGTGGAGCATACAACTTAGGAGCAAAACCTTGCTCAGGCGCGACTTTTTCTAGGATATTATTGGGCTTACCGAGGTAACTAATCCTAACCCTCTTTTGAATTAGAGAATACTTACTGTAGTAGTATTAGATTAAGTATCAAATACTTAGAAGAATATCACAGAATAGAATTGAACTGTTACCACAGTAGAAGGGTTTAAAAGAAGAATAATCAAACTATACTTACATAGGACTGTTTTCACAGTAGACTTATATAGCTCACCGGGTAGGGAAGTGCTGCCCGACTTTCCGTAGAATTATGAACCCTCTGTTTAGAATGACCTTCAGAGTAGTCTTTGATAGATATCTGTGACTATTATAGGCTGACTCTCTGCGCGCGACATATTCAACTTGGCAGGTGGTTTTCGCTGAGAAGGTATGTGATTCTTCCTAAAGCATGATATTTTACAATATATATTTAGTACGGTAGACGTACATGTGTTAACTGAATAATAACTACGGCAATGTCTTTGACTTAAGCCTGAATAATACTTACGGCAATGCCTCACGGCTTAAGCCTGAATAACACTTACGGCAATGCCTCACGGCTTAAGCCTGAATAATAAAGATCTGAAAGCATTTCAAAAGAATACTGAATCATTTTTAACAGAAGAGAACTAACTGGTTTTTAAAACAGAAGCTTAAGAGTTATACTAGCTTTATGGGAAGTTGAGTATAACCACTTAAGATTGATAAAAGAAACAAGTTTGACTATGTGTGTATAATAGACTTAAATTGAATTGTGAAAAGAATAATAAGATGGTTTGATAAGTAGACATGATATGATGCTATGTGTGTTAGTGTCTTGTAACGTTTGTGAAAAAGAGTATTCTTGTTGTGCTTATGTTGTTTAAAGATAAGCTGTTACGTTAGTGTACCATCACTCACCTCTTGAGATGATACCGGGGGTTAAGCTGCCCTCCGATGCGGGGTAGACTCAGCGATGCAGGACCGTGATTCGAGAATACCTAAATGCGGGTCCAGGTTGCATATGCGGAGATACGAGAGTTCCATGTTAGTATGCGGGGTTATGCCTCACGCGGTCTATGCGCCATGCGACAACGAGTCGGGGCGATGCCGAGGAGTAGCTACCTCGATGCGGGGTTATACCTCACGCGCCCACGTGAGTGGCCTATGCGGACTCGAGTCCGTGATTAGGCTTGCGAGTGATAATACGGGCGAGTGGCCCCGCTTCAATCATTCGCAGCCTAGAAAAGACCTATTACGCTTACCTATTGTTGCTCTTGTTTGTGATGTGGCACTATGCGAGTTCCTCGTTGTTTCATACATACTTGCAAAACTGTTTTTAAAATGATATGTTTCATTTAAGTATTTTACGATTTCATATACTTAGTACTGTTATCGACCTCCATCGGGGCTGTTCATGCCGCAGTGGCAAGCAGGTGCTAGATCCACATTCTTAGGATCTCTATGTTGGTGTCGGGAGCTCCATCTTTTCCGGAGGCTCTACTTTTGGGTATGATCTCCCTGTTGTAGATAGTTTTGTACAGTCAGGGTATGGCGGGGCCCTGTCCCGCCATAGTTGTATATTTCCTTAGAGGTCTGTAGTCATGTTGTACAGTGTCGGATGTAACTGCTAAACCATGTTTATATATGTATGCCGAAAGGCGATGTTTTCTCATAAACTGTGTCCTATTTTATAAACTGTTTCATGTCTTGCTTTATATTTCCGCTGATTACTCTGATGTATGACTACTTGGGTGCCCCGGTAAGGCACCAGTCACGGGCCCTGGAACGGGTCGTGACAGTATGGGCCCACTAGGACGGTTCCAGGGCCATGCTTATACCGAGGTGAGATCTTGCCGGCACGCGCTATCAGGAGTTAAATTCGGGTTGTACTTGAGTGATGATTTTACGGGCATGAGTCCCTGACTTGACATGACTGCTATATATATTGTGAACTGTAGTTTGGTTATCATACATGTCTCCTATTTTATACAGACTATTATGATTTCATTACGATTTTTCGCCACATACTTGGTACTTGTAGATCGACCTCCTTCGGCTGCGTTCATGCCGCAGTTGAGGTACATAGCTTGCCGATCCGCACTCTTAGGATCGTTGTTCGGTTCTCGAAAGCTCCATACCTCCTAAGCTTGTCACGTGGTACTTCCTCAAGTAGTAGACTTTTGTACATTCGTGGGCATGGCGGGCCCCGTCCGTCGTTATGGTTTTAAAATTCTTAGGTGCAGTAGACACAAGTGTGGTTTGTAAGGGATGTAACTGCTCAAGTTTTCATTTATGTACAAAAAGGTAACCGTTTGGGTTAGTCTGTTTTCTTATTTCATGGTTTTTCTTTCATGAGTTTTTATTTCCGCTGGTTTTTCTCTGATGTGGTATCACTAGGGTGCCCGGGGTAAGGCACCAGTCACGGGCCCGAGGTCGGGTCGTGACAGTATCATAACTGGATTTCCATACTGTCGCCTCTTTACCTCCTCAACGACGGAAGACTCGGCAACCTCTCGGATCTAAACTTCATTAACCTTGGAAATAAATAATCGAACCCCAGCTCGTGAATCGAGAATCTCACGGACCACATCCGCCTATCCGCTGCCCATCCGCATACTACCCTTAGATCCACGACTAAGAGTATCTTTAATCGCTCGCTTTCCCGGTGGTATAGGATACCGATATCACAATCCTTGAATAACTCTAACCACCGTTGCTGTCGCAAATTCTACTGCCCCAGTCTGCAGATATACCGGGGGCTTTTGTGGTCTGCACAAATATCCACATGAAGTCTATATATACGTCATGCCCCCAAATCTTCAAGGCATGATTTAACTGCCGCCCGCTCTAAATCGGAAGGGGCGTAATTTCCTTTCCTGCTTCCCTAACTACCGGGAAAACATAGGCTCTATCCTTATCGGGTTGCGTCAGCACACAACCTAGCCCAACACCCAACGTGTTATCATAATAACTGTTATACCCCGTATTTCCAGAGTATGTACGTATGGACGTACGTACGAAATTTGAGCCTTAAGTTAGGCATTGGATTCGAAATTTGGGCACAAGTGCCGATTAGAGTCGTTTTCTGACGAAACGCTTCATTACCTTACGTTGGAAAAATTCGCTATGTCATTTAGTATTTTTGCGGATTTTTCCGAGCGGAACATTTTTGGACCAACGGGAGGTGACACTTGTCACCTCATCGACGGCAAAGAGGAGGCTTGGCCTTGGCCGATTGGTCCTCCTTTTGTGCCTTGCTTTGTGGCTTGTTTTGGAGTGTTTTGGAGTGTTTTGTGGGTGCACTTGGCTTGATCTTGGCCTTACACTTGCCTTGCACATGGCTTGATCTTGGCCATCGTTGGCCTTTGGTTTTGCTATAAATACCCTCTCTGAAGACTTCTTCATCCACTCTTCACTTGCCTAAGTCTTGAGAACCCTCCTCCTCTTGTTGACTCTCGCCCAAGAGCCCTCTCCCCTCAGGAAGGCCTTTTGGCCGAAACCTTCCCTCATGAGCCTAAAGCCGAGAACACCCCCTCCCTTGGGTGTTGTTCTCGTGGTACCCTTTTGTGGTATTGAAATACTCCTCCAAGTATTGTTATAATGCCCAAAATACCTTAGCCTTATACCTTGTAGTATTCCAAAGTTACCTCTATACGTAGAGTCCGGAATACTACCTTTTGTCCTTTAGTCTCAAACCGAAACCCTAAGGAAACCTTCACCGTTGGTTGAAGTTTTGGAGTAAGTTGGTTAGAACTTCTAAGGGTTGTTTGGAGCGGATGGAGCACTCGGAGTAGAGCTAAACCTTGCTCGTGAGCGACTTTAAACTCGGATAATTTTGGGCTTATCGAGGTAAATATCTTGTCCCTATTGTAATTGGAAATTACATAAGTGTTGAATATATAGTATTATGGCAATGTCTTTGACTTAAGCTCAAGAATGAAGAATTGAGCAAGAATCACATAGTAGGTTAATAAAGAGAAGAAGCGAATCAGAATTACCTAGGGTTGTATTACATGAGACTTATGTAGCATTACCGTGTAGTAGAATTGTACGCGCCCGTTAGGCGTGTTAACCTCGGTTGGCTTGGTAGCCGACTCGATAGAGGAGGAGATTTACGCCATTGCGGGGAGGTCGCCGAATTTTCTCAGAGAATATGGAGCGATGAGATCTAGATGTTAATAAGCACGCGCGTGGCCTTATAGGTGAAGTACTACGTGTGGTGCGATCTACGTGGCTTAAGGAGTAGCCGACTTTGAAGTACTTGAGCGTTTTGCTAGTAGTCGGACTGTCGCGAGGTATGTGAACCTCTTCCTATCTCTTCCAAAGATGATATGTGTGAACTATGTAGTACGGTGACGCATACGTGTTAGCATGTGTTTGATTGTTTTAAACATAAAGTGTTATAACGGCTTTATGGGAAGTTGGTTATAACACTTTATGTAGGTAAGAAAATACTTTGTGGTTTTAAAAGGTAACTAATGTGAATTATAACCGCTTGTTATAATAAAGAACTTGATGTATTTCAAAAGATTTCTAAATCGTTTTGAAGAGAGTAACACTTGGTTTTAAAGGTTTTAAAAAGAGTTATACTAGCTTTATGGGAGTTAGGTATAATGTCTTAAGAGAGGTAAAGAAAATGGTTTACTAATGTTAGAAGTTAAGAGACTTGATCTTATAAGATAAGAGACTTAACTTATTTGTTTTAATGTGAATGTTTGTGTGAAACCTCATTCGTGAGTAATGAGTACTTGGTTTTATTTAAAGGATAATGTTTACGATTTCTAAATCGAATGTGTATCGACAGCACCATCGCAGCTAATAAAGGAAAATGTATTGAATAATGATGAATTGTATTAAAACCAGTAGAAACCTCCATCCGCATAGAAACTAAGATGAGACAAAATGATATTACATTTTCTAGATCATGGTCATTGTAATAAGAATGTTGTAAACAAGAATAACCTACTCACGTGAGACATATATTACTCAATTGTTCTAAAAGGAATCAAGTGATTAAGTTTATGAACTATGAAACCATTTGAAAATGAGAAGCTTGAGTAATGAAACTAGGCAAACCGAACTTAGGAAAAGAATGTTGTTACTTGATTTTGAAAAGGAATGGTCTGGTCATTCTAATACTACGTATCGGGTGACTTTGATAAAAGTAATGGATCTCTTTAAAGAATTTAACGACGTAGTACTTTAGGGTTAAACCCGACTTTGGCATAAAACGGGCGTACTTTGAGTGATGTGAAACTTGCGCCAGGTGATAGCCTTTGTTGTGCAAGTGTGGTGTTTCGTGTTACCGCGTCTCGATAGAGGGCCGTTGACCGTTGAGGTTTCTTACCGTCGCCCGGTATCCGTGGTTTCCGCCAGATTTGCCCCGCCTCGTGACCGATTCGCCTGTATCCGTAGTCACCGTGACTTGCCCTGCTCAGCCAGAGGACGAAGTCTCGTGATACGCCTTGGTCCCCGTGGTCACCAGACTTGCCCCGGCCACCACGTGACCGCCTGTATCCGTGAGTCGCTCGCACTTGCCCCGTGACGCCTTCGTGTTTGTGGTTGCATTGTATTATCGCACGGCCGGATCCGGTAGTTGTACTTGTCTCAGACGGTTTTATGACACAGTGGGACTCGTGTTCATGTATACTCCTTGGTATTGTTATATCATAAATCGCCAGCGGAGGAAGAAATTCCACGCACGAGTGATAATTTGGAGCGTGAGTCCTCGCTCTTGATGAATCGTTATATGTTATATATCGTAGTTTGGTCATCATACATGTCTCCGCTTTATATAGACTATATGATTTCATTTACGTGATTTGACGCTTCACATACTTGTACTGTTAGATCGACTCCTTCGGCCGCTCACGCCGCAGTAAAAGGTACATCACCGCCGATCCCCGCTTATAGGATCACATTCACGTGTTGGAAGCTCCGTTTCTCCGAGGCTTATCTTTTGTATGTGTTCCCGAGTTGTAGGTTCTTGTACATTCGTGGTATGGCGGCCCCGTCCCGTCATAGTTGTTGTAAATCTTAGGTGCAGAATCAAGGCAAGTGTGGTTGTAAAAGGATTAAACTGTTCGGGTTTTATGTGTATACTGAAGGCAACTGTTTTGGTTGGCCTGTTTATTTATCATGTCTCTCATTTCATGTTTAAAGTTTTTATTTCCGCTGGTTTTCTCTGATGTTGTATCGCTAGGGTGCCCGGGGTAAGGCACCAGTCACGGGCCCGATTTTCGAGGTGTGACAAAGTGGTATCAGAGCAGTTAATCCTCGGAAAGTGTCTACGCATCGTGTTCAGTAGAGTCTTGATTATCGTGTGTTGTGCACCACATCTATAATCGTGAGGCTATAGGACATTTAGGATTGGTTTCCATTCTTCTCATTCCGAGATCGCCTTAGAGCCGTGTGATAAGATCGACCCTCCGACGTGTTTCGTTTTTACCGCTTATGCCTCGCGAAAGGCAACCCGCCCGGCGGCAAGGCAACAGAGGATCTGCGAGTAGAGCGTGGCGAGACCACAAGACTGAGCCTCCATCCGCACCGGAGCGCAGGAGATGAGTTACAAGGAGTGGGCCCGATTAATGGCCGTGGTCAGGCGACTTGAGGATAGCCGGACGCAGCAGCCCAGAGCACCAGCCGTTCACCCAGATCGATAGTTCGAGGCTACGGATTTTCTCGAGTCAGAGCCGCCAGAGTTTTACGGGTCGAGGCACGAGGATGATCCGCAGGAGTTCATCCGACGATTCTGGATCGTGAGAGTGATCAAGGCATCGGAGATCGAGTCGGTGGTCTTAGGTTCACATCAATCGCGTGATACCGCAATGATCGTTTGATTCTCGAGCCGTCAGTGGAGAGAGCATGCACTTCCAGGTATGGAACGAGTTCTCGAGGCCTTTCTTGCACATTTCTTGCCTCCCGGATGAGGAGGGCTCGCCGACGATTTTTGGTGTTACAGATCCGCGACGTTCGGGAGTACAATGTGGAGTTTGACTCATTGGCCCAGACGCCCCTCGTTAGTAGCTAGTATGGAGGATCGAGTGCACCGATATGTTACGTGGCTCGATGATTGCCTTGCAGAGTTGTTCGTGTAGCTCTTCACCGCATGGACATTGCCCGCACGCAGCGTATACACTGGATGTGAGGAGCGGATAAATCGACGGAATGACCAAGGTCGCAGAAGAGGCCGAACAGCAGGTCCTTTGGTGACTTTCGAGGCGGACCGCCTCGGGCAGACTAGTTATGTACCTCCGCCAAGACTGAGTGGTCCTCCACTTTTCGGACCTTCGATATTCAGAGCGTGCGGGGCTCCTGTGTTTCAGATTTTCGGGGAGCAGAGTGCTCACGGATGAGGTTGCCCTTGTCTCAGTGGGCCGCCAGGAAAGCTTCATAAGGGAGAGTGTCGTACTAACTCGGAGATTGTTATTTTTGCGCCAACAGGCCATATCCGGCAAGAGATCGTCCACTGTGGGTAGCACCGTAGGATAGCATGGACTACTAGAGCATTTGCGGTTCTTCACCTTCCATACCAGCAGATGTTAGTACACCTGAAGGCCCCTGTGAGGTTGCGGTGGAAGTTCCGCTTTAGCGGCCTTGAACCGCCTAGTTTTGTATATCCTTAACCTCTGTAGTTTTGTTGTATTGATGTTGTTGATGTGTTTAATGTTATGTTTGGATAGCTTTGTGCTAAAAATGTGATTTAGAAACCAGTTAGTGAAAAGGGTAAGTCCTCGGGTAGTGTGAGATGGAAGTGGTAGCTTTCATGATGTGAAATAGTAAGATTGTTCCGGATCGGGAACAAGAGTTGGCGCGTTGGGGCGGGTTGAGGACCATTTCGGGTCAACCCAGAACCCGGCCAGCGGGCCGGGCTAGGTGGTCCCGCCAGTGGTAGGGTCACGAGGGTGCTAGGCCCAAGTTTAGATGACCATCGTATGAGTTCGTGGACGCGTTCGATCGATCAGTTCGTGAAGGCCGGAATGGCCTTAGGAAATCGAGGTTGCGAGATGACCAAGTTTGGAGGTAGTGACTCGCGGTTGGAAACGTGCGCTGAAGTGTGGTACGGATACTAGAACGAGTTCGAGTGTTCGTGACGAGTACTACGAAAGCGGAGAAGTGAACGTGTGTTTTGTGGCGGCGTGGCATGATTATTTTCGCACGTATAGCGGTGAAGACTATACCGACGCCGCTTGTTTTGAGACCTAGAAGGAACATTCGGACGAATGTTTCTAAGGAAGAATGTTATACCGTATTTCCAGAGTATGCGTATGGACGCACGTCGCAAATTTGAGCCTTAAGTTAGGCATCGATTCGAAATTTGGGCACAAGTGCCGATTAGAGTCGTTTCGACGAAACGTTTCATTACTACGTTGGAAAAATTCGCTATGTCATTTAGTATTTTTGCGGATTTTTCCGAGCGACGAACATTTTTGGACCAACGGAGGTGACACTTGTCACCTCATCGACTGGCAAAGAGAGGCTTGGCCTTGGCCGATTGGTCCCTCCTTTTGTGCCTTGCTTTGTGGCTTGTTTTGTGGAGTGTTTTGTGGAGTGTTTGTGGGTGCACTTGGCTTGATCTTGGCCTTACACTTGCCTTGCACATGGCTTGATCTTGGCCATCGGGTTGGCCTTTGGTTTTGCTATAAATACCCCCTCTCTTTGAAGACTTCTTCATCCACTCTTCACTTGCCTAAGTCTTGAGAACCCTCCCCTCCTCTTGTTGACTCGTCCAAGAGCCCTCTCCCTGTGAAGGCCTTTGGCCGAAACCTTCCCCTCATGAGCCTAAAGCCGAGAACACCCCCTCCCTTAGGGTGTTGTTCTCGTGGTACCCTTTGTGGTATTGAAATACTCCTCCAAGTATTGTTATAATGCCCAAAATACCTTAGCCTTATACCTTGTAGTATTCCAAAGTTACCTCTATAGAGTCCTAAATACTACCTTTTGTCCTTTAGTCTCAAACCGAAACCCTAAGGAAACCTTCACCGTTGGTTGAAGTTTTGGAGTAGAAGTTGGTTAGAACTTCTAAGGGTTGTTTGGAGCGGATTGGAGCACTCTGAGTAGAGCTAAACCTTGCTCAGAGCGACTTTAAACTCGGATAATTTTGGGCTTATCGAGGTAAATATCTTGTCCCTATTGTAATTGGAAATTACATAAGTGTTGAATATATAGTATTATGGCAATGTCTTTTGACTTAAGCTCAAGAATGAAGAATTGAACAAGAATGACATAGTAGGATAATAAAGAGAAGAATCGAATCAGAATTACCTAGGTTGTATTACAAGAGACTTATGTAGCATTACCGTAGTAGAATTGTACGCGTCCGCTAGACGTGTTAACCCTCGGTTGGCTTGGTAGCCACCTCGATGAGGAGGAGATTTACGCTGCCATGCGGGGAGGTGCCGAATTTTCTCGTAGAATATGGAACGATGAGATCTAGATGTTAATAAAGCGCTTGTGGCCTTATAGGTCAAGTACTACGTGTGGTGCGATCTACGTGGCTTAAGGAGTAGCCGACGGTTTGAAGTACTTGGAGCGTTTTGCTAGTAGTCGGCACTCGCCGCGGTATGTGAACCTCTTCCTATCTCTTCCAGCATGATATGTGTGAACTATGTAGTACGGTAGACGCATACGTGTTATTGTGTTTGATTGTTTTAAAACATAAAGTGTTATAACGGCTTTATGGGAAGTTGGTTATAACACTTTATGTAGGTAAGAAAATACTTTGTGGTTTTAAAAGGTAACTGATGTGAATTATAACTGGCTTGTTATAATAAAGAACTTGATGTATTTCAAAAGATTTCTAAATCGTTTTGAAGGAGAGTAACACTTGGTTTTAAAGGTTTTAAAAAGAGTTATACTAGCTTTATGGGGAGTTAGGTATAATGTCTTAAGAGAGGTAAAGAAAATGGTTTACTGATGTTAGAAGTTAAGAGACTTGATCTTATAAGATAAGAGACTTAACTTATTTGTTTTAATGTGGATGTTTGTGTGAAACCTCATTCGTGAGTAATGAGTACTTGGTTTTATTTAAAGGATAATGTTTTACCGATTTGAAATCGTAATGTGTATCGACGCACCACCGCAGCGTTAATAAAGGAAAATGTATTGAATAATGATGAATTGTATTAAAACCAGAGAAACCTCCATCCGCATAGAAACTAAGATGAGACAAAATGATATTACATTTTCTAGATCATGGTCAGTAATAAGAATGTTGTAAACAAGAATAACCTACTCACGTGAGACATATATTACTCAATTGTTCTAAAAAGGAATCAAGTGATTAAGTTTATGAACTATGAAACCATTTGAAAATGAGAAGCTTGAGTAATTGAAACTAGGCAAACCGAACTTAGGAAAAGAATGTTGTTACTTGATTTTGAAAAGGAATGTGGTCGGTCATTCTAATACTACGTATCGGGTGACTTTGATAAAAGTAATGGATCTCTTTAAAGAATTTAACGACGTAGTACTTTAGGTTAAAACCCGACTTTGGCATAAAATGAAGGTACTTTGAGTGATGTGAAACTTGCCTATGTGGTGATAGCCTTTGTTGTGCAAGTGTGGTGTTTCGTATTACCGCGTCTCGATAGAGTAGGTTGGATCCGAGGTTTCTTACCGCTCGCCCGGTATCCGTGGTCGGCTCGTACTTGCCCCGCCTCGTGATCGATTCGCCTTGGTATCCGTAGTCACCGTGACTTGCCGGTGCTCAGTAGTGACGGTCTCGTGATACGACCTTGGTCCCCGTGGTCACCAGACTTGCCCCGCCACTACGTGACCGCCTTGGTATCCGTAGTCGGCTCTCGTGACTTGCCCCGTGACGCCTTCGTGTTTGTGGTTGCATTGTATTATTAGCACGGTCGGATCCGGTAGTTGTACTTGTCTCAGACGGTTTTTATGACATGTGGGACTCGTGTTCATGTATACTCCTTGGTATTGTTATATCATAAATCCGGCAGTGAGGAAGAAATTCCACGCACGAGTGATAATTTGGAGGCGTGAGTCCTCGTCTTGATGAATCGTTATATGTTATATATCGTAGTTTGGTCATCATACATGTCTCCCGCTTTATATAGACTATATGATTTCATTTACGATTTGTGATTCACATACTTAGTACTGTTAGATCGACCTCCTTCGGGCCGCGTCATGCCGCAGTAAAAGGTACATCGGCCGTCGATCCCCGCTTATAGGATCACATTCGTGTTGGGAAGCTCCGCTTTCCGAGGCTTATCTTTTGGTATGTGTTCTCGAGTTGTAGGTTCTTGTACATTCGTGGTATGGCGGCCCTGTCCGTCATAGTTGTTGTAAATCTTAAGGTCCGTAGAATCATGCGGTGGTTGTAAAAGGATTAAACTGTCGGGTTTTATGTATATCAAGGCAAATCGCTTTGGTTGGTTTGTTTATTTATCATGTCTCTCATTTCATGTTTAAAGTTTTTATTTCCGCTGGTTTTCTCTGATGTTGTATCGCTAGGGTGCCCGGGGTAAGGCACCAGTCACGGGCCCGATTTTCGGGGTGTGACAATAACCTAACCCTCTAGTCTTTCAGGAGGAGTTAGAACTGTAGTCGAATCAACTTATCTTCCAATAACTGGAACCTTTCTCATTTTCGCGAAATATTCGGGTGTCATTAATCTCAATTATGGTTCCTGTTTCCTTTTCTCTGTTGCAACCAAACTTGGTCATTAAACTTAGATTTGATTCCTTTGCTTGCCTCCTGGCTAAGACTTCACAATCACAATTAATGGGGAGGTTTCTTGACCTCGTCAAGTAGTAACCGATGCTACCACCTTTCCTCAAGGTGTTCTTACCGCCCATTATTTACTAATGGTCTTACACTAGTCCGGGTCATCATATCTCGCAACTTTCATAACCATAGTCGTATTCTCCTTTATTATTCGGTCATAACCTTACCTTAGGCTTATTATTAGCAAAAGTATTTCTATCCTGATTCATAATCGCATAGTTTCATATATGCATTACACCGCATTTTTCCTTACGATACCTCCTCGACCATTTCGTAACGTCGTTCTTAATTTCCCCAGCACAACACTTTTCCCACGGTTATCCACAATTGTAACCTATGGCATGACGATTTTGAAGACTTTACCAGTCTCATATCCTTCTTCTAACAACATGGGCACACGCAACCCCATAATACGTAAATCTGTCCTTTTACGTAGGGGAGAGAACTTATCTCCCTTACTTAAACTTTCCTTGGAGTCACAACCCTAATCACAGGGTCCTCTCGCGTCCAAAGAAATATCTAATCATCACGCACCTCCTTAAAGTCATGTAGATTTTCAAAAACCTACCAAAGATGCCCTCAGCTTTCCGCCGGCAGCACTCGTACTTATTTTATTCTTGCCCTGCATATTTTCCTGAAATTATCCGGAAGGTTGTGGCCCTGACCGCCACACCAAACTAACTCCAAGTACCTCCAAGGGCACTTAACATAAATTCCTTCAAATTCAATTATTACTTACTTTCTGCGTCAATTTTCCTCAAGTGAACCGATCCACGGACTTAAAAGAAAACATGATGCCAAAGAAGCAAGGATAATTCACTGTTACTACCACTTCTCTTCCTTTACATGGATAATCACTACCGTAAAATCGAATCGAGCCAAACTTTCTCTCGCAATAACGTTGGCATAACAAGAGGCCAACCAGCCCGCACTCTAATGACCTCAATGTTCACATAATACCGCTAGGTCCAACGATCGTATCGTTACCGCAATTATTATCTAACCGCCACTACCACTAACACTCACGGTGTAGCCACCTCAAAGGTTTTCATAGATTCCGCTTTATTTCTTTACACTTGGTTGCTCTCTTTCTTCGGTCGCACTCTCCCGCACTTCCAAACTTATTCCAACAGACGACATAGCCTTCATATCGATTCGTGACTCCAATCTTTGGAGTTACAATTCTAAACAACTTAAGGCCATTTCGCTCTCAACTGGTTCGGTGGAACACGCCCACGAACCCGTAAAATGATTAACTAAATTTGGGCCTTCCACCTCGTGACTGCCACGAATGACTACTACCAACTGATCCCATTTCATTTCAAGTTATGAGGCGACCCTTAATAGGTCCCCAACCCGACTCGGCGTCGTTTAACTCTTTTCCTTGGTCTGTCTTAACTTTTTACTACCCGAGAAGGCCTTATATACCTAAGGTCTCGGTGGTTATCACATTCTTAGGCTCGCAATTTCCATGCTCCATGCCTACCTTATCAGTCCCCCCGTAACGGGTACAAAACTTGTCGTAATACCATAATCATGTTGTCTTGACCACAACAACCATACTTACCCCATACGGATCTCACCCGTACCCTTCTCGAAATTCTACTACGTAGCTCAACCTATTAACATAGTCTTCCATTAATTCCCTTAATAATAACTTCTTAAGGGTCCATTTCCTTCTCAGACAGCTCATCATTTCCTAATTATCACAAATTAGTACGTAAAACATTGATGAGAAATCATTGAACTGATACATACATTACAGGTATTTATTTAGTACTTACCAAATCATGTTAAATCTAAAATCATTCTAGGCAACACGCCCGACCTCATACATAAATCCATATAGTTGTATGTCACAATACTAACTACAAACATTACTAACCTGGATACGCAATCCTCATAATCTTTCCCCGGTCATCACGCTTTTCGTAGCTGCAAACAATCATAACTTGTTAGGGGGAGACGACCCTAGCCATACAGCTCTATCGCACGATCTCAGAGAGAGGAGAATGGAAACCAATCCTAAATGTCCTGCAACCTCCTGATTATAGATGTGGTGCACAACACACCGATAATCAAGACTCTACTAGACACGGTCTGTAGACACTTTCCGAGGACTAACTGCTCTGATACCACTTTTGTCACGACCCGACCCCGGGGCCGCGACTGGTACCCTACCTGGGCACCACGTTCAGGTATACATCAGAGGATAGCAGCGGAACATACACAACTGATAAAAATGCTTAACATAAAATAACAACAGGCTCGCCGATGAGGCCACCTTCCGTAAGCTATACAAATAAAATAGTACATTTTTCTTTACAACCCAATCCACAAATGTGACTACAGACCTCTAAGAATAACAACTGTGACGGGACAGGGCCCCGCCATACCCCTGAATGTACATCTACCGACAATACCAGGGATAAGCCTCCGAAATAAAAGAGCTTCAACAAATGAACAAAGTGATCCTAAGAGCGAGGATCAAGAATCAGACTTCCACTGCGGCGTTAACGCACTTCAAGGAGGTCAAGACAACATGTACCAAATATGTGAAATCGAAAGTATCAGAATGAAATCATAAGTCTATAATAAAACCGAGACAGTATGATAACTCAATTAATAAAGACACGAAGGCCTTACTAACAATGAGAGTAAATAGGAGTATGACTACAACATAAAATAGGAAGCTCACGATCGAGCAGGACCACCCGCCCGCAGTATCATTAAGCAATGCTACTCCTGGGACTATTTCACCCGCATAGGTCGTGCGGACCCGCATGAGGTATTCCTCGCATTGGACTATTTCACCCGCATAAGCCCTTACGGACTCGCGTGAGGTATTCCTCGTGATAGGTGGACCCGCCCGCACGGGACTATTTCACCCGCGTAAGCCTCGCGGACTCGCACGAGGTATTCCTCGTGACGCGGTAGCAAATCCACGGAATATGCAAATGCCACAAACCTGGGGAATGACCCCGCAATGAATAATATACCACTAACACAAACCGGCTATCATATCACACACCCCAACCGGGCGTGGATCGTGCCCTACCCAGGCACCCTTCTACCTTAACAACTAAGTACATCATGGAAATTAATAACACTCATCATTTTTTTAAAATAAACGTGACGTGCAAGGCAAAGCCGACTAGCTGCCATATATACATAAACAAAAGACACTACACCGCATACGAGTCCAATCCTACATATGAATACTGCACTTGTGGTTAAATCGAACTATGACGGACAAGGCCCCGCCAGCATCATGATCGTACAAAACTCACATCGAAAGAACTTATACCAAAAGATAAACTCTGAACAAAGGAGCTATCCAAAACTCGAGCGGTCCTACACTGCCGATCACCAAATCATACCTAAACTCATGCGCAGATAACGCACTTCCGGCGAGGTCGACGAAGAATGTACCAAGTATGTGAGCAATGTAGCATCGTAATAAAATCATAACATCTAAACAAAGCGGGAGACATGTATGATAGCCAACCTACAAGATATAATACATAAGCGATACATCAAGTCGTGACGCAGCCTCAAAGTAACTACTCAAATATAACTATGGGTCTCACGCCCATAATATCAATCATGCCCGTGGAATCCTTCCTCACCGCCAAATCCATGATATAACATAGCACCAATAGGCATACATGAACACCAAGTCCCACCTGGTATAGCATTCTTGGGTTTACCCTCACTTATACTCTTACCGAGAAGGTGGTAAAGCGGTGGTATAGCATCTTGGGGTTTACCTCACATATACTCTACCTCGAGAAGGTGGTAAAGCAGTGGTATAACATCTGGGGTGTACTTCACATATACTCTACCCGAGAAGGTGGTAAAGCAGTGGTATAGCATCTTGGGGTTTACCCTCACATATACTCTACCCTGGAGAAGGTGGTAAAGCAGTGGTATAGCGTCTTGGGGTTTACCCTCACATATACTCTACCCTATCTCGTGACCATCAAACAAGACATAAGCACTACCATGTCTTCTATAAAAATTCGAATTTAACCTAAGTACTACAAGTAACGGAGCATACCCGTGGAATCCCACATCACCGCTTCAGACGTCCCAAAGAACTTACAACAAGACAAATAGACCTTCAACCGAGAGTCGCGGCAACTTAATTAAACATAATACTTGCACTCAAAGGCTATTACCAGACATATAGGCAAGTTCTCAATTAACCAAGCCAAAGTACTTATCAAGGCACACATAGGATAATTCTTATGTAACAAGCCAAAGTACTTATCCGCACAAATAGAATAAATTCTCATTTAACAAGCCAAAGTACTTATCCGCACAAATAGAATAAATTCTCATTTAACAAGCCAAGGTACTTATCCGCACAAATAGAATAAATTCTCATTTAACAAGCCAAGGTACTTATCCGCACAAATAGAATAAATTCTCATTTAACAAGCCAAAGTACTTATCCGCACAAATAGAATAAATTCTTATTTAACAAGCCAAAGTACTTATCCGCACAAATAGAATAAATTCTCATTTAACAAGCCAAGGTACTTATCCGCACAAATAGAATAAATTCTCATTTAACAAGCCAAAGTACTTATCCGCACAAATAGAATAAATTCTTATTTAACAAGCCAAAGTACTTATCCGCACAAATAGAATAAATTCTCATTTAACAAGCCAAAGTACTTATCCGCACAAATAGAATAAATTCTCATTTAACAAGCCAAAGTACTTATCCGCACAAATAGAATAAATTCTCATTTAACAAGCCAAAGTACTTATCCGGGCACAAATAGACAAATTCTCAATTTATCAAGCCAAGGTACTAATCAAGGCGTACATAGAATAATTCTCTTTTAACAAGTCAAAGTACTTATCAAGGCACACTTAGACAAATTCTCAATTTATCAAGCCAAAGTACTAATCAAGGCATACATAGAATAATTCTCTTTTAACAAGTCAAAGTACTTATCAAGGCACACTTAGACAAATTCTCAATTTATCAAGCCAAAGTACTACGTACGTACATTCTTTTATAAAAGACTCCTCTCTATGTAAAGCCCCAAGATACTAACACCCGTAGTATCAAGGCGTGTCTATTTTTCAAAGTAAGTTACTACACTTTTAGAAAACTCATTTCAAAGCTTGAAATCAAGTAACTCCAAATTTTCACAATCTAGGCAACTTATGCCGATTTATCAAAATAGACAACTTTCAAAACCTTCCATAAAGCCGTTATAACCAACTTCCCATAAAGCCGTTATAACCCTTTATGGTTTTAGACGTATCCATTCCTTCAATAACCAAGAGACTTATACTATTAAAACCAAGTATCACATACTTACAATTCAAGTTCTTAACCTTCAAAATACTTCAAGTCTTAATAGTTAGAAAACAAGTTTTCTTCTACTTTTAAACCTCAAGTAACTTCACCCTTAACGCAAGTTACTTCTCTTAAATCATGTCATTTCTCCTCTTTAAATCAAATAAGTAAATCACTCCTTTGACTCCTAAAGTCATTATAATGACCTTTAGGTTTTAGAACTAAGGCACTAGCCAAAAGATTTGGAAACCACTTCCTTTTCAAGTCTCTATGTACTTTAAGAAAAATACCTTCACTTTTAAGAATCCAAACTTCCCTAAGGAAATGGATTATACTACTTACAATTTAAACATCAAAGTACACTCGGAAGTACATAGAACAAATTCTATTTTAGGCAATCCAAATACAAGCAAGGAATGGATCATTTAAGAGTAACGCATTTCTTTATCTTTAGGAATCATGCTAAAAGAGGAGATAGTTCACATACCTTTTCGGCTAATTCCTCACGCTAAGCCGAATACGCCGTACGTAGAAGTTTCAACCTATAATGGTCACAACAAGACTATCAATATTTTAGTCTCTAACGTAGAATAATACTAAGTATTTGGTCTCTTAATTCTACGGAAAATCGGGCAGCACTTCCTTTGTTTCTACTCACTTTGCCACCTTTTTCAAGGCCGAATACAATAACCAACAAGCCACATTTAAGGCTCCAAACAACATCCAAACAAAGGGGATTACACGCCTTACACTACGTGTAAAATTCCGCCCCACAATTCATACGAAATAGTCTAAGGCACACTAGCCAATTCTCGGCCAACTTACATAGCAACACTAAGTCTTTTCCAATCCTTTTCCAATTCCAAGTTCTAAGGTCTAACATGTTATATAGTCTAAACAACTTCAAAAAAAACTACAATTTCCTTCTTTATATAACATGCGACGCTTAGACTAATAATCGACTTGAATTATAATATTTAAGCTAAACATGCTAGTTTTCGGATTAGGGTTCCAATAGCCAATAATCATATCAAACTTCTTACTATAAACACATGCTTGCTAAAATCCATAGCTACAACAATAAGTAAGCCTTAACTATTAAAACGACAAAATATACCTTTAAAGCCCTTAAAATTTCCAAGATTCCAAAGTCGCGCCTTAGCAATTCTTAGCTCCTTTCCTTAGGTTCCAATCCGCTCAAGCACTCCAGAGGCCTATGAAGAACCCATCTTCAAGTTCCAACTTCAAAGTTGAAGAACTCCTTTAGTTTCCGCCATGACTAACGTAAAAATACGTTTTTCCAAATCTTTCTATTGAGATATCCATACAATACCCTAAGGGACATTGGGTTAAAGTCTTGTGGCTAATGGATCAAAATTACAAAAATTTTGTCTTTGAAAGTTCCTTTGGCCGAGAGCAATATTGGCTAAGCTCAAAGTTTCTTGAAAATTTTTCTAAGTAGAGAATGCTCAAGTCTTGCTCCTAGTAGTATACTTATAACACAATGGAGGCTTGGATAAAAACACTTGTTAAAATTGGAGGAAGAGATCAAGCCAAATGGCTCGACTTGGTCAACTTTGTCAAGCTCTAGCAAGACTAATCTTCTACATAGGTCAAATGACCATAACACCCTTGAAATGTTCGTCCAACACCACACGTGGGAGTGCCACGTGTCGCCTCTCATTCGTCCATAAAATTCAGAACCTCGTGGGCCCCACAAAATGTAAAATTTCTCGGGTGGGCCCCACGTGACCAAATCCGTAAAATAAATTTCCATAGTGTTAATAAGTTCTATACTTTACAAATAATACATTTTGAGAATCCAATTCTCAACAACGAACATTTTTCCTTTCCGACGTCAAGACTTTCGTCGGAAAAACAATCCTTCCTTTCGTACTAATTTCCAAGTCTTGTGTTCCTTACGTACATTCACTTACACATGTCCCGAACTTACGGGGTGTAACATTCTTCCCCCCTTAGAAACATTCGTCCCCGAATGTTCTTAGTCGGTTGTCAAGCTATACAAAAAACTCCGGCATAAACTCTATACTATGCCTATCAATCAAAACTGCACAAGACCAACGATGCCACTCCTGGCCATCGCCTAACATACGTAAACATATCAATGGACCTTCCGTCCGCTACCCCTTCTCACAAACTCGAAGGTTACAGTCTCCTAGAACACGGGATCCCCTAGAGGTTCCTTTCTTTCCTTACTTGTCATACTTTCTCGTACTTTCAAACTCATCTAGTACACGTACAAAATCTCAAATTTGCTTCGCTCCCAATCCTTGGAGTTACTAACCAACTTGGCCATTTTGCTACTTGAATTTCCGCTAAGGCTCTTCTCGGTCCTTACGACCTAGTTCCGGTGGAACGCATCCACGAACTCGTACAACGATTAACTAAACTTGGGCCTGACATCCTCAGGACCCTATCACATAACGGGACCATTTCTAACTGACATTACCCCATTCCATACTATCGGCTGACCCGAAATGAGTCCATAACCCGACTCATCGTCACGCTTAACTTCTCATTCTTAGTCTGAAATAAATCTCTCTCTTATCTCAAGGTACTTCTTACCCTACCCCCTATTCACTAGAGGTTCGTCTCATAAGCCAAAGTATTTCTACTGCACAATCTTCCCTATCGGTCTTACACTTATTACGGGGTAATTACAACTTGTGAACTCTACACAACTATAGTCTCAGTTCACTTATCATTCTTGTCAATATTCTTACTTCTCACTTTACTAATCAAAGTATCCCTACCTCTGGGGTACTATCACTTACAACCGCTAGCTCCGCTATCTTGGCCAATAACATAACTGCTTCCCTCATGACCCTATAGTCTTCTCCTAACCGAGAAACTGGAGGCTCTGGTGCTGGGGCCTCAAACCTGGCGCAGAAGAACTCGCCGACTGCGGAACAACATCCGGTATACCCTGGGCATAAGCCCTATCAACTCTCTGAGTCTGACTAGTAGCTCCTGCTACTCCTTTGCCCTTCTGGGCGGCTGTTGCCCTCCTTGGAGGCATAACTGTAACACATCAATACGTCAGAGAGGAATTTTCTTACTAACACAGCTCTATGGCACGATCTTAGAGTGAGAAGAATAGAAACCAACTCCTAAATGTCCTGTAGCCTCCTGTTTATGGGTGTGGCGCGCAACACACCGATAAGCAAGACTCTACTAGACACGGTCTGTAGACATTCCGAGGATCGATCGCTCGATACCACTCACACCCCGAACCTCAAGCCAGGATCGTGCCCTACCTGGGCACCCTTCTACCTTAACAACTAAGTACATTACGGAAATTAATAACAGCTCATCATTTTTTTTTAAAAAAAAAACGTACGTGCAAGGCAAAGCCGACTAGGCTGCCATATATACATAAACAAAAGACACTACACCGTACATGAGTCCAATCCCACATATGAATACGCACTTGTGGGTTAAATCAACTATGACGACAAGGCCCCGCTGCACCCGTATCAGACAAAAACTCATCATCAAAGAACTTATACCAAAAGATAAACTCCTGAACAAAGGGAGCTATCCAAAACTCGAAAGGCGGTCCTACACTGCCGATCACCAAATCATGACCTAAACTCATGCGGATGAACGCAGCCTCAAGGAGGTCAAGACGAAGAATGTACCAAGTATGTGAGCAGAAAGTATCAGTAATAAAATCATAACAATAAACAAAGCAGGAGACATGTATGATAGCCAACCTACAGTACATAATACATAAGCAGTCACATCAAGTCAGGGACGCAGGCCCTCAAAGTAACTACTCAAATATAACTATGGGTCTCACGCCCATAATATCAATCATGCCCGTGGAATCCTTCCTCACTGCCGGCAGTCCATGATATAACATAGCACCAATAGGCATACATGAACACCAAGTCCCACCGGTGGTATAGCATCTTGGGGGTTTACCCCTCACTTATACTCTTACCCTGGAGAAGGTGGTAAAGCAGGTGGTATAGCATCTTGGGGGTTTACCCCTCACATATACTCTACCCTGGAGAAGGTGGTAAAACAGGTGGTATAGCATCTTGGGGGTGTACCCCTCACATATACTCTACCCTGGAGAAGGTGGTAAAACAGGTGGTATAGCATCTTGGGGGTTTACCCCTCACATATACTCTACCCTGGAGAAGGTGGTAAAACAGGTGGTATAGCATCTTGGGGGTTTACCCCTCACATATACTCTTACCCTATCTCGACCGACCATCAAACAAGACATAAGCACTACCATGTCTTCTATAAAAATCCGGGAATTTAACCCAAGTACTACAAGTAACGGGAGCATACCCGTGGAATCCCACATCACTGTCGGTACGTCCCAGTAACTTACAACAAGACAGCCGACCCTTCAACCGAGAGTCGCGGCAACTTAATTAAACATAATACTTGCACTCAAAGGCTATTACCAGCACATATAGGCAAGTTCTCAATTAACCAAGCCAAAGTACTTATCAAGGCACACATAGGATAATTCTTATGTAACAAGCCAAAGTACTTATCCGGGCACAAATAGAATAAATTCTCATTTAACAAGCCAAAGTACTTATCCGGGCACAAATAGAATAAATTCTCATTTAACAAGCCAAGGTACTTATCCGGGCACAAATAGAATAAATTCTCATTTAACAAGCCAAGGTACTTATCCGGGCACAAATAGAATAAATTCTCATTTAACAAGCCAAAGTACTTATCCGGGCACAAATAGAATAAATTCTTATTTAACAAGCCAAAGTACTTATCCGGGCACAAATAGAATAAATTCTCATTTAACAAGCCAAGGTACTTATCCGGGCACAAATAGAATAAATTCTCATTTAACAAGCCAAAGTACTTATCCGGGCACAAATAGAATAAATTCTTATTTAACAAGCCAAAGTACTTATCCGGGCACAAATAGAATAAATTCTCATTTAACAAGCCAAAGTACTTATCCGGGCACAAATAGAATAAATTCTCATTTAACAAGCCAAAGCACTTATCCGCACAAATAGAATAAATTCTCATTTAACAAGCCAAAGTACTTATCCGCACAAATAGACAAATTCTCAATTTATCAAGCCAAGGTACTAATCAAGGCGCATATAGAATAATTCTCTTTTAACAAGTCAAAGTACTTATCAAGGCACACTTAGACAAATTCTCAATTTATCAAGCCAAAGTACTAATCAAGGCATACATAGAATAATTCTCTTTTAACAAGTCAAAGTACTTATCAAGGCACACTTAGACAAATTCTCAATTTATCAAGCCAAAGTACTACGTACATTCTTTTATATAAGACTCCTCTCTATGTAAAGCCCCAAGATACTAACACCGTAGTATCAAGGCGTGTCTATTTTTCAAAGTAAGTTACTACACTTTTAGAAAACTCATTTCAAAGCTTGAAATCAAGTAACTCCAAATTTTCACAATCTAGGCAACTTATGCCGATTTATCAAAATAGACAACTTTCAAAACCTTCCATAAAGCCGTTATAACCAACTTCCCATAAAGCCGTTATAACCATTTATGGTTTTAGACGTATCCATTCCTTCAATAACCAAGAGACTTATACTATTAAAACCAAGTATCACATACTTACAATTCAAGTTCTTAACCTTCAAAATACTTCAAGTCTCTTAATAGTTAGAAAACAAGTTTTCTTCTACTTTTTAAACCTCAAGTAACTTCACCCTTAACGCAAGTTACTTCTCTTAAATCATGTCATTTCTCCTCTTTTAAATCAAATAAGTAAATCACTCCTTTGACTCCCCTAAAGTCATTATAATGACCTTTAGGTTTTAGAACTAAGGCACTAGCCAAAAGATTTGGAAACCACTTCCTTTTCAAGTCTCTATGTACTTTAAGAAAAATACCTTCACTTTTAAGAATCCAAACTTCCCTAAGGAAATGGATTATACTACTTACAATTTAAACATCAAAGTACACTCAAGGAAGTACATAGAACAAATTCTATTTTAGGCAATCCAAATACAAGCAAGGAATGGATCATTTAAGGAGTAGAACGTACTTTCTTTATCTTTAGGAATCATGCTAAAAGAGGAGATAGTTCACATACCTTTTCGGCTAATTCCTCACGCTAAGCCGAATACGCCGTACGTAGAAGTTTCAACCTATAATGGTCACAACAAGACTATCAATATTTTAGTCTCTAACGTAGAATAATACTAAGTATTTGGTCTCTTAATTCTACGGAAAATCGGGCAGCACTTCCTTTGTTTCTACTCACTTTGCCACCTTTTTCAAGGCCGAATACAATAACCAACAAGCCACATTTAAGGCTCCAAACAACATCCAAACAAAGGGGATTACACGCCTTACACTACGTGTAAAATTCCGCCCACAATTCATACGAAATAGTCTAAGGCACACTAGCCAATTCTCGGCCAACTTACATAGCAACACTAAGTCTTTTCCAATCCTTTTCCAATTCCAAGTTCTAAGGTCTAACATGTTATATAGTCTAAACAACTTTAAAAAAAACTACAATTTCCTTCTTTATATAACATGCGACGCTTAGACTAATAATCGACTTGAATTGTAATATTTAAGCTAAACATGCTAGTTTTCGGATTAGGGTTCCAATAGCCAATAAACATATCAAACTTCTTACTATAAACACATGCTTGCTAAAATCCATAGCTACAACAATAAGTAAGCCTTAACTATTAAAACGACAAAATATACCTTTAAAGCCCTTAAAATTTCCAAGATTCCAAAGTCGCGCCTTAGCAATTCTTAGCTCCTTTCCTTAGGTTCCAATCCGCTCCAAGCACTCCTTAGAGGCCTATGAAGAACCCATCTTCAAGTTCCAACTTCAAAGTTGAAGAACTCCCTTAGTTTCCGCCTTGCGACTAACGTAAAAATACGTTTTTTCCGAAATCTTTCTATTGAGATATCCATACAATACCCTAAGGGACATTGGGTTAAAGTCTTGTGGCTAATGGATCAAAATTACAAAAATTTTGTCTTTGAAAGTTCCTTTGGCCGAGAGCAATATGGCTAAGCTCAAAGTTTCTTGAAAATTTTTCTAAGTAGAATGCTCAAGTCTTGCTACTAGTAGTATACTTATAACACAATGGAGGGCTTGGATAAAAACACTTGTTAAAATTGGAGGAAGAGATCAAGCCAAATGGCTCTCGACTTGGTCAACTTTGTCAAGCTCTAGCAAGACTAATCTTCTACATAGGTCAAATGACCATAACACCCTTGAAATTTTCGTCCAACACCACATGTGGGAGTGCCACGTGTCGCCCTCTCATTCGTCCATAAAATTCAGAACCTCGTGGCCCCACAAAAATGTAAAATTCCTCGGGTGGGCCCCACGTGACCAAATCCGTAAAAATAAATTTCCATAGTGTTAATAAGTTCTATACTTTACAAATAATACATTTTGAGAATCCAATTCTCAACAACGAACATTTTTCCTTTCCGACGTCCGGAAGACTTTCCGTCGGAAAAACAATCCTTCCTTTCGTACTAATTTCCAAGTCTTGTGTTCCTTACGTACATTCACTTACACATGTCCCGAACTTACGGGGTGTAACACATACATAACATAAGCACTACCGGCTTATCATACAATATATAAGCAAGTTAAGAAATCCCCTAACTTCTTATTATCCTTGTTCATTTACACTCTCATTTTAGTTTACTTAAGGCACTAACATGTCTTAAACAAATTCGGGAATTTAACCCAAAGTACTACGTACTTCTACTCTTTAAAACAAATGACTCTTTTTCCTATCAAACTTCCAAGATACTAATTAACCATAGTATCAAGTAGAAATTACGTTTCAAGACAAGTCACAATACCTTTAGAAATAAAGTTAGGTTTCTAAATCAAGTGACTCCTTTTATTATAAAACCTTAGGCAATTGATGCCTTAAAATCAATTTGCCTTCCATTAAAACAAGTCATTTATCATACTTAAATTACTTAGAGTAAACCACTCTTTTTAACTGTTACACCCCGTAAGTCCAGGACATGTAAAGGAGAATGTACGAAAGGAAACAAGACTTGGAAATCAGTACGAAAGGAAGAATTGTTTTTCCGACGGAAAATCTTCCGAACGTCGGTAAGGAAAAATGTTCGTTGTTGAGAATTGGATTCTCAAAAGGCATTATTTGTAAAGTATGGAACTTATTAACACTATGAAAATTTATTTTTACGGATTTGGTCACGTGGGGGCCACCCGAGGAATTTTACATTTTTGAGGGGCCCACGAGGGTTACGGAATTTTATGGAAGAATTAGAGGGCGACACGTGGCACCCCCTCATGTGGTCTTGGACGAAAATGCAAGGGGTAGAATGGTCATTTGACCTATGTAGATGATAAGTCTTGCAAGCTTGACATATTTGACCAAGTCAACTTGTCCACATGGGCTCAATCCTTGTGATATTCATCCTAGCCTCACATTTGTTGATATCTAAGCCTTCCAATGTGTTTTATATTCACTAACTAGTGCAAGACTAGTTCATTCAACACTTAGAAAAAATTGAGAGAGCTTGTGTGTGCCCTATTGCTCTCGGGTTTGCTAAAAAAAGAAAGGAGAAATTTTGTGATTTTGATCCATTAGCCACAAAACTTAAACCCAATGTCCCTAAGAGTGTTGTAAGGATATCTCAATAGAAAGATTTCGGAAAAAACGCATTTTTACGTTAGTCGCAAGGCGGAAACTAATGAAGTTCTTCAACTTTGAAGTTGGAACTTGAAGGTGGGTTCTTCATAGGCCTCTAAGGAGTGCTTGGAGCGGATTGGAACCTAAGGAAAGGAGCTATGAATTTGCTAAGGAGCGACTTTGAGTCTTGGAATTTTTAAGGGCTTATAAAGGTATAATCTTGTCGTTTTAGTAGTTATGATTGCTTATTGATTGTAGCTATGGATATTAGCAAGCATGAGTTATATATTATGTTGTTGGATTAGTGTATTGGCTATTGGAACCCTAATCCGAAATCTAGCATGTTTAGCTTTAAGATTTCAATTCAAGTCGATTATTCGTTTAAGTCGTCGCATGTTGTGTAGGAAGGAAATTGTAGTTGTTGAAGTTGTTTATGACTAAATAACATGTTGACCTAAGAACTTGGAATTGGAAAAGGGTTGGAAAAGACGTAGTGTTGTTGGTTATATGTTGGCCGAGAATGGCTAGTGAAGTATTAGACTATTTGGTTTGAATTGTGGGGCGGAATTTTACATGTATTGTAAGGCGTGTAATCCCCTTTGTTTGGTTGTTGTTTGAAGCCTTAAATGTGGCTTGTTGGTTATTGTATTCGGCCTTGAAAAAGGTGGCAAAGTGAGTAGAAACAAAGGAAGTGCTGCCCGATTTTCCGTAGAATTAGAGGCCGTATACTTAGTATTATTCTACGTTAGAGACTAGAAGTTGATATTCTTGTTGTGACCATTATAGGTTGACACTTCTACGTACGGCGTATTCGGCTTAGCTTGTGGATTTAGCCGAAAAGGTATGTGAACTATCTCCTCTTCTAGCATGATTCCTTAAGATTAAGAAAGTATGTTCTACTCCTTAAATGATCCATTCCTTGGTTGTATTTGGACTGCCTAGAATAGAATTTGTTCTATGTACTTCCTTGATTGTACTTTGATGTTTAAATTGTAAGTTGTAAAATCCATTTTCTTAGTGAAGTTTGGATTCTTAAAAGTGAAAGCATTTTACTTAAAGTACATAAAGTCTTGAAAAGGGAGTGGTTTCCAAATCTTTTGGGCTAGTGCCTTAGTCCCAAAATCCTAAAGGTCATTATAATGACTTTAGGGGAGTCAAAGGAGTGATTTACTTAATTGTTTTAAAAGAGGAGAAATGACATGATTTAAGAGAAGTAACTTGTTTTAAAGGAGTGAGTTACTTGAGGTTTAAAAGTAGAAGAAACTTGTTTTCTATATATTAAGAGACTTGAAGTGTTTTGAAAGTTAAGAACTTGAATTGTAAGTATGTGATACTTGGTTTTAATAGTATAAGTCTCTTGGTTATAAAAGGAATGGATATGTCTAAAACCATAAAGTGTTATAACGGCTTTATGGGAAGTTGGTTATAACGGCTTTATGGAAGGTTTAAAAAGTTGTCTATTTTGAGTATTAGGCATAAGTTGCCTAGATTGTGAAAATTTGGAGTTACTTGATTTCAAGCTTTGAAATGAGTTTTCTAAAAGTGTAATAACTTACTTTGAAGAATAGACACGCCTTGATACTACGGGTGTTAGTATCTTGGGATTTTACATAAAAAGGAGTCTTTTGAAAAGAATGTACGTACGTAGTACTTTGGCTTGATAAATTGAGAATTTGTCTAAGTGTGCCTTGATTAGTACGTTGGCTTGATAAATTGAGAATTTGTCTAAGTGTGCCTTGATTAGTACTTTGGCTTGATAAATTGAGAATTTGTCTAAGTGTGCCTTGATTAGTACTTTGGCTTGAGAAATTGAGAATTTGTCTAAGTGTGCCTTGATTAGTACTTTGGCTTGATAAATTGAGAATTTGTCTAAGTGTGCCTTGATTAGTACTTTGGCTTGTTAAATGAGAATTATTCTATTTGTGCCTTGATAAGTACTTTGGCTTGTTAAATGAGAATTATTCTATTTGTGCCCTGATAAGTACTTTGGCTTGTCAAATGAGAATTTTTCTATGTGTGCCTTGATAAGTACTTTGGCTTGGTTAATTGAGAATTATTTCCATGTGTGCCTTGATAAGTACTTGGCCTGATTAGTTGAGAATTGCCTATGCGTGCTGGAAATAGCCGGTTGTGTGCTATTGGTATATCAGTCGTTTCGGGGTCATTCCCCGGGTTTGTGGCATTTGCAGATTCCGTGGAATTGCTACCCACGATGCGAGGAATACCTCATGCGGGTCCGTAAGGACTTATGCGGTGAAATAGTCCCACGCGCGGTCCAACCTATGGCGAGTACCTCACGCGAGTCCGTAAGGGCTTATGCGGGTGAAATAGTCCCATGCGAGGAATACCTCACGCGGGTCCACGCGCCTACGCGGGTGAAATAGTCCCGAGTAGGATGGTTAAATGATCTTCGCGCGGATGGTCCTGTTTGATCATGAGCTTCCTATTTTATATTGTAAGGATACTATTGTTTACTCTCATTGTTAGTAAGGCACAATGTGTTGTAATTTGATTATCATATATGTCCCCGGATTTGATTGTGTTACCCTATGGTCATGCTTTTACGATGTGGGATTCCGGCATGAGACCACGGACATTTAGGACACGGTGGGACTTGGTGTTCATGTATCCTTATTGGTGTTATTACATCATGGATCACGGTGAGGAAGGATTCCACGCATGATTGATATTACGGGCGTGAGACCCATAGTTATATTTGAGTAGTGACTTTGAGGCTGCGCCCCGACTTGATATGACCGCTTATGTGTTATGTATTGTAGGTTGGCTATCGACATGTCTCCTGCTTTGTTTAGATCGTTATGATTTCATTACGCATTTCATCGCTCACATACTTGGTACATTCTTCGCATCGACCTCCTTCGAGGCCGCGTCACGCCGCAGTGTAGTACGCTGTTTGGTGATCGGCAGGTGTAAGATCCTGCTCAGGGTTTTTGGATAGCTCCCTCTGTCCAGGAGTTTATCTTTTTGGTATATATCCTTCAAGATGTGCTTTGTACAGCTGGGTAATGGGGCCTTGTCCCGTCATATTTCAGTTTAACTCCTAGAGGTCTGTATTCATATGTGGGATTGGACTCATGTACAGTGTCGTGTCTTTTATTATGTATATCATATGGCAGCCTTGTCGGCTTTGCCTTGCATGTACGATTGCTTTAAAAGAAAAAAAAATGAGGTGTTATTTAATTTCCGCAGTTTACTTAGTTGTTAAGGTAGAAGGGTGCCCAGGTAGGGCACCAGTCACGGGCCCGGGGTTCGGGATGTGACATTAACTTTCCATAAAGCTATTATAACTAACTTCCCATAAAGCAGTTATACTAGCTTTATACATTAGCAACTTACATACTCTTTTATAACCAAGAGACTTAAACTTTCCAACAAAACAAGTATAAAAAATACTTTCAACATACTTAAAGTCTCTTAACTTTTGAAAACCAAGATATCCTTAATATTTAAACAAGTGAGTTAACTCCCTAACTCAACCAACTTGGACATTCTTAAAATAAGCCAAGGATATCAAATGGACCTAGATTGTCAAAATCTTGTACGTCTACCGTACTATACATTTACAATCTATTCATGCTCAAGAGATAAGAAAGTTTCACATACCTCTTCGGTTTAATCCACTTGCTAAGTCCAATTCGCCGTACGTAGTATGTCAACCTATAATGACCATAGTACGTCTATTAAATTCTAGTTTCAAACGTAGAATATTCCAAGTGCAAAGTCACTAAATTCTACGGAAAATCGGACAACACTTCCTTTGTTTCTACTTACTTTGCTACCTTTTTCAAGGCCGAATACAATAACCAAACACGCCACATTTAAGGCCCAAACAATGCAATCAACAATAGGGGATTACACGCCTACTAGACGTGTAAAATTCCGCCCCACAAACGATATCAAATTAATACAACTTACTAGGCCAATTCGGCTAACTTGAAGTACTACAACATCAATTCTTATCCAATTTCCATTTCAATCCAAGTTATTAGCCTAACATGATATCAAGTCGCAATCGATTATAACTACTATAATCACCAAGTAATTAACATGTGACGATTCTAATAACGACCAATTTGTAATCCAACTTCACATGGCTTACATTACATTTCGGATTCTAAGGCTACAAGCAATCCATAATACTTATAAACTTCAACACATATACTTCATGCTAGCAACATGTAAAGCTAACAACAATATAAATAATCTTGTAACACTTTTAAGAGACAAGATTATACCTCAACGAATCTTAATCCAACTCCAAATCCGAAGTCGCTCCTTAGCAACTTAGAGCCTCTTCAAGACGCTTCAATCCGCTACTTGAGACCCTTAGAACAACACCAACAATTTCCTTCAAACTTCCAAACAAAACCTAGAAAGACAACTAGGTTTTCGCTTTGCGACTAACCCGAAAACTATCTTTTTCCGAGATTTTTCTATTGAGATATGCTTACAATACACTCAAGAACCTTGGTTTAAAGTGTGGAGCTTAATGGACAAGAAACAAAAAAAATTCTTTCTCTAGTGGAGTGAACCCGAGAGCACTAGCTCTTGCTCTTCAATTTTTCTTGAAAATTTTCTAAGTGTTGGCATTAGTCTTGCTACTAGTAGTATAATATAGTGCAATGGAGGGTCAAGATGCAACCAAATGGGTGGTTTGGATGAGCTCTTAATAAATATCAAGCCTTGTGGGTCCTTTGACTTAGTCAAGAATCTCAAGCTCACTACTTGCAAGACTTAGTCATACAAGACTATGGTCAATGACCATTATGTCCATGAAATTTTCGTCCAAGGCAACAACAAGGGGGGTGACACGTGTCGCCCTCCCATTCGTCACAATAATCCGTTTTCCGACAATTTCATAATTCCGATAAATTTTTACTCGTCTCAAACCTTAACATTTTTGAGTTCTTACGTACGTTCTTATAAACATGTCCTGGAATTTCCGGGGTGTAACAGTATACTACCCGACCCTTTCTAGGACACGATAAAGTCAATAATATATACTGCCCTTCGCATTAAGGTATACTGCCCGACCCTTTCTAGGACACGGTAAATTTAATAATATATACTACCTTTCCCATTAAGGTATACTGTCCGGCCCTTTCTAGGACACGATCCAAATATAAAGGACTATATACATATATCTATCACAAGCAACTATGTGCAATTCAAATCATCTTTGACTCTCATTAGCACAAATAGAATGAACTATCATTTTCAAAAAACTCAAGGTATTATCATCATTCACTCTACACATTACTTAAACAAAAATATTTCTACCTCTGATGGTCCTATCAATTCACATCCTACTAGCAACAAGTGAAATATATACGCTACGGTGGAATCTGAATCTATCAATACATGTATGACTCAAAAGGATCAAAATATACCTGTAACCCAATTCGATTATGCCTCTTGATCCTGCCTAGTAGCCACAACATTTATGCGGTTCGAAGGACCGCCAGAACTATAAACTCCACCACAACCTCTACCACGACTGGCTGATATCTGAATACCCCGCCCTGTGGGGCGCACAACGGTAGAGGAAGAGGAACCATCCACCAATCCAGCAGGTCGAGTCACACCACCAGTGCCCCTTCTAAGAGGACATTCTCTCACCACATGGTCCGGACGGCCGCAATAAAAACAAGCATCTATACCAAAAAGGCATCTCCCCAAATGATGCTTACCACACTGGAAACACTGATGGAAAAGTGGCCTCAACTAGGCAGATCCCCTGCTTCTACGAAAACACGAACCTCGTAGCTCGACCGCTCAGAAATACCTTGGGGTCCAGCCCCACCGCGAACCGTGGGGTATGTTCTGTAGGCCGATGAATACCTCACCGCAGTGAAATTGCCGCCGCCTAAACACACCGGGATATCCAACCGGTCTAGCCCTCTTACGTTGGTTTCTGTGTTGGCCTTCTACCCAATGTACACATGTCTGTACTGGCTGAATAAATCCCTGCTGAAAAGTCTGCATCACCACTAGCCTAGTCAGTAATAGAAATGCGTCCCTCGTGGCCCTATAGTCTTCTCCTGACTGAGGAGCTGGAGGCCCAGGTGGTGGTGCCTCAAAAACCGGTGTAGAAGAACTCATCGACTGCGGTACAATATCCGGTATAGACTGGGCATGAGCCCTAGTAACTCTCTAAGTCTGACTAGTAGCTCTCGCCACTGATTTGCCCTTTTGGGTAAATTGTTGCCTTCCTCGGAAGCATAGATGTAACACAATAATACGTTAGAGAGGGATTATCCTAATAACACAACTCTATTGCACGATTTCAGAGTGAGAAGAATAGAAACCAAATCCTAAATGTCATGTAGCCTCCTGTTTATGGGTGTGGCGCGCAACACACCGATAATCAAGATTGTACTAAACACGGACTGTAGACATTCCGAGGACTAACTGCTCTGATACCACTCTTGTCATGACACGAACCCCGGACCCGCGACTGGTTCCCTACCTGGGCACCCTTCTACCCGTTCATCCCAAGTAACCCGCGGAATATAAAGATACTCATCATCATTTTTTTTAAAACAAGCAAAGGCAAAGCCGGAAAGGCCGCCGCTATATATATATAAGCCAAAATAAAACTACACTATACACGAGTCCAATCCCACATATGAATACAGACCTCTAAGAGTTTGGACAATATACTATGACGGGACAAGGCACCGCCGTACACATAAATGTACAAAAACCTGTAATGAAAGGTCATTACCAAAATGATAAACTCCAGAACAATGGAGCTATCCCAAAACACTGAGCAAGGATCCTACACTTGCAGATCACCAAATCACAGACCTAAACTCGCGGCATGAACGCAATTTCACTGAGAAAGGGGTCGATCATTTAAAATGTACTAAGTATGTGAAACAATAAGTACTGTAAATGAGATTATAACAGGCCAAAAGATAACAAGAGACATGTATAACAATCAAATACCAGTACATTGCCTTTTCAAAGTAAGAGTCAATTGTATCCTTTTTAAACTGAGAGTAATGAAAATCAACTATACTTTTTCAAATTATGAAAGTCTTTCCAAATAAACAAATACTGTCATGGGAGTTGAACTCGAACGTTATACACAAATACTGCCCTGTAAGGTATTCTGCATGGCCCTATCTGGGACGCAATAAAGTCAATAACGTATTATGCCCGCCCCCGTCTGGGACATGGTAAAGTCAATAAGGTATTCTGCCCGGCCCCTATCTGGGACACGGTAAAGCCATGCAATATATACTTCCCTGACCATTAAGGTATACTGCCCGACCCATTCTGAGACATGGTAAAGTCATGTAATATATACCGCTCGCCATTAAGGTATCTTTGCCACTTATTCGGGACACTCAGAAAGTCGAATATATACTGCCCTTCCCATTAAGGTATACTGCCTGGCCCTTTCTAGGACACGTTAAAGTCAATAATATATAATGCCCTTCCCATTAAGGTATATTACCCGACCCTTTCTAGGACACGGTAAAGTCAATAATATATATTGCCCAACCCTTTCTAGGACACGGTAAAGTCAATAATATATACTGCCCTTCCCATTAAGGTATACTGCCCGACCCTTTCTAGGACACAGTCCAAGTATAAAGGACTGTACATATATCGTTATCACAAGCAACTATGTGCAATTCAAATCATCTTTGACTCTCATTATCACAAATAGAATGAACTATCATTTTCGAAAAACTCAAGGCATTATCAAATGAATAGGTAATCAACTTTCATTTTAGAACCCCAAAGTACTATTAATAGGATAGGTAAACAACTTCCATTTTAGAAACTCAAAGTACTATTAATCTGAATACCCCGCCCTGTGGGGCGCACAACTGTAGAGGAAGAGGAACCAGCCACCGATCCAGCAGGTCGAGTCACACCACCAGTGTCCCTTATAATAGGACATTCTCTCACCACATGGACCGGACGACCGCAATAAAAACAAGCATCTATACCAAAAAGGCATCTCCCCAAATGATGCTTACCACACTAGAAACACTGAGGTAAAAGTGGCCTCAACTGAGCAGATCCCCTGCTTCTCTGAAAACCTGGAACCCTGGAGCTCTGACCGGCTCCTAGATACCTTGTGGGGTCCAATCATCCACCTGCGAACTATGGGGGTATTTTCTGTGTAGGCTGGGATGAATATCTCACCCGTTGTTGAGGCTGCTCACCCAGAAACTCACCGGGATATCCAACCGATCTAGCCCTCTTACGCTGGTTTCTGCGTTGGCCCTCTACCCCCTGTACACATGCCTGTATCGGCTGAATAAACCCCTGCTGACAAGTCTTCATCACCACTAGCCTAGTCAGTAATAGAATTGCGTCCCTCATGGCCCTATAGTCTTCCCCTGGCTGAGGAGCTGGAGGCTCAGGTGTTGGGGCCTCAAAAACCGGTGCAGAAGAACTCGCTGACTACGGTACAATATTCGATATAGACTAGACATGAGCCCTAGTAACTCTCCAAGTCTGACTAGTAGCTCCCGCTACTGATTTGCCTTTCTGGGCAACTGTTGCCTTCCTCGGAGGTATAGTTGTAACACAATAATACGTCAGGGAGGGATTATCCTAATAACACAACTCTATTGCACGATCTCAGAGTGAGAAGAATAGAAATCAAATCCTAAATGTCTTGTAGCCTCCTGTTTATGGGGGTGGCGCGCAACACACCGATAATAAAGACTCTACTAGACACGGTCTGTAGACATTCCGAGGACTGACTGCTCTGATACCACTCTTGTCATGACCCGAACCCCGGGCTCGCGACTGATGTCCTACCTGGGCACCCTTCTACCTATTCATCCCAAGTAACCCGCGGAAGATAAAGATACTCATCATCATTTTTTTTAAAACAAGCAAAGGCAAAGCCGACAAGGCCGCCGCTATATATATATAAGCCAAAATGAAACTACACTGTACACTATTCCAATCCCACATATGAATACAAACCTCTAAGAGTTTGGACAATATACTATAACGGGACAAGGCCCCGCCGTACCCATAAATGTACAAAAACTTGTAATGAAAGGTCATTACCAAAATAATAAACTCCACAACAATGGAGCTATCCCAAAACTATTGTTATACCCCGTAGTTGCAGGGTATGTATGTGAGGACGTACGTACGAGAGTACGGCAGAAATTTTGAAAAGAAAGAAAGATGTGAGTTTTCGACGGAAAAGTTTGCGGTTATTTGTGAAGAAAAAGGTTCGTTAGTGGGAATTGGATTCCCAGATTGGGTATTTGGACTTCATAGATTATATTAGAATTTTGAGATTTTATTTTCGGAAATGGTCACGTGGGGCCCACGGGAGAAATTTACGGTTTTGTGGGGCCCGCTTTGTTTTTGAGATTTCCGGTATTTTGGATATTTTCGGAAGACGAAATATTCTGGGCGAATCGGGGGGCGACACGTGTCACCCCCATGTGGCACCCTTGGCCGAATTTACCTTTGTGCACAACACCCGATTAGAGTCGTTTTCTGACGAAACGTTTCCACAGCTTTCGTAGAGAAAATTCCGGCTATGTCATTTATAATTTTTGCGGATTTTTCCGGGTGACGAAACATTCGATCAACGAGGGTGACATGTCACCTCACATTGAAGCAAATGGTTTGGCTTGGACGATTGGGCGCCCGCGGCCTCGTTGGCCTCGTCGATTGGCTCCTCTTTTGTGCCTTGCTTTGTGGCTTGTATTGGGGAGTGTTTTGTGGAGTAGGGTTAGGGTGCACTTGGCTTGATCTTGGCCTTACACTTGCCTTGCACTTGGCTAGATCTCGCCATTGGTCGCCTTTGGTTTTGCTATAAATACCCCCTTTCAGGAAGACTTCATTCATCCACAAATGTTTCCAAGTCTTGAAATCCCTCCTCCCTCTTGTGGCTCGTCCTAAGCCTCCTCCCCTCCTCCTAGTGGCCTTTGCCGAGGTCTCCTCCTCGTGGTGTCTAGCCAGCTGGGTACCCCAGCCTAGTTGTTTTCGTATAATACCCCTTGTTGTGGTATAGAAATACTCACCTAGTATTGTTATAATGCCCAAAATACCTTAGCCTTGTACCTTGTAGTATTCCAAAGATACCTCTTTACGTAGAGTCCGTAAATACTACCTTTTGTCCTTTTAGTCTCAAACCGAAACCCTAAGGAAATCTTCATAGTTGGTTGAAGTATTTGAGTAGAAGTTGGTTAGAACTTCTAAGGGTTGTTTGGAGTGGTTTGGAGCGCACGGAGTGGAGCTAAACCTTGCTCAGGATCGACATTATAACTTGGATAATTTTGGGCTTATCGAGGTAATTATCTTGTCCCTCTATTGTAATTGGAAATTACATGTTTGTTAGAATATATAGTTGAAGTATACTATATATGGAACTATACTTAGTATTCCGCAAAGTCTTTTGACTTAATCATGAAGAATAAAGTACGAATCGAATCAGATTTACATAGATCAGACAGTAGACTTGTGTAGAATTGTACACGTCCGGTTAGACGTGTAAACCCCCCCCCCCTGGTTGGCTTGGTAGCCGGCCTCGATAGAGGAGGAGTTTTACGCTGTTGCGGGGGGGGGGAGGTGCTGCCGAATTTTCTATAGAAAGATAGAAACTTGTGTTTTGGGGTTAATAGACGTTTGTGACCTTTATAGGTGAAAGTACTAAGAGTAGCGTATTCTATTCGAGGAGTGGAAAGGGCTAGTGCGTTGTAGTACTTGAGCATTTTGCTTATTGTCGATAAATCGTCGCGAGGTATGTGAACCTCTTCCTATCTTTTCTAGCATGATTGTTGTGAACTATGTAGTAGGTAGACGCGTACGTGCTAAGTGATTTGGTTGGTTTAAAACATAGGGTGTTATAATAGCTTTATGGGAAGTTAGTTATAACGACCTTATGTAAGTGAAAATGGTTTACTGATGTTAGAAGTTAAGAGACTTGATCTTATAAGATAAGAGACTTAACTTATTTGTTTTAATGTGGATGTTTGTGTGAAACCTCATTCGTGAGTAATGAGTACTTGGTTTTTAAAGGGATAATGTTTTACTGATTTCGGGAATCAGAATGTGGATCGACAGACCACTGCAGCGTTAATAAAGGAAAATGTATTGAATAATGATGTGTTGTATTAAAACCAGTAGAAACCTCCATCTGCATAGAAACTAAGATGAGACAAAATGATATTACATTTTCTAGATCATGGTCGTAATAAGAATGTTGTAAACAAGAATAACCTACTCTCACGTGAGACATATATTACTCAATTGTTCTAAAAAGGAATCAAGTGATTAAGTTTGGGAACTATGAAACCATTTGAAAATGAGAAGCTTGAGTAATTGAAACTAGGCAAACTGGAACTTAGGAAAAGAATGTTGTTACTTGATTTTGAAAAGGAATGTGGGTTGGTCATTCTAATACTACGTGTATCTGTAGACTTATATAGAAGAAATCGATCTCTTTTAAAAGAACTTAACGATGTAGTACTTTGGGGTTAAAAACCCGGACGTTGGTATAAATGGAAGTACTTTGAGTTGTTGTGAAACTTGCCTATGCTTGTTGTTGTGAAACTTGCCTATGCTTGTTGTTGTGAAACTTGCCTATGCTTGTGATGATAGCCTTTGTTGTACAAGTGTGGTATTTCTGTGTTACCGCGTCTCTCGATAGAGGGCCGGTTGACTTGTTGAGAACTTACTGGGACGTGCTGGCAGTGATGGAGAATTCCACGGGTATGTTTCCATTTTGATTATCTTGTCTTGTTGATATCACATGGACATGTCTACACCACGCAGATTCCGGCACGCGGCCACGCGCCGTTGATTACCGATATATGGTTATTACCGCAACATGGACGTGTCTACACCACGCAAGATTCCGGGACATGTGGGCCACGCGCGCAGGTTGACCACCCAGTATATTGTTATTGAGGTTACATGGGCATGTCTACACCGGCGCGATTCCGGTACGTGGCCACGCGCCTTGTTATTATTGTTGCATCATGGACATGTCTACACCGATGCGATTCCGGGGCACGCGCCATGATGCGAACATGATGGATGTTGTGGGCGTGAGACCCATAGTTATATTTGAGTGGTGACTTTGAGGCGTGAGTCCCCGACTTGACATACGATTGTTTTATGTTGTGAATCAGAAGTTTGGTTATCATACATGTCTCCGCTTTTATAGACTAGTATGATTTCATTTACGATTTTTACGATTTCACATACTTGGTACTGTTGCATCGACTCTCCTTCGGAAGTCGCAGATAAAGAGGCCGAGCCTCTCACTCGGAACAGTGTGCCCAACCGTGGCTCCGTATGGCACATCCCGAGAAGGGCCGTTGGGCATGCCTCGGGGATCGCAGGCCGGTACACTTTGTAGGTCGCTGAGAAGGTTAATGCCTCGTGCGACTTGGCACGATTACAAAAGTGGTATCGAGCGATTAATCCTCGGAAAGTGTCTGCATCGTGTCTAGTAGAGTCTTGATTATCGGTGTGTTGTGCACCACATCTATAATCGTGAGGCTATAGGACATTTAGGATTGGTTTCCATTCTTCTCATTACGAGATCGTGCCTTAGAGTGTTGTAAGTTGGACTCTCCGGCGATCTCGCTTTTACCGCTATGCCTCCGCAGCGCAAACCAGAGCCCGTGAGGGCAAGGCGCCGAGGGTGCCGCTAGTGAGATACTGAGGAGTACGAGGGCGCAGCCCGCATGCACTGAGGTCGCTTGACGGCGGTTTTGTGGACGCCGCCCAAAGCAGAGGTTAGAGTCGCAGAATGGCCGCCGAGACCGCAGCACTGAGCCTCCATCCCACACCAGGCGCAGGAGATGGGTTACAAGGAGATGGCGATTCTTGGCCGAGTCATGGCCGATATGAGGATAGGCCGGACGCAGCAGCCTCAGCCCAAGAGCACCAGCGTTCATCCCCGAGCGATAGTTTGAGGCTACGGACTTCCCGAGTTAGAGCCCGCGAGTTTTATGGGTCGAGGCACGAGGATGATCCGCAGAGTTCATCCGGCAGCTACGGATCATGAGAGTGATCAAGGCTTCAGAGACCGAGTCTGTGACCTTCGGTTCGCATCGGCTGCGTGATACCGCAGTCGATTGGTTTGATTCGTGGGAGCTTTCCCGGGGAGAGCATGCACCTCCAGCGGTATGGGATGAGTTTTCGGGGGCTTTTCTCACGCACTTCTTGCCTCCGCAGATGAGGAGGGCACGGGCCGACAAATTTTTGTTATCGAGATGCAGGCGACCGTCGTGGAGTACAATGTCGAGTTCGATTCTTTGGCTCGATATGTCCTCGCACTAGTTGCAGATATGGAAGATAGGTGCATCGCTACGCCACCGCTCGATGATTACCTAGCGAGAGTTGTTCGTGTTTCTCTTCACCGCATGGACATTGCCCGCATTCGTGCTCATGCACCGTGCGGCGAGCGCAGATCGACGGTGGACCGCCACAGGTTAAGGCCAAGACGGCCGGATATTTTGGCGACTTTCGAGGCGGACCGCCTCAGCAGCAGACTAGTTATGTACCTCCGCCATTGCAGAGTGGTCCTCCGCAGCCTTCGGGACCCTTGGGATATTCAGGAGCGTCGTGGCTCCTGTGTTTCGATGTTCGGGGAGTAGGGTGTTGGCGGATCTGATCCCTACCTCGGTGTGGTCGATGTGGTAGACCGCATTTCGGGGAGTGTCGTAGTACCAAGGGAGCTTGTTACTCTTGCGCCAACAGGCCATATGACGAGACTGTCCGACTGTGGTAGCGCTGGTAGGACAAAGACAGACTACTGTGAGGCCATTCTGCCACTAGAGGTCGCGTGGAAGTTCCGCTTAGCGGTCCTTGAACCGCCTAGTTTCAGGTATATCCTTAACCCTCTAGAGTTTTGGTATGCTTGTTATGATGGTCTCATTATTATGTGCTATGTACGAATAGCGTTGTGTTAATTATGAGTTAGAAAACATGCTTAGTTGGGAGGATACGTATGGGGCATGGTAAGTGAACCTTAGACTATGTCACGACTGAGACCTTAGGGGTAAGGTCGTCTTGAGTTAAAGATTTATTTTGACCCTTATCAAAGTAGTAGTATACGTGGGATTTATTTGTGTGACAAGTCCGTGGGTAGTGTGAGATGGAAGTGGTAGCTTTCATGATGTGAATTAGTAAGATTGTTCCGATCGGGAACAAGAGTTTGCGCGCGTTGGGGTCGGGTTGAGGACCATTTGCGGTCAACCCGTAACCCGGTTTGGGGTCAGTCACCGGTGGTCCCGCCAGTGATAGGGTCACGAGGATGCTAGGCCCAAGTTTGTATGATCATCGTATGAGTTCGTGGACGCGTTCGACCGTAGCCGTTCAGAAGGCCGGAATGGCCTTAAGGAAGTTTGAGGTTAGTAAGATGACCAAGTTTGGAGGTAGTGGCTCCAGATTTTCGGAACGAAGTAATGACCAAGTATGGTACGTCTTCGAGAGTTCAAGCGTTCGAGAAGCGGCACGACGAGTAAGGAAAGAAGAGGACGTATGTTATTTCGCGCGCGTTGGCGTTCGCAACTGTTAGAGGAACTTTATCGTTATTCGACTTGAGAAGGAACATTCGGACGAATGTTTCTAAGGAGAGGAGAATGTTATACCCGTAGTTGCGTGGTATGTATGTGAGGACATACGCATCTGAGTACTACAGAAATTTTGAAAAGAAAGAAAGATGTGAGTTTTCGACTAAAAGTTCATGTTATTTGTGAAGAAAAAGGTTCGTTAGTGGGAATTGGATTCCCAGTTGGGTATTTGGACTTCATAGATTATATTAGAATTTTGAGATTTTATTTTGGAAATGGTCACGTGGGCCCACGGAGAAATTTACTGCTGTAGGGCCCGCTTTGTTTTGAGATTTCCGTATTTTGGATATTTTCTAAGACGAATATTCTGGCGAATCGGGCGACACGTGTCACCCCATGTGGCACCCTGGCCGAATTTACCTTTGTGCACAACACCCGGACAGAGTCGTTTTCGACGAAACGTTTCACAGCTTTCGTAGAAAATTCCGCTATGTCATTTATAATTTTTGCGGATTTTTCCGTGACGAAACATTCGACCAACGGGAGGGTGACATTTGTCACCCTCACATCGAAGCAAATGGTTTGGCTCGACGATTTGGGCGCCCGCGGCCTCGTGGCCTCGTCGATTGGCTCCCTCTTGTGCCTTGCTTTGTGGCTTGTTTTGTGGAGTGTTTTGTGGAGTAGGGTTAGGGTGCACTTGGCTTGATCTTGGCCTTACACTTGCCTTGCACTTGGCTAGATCTTGGCCATTGGTTGGCCTTTGGTTTTGCTATAAATACCCCTTTCAGAAGACTTCATTCATCCACAAATGTTTCCAAGTCTTGAAATCCCTCCTCCTCCCTCTTGTGGCTCTCGCCCCAAGCCTCTCCTCCCTCCTCCTAGTGGCCTTTGGCCGAGAGGTCTCCCCCTCCCCCTTGTGGTGTCTAGCCGTGGGGTACCCCCCCCCTAGCCTAGTTGTTTTCGTATAATACCCCTTGTTGTGGTATAGAAATACTCCCCTAGTATTGTTATAATGCCCAAAATACCTTAGCCTTGTACCTTGTAGTATTCCAAAGATACCTCTTTACGTAGAGTCCTAAATACTACCTTTTGTCCTTTTAGTCTCAAACCAAACCCTAAGGAAATCTTCATAGTTGGTTGAAGTATTTGAGTAGAAGTTGGTTAGAACTTCTAAGGGTTGTTTGGAGTGGTTTGGAGCGCACTGAGCGAGCTAAACCTTGCTCAGATCGACATTATAACTTGGATAATTTTGGGCTTATCGAGGTAATTATCTTGTCCTCTATTGTAATTGGAAATTACATGTTTGTTAGAATATATAGTTGAAGTATACTATATATGGAACTATACTTAGTATTCGCAATGTCTTTTGACTTAAGCCGAAGAATAAAGCATCGAATCAATCAGTATTTACATAGGATCAGTATTGCGGAGACTTGTAGAATTGTACACGCCCGGTTAGACGTGTAAACCCCCTGGTTGGCTTGGTAGCGGCCTCGATAGAGAGGAGTTTTACGCTGTCATGTGGAGAGTCGCCAATTTTCTATAGAAAGATAGAAACTTGTGTTTTGGGGTTAATAGACGTTTGTGACCTTTATAGGTGAAAGTACTAAGAGTAGCGTATTCTATTCGAGTGGAAAGGGCTAGCAAGGTTGTAGTACTTGGAGCATTTTGCTTATTGTCGATAAATCGTCGCGAGGTATGTGAACCTCTTCCTATCTTTTCTAGCATGATTGTTGTGAACTATGTAGTACGGTAGACGCATACGTGCTAAGTGATTTGGTTGGTTTAAAACATAGGGTGTTATAATAGCTTTATGGGAAGTTAGTTATAACGACCTTATGTAAGTGAAAATGGTTTATCGATGTTAGAAGTTAAGAGACTTGATCTTATAAGATAAGAGACTTAACTTATTTGTTTTAATGTGGATGTTTGTGTGAAACCTCATTCGTGAGTAATGAGTACTTGGTTTTAAAGGGATAATGTTTCATCGATTTCGAATCGAATGTGGATCGACAGACCACCGCACGTTAATAAAGGAAAATGTATTGAATAATGATGTGTTGTATTAAAACCAGTAGAAACCTCCATCCGCATAGAAACTAAGATGACAAAATGATATTACATTTTCTAGATCATGGTCTTTGTAATAATAATGTTGTAAACAAGAATAACCTACTCTCGCGTGAGACATATATTACTCAATTGTTCTAAAAAGGAATCAAGTGATTAAGTTTGGGAACTATGAAACCATTTGAAAATGAGAAGCTTGAGTAATTGAAACTAGGCAAACCGAACTTAGGAAAAGAATGTCATTACTTGATTTTGAAAAGGAATGTGGGTTGGTCATTCTAATACTACGTATCGGGTGACTTTTATAGAAGTAATGGATCTCTTTTAAAAGAACTTAACGATGTAGTACTTTGGGGTTAAAACCCGACTTTGGTATAAATGGAAGTACTTTGAGTTGTTGAAACTTGCCTATGCTTGTTGTTGTGAAACTTGCCTATGCTTGTTGTGAAACTTGCCTATGCTTGTGATGATAGCCTTTGTTGTACAAGTGTGGTATTTCGTGTTACCGCGTCTCTCGATGGAGGCGGTTGACTTGTCGAGAACTTCATGGGGCGTCTTGCGGTGATGGAGAATTCCACGGTATGTTTCCATTTTGATTATTGTCTTGTTGTTGATATCACATGGACATGTCTACACCGTCGCAAGATTCGGGCATGCGGCCACGCGGCGTTGATTACCCGATATATGGTTATTACCGCAACATGGACGTGTCTACACCGACGCAGATTCCGGGACACGTGGCCACGCGCGTGGTTGACCACCCGATATGTTATTGAGGTTACATGGGCATGTCTACACCGACGCGATTCCGGGCATGTGGCCACGCGGCCTTGTTATTATTGTTGCATCATGGACATGTCTACACCGATGCGATTCCGGCATGCGCCATGATGCGAACATGATGGATGTTGTGGCGTGAGACCCATAGTTATATTTGAGTGGTGACTTTGAGGCGTGAGTCCACGACTGACATGATCGTTTTTATGTTGTGATCGTAAGTTTGGTTATCATACATGTCTCCCGCTTTTATAGACTAGTATGATTTCATTTACTGATTTTTACAGCTTTCACATACTTGGTACTGATCGACCTCCTTCTGGCTGCGTTCACGCCGCAGTAGGTACACATCGGCCGTGGATCCCCGCCTAGGATCTCATTTCAAGTGTTGAAAGCTCCGCCTTCCTGAGGCTTATCTTTGGTATGTTTCCGAGTTGTAGGTTCTTGTACATTCAGGTATGGCGGGCCCTGTCCGTCATAGTTGTTGTAAATCTTAAGTGCAGAGTAATGTGTGGTTTGTAAAAGGATAACTGTTCGGGTTTTTATGTATATACTGAAGGCAACTGTTTTGGTTGGCCTGTTTATTTATTATATCTCTTGTTTCATGACTCGTGTTTTATTTTCCGCTGGTTTTCTCTGATGTTGTATCACTAGGGTGCCCGGGGTAAGGCACCAGTAACGGGCCCGGGTTCGGGGCGTTACAACTATGAGCAAGGATTCTACACTTGCAGATCACCAAACTGCGTACCTAAACCTGCGGCATGAACGCAGCCCCCCGGATAAAGGGGGTCAGTACGAAAATTATACCAAGTATGTGAAACAATAAGTACTGTAAATGAGATTATAACAGGCCAAAAGATAACAAGAGACAGGTATAATAATCAAATACCAGTACATTGTCTTTTCAAAGTAAAAGTCAAATGTATCCTTTTAAAATTGAGAGTAATGAAAATCAACTATACTTTTTCAAATTATGAAAGTCTGTCCAAATAAACAAATACTATCATGGGAGTTGAACCCGAACGTTATACACTAATACTGCCCTGTAAGGTATTCTGCCCGACCCTGTCTGGGACGCGATAAAGTCAATAAGGTATTATGTCCGGCCACTTCTGGAACGCGTTAAAGTCAATAAGGTATTCTGCCCGGCCCCTATCTGGGACACGGTAAAGCCATGCAATATATACTACCCTGCCCATTAAGGTATACTGCCCGGCCCATTCTGGGACACGGTAAAGTCATGTAATATATACTGCCCTGCCCATTAAGGTATACTGCCCGGCCCATTCTGGGACACGGTAAAGTCATGTAATATATATTGCCCTATCCATTAAGGTATACTGCCCGGTCCTATCTGGGACACGGTAAAGTCAATAATATATACCGCCATTCCCAATAAGGTATACTGCCTGGCCCTTTCTAGGACACGGTAAAGTCAATAATATATATTCCCTCCCATTAAGGTATACTGCCCGACCCTTTCTAGGACACGGTAAAGTCAATAATATATACTGCCCTTCCCATTAAGGTATACTACCCGACCCTTTCTAGGACACGGTAAAGTCAATAATATATATTGCCCTTCCCATTAAGGTATATTGCCCGGCCCTTTCTAGGACACGGTCCAAATATAAATGACTGTACACATATAGCTATCACAAGCAACTATGTGCAATTCAAATCATCTTTGACTCTCATTAGCACAAATAGAATGAACTATCATTTTCGAAAAACTCAAGGCATTATCAAATGAATAGGTAATCAACTTTCATTTTAGAACCCCAAAGTACTATTAATAGGATAGGTAAACAACTTCCATTTTATAAACTCAAAGTACTATTAATAGGATAGGTTGTTACACCCCGTAATCCCAGGACATGTATATAAGAACGTACGTACGAAAATAGGACTTTATCGGAATTATGGAAATGTCGGGAAATGAAATATTACGACGAATGGGAGGGTGACACGTGTCACCCCCCTTGGGTGGTCTTGGACGAATAGACCAAGGGCTAAAAGGTCAATTCACCAAAGCTTGGATGATCAAGTCTTGAAAGCCCAAGCTTGATATAATTGACTAAGTCAAATAAGCCACTTGACTTGAGATATTTAAATCTCCTTCATCCAAACCCAACAAGTGTTTTAATCTTGACCCTTCATTTGGTTATTGTTATACCCCGTAGTTCCAGGGTATGTATGTGGGGATGTACGTACGAGAATACGACAGAAATTTTGGAAAGAAAGAAAGATGTGATTTTTCGACGGAAAAGTTTCCGGTTTTTGTGAAGAAAAAGGTTCGTTAATGAGAATTGGATTCCCAGATTTGGTTTTGGACTTCTTGGATTATATTAGAATTTTGGGATTTTATTTTCAGAAATGGTCATGTGGGTCCACGGGAGAAATTTACGGTTTTGTGGGGCCCGCTTTATTTTTGAGATTTTCGGTATTTTGGATATTTTCGGAAGACGAAATATTTTGGACCAATCGGAGGGCGACACGTGTCACCCCCATGTGGCCATGGTTGGTCGTTTCTTGAGTGACACTTGGCTTGGCCGAAATGGTAGGGACAAGTGGCAAACCACTTGTCCCAAGTCTTGTGAAGCCATTTGGAGGGTGGGACCCACACACACTTGTCCCAAGATCTCACCACACACCTTGCATAGATCTTGACCCTTGAATCCCCTATATATACCCCCTTAGTTGATGACTAAAATTCATTCCACTTAAGAGCTTTCAAGGCAAATACTCCCTCCCTTTGAGCTTGAGTTTTCGTCCCCCTCCCCCTCTTGAGTAGAAATACTTTGAGTATTGTAGTATTATCCCTAGTATCTTGGCCTAGTATCCCTAGTAGTATTCCAAAGTTGTTTTAGTACTAGGAGCCCGGAAATACTACTTTTTCCAAAAGTCGCAAAATGAAACCCTAGAAAAATCTTCATAAGCTTGGTTGAAGTGTTAAGAGAAGTTGTTTAGAAACTTCTAAGGGTTGCTTGGAGTGGGTTGGAGCGTAAGGAATTGGAGCTAAACTTTCACGACCCGATTCCGGGCCCGTGACTGGTGCCTTACCCCGGGCACCCTAGTGATACAACATCAGAGTAATCAGCGGAACATAAAACGATACAAGACATATTATGAAATATGAAACAATAATCTGAGAAAAACTTGCCTTTCGGCATATATGTAAATAACAACTTTTTCAACATGAACAGTTTAATCCTTTTTACAAACCCCGCCACAACAAGATTTCTGCACTTACGAATGATATGACAACAACGACGGACAGGGGCCGCCATACCCCGAATGTAAGCACCTACAACAACAGGGACTATACTAAGACAAGCCTCCGAGAAACGGAGCTCTCCTGCTACCGAATCAGACCCTAAGAGCGAGGATCAACGATCGTGTACTTTACATGCGGCATGAACGCAGCCCAAGGAGGTCACATAACAAAAAGTATGTGAAATCAAAATATCAGAAATGGAATCATAGTAGTCTATATAAAGCAGAGACATGTATGACAACAAAACTACAGCTCACAATAAACAAGCAATATATCAAGTCGTGACTCACGCCTCAAAGTCATCACTCAAACATAACAATGGGTCTCACGCCCACAACATCAATCATGCCCGTGGAATACCTTCCTCACCGCCATAGCTTTATGATATACAAGCACCAAGGAATACACATGAACACCGTGTCCCACCGTGTCCTAATAAAACAAGACAGGTAAGGCAAGGAATAGCCGACTACTAACACCCACGCACCAACAAGGTCATAAATCGTGTCATGATATCTGTCTGCACCGTCACATGATAAAAGCCGGTCACTCGCTCGCAGATCAAATGTGCGCGTCTAGCCTCGAACTTCTCCGCAGCCAAGATAGGCCAACCTCATAGGCCCGCATGAGGTATAACCCCGCATCGAGGGTAGCTACTCCGGCGATCGCCCCGACTCGCAGTCCGCATGGCCACAAAGACCGCGTGACCATAAAGGCCGCACACTAACCGGAACTCCGTAGTTCCGCATGGATCCCTCGACCCGCATGAGGTATTCTCGAATCACGGTCCTGCATCGCCGAGTCTACCCCGCGACGGAGGCGCCTTAACCTCCGCACAAGTCAAGGTGAGTGGTACAATACCAACATAACTGATAGTCAAACAACTTTAAGCGCAATCGAAGGAAAACCCTTTACACTAACATCACAAGATACTAACACACGTAGCATCCTAACATGTTTACTTATCAAATCAACAAGAAAGTATTACAAGGCTATCACAAACCAATACAATCAAGTTATTCACACAAGGTACTTTCTACTAACAAGTTCTGTATCTATCCCCAAAGTACTTCACACATTAAATCTTTAAAAGATCTGTTTCTTCACATAAGTCACACAATACCCGTAGTATAAAATAGAGTGATCATTCTTTTAAGAAAACTAAAACTCTTACCTTTGTAAAATAAATTAACAAAATAATTTTCCAAACGTCCAAGTTTGACTAAAATCAAAAGTACACGTTTCTCAATTTAGAAATGTATCCAAGTTCATAGTCTTATTCATTTAAAAATATAATTCTCTTTAAACAAATGAGAAACATAAGCCTTATATGAGTAGGATTTTCTTGTTTATAACAATCTTATTACAGCAGCCATGATCTAGGAAATATCATTTTGTCTCATCTTAGCTTCTATGCAGATGGAAGTTTCTACTGGTTTTTATAATACTTAATTATTCAAAACATTTTCCTTTTATTAACGCTGCAGTGGTTTGACGATACACATTCTGATATCCGAAATAAGTAAAACATTCTTAAGCCGTTATACCTAACTACCCATAAAGCTAGTATAACTCTTAAGTTTTCAAAACCAAGTATTACTTCAAGTTCTCTATTAACACATAACAAGCCGCTTATAGTTCAAATCGCTTACCTTTTAAAAAAACCACAAGTATTTTCTTACCAACATAAAGTCGTTTATAACCGACTTCCCATAAAGCCGTTATAACACTTTATGTTTTAAACCAATTAAATACATTTAGCACATGTACGCTCACCGTACTACATAGTTCACACATATCATGCTAGAAGAGATAGGAAGAGGTTCACATACCTCGCGACGATTATCGACTAATAGCAAAACGCCCAAGTACTTCCAACCGCCGGCTACTCCTTAAGCCAAGTAGATCGCGCCACACGTAGTACTTCAACCTATAAGGCCACAAGGCGCATTAACATTTAGATCTCATCGTAGAACATTCTACCAAAATTGGCAAAGACTCCCCGCAACAGCGTAAATCTCCTCCTCTATCGAGGCCGGCTACCAAGCCAACCAGGGGGGGGGTTATACGGCTAACCCTAACGGGTACCATTATACTCCACGGCTACTACTACACAAGTCTCTGTAATACACCCTATGTAATTACTGCTCAAGATTCTTCTTTAAATTCAGGCTTAAGTCGCAAGACATTGCCGTAAGTATTATTCAGGCTTAAGTCAAAAGACATTGCCGATAACTACGTTCAGTTCTATATATAGTATACTTCAACTATATATTCTAATAATATGTAATTTCCAATTACAACAGAGGGACAAGATAATTACCTCGATAAGCCCATAATTATCCTAGTTAAAGTCGATCCTGGGCAAACGTTTAGCTCCAACTCCGAGCGCTCCAACCCGCTCTAAACCACCCTTAGAAGTTCTAACCAACTTCTACACAATACTCCAACGGACTATGGAGATTTTCCTAGGGTTTCGGTTTTTGTGACTGACGGAAGTATAATAGTATTTCTGGGCATTTTAACAATACTTTTGAGAGTATTTCTACACCACAAAGGGGGGGTATATTATACGAGAACAACACCACTAGGAGGGGGTGAAGTCTCGGCCACAAGGCCACACATGGAGGGCTCTCGCCAGGGGAGGGACGAGAACAACAACAAGAGAGGGGAGGATTTTAACACTTAGAGATTTGTGGAAAGGATGAAGAATTCATCAAAGGGAGAGGGGTATTTATAGGTCAAGTGAAGGCCAACCAATGGCCAAGATTAAACCAAGTGTTAGGCAAGTGTGAGGCTAGGATTTACTACACACAAATATCCTACCAACCTTGACTTTAGCCAAGGCACCAAAACGCAAAGGCTAGCCCAAATCGTCCCAATGGACGCTTCAAGTCCACCAATTGGAAGGTGCCAAGTGTCGCCTCCCGTTGGTCCAAAATGTTTCGCCTCTCGGAAAAATCCGCAAAAATTAAAAATGACATAACGGAAATTCCCTACGAAGTCGTGGAAAACGCTTTAAAAACGACTCTAAACGGGTGTTGTGAACAAAATTAATTCGCCAAGCCTTAGTACAAGTTTCAAATTTTTCTACGCACGCCCCACGCATATACCGAAATACGGTATAACATTCTCCCTTAGAAACATTCGTCGAATGTTCCTTCAAGCCTCAAACAAACGCGCGCCAAAGATAGTCTTCACTACTATACTTACGAATCAATCCCGCCACACCGCCACGTAAACAATCACGAACTACTTACATCAAAGTCCACGAGGAAACACCTCTAACCATCACCACAAAACACTTCTCACCGGGTCTAAAATATACTTCCTTCGTGACCTTCTCTTTACAAAAGAAATGATCACATCTATGCTTGCCATACATGCTCGCTTCTCTTTACTCGTCATAGATACCACTTTGTCACTTTGCTCGAGGCATTAACCTTCTCAAAGCGACCAACAAATGGTACCACTTTTGTCACTTTGTCGCGAGCCTTGCCCGACGACCCAACAAATGGTACCGGCCGCTGATCCCCGAGGTCGCCGTGACACTAACTCTTACCACATTCTCGATACGGCTTCGGCTTCAAGACTCGGGTTACTATCTCTAATGTGGTCATTATTAATCGGGAACACTCGATGGATTCTCCGATACTTTCCGATCATAACAATACGGCGATCGACATGCCGCTTCCTAAGTCGGACGGCAAAGCTAACATATAGGCAACCCGCCTATTCTTCACATGGACACAAAGGCCCAAAGTAACTCGGGCTAAGTTCCTCTCAGATTCCAAAACTCACACCCACCCCGGGTGGTACTTTCAAGAAGACCGACCACAACTCAACTCTGCGTCGCCGCCGATTATCCGCACGATTTCTCCGAGCCGCCGGAACCTCTTCTAGACAAGCTTCACTATCCACGACCGGAACAAGCTGAACCAATCGTTCAACTTGCCAACATCGAACCAATCGACCGAACTTACACTTCCGCCCCTACAAGGCTTCAAAAGGTGACATCCGAACACTGAAATGGTAGCTTAAACACTCCCTCCACAGGAGGCAACAATCTCCACAACTACTCCTGAAATCCAACCACTGGCCCGAGGGCGAATGCGATTCTGAGACTCACCGAAGTTCCTAACCTTGCTCGCAAAACCTCCAAAAAAGCAGCCGTAACTGGCTCCATCGTTCGCCTTAAGGTGTAGGTAGGCACCTCGCGCAGCCCTACAACCTTCTCGATAACTCAACACAGTGAGTAAACGGCCCCGATCAAGAACACGATGGCTGCCCCATCGCCCGACCATCGTTGAACGCGTCCACGAACTCGTCTGTTTGGTCAACTAAATTTGGGCCTAACACCTCGTGACTTATCACAAGGCGACCACCACAACCGACCCACCACTGACCATGCAGCGGGTTGACCCGTAACGTGGCCTCAACCCGACCGCAACGCCGCGAAACGCTAGCTCCACGGGCGAAAACTCTCACTAAACACGTTACGAAACCTAGCGGTCTTCTTAGCTCAACTACCCCCTTTCATTCCACACTACCAGGACCTATCCCAAACACAACTCACGCACTATGCACTCCGATAAGGGTCAAACATAACACTACACCTTTCTCGAGATGGCCTCACCTCTAAGGTCTCTACGTAAAAGCTCTAAGGCTCACACCTTCTCTATCCCCAAAATCTTACCTGCTAAACAACCAAGATTTCTAATCACAACTAACACACTGCTATCAGAACATAGCACTTAAGGTATACTCACCTTATCACACATACTGATCTCTAGAGGGTTAAAGATATATCTATAACTACTGTTTCACACCCTTTAGCCGTTCTAATCAAACCTGCCCCGTAGGGCGCATAGCTGAGGGAGATGACAAACTACCCACCAATCCTGAAGGCTAAGTTCTCTTACAAGGACACCTTCGACACCGCACTGACGGTCATAGATACAACAAGTACCAACTAAAAGACGAAATTCCCGATGACGTCATTACATCGTGAACCGAAGCCCGGAGTTCGACCAACTCCCGCACACCCCGAACGCCCCGAACCCCGCGAGGACCACTCTGACCGTGGATGTGCATAATCTAATCACGCGAGGTGACTCGCCGAAGTTACCAAAGGACCTTGCCGCTCGCCCTCTTCGTTGTCCTTCGTTAACCCGCCGATCTCTACGCTTGCTCGCCGCGCATAAGCCCGCATACGTGTCATGCTCAAGCCTAATCAAGAATTACTCTTGCACAACCTTCTCTTAGGTAGTCATCAAGACTCGCGATACATCGGTATACTCCGTAGCCAAATCCATAGCTAGTAATGTGGTTGCCTCTTTGCAATCTATATTCACCGCTCCTGGCCGTGGAACCGGCGTTCAAATATCATGGCCGCCGCAGAGGAATCGCCGCCGTGCTAAACTTTATCGGGCTAGTGATGTCGCAGAAATCCCGAACGAAGCACCTAACTCGTGTGATGATTGGGCTCGCCCTCGCCACCCTCCTCGAACTCTACTCAGCCTCCTACGCTTCGCCTCCCGGCCCGGTTTGCCCTACGCGAGGCATAGCGGTGTGGAAAGAAATACGTCGGAGGTCCAACTTACAACACAGCTCTAAGGCACGATCTCGTGAGTGAGAAGAATAGAAACCAATCCTAAATACCCTATAGCCTCCTCGATTATTGATGTGGTGCACAACACACCGATAATCAAGACTTCATCGATACGGCCCGTAGACACTTTCCGAGGATTAATCGCCTCGATACCACTTTTTCACGACCGATTCCGCCCGTGATCGATGCCTTACCCCGCACCCTAGTGATACAACATCGAGTAATCACGAACATAAACGATACAAGACATATTATGAAATATGAAACAATAACTGAGAAAACTTGCCTTTCGGCATATATGTAAATAACAACTTTTTCAACATGAACAGCTTTAATCCTTTTTACAAACCCCGCCCACAACAAAGATTACTGCACCTCTACGAATGACATGACAACAACGACGGATGGCCGTCATACCCCGAATGTAAGCACCTACAACAACAGTGGACTATACTAAGACAAGCCTCCGAGAAACGGAGTTTCTCAAGCGCTGAATCAGACCCTAAGAGCGAGGATCAACGATCGTGTACCTTTACTGCAGCATGAACGCACTTCAAGGAGGTCGATAACAAAATTTAGTATGTGAAATCAAAATACGTAAATGGAATCATAGTAGTCTATATAAAGCGTGAGACATGTATGACAACAAAACTACGATTCACAATAAACAAGCAACATATCAAGTCGTGACTCACGCCTCAAAGTCATCACTCAAACATAACAATGGGTCTCACGCCCACAACATCAATCATGCCCGTGGAATACCTTCCTCACCGCCAGCTTTATGATATACAAGCACCAAGGAATACACATGAACACCGTGTCCCACTGTGTCCTAATAAAACAAGACAGGTGGCACGGTCATAGCCGACTACTAACACCCACAGCACCAACAAGGTCATAAATCGTGTCATGATATCTGCCTGCATCACACATGATAAAAGCCGGTCACTCGCGCAAGATCAAATGCGCGCTGTCTAGCCTCGAACTCTCCGCACTCGCATAGGCCAACCTCATAGGCCCGCATGAGGTATAACCCCGCATCGAGGGTAGCTACTCCCGGCATCGCCCCGACTCGCACCGCATGGCCACAAAGACCGCATGACCATAAAGGCCGACACTAACCTCGAACTCCGTAGTTCCGCATGGATCCCTAGACCCGCACGAGGTATTCTCGAATCACGGTCCTGCATCACCGAGTCTACCCCGTGACGGAGGCGCTTAACGTCCGCACAAGTCAAGGTGAATGGTACAATACCAACATAACGGTGATAGTCAAACAACTTTAAGCGCAATGGGCGGAAAACCCCTTTACACTAACATCACAAGATACTAACACACGTAGCATCCTAACATGTTTACTTATCAAATCAACAAGAAAGTATTACAAGGCTATCACAAACCAATACAATCAAGTTATTCACACAAGGTACTTTCTACTAACAAGTTCGTATCTATCCCCAAAGTACTTCACACATTAAATCTTTAAAAGATCTGCTTTCTTTCACATAAGTCACACAATACCCGTAGTATAAAATAGAGTGATCGCCCTTTTAAGAAAACCAAAACTCTTACCTTTGTAAAATCAAGTAACAACATTATTTTCCAAACGCCCAAGTTTGCCTAATTTCAAATGTTCACGCTTCTTATTTTAGAAAGGTTTCAGAGTTCATAGTCTTATTCATTTAAGAATATAATTCTCTTTAAACAATGAGAAACATAAGCCTTATATGAGTAGGATATTCTTGTTTATAACAATCTTATTACAAAACAGCCATGATCTAGAAATATCATTTGTCTCATCTTAGCTTCTATGCAGATGGAAGTTTCTACCGGTTTTAATAATACTTAATTATTCAAAACATTTTCCTTTATTAACGCTGCAGTTGGTTTGTCGATACACATTCGATTTTCAAATCAAGAAACATTCTTAAGCCGCTATACCTAACTTCCCATAAAGCTAGTATAACTCTTAAGATTTCAAAAACCAAGTATTACTTCAAGTTCTCTATTAACACATAACAAGCCAGTTATAGTTCAAATCAGTTACCTTTTAAAAGAAACCACAAGTATTTTCTTACCAACATAAAGTCATTTATAACCGACTTCCCATAAAGCCGTTATAACACTTTATGTTTTAAACCAATTAAATACATTTAGCACATGTACGCTCTACCGCACTACATAGTTCACACATATCATGCTAGAAGAGATAGGAAGAGGTTCACATACCTCGCGACGATTATCGACTAATAGCAAAACGCTCCAAGTACTTCCAACCGTCGGCTACTCCTTAAGCCAAGTAGATCGCGCCACACATAGTACTTCAACCTATAAGGCCACAAGGCGCTTATTAACATTTAGATCTCATCGTAGAACATTCTACCGAAAATTCGGCAAGACTCTCCCGCAACAACAGAAATCTCCTCCTCTATCGAGGCCGGCTACCAAGCCAACCGCGGGGGGTGGGTTATACGTCTAACCCTAACGGGTACAATTCTACTCCACGGCTACTACTACACAAGTCTACTGTAATACAGCCCTATGTAATTACAGTTCAGTATTCTTCTTTAAATTCAGGCTTAAGTCGCAAGACATTGCCGTAAGTATTATTCAGGCTTAAGTCAAAAGACATTGCCGATAACTACGTTCAGTTCTATATATAGTATACTTCAACTATATATTCTAATAATATGTAATTTCCAATTACAACAGAGGGACAAGATAATTACCTCGATAAGCCCATAATTATCCTAGTTAAAGTCGATCCCGGCAAACGCTTAGCTCCACTCCGAGCGCTCCAACCCGCTCTAAACCACCCTTAGAAGTTCTAACCAACTTCTACACAATACTCCAACGGACTATGGAGATTTTCCTAGGGTTTCGGTTTTTGTGACTGACGGAAGTATAATAGTATTTCTGGGCATTTTAACAATACTTTTGAGAGTATTTCTACACCACAAAGGGGGGGTATATTATACGAGAACAACACCACTAGGAGGGGGTGAAGTCTCGGCCACAAGGCCACACAGGGAGGGCTCTCGCCAAGGGGAGGGACGAGAACAACAACAAGAGAGGGGAGGATTTTAACACTTAGAGATTTGTGGAAAGGATGAAGAATTCATCAAAGGGAGAGGGGTATTTATAGGTCAAGTGAAGGCCAACCAATGGCCAAGATTAAACCAAGTGTTAGGCAAGTGTAGGGCTAGGATTTACTACACACAAATATCCTACCAACCCTTGACTTTAGCCAAGGCACCAAAAACGTGCAAAGGCTAGCCCAAATCGTCCCAATGGACGTTTCAAGTCCACCAATTGGAGGGTTCCAAGTGTCGCCCTCCCGTTGGTCCAAAATGTTTCGTCGAAAAACGACTCTAAACGGGTGTTATGAACAAAATTAATTCGGCCAAGCCTTAGTACAAGTTTCAAATTTTTCTACGTACGTCCTTACGTACATACTCTGGAAATACGGGGTATAACATAAACGTTGCTCAGGATCGACTTTAATCTTGGATAATTTTGGGCTTATCGAGGTAAATAATCTTGTCCCCCTATTGTAATTGGAAATTACATGTTGTAGTAATATATAGTTGAGTATACTATATATAGAATGAGTATTGAAAAGAATTGAACTGTATTTACATGTATTTACGAGATCGTTGTATTATCAGGAGTAGAATTGTACACGCTCGTTAGACGGTAATCCTCAGGAGTTGTTGGCCCGTAGCGGCCCGGATAGGAGGAGATTTATATGATAGCGAGGGAGGTCGCCAATTTTCAGAGAATATTCTACGAGGTGATCTAGAGTTGATAGGCGCTTGTGGCCTTTATAGGTTGCGATTTGAGTAGCGTATTCTACTTGAAGAGTGGAAAAGGCTAGCAGAGTTACAATACTGTGGAGCGTTTTGCTAATTGTCGATAATCGTCGCGAGGTATGTGAACCTCTTCCTATCTTTTCTAGCATGATTGTTGTGAACTATGTAGACGGTAGACGCATACGTGCTAAGTGATTTGGTTGGTTTAAAACATAGGGTGTTATAATAGCTTTATGGGAAGTTAGTTATAACGACTTTATATAGGTAAAAGAATGGTTTATTGATTGTAGAAGTTAAGAGACTTGATCTTAAAAGATAAGAGACTTGACTTATAAACGACTTGATTTTGAAAGTTAAGAGACTTGATCTCGAAAGATAAGAGACTTGACTTATAACGACTTGTTTTCGGAAAAAGAAAAGTAACTTAATTTTATGTATAGGTTACTTGTTGTTATACCCCGTATTTCCAGAGTATGTACGTAAGGACGTACGTAGAGAAGTTTGGGCTTTAAAGTTAGGCATAGGTTCGATTGTTGTGCACAACACCCGGTTAGAGTCGTTTTTCGACGAAACGTTTTACAAACTTTGCGAAGGGAAAATTCCGGCTATGTCATTTTTAATTTTTGCGGATTTTTCCGAGAGACGAAACATTTTGGACCAACGGGAGGGTGACAAGTGTCACCCTCATATTGGGCGTTGTGGTGGGCGGCTCTTGGACGATTTGGGAGTCAAGGTTGGTAGGATATTTGTGAGGGTTTTAAGGAGTAGGGGCTAGGGGGCACTTGGGCACATCTTGGCCCGCCACTTGCCCCCCACTTGGCTAGATCATAGCCCTTGATTTCCCTATAAATACCCCTCCCCCTTTGAAGACTTCTTCATCCTAAAAACTTTCCTAAGTCTAAAAATCTTCCCCCCCCCCCTCTTCTTGTGTTCTCGTCCTAGCCTCCCCCTCCCCCCTTTGTGAGGCCCCTTGGCCGAGAGTCCCCTCCCCCTTGGCCGAGAGTACCCCCCCTCCTAGTGGGGTTGGCCGAGGGGTACACACCCCCCCTTATGGTGTTGTCTCGTATAAATACCCCCCCTCTTGGTAGAAATACTCTCCAAGTATTGTTACTATACCCAAATACCTTAGCCTTATACCTTGTAGTATTCCAAAGTTACCTCTGTACGTAGAGCCCGGAAATACTACCTTATGTCCTTTTTGTCTCAAACTGAAACCCTAAGGAAAACCTTCATAGTCGGTTGAAGTGTTAAGTAGAAGTTGCGTAGAACTTCTAAGGGTTGTTGGAGCGGGTTGAGCGCCTGCAGTAGGAGCTAACGTTGCTCAGATCGACATTTATACTCGGATAATTTTGGGCTTATCGAGGTAAATATCTTGTCTCACTTTTGTAAATTGAGTATATACTATTGAAGTATAAGAATTAAGTATAAGGTATATACAAGGAAAGTATATAAGAAGAGAATTGAACTGTACTTACATAGGATTGTATTTACAGTAGACTTGTGAAGTTTGACGGGTAGGGAAGTGCTGCCCAATTTTCCGTAGAAATTTGTATCTAGATTTATTCTACCGAGTAGTCTAGACGTTGATAGACTTGTGTAACCTTTATAGGTTGAATGTTCTGCAAGTAGCATGTACTACTTGAAAGGTGGACAAGGCTAGTCGGGTTATAATCGTGGAGCGTTTTGCTAATAGTCGATAATCGTCGCGAGGTATGTGATTCTTCCTATACTCTTGAGCATGATATTTGAAAGAATATATATATAGTACGGTAGACGTACGTGTGTTAACTGAATAATAATTTCGGCAATGTCTTTTGACTTAAGCCTGAATAATAATTACGGCAATGTCTTTTGACTTAAGCCTGAATAAAGAGAATCTGAAGTATTTCAAAAGAATTAAGAAACCTTTTTGAAAGAAGAGTAACACTTGGTTTTAAAAGCTTAAGAGTTATACTAGCTTTATGAGAAGTTAGGTATAACTTTAAGAGAGAGATAAAAATGATTTATTGATTTAAGAAGTTAAGAGACTTGATCTTAAAAGATAAGAGACTTGACTTAATTATATTAATGTGAATTTTGGTTTTCAAAAGGAATGATGTTTCTTGATTTCTAAATCGAATGAATGTCGAACAAACCACAAGGCGCTTAATAAAGGGAAATGTATTGACTAATAAAAATTATTAATAACCGTAGAAACCTCCATCCGCATGAAGCTAAGATGAGACAAAATGATATTACATTTCCTAGATCATGGTTGCTTTAATAAGATTGTTATAAACAAGAATAACCTACTCACGACGTATATATGTTTCTCAAATTGCTTTCAAAGAGAATTATATCATTAAGTGATTAATACTATGAACTACGAAACCTTTCGAAAATGAGAAACTTGAGTAATCGAAATTAGGCAAACTTGAACGTTTGGAAAAGAATGTTGTTACTTGATTTTACAAAGAGAAGTGTTTTGGTTTACTTCAAAAGATAATCACTCTATTTTTATACTACGGGTATTGTGTGACTTTTGTGAAAGAAACGGATCTTTTAAAAGAGTTAATGTATGAAGTACTTTGGGGATAAAAACCCGATCTTGTTAATCAGATAGTAGAAAGTATCTTGTGCGAATAATGATTGTCTTGGTTTGTGATAGCCTTTTAATACTTTCTTGTTGGTTTGATAAGTAAACATGTTAGGATGCTACGTGTGTTAGTATTTTGTGATGTTTGTGTAAAGGGGTTTTCCCTCGATCGCGCTTATGTTGTTTAACTATCAGCCGTTATGTTGGTATTGTACCACTCACCTTGACATGTTCCCGGAGGTTAAGCTGCCCTCCGATGCGGGGTAATACTCAGGCAGTCTGTGTGACTATGATTCGAGGATACCTCATGCGGGTCCCGGGGACCTATGCGGAGCTGTTATACCCCGTATTTCTAGAGTATGTACGTAAAGGAATACGTACAAAAAAGTTTGGTCTTAAAGTTAGGCCTTGGACGATTTTTTGGGAACAACTCACAAAGCGAATAGTTTTCCGACGAAACGTTTCCACAGCTTTCGTAGGGTAAATTCCGGCTATGCCATTTCTAATTTTTGCGGATTTTTCCGAGAGACGAAACATTTTGGACCAACGGGAGGGCGACACTTGTCACCCTCCAATTGATGGATGTGAGGCGTTCATATGGCCGATTGGAGTTGCCAACTTGGTCAAGTTGTTGGTAAGATATTTTGTGTGCAAGTTGGCTAGGTACACTTGCCCTAATCTTGACCTTACACTTGCCTAGCACTTGGCTAAATCTTGGCCATTGGTTGGCCATCCCTTGACCTATAAATACCCCCCTTAAGATGAAGAGTTCTTCATCCACAAATTACTTTCCAAGTCTTGAAAATCCTCCCTTCTCCCTTGTTAGCCATTTCGTCTAAGCCCTCTTCCCCCTCTAGCCTAAGTGACCCTCGCCGAGGCTTACTCCCTAGCCTAGCCGAAATCTACCCTCCCTTGGTAGAAAAGTTGCCTTCTAGTATTGTTATAATGCCCAAAATACCCTAGCCCAAATCCCTTAGTCCTTAGTAGAAGTTGTGAAGAACTTCTAAGGTTTCCTGGAACTATCTGAGCTGCTCAACTTAGAGCTAAACCTTTCTCAAAGCGACTTTTATCTTGGATATTATTGGGCTTACCGAGGTAAATAAACTTACCCTTCTTTTATAATTAGAGAATATATACTGAAGAAGTATAAGAATAAGTATAAATACTTAGACGATATTACAGAATAGAATTGAACTGTTATCACAGTAGAAGGGTTTAAAAGAAGAATAATTGAACTCAGATCACATAGACTGTTTACACAAGAACTCATATAACTCACCGTAGGGTTGTGCTGCCCGACTTTCCGTAGAATTGTGAACCTCTGCTTAGAATGACCTTGAGTAGTCTAGACTTTGATAGATGTCATGACTATTATAGTCGATTCTCATGCGCGACATATTCAACTTGGCGTAAGGTTTTCGCCGAAGGTATGTGATTCTTCCTAAAGCATGATATTTTAAATATATATAGTACGGTAGACGCGTACATGTGTTAATCGAATAATAACTACGGCAATGTCTTTCGACTTAAGCCTGAATAATACTTACGGCAATGTCTTGCGACTTAAGCCTGAATAATAAAGATCTTAGAAAGTCTTTCAAAAGAATTATAACACAGTTTTGAAAGAAGAAGAATAGTTGTTTTTTTTTTTAAACAAGAAGCTTAAGGGTTATACTAGCTTTATGGGAAGTTAAGTATAACGGCTTAAGCTTTATAAAAAAGGAACAGTTTACTTATGTGTTTGATAAAAGACTTGTATTGATTTCTGAAAGGTATAATAAGATAGTTTTGGTGAGTAGACATATTGTGACCCTATGTGTTAGTATCTTGTAACGCTTGGTAAAGAGGTCACTTTACTTATGCTTATGTTGTTTGAACTATAAGTCGTTGTGTTAGTACTATATCACTCACCTCTTGAGATGATACCGGGTTAAGCGCCTCCGACGCGGTAGACTCGAGTGATGCAGGACCATGATTCGAGAATACCTACGCGGGTCCGGGGGCCTATGCGGAGCTACGAGTTCCGTGTTAGTATGCGGGTTATGCCTCACGCGGTCTATGTGGCCATGCGCGACAACGAGTCCAGGCGATGCCGAGTAGTAGCTACCCTCGATGTGGGTCATACCACGCGCCCACGTGAGTGGCTCCATGCGGACTCGGGAGTCAGGATTAGGCTAGCGGATCGATGATGTGGGCGAGTGGCCCTGCTTCGATCATTCGCAGCCTAGACAAGACCTGTTACAGTTTACCTAGTGCTGCTCTTGTTTGTGATGTGGCACTATGTGCGGTTTCTGGTTGTTTCACACATATTTGTAAACCGGTTTTAAAATGATATGTTTTCATTTAAGTACCTTACGCCGCATACTTAGTACCGTTGTCGACCTCCTTCGGGCTGCGTTCATGCCGCAGGTGGCAAGGTGTGCTAGATCCACATCCTTAGGATCTCTTTGCATTGGTGTCGTGAGCTCCATCTTCTCCGAGGCTCTACTTTTGTATGATCTCCCAGATTGTAGGTAGTTTTGCAGATCGAGTGGTATGGCGGGCCCTGTCCCGCCATAGTTGTTTACTTCTGAGGTCCAGAGTACTATTGTACACTGGGATGTAATCGCAAAACTTGAGTTATATATATTATGCCGAACGGCAAGCTTTTCATCGATAAACTGCTTCGCTTTTACTCGTTTCTGTCTTGTTTTATATTTCCGGTTACTCGATATATGACTACTGGGTGCCCGGTAAGGCACCCACGCCCCGAACGGGTCGTGACAAAAGTGGTATCGTGAGCGATTAATCCTCGGAAAGTGTCTACGCATCGTATCTAGTAAGTCTTGATTATCGGTGTGTGCACCACACCAATAATCGTGAGGCTATAGGATATTTAGGATTGGTTTCCATTCTTCTCATTCCGAGATCGTGCTTTAGAGTCATGTTATAGGTTGGACCCTCTAACGTATTCCTTTCCCGTAATGCTTATGCCTCCACGTAAGGCAACCCGCCCGTGGCGGCAAGGCAATGAGGAGGCGCTAGCGTGACACCCAGAGTCACGAGGGCTCGTGCCCGCCTATACCGAGACGGCGAGTTCTATGACGCCGCCCCCAAAGAGACCACAGTACCCACACCTCCCGTCCCACAACCGGGCGAGGAGTTAGGGTACAAGGAGATGGCCCACTATTGGCTAGAGTTGTGGCCATATCGAGAGGCTGGACGCGCAGCTCCAGCCCAGCCCACTCAGCCGCACCCGTGGTACACCCGAGGCGTATAGTTTGAGACTACGAGATTTCTTGAGTTGTAGCCCGCCGCAGTTTTACGGTCGAGGATGATCCGCAGAGTTCATCCGCCGCCTTCAGGATCACGCGTGATCAAGGCCTCGAGAGACAGAGTCCGGACCTTGGTTCGCATCGGGCCGCATGATACCGCAATGATTGGTTTGATTCATGGAATTATCCCGGAGAGCACGCGTCCCCCTACTGGGATGAGTTCTCGAGGCTTTCCTCACTCACTTCTTGCCTCCACAGATGAGGGCGCGGCCGATAGATTTTTATCACGAGGCGAGAGGACGACCGTCGGGAGTACAATGTCGAGTTTGATTCATTGGCTCGATATGTCCCAAAGATTGCAGCAGATATGGAGGATAGGTGCACCGCCACGCCACCGCTAGATGATTATATGGCCGAGTCATGTGCGGGTGTTTCTCCACCGGTATGGACATTACCCAGATGCGAGCTCACGCCTGATGCGAGGAGCGCAGAGGTCGACGAGTGGACAAAAGCAGCAGGTTAGAAGGCCGGGGCGAGGGTCTTCGTGGCTATCGTGGACGGCCTCAGCGGCCTAGATTTGCACCACGCTCACCAGAGCACTCTCGCACCGCCCTCGGCACCCGAGTATTCGAGGGCGCACTGGGCCCCGTGGCTTGACGCCCGAGTAGCAGAGGTATCGCCGACGGACCACCCCGGTGTAGCCGATGCAGATCCCATTACGGGAAGTGTGGTATCGTTTTGGAGCTTGTTACGCCAGTAGCCGCAGGTCACTTTGCGAGGATCGTCCGACCGGGCGCGTGGTGTAGGCTCACCTTCGTGTTCTGCCGCTTCATCATCTCCTACGATTACTCGCCCGAGGCGTGGTACACACGGGTCGCCAGGTCGCGCGAGGTCGTGGCTCGGGTCCTTCTAGCGGTCCTCGTAACCGCATTTATGCTTTGTCCACCGACAGATCGTGAGGCCTCACCGATGTCGCCACGTACCTTATCGGGCTCGGGTTTGATGTTTATGCTTTGATAGATCCGGTTCTACTGCCTATATATCTCCCTTGTTGCTAGTAGGATGTGGTAGAGCACGAGTCCATAGACCCTTTCGAGGTAGCTACGCCTGGTGATTCGGTGGTAGCTCGGCGGTATATAGAGCTTGTCCTGTGACCATTTAAAGTCGTCAGACCCTAGCCGACTTGATAGAGTTGGAAATGATTGACTTCGACGTGATTATGGGGATGGATTGGCTAGCTTCTTGCTACGCCAATGTAGACTGCAGAGAGAGAGTACGGTTCCGCTTCTCGGCGAGCCGGTTGTTGAGTGGGAGGAGCACCAGACGCCGAGGGTAGGTTTATTTCCTACCTCAAGGCTAGGAAGATGGTGCAGGGGTATATCTACCATCTCGTCGGTGTTTGATATCGAGGTCGCAGCACCAGATTTTCACCACCCAGAGTCGAGAGTTCCCAGACGTGTTTCCAGACGACCTCCCGGGTATCCCTCCTGAGAGGGAGATTGAGTTTTGTATAGACACATTGCCAGACACTCGACCTATTTCCATTCCGCCATACGTAATGGCACTCGCCGAGTTGAGAGAGTCAAGGATCGGCTTAGGGATTTGGCCGAGAAGCGGCTTCATCGTGCCTAGTGTTTCACCCCGGGAGCGCCTGTATTGTTCGTGAAGAAGAAGGACGGGACGCTGCGCATGTGTGTTGACTACAGGCAGCTGAACAAGGTGACCATTAAGAACAGATACCCCATTCCCAGGATTGATGATTTGTTCGACCAGTTGCAGGGCGCGAGATGTTTTTCCAAGATTGATCTACGGTCGGGCTATCATCAAAGTGCGAGTCGAGAGGTGGATGTCCCTAGATCGCATTCAGACCCAGACGCATTATGAGTTCAGGGTCATGTCTTTTGTGTTGACCAATGCTCCGGCGGTATTCATGGATTTGATGAACCGAGTGTTCAAACCATTTTTGGACACGTTTGTAATAGTGTTCATTGATGATATCTTGGTTTATTCTCGCTCAGAGCAGGAGCATGCAGAGCATTTGAGGACTTGGCCGATTCTCCCGATCGCAGCGATTACGCCAAGTTTTCCAAATGAGTTTTGTTGACTTGATGGCGTTTCGGGCATATTGTCGGGCTGATGGCATTCGAGTGGATACGCCAAGATCGAGGCGATCAGACTTGGCCTAGACCTACTACTCCGGCAGAGGTTCGCAGCTTAGGCCTTGCAGATATTATCGCGGTTCGTGGAGAAGTTTGCTTTATCTTCGCACCATTGACCAGCCGACTCGTAAGGCGCAAGTTTGATGGATCGATGCTTGTGGCGTGGTTTCGATTCTTGAAAGAGAGATCGACGACCGCCTCGCTCTTACTCTTCCGCAGGTCCAGACGGTTATGTTGTGTATTGTGACGCGTCGCATCGGCCGGGATGTGTGTTGATGCAAAGATGGTAGAGTTATAGCGCACGATCCCGACAAATTAAGAAACACGAGGAACTACCCCACCCATGATTTGGAATCGCGCAATGATTCACGCCAAGATCCGAGGCACTATTTGTACGGGTTCACGTGGATATTTATACGCACCACAAGAGCCTCCAAGATATCTTCACCGGAGGAGCCGAACTTACAATGCAGACGGTGGTTAGAGTTGCTTAAGGATTACGATGTTGATATCCTGTACCACCCGGGAAGGCCAATGTCAGGCGTATGCTCTTAGTCGTAGTCGATGGGAGCCTATCGGATGTGCACCTAGAGAGAAGGGACATGGTTCGTGATTTGCACGATCGCGAGCAGCCTTGTGTCCGCTTGATTGATTCTCGATAGCAAGGGTTAGAGTTCGTGAGGTTGCCGAGTCTTCCATCGCCGGCGAGGTGAAGAGGCAACAGTTCGAGGATCCGCTTTGATTCGATATCGTGATACGCCTCTTCGTGAGGGCGGTCCTTTGAGGTAGCACCATGGGGTGCTAAGGTTTGAGGGCAGTGTGTGTTCCAGATGTTTGAGGACTTCGCAGAGTTCTGGGAAGCACACACAAGCGTTACTCTATCCATCCGTGGTCGACCAAGATGTACCACGACCTTAGATCCGTATTGGTGGGATGGCTTGAAGAGGACGCTGCGAGTTCGTAGCTCGCCCGTGTTGTCGCAGTGAAGGTAGAGCACCGAGACCCGTGGTTTGTTGCAGCGATAGAGATCCCGACCGAAGTGGGAGGTAATCAACATGGACTTCATCACGGGATTACCTCGCACTCGGAGGAGACATGATTCTATATGGGTTATCGCCGACACAGTCGAAAATCAGCCCACTTTCTTCCCGTCAGACGACTTTTTCTACCGAGGATTATGCCGCACTTTACATCCGAGAGATCGCCGATCGCATGGAGTCCCTACTTCGATCATATCGCATGCAGGAGCCCGATTTACGCCAACTTCGAGGTCCTTCCAGAGGGGTTTAGGACGCAGTGAGCTCGAGTATCGCATTTCATCCACGCATTGACGGACAGCAGAGCGCACTATCCGCACTCTCGAGGATATCCGCGAGCCCGTGTTATTGACCGATGGTAGTTGGGAGGATCATTTGCCTCTAGTTGAGTTCGCGTATAATAATAGCTACCACTCCAGATTCGATGGCGCCTTATGAGGCCTTGTATGGAGGAAGTGCAGATCGCCTATAGGTTGGTTCGAGGTGGGCGAGGTGCAAAGTGGACCAGATTTGGTGCAGCAATGGATAAGTGAAGCTTATCCGAGGCGGCTATCGATACCGAGTCGGCAAGTCGTATGCAGATCATCGTCGCCGACATCCGGAGTTCGCGATTGATGATTGGGTTTTCTGAAGGTGTCACCCATGGCGGTGTGATGAGATTCGGGAAGAAGGGAAACTCACCGGCGTACATCGGGCCGCTTCAGATTGTCCGCAGGTAGGCAAGGTTGCCTATGAGTTGGATCTGCCGTCCGATCCGAGGCGCAGCATCCGGTGTTTCACGTTTACGCCGGCGAGATGTATCGGATCCATCTAGTGGTACATCCGATTGACGATGTCCAGTGTGACCGAGGTTATCGTATGAGAGATTCCCATAGCGATAATCGATCGTCGAAGTTAGCGCTCATGACGAAGGGCGTGGCTTCACAAAGTCTTGTGGCGAACGAGCTCGAGAGGAGATGACGTGGGAAGCCGGCGAGGACATGAGGCGAAGTATCCTCACCTATTCCCCACACCTCCGTAATTCACTTTCCTACTTGTAAATCTTCATTATCGCTATGCCTAAGTGTTGTTTTATGGCCGTGTGTGGCTTTTGTAAACTGTTTAAGTTTTGAAGAACCTTATCGTTATATGTCTTGGGAAGGAACATTCGGGACGAATGTTGCTAAGGAGGGGAGAATGTTATACCCCGTATTTCCAGAGTATGTACGTAAAGGAATACGTACAAAAAGTTTGGTCTTAAAGTTAGGCCTTGGACGATTTTTTGGGCACAACTCACAAAGCGAATAGTTTTCCGACGAAACGTTTCCACAGCTTTCGTAGGGTAAATTCCGGCTATGCCATTTCTAATTTTTGCGGATTTTTCCGAGAGACGAAACATTTTGGACCAACGGGAGGGCGACACTTGTCACCCTCCAATTGATGGATGTGAGGCGTTCATATGGCCGATTGGAGTTGCCAACTTGGTCAAGTTGTTGGTAAGATATTTTGTGTGCAAGTTGGCTAGGTACACTTGCCCTAATCTTGACCTTACACTTGCCTAGCACTTGGCTAAATCTTGGCCATTGGTTGGCCATCCCTTGACCTATCCTAAATACTTTCCAAGTCTTGAAAATCCTCCCTTCTCCCTTGTTAGCCATTTCGTCCAAGCCCTCTTCCCCCTCTAGCCTAAGTGACCCTTGGCCGAGGCTTACTCCCCCCCCTAGCCTAGCCGAAATCTACCCCCCCTCCCTTGGTAGAAAAGTTGCCTTCTAGTATTGTTATAATGCCCAAAATACCCTAGCCCAAATCTCTTAGTCCTTAGTAGAAGTTGTGAAGAACTTCTAAGGTTTCCTTGGAACTATCGGAGCGTTCAACTTAGGAGCTAAACCTTGCTCAGGCTCGACTTTTATCTTGGATATTATTGGGCTTACCAAGGTAAATAAACTTACCCTTCTTTTATAATTAGAGAATATATACTGTAGAAGTATAAGAATAAGTATAAATACTTAGACGAATATTACAGAATAGAATTGAACTGTTATCACAGTAGAAGGGTTTAAAAGAAGAATAATTGAATCAGATTCACATAGGATCATTTACGATGAGACTCATATAACTCACTGTAGGGTCAGGTCGCCCGACTTTCCGTAGAATTGTGAACCCTCCGCTTAGAATGACCTTCGTGAGTAGTCTAGACTTTGATTGATGTCTGTGACTATTATAGCCGATTCTCTCGGCGCGACATATTCAACTCGCGTAAGGTTTTCACGAGAAGGTATGTGATTCTTCCTAAAGCATGATATTTTAAATATATATAGTACTGAGACGCATACGTGTTAACTGAATAATAACTACGCAATGTCTTTCGACTTAAGCTCGAATAATACTTACGGCAATGTCTTGCGACTTAAGCCCTAATAATAAAGATCTTAGAAAGTCTTTCAAAAGAATTATAAATACGCTTTGAAAGAAGAAGAATAGTTGTTTTTTTAAACAAGAAGCTTAAGGTTATACTAGCTTTATGGGAAGTTAAGTATAACGCTTAAGCTTTATAAAAAGGAACATTTACTTATGTGTTTGATAAAAGACTTGTATTGATTTCAAAGGTATAATAAGATAGTTTTGGTGAGTAGACATATTGTGACCACATGTGTTAGTATCTTGTAACGCTTGTGTAAAGAGGTCACTTACTTATGCTTATGTTGTTTGAACTATAAGATGTTGTGTTAGTACTATATCACTGACCTCTTGAGATGATACCGGGGTTGTCGCCTCCGACGCGGGTAGACTCAGCGATGCAGGACCATGATTCGAGAATACCTACGCGGGTCCAGTGGAGCCTACGCGAGCTACGAGTTCCGTGTTAGTACGCGGGTTATGCCTCACGCGGTCTATGCGCCATGCGACAACGAGTCCAGGCGACGCCGAGGAGTAGCACCGATGCGGGTCATACCTCACGCGCCCACGTGAGTGGCCTATGCGGACTCGGGAGTCCGTGATTAGGCTAGCGAATGATGATGTGGGCGAGTGGCCTGTTTCGATCATTCGCAGCCTAGACAAGACCTATTACGCTTACCTATTGTTGCTCTTGTTTGTGATGCGCACTATGCGCTTTCCTTGGTTGTTTCACACATATTTGTAAACCGGTTTTAAAATGATATGTTTTCATTTAAGTACCTTACAGCCGCATACTTAGTACCAGATCGACCTCCTTCTGGGCCGTTCATGCCGCAGGCGGCAAGCAGTGCTAGATCCACATCCTTAGGATCTCTTTGCGTGTCGTGAGCTCCATCTTCTCCGAGGCTCTACTTTTGATATGATCTCCTCAGATTGTAGGTAGTTTTGATAGCTGTGGTATGGCGGGCCCTGTCCCGCCATAGTTGTTTACTTCCTTAGAGGTCCGTAGTACTATTGTACAGATTGGGATGTAAATCGCAAAACTTGAGTTATATATATTATGCCGAACGGCAAGCTTTTCATCGATAAACTGCTTCGCTTTTACTCGCTTTCGTCTTGTTTTATATTTCCGCCGTTACTCGATATATGACTACTTGGGTGCCTCGAGGCACGACCACGCCCGAACGGGTCGTGGCGAGCTACGAGAGTTTCGTGTTAGTGTGCGCCTATATGGTCATGCGGTCTACGTGGCTACGCGATCGCGAGTCCAGCGATGCCGAGTAGCTACCTCGATGTGGGAATTTCATGCGGGCCATCGAGTGGCCTATGCGAGTCGCGGAAGTTCGGGGCTAGACGCGACATTAGATATCGCGCGAAGGCCGCCTTTGATCATGTGACGCCTGACAGATCTCATAATACGCTTTATGACCACTTGTATCGCTGGGTTTTAGTAGTCGGCTATGCCTTCATACTTACCCCAGACGGTTTTATGATGACACAGTGGGACCCGTGTTCATGTGTATTCCTTGGTGCTTTTATATCATAGATCGCCAAGAGCGAAGGTATTCCCGCATGATTGATGTTGTGGGCGTGAGACCCATTGTTATATTTGAGTGATGACTTTGAGGCGCGAGTCCTCGACTTGACATACGATCGCTATTTATCAGGAATCGTAGTTTGGTTATCATACATGTCTCCCGCTTTATACGCACTACTATGATTTCATTTACGATTTTCGCCACATACTTGGTACTGTTATCGACCTCCTTCGGGTGCGTTCATGCCGCAGTTGAGGTACACCGATCGTTGATCCTAGCTCTCGTGGTCACGTCAATGCGTTGGGAAGCTCCGCTTCTCGAGGCTTATCGGTGGTATAGTCCCCGTCGTAGGTGCTTACATTCAGGGTATGGCGGGCCCGCCCCGCCATTTTTGTCATGTCACTCTAGAGGTCCAGAATCTTTGCCAGGGCAGTTGTATATGGATGAATCGCTCGGATTTAAGTTTTCATATATACATGCCGAAAGGCAATTTTTCTCGATTATTATTTCATACTTCATGTTATTTTATGTTATTGTTTTATATTCACGATTACTGATGTTGTATCACTAGGGTGCCCGGTAGGCACGATCCACGCCCGGTTCGGTCGTGACAAAAGTGGTATCGTGAGCGATTAATCCTCGGAAAGTTTCAACATACCTTATCCAGTAGAGTCTTGATTATCGGTGTGTTGTGCACCACGCCCATAATCAGGAGGCTATCGGATATTTATCAGTGGTTTATATTCTTCTCACTCGCAGATCGTGCCTAGAGTCATGTTGTAAGTTGGACCTCTAACGTATTTATTTCCCTTACCGCTATGCCCGCGTAGGCAAACCCGCCCAGAGGGCAAGACAAACCGAGGAGCCGCGAGTAAAGTACAGAGGTTACGAGGCTCGTGCCCAATCATCACCGGTGGTATTTCATTCGGGAGTTATGCTACGTCCTCATTTCAAAGCAGAGTTTACACAGGCAGAAGCGTTTCATCGCGACCATGATATATGAACCTTCGCCCACGCATCGACAGAGAATATAGATTGCAAAGAGGCGACCCTGTTACTAGCTATGGATTTGGCTACCAGAGAGTATACCGATGTTGTTATACCCCGTATTTCCAGAGTATGTACGTGAGGGCGTACGTATACAATTTGAGCCTTAAAGTAGGCATAGATTCGAAATTTGTACACAACACCCGGTTAAAGTCGTTTTTCGACTAAACGCTTTCCATTAGCTTCGTAGGAAAATTCGCTATGTCATTTATAATTTTTGGATTTTTCCGAGAGACGTAACATTTTGGACCAACGGAGGGTGACATGTGTCACCTCACATCGAAGAGGTTGACGGCAATTGGCCATTCTTGGCACGCTTTGTTGCCCAATTTTGGTCGGCGGTTAGGTAGGATATTTTTGTGTAGATGGATAAGGTTGCACATGGCTTAATCTCGCCTTACACTTGCCTTGCACTTGGCACCATCTTCGCCATTGGTTGCCTTCACTTGACCTATAAATACCCCCTTAGTTGATGAACTTTCTTCATCCAAAAATTGAGCAATCTACCTAAGTCTCAAAATACTCCTCTCTTGTAGTTCTCGCCCAAAGCCTCTCCCTCCTCCTAAATGCCTTTGGCCGAGAGTTTCCACCCCTTTGTAGGATAGCACATGGGTACCCCCTAGCCTAGTTGTCTCGTGATAAATACCCCTTGTAGTGGTATAGAAATACTCTCCTAGTATTGTTATAATGTCCAAATACCTTGGCCCAAATACCTTGTAGTATTCCCAAGGTTACACTTATACTAGCCTAAAATACCATTATACTTTCCTCGCCGCTAAAACGAAACCCTAAGTAAATCTTCACCCGTAGTTGAAGTTATAAGTAGAAGTTGGTTAGAACTTCTAAGGGTTGTTTGGAGCGGATCGAGCACTCTGAGTAGAGCTAAACCTTGCTCAGATCGACATATAAACTCTGATAATTTTGGGCTTATCGAGGTAAACATTCTTGACCTTCGTTGTAATTGGAAATTACATGTTGTAGGAGTATATAGTTAAAGTATACTATATATAGAATTGAACATACCGCGGCAATGTCTTTTGACTTAAGCTCGAATAATACTTACAGAATGTCTTGCGACTTAAGCCCGAATTTAAATAAGAGAATCGAATCAGAATTACATAGATCAGACACATGAGACTTGTAAGATTCTCGTGAGTAAATTGTACACGCCCGTTAGACGTGCAAACCCTCGGTTGGCTTCGTAGCGGCCTCGGTAAAGGAGAGATTAACGCCGCCATGGAGGCGTGCCGATTTTTCTGGAGAATATGGAACGATGTTAATAAGCGCCTTGTGGCCTTATCGGTGGAAGTACTACGTGGGGTGCGATCTACGTGGCTTATGTAGTAGCCGACGGTTTGAAGTACTTCAAGCGCTTTGCTATTAGTCCAAGACTCGTCGCGAGGTATGTGAACCTCTTCCTATCTCTTATAGCATGATATGTGTGAACTATGTAGTACGGTAGACGCATACGTGTTAACGTGTTTGATTGTTTTAAAACATAAAGTGTTATAACGGCTTTATGGGAAGTCGTTATAACGACTTTATGTAGGTAAGAAAATACTTTGTGGTTTTAAAAGGTAATCGATGTGAATTATAAATCGCTAGTTATAATAAAGAACTTGATGTATTTCAAAAGATTTATAAATCGCTTTGAAGGAGAGTAACACTTGGTTTTAAAGGTTTTAAAAAGAGTTATACTAGCTTTATGGGGAGTTAGGTATAATGTCTTAAGAGAGGTAAAGAAAATGGTTTACTGATGTTAGAAGTTAAGAGACTTGATCTTATAAGATAAGAGACTTAACTTATTTGTTTAATGTGAATGTTTGTGTGAAACCTCATTCGTGAGTAATGAGTACTTGGTTTTATTTAAAGGGATAATGTTTTACTGATTTCGAAATCGTAATGTGTATCGGCAGCACCATCGCAACAGTAATAAAGGAAAATGTATTGAATAATGATGTATCGTATTAAAACCAAGTAGAAACCTCCATCCGCATGTAAGCTAAGATGAGACAAAATGATATTACATATCCTAGATCATGGTTGCTTAATAAGATCGATTATAAACAAGAATAACCTACTCACATATAAGGCATATGTTTCTCAAATCATTAAAGGAGAATTATGTTTTAAAGGATTAAAACTATGAACTACGAGACCTTTTCTAAAAATGAGAAACTTGAGCATTTGAAATTAGGCAAACTTGAACGTTTGGAAAATAAGGTTGTTACTTGATTTCTACAAAGGAAAGCATTTTTGTTTACTTAACAATGTTCGTCACTCTATTTTTATACTACGGACATCGGTGACTTTTATAAAAGGAATGGATCTCTTTAAAAGGAATTTAACGACGTAGTACTTTAGGTTAAAACCCGACTTTGGCATAAAATTAAAGTAACTTGACTTTAGTAACTACCCTATGCTTTGGTTGTGTAACTTGCCAATACACGTTGTGGTGTAACTTGCCTATGTTTGGGTTGTGTAACTTGCCTATGCTTGTTGTTGCAGAACTTGCTTACGCCATGGTGATAGCCTGGTTGTGCAAGAATTGTTATTTTTACGGACTAGCTCTCCATGAGGTTTCTTCTTGTTCGCCTTGGTCCCCGGTGGTCGGCTCGATTTCTGCCCGCCTCATGACCGATTCGGCCTGGTACTTGTGAGTCACCGTGACTTGCCCTGCTCAGCAGAGTGACGGTCTCGTGATACGCTCGTCCCCGTGGTCAGCCCAGATTTGCCCCGGCCAAGAACGCGGACCGCCTTGGTATCCTAGAGTCGGCCGTGACTTGCCCCAGACGCTTCGTGTTTTGGTTGCATTATATTAGTGGTACGGCCGGATCCGTAGTTATACTTGTCCTATACGGTTTTTATGACCAGTGGGACTCGTGTTCATGTATACTCCTTGGTATTGTCATATCATAAACCGCCATGAGGAAGAAATTCCACGCACGAGTGATAATTGGAGGCGTGAGTCCTCGACTTGATGTAACTAGTTATATGTTATGTATCGTAGCTTGGTCATCATACATGTCTCCCGCTTTATATAGACTATTATGATTTCATTTACGATTTACGCTTCACATACTTGGTACTGTTGCATCGACTCCTTGGGGCCGCTCATGCCGCAGTAAGTACATCGTCGTCGATCCCCGCCTGGATCACCTTTCAACGCATCGAAGCCCGCTTCCTTCTGAGGCTTATCTTTTGGTATGTGTTCCCGAGTCAGAGGTTCTTGTACATTCTGTGGTATGGCGGGCCCCGTCCCGCCATAGTTGTTGTAAATCTTAGAGGTCCAGAGTAATCAGCAAGGTGGTTTTGTAAAAAGGATTAAACCGCTCGCTTTGAAAGAGTTGTTTATATATATTTTATCGAGGTAACCGCTTGGTTGGCCTGCTTTATTATCTTGTCTCATGTTCATGTTTAAGTTTTTATTTCCGCTGGTTTTCTCCGATGTAGTATCACTAGGTGCCCGGTAGGCACCAACCACGCCCGGATCGGGTCGTGACAAAAGTGGTATCGAGCGCTTAGTCCTCTGAAAGTATCTACGCATCGTGTCAGTAGAGTCTTGATTATCGATGTTGTGCACCACATCTATAATCGTGAGGTCGCAGGATATTTAGGATTGGTTTCCATTCTTCTCATTCCGAGATCGTGCCTTAGAGCCAGGTGATAAGATCGACCCTCCGACGTTTCGCTTTTACCGCTTATGCCTCCGCCAGGCAACCCGCCCGTGGCGGCAAGACAGCAGAGGGAGTCGCGAGTAGAGCAAATGGCAGAGACCACAAGACTGAGCCTCCACCCGCACCGGAGCAGAGGAGATGAGTTACAAGGAGCTGGCCCGATTAATGGCCGTGGTCAGGCTGACTTGAGGATAGCCGACGCAGCAGCCCAAAGAGCACCAGCCGTTCACCCTAGATCGATAGTTCGAGGCTACGGATTTTCTCGAGCCAGAGCCGCCAGAGTTTTATGGGTCGAGGCACGAGGATGATCCGCAGGAGTTCATCCGATGGATTCAGCCGATCATGAGAGTGATCAAGGCATCGGAGACCGAGTCGGTGGTCCTAGGTTCGCATCACCGCGTGATACCGCAATGATCAAGTTTGATTCGCGAGCTGTCCCGGGAGAGCATGCACTTCCGGCTTTATGGGACGAGTTCTCGCAGGCCTTTCTTGCACATTTCTTGCCTCCACCGACGGCGAGGGCTCGGGCGCATGATTTTTGGTGTTACGACAGAATCCGCGCATACGGGAGTACAATGTGAGTTCGACTCATCGCCCAGACGCCCTCGTTGGTAGCTAGTATGGAGGATCGAGTGCACCGATTTGTTACAGGCTCGATGATCACCTAGCCGAGTTGTTCGGTAGCTCTTCACCGGCATGGACATTGCCCGCATGCGAGCTTATGCACCGATGTGAGGAGAGGATAAATCGACTGAATGACTGTGGTCGCAGAAGAGGCCGAACAAAGAGGTCCTTGGTGACTTTCGAGGCGGACCGCCAAGAAGAGCCGCTATGCGCCTCCACCAAGACAGAGTGGTCCTCCACAGCCTTCTCGACCTTCGAGATATTCAGAGCGTGTCGTGGCTCCTGTGTCTCAGATTTTCGGGAGCAGAATGCTCGCCGGACGAGGTTGCCCTTGTCTCAGCTGGCCGTTGTGGAAAGCTTCATAAAGGAGAGTGTCGTACTAACTCGGGATTGTTATTTTTGCGCCAACAGGCCATCCGGCAAGAGATCGTCCGACTGTGGGTAGCACGGCAGATAGCATGGACTACTAGAGCGATTGTGGGTTCTTCACCTTCCATAGCCAGCAGATGTTCGCACACCTACAGCCCCTGCAGAGGTCGCGGGAAGTTCCAGCTTTAGCGTCCTTTGAACCGCCTATTTTCGTATATCCTTAACCCTTTAAAGATTTGTATGCATGTTATGATGACCTTATTATTGTGCTACGCTCGGATAGCGTTATGATGGTTATGAGTTAGAAAGCTTGGCTAGTTGAAAGGATTTGTATGGGGGCATGGAAAGTGTGAACTTTAGAATATTTCATGTTGAGACCTTAGATGTAAGGTCGCTTGAGTACCGATTTTGCAAGTGATCCTTGTCGGAATACATTTTATGCCTAGAATGTGTTGTGTGATAATTTCTTGAGTAGTGTTAAATGGAAGTGGTAGCTTTCATGACCGTTGAGGTAAGATTGTTCCGGCCTGGGAACAAGAGCGTGATGCGTTAGTGGATCGGGTCAGCTATGTTGAGGCCAACCCGCGCCGGTTTCAAAGTGGGTCACTCGTGGTCCCGCCAGTGGTAGGTCACGAGGGTGCTAGGCCCGTGTTTAGATGACCATCGTATGAGTTCGTGGGTATGTTCGACTGAATCGGTTCGTGAAGGCCGGAATGGCCTTAGTAAAGAAGTGAAGCTAGTAAGATGACCAAGTTTGGAGGTAGTGGCTCCAAGGGTTGGAAACAAGCGTTGACTAAAGTGTGGTACGATACTAGAAGAGTTCAAGTGTTCGAGAAGAGTACGACGAGTAAGGGTAAAGGCGAGCATGTATTGCGAGCATAGATATGATCATTTCTTGTGACGGAGAAGGTGCGAAGGATGTATATTTTAGACCTCGTGAATCGTGACGCATCCGCACCATTTGTTGGGTCGCCGAGTGACACTAGAACCTCGCGCAAGGTGACAAAAGTTTGTGATGTTAGAGGTGTTTCTCGTGGACTTGGATGTAAGTATTTACGCGGTGTTTCGTGGCCAGTTGGCGTTGGCAACTTTTTAGAAGAACTCTATCGTTATCTGCTCGAGAAGGAACATTCGGACGAATGTTTCTAAGAGGGGAGAATGTTATACCCGTATTTCCAGAGTATGTACGTGAGGGCGACGATACAATTTGAGCCTTAAAGTAGGCATAGATTCGAAATTTGTACACAACACCCTTAAAGTCGTTGACTAAACGCTTTCCATTAGCCGTAGGGAAAATTCCGGCTATGTCATTTATAATTTTTATGGATTTTTCCGAGAGACGTAACATTTTGGACCAACGAGGGTGACATGTGTCACCTCACATTGGAAGAGGTTGACGGCAATTGGCCATTCTTGGCACGCTTTTGTTGCCCAATTTTGGTCAAGCGGTTAGGTAGGATATTTTTGTGTAGATGGATAAGGTTGCACATGGCTTAATCTTGGCCTTACACTTGCCTTGCACTTGGCACCATCTTCGCCATTGGTTGGCCTTCACTTGACCTATAAATACCCCTTAGTTGATGAACTTTCTTCATCCAAAAATTGAGCAATCTACCTAAGTCTCAAAATACTCCTCTCTTGTAGTTCTCGCCCAAAGCCTCCCCTCCTCCTAGTGGCCTTTGGCCGAGAGTTTCCTCCCCTCAGAAGGTTAGTGCCGGGTACCCCTAGCCTAGTTGTCTCGTATAAATACCCCTTGTAGTGGTATAGAAATACTCTCCTAGTATTGTTATAATGTCCAAATACCTCGCCCAAATACCTTGTAGTATTCCCAAGGTTACACTTATACTAGCCCGTAAAATACCATTATACTTTCCTCATCGCTAAAACGAAACCCTAAGTAAATCTTCACCCGTAGTTGAAGTTATAAGTAGAAGTTGGTTAGAACTTCTAAGGGTTGTTGGAGCGGATCGAGCACTCTGAGTAGAGCTAAACCTTGCTCAGATCGACATATAAACTCGGATAATTTTGGGCTTATCGAGGTAAACATTCTTGACCTTCATGTAATTGGAAATTACATGTTGTAGGAGTATATAGTTAAAGTATACTATATATAGAATTGAACATACCGTGCGGCAATGTCTTTTGACTTAAGCCTGAATAATACTTACGCAATGTCTTGCGACTTAAGCCCTAATTTAAATAAGAGAATCGAATCAGTAATTACATAGATCAGACATTACAAGAGACTTGTAGTATTCTGTGAGTAAATTGTACACGCCCGGTTAGACGTAAACCCCCGGTTGGCTTGGTAGCCGCTTCTGCAGCGAGGAGATTAACGCCGCTGGGGGAGGTGCCAATTTTCTTCAGAGAATATGGAACGATGTTAATAGCGCCTTGTGGCCTTATAGGTCAAGTACTACGTGTGGTGCGATCTACGTGGCTTAAGGAGTAGCCGACGGTTTGAAGTACTTGCCGCTTTTGCTATTAGTCAAGACTCGTCGCGAGGTATGTGAACCTCTTCCTATCTCTTATAGCATGATATGTGTGAACTATGTAGTACGTAGACGCATACGTGTTAACCGTGTTTGATTGTTTAAACATAAAGTGTTATAACGGCTTTATGGGAAGTTGGTTATAACAGTTTTATGTAGGTAAGAAAATACTTTGTGGTTTTAAAAGGTAACTGATGTGAATTATAACTGGCTAGTTATAATAAAGAACTTGATGTATTTCAAAAGATTTATAAATCGTTTTGAAGGAGAGTAACACTTGGTTTTAAAGGTTTTAAAAAGAGTTATACTAGCTTTATGGGAGTTAGGTATAATGTCTTAAGAGAGGTAAAGAAAATGGTTTATCACGATGTTAGAAGTTAAGAGACTTGATCTTATAAGATAAGAGACTTAACTTATTTGTTTAATGTGAATGTTTGTGTGAAACCTCATTCGTGAGTAATGAGTACTTGGTTTTATTTAAAGGGATAATGTTTTACTGATTTCGGAAATCAGAATGTGTATCGACAGACCACTGCAGCGTAATAAAGGAAAATGTATTGAATAATGATGTACCGTATTAAAACCAAGAGAAACCTCCATCCGCATGTAAGCTAAGATGAGACAAAATGATATTACATATCCTAGATCATGGTTGCTTAATAAGATCGATTATAAACAAGAATAACCTACTCACATATAAGGCATATGTTTCTCAAATCATTAAAGGAGAATTATGTTTTAAAGGATTAAAACTATGAACTACGAGACCTTTTCTAAAAATGAGAAACTTGAGCATTTGAAATTAGGCAAACTTGAACGCTTGGAAAATAAGGTTGTTACTTGATTTCTACAAAGGAAAGCATTTTTGTTTACTTAACAATGTTCGTCACTCTATTTTTATACTACGGACATCGGTGACTTTTATAAAAGGAATGGATCTCTTTAAAAGGAATTTAACGTGACGTAGTACTTTTAGGTTAAAACCCGACTTTGGCATAAAATGAAAGTAACTTGAGTTGTGTAACTTGCCTATGCTTGTGTTGTGTAACTTGCCTATACCGGTTGTGGTGTAACTTGCCTATGCTTGTGTTGTGTAACTTGCCTATGCTTGTTGTCACAGAACTTGCTTATGCTTGTGGTGATAGCCTTGGTTGTGCAAGAATTGTTATTTTTATGGACTAGCTCTCCATGAGGTTTCTTGCTCGCCTGGTCCCCGGTGGCTCGGCCAGATTTGCCCCGCTCATGACCGATTCGCCTTGGTACCCTGTAGTCACCGTGACTTGCCTGCTCGCTCAGAAGTGACGAAGTCTCGTGATACGCCTTGGTCCCCGGTGGTCACCAGACTTGCCCCGGCCACTACGTGACCGCCTTGGTATCCTGTGAGTCGGCTCGCACTTGCCCCAGACGGCCGTGTTTTGGTTGCATTATATTAGTGGTACGGTCGGATCCGTAGTTATACTTGTCCTATACGGTTTTTATGACCAGTGGGACTCGTGTTCATGTATACTCCTTGGTATTGTCATATCATAAACCGCCAAGTGAGGAAGAAATTCCACGCACGAGTGATAATTGGAGGCGAGTCCTCGACTTGATGTAACTAGTTATATGTTATGTATCGTAGCTTGGTCATCATACATGTCTCCTCGCTTTATATAGACTATTATGATTTCATTTACGTGATTTACGCCACATACTTGGTACTGTTGCATCGACCTCCTCGGGCCGCGTTCACGCCGCAGTAAGTACATCGTCGCCGATCCCCGCCTAGGATCACCTTTCAACCGCATCAAGCTCCGTTCCTGAGGCTTATCTTTTGTATGTGTTCCCGAGTTGTAGGTTCTGTACATTCTGTGGTATGGCGCCCCGTCCCGTCATAGTTGTTGTAAATCTTAGAGGTCCAGAGTAATCAGCAAGGCGTGGTTTTGTAAAAAGGATTAAACTGCTCGCTTTGAAAGAGTTGTTTATATATATTTTATCGAGGTAACCGCTTGGTTGGCCTGCTTTATTATCTTGTCTCATGTTCATGTTTAAGTTTTTATTTCCGCTGGTTTTCTCCGATGTAGTATCACTAGGTGCCCGGTAGGCACGACCACGCCCGGATCGGTCGTGACAAAAGTGGTATCGAAGCGCTTAGTCTCTGAAAGTGTCTACGCATCGTGTCTAGTAGAGTCTTGATTATCGATGTTGTGCACCACATCTATAATCGTGAGGTCAGCAGGATATTTAGGATTGGTTTCATTCTTCTCATTCCGAGATCGCGGCCTTAGCCGCTGTGATAAGATGGACCCTCCGACGACTTCTTTTACCGCTATGCCTCCGCGTAGGCAACCCGCCCGGCGGCAAGACAGAGGAGTCGCGAGTAGAGCGGCAGAGACCACAAGACTGAGCCTCCATCCCGCACCGAGCAGGAGATGAGTTACGCGAGCGGGCCCGCACGGCCGTGGTCAGGCTGATTGAGGATAGCCGACGCAGCAGCCTGCAGAGCACCGCCGTTCACCCTAGATCGATAGTTCGAGGCTACGGATTTTCTCGAGCCAGGCCGCCAGAGTTTTATGGGTCGAGGCCCGAGGATGATCCGCAGGAGTTCATCCGACGCCATTCTGCCGATCATGAGAGTGATCAAGGCATCGGAGACCGAGTCGGTGGTCCTAGGTTCGCATCACCGCGTGATACCGCAATGATCGGTTTGATTCGCGAGCTGTCCCGGGAGAGCATGCACTTCCAGCGTTATGGGACGAGTTCTCGCAGGCCTTTCTTGCACATTTCTTGCCTCCACCGATGGCGAGGGCTCGGCGCAGATTTTTGGTGTTACGGCGTAATCCGCGCATGATTCGAGTACAATGTGGAGTTCGACTCATCGGCCAGACGCCCCCTCGTTGGTAGCTAGTATGGAGGTTCGAGTGCAACGTTTTGTTACAGGCTCGATGATCACCTAGCCGAGTTGTTCGGTAGCTCTTCACCGCATGGACATTGCCCGCACGCAGCTTATGCGACCGATGCGAGAGAGGATAAATCGACGGAATGACCAGTGGTCGCCAGGCAGGGCCGTAACAGCAGGTCCTTTGGTGACTTTCGAGGCGGACCGCCTCGCCAGAAGAAAGCCGCGATATGCGCCCACCAAGATGCAGTGGTCCTCCACAGCCTTCGACCTTCGAGATATTCGAGAGCGGTCGTGGCTCCTGTGTCTCAGATTTTCGGGAGCAGAATGCTCGCCGATGAGGTTGCCCTTGTCTCAGCTGCCGCTGTGGAAAGCTTCATAAAGGAGAGTGTCGTACTAACTCGGGATTGTTATTTTTGCGCCAACAGGCCATCCGCAAGAGATCGTCCGACTGTGGTAGCATCGGCAGATAGCATGGACTACTGAGCGCCATTGTGGTTCTTCACCTTCCATAGCCAGCAGATGTTCGACACCGGCAGCCCCTGTAGAGGTCGCGTGGAAGTTCCCGATTTAGCGGTCCTTTGAACCGCCTATTTTCAGGTATATCCTTAACCCTTTAAAGATTTGTATGCATGTTATGATGACCTTATTATTGTGTGCTACGTTCGGATAGCGTTATGATGGTTATGAGTTAGAAAGCTTGGCTAGTTGAAAGGATTTGTATGGGGCATGGAAAGTGTGAACTTTAGAATATTTCATGTTGAGACCTTAGATGTAAGGTCGCCTTGAGTACCAGATTTTGCAAGTGATCCTTGTCAATACATTTTATGCCTAGAATGTGTTGTGTGATAATTTCCTCGAGTAGTGTTAAATGGAAGTGGTAGCTTTCATGACTGTTGAGGTAAGATTGTTCCGGTCGGGAACAAGAGCGTGATGCGTTAGTGGATCGGGTCAGCTACGTTGAGGGCCAACCCGCGCCGGCTTCAAAGTGGGTCACCTCGGTGGTCCCGCCAGTGGTAGGGTCACGAGGTGCTAGCCCAGTTTAGATGACCATCGATGAGTTCGTGGGTATGTTCGACCAGAATCGGTTCGTGAAGGCCGGAATGGCCTTAGTAAAGAAGTGAAGCTAGTAAGATGACCAAGTTCGAGGTAGTGGCTCCAAGGGTTGGAAACAGCGTTGACTAAAGTGTGGTACGATACTAGAAGAGTTCAAGTGTTCGAGAAGAGTACGACGAGTAAGGGTAAAGGCGAGCATGTATTGCGAGCATAGATATGATCATTTCTTGTGACGGGAGAAGGTGCGACGGATGTATATTTTAGACCTCGTGAATCGTGACGCATCCGGCATCATTTGTCGGGTCGCCGAGTGACACTAGAACCTCGCGCAAGGTGACAAAAGTTTGTGATGTTAGAGGTGTTTCCTCGTGGACTTGGATGTAAGTATTTACGCGTGTTTCGTGGCCATTGTGGCGTTGGCAACTTTTAGAAGAACTCTATCGTTATCTGTTCGAGAAGGAACATTCGGACGAATGTTTCGGCGAGGGAGAATGTTATACCCCGTATTTCCAGAGTATGTACGAGGGCGACGATACAATTTGAGCCTTAAAGTAGGCATAGATTCGAAATTTGTACACAACACCCTGTTAAAGTCGCTTTCGACTAAACGTTTCCACGACTTCGTAGGGAAAATTCGCTATGTCATTTATAATTTTTGCGGATTTTTCCGAGAGACGTAACATTTTGGATCAACGGAGGGTGACATGTGTCACCTCACATCGAAGAGGTTGACGGCAATTGGCCATTCTTGGCACGTTTTGTTGCCCAATTTTGGTCAAGGGTTAGGTAGGATATTTTTGTGTAGATGGATAAGGTTGCACATGGCTTAATCTTGGACTTACACTTGCCTTGCACTTGGCACCATCTTGGCCATTGGTTGGCCTTCACTTGACCTATAAATACCCCTTAGTTGATGAACTTTCTTCATCCAAAAATTGAGCAATCTACCTAAGTCTCAAAATACTCCCTCTCTTGTAGTTCTCGTCCAAAGCCTCTCCCTCCTCCTAGTGGCCTTTGGCCGAGAGTTTCCTCCCCTCAGTAGTGGTTAGCCGTGGTACCCCCTAGCCTAGTTGTCTCGTATAAATACCCCTTGTAGTGGTATAGAAATACTCTCCTAGTATTGTTATAATGTCCAAATACCTTGGCCCAAATACCTTGTAGTATTCCCAAGGTTACACTTATACTAGCCCGTAAAATACCATTATACTTTCCTCACGCTAAAACGAAACCCTAAGTAAATCTTCACCCGTAGTGAAGTTATAAGTAGAAGTTGGTTAGAACTTCTAAGGGTTGTTTGGAGCGGATCGAGCACTCTGAGTAGAGCTAAACCTTGCTCAGATCGACATATAAACTCGGATAATTTTGGGCTTATCGAGGTAAACATTCTTGACCTTCCGTTGTAATTGGAAATTACATGTCAGAGGAGTATATAGTTAAAGTATACTATATATAGAATTGAACATACCGGCGGCAATGTCTTTTGACTTAAGCTCGAATAATACTTACGGCAATGTCTCGCGACTTAAGCCCTAATTTAAATAAGAGAACCGAATCAGAATTACATAGATCAGACATAAGAGACTGTGTAGTATTCTCGAGTAAATTGTACACGCCCGGTTAGACGCAAACCCCCGTTGGCTTGGTAGCCACTTCTGAAAGCGAGGAGATTAACGCTGTCATGGGGAGGTGCCAATTTTCGTAGAATATGGAACGATGTTAATGTCGCTTGTGGCCTTATAGGTTGAAGTACTACGTGGTGCGATCTACGTGGCTTAAGGAGTAGCCGACGCTTGAAGTACTTCGCGCTTTGCTATTAGTCAAGACTCGTCGCGAGGTATGTGAACCTCTTCCTATCTCTTATAGCATGATATGTGTGAACTATGTAGTACTAGACGCATACGTGTTAACTGTGTTTGATTGTTTTAAAACATAAAGTGTTATAACGGCTTTATGGGAAGTCGTTATAATGTTTTATGTAGGTAAGAAAATACTTTGTGGTTTTAAAAGGTAATCGATGTGAATTATAACCGGCTAGTTATAATAAAGAACTTGATGTATTTCAAAAGATTTATAAATCGTTTTGAAGGAGAGTAACACTTGGTTTTAAAGGTTTTAAAAAGAGTTATACTAGCTTTATGGGAGTTAGGTATAATGTCTTAAGAGAGGTAAAGAAAATGGTTTATCGATGTTAGAAGTTAAGAGACTTGATCTTATAAGATAAGAGACTTAACTTATTTGTTTAATGTGAATGTTTGTGTGAAACCTCATTCGTGAGTAATGAGTACTTGGTTTTATTTAAAGGGATAATGTTTTACCGATTTCGAAATCGAATGTGTATCGAATGCACCACCGCAGCGTAATAAAGGAAAATGTATTGAATAATGATGTACCGTATTAAAACCAAGAGAAACCTCCATCCGCATGTAAGCTAAGATGAGACAAAATGATATTACATATCCTAGATCATGGTCGCTTAATAAGATCGATTATAAACAAGAATAACCTACTCACATATAAGGCATATGTTTCTCAAATCATTAAAGGAGAATTATGTTTTAAAGGATTAAAACTATGAACTACGAGACCTTTTCTAAAAATGAGAAACTTGAGCATTTGAAATTAGGCAAACTTGAACGTTTGGAAAATAAGGTTGTTACTTGATTTCTACAAAGGAAAGCATTTTTGTTTACTTAACAATGTTCGCTACTCTATTTTTATACTACGGACATCGTGACTTTTATAAAAGGAATGGATCTCTTTAAAAGGAATTTAACGACGTAGTACTTTAGGTTAAAAACCCAGACTTTGGCATAAAATGAAAGTAACTTGAGTTGTGTAACTTGCCTATGCTTGTGTTGTGTAACTTGCCTATACTGGTTGTGGTGTAACTTGCCTATGCTTGTGTTGTGTAACTTGCCTATGCTTGTTGTTGCGTAACTTGCTTATGCTTGTGGTGATAGCCTTGGTTGTGCAAGAATTGTTATTTTTATGGACTAGCTCTCCATGAGGTTTCTTCTTGTCGCCTGGTCCCCGTGGTGGCTCGTACTTGCCTGCCTCATGATCGATTCGCCTTGGTACTGTAGTCACCGTGACTTGCCCTGCTCAACAGAGTAGGACGGTCTCGTGATACGCCTGGTCCCCGGTGGTCAGCCAGATTTGCCCCGGTCGCCTACGTGACCGCCTTGGTATCCCAGAGTCGGCTCTCGCACTTGCCCCGTGACGGCCGTGGTTTTGGTTGCATTATATTAGTGGTACGGTCGGATCTGGTAGTTATACTTGTCCTATACGGTTTTTATGACCCAGGTGGGACCTGGTGTTCATGTATACTCCTTGGTATTGTCATATCATAAACTGCCGGCAGTGAGGAAGAAATTCCACGGGCACGAGTGATAATTTGGAGATGAGTCCACGACTGATGTAACTAGTTATATGTTATGTCTCGTAGCTTGGTCATCATACATGTCTCCCGCTTTATATAGACTATTATGATTTCATTTACACGATTTACGCTTCACATACTTGGTACCGCTGTATCGACCTCCTTCGGGCCGCTCATGCCGCAGTAAGTACATCGTCGCCGATCCCCGCCTAGGATCACCTTTCAACGCATCAAGCTCCGTTCCTTCTGAGGCTTATCTTTTGGTATGTGTTCCCCGAGTTGTAGGTTCTTGTACATTCGGGGTATGGCGGGCCCCGTCCCGCCATAGTTGTTGTAAATCTTAGAGGTCCAGAGTAGCATCCGCAAGGTGGTTTTGTAAAAGGATTAAACTGCTCGTTTTGAAAGAGTTGTTTATATATATTTTATTGGGAGGTAACCGCTTGGTTGGCCTGCTTTATTATCTTGTCTCATGTTCATGTTTAAGTTTTTATTTCCGCTGGTTTTCTCGATGTAGTATCACTAGGTGCCCGGTAGGCACCGCCACGCCCGGATCGCGTCGTGACAAAAGTGGTATCGAGCGATTAGTCCTCTGAAAGTGTCTACGCATCGTGTTCAGTAAGTCTTGATTATCGATGTGTTGTGCACCACATCTATAATCAGGAGGCTGCAGGATATTTAGGATTGGTTTCCATTCTTCTCATTCTGAGATCGTGCCTTAGAGCTGTGTGATAAGATGGACCCTCTCGACGCATTTCGCTTTTATCGCTTTTCCCGGTGTTCACAGTGTGATGCACGCCCTCCCGGGAGTGTCGCTTTTAGTTGGTACTTGTTTTACCCGCGCCGTCGTACATGTGTCGAAAGGATGTCCTAGTAGGAGGACTCACCAGATCGGAGGGTAGTTCGTCATCTTCCCTAGCTATGCGCCCTACGGGGTAGGTTTGATTAGAACGACTAAGGGGAGTGAAGCAGTAGATACAGGTATATCCTTAACCCTCTAGGGATTAGTACGTGTAAGATGGGTATATCTTAAGTATTATGCTCAGATAACATAAGTGAAAAAATTGTGATTAGATATCATGGTTAGTTAACCGAGTAAGATTTGGGGGATAGAGGAAGTGTGAACCTTAGAGTCTTATACGTAGAGACCTTAGAGGTAAGGCCATCTCGAGTAAAAGAGGTATTTTATGTTTGACCCTTATCGGAGTGCATAGTGCACGTGAGATATGTTTGTGTGATAAGTCCCTGAGTAGTGTGGAAGGAAAGAGGGTAGTTGAGCTAAGAAGACCGCTAGGTTTTCGTAACGTGGATTAGTGAGATTGTTCCGGATCGGGGAGCAAGTGTTTTACGCGAGAGTGGGTCGGGTTGAGGCCATACCGCGGGTCAACCCGCGACCGCTTTATGCGGGTCGGGCCAGGTAATCCCGCCAGTGGTAGGTCACGAGGGTGTTAGGCCCAAGTTTAGTTAACCATCGTACGAGTTCGTGGATGCGTTCAACCAGTAGTCGGGCCGATGGGGTCAGCCCGTCGTGTCTTTCAGTCAAGACTGTTTACTCGGCAGAGAGTTATGCGAGATGTTTTTATCAGGAAGGTTGTAAGGCTGCACGGGGTGCCTACTTTCACCTTATGGCAGACAGTGAAGCCCAGGTGGTGGCTATTTCGTTTTCTGGAAGTTTTATCGCCACGACCAACCAAGCTCGTGATCGTGCCCTACCCAGGCACCTTCTACCTTAACAATACAAGTAAGTCATGAACCAAATAACACCTCATTTTTTTAAAACAAACGTGCGCAAGGGCAAAGCCGACAAGGCTGCCATATATACATAAACAAAAGACACTACACCGCATACGAGTCCAATCCCACATATGAATACGCACTTCAGAGTTAAATCAACTATGACGGACAAGGCCCCGCCGCACCCAAAACTATACAAAGCCTGCATCAAGGACATATACCAAAGATAAACTCCGAATGTAAGGAGCTTATCCAAAACCCCGAGCAGATCCTACACTGCCGATCACCGAATCAAGACCTAAACTCATGCGGCATGAACGCAGCCTCCGGGCGAGGTCAAGACGAAGAATGTACCAAGTATGTGAGCGAGAAATCGTAATAAAATCATAGCGATCTAAATAACACAGAGACATGTATGATATCTAACCTACAAGACATAACACATAAGCGATATCTCAAGTCAGGGACGCAGGCCCTCAAAGTCATTACTCAATATAACCATGGGTCTCACGCCCATAATATCAATCATGCCCGTGGAATCCTTCCTCACTGCCGGCAGTCCATGATGTAATAACACCAATAAGGATACATGAACACCAAGTCCCACCTGTGTCCTCAATACCTCGTGGTCCCATGCCCCGGAATCCCACCTCGTAAAAGCATGACCATAGGGTAACACAAACAAATCCGGGGACATATATGATAATCAAATACAACACATTGTGCCTTACTAACAATGAGAGTAAACAGTAGTATCCTTACAATATAAACTAGGAAGCTCATGATCAAGCAGGACCATCCGCCCGCAGTATCATTTAGCAATCCTATTCCTGGGACTATTTCACCCGCATAGGTCGCGTGGACCCGCATGAGGTATTCCTCGCATAGGCTGGACCCGCCCGCATGGGACTATTTCACCCGCATAAGCCCTTTCGGACCCGCATGAGGTATTCCTCGCATAGGACTATTTCACCCGCATAAGCCCTTACGGACTCGCATGAGGTATTCCTCGCATAGTCTGGACCCGCCCGCATGGGACTATTTCACCCGCATAAGCCCTACGGACTCGCATGAGGTATTCCTCGCATCGTGGGTAGCAAATCCACGGAATTATGCAAATGCCACAAACCCGGAATGACCAAACGATCGATATAACAATAGCACAAACCGCTATTTCCGACACATAGGCAAATCCTTAATTACAAGCCAAAGTCCTTACCAAGGCACACTTAGAATAATTCTCTTTAACAAGCCAAAGTACTTATCAAGGCACACTTAGACAAATTCTCAATTTATCAAGTCAAAGTACTTATCAAGGCACACTTTAGACAAATTCTCAATTTATCAAGCCAAAGTACTAATCAAGGCATACATAGAATAATTCTCTTTTAACAAGTCAAAGTACTTATCAAGGCACTCTTAGACAAATTCTCAATTTATCAAGCCAAAGTACTAATCAAGGCATACATAGAATAATTCTCTTTTAACAAGTCAAAGTACTTATCAAGGCACTCTTAGACAAATTCTCAATTTATCAAGCCAAAGTACTAATCAAGGCATACATAGAATAATTCTCTTTTAACAAGTCAAAGTACTTATCAAGGCACTCTTAGACAAATTCTCAATTTATCAAGCCAAAGTACAAATCAAGCATACATAGAATAATTCTCTTTTAACAAGTCAAAGTACTTATCAAGGCACACTTAGACAAATTCTCAATTTATCAAGCCAAAGTACTAATCAAGGCATACATAGAATCATTCTCTTTTAACAAGTCAAAGTACTACATACGCATATCTCTTTTATAAAAGCCTCCTTTCTATGTAAAGCCCCAAGATACTAACACCCGTAGTATCAAGGCGTGTCTATTTTTCAAAGTAAGTTACTACACTTTTAGAAAACTCATTTCAAAGCTTGAAATCAAGTAACTCTAAATTTTCACAATCTAGGCTACTTATGCCGATTAATCAAAATAGACAACTTTCAAAACCTTCCCTAAAGTCGTTATAACCAACTTCCCATAAAGCCGTTATAACCCTTTATGGTTTTAGACGTATCCATTCCTTCAATAACCAAGAGACTTATACTATTAAAACCAAGTATCACATACTTACAAAACAAGTTCTTAACTTTCAAAATACTTCAAGTCTCTAATAGTTAGAAAACAAGTTTTCTTCCACTTTTAAACCTCAAGTAACTTCACCCTTAACGCAAGTTACTTCTCTTAAATCATGTCATTTCTCCTCTTTAAATCAAATAAGTAAATCACTCCTTTGACTCCCCTAAAGTCATTATAATGACCTTTAGGTTTTAGAACTAAGGCACTAGCCAAAAGATTTGGAAACCACTTCCTTTTCAAGTCTCTATGTACTTTAAGAAAAATACCTTCACTTTTAAGAATCCAAACTTCCCTAAGGAAATGGATTATACTACTTACAATTTAAACATCAAAGTACACTCAAGGAAGTACATAGAACAAATTCTATTTTAGGCAATCCAAATACAAGCAAGGAATGGATCATTCAAGGAGTAGAACTTACTTTCTTTATCTTAAGGAATCATGCTAGAAGAGGAGATAGTTCACATACCTTTTCGGCTAATATCCACAAGCTAAGCCGAATACGCCGTACGTAGAAGTGTCAACCTATAATGGTCACAACAAGGCTATCAACTTCTAGTCTCTATGTAGAATAATACTAAGTATTTAGTCTCTAATTCTACGGAAAATCGGCAAAGACTTCCTTTGTTTCTACTCACTTTGCCACCTTTTTCAAGGCCGAATACAATAACCAACAAGCCACATTTAAGGCTCCAAACAACAACCAAACAAAGGGGATTACACGCCTTACAATACGTGTAAAATTCCGCCCCACAATTCATACGAAATAGTGAATATGCCAAAAGCCATTCTCGGCCAACCTCTAGAACAACACTAGGTCTTTTTCAATCCTTCTTACAAATTCCAAGTTCTAAGGTCTAACATGTTATATAGTCTAAACAACTTCAACAACTACAATTTCCTTCTTTATACAACATGCGACGCTTAGACTAATAATCGACTAGAATTGAAATCTTAAAGTTAAACATGCTAGATTTCGGATTAGGGTTCCAATAGCCAATAAACATATCAAACTTCATACTATATAACACATGATTGCTAAGATCCATAGCTACAACAATAAGTAAGTCTTAACTTACTAAAACGACAAAATTAATACCTTTCCAAGCCCTTAAAATTTCCAAGATCCAAAGTCGCGCCTTAGAAATTCTTAGCTCCTTTCTTTAAGTTCAAATCCGCTCCAAGCACTCCTTAGAGGCCTATGAAGAACCCATCCTCAAGTTCCAACTTCAAAGTTGAAGAACTCCCATAGTTTCCGCCTTGCGACTAACGTGAAAACTCCGTTTTTCCGAAATCTTTCTATTGAGATAACCTTACAACACCCTTAGGAACATTGGGTTAAAGTCTTGTGAACAATAGATCAAAACTACAAATTTTTCTAGTGTGGGAGATGAGCAACCCGAGAGCAACTATGGAAGAACACAAGGTTCTCTAATTTTTCTAAGTGTAAAAAGCTAGTCTTGCACTAGTGTAGTGAATATAAAACATATTGGAGGGCTTAGACTTAAACAAATGTGAGGCTTGGATTAAAATCACATGGATCAAGCCTAAGTGGCAAGTTGACTAGTCAATTATGTCAAGCTTTGAAGACTTATCTTCCAAGAGGTTCAATGACCAAAATACCCCTCCTCTAATTCGACCAAGACCACTTATGGGGGTGCCACGTGTCACCCTCTCATTCGTCCATAAAATTCAGAACCTCGTGGCCCCACAAAACGTAAAATTCTGTGGGCCCCACGTGACCAAATCCGTAAAAATCAATTTCCACCATATTAATAAGTTGCTTTCTCTTCAAATAATGCATTTTGAGACTCCATTTCTCATTAACGAACATTTTTCCTTTTCGACCTTCTAAGATTTTCCGGAAAAACAATTCTTCCTTTCGTACTAATTTCCAAGTCTTGTTTCCTTACGTACATTCTCTTATACATGTCCGGACTTACTGGTGTAACATTCTTCCCCCCTTAGAAACATTCGTCCCCGAATGTTCTTAGTCGGTTGCCAAGCTATACACACTCCGGCACAATCTCTATACTATGCCTATCGATCAAAACTGCACAAGACCAACGATGCCACACATGGCCACCACAACATACGTAAACATAACAATGGACCTTCCGTCCGTGGTCCTTTCTCACAAAACTCGAAGGTTACAGTCATATCACACACGGGATCCCCTAGAGGTTCCTTTCTTTCCTTACTTGTCATACTTTCTCATACTTTCAAACTCATCTAGTACACGTACAAAATCTCAAATTGCTTCGTTCCCAACTTGGAGTTACTAACCAACTTGGCCATTATGCTACTTGAATTTCCGCTAAGGCTCTTCTCGGTCCTTACGACCTAGTTCCGGTGGAACGCGTCCACAAACTCGTACAACGATTAACTAAACTTGGGCCTGACATCCTCAGGACCCTATCACATAACGGGACCATTTCTAACTGACATTACCCCATTCCATACTATCGGCTGACCCGAAATGAGTCCATAACCCGACTCACCGTCACACTTAACTTCTCGTTCTTAGTCTGGAATAAATCTCTCTTATCTCAAGGTACTTCTTACCCTATCCCCTATTCACTAGAGGTTCGTCACATAAGCCAAAGTATTTCTACTGTACAATCTTCCCTATTGGTCTTACACTGTCATGGGGCAATTACAACTTGTGAACTTTATACAACTATAGTCTCAGTTCACCTATCATTCTTGTCAACATTCTTACTTCTCACTTACTAATCAAAGTATCCCTACCTCTGGGGTACTATCACTTACAACTGCTAGCACCGCTATCTTGGTCAATAACACAACGACTTTCCTCATGACCCTATAGTCTTCTCCTAACCGAGAAACTGGAGGCTCAGTCTGGCCTCAAACCTGGCGCAGAAGGACTCGCCGACTGCGGAACAACATCCGGTATACCCTGGGCATAAGCCCTATCAACTCTCTGAGTCTGACTAGTAGCTCTTGCTACTCCTTTTGCCCTCCTTGGAGGCATAACTGTAACACAACAATACGTCAGAGAGGAATTTTCTTACTACCACAGCTCTATGGCACGATCTTAGAGTGAGAAGAATAGAAACCAACTCCTAAATGTCCTGTAGCCTCCTTCTTATGGGTGTGGCGCGCAACACACACCGATAATCAAGACTCTACTAGACACGGTCAGACATTCCGAGGACCGATCGCTTTGATACCACTGTCACGACCGAACCGGCTCGTGGATCGTGCCCTACCCAGGCACCCTTCTACCTTAACAATACAAGTAAGTCGCGAACTGAAATAACACCTCATTTTTTTAAACAAGCGTGCGCAAGGGCAAAGCCGACAAGGCTGCCATATATACATAAACAAAAGACACTACACCGTACATGAGTCCAATCCCACATATGAATACAGACCTCTAGGAGTTAAACTGAACTATGACGGGACAAGGCCCCGCCGTACCCAAAACTATACAAAGCTCGCATCAAGGACATATACCAAAGATAAACTCCGAATAAGGAGCTTATCCAAAACCCCGAAAGGATCCTACACATGTCGATCACCGAATCATTACCTAAACTCACGGCATGAACGCACTTCAAGGAGGTCAAGACGAAGAATGTACCAAGTATGTGAGCGATGAAATGCGTAATAAAATCATAGCGATCTAAATAACACAGGAGACATGTATGACATCCAACCTACAGTACATAACACATAAGCAGTCATATCAAGTCAGGGACGCAGGCCCTCAAAGTCATTACTCAATATAACCCTGGGTCTCACGCCCATAATATCAATCATGCCCGTGGAATCCTTCCTCACTGCCGGCAGTCCATGATGTAATAACACCAATAAGGATACATGAACACCAAGTCCCACCTGTGTCCTCAATACCTCGTGGTCCCATGCCCGGAATCCCACCTCGTAAAAGCATGACCATAGGGTAACACAAACAAATCCGGGACATATATGATAATCAAAATACAACACATTGTGCCTTACTAACAATGAGAGTAAACAGTAGTATCCTTACAATATAAACTAGGAAGCTCATGATCAAGCAGGACCATCCGCCCGCGGTATCATTTAGCAATCCTATTCCTGGGACTATTTCACCCGCATAGGTCGCGTGGACCCGCATGAGGTATTCCTCGCATAGGCTGGACCCACCCGCATGGGACTATTTCACCCGCATAAGCCCTTTCGGACCCGCATGAGGTATTCCTCGCATAGGACTATTTCACCCGCATAAGCCCTTACGGACTCGCATGAGGTATTCCTCGCATAGGCTGGACCTGCCCGCATGGGACTATTTCACCCGCATAAGCCCTACAGACTCGCATGAGGTATTTCTCGCATCGTGGGTAGCAAATCCACGGAATGATGCAAATGCCACAAACCCGGGGAATGACCCCGAAACGACTGATATAACAATAGCACAAAACCGGCTATTTCCAGCACACATAGGCAAATCCTTAATTACAAGCCAAAGTCCTTACCAAGGCACACTTAGAATAATTCTCTTTAACAAGCCAAAGTACTTATCAAGGCACACTTAGACAAATTCTCAATTTATCAAGCCAAAGTACTGATCAAGGCATACATAGAATCATTCTCTTTTAACAAGTCAAAGTACTTATCAAGGCACACTTTAGACAAATTCTCAATTTATCAAGCCAAAGTACTAATCAAGGCATACATAGAATAATTCTCTTTTAACAAGTCAAAGTACTTATCAAGGCACTCTTAGACAAATTCTCAATTTATCAAGCCAAAGTACTAATCAAGGCATACATAGAATAATTCTCTTTTAACAAGTCAAAGTACTTATCAAGGCACTCCTAGACAAATTCTCAATTTATCAAGCCAAAGTACTAATCAAGGCATACATAGAATAATTCTCTTTTAACAAGTCAAAGTACTTATCAAGGCACTCTTAGACAAATTCTCAATTTATCAAGCCAAAGTACAAATCAAGCATACATAGAATAATTCTCTTTTAACAAGTCAAAGTACTTATCAAGGCACACTTAGACAAATTCTCAATTTATCAAGCCAAAGTACTAATCAAGGCATACATAGAATCATTCTCTTTTAACAAGTCAAAGTACTACATACGTACATTCTTTTATAAAAGCCTCCTTTCTATGTAAAGCCCCAAGATACTAACACCCGTAGTATCAAGGCGTGTCTATTTTTCAAAGTAAGTTACTACACTTTTAGAAAACTCATTTCAAAGCTTGAAATCAAGTAACTCTAAATTTTCACAATCTAGGCAACTTATGCCGATTAATCAAAATAGACAACTTTCAAAACCTTCCCTAAAGCCGTTATAACCAACTTCCCATAAAGCCGTTATAACCCTTTATGGTTTTAGACGTATCCATTCCTTCAATAACCAAGAGACTTATACTATTAAAACCAAGTATCACATACTTACAAAATAAGTTCTTAACTTTCAAAATACTTCAAGTCTCTTAATAGTTAGAAAACAAGTTTTCTTCCACTTTTTAAACCTCAAGTAACTTCACCCTTAACGCAAGTTACTTCTCTTAAATCATGTCATTTCTCCTCTTTTAAATCAAATAAGTAAATCACTCATTTGACTCCCCTAAAGTCATTATAATGACCTTTAGGTTTTAGAACTAAGGCACTAGCCAAACGATTTGGAAACCACTTCCTTTTCAAGTCTCTATGTACTTTAAGAAAAATACCTTCACTTTTAAGAATCCAAACTTCCCTAAGGAAATGGATTATACTACCTACAATTTAAACATCAAAGTACACTCAAGGAAGTACATAGAACAAATTCTATTTTAGGCAATCCAAATACAAGCAAGGAATGGATCATTCAAGGAGTAGAACTTACTTTCTTTATCTTAAGGAATCATGCTAGAAGAGAGATAGTTCACATACCTTTCGCTAATATCCACAAGCTAAGCCGAATACGCCGTACGTAGAAGTGTCAACCTATAATGGTCACAACAAGGCTATCAACTTCAAGTCTATATGTAGAATAAAACTAAGTATTTAGTCTCTAATTATACGGAAAATCGTGCAGCACTTCCTATGTTTCTACTCACTTTGCCACCTTTTCAAGGCCGAATACAATAACCAACAAGCCACATTTAAGGCTCCAAACAACAACCAAACAAAGGGATTACACGCCTTACAATACGCTTAAAATTCCGCCCACAATTCATACGAAATAGTGAATATGCCAAAAGCCATTCTCGGCCAACCTCTAGAACAACACTAGGTCTTTTTCAATCCTTCTTACAAATTCCAAGTTCTAAGGTCTAACATGTTATATAGTCTAAACAACTTCAACAACTACAATTTCCTTCTTTATACAACATGCGACGCTTAGACTAATAATCGACTAGAATTGAAATCTTAAAGTTAAACATGCTAGATTTCGGATTAGGGTTCCAATAGCCAATAAACATATCAAACTTCATACTATATAACACATGCTTGCTAAGATCCATAGCTACAACAATAAGTAAGTCTTAACTTACTGAAACGACAAAATTAATACCTTTCCAAGCCCTTAAAATTTCCAAGATCCAAAGTCGCACCTTAGAAATTCTTAGCTCATTTCTTTAAGTTCAAATCCGCTCCAAGCACTCCTTAGAGGCCTATGAAGAACCCATCCTCAAGTTCCAACTTCAAAGTTGAAGAACTCCCATAGTTTCCGCCTTGCGACTAACGTGAAAACTCCGTTTTTCCGAAATCTTTCTATTGAGATAACCTTACAACACCCTTAGGAACATTGATTTAAAGTCTTGTGAACAATAGATCAAAACTACAAATTTTTCTAGTGTGGGAGATGAGCAACCCGAGAGCAACTATGGAAGAACACAAGGTTCTCTAATTTTTCTAAGTGTAAAAAGCTAGTCTTGCACTAGTGTAGTGAATATAAAACATATTGGAGGGCTTAGACTTAAACAAATGTGAGGCTTGGATTAAAATCACATGGATCAAGCCTAAGTGGCAAGTTGACTAGTCAATTATGTCAAGCTTTGAAGACTTATCTTCCAAGAGGTTCAATGACCAAAATACCCCTCCTCTAATTCGACCAAGACCACTTATGGGGGTGCCACGTGTCACCCTCTCATTCGTCCATAAAATTCCGTAACCCTCGTGGGCCCCACAAAACGTAAAATTCCTCGGGTGGGCCCCACGTGACCAAATCCGTAAAAATAAATTTCCACAATATTAATAAGTTCCTTACTCTTCAAATAATGCATTTTGAGAATCCAATTCTCAATAACGAACATTTTTCCTTTTCGACCTTCGGAAGATTTTCCGTCGGAAAAACAATTCTTCCTTTCGTACTAATTTCCAAGTCTTGTTTCCTTACGTACATTCTCTTATACATGTCCTAGACTTACGGGGTGTAACATTTACCATGCAGAGTTAGGAACTCAGGTGAGTCTCAGTAGCGCATTCGTGCTCGGGCCAGTGTTTGGATTTCAGGGGTAGCTGTGAGTATTGTTGCCTCCTGTTGAGGGAGTGCTTTTATAACTACCATTTCAGTATTCGGATATCGCCTTACGAAGCCTCGTAGGGGCGGAAGTGTAAGTTGCCGGTCGATTGGTTCGATGTTGGCAAAGTTCAGATAGTGGGTTCATACTTGTTTCGACAGGATGGGGATAGGGTGAAGCCTATCCAGGAGAGGTTATCGACAGCTCAGAATCAACAGAAGTCGTGCGGATGATCGGCGACGACGCTTGAAGTTCAGGTTGACGGTGGGTCTTCTCGAAGGTACCACCCCGAAAGGGTGTGACGAGTTTTGGAAAATAGAGGAAACTTAGCCCGAGTTACTTTGGGCCTTTTCAGGTCATGTGAATAATAGGCCAGGTTGCCTATAAGTTAGCTTGCCGTCCGACGTAGGAGGCAGGAAGTCCGATCTTTCATGTTGCTATGTTCGGAAGAGTATCGGAGATCCATCCAGAGTGTTCCCAGTTAATGATGACCAAGTTAGAGATAGTAACCCAGTGATTTGGAAACTGAATCAGTAACAGAGATATGGTAAGAAAGAGTTCGAGTGTGCGAGAAGGGTACGACGCGTAAGGGAAGAAGCGAGCATGTATTGCGAGCATAGATGTGATCATTTCTTTTGTAAGGAGAAGGTGCGAAGGAAGTATATTTTAGACCTCGGGTAAGGGCTTTTGTGATGTCAGAGGTGTTTTCTCGTGGACTTGGATGTAAGTATTTTGCGCAGGTGTTTCTGTGGCCAGGTGTGGCAGGTTTGATCTCGTAAGTATAGTAGTGAAGACTATACTGGCGCATGTTTGTTTTTGAGACTTAGAAGGAACATTCGGGACGAATGTTTCTAAGGAGGGGAGAATGTTATACCCCGTATTTCCAGAGTATGTACGTAGAAAAGTTTGGGCTTTAAAGTTAGGCATAGGTTCGATTTTTGTGCACAACACCCGGTTAGAGTCGTTTTTCGACGAAACGTTTTACAAACTTTGCGAAGGGAAAATTCCGGCTATGTCATTTTTAATTTTTGCGGATTTTTCCGAGAGACGAAACATTTTGGACCAACGGGAGGGTGACAAGTGTCACCCTCATATCAAGGCGTGGTGGGCGGCTATTGGACGATTTGGGAGTCAAGGTTGGTAGGATATTTGTGAGGGTTTTAAGGAGTAGGGGCTAGGGGGCACTTGGGCACATCTTAGACCTCCACTTGCCCCCCACTTGGCTAGATCATAGCCCTTGATTTCCCTATAAATACCCCTCCCCCTTTGAAGACTTCTTCATCCTAAAAACTTTCCTAAGTCTAAAAATCTTCCCCCCCTCTTCTTGTGTTCTCGTCCTAGCCTCCCCCTCCCCCCTTTGTGAGGCCCCTTGGCCGAGAGTCCTCCTTGGCCGAGTACCCTCCTAGTGGGGTTGGTAGAGGGTACACACCCTCTGTGGTGTTGTTGTAACGACCGTCCCCGGCTGCCATCGTGCCTTATCCTGCACCCTAGTGACACAACATCGAGAAAACCAGCGGAAAATAAAACTTTAAACAAGAAACAAGATATATGATCATAAACAAAGCCAACCCAACGGTTACCTTCCAATAACATATATAATTACTCTTTCAAAACGCAACGCTTTAATCCTTTTTTTACAAACCCCGCCACAACAAGATTTCATGCACTCTAAGATTTACCACAACTATGACGGACAGGCTTCGCCATACCCCGAATGTATAAGAACCTACAACTCGGGAACACATACTAAAAGATAAGCCTCCGAGAAACGGAGCTTCCCAAAACGCTGAACCGAGATCCTAAGAGCGAGGATCCACGGCCGATGTACCTCTACTGCGGCATGAACGCACTTCAAGGCGAGGTCGATAACAGTACCAAGTATGTGAAATCAGAAAATATCAGAATGAAATCATACTAGTCTATAAAAAGCGAGAGACATGTATGATAACCAAACTACGATTCACAACATAAAAGCGATCATGTCGATGTGACTCACGCCTCAAGTCATCACTCAAATATAACTATGGGTCTCACGCCCACAACATCAATCATGTTCGCATCACGTGCCGGTGCTAATTCTGCATCGGTGTAGACATGTACATGATTCAACAATAATACCAATGCCCAATGGCAACATGACACCGGAATTCTACCTCTGTGTAGACAAGACCATGTGACATCAACAATAATATACTGGGTGATCAACCCTGCCGCACGCCACATGCCCGGAATTCTACCTCGGTGTAGACATGTCCATGTAACCACAATAACAATATATCGGGTAATCAACCCGGCCGCATGGCCACATGCCCCCGGAATTCTGCATCGGTGTAGACATGTCCATGTGACATCAACAACAATACAGTAATCAAAATGGAAACATACCCGTGGAATTCTCCATCACTGCCAGCACGTCCAAGTAAGTTCTCAACAAGTCGACCGGCCCTCTATCGAGAGACGCCAGAATACGTAAATACCACACTTGCACAACAAAGGCTATCATCACAAGCATAGGCAAGTTTCACAACAACAAGCATAGGCAAGTTTCACAACAACAAGCATAGGCAAGTTTCACACAACTCAAAGTACTTTCATTTTATGCCAAAGTCCGGGTTTTTAACCCCAAAGTACTACATACGTTAAATTCTTTTAAAAGAGATCCATTACTTTTATAAAAGTCACCCGATACCCGTAGTATTAGGATGACCAACCCACATTCCTTTTCAAAATCAAGTAACAACATTCTTTTCCTAAGTTCCAGTTTGCCTAGTTTCAATTACTCAAGCTTCTCATTTTCAAATGGTTTCATAGTTCCCAAACTTAATCACTTGATTCCTTTTTAGAACAATTGAGTAATATATGTCTTACGTGAGAGTAGGTTATTCTTGTTTACAACATTCTTATTACAGCAGCCATGATCTAGAAAATGTAATATCATTTTGTCTCATCTTAGTTTCTATGCAGATGGAGGTTTCTACTGGTTTTAATACGATACATCATTATTCAATACATTTTCCTTTATTAACGCTGCAATGGTCTGTCGATACACATTCTGATTCCCGAAATCAGTAAAACATTATCCCTTTAAAAACCAAGTACTCATTACTCACGAATGAGGTTTCGCACAAACATTAAAACAAATAAGTTAAGTCTCTTATCTTATAAGATCAAGTCTCTTAACTTCTAACATCAGTAAACCATTTTCACCTACCTAAGGTCGTTATAACTAACTTCCCATAAAGCTATTATAACACCCTATGTTTTAAACCAACCAAATCACTTAGCACATGTACGTCTACCGTACTACATAGTTCACAACAATCATGGTAGAAAAGATAGGAAGAGGTTCACATACCTCGCGACGATTTATCGACAATAAGCAAAATGCTCCAAGTACTACAACCTTGCTAGCCCTTTCCACTCCTCGAGTAGAATACGCTACTCTTAGTACTTTCACCTATAAAGGTCACAAACGTCTATTAACCCCAAAACACAAGTTTCTATCTTTCTACAGAAAATTCGGCAAGACTCTCCCGCAACAAATAAAATCTCCTCCTCTATCGAGGCCGCTACCAAGCCAACCAGGGGTTTACACGTCTAACCGGACGTGTACAATTCTACTCAGCAATACTACACAAGTCTACTGCAATACAGTCTTATGTAAATACAGTTCAGTTCTGTTCTTTATTCTTCAGGCTTAAGTCAAAAGACATTGTCGAATACCAAGTAGTTCCATATATAGTATACTTCAACTATATATTCTAACAAACATGTAATTTCCAATTACAATAGAGGGACAAGATAATTACCTCGATAAGCCCAAAATTATCCAAGTTATAATGTCGATCCTGAGCAAGGTTTAGCTCCTACTCCGTGCGCTCCAAACAACCCTTAGAAGTTCTAACCAACTTCTACTCAAATACTTCAACCAACTATGAAGTTTTCCTTTGGTTTTTGGTTTGAGACTAAAGGGCAAAAGGTAGGATTTCCGGACTCTACGTAAAGAGGTATCATTGGAATACTACAAGGTACAAGGCTAAGGTATTTTGGGCATTATAACAATACTAGGAAGTATTTCAATACCACATGGAGGGTATTATACGAAAACAACTAGGCTAGTGGGGTACCCACTGGCTAGCACCACAAAGTGGGGAGGAACCCTCGCCAAAGGCCACACGGTGGGGAGGGGAAGGCTCTCGCCAAGAGCTCACAAAGGGGGAGGAGAGGGTTTCAAGACTTGGAAGTTTTTGGAATGGATGAAGTCTTCACACTTAGGGGGGTATTTATAGCAAAACCAAAGGCCAACCAAGGGCCAAGATCCTTCCAAGTGTATAGCAAGTGTAAGGGCAAGATTAAGCCAAGTGCACCCTAAACCCTACTCCACAAAACACTCCACAAAACAAGCCACAAAGCAAGGCATACTTCAAGGGGCCAATCGTGCCAACCCACTGACCGTCCCTCCAAATCGCCAACGAGGTGACACGTGTCACCCTCCCGTTGGTCAAAAAGGTTTCGTCTCTCGTAAAAATCCGAAAAAATACAAACCGACATAGCCGTATTTTTCCCTTCGCAAGTTACGAAAAAGTTTTCGTCGAAAAACGACTCTAACCGGGTGTTGTGCACAAAGGTAAAATCGGCCAAGAGTGCCACATGGGGGTGACACGTGTCGCCCCCCGATTCGCCGTAATATTTCGTCTTCCAAAATATCCAAAATACCGAAATCTCAAAACAAAGCGGCCACAAAATCAGAATTTCTCCCGTGGGCCCCACGTGACCATTTCCGAAAATAAAATCTCAAAATTCTAATATAATCTATGAAGTCCAAATACCAAATCTGGGAATCCAATTCCCATTAACGAACCTTTTTCTTCACAAATAACCGGAAACTTTTCCGTCGAAAACTCATATCTTTCTTTCTTTTCAAAATTTCGCCAGACTCGCACGTACGTCCTCACATACATACCCTGCAACTACGGGGTATAACATTCTCCCCTCCTTAGAAACATTCGTCCCGAATGTTCCTTCTCAAGACGGATATCGATGAAGTTCCTCTAACAAGTTGCCGACGCCACAGCTTGGCCACGAACTAACACACGTTCTCTTCTCCCCTAACTCGTTGTACCCTTCTCGAACACTCGAACTCTTTCTAGTATCCGTACCACACTTCCGTCAATGTTTCTGTTTCCAACCTTTGGAGTTACTACCTCCAAACTTGGTCATCTTACTAACCTCAAACTTCCTTAAGGCCATTCCCGGCTTTACGAACCGCTCGGTCGAACGCGCCCACGAACTCATACGATGGTCACACAAACTTGGGCCTAGCATCCTCGTGACTACCACTGGCGGGACCACCTAACCGACTTCCCAAACCGGTTACGGGTTGACCCGCAAATGGTCCTCAACCCGACCCAATGCGCCAAACTCTTGTTCCCCGATCCGGAACAATCTTACTAACTCACATCATGAAAGCTACCACTTCCATCTCACACTACCCACGGACTTATCACACAAATAAATCCCACGTATACCACTACTCTGATAAGGGTCAAACATAAAATAAATCTTTAATCTCAAGACGACCTTACCCTAAGGTCTCGCCGTGACATAGTCTAAGGTTCACACTTACCATGCCCCCATACGTAACCTCCCAACTAAACATGTTTTCAAACTCACAATTAACACAACGCTTATTCGTACATAGCACACAATAATGAGACCATCATAACAAGCATACCAAAACTCTAGAGGGTTAAGGATATACCTGAAGCTACTGCTCCACTCTAATCATAGGCCTGCCCTGCAGGGCGCATAATTGTAGAAGGCGATGAACCACCATCGATCCAGAGGTGAGTTGTAACATCCGTGCTACCTTGGTCGGACAGTTCGCAAAATGGCCCCGCTGGCCGTAAAATAACAAGCTCCCCGCACCACGACACTCCCGAAATGCGTCTACCACATCGACCACACCGAGGTAGGGTGACCGTGATCCGCCAACACTTACTTCCTCGAAACTCGAACCTCGAGCCACGACCGCCCCGAATGCTCGAGAGGTTGTGGAGGACCACTCTGCCGGCGGAGGTACAAAACTAGTATCTTTCGAGGCGGTCCGCCTCGAAGTCACCAAAGGACCTCGTTGTTTCGCCCTCTTCGCCGATTCGTCATTCCGTCGACCTCTCCGTGCCTCACATCCGGTCGCATGAGCTGCGTGCGGCAATGTCCATGCCCGTGAAGAGATATTCTGAACATTCCTCGACATGTAATCATCGAGCCCTCAGAACATATCGGTGCACTCGATCCTCCATACTAGCTACCAACGCTGACGCACGCCAATGAGTCGAACTCACATTGTACTCCCGAACCGCACGCCCGCTTCGTCTAAGCATCAAAATCGTTGGCCCGCGTTCTCCTCATCTGCGGAGGCAAGAAGTGCGTGAGAAAGCCCCAAAACTCATCCCATACTGCTGGAGTGCATGCTCTCCCGAAAGCTCCTATGAATCAAACCAATCGATCATTATCACGCATGATGCGAACCAAAGGTCACAGACTCGGTCTCAAGCCTTGATCACCCGTGATGATCCGGCAGAATCGCCGGATGAACTCTCGCGATCATCCTCGTGCCTCGACCCATAAAACTCGCGGCTACAACTCGTAAAGTCCCGTAGCCTCAAACTATTCGCCGGGGTGAACCATCGTGCTACCGAATCGAATCGCGGATCCAAACCTATCCTCATATTCGCCACGACTCGCCAAGAATCGGGCCATCTCCTTGTAACCCATCTCTCCGCCCTGCATCGGGACCGAGGCTCGTGTATCGCGGTCTCAGCCATTGCCGCGCTCTAACTCTCTGGGCCGGGCGGCGCTACAAAACCCGCCTCAAGCACAACCTCGTACTGCTCGCTCGCGCTCGCTCTCTCTCAGATCTCACTAGCGGTTCCTCGGCTGTCTTGCCCTTCGTGGCTCGTTGCCTTGGCGCGAGGCATAATCGTAAAAACGAGACACGCCGGAGGGTCCAACTTACAACACGACTCTAAGGCACGATCTCGTAATGAGAAGAATGGAAACCAATCCTAAATGTCCTAGCCTCGATTATAGATGTGGTGCACAACACATCGATAATAAAGACTCTACTAGACACGGTGCAGACACTTTCCGAGGATTAATCGCTCGATACCACTTTTGTAACGACCGCCCCGGTTCGCATCGTGCCTTATCCCGCACCCTAGTGACACAACATCGAGAAAACCAAATGGAAAATAAAACTTTAAACAAGAAACAAGATATATGATCATAAAAAGCCAACCCAAGTTACCTTCCAATAATATATATAATTACAACTCTTTAAAAACGAACCTTTTAATCCTTTTTTTACAAACCCTGCCCACAACAAAGATTTACATGCACTTAAGATTTACTAAACTATGACGGACAGGGCTCGCCATACCCCACGAATGTATAAGAACCTACAACTCGTGGAACACATACCAAAAGATAAGCCTCCGAGAAACGGAGCTTCCCAAAACGCCGAATCGAGATCCTAAGAGCGAGGATCCACGGCCGATGTACCTCTACCGCGGATGAACGCACTTCAAGGAGGTCGATAACAGTACCAAGTATGTGAAATCAGAAAATATCAGAATGAAATCATACTAGTCTATAAAAAGCGGAGACATGTATGATAACCAAACTACGCTCACAACATAAAAGCGAATATGTCCGAGGACTCACGCCTCAAGTCATCACTCAAATATAACTATGGGTCTCACGCCCACAACATCAATCATGTTCGCATCACGGCCGCATGCCCCGACTCGTGACGGTAGACATGTCCATGATGCAACAATAATACCAATGCCCCACGGCCACATGCCCTCGAATTCTACCTCTGTAGACACGTCCATGTGACATCAACAATAATATATTGGGTGATCAACTCGCCGCGTGGCCACATGCCCGCGAATTCTACCTCGGTGTAGACATGTCCATGTAACCACAATAACAATATATCGGTAATCAACCCGCCGCATAGCCACATGCCCGACTGCGTGACGGTAGACATGTCCATGTGACATCAACAACAATACAAGAATCAAAATGGAAACATACCCGTGGAATTCTCCATCACCGCCAAAGACGCCCAAGTAAGTTCTCAACAAGTCGACCGCCTCTATCGAGAGACGCCAGAATACGTAAATACCATACTTGCACAACAAAGGCTATCATCACAAACATAGGCAAGTTTCACAACAACAAGCATAGGCAAGTTTCACAACAACAAGCATAGGCAAGTTTCACACAACTCAAAGTACTTTCATTTTATGCCAAAGTCCGGGTTTTTAACCCCAAAGTACTACATACGTTAAATTCTTTTAAAAGAGATCCATTACTTTTATAAAAGTCACCCGATACCGTAGTATTAGGATGACCAACCCACATTCCTTTTCAAAATCAAGTAACAACATTCTTTTCCTAAGTTCCAGTTTGCCTAGTTTCAATTACTCAAGCTTCTCATTTTCAAATGGTTTCATAGTTCCCAAACTTAATCACTTGATTCCTTTTTAGAACAATTGAGTAATATATGTCTTACGTGAGAGTAGGTTATTCTTGTTTACAACATTCTTATTACAAAGACCATGATCTAGAAAATGTAATATCATTTTGTCTCATCTTAGTTTCTATGCAGATGGAGGTTTCTACTGGTTTTAATACGATACATCATTATTCAATACATTTTCCTTTATTAACGCTGCAATGGTGCAGCCGATACACATTCTCGATTCCCAAATCAAGAAACATTATCCCTTTAAAAACCAAGTACTCATTACTCACGAATGAGGTTTCGCACAAACATTAAAACAAATAAGTTAAGTCTCTTATCTTATAAGATCAAGTCTCTTAACTTCTAACATCAGTAAACCATTTTCACCTACCTAAGGTCGTTATAACTAACTTCCCATAAAGTTATTATAACACCCTATGTTTTAAACCAACCAAATCACTTAGCACATGTACGTCTACCGTACTACATAGTTCACAACAATCATGCTAGAAAAGATAGGAAGAGGTTCACATACCTCGCGACGATTTATCGACAATAAGCAAAATGCTCCAAGTACTACAACCTTGCTAGCCCTTTCCACTCCTCGAGTAGAATACGCTACTCTTAGTACTTTCACCTATAAAGGTCACAAACGTCTATTAACCCCAAAACACAAGTTTCTATCTTTCTACAGAAAATTCGGCAAAGACTCTCCCCGCAATAAATAAAATCTCCTCCTCTATCGAGGCCGGCTACCAAGCCAACCAGGGGGGGTTTACACGTCTAACCGGACGTGTACAATTCTACTCAGCAATACTACACAAGTCTACTGCAATACAGTCTTATGTAAATACAGTTCAGTTCTGTTCTTTATTCTTCAGGCTTAAGTCAAAAGACATTGCCGAATACCAAGTAGTTCCATATATAGTATACTTCAACTATATATTCTAACAAACATGTAATTTCCAATTACAATAGAGGGACAAGATAATTACCTCGATAAGCCCAAAATTATCCAAGTTATAATGTCGATCCTGAGCAAGGTTTAGCTCCTACTCCAGCGCTCCAAACAACCCTTAGAAGTTCTAACTAACTTCTACTCAAATACTTCAACCAACTATGAAGTTTTCCTGTGGTTTCGGTTTGAGACTAAAAAGGGCAAAAGGTAGTATTTCCGGACTCTACGTAAAGAGGTATCTTTGGAATACTACAAGGTACAAGGCTAAGGTATTTTGGGCATTATAACAATACTAGGAGAAGTATTTCAATACCACAAGGGAGGGGTATTATACGAAAACAACTAGGCTAGTGGGTACCCCACGGCGAGCACCACAAAGCGGGGGAGGGGAACCCCTCGGCCAAAGGCCCCACGAAAAGGGGAGGGGAAGGCTCTCGCCAAGAGCTCACAAAGGGAGGAGAGGGTTTCAAGACTTGGAAGTTTTTGGAATGGATGAAGTCTTCACACTTGTGGGTATTTATAGCAAAACCAAAGGCCAACCAAGGCCAAGATCCTTCCAAGTGTATAGCAAGTGTAAGGGCAAGATTAAGCCAAGTGCACCCTAAACCCTACTCCACAAAACACTCCACAAAACAAGCCACAAAGCAAGGCATACTTGAGGGCCAATCGGCCAAGTGCCAACCCACTCGACCGCCCTCCAAATCGCCAACGAGGTGACAAGTGTCACCCTCCCGCTGGTCCAAAAGGTTTCGCTCTCTAAAAATCCGCAAAAATACAAAACGACATAGCCGAATTTTCCTTCGCAGTTACGCAAAACGTTTCGGCCGAAAACGACTCTAACCGTGTTGTGCACAAAGGTAAAATCGCCAAGAGTGCCACATGGGGTGACACGTCGCCCCGATTCGCCGAATATTTCGTCTTCCAAAATATCCAAAATACCGAAATCTCAAAAACAAAGCGGCCCCACAAAATCAGAATTTCTCCCGTGGGCCCCACGTGACCATTTCCGAAAATAAAATCTCAAAATTCTAATATAATCTATGAAGTCCAAATACCAAATCTGGGAATCCAATTCCCATTAACGAACCTTTTTCTTCACAAATAACCGGAAACTTTTCCGTCGAAAACTCACATCTTTCTTTCTTTTCAAAATTTCTGCCGTACTCTCGCACGTACGTCCTCACATACATACCCTGCAACTACGGGGTATAACAGTTGTCTCGTATAAATACCCCCCTCTTGGTAGAAATACTCTCCAAGTATTGTTACTATACCCAAATACCTTAGCCTTATACCTTGTAGTATTCCAAAGTTACCTATGTACGTAGAGCCCGGAAATACTACCTTATGTCCTTTTTGTCTCAAACCGAAACCCTAAGGAAAACCTTCATAGTCGGTTGAAGTGTTAAGTAGAAGTTGCGTAGAACTTCTAAGGGTTGTTTGGAGGGGGTTGGAGCGCCCAGAGTAGGAGCTAAACGTTGCTCAGGATCGACATTTATACTCGGATAATTTTGGGCTTATCGAGGTAAATATCTTGTCTCACTTTTGCAAATTGAGTATAAACTATTGAAGTATAAGAATTAAGTATAAGGTATATACAAGAAAAGTATATAAGAAGAGAATTGAATCAGACTTACATAGATCATTTACGTAGACTTGTGAAGTTTGACGGGTAGGGAAGTGCTGCCCAATTTTCCGTAGAAATTTGTATCTAGATTTATTCTACCGAGTAGTCTAGACGTTGATAGACTTGTGTAACCTTTATAGGTTGAATGTTCTGCAAGTAGCATGTACTACTTGAAAGGTGGACAAGGCTAGTCGGGTTATAACCGTGGAGCATTTTGCTAATAGTCGATAATCGTCGCGAGGTATGTGATTCTTCCTATACTCTTGAGCATGATATTTTAAAGAATATATATATAGTACGGTAGACGTACGTGTGTTAACTGAATAATAATTTCGGCAATGTCTTTTGACTTAAGCCTGAATAATAATTACGACAATGTCTTTTGACTTAAGCCTGAATAAAGAGAATCTGAAGTATTTCAAAAGAATTAAGAAACCTTTTTGAAAGAAGAGTAACACTTGGTTTTAAAAGCTTAAGAGTTATACTAGCTTTATGGGAAGTTAGGTATAACGGCTTAAGAGAGATAAAAAGAATGATTTATTGATTTAAGAAGTTAAGAGACTTGATCTTAAAAGATAAGAGACTTGACTTAATTATATTAATGTGAATTTTGGTTTTCAAAAGGAATGATGTTTTATTGATTTCGGAAATCAGAATGAATGTCGAACAAACCACAGCAGCGCTAATAAAGGGAAATGTAATGACTAATAAAGAATTATTAATAACCAGTAGAAACCTCCATCTGCATAGAAGCTAAGATGAGAAAAAATGATATTACATTTCCTAGATCATGGCTGCTTTAATAAGATTGTTATAAACAAGAATAACCTACTCACGTATCAGACATATGTTTCTCAAATTGCTTTCAAAGAGAATTATATCATTAAGTGATTAATACTATGAACTATGAAACCTTTCGAAAATGAGAAACTTGAGTAATCGTAATTAGGCAAACTTGAACGTTTGGAAAAGAATGTTGTTACTTGATTTTACAAAGAGAGGTGTTTTGGTTTACTTCAAAAGATAATCACTCTATTTTTATACTACGGGTATTGTGTGACTTTTGTGAAAGAAACGGATCTTTTAAAAGAGTTAATGTATGAAGTACTTTGGGGATAAAAACCCGATCTTGTTAATCAGATAGTAGAAAGTATCTTGTGCGAATAACTTGATTGTGTTGGTTTGTGATAGCCTTGTAATACTTTCTTGTTGGTTTGATAAGTAAACATGTTAGGATGCTACGTGTGTTAGTATTTTGTGATGTTTGTGTAAAGGGGTTTTCCCTCAATCGCACTTATGTTGTTTAACTATCAGCCGTTATGTTGGTATTGTACCACTCACCTTGACATGTTCCCGGAGGTTGCCGCCTCCGACGCGGGTAATACTCAGCAATGCGTGTGACTATGATTCGAGGATACCTCACGCGGTCCCGGACCTATGCGAGCTACGAAAGTTCCGTTAGTGTGCGGCCTATATGGTCACGCGGTTCATGTGGGCTACGCGGATCGCGAGTCCAGCGGATGCCGGGAGTAGCTACCCTTGATGCGGGAATACCACGCGGGCCATTGGAGTGGCCTATGCGGAGTCGCGGAAGTTCGAGGCTAGACGTGCACATTAGATATCACGGCGAAGGGCCTTTGATCATGTGACGCCTAGACAGATCTCATAATACGCTTTATGACCGCTTGTACTGGGTTTTAGTAGTCGGCTATGCCTTCAGATTTACCCCGTGACGGTTTTATGATGACACAGTGGGACCCGTGTTCATATGTATTCCTCGTGCTTTTATATCATAGATCGCCAGCTGGCGAAGGTATTCCACCGCATGATTGATGTTGTGGCGTGAGACCCATTGTTATATTTGAGTGATGACTTTGAGGCGTGAGTCCCCGACTTGACATGATCGCTATTTATTGTGAATCGTAGTTTGGTTATCATACATGTCTCCCGCTTTATACGTACTACTATGATTTCATTTACGTGATTTTCGCCACATACTGTTGCCAGATTGACCTCCTTCGGGCCGCTCACGCCGCAGTCGAGGTACACCGCCGTTGATCCTAGCTCTCGTGGTCACGCTCAGCGCTTGGGAAGCTCCGCTTCTCCGGCTTATCGGTGGTATAGTCCCCGTCGTAGCCTGCTACATTCGTGGGTATGGCGGGCCCTTTCCCGCCATTGTTGTCATGACACTCTTGAGGTCCAGTAGTACCGCCGGCGTAGTTGTATATGGGATGTAATCGTCGGATTTAAGTTTTCATATATACATGCCGAAAGGCAATTTTTCTCAGATTATTATTTCATACTTCATGTTATTTCATGTTATTGTTTTATATTCCGCTGATTACTCTGATGTTGTATCACTAGGGTGCCCGGGGTAAGACACCAGTCACGGGCCCGGGTTCGGGTCGTGACACTTGTTTTGAAAAGAGTAATTTATTTGGGTTTTAAAAGTGTCACGACCCGTTCCGGGGCCCGTGACTGGTGCCTTACCCGGGCACCCAAGTAGTCATACATCAGAGTAATCAGCGGAATATAAAGACAAGACATGAAACAGTTGTAAAATGAGACACAGTTTTATGTGAGAAAATGTCGCTTTTCGCATATATATATAAACATAGTTTTGCGCTACATCCCAACTGCATAATAGACTACGCACTCTAAGAAGATAAACAACTATGGATGACAGGCCCCGCCATACCTCGAATGTACAAAACTATATACAACAACAGGAGATCATACCTAAAAGTCGAGCCTCCTAGAAGATGGAGCTCCCGACACCAAAGCAAAATATCCTAAGGATGTGGATCTAGCACTGCTGCCCTTACCGCGGCATGGACGCATTTCAAGGAGGTCATAACAGACACCAAGTATGTGAAATCAGAAGTACTTAAATGAAATCAAAGTATTTAAAACCATTTGCAAATACAATCGCTTCAATTGCACATAGTGTCATATCACAAACAAGAACAATAATAGATATAATGTAACCGTATTTCCTAGGCCGCGAATGATCGGGCAAGGCCAATCGCCCATAGTATCATTATGCGTGCCTAGTCATGGACTTCCCGCACCGCATAGGTCACACATGCACCCGCATGAGGTATTCTCGCGACGGGGTAGCTAACCCGGCATTCTCCTCGACTCCCGCACCGCATAGTCTCATAGACCGCATAGTCACACGCATCGCATAGGCATCCCCGTGACGGATAAAACACCCGAATGATCAATCTCGAACTCCCGCACCCGCATAGTCACATAGATCGCATAGCCGATAGACCCGCATCAAGGGTGGCAAGCCCTCGGTATAACAAGTCAAGGGGGTAGGTGATATAATAACAGTACAACTGACTTACCGTTTAGCAACGTAAGCACAACAAGAATGACCCCCTTTCACAACATCACAAGACACTAACACACGTAGCATCATAATATGCCTATTTATCAAACAATCTTACTACACCTTACAGAAATCAATACAAGGTTTTTATAAACAAATAAGTAAACAGTCCCTTTTATCTTTCTTAAGTTGTTATACCTAACTTCCCATAAAGATAGTATAACTCTTAAGATTTTGTTTAAAAACCAAATATTTCTCTTCTGTAAAAAAAATGATTCAGTATTCTTTTGAAATGCTTCAAGATCTTTATTATTCAGGCTTAAGTCAAAAGACATTGTCGTAGTTATTATTCAGGCTTAAGTCAAAAGACATTGCCGTAATTATTATTCAGTTAACACACGTACGTCTACCGTACTATATATATATTTTAAAATATCATGCTCCAGAGTATAGGAAGAATCACATACCTTCTCGGCGAAAACCACCTGCCAAGTCGAATATGTCGCGCGCAGAGAATCAACCTATAATAGTCAGACACGTCTATCAACGTCTAGACTACTCTGTAAACAGTTCTAAGCAGAGGGTTCTCTATTCTATGGAAAATTGGGCATCACTTCCCTACCCGCCAAGCTACTCAAGTTCATCGTGAAAACAAATTCTATGTAAGTACAAACAATTATTCTTCTTTATACCCTTCATCGTGATAATACCAATTCTATTCTTATACTCAAGTCTTAACTATTCTTATGTGTAATATCCAATTACAATAGAAGGAAAAGAGTATTTACCTCGATAAGCCCAAAATTATCCAAGTATAAATGTCGCTCCTGAGCAAGGTTTAGCTCCTAATTTGTACGCTCCGATAGCTCCAAGAAACCCTTAGAAGTTCCTAACAACTTCTACTAAAATACTATAAGGGATTTGGGCTAGGGTATTTTGGAATAGTAACTTAAACTTGGAAGACAACTTTTCTACCAAGGGAGGGGGGGTAGGTTTCGGCTAAGGGTTCAAGGAAGGGGGGGGGGGAGAGCCTTGGACGAAAAGCTTATAAGAGAGGGGAGGGATTTTTTTCAAGACTTGGAGAATTGATTTGTGGATGAAGAAAACCTTCAAGTAAGGGGGGTATTTATAGGTCAAGCAATGGCCAACCAATGGCCAAGATGAAGCCAAGTGCTAGGCAAGTGTAAGGTGGAGATTTAGGCAAGTGTCCTTATCCATCTACTACACAAATATCCTACCAACTCCTTGACTAAGGACAAGGCACAAAAAACGTGCCAACTTTGCCCAACTTTGCCGTCTAAGTGTCACCCTCCCGTTGGTCCAAAATATTTCGTCTCTCGGAAAAATCCGCAAAAATAATAAATGACATAGCCGGAATTTTCCCTACGCAAGCTTTGTAAAACGTTTCGTCGGAAAACGATTCTTTAAGTGAGTTGTGCACAAACATTTCGTCCAAAGTACCTAACTAAGGCTAAACTTTTGTACGCACGCCCCACGCATATACTGGAAATACGGGGTATAACATTCTCCCCTCCTTAGAAACATTCGTCCCGAATGTTCCTTCCCAAGACAGTTAACGATAAAGTTCTTCATAACTTAAACAGTTTGCCACACATGGCCACAATACAACACTTAAGCAAATATGACAATGAAAATTTACAAGTAGGAAAGTGAGTTACCTGGAGGTGTGGGGAATAGGTGAGGATACTTCTGCCTCATGTCCTCCTCAGCTTCCCACGTCATCTCCTCCTCGAGCCTGCTCCGCCACGTAACTTTGACTGCCACGCCTCGTCCGCAGACGCCTAACCTGACGATCGATTATCGCTATGGGAATCTCCTCATACGATAACCCCTCGGTCACCTGGACATCGTCAATCGGATGCACTCTAGATGGATCCCCGATACATCTCCTCAGCATAGAAACGTGAAAAACCGGATGCACTGCCTCCAGATCGGACGACAGATCCAACTCATAGGCAACCTTGCCTACCTCGCGACAACTGATACGCCCAATGTACCTGGGCTGATTTTCCTCTCCTCCCGAATCTCATCACACCCTTCATGGGTGACACCTTCAGAAAACCCAATCATCAACCTCGAACCTGGATGCCGACGACGATGATCTGCATATGACTTCGCCGACTCGAGCCGCCAAGAATCCGCTTCCCGGATAAGCTTCACCTTATCCATTGCTCGCCGCACCAACCGTCCCACTAATCGTACTCGCCCACATCGAACCAGCTTATCGGCGATCCGCATTTCTCTCATACAAGGCCTCATAAGGCGCCATCCGAATACCGAGTGGTAGCTATTATTATATGCAAACTCAACTAGAGGCAAATGATCCTCCCAATACCCTCGAAGTCGATAACACAAAGCTCGCAAAGATATCCTCAAGAGTCCGATAGTGCGCCACCGTCTGGCCTGTCTGTGGATGGAATGCGACTCGTGCTCACCGCGCCCCTAAACCCTTCTCGAAAGACCTCCGTAAGTTAGCCGAAATCGGGCTCCTCTGCGATATGATCGAAATAGGGACTCATGCATCGACGATCTCTGATGTAAAGTCCGCATAATCCTCACCGAAAAAGTCGCCCCGACGGAAGAAAGTGGGCTGATTTCACAAGATGTCGACGATAACCCATATAGAATCATGTCTCCTCTGAGTGCGAGGTAATCCTGTGATAAAGTCCATGTTGATCACCTCCCACTTCCAGGTCGGGATCTCTATCGTCTGCAACAAACCACCAGGCCTCTGGTGCTCTACTTTCACCTGCTGACAACACGGGCACTGAGCTACGAACTCTGCAACGTCCCTCTTCAAGCCATCCCACCAATACACAGATCTAAGGTCGTGGTACATCTTGGTCGACCCTGGATGGATAGAGTAACGCGCGATGTGTGCTTCCCCAAGAACCTGCTGCCGAAGTCCTGAAACATCTGGAACACACAACATGCCCTCAAACCTTAGCACCCCATCAGGTGCTACCCCAAAAGGACCATTTCCCTCATGAAGATCCGTATCACGATACCGAATCAAAACCGGATCCTCAAACTATTGCCTCTTCACCTCCTCGACGATGGAAGACTCGGAAACCTCTCGAACTCGAACCCCACTGCTATCAGAATCAATCAAACGGACACCAAGGCTCGCTAACTGATGCAAATCGCGAACCATGCCCCTCCTCTCTGGCTGCACATCTGATAGGCTACCCATCGACCTACGACTAAGGGCATCTGCCACAACATTGGCCTTCCCCGGGTGGTACAGGATATCGACGTCATAATCCTTAAGCAACTCTAACCACCGCCTCGCCGTAAGTTCACTCCTCTCGTCGAAGATATACCGAGGCTCTTGTGGTCTGTATAAATATCCACATGAACCCCATACAAATAGTGCCTCCGGATCTTCAAGGCGTGAATCACCGCCGCTAACTCCAAATCACGCGGGTAGTTCCTCTCGTGTTTCTTCACCGTCGGATGCATACACTATAACCTTGACTCGCTGCATCAACACACATCCCAACCCGATGCCCGACGATCACAATACACGACATAACCGTCGACCTCCGAAGAGTAAGAACGGGCGGCCATCGCCTCTCCTTCAAGAATCGAAACCCTCGCCACAAGCATCACCATCAAACTTAGCCGCTTTCCGAGTCACCCTAGTCAACGGGCGTAGATAGAAGCAAACTTCTACGAACCGCCGATAATAACTCGCAAGGCCCGTAAAATCGCGAACCTCTCGCTGAGTAGTAGGTCGAGGCCAACTCGATCGCCTCGATCTTGGTCGTATCCACCAATACCATCACCCGACAATATGCCCAAGAAAAGCCACCGGTTAACCAAAACTCATATTTGGAAAACTTGGATAATCGCTGGTCTCGAGAAATCTCAAAGATAGCCTCAAATGCTCCGCATGCTCCCGCTCGAGCGAATAAACCAAGATATCATCAATGAACACTATCACAAACATGTCCAAAATGGTTTGAACACTTGGTTCATCAAATCCATGAATACCACGAGCATCGTCAACCCAAAAGACATGACCAACTCATAATGCCCGCATCGGGTCCGAATGCGCCCTGTGGACATCCACCTCTCGACTCGCACTGATGATAGCCGATCGCAGATCAATCTTGAGAGAAACATCTCGCACTCGCAATCGTCAAACAAATCATCAATCCCGGAAGGGGTATTCGTTTTAATGGTCACCTTGTTCACCGCTCAGATCAACACACATGCGTAGCGCCCCGCCCTTCTTTCTTTACGAACAATACCGCGCTCCTCGTGAGAAACACTAGGTCTGATGAAACCCTTCTCCAAAGAAATCTCTAAGCCGATCCTTCAACTCTCTCAACTCGGCAGTGCCATTCGTATGGCAGAATGGAAATAGGCCGAGTGTCGGGCAGCACATCGATACAAAACTCTATCTCCTTCTCCGGAGGGATACCTGGGAGGTCGTCTGGAAACACATCTGGGAACTCTCTGACTACTGGAACTGACTGAAAATCTGGTACCGCACCTCGTGATCAAACACCCGAACGATGGTAGATGTACCCTTCTCGCACCATCTTCCTAGCCTTGAGGTAGGAAATAAACCTACCCTACGACACCGTGTTCCTCCCACTCAATAACCGCCTCTCAGAAATCGAACCGCACCACTCTCTCCTCGCAGTCTACATTGGCATAGCAGAAGCTAACCAATCCATGCCCATGATCACGCCGAAATCACCATGTCCAAATTTATCAAGTTCAGCATGGTCCGACGATCGCATAAAGTCATCGACAAGCTCTATATACCCGCCGAGCTACCACCGAATCACCATCGCGTAGCTACCTCGAAAGGGTCTATGGACTCAGGCTCTATCCCTATCCTACTAGCAACAAGGGGAGATATATAGGACAGAGTAGTACCCGGATCTATCAAGGCATACACATCATAATCGGAGACTGATAAGGTACCTATGACGACATCAGGTGAGGCCTCCTGGTCCTGCCGGCTGGACAAGGCATATATGCGGTTCTGAGGACCGCTAGAATCGACCCGCGCCACGACCTCGCCACACTGGCCGCCCATGAGTACCGCCTCCGGGCGAGTAATCGTAGGGATGATGAACCGCAACAGACCTCGTAGGCCGAGCCCTACCACTGCTGTTCTGGCCGACAGTGCTCGCAAATGACCTGCTGACACAAGTATAGCAAGCTCCCTGAGTAGTACTACAGCCTCCTGAATGGAATCTACCACAACGACACACCGAGCAGACCGCGACGGTTAGCACCTCGCTACCCGAAGTCCAAGTCCCGCCCCGACTGCCCAATACTCGCTGTATCGACAATGATGCGGAGTGCTCGAGCCGGCCGGGTGCAAATCTAGATCTGCCGGAGGCCATCCACCCCGAGAACTACCAAAGAACCTACCGCTCGCCTTCTTCTTCGATGTTGATATCTGTCGACCCGCCGGCCTCTACGCCTCGCATCCAAGTGCACGAGCTCGCATACGGTAATGTCCATGCTGCCGTCAAGAGCCACACCCGCACAAGACTCGCCATATAATCATCTAGCCCTGACGAGCGATGCACCCGCCCTCTATATCCGCTACCAATGCAGTGGACATATCGAGCCAAAGAATCGAACTCGACATTGTACTCCTAATCAGGCGCCTCTGCCTCAACAAAGAAAATCTGTCGCCCGTGCCTCTCATCCGCGAGGCAAGAAGTGAGTGAGAAAAGCCTCCGAGAACTCATCCCAAGTAGCCGGGACGCGTTTCCCCGTGATAACTCCCACGAATCAAACCAATCGATCGCGGTATCACGCAGCCGATGCGAACCGAAGATCACGCACTCGTATCCGACGCCCGATCACTCTCATAATCCTTCAGAGCCGACGGATGAACTCCCGCGATCATCCTCCCGCCACCCATAAAACTCGCGGCTACAACTCGTGAAGTCCCGTAGCCTCAAACTATCCGCCTCGGGTGAACCACGGTACTATCGGGCCGAATCGAATCGCCAGATCCACTGCTCTCATGTCCGCCACGATCTCGCCAATAGTGTCACGACGAACCGGCCCGTGGATCGTGCCTACCCCGGCACCCAAGTAGACATACATCGAGTAATCACGAACAAACACAACAACATACGAGATAAATGTAAGTATAAAACAATAATCAGGAAAACTTGCCTTCTAAGATATATATAAATGACAACTTTTAACATGAACGCTTAATCCTTTTTACAAACCTCGCCCACAACAAGATTACATGCACTTCTAAGAATGATACGACAACAATGGCGGACAGGCCCCGCCAACCTCGAATGTAAACACCGACTACGCAGGGACTATACCATCGATAAGCCTCGAGAAACGGAGCTTCCCAAACGCTGAATCGTGACTCGAGAGCTAGGATCAACGATCGTGTACCTCAACTCGCGGCATGAACGCACTTCGGGCGAGGTCAAGACAACAAAAATTTAGTATGTGAAACTAAAAATAACATCAGAATGAAATCATAGTAGTCTATACAAAGCAGAGACATGTATGATAACCAAACTACAGTTCACCATAAATAAGCAGTCATGTTAAGTCAGGGACTCACGCCCTTAAGTCATCACTCAATTTAACAATGGGTCTCACGCCCACAACATCAATCGTGCCCGTGGAATACCTTCCTCACTGCCGGCAGTTTATGATATACAAGCACCAAGGAATACACATGAACACCAGGTCCCACCTGTCCTAATAAAACAAAGATGCAGGCACGAAGGCATAGCCGACTACTAACACCTACGCATCCACGCGTCATAAGTCGTGTCATGATATCCGCCTGCATCATTACATGATAAAAGCCGTCACTCGCTCGCAGATCAAATATGCGCGCCTAGCCCCGAACTCTCCGCAGCCCGCATAGGCCGCCGATAGGCCCGCATGTGGTATAACCCCGCATCGAGGGTAGCTACTCCCGTAAGATCGCCCCGACTCGCATCGCATGGCCACAAGCGACCGCATGACCACAAGGGCCGCACACTAACCCGAGCTCCCGTAGCCCGCACGGATCCCCGACCCGCATGAGGTATTCTCGAATCACGGTCCTGCATCGCCGAAGTCTACCCCGACGGAGGCGCTTAACCTCCGAACACAAGTCAAGGCGCGAGTGGTACAATACCAACATAACGGCCGATAGTCAAACAACTTTAAGCGCAATGAGGGGAAAACCCCTTTACACTAACATCACAAGATACTAACACACGTAGCATCCTAACATGTTTACTCAAATCAACAAGAAAGTATTTACAAGGCTATCACAAACCAATACAATAAAGTATTCACACAAGGTACTTTCTACTAACAAGTTCTAGTATCTAACCCCAAAGTACTTCACACATTAAATCTTTAAAAGATCTGCTTCTTTCACATAAGTCACACAATACCCGTAGTATAAAAATAGAGTGACTATCCTTTTAAGAAAACTAAAACTCTTACCTTTGTAAAATCAAGTAACAACATTATTTTCCAAACGCCCAAGTTTGCCTAATTTCAAATGTTCACGTTTCTTATTTTAGAAAGGTTTCAGAGTTCATAGCTTTATTCATTTAAGAATATAATTCTCTTTAAACAATCTGAGAAACATAAGCCTTATATGAGTAGGATATTCTTGTTTATAACAATCTTATTACAAAGAAATGCATGATCTAGAAATATCATTTTGTCTCATCTTAGCTTCTATGCAGATGGAAGTTTCTACCGGTTTTAATAATACTTAATTATTCAAAACATTTCTTTATTAACGCCGCAAGGGTTTGTCGATACAAATCTCGATTTCCAAAATCAAGAAAACGTTTAAGCCGCTATACCTAACTTCCCATAAAGCTAGTATAACTCTTAAGTTCTCAAAACCAAGTATTACTTCTCTTCAAAACGATTTGTAAATCTTTTGAAATACTTCAAGTTCTTTATAATCACACATCAAGCCGCTTATAAACAAATCATTTACCTTTTAAAACCACAAAGTGTTTTCTTATCTACATAAAGTCGTTATAACCAACTTCCCATAAAGCCGTTATAACACTTTATGTTTTAAACCAATCAAATACATTTAGCACATGACGCTCACCGCACTACATAGTTCACACATATCATGCTAGAAGAGATAGGAAGAGGTTCACATACCGCGACGACATCGACTAATAGCAAAATGCTCCGAGTACCTCAAGCCGCCGCTACTCCTGCCAAGTAGAACGCGCCACACGTAGTACTTCAACCTATAAGGCCACAAGGCACTTATTAACATCTAGATCTTATCGTAGAACATTCTACCAAAATTCGACAAAGACTCTCCCGCAACAACAGAATCTCCTCCTCTAACGGCCGCCATCAAGCCAACCGTGGGGTTATACGCCTAATCCGACGCGCACAATTCTACCTCACAGAAAGCTACACAAGTTCATCAGAATACGCCCCATGTAATTACAGCTCAAGATTTCTTTCAAAAGGTTTCTTATTATTCGTGCTTAAGTCCAAGGACATTGCCACAACATTAAGTTCAAGACTATATATATAGTATACTTCAACTATATATTCCTACAACATGTAATATCCAATTACAATAGGGACAAGATAATTACCTCGATAAGCCCATAATTATCCAAGTATAAATGTCGATCCTTAGCAACGCTTAGCTCCAACTCCGAGCGCCCAACCCGCTCTAAACCACCCTTAGAAGTTCTAACCAACTTCTACACAATACTCCAACGGACTATGGAGATTTTCCTAGTGGTTTCGGTTTGTGGACCGACGGAAGTATAATAGTATTTCGGCTTTTCAGATAGGTATAACCTTAGAATACTACAAGGTATACGGCTAAGGTATTTGGGCATTATAACAATACTGAGAGTATTTCTATACCACAAAGGGGTATTATACAAAAGCAACTAGGCAGTGGGTACCCCACTACTAGCACCTCAAAGGAGTGGTGTCCACCTCGCCTACCCCACTGTGGGGAACTCTCGCTGGGGGAGAGAGGGCTCTCGCCAAGGCACTACACTAAGGGAAGGAAGAAGCTTTCAAGACTTAGGCAATTTTGTGAATGAATTAGTCTTCAAAGTGGGTATTTATAGTCAAGTGAAAGCCAACCAATGGCCAAGATTACACCAAGTGTTAGGCAAGTGTAGGCCAAGATTCACCCATGTGTACCTAGCCAACTTGCACACAAAATATCTACCAAAAATATCTCCCACTTGCCTTCCCAAATCGCCCAAGTCGCCCACCTTGCCCACCAATGAGGGTGCCAAGTGTCGCCTCTCGTTGGTCCAAAATGTTCGCCTCTCTAAAAATCCGCAAAATAAGAAAAGACATAGCCGAATTTTCCTCGCAAGTTATGTAAAACGCTTCGCCAAAAACGACTCTAACCGGTGTCAGGCACAAATGCCATTCGCCAAGCCACCTAGGCGGGGTGACACGTGTCACCCTCCTATTGGCCCAAAATAAAACATCTTCCAAAATATCCACAATGGCCAAAATCTCAAAACAAAGTGGGCTACAAAACGTAGAATTTCTCCCGTGGCCCCACGTGACCATTTCCAAAATAAAATTCCATAATTCTCTAATATTCCAGAAGTCCGATACCAAACTGGGAATCCAATTCATTAACGAACCTTTTTCCTTCACAAAACCGAAACTTTTCCGTGGAAAAATCGCCTCTTTCTTCCTTTCCAATCTTTCTGTCAGATTCTCGCACGCACGCCCTCGCATACATACCCTCGAACTACGGGTATAACATTCTCCTCCTCGTAAAACATTCGTCCCGAATGTTCCTTCTAAGTCTCAAAACAAACGTGCGCCAATATAGTCTTCACTACTATACTTACGAGAACAATCCTGCCATACCTGGCTATGGAAACACCTGCGCAAAACTTACATCTAAGTCCACGAGGAAACACCTCTACATCACCACAATAATACTACTTTTGTCACTTTGCCTGAGATACCACTTTGTCACTTTGCCGCGAGCCTTGCTCCAACGACCCAACAAATGGTACCGGGCTGCATGCGATCACTGAAGCTGTCGTACACTCGAATTCTTACCACATTTCTGATACTGCTTTAGTATCCAAAACTCGGGGTTACTATCTCTAACGTGGTCATCATTAACTGGGAACATTCTGGATGGATCTTCGATACTTTCCCGAACATAACAATACGAAAGACGGACGCCCTTCCTCCTAAGTCGGACGGCAAATGCTAACATATAGGCAACCCGCCTATTCTTCACATGAACTCACAAAGGCCCAAAGTAACTCGCTAAGTTCCTTCGCTTCCAAAACTCGCCACACCGTCCGGTGGTACTTTCAAGAAGACCGACCGCCAACTCAACTCTAAGCGCCGCCGCCGATTATCCGCACGATTCCTCTTACCGCCGTAACTTCTTCTAGACAAGCTTCACTATCCACATACCGGAACAAGCTCAACCAACTATCCAACTCGCCAACATCGAACCAATCGACCGCAACTTGCATTTCTCGCTCTACAAGGCGCCACAAGACGACATCCGAACACCGAAATGGTAGCTTAAACACTTCAACCGAGACAACGATCCTCACAAATACCCTCAAATCAAAACACCGCCCGAGGGCGAACGCGATACTGAGACTCACCCGAAGTTCCTAGCCCCGCTCGTACAAACTCCCGTGAAGAGAAACAGCTGCACTGGCTCCACTGTCTCATCATAAGGTGAAGGTAGGCACCTGCAACCTCACAACCTTTTCGTATAACATCAACACCGCCGAGGAACGACTTCGACCAAGAACACGATAGGTCGCTCCCATCGCCCGACCACCGTCGAACGCATCCACGAACTTGCACGCTAACTAAACACGGGCCTAACACCTCATGACCCTAACACAAAGAGGGACCACCACAACCGACTCACCACCAAACCTACCGCGGGTTGACCCGCACGTAGCCTCAACCCGACCCGGCAAGGCGCAGAATACCATCTCCCCGAAGGAACAATCTTACTAAACATGTTACGAAAACCTAGCGGTCTTCTTAGCTCAACTACCCTCTTTCATTTCATACTACTTAGGGACTTATCCCAAACACAGCTCACGTGCACTATGCACTCCTATAAGGGTCAAACATAAACATACGTCTCTACCCGAGACGGCCTTACCTCTAAGGCCTTTGCGATAAAGCTCTAAGGCTCACACTTTCTATCCTCCAAAATCTTACTCTGCTAACCCACCATGATTTCTAATCACAACTAACACACCGCTATCGTAACATAGCACTCAAGGTATACTCACCTTGAAAGTTACCGCGACCTTCGCCCGCCCTCTTCGCCGCCCTCGTTAACCCGCCGATCTCTACGCTTTCGGCCGCTGCGCATAAGCCCGCATACGTGCCATGCTCAAGCCCAATCAAGAATTACTCTGCACAACCCTTTCTTAGGTAGTCATCAAGACCCGCGTACATCGGTATACTCTCCGTAGCCAAATCCATGGCTAGTAACATGTGGTTGCCTCTTTGCAATCTATATTCTCTGCTCTGGCCGTGGAACCAAGGTTCACATATCATGGCCGCAGAGGAATCGCCGCCGCCGTGCTTAAACTCGCGGGCTAGTGACGCCGCAGAAATCCCCGAACGGCACTACCCTAGGTAATGATTGGGCCTGTGCCTCGCAACCCTCCTCAACTCTACTCAGCCTCCTCGCTTTGCCCTCCTCGGCCCGGTTTGCCCTACGCGAGGCATACCGGTAGGAAAGAAATACGCCGAGGGTCTAACTTACAACACACCTCTAAGGCACGATCTCGAGTGAGAAGAATAGAAACCAATCCTAAATATCCTATAGCCTCCGATTATTGATGTGGTGCACAACACACCGATAATCAAGACTTCATCGATACGGTTCGTAGACACTTTCCGAGGATTAATCGCTCGATACCACTTTTGTCACGACCAACCGGTTCGTGGATCGTGCCTTACCCTGCACCCAAGTAGACATACATCGAGTAATCACGAACAAACACAACAACATGAGATAAATGTATATAAAACAATAATCAGGAAAACTTGCCTTTCGGCATATATATAAATGACAACTTTTAACATGAATAGTTTAATCTTTTTACAAACCCCGCCCACAACAAGATTCATGCACTTCTAAGAATGATACGACAACAATGGCGGACAGGCCGCCAACCTCGAATGTAAACACCGACTACGATAGGACTATACCATCGATAAGCCTCCGAGAAACGGAGCTTCCCAAACGCTGAATCGTGACTCGAGAGCTAGGATCAACGATCGTGTACTCAACTCGCGGTGATGAACGCACTTCGGGCGAGGTCAGTACAACAGGTACCGAGTATGTGAAACTAAAAATAAATACTGTAAATGAAATCATAGTAGTCTATACAAAGCAGGAGACATGTATGATAACCAAACTACAGTTCACCATAAATAAGCAGTCATGTTAAGTCAGGGACTCACGCCCTTAAGTCATCACTCAATTTAACAATGGGTCTCACGCCCACAACATCAATCGTGCCCGTGGAATACCTTCCTCACTGCCGGCAGTTTATGATATACAAGCACCAAGGAATACACATGAACACCAGGTCCCACCTGTGTCCTAATAAAACAGTACAGGGTAAGTACGAAGGCATAGCCGACTACTAACACCTACGCATCTACAAGGTCATAAGTCGTGTCATGATATCTGCTCTGACCGTCACATGATAAAGCCGGTCACTCGCCTCGCAGATCAAATGCGCGCTGCCTAGCCCCGAACTCTCCGCAGCCCGCATAGGCCGCCGATAGGCCCGCATGAGGTATAACCCCGCATCGAGGGTAGCTACTCCCAAGATCGCCCCGACTCGCAGTCCGCATGGCCACAAGCGACCGCATGACCACAAGGGCCGCGACACTAACCCGAGCTCCCGTAGCCCGCATGGATCCTCGACCCGCATGAGGTATTCTCGAATCACGGTCCTGCATCGCCGAAGTCTACCCCGCACGGAGGGCGCCTTAACCTCCGAACACAAGTCAAGCGAGTGGTACAATACCAACATAACGGCCGATAGTCAAACAACTTTAAGCGCAATGAGGAAAACCCCTTTACACTAACATCACAAGATACTAACACACGTAGCATCCTAACATGTTTACTTCTCAAATCAACAAGAAAGTATTTACAAGGCTATCACAAACCAATACAATAAAGTATTCACACAAGGTACTTTCTACTAACAAGTTCTGTATCTAACCCCAAAGTACTTCACACATTAAATCTTTAAAAGATCTGCTTTTCACATAAGTCACACAATACCCGTAGTATAAAAATAGAGTGACTATCCTTTTAAGAAAACTAAAACTCTTACCTTTGTAAAATCAAGTAACAACATTATTTTCCAAACGCCCAAGTTTGCCTAATTTCAAATGTTCACGTTTCTTATTTTAGAAAGGTTTCAGAGTTCATAGCTTTATTCATTTAAGAATATAATTCTTTTAAACAATCTGAGAAACATAAGCCTTATATGAGTAGGATATTCTTGTTTATAACAATCTTATTACAAAGAAACATGATCTAGGAAATATCATTTTGTCTCATCTTAGCTTCTATGCAGATGGAAGTTTCTACCGGTTTTAATAATACTTAATTATTCAAAACATTTCCTTTATTAACGCCGCATGGTTTGTCGATACAAATCTCGATTTCCAAAATCAAGAAACGTTTAAGCCGCTATACCTAACTTCCCATAAAGCTAGTATAACTCTTAAGTTCTCAAAACCAAGTATTACTTCTCTTCAAAACGATTTCGTAAATCTTTGAAATACTTCAAGTTCTTTATAATCACACATCAAGCCGCTTATAAACAAATCATTTACCTTTTAAAACCACAAAGTGTTTTCTTATCTACATAAAGTCGTTATAACCAACTTCCCATAAAGCCGTTATAACACTTTATGTTTTAAACCAATCAAATACATTTAGCACATGACGCCTACCGCACTACATAGTTCACACATATCATGCTAGAAGAGATAGGAAGAGGTTCACATACCTCGCGACGATTATCGACTAATAGCAAAATGCTCCGAGTACCTCGCCGCCGCTACTCCTTAAGCCAAGTAGAACGCGCCACACGTAGTACTTCAACCTATAAGGCCACAAGGCGCTTTATTAACATCTAGATCTTATCGTAGAACATTCTACCGAAAATTCGACAAAGACCTCCCCGCAACAACAGAAATCTCTCTCTCTAACGGCCGCCATCAAGCCAACCAGGGGTTATACGCCTAATCCGGACGCACAATTCTACCTCACAGAAAGCTACACAAGTCTACTGAATACAAATCCATGTAATTACAGTCAAGACTCTTCTTTCAAAAGGTTTCTTATTATTCGTGCTTAAGTCCAAGGACATTGCCACAACATTAAGTTCAAGACTATATATATAGTATACTTCAACTATATATTCCTACAACATGTAATATCCAATTACAATAGGGACAAGATAATTACCTCGATAAGCCCATAATTATCCAAGTATAAATGTCGATCCTTAGCAACGCTTAGCTCCAACTCCGAGCGCCCAACCCGCTTTAAACCACCCTTAGAAGTTCTAACCAACTTCTACACAATACTCCAACGGACTATGGAGATTTTCCTGTGGTTTCGGTTTGTGATCGACGGGAAGTATAATAGTATTTCGGCTTTTCAGATAGGTATAACCTTAGAATACTACAAGGTATACGGCTAAGGTATTTGGGCATTATAACAATACTGAGAGTATTTCTATACCACAAAGGGGTATTATACAAAAGCAACTAGCAGTGGGTACCCCACTACTAGCACCTCAAAGGAGGGGTGTCCACCTCTACCTACCCCACTGTGGGGAACTCTCGCCAAGGGGGAGAGAGGGCTCTCGCCAAGGCACTACACTAAGGGGAAGGAAGAAGCTTTCAAGACTTAGGCAATTTTGTGAATGAATTAGTCTTCAAAGGGGGTATTTATAGTCAAGTGAAAGCCAACCAATGGCCAAGATTACACTTAGTGTTAGTCATGTGTAGGTCCAAGATTCACCCATGTGTACCTAGCCAACTTGCACACAAAATATCTACCAAAAATATCTCCCACTTGCCTTCCCAAATCGTCCAAGTGCCGCCCACCTTGCCCACCAACGAGAGGGTGCCAAGTGTCGCCCTCTCGTTGGTCCAAAATGTTCCGCCTCTCGAAAAATCCGCAAAAATAAGAAAAGACATAGCCGGAATTTTCCTCGCAAGTTATGTAAAACGCTTCGAAAACGACTCTAACCGGTGTTGTGCACAAATGCCATTCTACTAAGCCACCTAGGCGGGGTGACACGTGTCACCCTCCTATTGGCCCAAAATAAAACATCTTCCAAAATATCCACAATGGCCAAAATCTCAAAACAAAGTGGCCCTACAAAACCCAGAATTTCTCCCGTGGGCCCCACGTGACCATTTCCAAAATAAAATTCCATAATTCTCTAATATTCCAGAAGTCCGAATACCAAACTGGGAATCCACCCCATTAACGAACCTTTTTCCTTCACAAAACCGGAAACTTTTCCGTGGAAAATCGCTTCTTTCTTCCTTTCCAATCTTTCGTCAGATTCTCGCACGCACGCCCTCGCATACATACCCCGGAACTACGGTATAACAAATAGCCAAGATCTCCTTGTACTTAACTCTCTCGCCCCAGCCGTGGACCGAGGGGCGGTATCGTGGTCTCGCTGGGCCGGGCGGCTATGGAACTCGGCCACCGAGATATCGCTGCAAGAATCGGCTCAGGCCTCGTAACTCGGTGTCCTACTAGCAGCCTCCTCGCTTTGCCCTTCTGGGGCCCGGTTGCCTTACGTGGAGGCATAATCGCATGTAAAAGGAATACGTTAGAGGGTCCAACTTATAACACTTTCTAAGGCACGATCTCAGTGAGAAGAATGGAAACCAATCCTAAATATCCTATAGCCTCGATTATTGGTGTGGTGCACAACACACCGATAATCAAGACTCTACTAGATACGGTCTGTAGACACTTTCGAGGATTAATCGCTCTCGATACCACTTTTTCACGACTGCCCGGCTCGTGATCGTGCCTTACCCGCACCCAACTAGTCATACATCGAGTAATCAGCGAATATAAAGACAAGACATGAAACAAGCTTGTAAAATGAGACACGCTTTATGTGAGAAAATGTCGCTTTCTGCATATATATATAAACATAGTTTTGCGCTACATCCCAACTGCATAATAGACTACGCACCTCTAAGAAGATAAACAACTATGGCGACAGGCCCCGCCATACCCTGAATGTACAAAACTATATACAACAACAGGAGATCATACCTAAAAGTCGAGCCTCCGAGAAGATGGAGCTCCCGACACCAAAGCAAAAGATCCTAAGGATGTGGATCTAGCACCGCTGCTTACTACGGCATGAACGCAGCCCAAGGAGGTCGATAAATGTATACCAAGTATGTGAAACTGAAAGTACTTAAATTAAATCAAAGTATTTAAAACCATTTGCAAATACAATCGCCTAATTGCACATGTGTCATATCACAAACAAGAACAATAATAGATATAATGTAATCGTTTCTTTCCTAGGCCGCGAATGATCGGGCAAGGCCAATCGCCCATAGTATCATTATGCGTGCCTAGTCCTCGACTTCCGCATCCGCATAGGTCACACATGCACCCGCATGAGGTATTCTCGCGACGGGGTAGCTAACCCCTGCACTCCTCGACTCCCGCAGTCCGCATAGTCTCATAGACCGCATAGTCACACTGCATCGCATAGGTCATCCTCGCATAGGGATAAAACACCCTAATGATCAACTCGAACTCCCGCAGCCCGCATAGTCACATAGACCGCATAGGCCGTATAGACCCGCATCAAGGGTGGCAAGCCCTCGGTATAACAAGTCAAGGGGGTAGGTGATATAATAACAGTACAACTGACTTACCGTTTAGCAACGTAAGCACAACAAGAATGACCCCCTTTCACAATATCACAAGACACTAACACACGTAGCATCATAATATGTCTATTTATCAAACAATCTTACTACACCTTACAGAAATCAATACAAGGTTTTTATAAACAAATAAGTAAATGATCTTTTATCTTTCTTAAGTTGTTATACCTAACTTCCCATAAAGCTAGTATAACTCTTAAGCTTTTGTTTAAAAACCAAATATTTCTCTTCTGTAAAAAAAATGATTCAGTATTCTTTTGAAATGCTTCAAGATTTTTATTATTCAGGCTTAAGTCAAAAGACATTGCCGTAGTTATTATTCAGGCTTAAGTCAAAAGACATTGCCGTAATTATTATTCAGTTAACACACGTACGTCTACCGTACTATATATATATTTTAAAATATCATGCTCAAGAGTATAGGAAGAATCACATACCTTCTCGGCGAAAACCACCTGCCAAGTCGAATATGTCGCGCGCAGAGAATCAACCTATAATAGTCAGACCCGTCTATCAACGTCTAGACTACTCAGAAATGGTCTAAGCAGGGTTCTCTATTCTACGGAAAATTGGGCGTGACTTCCCTACCCGCCAAGCTACTCAAGTCTTCTGTGAAAACAGTCCTATGTAAGTACAGTTCAATTATTCTTCTTTTATACCCTTCTACTGTGATAACAGTTCAATTCTATTCTTATACTCAAGTCTTAACTATTCTTATGTGTAATATCCAATTACAATAGAAGGACAAGAGTATTTACCTCGATAAGCCCAAAATTATCCAAGTATAAATGTCGCTCCTGAGCAAGGTTTAGCTCCTAATTTGTACGCTCCGATAGCTCCAAGAAACCCTTAGAAGTTCCTAACAACTTCTACTAAAATACTATAAGGGATTTGGGCTAGGGTATTTTGGAATAGTAACTTAAACTTGGAAGACAACTTTTCTACCAAGGGAGGGGGGGTAGGTTTCGTCTAAGGGCTCAAGGAAGGGGGGGGAGAGCCTTGGACGAAAAGCTTATAAGAGAGGGGAGGGATTTTTTTCAAGACTTGGAGAATTGATTTGTGGATGAAGAAAACCTTCAAGTAATGGGGGTATTTATAGGTCAAGCAATGGCCAACCAATGGCCAAGATGAAGCCAAGTGCTAGGCAAGTGTAAGGTGGAGATTTAGGCAAGTGTCCTTATCTATCTACTACACAAATATCCTACCAACTCCTTGACTAAGGAGAAGGCACAAAAAACGTGCCAACTTTGCCCAACTTTGCCGTCCAATGAGGGTGCCAAGTGTCACCCTCCCGTTGGTCCAAAATATTTCGTCTCTCGGAAAAATCCGCAAAAATAATAAATGACATAGCCGGAATTTTCCCTACGCAAGCTTTGTAAAACGTTTCGTCGGAAAACGATTCTTTAAGTGAGTTGTGCACAAACATTTCGTCCAAAGTGCCTAACTAAGGCTAAACTTTTGTACGTACGTCCTTACGTACATACTCTGGAAATACGGGGTATAACAAAAAGAATACTTGTTGTTGTTTTAAAAGAAAAGAAACTTGTGGAATTAAAGAGTTTTTGGTTTAGAACATAAAGTGTTATAACAACTTTATGGGAAGTTAGTTATAACGGCTTTATGAAAACAAAGGAATGGTTTTTATCATTGGTTTTAAAATGGTAACTTGACTTTAAAAGGAAAAGGGTTTTGGTCTAAAAAGAAGGCATGGTATTGTCTTAATTTGGTTTAAAAAGGAAAGTCTGGAAGTTGTTTTGGTTTAATTAAAATGTTAGTCACATTATTCTGATACTACGGGTATCGGGTGACTTTTGTAAAAGAAATGGATCTTCTAAAAGAATTTAACGTACGTAGTACTTTGGGGATTAAAACCTGGACTTGTCATAAAATGAAAGTACCTTGAGTTGTGTGTAACGTGCCTATGTTTGCGTGTGATAGCCTTGTTGTGCAAGTGTTGTATTCTTATGTTACCGCGTCTCTCGATGGAGGGTCGGTCGTGTTATTCTTGATCATTTTGGACATACTGACACGATGGGCGGCCCACGGGTATGCTTCCACTATGATAGTCCATGGGCATACTGACTCGATGGATGGTCCACGGGTATGCGGCCATGATGAGGGTTCGTTTCCCGGTTGATAGTGTTATTCCATGGACTAGCCCTCCATGAGGTTTCTTACTGATTCGGCCTTGGTATATGGTGGTCGGCTTTCGTACTTGCCCCGCCTCGTGGCTGATTCGCCTGCACTGGTAGTTAGCCTTCGCACTTGCCCTGCTCGCTTTAGTAGCGAAGTTCGTGACACGGCCTTGGTACTGGTAGTTAGCCTCAGATTGCCGACCAGTGCGTGCGAGCAGCTTGGTATCCGTAGTTGGCTTCGATTGCCCTGCGGTCGCCTTCGTGGTTTGGTTGTATAGTATTGTTAGTACGGTTGTTATGACACATGTGGGACCTAGTGTTTATGTGTACTTCTTAGTGTGATTATATCATAGACTGCCGGCAGTGAGAAAGGTATTCCACGGGCATGATTGATGTTGTGGGCGTGAGACCCATTGTTATACTTGAGTAATGACTTTGAGGGCGTGAGTCCCTGACTTGACATGACTGTTTATATATTGGACTGTAGTTTGGTTATCATACATGTCTCCTGCTTTATATAGACTATTATGATTTCACTTACAGTATTTTACAGTTTCACATACTTGGTACCTGTTGTACTGACCTCCTTCGGGGGGCTGCGTTCATGCCGCAGGTAGAGGTACATCGGTTGTGGATCCGCGCTCTTAGGATCACAGTCCAGCGTTTTGGGAAGCTCCATTTCTCCGGAGGCTTATCTTTGGTATAGTCCCCTGTCAGTGTAGTTACTTGTACATTCAGGGGTATGGCGGGGCCCTGTCCCGTCATAGTTATGGTTACATTCTTAGAGGTCTGTAGTACTGTTGTGGGCAGGGTTTTGTAAAAGGATTTAACTGTTCAGTTCGATATATGTATATATTCAGGAAGGTGACCGTTTTGGTTAGCCTGGTTCATGCTTTATGACTTGTCTCATGTTTTAGTTTTTTTATTTCCGCTGATTTTCTCTGATGTTGTATCACTAGGGTGCCCGGGGTAAGGCACCAGTCACGGGCCCGGGATCGGGTCGTGACAAAAGTGGTATCAGAGCAGTTAGTCCTCGGAAAGTGTCTACAGACCGTGTCTAGTAGAGTCTTGATTATCGGTGTGTTGTGCACCACATCTATAATCAGGAGGCTACAGGATATGTAGGATTGGTTTCCATTCTTCTCACTCTGAGATCGTGCCTTAGAGCTGTGTTATAAGTTGGACTCCCTCGGACGTACTCGTGTGTACCAGTTATGCCTCTACGCAAGGCAACCAGAGCCCAGGAGGGCAAGGCAGCAGAGGGAGCTGCGAATAGAGCACAGAGGGTTACGAGGGCACAGGCCTGGTCATTACCTGAGATAGTACTTCAGACGACGAGTTTTATGACGCCGCTAGTCCCAGCAGAGTTTAGAGCGGCAACAGTTTCTACTGAGGCCACGATACCTGGGTCTCCAGTTCCACGACCAGGAGCCGAGGATATGAGTTAGAAGGAGATGGCCCAGTTACTAGCTAGGGTCGTGGCGAGATATGAGGACGGACGGGAGCCGGTGGTTCCAGCAGTACCAGTGATTCACCCTAGATCCGATAGTCTGAGACTTCGGGATTTCTTGAGTTGCAGTTCGCCAGAGTTATATGGATAGAGAGCTGAGGATGATCCTCAGGGTGTCGTGCTAATATGGGAGATTTTTTTTTTTACTTGCAGCCGCCAGGGCCATGTGATGGGAGGATGTCCAAGTAGGAGGGATACAAGAGGGATGACTCACCACCGGTCAATTACGTTCGATTGTTCGAGAAGGGGTGTTAGTCAGATGAGGTCACCCCTACCTCGTTGTGGCCATTGTAATAGACTCCATTATGGGGAGTGTCGTACTGCTTCAACAGCTTGTATGCTTACGGCCAACAGGGCCATTTGGTGAGAGTTTTTCCGACCAGAGGTAGCACAGATATAGAGACTTAGCCTTCGGGATCGGTGGCTGGTTCATCGCCTTATATAGCTAGGCGCCCTGCAGGGCAGGATTATGGTTAGAGCGACAAAGGGAAAGTGAGGCAGTAGTTGCAGAGATATCTTTAGCCTTTAAGAGACTTGTTATGTTGTTATGGTGGGTACATGTTAGGTGCTATGTACGGATAGCATTGTGTTAAGTGTGATTTAGAGAACATGATTAGTTGAAGAGGTAAGTTTGGGGTCATGGAAGGTGTGAACCTTAGAATATTATACGTGGAGACCTTAGATGCGACCGTCTTTGAGTAAAAGATTTTGTTTACGAATTGACCTTTGTCGGGTGTATAGTATACGGGGTATAATTGTGCGATAAGTCCCTGAGTGGTGTGAATTATAAGAGAGTAGTTAAGCTAAGAAGACCACTAGGTTTTCGTGACTTGATTAGTGGGATAATTCCTTGGGTTGTGTAAGATGGAAGTGGTTGCTTTCAGGACTTGTATAGGTAAGGTTGTTCCGGATCGGGGAACAAGAGTCTGGTGCGATTATGGGTCGGGTTGAGGACCATTCGCGGGTCAACCCGCAGCCCGGTTTGGGGTTGGGTCGCCGAGGTGGTCCCGCCAGGTGGTAGGGTCACGAGGGTGCTAAGCCCAGGTTTAGGTAGCCATCGTATGAGTTCGTGGATGTGTTCGACTAGAATCGGATCGTGAAGGCCGGGAATGGCCTTGAAAGAATTTGAGGCTAGTATGATGACCAAGTTAGAGATAGTGACCCCGAGATTTTGGAAACTGAAGCAATGACAGAAATGTGGTACGTTTAGTAGGAAGATTTCGAGTGTACGGGGAAGATACGACGAGTAAGAAAAGAGGCTAAGATGTGTTAAGATGATGAAAGTGTCCTTTTTATAAGTAAAGAGGGGAAGAAAGTATCCGTTGGACCATGGGTGGAAGTTTTGTGTTGTTATGCACGTTGGAGGTGATTCCTCGTTGGCGAGGATTTAAGTATTTGCGCGTATGTTATTTTGTGGCCAGGTGTGGCATGATTGGTTTCGTAAGTATAGTAGTGAAGACTATACCGGCGCAGGTATGTTTTGGAGACTTAGAAGGAACATTCGGGGCGAATGTTTCTAAGGGGGGAAGAATGTTATACCCCGTAGTTCCAGGGTATGTATGTGGGGATGTACGTACGAGAATACGACAGAAATTTTGGAAAGAAAGAAAGATGTGATTTTTCGACGGAAAAGTTTCCGGTTTTTGTGAAGAAAAAGGTTCGTTAATGAGAATTGGATTCCTAGATTTGGTTTTGGACTTCTTGGATTATATTAGAATTTTGGGATTTTATTTTCAGAAATGGTCACGTGGGGCCCACGGGAGAAATTTACGGTTTTGTGGGGCCCGCTTTGTTTTTGAGATTTTTGGTATTTTGGATATTTTCGGAAGACGAACTATTTTGGACCAATCGGGGGGCGACACGTGTCACCCCCATGTGGCCATGGTTGGCCGTTTCTTGAGTGACACTTGGCTTGGCCGAAATGGTAGGGACAAGTGGCAAGCCACTTGTCCCAAGTCTTGTGAAGCCATTTGAAGGGTGGGACCCACACACACTTGTCCCAAGATCTCACCACACACCTTGCATAGATCTTGACCCTTGAATCCCCTATATATACCCCCTTAGTTGATGACTAAAATTCATTCCACTTAAGAGCTTTCAAGGCAAATACTCCCTCCCTTTGAGCTTGAGTTTTCGTCCCCCTTCCCCTCTTGAGTAGAAATACTTTGAGTATTATAGTATTATCCCTAGTACCTTGGCCTAGTATCCCTAGTAGTATTCCAAAGTTGTTTTAATACTAGGAGCCCGGAAATACTACTTTTTCCAAAAGTCGCAAAATGAAACCCTAGAAAAATCTTCATAAGCTTGGTTGAAGTGTTAAGAGAAGTTGTTTAGAAACTTCTAAGGGTTGCTTGGAGCGGGTTGGAGCATAAGGAATTGGAGCTAAACGTTGCTCAGGATCGACTTTAATCTTGGATAATTTTGGGCTTATCGAGGTAAATAATCTGTTCCCTATTGTAATTGGAAATTACATGTTGTAGTAATATATAGTTGAGTATACTATATATAGAATGAGTATTGAAAAGAATTGAACTGTATTTACATAGGGTTGTATTTACAGTAGATTGTTGTATTATTGTGGAGTAGAATTGTACACGTCCGGTTAGACGTGTAATCCCCTGGGAGTTGTTGGCCTGGTAGCGGGCCTGGATAAGGAGGAGATTTATGTGATAGCGGGGAGGTTCCGAATTTTCAGAGAATATTCTACGAGGTGATCTAGGAGTTGATAGGCGCTGTGGCCTTTATAGGTTTGCGATTCGAGTAGCGTATTCTACTTGAAGAGTGGAAAAGGCTAGCAGAGTTACAGTACTGTGGAGCGTTTTGCTAATTGTCGATAATCGTCGCGAGGTATGTGAACCTCTTCCTATCTTTTCTAGCATGATTGTTGTGAACTATGTAGTACGGTAGACGTACATGTGCTAAGTGATTTGGTTGGTTTAAAACATAGGGTGTTATAATAGCTTTATGGGAAGTTAGTTATAACGACTTTATGTAGGTAAAAGAATGGTTTATTGATTGTAGAAGTTAAGAGACTTGATCTTAAAAGATAAGAGACTTGACTTATAAACGACTTGATTTTGAAAGTTAAGAGACTTGATCTCGAAAGATAAGAAACTTGACTTATAACGACTTGTTTTCGGAAAAAGAGAAGTAACTTGATTTTATGTATAGGTTACTTGTTTTGAAAAGAGTAAGTTATTTGGGTTTTAAAAGAATACTTGTTGTTGTTTTAAAAGAAAAGAAACTTGTGGAATTAAAGAGTTTTTGGTTTAGAACATAAAGTGTTATAACAGCTTTATGGGAAGTTAGTTATAACGACTTTATGAAAACAAAGGAATGGTTTTTATCATTGGTTTTAAAATGGTAACTTGACTTTAAAAGGAAAAGGGTTTTGGTCTAAAAAGAAGGCATGGTATTGTCTTAATTTGGTTTAAAAAGGAAAGTCTGGAAGTTGTTTTGGTTTAATTAAAATGTAGTCACTTTATTCTGATACTACGGGTATCGGGTGACTTTTGTAAAAGAAATGGATCTTCTAAAAAGAATTTAACATACGTAGTACTTTGGGGATTAAAACCTGGACTTGTCATAAAATGAAAGTACCTTGAGTTGTGTGTAACGTGCCTATGTTTGCGTGTGATAGACTTGTTGTGCAAGTGTTGTATTCTTATGTTACCGCATCTCTCGATGGAGGGTCGGTCGTGTTATTCTTGATCATTTTGGACATACTGACACGATGGGCGGCTCACGGGTATGCTTCCACTATGATAGTCCATGGGCATACTGACTCGATGGATGGTCCACGGGTATGCGGCCATGATGAGGGTTCGTTTCCCTGTTGATAGTGTTATTCCATGGACTAGCTCTCCATGAGGTTTTAATGATTCGGCTTTGGTATCTGGTGGTTGGCTTTCGTACTTGCCCAGTCTCGTGGCTGATTCGGCCTTGGTACCTGGTAGTTAGCCTTCGCACTTGCCCCGTTCAGTTTAGTGGCGAAGTCTCGTGACACGGCCTCGTACCGTAGTTAGCCTTCGACTTGTTATACCCGTATTTCAGTATGTACGTAAGGGAATACGCATAAAGTTTGGCTTTAAAGTTAGCCTCGACGCTTTATTTGTGCACAACACACTAGAAGAATCGCTTTCCGACGAAACGTTTCCACACTTCGTAGGGAAAATTCGACTATGTCATTTAGTATTTTTGGATTTTTCCGAGAGACGAAACATTTTGGACCAACGGGAGGGCGACACTTGTCACCCTCCAATTGGTGGACTTGACACGCAATAGGGCCGATTGGGTTGGCTTCTTTTGTCTGGAGTTGGTAGGATATTTTGTGTGCAAGTTGGCCAAGGACACTTGCCTAAATCCTCACCCTACACTTGCCTTGCACTTGTCTTCATCTTGGCCATTGGTTGCCAAGGCTTGAGCTATAAATACCCTCTTGAGATGAAGAGTTCTTCATCCACAAAAGCTTTCCAAGTCTAAAAATCCTTCCTCTCCCTTTGTTAGCAATTCCCAACACCCCCTTCCTCGAGAAGCTTGGCGAGGCCTACCCCCCCCTAGCTAGCCGAAATCTACCCCCCCTCCCTTGGTAGAAAAGTTGTCTTCTAGTACCGTTATAATGCCCAAAATACCCTAGCCCAAATCCCTTAGTCCTTAGTAGAAGTTGTGAAGAACTTCTAAGGTTTCGAGCTACCTGAGCGCATACAACTTAGAGCTAAACCTTGCTCAAAGCGACTTTATCTAGGATATTATTGGGCTTACCGAGGTAACTAATCCTAACCTCTTTTGAATTAGAGAATACTTACTGTTGTAGTATTAGAATAAGTATTAGATACTTAGAAGAATATCACGTATAGAATTGAATCATATCACGTAGGCGGTTTAAAAGAAGAATAATTGAATCATTTCACATAGGATGTTTTCACATGAGACTTACATAGCTCACCGTAGGGTTGTGCTGCCCGACTTTCCGTAGAATTATGAACCCCTGCTTAGAATGACCCTCGTGAGCGGTCTTTGATAGATATATGTGACTATTATAGTGACTCTCTGTACGACATATTCAACTTGGCGGTGGTTTTCACGGTAGGTATGTGATTCTTCCTAAAGCATGATATTTTATAATATATAGTACGGTAGACGTATATGTGTTACCCGAATAATAACTACGCAATGTCTTTGACTTAAGCCCAATAATACTTATGGTAATGCCTCACGCTTAAGCTCGAATAATACTTACTTACAGAATGCCTCACGCTTAAGCTCAATAACAAAGAATCAAAACATTTCAAAAGAATATCAATCATTTTTAACGTAAGATAAATATTTGGTTTTTAAAACAAAAGCGTAAGAGTTATACCGCTTTATGGGAAGTTAGGTATAATACTTAAGGAGATAAAAGGAATCTGCACTTGTTTTGTTTATAAAAGCCTTGTATTGATTTCTGTTAAGTGTAGTAAGATTGTTTGATAAGTAGACATGTTATGACGCTACCGTGTTAGTGTCTTGTAATGCCGTAAGGGGTCATTCTTGCGGCTTACGTTGCTAACCGGTAAGTCCATTGTATCGTTATTGTATCACCTACCCTCGATCGTTATACCGAGGCTTGCCCCTCGATGCGTCTATACGGCCATGCGGTTCGTGAGACTACGCGAGCAGCGGTATGCTCGAGATTGATCATTCCGGCGTTAGCCTGACGCGGGGACTCTACGCGGTCTGTTGAGACTATGCGGTCTTTTGAGGCTATGCGCTGCGGGAGCCTAGGCGGATGCCGGTTAGCTGCCCCGATGCGCAGAAATATCTCACGCGGTTCGTGGGACCTACATGCGGCCGCGAAGTCCGTGACTAGGCACGCAGAATGATACTATGGGCGATTGGCCTTGCTTCGATCATTCGCGCCTAGAATAGACTGCTACGCTTTTCCTATTATTGTTGTTTGTGATGTGCACTATGTGCAATTGAACCGATTGTATTTGTGAAAAGGTTTTAAATACTTTGATTTCATTTTAAGTACTTTATAGTTTCACATACTTGGTACTGTTATCGACTCCTTCGGGGCCGTTCATGCCGCAGTAAGGGCAAGCAGTGCTAGATCCACATCCTTAGGATCTTTGCGTTGGTGTCGTGAGCTCCATCTTCTCCTGAGGCTCTACTTTGGGTATGATCTCCTGTATTGTAGATAGTTTTGTACATCGGTATGGCGGGCCCCGTCCCGCCATAGTTGTTTACTTCCTTAGAGGTCTGTAGTACTATTGTACAATTGGGATGAATCGCAAAACTTGAGTTATTTATATTATGCCGAAGGCAAGCTTTTCATCGATAAACCGTGTCTTATTTTATAAATGCTTCGCCTTGTTTTATATTCCACGTTACTCGATGTATGACTACTGGGTGCCCGTAAGGCACGATCCACGCCCCGAACGGTCGTGACAAAAGTGGTATCGAAGCGATTAATCCTGAAAGTGTCTACGCACCGTATCTAGTAGAGTCTTGATTATCGGTGTGTTGTGCACCACACCAATAATCGTGAGGCTATAGGATATTTAGGATTGGTTTCATTCTTCTCATTCCGAGATCGTGCTTTAGAGTCGTGTTATAGGTTGGACCTCTAACGAATTCCTTTCCGTAATGATTATGCCTCCACGTAAGGCAACCCGCCCGTGGCGGCAAGGCACCGAGGAGCTGCTAGCGAGACACCCAGAGTTACGAGGGCTCGTGCCCGCCTATACCGTAGACGGCGAGTTCTATGACGCCGCCGCCCCAAAGAGAGACCACGCACCCACACCCCCGCCCCACACCGGGCGGAGGAGTTAGGGTACAAGGAGATGGCCCACTATCACAAAGTTGTGGCCCGACACGAGAGGCTGATGCGATGCTCAGCTCAGCCTCGGTCGCACCGTAGTGCACCCGAGGCGTATAGTTTGAGGCTACGAGATTTCTTGAGTCAGAGCCCGCCAGAGTTTTACTGGTCGAGGCCAAGATGATCCGCAGGAGTTCATCCGTCACCGCAGAGGATTACGCGGTGATCGTGGCTTCAGATCGAGGCCGTGATATTCGGTCAGACGGCCGCGTGATACCGCAATGATTGGTTTGATTCACGGAACTTTCCCGGGAGAGCATGCACTCCAGCAGATGGGATGAGTTTTTGAGGCTTTTTCACACACTTCTTGCCTCCGCAGATGAGGAGGGCACGAAATGATAGATTCTTGTTCTTTGAGACAGGAGGACGCAGCCGAGGGAGTATAATGTCGAGTTTGATTCTTTGGCTCGATATGTCCCCGCACCGTAGCGTAGATGGAGGACAGGTGCATCGCTATGTCATCGGGCTAGATGATTACATGGCCGAAGTCTTGTGCGGTGTGTCCTTCACCGAGCATGGACATAACCCGTATGCAGTGCTCATGCACCGGTTGAGGCGAGCGTAGAGACCGCCGGTAGAGCGATATCAGCAGAAGAAGGCCAAGACGGCCGGTTCTTTTGGTGGTCCTCAGGGTGGGCGGCATCAGCAGAAGTCCAGATTTGCACCACAGCCAGCGCAGAGCGCTCCTACCTCATTTTCAGCACAGCCAGAGCAGTCGGGGGCCGGTCCGGGCCCCAGACTTGATTTCGAGTAGCAGGGTGCTAACCGCTCGAGGTTCCGCTTTCGGTGCCCGTTGTGGCGTATACCATTCTCGAGTCAGACCGAGCTTGCTATACTTGTGGCCGCAGGTCACTTTGCGAGTTTGTCCGACCGGGCGGCGCCGTGGTAGGGCTCACCATGGTCTGCTGCCGCTTCTTCATCCTCGACGATTACTCGCCGAGGCAAGGTACACACGGATCAGCGGGTCGCGGCAGGTCGTGGCGCGCAGTCCCAGATTCTAGCGGTCCTCGTAACCGCATATATGCTTTGTCCAAGCGACAGATCGTGAGGCCTCACCGATGTCGCCACAGTACCTTATCGCTTCGGGTTTGATGTGTATACTTTGATAGATCCGGTTCTACTCATCCTATATATCTCCCCTTGTTGCTAGTAGGATAGGGATAGAGCCTGAGTCCATAGACCCTTTCGAGGTAGCTACGCCAGTTGGTGATTCGGTGGTAGCTCGGCGGGTATATAGAGCTTGTCCTGTGACCATTTACAGTCGTCGGACCCTAGCCGACTTGATAGAGTTGGAGATGATTGACTTCGACGTGATTATGGGATGGATTGGCTAGCTTCTTGCTACGCCAATGTAGATCGCAGAGAGAGTAGTACGGTTCCAGCTCGAGGAGCCATTGTTGAGTGGGAGGAGCACGGTATCGCCGAGGTAGGTTTATTTCCTACCTCAAGGCTAGGAAGATGGTGCGAGGCGGGTATATCTACCATCTCGTTCGTGTTTGATATCAAGCTGCGGTACCAGATTTTCATCGGCCCAGAGTCACGAGTTCCCGCACGTGTTTCCGGATGACCTCCCGTATCCTCCCGAGAGGAGATTGAGTTTTGTATTGACATATTGCGGACACTCGCCTATTTCCATTCCGCCATACGAATGGCACCGCCGAGTTGAGAGTTGAAGGATCACCTTAGAGATTTCTTTGGAGAAGCGGCTTCATCAGCCTAGTGTTTCTCCCCGGGAGCGCCGGTTTTGTTCGTGGAAGAAGAAGGGCGACGCCGCGCATGTGTGTTGATTACGGTGAACAAGGTGACCATTAAGAACAGATACCCCTTCCGTGATTGATGATTTGTTCGTTCGACCAGTGCAGGTGCGAGATGTTTCTCCAAGATTGATCTGCGATCGGGCTATCATCAGTGCGAGTCGAGAGGTGGATGTCCCTAGGATCGCATTCGTGACCCAGACGCATTATGAGTTCGTGGTCATGTCTTTGGTTGACCAATGCTCGGCGGATTCATGGATTTGATGAACCGAGTGTTCAAACCATTTTTGGACACGCTTGTGATAGTGTTCATTGATGATATCTTGGTTTATTCTCGCCAGAGCGGGAGCACGCGAGCATTTGAGGTCTTGGCCGACAGCTTCCAGACCAGCCAGTACGCCAAGTTTTCCAAATGTGAGTTTTGGTTGACTTCAGCGTTTCTTGGGCATATTGTCGGGCTGATGGCATTCGAGTGGATACGCCAAGATCGAGGCGCAGACTTGGCCTGACCTACTACTCCGGCGAGGTTCGCAGCTCGGGCCTTGCAGATATTATCGGCGTTCGTGGAGAAGTTTGCTTCTATCTACGCACCATTGACTAGGCCGACTCGTAAGCGCCAAGTTTCATGGATCGATGCTTGGAGCGTGGTTTCCATTCTTTGAAAGAGAGATCGACGACCGCCCGCTTCTTACTCTTCCGCAGGTCCGCACGGTTATGTCGTATTGTGACGCGCCAGCATCGGGTTGGGATGTGTGTTGACGCAGATGGCAGGTTATAGCATATGCATCCCGACACCAAGAAACACGAGAGGAACTACCCCACCCATGATTTGGAGTCGCACCGTAATTCACGCTTTGAAGATCCGAGGCACTATTTGTATGGGGTTCACGTGGATATTTATACGCACCACAAGAGCCTCCAAGATATCTTCACCAGAGGAGCCGAACTTACGGCAGAGACGTGGTTAGAGTTGCTTAAGGATTACGATGTTGATATCCCGTACCACCCGGAAGGCCAATGTTGTGGCGTATGCTCTTAGTCGTAGGTCGATGGGGAGCCTATCGATGTGCAGCTAGAGAGGAGGGACATGGTTCGTGATTTGCATCGATTAGCGAGCCTTGGTGTCCGCTTGATTGATTCTCGATAGCAGCTGGGTTAGAGTTCGAGGTTGCCGAGTCTTCCATCGTCGAGGAGGTGAAGAGGCAACGCTCGAGGATCCGGCTTTGATTCGATATCGTGATACGACTCTTCGTGAGGCGCGGTCCTTGAGGTAGCACCACGGGTGCTAAGGTTTGAGGGCGATCCGTGTTCCAGATGTTTCGTGACTTCGCAGCAGTTCTTGGGGAAGCACACACAAGCGTTACTATCCATCCGGTCGACCAAGATGTACCACGACCTTAGATCCGTGTATTGGTGGGATGGCTTGAAGAGAGACGTTGCGAGTTCGTAGCTCGCCCGTGTTGTCGCGCAGTGAAGGTAGAGCACCGCAGGCCCGTGGTTTGTTACGCATTTATTGAGATCCCGACCGAAGTGGGAGGTAATCAACATGGACTTCATCACAGATTACCTCGCACTCGAGGAGACATGATTCTATATGGGTTATCGTCGACGGTGACGAAATCAGCCCACTTTCTTCCGTCCGGACGACTTTTTCTACCGAGGATTATGCCGACTTTACATCCGAGAGATCGTCGATCGCATGGAGTCCCTATTTCGATCATATCCGATGCAGGAGCCCGGTACGGCTAACTTCCGGAGGTCTTTCCAGAGGTTTAGGGACGCAGTGAGCCCGAGTAATCTGCATTTCATCCACGCATGCACGGACAGCAGAGCGCACTATCCGCACTTTGAGGATATGCCGCGAGCCCGTGTTATTGACTTGGGTAGTTGGGAGGATCATTTGCCTCTAGTTGAGTTTGCGTATAATAATAGCTACCACTCCAGATTCGGATGGCGCCATGAGGCCTTGTATGAGGAAGTGCAGATCGCCTATAGGTTGGTTCGATGTGGGCGAGGTGCAAATAGTGGGACCAGACGGTGCAGCAGAAGTGGATAAGGTGAAGCTTATCCGAGGCGACTATTGACATTTCGTAGTCGCGAAGTCGATGCGCAGATCATCGCCGCATCCGGAGTTCGCAGTAGATGATTGGGTTTTCCTAGTGTCACCCATGGCGGTGTGATGAGATTCGGAAGAAGGGAAACTCACCAAGGTACATCGGGCCGCTTCAGATTGTCCGCAGGTAGGCAAGGTTGCCTACGAGTTGAATCTGCCGTCCGATCTGGAGGCATGCATCCGGTGTTTCACGTATCTATCTTTGAGGAGATGTATCGGATCCATCTAGTGGTACACCCGACGACGATGTCCAGTGTGATCGGAGGTTATCGTATGAGGAGATTCCCATAGCGATAGTCGATCGTCGAGTTAGGCGTCTGGCGACGAAGGACGTGGCTTCCACAAAGTCTTGTGGCGAACGAGCTCGAGAGGAGATGACGTGGAAGCCGAGAGGACATGAGACAGAAGTATCCTCACCTATTCCCACACCTCCGTAATTCACTTTCCTACTTGTAAATTTCCATTATCATTTATGCCTAAGTGTTGTTTTGTGGCCGTGTGTGGCATTTGCTAACTGTTAAGCTTCTTCGATAATCGTCTTGAGAAGGAACATTCGACGAATGTTTCTAAGGAGGAGAATGTTATACCGTATTTCAGTATGTACGTAAGGGAATACGTCTAAAAGTTTGGCTTTAAAGTTAGCCTTGGGCGCTTTATTTGTGCACAACACACTAGAAGAATCGTTTCCGACTAAACGTTTCCACGACTTTCGTAGGAAAATTCCGACTATGTCATTTAGTATTTTTGCGGATTTTTCCGAGAGACGAAACATTTTGGACCAACGGAGGGCGACACTTGTCACCCTCCAATGGGTGGACTTGACACGCAATAGGGCCGATTGGGTTGGCTTCTTTTGTCTTGGAGTTGGTAGGATATTTTGTGTGCAAGTTGGCAAGGACACTTGCCTAAATCCTCACCCTACACTTGCCTTGCACTTGTCTTCATCTTGGCCATTGGTTGCCAAGGCTTGAGCTATAAATACCTCTTGAGATGAAGAGTTCTTCATCCACAAAAGCTTTCCAAGTCTAAAAATCCTTCCTCTCCCTTTGTTAGCAATTCGTCCAACACCCCCTTCCTCGAGAAGCTTGGCCGAGGCCTACCCCCTAGCTAGCCAAATCTACCCCCTCCCTTGGTAGAAAAGTTGTCTTCTAGTACCGTTATAATGCCCAAAATACCCTAGCCCAAATCCCTTAGTCCTTAGTAGAAGTTGTGAAGAACTTCTAAGGTTTCTTAGAGCTCTGGAGCGCATAAACTTAGGAGCTAAACCTTGCTCAGCGACTTTATCTAGGATATTATTGGGCTTACCGAGGTAACTAATCCTAACCTCTTTTGAATTAGAGAATACTTATCGTTGTAGTATTAGAATAAGTATTAGATACTTAGAAGAATATCACAGAATAGAATTGAATCGTTATCACAATGAAGGGTTTAAAAGAAGAATAATTGAATCAGACTCACATAGGACTGTTTTCACGATGAGACTTACATAGCTCACCGTAGGGTTGTCACGCCCGAATTTCCAGAGAATTATGAACCCCGCTTAGAATGACCTCGTGAGCGATCTTTGATAGATATCTGTGACTATTATAGTCGACTCTTCTCGCGACATATTCAACTGGCGGTGGTTTTCATTGGTAAGGTATGTGATTCTTCCTAAAGCATGATATTTTATAATATATAGTACCGGTAGGCGTACGTGTTACTGAATAATAACTACGCAATGTCTTTGACTTAAGCTCGAATAATACTTATGGTAATGCCTCACGCTTAAGCTCGAATAATACTTACGGCAATGCCTCACGCTTAAGCTGAATAACAAAGAATCAAAACATTTCAAAAGAATATGAATCATTTTTAACAGAAGATAAATATTTGGTTTTAAAACAAAAGCGTAAGAGTTATCGCTTTATGGGAAGTTAGGTATAACACTTAAGGAGATAAAAAGGAATCATTTACTTGTTTTGTTTATAAAAGCCTTGTATTGATTTACATTAAGTGTAGTAAGATTGTTTGATAAGTAGACATGTTATGGCGCCACTGTTAGTGTCTTGTAATGTCTTGTGTAAGGGGTCATTCTTGCGGCTTACGTTGCTAACCGGTAAGTCCATTGTCATCGTTATTGTATCACCTACCCTCGACCGTTATACCGCGGCTTGCCCTTGATGCGAGTCTATACGGCCTATGCGGTCTGTGAGACTATGCGGAGCAGCGGTATGCTCCAGGATTGATCATTCCGGCGCTTAGCCTGACGCGGACTCATACGCGTCCGCTGAGACTACGCGTCTTTTTGAGGCTATGCGGTCGCGGAGCCTAGGCGGATGCCGGGTTGGCTGCCCCCGGCGCGAAATATCTCATGCGGTCCGTGGGACCTATGCGGCCGCGAAGTCCGGGACTAGGCACGCAGAATGATACTATGGGCGATTGGCCTTGCTTCGATCATTCGCGCCTAGAATAGACTGCTACGCTTTTCCTATTATCGTTGTTGTTTGTGATGTGGCACTATGTGCAATTGAACCGATTGTATTTGTGAAAAGGTTTTAAATACTTTGATTTCATTTTAAGTACTTTATAGTTTCACATACTTGGTAATTGTCTCGACCTCCTTCGGGCCGCTGCTCATGCCGCAGTAAGGGCAAGCAGTGCTAGATCCACATCCTTAGGATCTTTGCGTTGTCGTGAGCTCCATCTTCTCCGAGGCTCTACTTTTGGGTATGATCTCCCCGTATTGTAGATAGTTTTGTCTGATCGGGGTATGGCGGCCCCGTCCCGCCATAGTTGTTTACTTCCTTAGAGGTCTCAGAGTACTATTGTGCAGTTGGGATGTAATCGCAAAACTTGAGTTATTTATATTATGCCGAAGGCAAGCTTTTCATCGATAAACCGTGTCTTTATTTATAAACCTGCTTTCCCTTGTTTGTTTTATATTCCGCCGTTACGATGTATGACTACTGGTGCCCCCCCAAGGCACCGGCCCCGGGCGTCAGACAAAATTCGCAAAGATTTGCCCCGCCAGCGCAGTTGGCGCAGCTTAGTTGGCTTCCGTTGCCCTGCACCTCCGCGTCGTCGTCGCCTTCGTATGCCTGCTGTGCCAAGACAGATAAAGCGTCTTTTTATTTTAAAAAGCACTGTTGTGTTTATATTTATATTTAAGTTACTCACGATGTATGACTACTTGGGTGCCCTTGGCAAGAATGATCGCGATCCACGGGGCGCGTGAGATACTGCCGCCCGCCAGTCATACGCGGCTTGTTGGCGTGAGTAGTTGGCTTTAGCGATTGCCGTGTCGGCCGTGTGTGGTTTGTGGTTTGGTTGTGTTATTACGGTTGGCAGTGGGACCTAGTGTTCATGTGTACTTCTGTAGTGTGATTATATCATAGATCGCCGCATGGAAGGTATTCCACGCATGATTGATGTTGTGGGCATGAGACCCATTGTTATACTTGAGTAATGACTTTGAGGCGTGAGTCCACGACTTGACATGATCGTTTATATATTGGATCGTAGTTTGTTATCATACATGTCTCCGCTTTATATAGACTATTATGATTTCACTTACGATTTTACGCTTCACATACTTGGTACTGTTATCGACCTCCTTCGGCTGCGTTCATGCCGCGTGTAGGTACATCCTGTGGATCCGCTCTTAGGATCTCAGAACGACTGCCCGGTTCGCATCGTGCCTTACCCGCACCCTAGTGATACAACATCGAGAAAACCGGAAAAATAAAACATGAATCATGAAACAAGAGATATAATAAATAAACAGCCAACCAAAAGCGATTGCCTTCAAGATATACATAAAACGAACAGTTTAATCCTTTTACAACCACGCCCACAACAAGATTACAGCACTTAAGATTTACAACAACTATGACGGACAGTGGCCCCGCCATACCCTGAACGTACAAGAACTTACATGCACTGTGGTAACATACCAAAGATAAGCCTCCGACGAACGGAGCTTCCCAAAACGCTGAAATGAGATCCTAAACGCGGATCGACAAATGACGACTCTACTCATGCGTGAACGCGGCCCCAAGGAGGTCGATAACAGTACCAAGTATGTGAAATCTGCATAATATCAGAAATGAAATCATACTAGTCTATATAAAGCGAGAGACATGTATGATAACCAAACTACGCTCACAACATAAGATCATCACTCCAATATAACTATGGGTCTCACGCCCACAACATCAATCAGTTCGCATTATGGCGCATGCCCCTAATCTTGCATCGGTAGACATGTCCATAATGCAACAACAATACCAATGTCCCATGGCCACATGCCCCGGACTCGCATCGGTGTAGACATGTCCATGTGACCTCAACAACAAGACAAAGAATCCAAATGGAAGCATACCCGCGCGCTACGATCGTGTCGGTATGTCCAAAGGGAAACAATAAGACAACTTTCCAAATGGAAGCATACCCGCAGCGCCACGCATCGTGTCGATATGTCCAAAAGGAAATCACAAGGCGATAATCGAAATGGAAACATACCCGCAGCGCTACGATCGTGTCGATATATCCAAAGCGATTAACCACAAGACCTTAACCAAAATGGAAGCATACCCGTGCGCTACGCATCGTGTCAGTATGTCCAAAGCGATTAACAACAATAATACTATCAACAGGAACGTACCCGTGGAATTTCTCCGTCACTGCCGGCACATCCAAGTAAGTTCTCAATCAGTCAACCGACCCTCTATCGAGAGACGCGGTAACACAGAAACACAACGCTTGTACAATAAAGGCTATCATCACAAGCATAGGCAAGTTTCACAACAACAAGCATAGGCAAGTTTCACACAACTCAAAGTACTTTCATTTTATGCCAAAGTCCGGGTTGTTTAACCCCAAAGTACTACATACGTTAAGTTCTTTTAAAGGAGATCCATTTCTTTTATAAGAGTCACCCGATACCCGTAGTATTAGAATGACCAACCCACCTTCCTTTTCAAAACCAAGTAACAACATTCTTTCCTAAGTTCCGGTTGACTAGTTTCAATTACTCAAGCTTCTCATTTTCAAATGTTTTCATAGTTCCCAAACTTAATCACTTGATTCCTTTTTAGAACAATTGAGTAACATATGTAATATATGTTAGTATTTTATTCTTGTTTATAAAGATATTATTATTACTGATCTAGAAAATGTAATATCATTTTGTCTCATCTTAGCTTCTATGCGGATGGAGGTTTCTACTGGTTTTAATACAACACATCATTATTCAATACATTTTCCTTTTATTAACGCCGCAGTTGGTGCTGTCGATACACATTCGATTCCCAAATCAAGAAACATTATCCCTTTAAAACCAAGTACTCATTACTCTCTAATGATGTTTCACACAAACATCCACATTAAAACAAATAATTTAAGTCTCTTATCTTATAAGATCAAGTCTCTTAACTTCTAACATCAGTAAACCATTTTCACTTACATAAGGTCGTTATAACTAACTTCCCATAAAGCTATTATAACACCCTATGTTTTAAACCAACCACATCACTTAGCACATGTACGTCTACCGTACTACATAGTTCACAACAATCATGCTAGAAAAGATAGGAAGAGGTTCACATACCTCGCGACGATTTATCGACAATAAGCAAAATGCTCCAAGTACTACAACCTTGCTAGCCCTTTCCACTCCTCGAGTAGAATACGCTACTCTTAGTACTTTCACCTATAAAGGTCACAAACGTCTATTAACCCCGAAACACAAGTTTCTATCTTTTTAAAGAAAATTCGGCAGCACCTCCCCCCCCCGCAACAGCGTAAATCTCCTCCTCTATCGAGGCCGGCTACCAAGCCAACCAGGGGGGGGGGTTTACACGTCTAACCGGACGTGTACAATTCTACACAAGTCTACTGCAATACAGTCCTATGTAAATACAGTTCAGTTCAGTTCTTTATTCTTCAGGCTTAAGTCAAAAGACATTGCCGAATACTAAGTAGTTCCATATATAGTATACTTCAACTATATACTCTAACAAACATGTAATTTCCAATTACAATAGAGGGACAAGATAATTACCTCGATAAGCCCAAAATTATCCAAGTTATAATGTCGATCCTGAGCAAGGTTTAGCTCCACCCCGTGCGCTCCAAACCACTCCAAACAACCCTTAGAAGTTCTAACCAACTTCTACTCACATACTTCAACCAACTATGAAGATTTCCTTAGGGTTTCGGTTTGAGACTAAAAGGACAAAAGGTAGTATTTCCGGACTCTACGTAAAGAGGTATCTTTGGAATACTACAAGGTACAAGGCTAAGGTATTTTGGGCATTATAACAATACTTGGAAGACAACTTTCTACCAAGGGGGGGGTAGGCTAGCACAACTAGCTAGTGAGGGTGTTCTCGGCCAAGGGCCTCTTTCAAGGGGGAGAGGAGCTCTTGGACGAGAGTCAACAAGAGGGAGGGGAGGGATTCAAGACTTGGAAACATTTGTGGATGAATGAAGTCTTCACAAAGGGGGGTATTTATAGCAAACCCAAATGCCAACCAATGGCCAAGATCAAGCCATGTGCAAGGCAAGTGTAAGGCCTTGATCAAGCCAAGTGCACCCTAACCCCTACTCCACAAAACATGGCACAAGACAAGCCACAAAACAAGGCCAAAACAAGGCACAAAACAAGGAACCAATAGGGCCAAAACGTGAGCCACAAAGACAATCCATTCGTGAACCACCTCTTCCACTGACGCCACTTGCTTCCAATGTGAGGGTGAAACATTTCACCCTCCCGTTGGTCCAAAATGTTTCGTCTCTCGGAAAAATCCGCAAAAATTAAAAAGGACATAGCCGGAATTTTCCCTACGAAAGCTGTGGAAACGTTTCGTCGGAAAACGACTCTAGTCGGCACTTGTGCCCAAATGTAACTTTGGCCAAGCCACCTAGGCGGGGGTGACACGTGTCACCCTCCTAATGGCCCTCAAAAACGTCTTTCGAAAAATAACCACAATGGCCAAAATCTCGAAAACAAAGTGGGCCCCACACAACAGAATTTCTCCGTGGGCCCCACGTGACCATTTCCGAAAATAAAATCTCAAAATTCTAATATAATCCATGAAGTCCAAATACCAAATCTGGGAATCCAATTCCCATTAACGAACCTTTTTCTTCACAAATAACCGGAAACTTTTCCGTCGAAAACTCACATCTTTCTTTCTTTTCAAAATTTCTGCCGTACGCTCGCACGTACGTCCTCACATACATACCCTGCAACTACGGGGTATAACAGGATCACAGTCCAGCGTTTTGGGAAGCTCCATTTCTCCGGAGGCTTATCTTTGGTATAGTCCCCTGCCAGTGTAGTTACTTGTACATTCAGGGGTATGGCGGGGCCCTGTCCCGTCATAGTTATGGTTACATTCTTAGAGGTCTGTAGTACTGTTGTGGGCAGGGTTTTGTAAAAGGATTTAACTGTTCAGTTCGATATATGTATATATTCAGGAAGGTGACCGTTTTGGTTAGCCTGGTTCATGCTTTATGACTTGTCTCATGTTTTAGTTTTTTTATCTCCGCTGATTTTCTCTGATGTTGTATCACTAGGGTGCTCGGGGTAAGGCACCAGTCACGGGCCCGGGATCGGGTCGTGACAGTTATATAGTCACACTAGTAGCAAGACAAGTTCTAACACTTAGAAAAATTTAGAGAAAATTGTGTGTTCTTGAGAGGAGCTCTCGGGTTTGCCCTCTTTTGAAAGACAAAAATTTTCGTTTGTGGTTCAATAATCCAAATACTTTAAATCAAGGTTCCTAAGGGTATTGTAAGGATATCTCAATAGAAATATCCCGGAAAAGCTTCATTTTTACATTAGTCGCAAGGTGAAAACCTAAGTCGTCTTCATAGTTTTGTGTGAAAATTGAAGGAAAGTTGATTGTGAACTTCTAAAGGCTTCAAATAGCGGATTGGAGCGTGAAGGAAAGGAGCTAAGTTGCTAAGGAGCGACTTTGAATCTTGGAGTTGGATTAAGGCTTGTCAAGGTAACAATCTTGTCCTCTTAGTGTTATAAGATTTCATGTTATTGTAGTTATACATTTTAACAAGCATGAGATATATGTATTGGAGATTTATAAGTGTTATGGATATTGGAAGCCTAAATCCGAAAATGACCTTGTTAGCCATTGAAATTGAAATACAATTTGATCGATAGTTATAATCGTCGCATGTTATCTAATAGAAGATTGTAGTTGTTATAATCGATTGCGGCTATATAACATGTTAGACTAAACAACTTGTATTGAAAATTAATTGGATAAGACTTTGCATTGTTGTATATTATGGCCGAGAATGGCATTGGTTATTGAATTACTTGGTATTAATTGTGGGGCAGAATTTACACGTCATGTAAGGCGTGTAATCTCCTTTGATTGGTTGATGTGTTGAGCCTTAAATGTGGCATGTTTGGTTATTGAATTCGGGCCTTGAAAAAGGTGAAAAAGTACGTAGAAACAAAGGAAGTGTTGTCCGATTTTCCGTAGAATAAGTGACTTTACCCTTAGAATATTCTACGTTTGAAACTAGAAGTTAATAGACGTATTATGGTCATTATAGGTTGACATAATACGTACGGCATATTGGACTTAGCAAGTGGATTGAACCGAAGAGGTATGTGGAACTTTTCTTATCTCTTGAGCATGGGTAGTTGTAAATGTATAGTACGGTAGACGTACGAGATTTAAATGAATTTAGTTTCATTTGATATCCTTGACTTGTTTTAAGAATGTCCAAGTTGGTTGAGTTAGAGAATTAACTCACTTGTTTTAAAGGTTAAAGATATCTTAGTTTATAAAGCATAAAGTTAGTATAACGGCTTTATGGAAAGTTGGTTATAACAACTTTATGGGAAGTTAAAAGAATGGTTTATTCTAGTAAAGTAAACAAAGATAAATGACTTGAAATAATGAATGACAATTTGATTTAAAGGTATCTATTGCTCAAAGTTTAAAGTAAGGGTCACTTGGTTTAGAAGCCTAAAAATGTATTTCTAAAGGTATAGTGACTTGTTTTGAAAAGTAGACAAGCCTTGATACTACGGGGATTAGTATCTTGGGGATTTTATACAAGAAATAGTCATTTTTAAAAGGATAAAGGTACATAGTACTTTGGGTTAAATTCCCGGATTTTTAATGACATGTTAGTGTCTTAAGTTAAATAAAATGAGAGTGCATGATAATTAAGGCTAATAAGAAGTTAGGGGATTTCTTAACTAGCTTATGATAATTATGATAAGCCGGTGGTGCTTATGTTATGTGTGATAAGCCGGTGGTGCTTATGTTATGTATGATAGCCGGTAGTGCTAATGTTATGTTATTCTTGCGGGGTAAACCCCCGGGTTACTACTTATTCCATGGAATTGCTACCCATGATGCGAGTACGGCGTTTGTACTCATTACGGGCCCACCGGGCCTAAGCGGGTGAAATAGTTCTGTGCGGGTAAAATAGTCTCATGCGGAGAAAATCGCTCCATTGCGGGTCCACAGGACCTATGCGGGTGAAATAGTCCCAGGAGTAGGATTGCTTAATGATACTATGGGCGGGTGGCCATACTTTGATCATGAGCCTCCTATTTTTATGCAGTAAAGTATACTCTTGTTACTCTCATTGTTAGTAAGGCACAGTGTACTGTTATTTGAGTTATCATACATGTCTCCAGCTTTATTTTAGACTATATGATTTCATTTCGATTTTCGCTTTACATACTTGGTACATCTGTTATCGACCCCCTTTCTCGGGGCTGCGTTCATGCAGGTAGGGAGTAGCGGTGGTGGATCCTCACTCTTAGAATCACTGATCAGTTGTCAGAAGCTCAATTTCTCCGGAGGCTTGTCTTTTGGTACGGTTTCCCTGATGTTGTAGATTTATGTACATTCAGGGGTATGGCGGGGCCCTGTCCCATCACAGTTGTTATTCTTAGAGGTCTGTAGTCATATCTTGTGGATTGAGTTGTAAGAATAAAGATGTAACTATTTTTTTTTGGGTTATGTATATTTCACGGAAGGTGGCCTTATCGGCTAGCCAGTTGATATTTACTGTCTAAGTATTTTATGAGTTTATGTATGTTCCGCTGCTATTCTCTGATGTATACCGTAGGGGTGCCCGGAGTAGGGCACCGCCGCGCCCGGGTGGTCGTGACAAAAGTGGTATCGAGCGATTAGTCCTCGGAAAGTGTCTACAGACCGTGTCTAGTAGAGTCTTGATTATCGGTGTGTTGTGCACCACATCTATAATCAGGAGGCTGCAGGACATTTAGGATTGGTTTCCATTCTTCTCTCTCTGAGATCGTGCAGTAGAGTTGTCTTATTAGGTTGAATCCTCTCTGACCTATTCTTATGTATCGATTATGCCTCCAGGCGGCCGGCGAGGGCCCGAAGGCAAAGCGAGAGGCTGCTAGTGGTTCGCAGAGGGTTACTAGGACTCAGGCCCAGACTATGCCTAAGGATGTGGGCCGGTCGACGAGTTCAGCCACGCCGACAGTATTAGAGGAGCCGAGAGCGGTCGTAGCTCCAGAGATTCCGATACCTGAGCCTCCAGTTCCGCAGCCAGGGGCAGAGTATAGAGATTATGGAGAGCAAATCAGGTTATTGACTAGCATAGTGGCAGGGCAGCGCCGACAGGAGCAGGTAGCTAACCCTAGAGCCGACAGTTTGAGGATTCAGGATTTTCTGGGTTGTAATCCACCCGAGTTCTATGGTTCGAGATCTGAGGAGGATCTTCAGGAGTTCATTCGGCAGGTACAGCGGACTATGCAGGTGCTTAGGGCCTCGGAGACAGAGTCAGTTGTGCTAGCTTCTTACCGGTTACGCGATATTACATTGAACTGGTTTGAGTCATGGGAGCTGTCTAGAGGTGTGGGTGCTCTTCCAGCTGTTTGGGATGAGTTCACAGAGGCCTTCCTTGATCACTTTTTGCCTCCTGAGATAAGGAGATCCCGCGTGGATAGGTTCTTGACATTGAGACTGAATGGGATGACTATCAGAGAGTATAACCTGGAGTTTGACTCATTGGACAGGTATGCGATCACTATTGTGACGGACATGGCGGACAAAGTTCACCGCTATGTGATGGGGCTAGACCGTTATATGATTACTGCATGCCTGGGAGTGGCCCTTCAGCCAGGTATGGATATTGCCAGGATGCAGGCATATGCTCAGGGGATTGAGGACAGAGAGAGAGAGGACCAGCCAGATCGAGGCCAGCCCAAGAGGGCCAGGACGGCAGAGTTGCAGGGTAACTTTCGAGGCGGACAACCTCAGCAGCAGGCCAGGTCTACATTTCAGCCGGCACAGAGTGCTCCTTCCCGGTTTTCTGGCAGGAGGTTTGATCGGTCGGGTTATTCAGGAGCAGGTCAGGGCTCCAGGGCTTCGGGTTCCCAGGGGAACCGGGGTTCTAGTCAGATGAGGCCACCTTTACCTCGGTGTGGTCGATGTGGTAGGTCCCATCGTGGGGAGTGTCGTATTTCTCCAGGAGCTTGTTACTCTTGCGGCCAGCAGGGCCATTTGAAGAGATATTGTCCGACCAGAGGCAGCATGGGTGGTATGATTCATCCTACAGGGTCAGTTGTCGGGTCTTCGTCTTCTGTGAATATGCGCCCCGGAGGGCAGGGTGTTCACGGGCCGGAAGGCCGCGACAGAGGTCGTGGTGGAGGTCCTAGTTCTAGCGGTCCACAGAACCGCATATATTCCTTAGCCAGCCGGCAAGATCAGGAGGCTTCCACGGATGTCGTCACAGGTACATTATTAATTTCATGCTGTGACGTTTATGCTTTGATAGATCCAGGTTCTACCTTGTCCTATGTGTCCCCTCTTATTGCTGGTAGAATAGGAATACAGCCTGTGTCGATAGAGCCTTTTGAGGTAGCTACGCCAGTGGGTGATTCGGTGTTAGCTGAGCGGAGGTACTGTCACGACCCGACCTCGGACCCGCGACTGGTGCCTTACCCCGGGCACCCTAGTGATACTACATCAGAGAAAAACCAGCGGAAATAAAAACTTAAAGACATGAAACAATATGAAATAAGAAACAGGCTAACCAAGACAGTCACCTTTCTGTATATATATCAAATCCGAACAGTTACATCCTTTACAAACCCTGCCCACAACAGTACTACAGACCTCTAAGAGTTTTAATAACAACTATGACGGGACAGGGCCCCGCCATACCCCTGAATGTACAAGTACCCACAATGACAGGGGACTATACCAAAAGATAAGCCTCCGGAGAAACGGAGCTTCCCAATACGCAGAACCGTGATCCTGTGAGCGAGGATCAACAACCGGTGTACCTCTACCTGCGGCATGAACGCAACCCCCCGAAGGAGGTCAGTACAACAGGTACCAAGTATGTGAAACTGAAAATACTGCAATGAAATCATAACAGTCTATATAAAACAGGAGACATGTATGATAACCAAACTACAGTACACCATATATAAATAGTCATGTCAAGTCAGGGACTCACGCCCTCAAAGTCATCACTCATGCCCGTGGAACTCCTTCCTCACTGCTGGCAGTCTATGACATAAATCATACTCATGTGGCGCGCCCGTGGCATCTTACCTCACTGTCGGCGTACACATATACAACACACATATATATATATATATATAACATGCCCCCGGCATCTCTCCTCGTGGGTACATGTCTTCATGGGGAACTAGTCCATGGAGTAATGATCGTACATAACGCGCCCCCGGAATCCCTCATCGTAGGTACATGTCTTCATGGGGAGCTAGCCCATGAAGTAATAATATAACATGCCCCCGGAATCCCTCATCGTGGGTACATTTCTTCATGGGGAGCTAGCCCATGGAGTAAAATATAACATGGTCGCATGCCCCGGAATCACTCATCGTATAAGCATGGCCATGGGGTAATAAAACGTCCGGGCATCTAACCCGCATCCTGGTCGCATGCCCCGGCATCCCTCATCGTATAAGCATGGCCAAGATCAATCACAATGGAAGCATACCCGTGGAATCCTCCGTCACTGCCGGTACGTCCAAGTAAACTCACAACAAGTCAGCCGGTCCTCCAACTGAGAGACGCGGTAATATAGTAATACCACCAAAGGCTATCACAACTAGCATAGACAAGTTTAACATACTCTTAGACTTTCGTTTTATGACAACAAATCCGGGTTTTAACCCTAAGGTACTACGTACTTAAATTCTTTCAAAAAGATCCATTTCTTTTACAAAGGTCACACGATACCCGTAGTATCAAAATAAAGTAACTATCATTTTAAGTAAACCAAAACAATTTCCATACCTTCTTTTTGAATAAACCAAGACAATACCATGCCTTCTTTTTAAACCAACTTAAGACAAAACCATGCCTTACTTTTTAAACAAAAACACTTCAAATTCTCAAGTCTCTATTCCTTTAGAAATCCAGTTCCTTACTTTGGAATTTAAGAAAACAATACTTGTTTATAATGATCTTATTAAAGCAGTCATGATCTAGAAAATGTAATACAATTTTATCTTATCTTAGCTTCTATGCAGATGGAGAATTCTACTCATTTTAATTGATTGTCAATACATTTTCTTTTATTAACGTTGCAATGGCTTGTTCGATACTTATTCTCATTCCCGAAATCAATATAACTTTATTCTTTTAAAAACCAAGTACCCATTACTCACGAATGAGGCTTCACAACTTTTTTTTTACACAATTCAAGTCCTTAACATTTCATATCAAGTCAATTATAAGTCAAGTCTCTTATTTTTTAAAATCAAGTCTCTTAACTTCTAAAATCAACAAACCATTCTTTTATCTACATAAAGTCGTTATAACTAACTTCCCATAAAGCCATTATAACACTTTATGTTTTAAACCAACCAAATTCGTTTAGCACATGTACGTCTACCGTACTACATAGTTCACAACAATTATGCTAGAAAGGATAGGAAGAGGTTCACATACCTCGCGACGATTATCGACAAATAGCAAAATGCTCCAAAGTACTATAACCTTGCTAGCCTTTTCCACCCTTCAAGTAGAATACACTACTCGTAGTACTTCTACCTAATATGGTCATAATACGTTCATTAACTTATAGCTTCAAACGTAGAATATTTCTAAGTATAGAGGCTCTTATTCTACGGAAAATCGGGCAGCACTTCCCCTGTTTTTACATACTTTTTGTTATACCCCGTATTTCTAGAGTATGTACGTAAGGGAATACGTACAAAAAGTTTGGCCTTAAAGTTAGCCTTGGACGTTTTTTTTGTGCACAACTCACTAAAAGAATCGTTTTCCGACGAAACGTTTCCACAACTTTCGTAGGGAAAATTCCGGCTATGCCATTACTAATTTTTGCGGATTTTTCCGAGAGACGAAACATTTTGGACCAACGGGAGGGCGACACTTGGCACCCTCCCATTGATGGACTTGAATCGTCCATTGGACGAAATTGGAGAGGAAGTGCACGTTTTTTGTGCCTTGTGCACAAGTCAAGGAGTTGGTAGGATATTTGTGTGGAGTAAATCTTCACCCTACACTTGCCTTGCACTTGTCTTAATCTTGGCCATTGGTTGGCCACTTCTTGACCTATAAATACCCCCCTTAAAGATGAAGAGTTCTTCATCCACAAAGTTATCTTCCAAGTCTAAAAATCCTCTCCTCTCCCTTAGCCTTTCGTCCAACACCTCCCCCCCCCTTTGAGTGAGTTTGGCCGAGGGCCTACCCCCCCTAGCCTAGCCGAAATCTACCCCCCCTCCCTTGGTAGAAAAGTTGTCTTCTAGTATTGTTATAATGCCCAAAATACCCTAGCCCAAATCCCTTAGTCCTTTGTAGAAGTTGTGAAGAACTTCTAAGGTTTCTTGGAGCTACCGGGGCGTACAACTTAGGAGCTAAACCTTGCTCAGGCGCGACTTTATCTAGGATATTATTGGGCTTACCGAGGTAACTAATCCTAACCCTCTTGTGAATTAGAGAATACTTACTGTAGTAGTATAAGAATAAGTATAAATACTTAGAAGAATATTGCAGAATAGAATTGAACTGTTATCACAGTAGAAGGGTTTAAAAGAAGAATAATTAAACTATGCTTATATAGGACTGTTTTCACAAAGAGACTTATATAGCTCACCGTAGGGAAGTCTTCGACTTTCCGTAGAATTGTGAACCTCTGCTTAGAATGACCTTCAGAGTAGTCCTTGATAGATGTCTGTGACTATTATAGGCTGACTCTCTGCGCGCGACATATTCAACTTGGCAGGTGGTTTTCGCTGAGAAGGTATGTGATTCTTCCTAAAGCATGATATTTTACAATATATAGTACGGTAGACGCATACGTGTTAATCGAATAATAACTACGGCAATGTCTTTGACTTAAGCTCTAATAATACTTATGGCAATGCCTCACGCTTAAGCTGAATAATACTTACGGCAATGCCTCACGCTTAAGCCCAATAACAAAGAACCTGAAACATTTCAAAAGAATCTTGAATCATTTTTAACAGAAGATAAATATTTGGTTTTAAAACAAAAGCTTAAGAGTTATACTAGCTTTATGGGAAGTTAGGTATAACAACTTAAGAAAGATAAAAGGAATTGTTTACTTGTTTGTTTATAAAAGCCTTGTATTGATTTACATTAAGTGTAGTAAGATTTGTGTGATAAGTAGACATATTATGATGCTTTACAGGTTAGTGTCTTGAAATCTTTTGTAAGGGGTCATTCTTCTTTGGCTTACGTTGCTAACCTAAGTCCGTTGTCATCGTTATTGTATCACCTACCCTTGATCGTTATACCGAGGGCTTGCCCCTTGATCTTGGTCTATACGGCCTATGCGCGTCATGAGACTATGCGGAGCGGCGGTATGCTCGATTGATCATTCCGTGTTTAGCCTGATGCGGGGATTCCCTATGCGATCTGTTGAGACTATGCGGTCTTTTGAGGCTATGCGAGCCGGGAGCCTAGGCGGATGCCGGGTTAGCTGCCCCGATGCGAGGAATACCTCACGCGGGTGCACGCGTGACCTATGCGGCTGCGGAAGTCGAGGACTAGGCACGCAGAATGATACTATGGGCGATTGGCCTTGCCCGATCATTCGCGCCTAGAATAGACTCATTGCTTTTTCTATTATTGTTGTTTGTGATGTGGCACTATGTGCAATTGAACCGATTGTATTTGTGAAAAGGTTTTAAATACTTTGATTTCATTTCGCTTTATAGTTTCACATACTTGGTACCGTTGTCGACCTCCCGGGGCTGCGTTCATGCCGCAGGGCAAGCAGTGCTAGATCTGCATCCTTAGGATCTCTACGTTGGTGTCGGGAGCTCCATCTCTTCCGAGGCTCTACTTTGGTATGATCTCCCCGTAGATAGTTTTGTATCAGTCAGGTATGGCGGGCCCGTCCCGCCATAGTTGTATTTTTTCCTTAAGGTCTGAGTCATGTTTATGCGATGTCGGATGTAATCGCTAAACCTTTTTATATATATATATGCCGAAAGGCGACGTTTGTTCACATAAAGCGTGTCTTATTTTATAAATCATTTCATGTCTCGTTTATATTTCCGATTACTCGATGTATGACTACTGGGTGCCCCAGAAGGCACCGCCACGCCCCGAATGGGTCGTGACAAAAGTGGTATCGAGCGATTAATCTCGGAAAGTGTCTACGCACCGTATCTAGTAGAGTCTTGATTATCGTGTGTTGTGCACCACACCAATAATCAGGAGGCTATAGGATATTTAGGATTGGTTTCCATTCTTCATTATGAGATCGTGCTTTAGAGCTGTGTTATAGGTTGGACCCCTCTAGCGTATTCCTTTCCTGTAACAGTTATGCCTCCACGCACGGCAACCCGCCCGTAGCGGCAAGACAGTAGGAGTCGCTAGCAGACACCCAGTCACGAGCTCGTGCCCGTCTATACCAGAGACGGCGAGTTCTATGACGCCGCCGGCCCCAGCAGAGACCGCAGTACCCACACCTCCTGTCCCACAGCCTGGGGCGGAGGAGTTAGGGTACAAGGAGATGGCCCAGCTATTGGCTAGAGTTGTGGCCCGATACGAGGAGAGGCTGGATGCGGCAGCTCAGCCTCGGCCGCACTCCGTAGTGCACCCGAGGCGAATAGTTTGAGACTACGAGATTTCTTAGTTGTAGCCCGCGAGTTTTACGGTCGAGGCCGAGGATGATCCGCAGGAGTTCATCCGTCACCGCAGAGGATTACGCGGTGATCGTGGCTTCGCATGACCAGTCTGTGACATTCGGTTGCAGACGGCCGCGTGATACCGCAATCGATTGGTTTGATTCATGGGAGCTTTCCCGGGAGAGCATGCACTCCAGCAGATGGGATGAGTTTTGAGGCTTTTCTCACATTTCTTGCCTCCGCATGAGGAGGGCACGAGCCGATAGATTCTTGTTCCGAGATGCGAGGACGCTTGCGGTGAGGAGTACAATGTCGAGTTTGATTCTTTGGCTCGATATGTCCTCGCAGACCGGTAGCGAGATGGAGGACAGTGCATCTCTATGTCATGGGCTAGATGATTACATGGCCGAGTCTTGTGCGGGTGTGTCCTTCACCAGCATGGACATAACCCGTATGCGAGCTCATGACCGGGATGCGAGGCGTAGAGAGACCGCCGGTAGAGCGATATCGCAGCAGAAAAAGGCCAAGACGGCCGGTTCTTTTGGTGGTCCTCGGGGTGGGCGGCGCCAGAAGTCCGGTGCACCACACGGCCGCAGAGCGCTCTACCTCATTTTCAGACAACAGAGCGCCGGGCGTGTCGGGGCCCGGACTTGATTTCGAGTAGCGAGTGCTAACTGCTCGAGGTCCGCTCGGTGTGCGGTTGTGGTAGATACCATTCGAGGCAGACTCGAGCTGCTATACTTGGCCGCAGGTCATTTCGCGAGTTTGTCCGACCGGGCGCTGGTAGTAGGGGCCCGATGGTCTGTTGCCGCTTCTTCATCCCCGACAGTTACTCGCCCCGGATGGCAAGGTACTCATGGACCAGCGGGTCACGGCAGAGGTCGTGGCGCGGGTCCCAGTTCTAGCGGTCCTCAGAACCGCAGTTATGGTTTGTCCACCGACAGATCGTGAGGCCTCACCGATGTCGCCACAGTACCTTATCGATTCGGGTTTGATGTGTATGCTTTGATAGATCCGGTTCTACTGCCCCATATATCTCCCTTGTTGCTAGTAGGATAGGGATAGAGCACGAGTCCATAGACCCTTTCGAGGTAGCTACGCCAATGGGTGATTCGGTGGTAGCTCGGCGGTATATGAGCTTGTCCTGTGACCATTTACGATCGTCGGACCTAGCCGACTTGATAGAGTTGGAGATGATTGACCGACGTGATCACGGGATGGATTGGCTAGCTTCTTGCTACGCCAATGTGACCGCAGAGAGAGAGTAGCACGGTTCCAGCTCGGCGAGGCCGTTGTTGAGTGGGAGGAGCACCAGACGCCGGGGTAGGTTTATTTCCTACCTCAAGGCTGGAAGATGGTGCGAAGGGTATATCTACCATCTCGTTCGGGTGTTTGATAATCAAGGCGCGGTACCAGATTTTCGATCGAGTTCGATGAGTTCCCAGACGTGTTTCGGATGACCTCCCGTATCCTCCCGAGAGGAGATTGAGTTTTGTATTGACATATTGCGGACACTCGGCCTATTTCCATTCCGCCATACGAATGGCACCGCCGAGTTGAGAGAGTTGAAGGATCGGCAGGGATTTCTTTGGAGAAGGGCTTCATCAGCCTAGTGTTTCTCCCCGGGAGCGCCGGATTGTTCGTGAAGAAGAAGGACGACGCTGCGCATGTGTGTTGATTACGGTGAACAAGGTGACCATTAAGAACAGATACCCTTCCCGGGATTGATGATTTGTTCGACCATGCGAGTGCGAGATGTTTCTCCAAGATTGATCTACGGTCGGGCTATCATCAAAGTGCGAGTCGAGAGGTGGATGTCCCTAGGATCGCATTCCGACCCAGACGCATTATGAGTTCGTGGTCATGTCTTTGGTTGACCAATGCTCCGCGGTATTCATGGATTTGATGAACCGAGTGTTCAAACCATTTTTGGACACGCTTGTGATAGTGTTCATTGATGATATCTTGGTTTATTCTCGCCAGAAGCGAGAGCATGCGAGCATTTGGCGATGGCCGACAGCTTCTCAGGACCGCAGTGACGCCAAGTTTTCCAAGTGTGAGTTTTGGTTGACTTGATGGCGTTTCTTGGGCATATTGTCGGGCTGATGGCATTCGAGTGGATACGCCAAGATCGAAGCGATCGGGACTTGGCCTAGACCTACTACTCCGGCAGAGGTTCGCATTTTGGGCCTTGCATGATATTATCGGCGTTCAGAGAAGTTTGCTTTATCTACGCACCATTGACTAGGGTGACTCGAAGGCAGCCAAGTTTGATGGTGATGCTTGTGGCGGGGTTTCCGATTCTTGAAGAGATCGACGACCGCCCCGTTCTTACTCTTCCGGAGGTCCGGATGGTTATGTCGTATTGTGATGCGTCGGGCATCGGGTTGGGATGTGTGTTGATGCAGATGGCAGGTTATAGCATACATCCCAACAACCAAGAAACACGAGAGAACTACCCCACCCATGATTTGGAGTTGGCGGTGTGATTCACGCTTTGAAGATCCGAGGCACTATTTGTATGGGGTTCACATGGATATTTTACAGCACCACAAGAGCCTCGGATATCTTCACCGGAGGAGTGAACTTACGAGAGACGGTGGTTAGAGTTGCTTAAGGATTACAATGTTGATATCTGTACCACCCGGGAAGGCCAATGTTGTGGCGATGCTCTTAGTCGTAGGTCGATGGGAGCCTATCGATGTGCAGCTAGAGAGGAGGGACATGGTTCGTGATTTGCATCGCCAGCGAGCCTTGGTGTCCGTTTGATTGATTACGATAGCGATGGGTTAGAGTTCGTGAGGTTGCCGAGTCTTCCATCGTCGAGGAGGTGAAGAGGCAACATTCGAGGATCCGGCTTTGATTCGATATCGTGATACGACTCTTCGTGAGGGCAAGGGTCCTGAGGTAGCACCGATGGGTGCTAAGGTTTGAGGGCGCATCGTGTTCCGGATGTTTCGTGACTTGGCGAGTTCTTGGGAAGCACACGCCACGTTACTCTATCCATCCAGGGTCGACCAAGATGTACCACGACCTTAGATCTATGTATTGGTGGGATGGCTTGAAGAGATACGTTGCAGAGTTCGTAGCTCAGTGCCCATGTTGTCAGCAGGTGAAGGTAGAGCACCAGAGGCCTGGTTTGTTACGCATTTATCGAGATCCCGACGGAAGTGGGAGGTAATCAACATGGACTTCATCACGGGATTACCTCGCACTCAGAGGAGACATGATTCTATATGGGTTATCGTCGACAGGCTGACGAAATCAGCCCACTTTCTTCCCGTCAGGACGACTTTTTCGGCTGAGGATTATGCCAGACTTTACATCCGAGAGATCGTCAGACTGCATGGAGTCCCTATTTCGATCATATCGCATGCAGGAGCCCGGTTCTGGCTAACTTCGGAGGTCCTTCCGCAGGGGTTTAGGGACGCAGTGAGCTCGAGTCTCGCATTTCATCCACGCAGCACGGACAGCAGAGCGCACTATCCGGACTCGAGGATATCTGCGAGCCCGTGTTATTGACCGTGGTAGTTGGGAGGATTATTTGCCTCTAGTTGAGTTTGCGTATAATAATAGCTACCACTCCAAGATTCGATGGCGCCTTATGAGGCCTTGTAGGAGGAAGTGTAGATCGCCTATAGGTTGGTTCGATGGGCGAGGTGCAGCTAGTGGGACGATTTGGTGCAGCAGCGATGGATAAGGTGAAGCTTATCCGAGGCGCTATCGATACTCGAGTCGATGTAAGTCGTATGCAGATCATCGTCGTCGGCATCTTGAGTTCGAGGTTCATGATTGGGTTTACTAAAGGTGTCACCCATGAAGGGTGTGATGAGATTCGGGAAGAAGAAACTCACCAAGGTACATCGGGCGTTTCGATTGTCCGCAGGTAGGCAAGGTTGCATGAGTTGAATCTGCCGTCCGATCCGAGGCGGTGCATCCGGTTTTCACGTATCTATGCTGAGGAGATGTATCGGGGATCCATCTAGGGTGCACCCGATTGACGATGTCCAGTGACCAGGGGTTATCATATGAGGAGATTCCCATGCGATAGTCGATCGTCGGGTTAGGCGTCTCGGACGGGACGTGGCTTCCACAAAGTCTTGTGGCGAACGAGCTCGGGAGGAGATGCCGGGAAGCCGGGAGGACATGAGGCGTAAGTATCCTCACCTATTCCCCACACCTCCGGGTAATTCACTTTCCTACTTGTAAATTTCCATTATCATTTATGCCTAAGTGTTATTTTGTGGCCATGTGGCACTTACAAACCGCTTAAGCTTCATCGATAATCGTCTTGAGAAGGAACATTCGACGAATGTTTCTAGAGAGGAGAATGTTATACCCGTATTTCCAGTATGTACGTAAGGGAATACGCATAAAAGTTTGGCCTTAAAGTTAGCCTTGGACGTTTTTGTGGTGCACCCCTCACAACAAGAATCGTTTTCCGCCGAAACGTTTCCACAGCGTTCGTAGGGAACAGTCCGGCAATGCCATTACTAATTTTTGCGGCTTTTTCCGAGAGACGAAACATTTTGGACCAACGGAGGGCGACACTTGGCACCTCCCATTGATGGACTCAATCGCCCATCGACGAAATTGGAGGAAGTGCACGTTTTTGTGCCTTGTGCACAAGTCAAGGAGTTGGTAGGATATTTGTGGAGTAAATCTTCACCCTACACTTGCCTTGCACTTGTCTTAATCTTGGCCATTGGTTGGCCACTTTGACCTATAAATACCCGCTTAAAGATGAAGAGTTCTTCATCCACAAAGTTATCTTCCAAGTCTAAAAATCCTCTCCTCTCCTTAGCCTGTCGTCCAACACCTCCCCCGCCCTTGGAGTGAGTTTGGCCGAGGGCCTACCCCCCCCTAGCCTAGCCGAAATCTACCCCCCTCCCTTGGTAGAAAAGTTGTCTTCTAGTATTGTTATAATGCCCAAAATACCCTAGCCCAAATCCCTTAGTCCTTTGTAGAAGTTGTGTAGAACTTCTAAGGTTTCTTGAGCTACCGGGCACAACTTCGGAGCTAAACCTTTCTCAGGCGCGACTTTATCTAGGATATTATTGGGCTTACCGAGGTAACTAATCCTAACCCTCTTGTGAATTAGAGAATACTTACTGTAGTAGTATAAGAATAAGTATAAATACTTAGAAGAATATTGCAGAATAGAAGTGAACTGATATCACAGTAGAAGGGTTTAAAAGAAGAATAATTAAACTATGCTTATATAGGACTGTTTTCACAGTAGACTTATATAGCTCACCGGGTAGGGAAGTGTTGCCCGACTTTCCGTAGAATTGTGAACCCTCTGTTTAGAATGACCTTCAGAGTAGTCCTTGATAGATATCTGTGACTATTATAGGCTGACTCTGCTTACGACATATTCAACTTGGCAGGTGGTTTTCGCTGAGAAGGTATGTGATTCTTCCTAAAGCATGATATTTTACAATATATAGTACGGTAGACGCATACGTGTTAATCGAATAATAACTACGGCAATGTCTTTGACTTAAGCCAGAATAATACTTATGGCAATGCATCACGTCTTAAGCCCGAATAATACTTACGGCAATGCCTCACGGCTTAAGCCTGAATAACAAAGAACTGAAAACATTTCAAAAGAATACTGAATCATTTTTAATGTAAGATAAATATTTGGTTTTAAAACAAAAGCTTAAGAGTTATACTAGCTTTATGGGAAGTTAGGTATAATAACTTAAGAAAGATAAAAAGGAATGGTTTACTTGTTTTTTTATAAAAGCCTTGTATTGATTTATGTTAAGTTTAGTAAGATTTGTGTGATAAGTAGACATTTTATTATGCTACAGGTTAGTGTCTTGAAATACCGTAAAGGGGGTCATTCTTGCTGGCTTACGTTGCTAACCGTAAGTCCGTTGTATCGTTATTGTATCACCTACCCTCGATCGTTATATCGGTGGCTTGCCCACTTGATGCGGTCTATACGGCCATGCGGTTCTGTGAGACTATGCGAGCAGCGGTATGCTCGAGATTGATCATTCCGGTGTTTAGCCTGATGCGGGATTCTATGCGGTCTGTTGAGACTACGCGTCTTTTGAGGCTATGCGGTCGCGGAGCCTAGGCGGATCCGGGGTTGGCTGCCCCGTCGCGAGGAATACCTCATGCGGTTCCGTGTGTGACCTATGCGGGCGGAAGTCCGGGACTAGGCACGCAGAATGATACTATAGGCGATCGCCTTGCTTCGATCATTCGCGCCTAGAATAGACTGCTACGCTTTTCTATTATCTGTTGTTTGTGATGTGGCACTATGTGCAATTGAACCGATTGTATTTGTGAAAAGGTTTTAAATACTTTGATTTCATTTCGCTTTATAGTTTCACATACTTGGTACTGTTATCGACCTCCTTCGGCCGTTCATGCCGCAGGTAAGGGCAAGCAGGTGCTAGATCCGCATCCTTAGGATCTCTACGTTGGTGTCGGGAGCTCCATCTCTTCCGGAGGCTCTACTCTTTGGTATGATCTCCCTGTTGTAGATAGTTTTGTACAGTCAGGGTATGGCGGGGCCCTGTCCCGCCATAGTTGTATTTTTCCTTAGAGGTCTGTAGTCATGTTGTACAGTGTCGGATGTAACTGCTAAACCTTGTTTATATATATATATGCCGAAAGGCGACGTTTGTTCACATAAACTGTGTCTTATTTTATAAACTGTTTCATGTCTCGTTTTATATTTCCGCTGATTACTCTGATGTATGACTACTTGGGTGCCCCGGTAAGGCACCAGTTACGGGCCCCGGAATGGGTCGTGACACTTTTCCACCTTTTTCAAGGCCCGAAAACAATAACCAACATGCCACATTTAAGGCGCAACAATTCAACAACTAAAGAAGGGGATCACACACATAAACAGACGTGTTAAACAATCTTCCCCTTAAACAACAACAACATAAAAACCGAAATGGAACAAGTCCATAGTCCAAACTAAAGACAGTCTAATGTAAATACAGTCCAATGTAAATACAGTCCAAAGTAAATACAGTCCAATGTAAATACAGTCCATTAGTTGGTGTTCTTGGCCAACTTACAATAATCATACTTATCCAATTTTTCGGCTAGCATGCCGGAATTACTTCTTTAATCCTCCAACTTATATTTCAATCTTCATATAAGTTATAGTTACTTTGTTATTAGCTTTAAACAAGTAGTAGATACGTTTTTACCATTTTAATGGCTAACATGCCAATTTCCATTTCAACAAGCTTACAAGATCCAAATCTTTCCAAACTTCATTCCACATATTACATACTCCATAATATACTTCCGACATATATAATATCCAACTTCACAAAGAGGACAAAGTTCATTACCTCAAAAAGCCCAAAAATATCCAAGAACTTAAAGTCGCTCCTTAGCAAGTTTAGCTCCAAATCCTTACGTTCCAATCCGCTACAAGAAACTCTTAGAAGCTCCTAACCAACTTCTCTTCAAGATTCAACTCCAAAAAGTGAAGAACACCTTAGGCTTCAAGTTGTCAAGTTTCGGCCAAGGCAAGTTTCAAAGGCTAGGGGTGTGAAATCTTGTCTAACTCTTGGTTCATAATCTTCCTAACACATCAAGGTTGTTATACTCCGTATTTCCAGAGTATGTATATGAGGACGTACGTACATTTGTACAAACCCTAATTAGGTTATGGATGGAATTGTGAACTTTCAACGGAAAAGATTCCGAACCTTGTGAAGGAAATTCTACGTTTTTAATATTTTAACCGATTACGGATTTTTCCGAGAGACGAAATATTTTGGACCAATAGGAGGGTGACATGTGTCACCCTTAGTTGGCATGGGTTGGACAAAAATGTTGGCCAAGTGGACAAGGTCAAGTGGTCAAAGTCTTGGAAGACATTTTCTTTTGGTGAGTGGGAGTAGGTATGTTGGACGTTTTTTTGTGCCTAGTGGAAGGCCACATGGCTCTTTGTTGTGGGGGACATATGTCCCAATGTTGTGGTGGACATATGTCCCAAGGTTATGGTGGACACTTGGTGGAAGACTCCACTCACACAAGCTATCTAATCTACACCCTCCATTTGTTTTAATCTAGACCATTGGTGGTTCTATAAATACCCCCCTCTTGTGCAAGACTTCTTCATCACTTGAACAATTTCCAAGTCTCAAAATCCCTCTCCCCCTTTGAGAAGATCTCGTCCAAACACCCCCCCCCCCTTCCTAGTAGCTCCCGCCGAAACTCCCCCCCCTCTTGATAGTTCTCGTCCCACACCCCTCTCTCTTAACCAAACTTTGTCCAAAAATTCCTAAACTCTTAAGTGTTCTTCCTTAGTGTATTAGGAAGATTATTAACCAAAAGATTAGAAAAAATTTCACACCCTAGCCCCTAAAGCCTCACCTTGGCCGAGAGTTGTGAGGACAAGAACCTTAGTGTTCTTCACTTGTTTAGGTTGGTTCTTAAAGAGGAGTTGGTTAGGAACGTATAGGGGTTGCTTGGAGCGGGTTGGAGCGCGCGGAGTAGGAGCTAAACGTTGCTCAGGATCGACATTAAATCTTGGATAATTTTGGGCTTACCGAGGTAAATATCTTGTCCTTCTATTGTAATTGGAGATTACATACTATAGTAGTATAGAAATGAGTATAAGATTTAGAAGAATATTAAAGAAGAGAATTGAATCAGACTTACATAGATCGTATTTACTGAGAGACTTGAGTAGTTGACGGGTAGGGAAGTGCTGCCCAATTTTCCGTAGAATTAAGAACCTTCTGCTTAGAATATTCTACAGAGTAGTCTAGATGTTGATAGACGTATTTTACTATTATAGGTTGATACTCTGCGCGCGACATATTCGACTTGGCAGGTGGATTTCGCCGAGGAGGTATGTGATTCTTCCTATCCTCTTGAGCATGATATTTTAAAAGAATATATATAGTACGGTAGACATACGTGTGTTAACTGAACGTGGTTTTACCTCGATGTCTTTTGACTTGAGTTTTAAATAATAAGAATCTTGAAGTATTTCAAAAGAATTAAGAATCGTTTTTGAAAAGAAGAGTAATACTTGGTTTTAACAGCTTAAGAGTTATACTAGCTTTATGGGAAGTTAGGTATAACGACTTAAGAGAGATAAAAGGAACGGTTTACTTAATTGTTTATGAAAGCCTTGTATTGATTTCGGAAATGAGAATAAGTATCGAACAAACCACTGCAGCTCTAATAAAGTGTCACGACCCGAACCCGGGCCCGTGACTGGTACCTTACCCCGACACCCTAGTGACACAACATCAGAGTAATCAGCGGAACATAAAACACATACATGAAACCAATGAAGTATGAAACAGTAATCTGAGGAAAACTTGCCTTTCTAAGATATGTATAAATAACAATTCTTACAAAAAGAACGGTTTAATCCTTTTACAAACCCCGCCACAACAAGATTTCTGCACTTAAGAAATGATACGACAACAATGGCGGACAGGCCCCGCCATACCCTCAATATAAATACCTACAACGACAGTGGACTATACCAAGATAAGCCTCCGAGAAACGGAGCTTTCAAACGCCGAATCGTGACCCTAAGAGCGAGGATCAACGATCGTGTACCTTTACTGCGGATGAACGCAGCCTCGGGCGAGGTCGATAACAGTACCAAGTATGTGAAATCAAAATAAATATCAGAATGAAATCATAGCGATATATAAAGCAGAGACATGTATGATAACCCAACTACGATTCACAATAAATAAGCGATATATCAAGTCGTGACTCACGCCTCAAAGTCATCACTCAAATATAACTATGGGTCTCACGCCCACAACATCAATCATGCCCGTGGAATACCTTCCTCACCGCCTATGATATAAAAGCACCAAGGAATACACATGAACACCGTGTCCCACCTGTGTCATAATAAAATCGTGACGGGTAAGTGAAGGCATAGCCGACTACTAAAACCCACCGTACCGCAAGGTCATAAATCAGATCATGAAATCTGCTCTGACCGCCACATGATCAAAGCCGCCACTCGCCCGCAAAGATCTAATGCGCGCGTCAGCCTCGAACTTCCCGCACTCCGCATAGGCCACCCCAATGGCCCGCATGAGGTATTCCCGCATCGAGGGTAGCTACTCCCCTAAGAACCGCCGACTTCGCAGTCCGCATGGCCACATAGACCGCATGCCCATAAAGGACGCAAACTAACTCGAACTCTCGTAGCTCGCATAGGCCCTCGGGACTCGCATGAGGTATTCTCGAATCATAGGTCACTAGACTCGCTGAAGTCTACCCCGCGACGGAGGCGCTTAACCTCCTAAACAAATCGGGTGAGTGGTACAATACCAACATAACTACTGATAGTGAAACTATTTAAGCGCAATCGGTGGGAAACCCTTTACTCAAACATCACAAGATACTAACACACGTAGATCCTAGCATGTTTACTTATCAAATAAACAGAAAGTATCACAAGGCTATCACAACCCAACACAATCAAGTTATACACACAAGGCACTTTCTACTATATGATTAACAAGATCGGTTTCTATCCCCAAAGTACTTCATACATTAACTCTTTTAAAAGATACGTTACTTTCACAAAACCACACGATACCCGTAGTATATGAAAATAGAGTGATTATCTTTTGAAGTAAATCAAAATACCTACTTTTGTAAGATCAAGTAACAACATTATTTTCCAAACGTCCAAGTTTGCCTAATTTCAAATGTTCACGTTTCTTATTTTAGAAAGGTTTCGTAGTTCATAATCTTATTCATTTAAGAATATAATTTTCTTTTAAACCATCTGAGAAACATAAGCCTTATATGTGAGTAGGATATTCTTATTTATAACAATCTTATTACAGCAGCCATGATCTAGGAAATATCATTTTGTCTCATCTTAGCTTCTATGCAGATGGAAGTTTCTACTGGTTTTAATAATACTTAATCACAAAACATTTCCTTTTATTAACGCCGTTGGTTTGTCGATACACATTCTGATTTCAACTCAAGAAACATTCTTAAGCCGTTATACCTAACTTCCCATAAAGCTAGTATAACTCTTAAGTTTTCAAAACCAAGTATTACTCTTCTTTCAAAATGATTCAAAATCTTTGAAATACTTCAAGTTCTTTATTATCACATAACCAGCCAGTTATAGTTCAAATCAGTTACCTTTTAAAACCCACAAGTATTTTCTTACATACATAAAGCTATTATAACCAACTTCCCATAAAGCCGTTATAACACTTTATGTTTTAGACCAATCAAATACATTTAACACGTACGCGTCATCGTACTACATAGTTACACACATATCATGCTAGAAGAGATAGGAAGAGGTTCACATACCGCGACGATTATCGACTAATAGCAAAACGCTCCAAGTACCACAAACCGCGGCTACTCATTAAGCCAAGTAGATCGCGCCACGCATAGTACGTCCACCTCGATAAGCCCATAATTATCCCAGTAAAAAATGTCGATCCTGGGCAACGTTTAGCTCCAACTCCATGCGCTCCAACCCGCTCCGAACCACCCTTAGAAGTTCTAACCAACTTCTACATAACACTCCAACTAACTACGGAGATTTCCTTAGGTTGGTTTGCCAGGATCGACGGAAGTATAATAGTATTTCGGCTTTTCAGATAGGTATAACCTTAGAATACAACAAGGTATACGGCTAAGGTAATTTGGGTATAGTAACAATACTTTGAGAGTATTTCTACCAAGAGGGGTATTTATACGAGACAACACCACAAGGGGGTATATACCCTCGCCTACCCCACTGTGGGGTACTCGGCCAGGGGGAGAACTCACGGCCAAGGGGGCCTCTCAAAGGGGGGGAGGACGAGAACAACAAGAAGGGAGGGGGAGGATTTCTAAGGCTTAGAACATTTTAGGATGAATAAGTCTTCAAAGGGAGGGTATTTATAGGTTCAGCAAAGGCCAACCAATGGCCAAGATCTTGCCAAGTGCAAGGCAAGTGTAGGCCAAGATCTTGCCAAGTGCACCTTATCCATCTACCACAAAATATCCTACCAACTCCAAGACAAAAGCCAACCCATTCGTCCACTCCACCGCCCAAGACGTCTTCCAATGAGAGGTGACAAGTGTCGCCTCCCGTTGGTCCAAAGTGTAACGCCTCTAAAAATCCGCAAAATTAAAAATGACATAGCCGAATTTTCCTACGAAAGTCGTGGAAAACGTTTCGCCGAAAACGACTCTAACCGTGTTGTGAACAAAAAAATTTCGCCAAGCCACTTTAAAGTCCAAACTTTTCACGCACGCCCCACGCATATACCGAAATACGGTATAACATTCTCCTCCTTAGAAACATTCGTCCCGAATGTTCCTTCTAAGTCTCAAAACAAACGCGGCGCCAAGATAGTCTTCACTACTATACTTACGAGAACAATCCCGCCACAAATGGCCACGAAACAATCACGCAAAATACTTACATCCAAGCCCACGAGGAAACACCTCTAGCATCACCACAAACACCTCTCTCCGGTCTAAAATATACTTCCTTCGACCTTCTCTTTACAAAAGAAATGATCACATCAATGCTCGCCATACATGTTCGCTTCTTCCCACTTTACTCGTGATACCACTTTTGTCACTTTGCCGCGAGGTTCTAGTGTCACCCGCGACCTAACAAATGGTACCGCTGCATGCGATCACGAGGTCGTCAGACACTCGAACTCTTACCACATTTCGAGCATCGCTCAGCCCAAAACTCGGTTACTATCTCTAACGTGGTCATCATTAATCGGGAATACTGATGGATCTCCGATACTTTCCGATCATAACAATACGAAGACCTGACATATTGCCTCATAAGTCGGACGACAAATGCTAACATATAGGCAACTGGCCTATTCTTCACATGAACTCAAAGGGCCCAAAGTAACTCGCTAAGTTCCTCTGCTTTCCAAAACTCGTCACACCCAACCCGATGGTACTTTCAAGAAGATCGACCGTCAACTCGAACTCTGCGTCGGCCGATTATCCGCACGATTTCTCCGAGCCGCCGAACCTCTTCTAGACAAGCTTTACCCTATCCACGCTTGGAACAAGCCTGAACCAACTATCTGAACCTTGCCAACATCGAACCAATCGACCGGCAACTTACACTTCCGCCCCTACAAGGCTTCAAAAGGCGACATTCGAACTCTGAAATGGTAGCTTAACACTCCCTCCACAGGAGACAACAATCCCCACAACTACCCCTGAAATCCAAACACTGGCCCGAGGGCGAATGCGATTCTGAGACTCACCTGAGTTCCTAACCCTGCCTGGTAAGACTTTTAGAAAACGAAAAATAGCCACAACCTGGGCTTCACTGTCCGTCATAAGGTGAAGGTAGGCACCCCGTGCAGCCTTACAACCTTTCTGATATAATCAACACTGCAAGTACATGGTCCTGACCAAAACACGACGGCCGCCCATCGCCCGACCATCGGTCGAACGTCCCCGAACTCAGACGTTGTTAACTAAACATGGGCCTAACACCCTCATGACCCTACCACCCGGCGGGACCCCCACAAACTGACCCCACCACCATACATGCCGCGGGTTGACCCGCAACATGGCCTCAACCCGACCCGGCAATGCGCAAAATACTAGCTCCCCGATCCTAACAATCTCTAATCATGTTACGAAACCTAGCGGTCTTCTTAGCTCAACTACCCTCTTTCATTTCACACTACTTGGGACTTATCCCAAACATAGCTCACGCACTATGCACTCCGATAAGGATCAAACATAACACTACACCTTTACTCGAGATGGCCTTACCTCTAAGGTCTCCACGTATAAAACTCTAAGGCTCACACCTTCTCTATCCCCCAAATCTTACTTGGTTAACCCACCGTGATTCCTAATCACAACTAACACACTGCTATCAGAACATAGCACTTATGATATACCCATCTTATCACACATACTGATTTCTAGAGGGTTAAGGATATGTCTGTATCTACTGCTTCACTCCCCTAAGTCGTTCTAATCAAACTCGCCTAGTAGGGCGCATAGCTAAGGAAGGTGACGAACTACCCAACGATTCTGAAGGCTAAGTCTTCCTACTTACAACCCTTCTACTAGGTCACCCTTTCTACACCTGGCCCTGACGGCCGCAGGTACAACAAGTACAAACTAAAAGATGTCATTCCCGATGACGTCGCCACATCAGAACCTAAGATCGGAGCTCGACCAACTCTCGCATACCTCGAACGCCCCGAAATTCGTGAGGACCTCTCGCACTAGTGGATGTGCATTTCTAATCACGCGAGGTAACTCGCCGAAAGTTACTAAAGGACCACCGCCGCCCTTCTTCTCGATGTCCTTCGTTAATCCGTCGATCTCTACGTTTCTCGGCCTGTTGCGCATAAACCCGTACACATGCCATGCTCAAGCCTAACTGAAGAATTACTCTCGCACAACCCTCTTAGGTAGTCCTCAAGACTCGCGGTACATCGGTATACTCTCCGTAGCCAAATCCATAGCTAGTAACGGTCGCCTGCAATCTAAGTTCATCGTTCGACGTGGCCGCGAAGGTTCAAATATCATGGCGCAGAGGAATCGCCGCCGTGCTAAACTCACCGGGCCGTGACGTAGCATAACTCCCGAATAAAATACCACCCTGGTGATGATTGGGCTGTGCCCTCGTAACCTCTCGAACTCTACTCAGCCTCCCTCGCTTGCCTCCCGGGCCGGGTTTGCCTACGCGAGGCATAGCGGTGGGAAAGAAATACGGAGAGGTCCAACTTACAACACACCTCTAAGGCGGGATCTCGGAGTGAGAAGAATAGAAACCAATCCTAAATATCCTATAGCCTCCTCGATTATTGTGGTGCACAACACACCGATAATCAAGACTTCATCGATACGGTGCAGAGACACTTTCCGAGGATTAATCGCTTCGATACCACTTTTGTCACGACCAACTCCGGGCGTGGATCGTGCCTTACCCCGGCACCCTAGTGACACAACATCGAGTAATCATGAACATAAACACATACATGAAACCAATGAAGTATGAAACGATGTCGAGAAAACTTGCCTTTCTAGATATGTATAAATAACAATTCTTACAAAAAGAATGTTTAATCCTTTTACAAACCCCGCCACAACAAGCATTACAGACCTCTAAGAAATGATACAACAATGGCGGGACAGGGCCCCGCCATACCCCTGAAGGTAAATACCTACAACGACAGGGGACTATACCAAGATAAGCCTCCGGAGAAACGGAGCTTTCCCAAACGCTGAACTGTGACCCTAAGAGCGAGGATCAACGACTGGTGTACCTTTACCTGCGGCATGAACGCAGCCGGGCGAGGTCGATAACAGTACCAAGTATGTGAAATCAAAATAAATATCAGAAATGAAATCATAGCGCTATATAAAGCAGAGACATGTATGATAACCCAACTACGCCACAATAAATAAGCGGTCATATCAAGTCGTGACTCACGCCTCAAAGTCATCACTCAAATATAACTATGGGTCTCACGCCCACAACATCAATCATGCCCGTGGAATACCTTCCTCACTGCCGGCAGTCTATGATATAAAAGCACCAAGGAATACACATGAACACCAGGTCCCACCTGTGTCATAATAAAATCGTACGGGGTAAGTATGAAGGCATAGCCGACTACTAAAACCCACCGTACCAGCAAGGTCATAAACTGTATCATGAAATCTGCCTGCATCATCACATGATCAAAGCCGCCACTCGCCTCAGATCTAATGCGCGTCTAGCCCCGAACTTCCCGCAGCCCGCATAGGCCACCCCAATGGCCCGCATGAGGTATTCCCCGCATCGAGGGTAGCTACTCCCCGGCAACCGCCTGGACTTCGCAGTCCGCATGGCCACATAGACCGCATGCCCATAAAGGACGCAAACTAACCTGAAACTCTCGTAGCTCCGTATAGGCCCTCAGGACCCGCGTGAGGTATTCTCGAATCATAGGTCACTAGACCACCGAGTCTACCCCCGACGGAGGCGACAACCTCCGAAGCGATCGGGGTGAGTGGTACAATACCAACATAACTACCGATAGTGAAACTATTTAAAGCGCAATCGATGGAAACCCTTTACTCAAACATCACAAGATACTAACACACGTAGCATCCTAGCATGTTTACTTATCAAATAAACGGAAAGTATCACAAGGCTATCACAACCCAACACAATCAAGTTATACACACAAGGCACTTTCTACTATATGATTAACAAGATCGGTTTCTATCCCCAAAGTACTTCATACATTAACTCTTTTAAAAGATACGTTACTTCACAAAACCACACAATACCCGTAGTATATGAAAATAGAGTGATTATCTTTTGAAGTAAATCAAAATACCTACTTTTGTAAGATCAAGTAACAACATTATTTTCCAAACGCCCAAGTTTGCCTAATTTCAAATGTTCACGTTTCTTATTTTAGAAAGGTTTCGTAGTTCATAATCTTATTCATTTAAGAATATAATTTTCTTTTAAACCATCTGAGAAACATAAGCCTTATATGTGAGTAGGATATTCTTGTTTATAACAATCTTATTACAGCAGCCATGATCTAGGAAATATCATTTTGTCTCATCTTAGCTTCTATGCAGATGGAAGTTTCTACCGGTTTTAATAATACTTAATCACAAAACATTTCCTTTTATTAACGCTGCAGTTGGTTTGTCGATACACATTCTCGATTTCGAACTCAAGAAAACATTCTAAGACGTTATACCTAACTTCCCATAAAGCTAGTATAACTCTTAAGTTTTCAAAAACCAAGTATTACTCTTCTTTCAAAATGATTCAAAAATCTTTTGAAATACTTCAAGTTCTTTATTATCACATAACCAGCCAGTTATAGTTCAAATCAGTTACCTTTTAAAACCCACAAGTATTTTCTTACATACATAAAGCTGTTATAACCAACTTCCCATAAAGTCGTTATAACACTTTATGTTTTAGACCAATCAAATACATTTAACACATGTACGTCTATCGTACTACATAGTTACACACATATCATGCTAGAAGAGATAGGAAGAGGTTCACATACCTCGCGACGATTATCGACTAATAGCAAAACGCTCCAAGTACCACAAACCGCCGGCTACTCATTAAGCCAAGTAGATCGCGCCACGCATAGTACGTCCACCTCGATAAGCCCATAATTATCCCAGTAAAAAATGTCGATCCTGGGCAACGTTTAGCTCCAACTCCATGCGCTCCAACCCGCTCTGAACCACCCTTAGAAGTTCTAACCAACTTCTACATAAGACTCCAACTAACTAGGGAGATTTCCTTAGGGTTTCTGCCAGACCGACGGAAGTATAATAGTATTTCTGGGCTTTTCGTATAGGTATAACCTTAGAATACAACAAGGTATACGGCTAAGGTAATTTGGGTATAGTAACAATACTTTTGAGAGTATTTCTACCAAGAGGGGGGTATTTATACGAGACAACACCACAAGGGTATATACCCTACCACCCCACTGTGGTACTCTGCCGAGGGGTGAACTCTCGGCCAAGGGGGCCTCTCAAAGGGGGGGAGGACGAGAACAACAAGAAGGGAGGGGGAGGATTTCTAAGGCTTAGAACATTTTAGGATGAATAAGTCTTCAAAGGGGAGGGGTATTTATAGGTCTAGCAAAGGCCAACCAATGGCCAAGATCTTGCCAAGTGCAAGGCAAGTGTAGGGCCAAGATCTTGCCAAGTGCACCTTATCCATCTACCACAAAATATCCTACCAACTCCAAGACAAAAAGCCAACCCATTCGTCCACTCCACCGCCCAAGACGTCTTCCAATGAGAGGGTGACAAGTGTCGCCCTCCCGTTGGTCCAAAGTGTAACGTCTCTCGGAAAAATCCGCAAAAATTAAAAATGACATAGCCGGAATTTTCCTACGAAAGTCGTGGAAAACGCTTCGAAACACGACTCTAACCGGGTGTTGTGAACAAAAAAAATTTCGGCCAAGCCACTTTAAAGTCCAAACTTTTCTACGTACGTCCTTACATACATACTCTGGAAATACGGGGTATAACATAAACGAAAATGTATTGACTAATTAAGTATTATTAAAACCAGTAGAAACCTCCATCTGCATAGAAGCTAAGATAAGACAAAATTGTATTACATTTCCTAGATCATGGCTGCTTTAATAAGATCATTAATAAACAAGCTTTGATTTTCTTAAAATTTCAAAGTAAGGACTTGTTTTATAAAAGACAAAGACTTAAAAATTTGAAGTGTTTTCGTTTAAAAAGGAAGGCATGCTTTTGTCTTATGTTGGTTCAAAAAGAAGGTAGGGAAATTGTTTTGGTTTACTTAAAAATATAGTCACTCTATTTTGATACTACGGGTATCGTGTGACTCTTGTGAAAGAAACGGATCTTTTTAACGAGTTAATGTATGAAGTACCTTGGGGATAAAAACCCGAACTTGTTGGCATAAAATAGAAAGTACCTTGTGTGAATAACTTGACTATGTTGGTTTGTGATAACCTTGTAATACTTTCTTGTTGGTTTGATAAGTAAACATGTTAGGATGTTACGTGTGTTAGTGTCTTGTGATGTTTGTGTAAGGGGGTTTCCCTTGTTGTGCTTATGTTGTTTAACGATAAGTCGTTATGTTAGTATTGTACCACTCACCTCTTGACATGTTATATCGGGGGTTAAGCTGCCCCCCGATGCGAGGGATGCCTCATGCGGGTCCAGGGGACCTATGTGGAGCTACGAGAGTTCCAGGTTAGTGTGCGAGGAATACCTCATGCGGTCTATGTGGCTATGCGGACTACGAGAGTCCAGGAGGATGACGCGGGTTAGCTACCCCCGATGCGAGGAATACCTCATGCGGGCCTATGTATGGCCTATGCGGATGTTACACCCCGTAAATTCAAGAGGTTAAGTTAAGAGCGTACGAAAGGAAAGAAGATTTGAATTTGGAAACTTAGGTTGGCAAAAAAAAGTTGTGGGCAGATTTTCAGTCAACTTTGGAGCGGTATATCTCTTAGTTCCTTAGGAGTTTTGAGGAGTTTTAAAATACTAGAATGAAGGTTGTTGAGTCTAGTTTCCAACGCAACAAACCGCTCGTCGATTGGACATCGGGGTATGAAGTTACGGGCGTTAGAAGTTCTGTGGGCTGACATAGAGACAAGCTTCAAAGAGCGCGCAGCGCCATGCTACCGATATTTCCGAAAGTCCTCGAGGTTGCAGCGCGCCTTCCGAATGCAGCCACGGCGCGAATGCAGGAAATTCTCGTGGAAGGCGCCACGGCCGTGGATTTTTGACGCGTAAAGGGCGAAAAATAGGGATATTTTGATAAAGGCCTATGGGAGGTGACAAGTGTCCCTCCCATCTTTTGACCAAAGGAGGGTCTTATTTTAGGCCAAGCCTCCTAGAATTGGCCATTTGCAGGGTTTCTCCTAAGAAAATCCTCTTCTCTCTCTCAATTGATGAACCCGGTGAGATTTTTGGAAGGGCTTCAAGAAGGAAAAGTGTTGGCACGCTTGTAGAGGACTCTTGTGAGCGATTTTAAAGTGAAGAAGATTTCGGAAAGAGGGCTTCTTGAGGTAAAACCTTCTCCTTCTTGTATATTTGAAGATTTCAAGTTATAGTAGTTAAGAAATGAGCCTGAGGCTGTTATAATTAAAGCTTGAAAAGATTGGGGTGGTGTCGACTTGTGAAAACCGAAATGGGCATGTTAGCCACTCATATTGTAATCAATTCGGTTGCTAGCTAGAAATCGTTACATGTTATAAATATGAGGGTATGGAATTGGTTATGATTTATATAACATGTTGGGATAACGAGTTGGGTTAAAAAGGAAATTGATAATTGTTGTGATATTGTAGCCGAATGGGGCTTGGAATTATTGGGTTGTTTTGTATTATTGTGGGGCAGAATTTTACGCGTCATGTAAAGGCGTGTAATCCCCTTTTGGTTAGCTGAATTGTTGTGCCTTAAATGCGGCGTTTGGTTATTGAATTCGGACCTTGAAAAAGGTGGAAAGGTAAGTAGAAACAAAGGAAGTCTTTGTCAATTTCCCGTAGAACAAGGGATTTTTCATTAGAATATACTACGTTGAAGCTAGAAGCTAATAGACGTATTATGGTCATTATAGGTTGACATCTACGGACGGCATATTGGACTTGGCAAGTGGATTAAACAAAAGAGGTATGTAGAACTCTTCCTATCTCTTGAGCATGAGTAGTTATAACTGTATGGTACGGTAGACGTACGTGATTTAAATGAAGTGAAGTCATTTGATATATTTGACTTGTTTTAAAGATGTCTAATTGGTTGAGTTAGAGAATTAACTCACGTGCCCTTAAAGAATGGTTATACGAATGGTTTATCCTAATAAGGTAGACAAGGAATTTTTGACATGAGTAAGTATAGAATACTGGATTTGGGAAGTATTGATTCTTGAACTAATCCAAGGATAAGAGACCTGATTCCTAAGTTAAGATTTTTGAAGTATTTTGAAAGTAGTGTAACTTGAATTGAAGTACAAGCCTCTTGGCTATAGAGAGAACAAAGTGGTCTAAGACATAAAGAGTTATAACGACTTTATGGGAAGTTAGTTATGACAGACTTTATGGGAGGATAAGGAGGTCTCGGTTTCTAAAGCATAAAGTTAGTATAACGGCTTTATGGGAAGTTGGTTATAATAACTTTATGGAGGCTTAAAGAAATGGTTTTTCTCGGATAAGGTAAGCCTAGATAAAAGAATGGATACTAAGAAAGGCAATTCGTTTTAAAGGCATCAATTGCCTAAAGTTTAAAATGAGGGTCACTTGAGTTAGAAGCCGAAGCATATTTCTAATAGTATAGTGACTTGTTTGAAATGTAGATAAGCCTGGATACTACGGGTGTTAGTATCTTGGGGTCTTATGTGGAAAAGGGATCTTGGAAAGAATAGAAGTACATAGTACTTTGGGTTGAATTTCCCCGGACTCGTTAAGTGATATGAACAGTGACTTAAGGTTGATGAATGAGATTCATTCTGTTTGATAATAGAAGTCTAAAGAAGTTAAGAACTTACTTGGGCGTCATCGATGATGGAGGATTCCACGGGTATGCTTCCATTGCCTTCTTATGAATCTACGGACGTCACAAGCGGTGATGTGGGATTCCACGGGTATGCTTCCATGGTCTTAGTATGAGTTTACGGGGACATACCGTCAGTGATGTGGGATTCCACGGGTATGCACCGTGGACATGCTTACGATGAGGATCGAGGCATGTAGTTCGAGGGTAAGAGTATACCGGCGGGTAAATCCCAAGATAGTTATACCACCGTCTCGTGGATTTGCTACCCACGACGCGAGGAATACCTCACGCGAGTCCTTATGAGCTTATGCGGGTGAAATAGTCCCGTGCGGTGGGTACAACCTATCGTGGAATACCTCACGCGAGTCCCATGGGCTTATGCGGGTGAAATAGTCCCACGCGGGTGGAGTACACTATCACGAGGAATACCTCATGCGGGTCCACACGACTGTCTACGGGTGAAATAATCCCGGTAGGATTGCTTATGGATCTGCGGCGGGTGGTCTGCTTTGATCGCGAGTCATGTACGAGATGAGGATTCCACGGCATGAGATATATATATGTATGTATTGTGTATGTGTACGCCAACAGTGAGGTAGGATGCCACGGGCGCGTCACATGGTTCTATTTTACTCTTACGGTGTCAGCGTGTGGGAAATTCCACCGCGGAGGATATAGGTATATACGTGTTGTATGTGTGTATGCGAAGCGGTGAGGTAGGATACCACGCGTCACATGGTTAGATTGTGTACGCCGACGGTGAGGAAGGATGCCACTAGCGCATCACGAGTTAGATTTTACACTAGCGGTCGGGAGTGATGGGAATCCACAGCGCTTGGATATTTGAGGATGGTGTTCATAGCCAGGGTGACTACGGTTCATATGATGAAATAATTTGTATAAGGTAAACCGACTTTCATTACTTCTACTTGATGAGGCGATTATCGTTAATTTGGTTATCATATATGTCTTGGTGTATCTTTTTGACTATTATGATTTAAGTTCTGATACTTTCGATTTGCATACTTGGTACATGTGTTATCGACCTCCTTGAAGCTGCGTTCATGCCGCAGGTTGAGGTACATAGCTTGCTGATCCGCACTCTTAGGATCACTGTTCAGTTCTGGAAAGCTCCATTTCTCCGGAGGCTTTGTTTTTGGTATGGTTCCCTGAAGTCGTTGACTTTTGTACATTCAGGGGTATGGCGGGGCCCTGTCCCGTCACAGTTGTTATGTAAACTCTTAGAGGTCTGTAGTCATATATTGTGGGTCGCTTTATAATTTTTTTTTGAGGTAACTGCTGTTGGATTTGTTTATATCCAGGAAGGTAGCCTTATCGGCTAACCTATTATTTATTTCATTGTTTAAGTTTATGTATGTTCCGCTGTTTATCTCTGATGTATACCTGTAAGGGTGCCCAGGTAGGGCACCAGTCGCGGGCCCGGGGTCGGGTCGTGACAGTGGAGCTGCGGTAAGTTCCAGGATTAGACGCACACATTGATACTGAGGGTGAGCGACCAACTTCGATCATGTGGTGCGGTCTAGAAAGACCTCGTGATACAGTTTTATATCATTGTTGGTACTGTGGGTTTTAGTGGTCGGCTATGCCTTCGTACTTACCCCGTACGGTTTTATTTTGACACAGGTGGGACCTGGTGTTCATGTGTATTCCTTGGTGCTTTTATATATCATGGACTGCCGGCAGTGAGGAAGGAATTCCACGGGCATGATTGATATTGTGGGCATGAGACCCATGGTTATATTGAGTGATGACTTCAAGGGCGTGAGTCACGACTTGACATATTTGCTTACATATTGTGTATCGTAAATTGGTTATCATATATGTCTTACATTTTATATAGACTATTATGATTTCATTTACGATATTTTCGATTTCACATGGTACTGTTATGCGACCTCCTTGGGCTGCGTTCATGCCGCAGTAGAGTACACCATTGTTGATCCTCGCCATGGTCACAATTCAGCATTTTGGGAAGCTCCGTGTCTCGGAGGCTTATCTTTGGTATAGTCCTGTCGTTGTAGGTACTTACATTCGAGGTATGGCGGCCCCTGTCCGCCATTGTTGTTATAACATTCTTAGAGTGCAGTAATCTTGTTGTGGGCGGGGCTTGTAAAAGGGATATAGCTCAAGTTTATATATATATCTTAGAAAGGCAACTTTTCTCGAAAAAGCTTTCTCACTTCATATTGTTTCATGTCTTGTTTTATTTTTCCGCTGGTTACTCTGATGTATGTCTACTTGGGTGCCCGGGTAAGGCACCAGTCACGGGCCCGGGTTCGGGTCGTGACAAAGGTAGAACACTTAGAAGTTTAAGAATTGTTGGACAAATCTTGCTCAAGAACAAGGGGCTTGGCCGAGAGCTCAAGAGAGAGATAGGGGAGAATTTTTAAGTCTTGAAATAACCTAAGTGTGGAAGATTTCATCAACTAGAGGTGCATATATAAGACCACCAAGGGCTAGGATTAAAAAAAATGGGTGGTAGAGATTGGGGACAAGTGTGTGTGGGTCCCACAAGCCACTTGTCCACACAAAATATCTTGCAAGACTTGACCACTTGTCTTGGCCACTTGTCACATGGATTTCGGCCAAGAGCCACCTAGGGGGTGACACGTGTCTCCCTCCTATTCGTCCAAAATATTTCCTCTCCCGAAAATATCCATAATTTCCAAAATCACGAAAACAAAGTGGGCCCCACAAAACCGTAAATTTCTCCCGTGGGCCCCACGTGACTAATTCCAGAAATAAAATTCCATAATTCTATTATATTCCCAGAAGTCCGAATACCAAATCTGGGAATCCAATTCCCATTAACGAACCTTTTTCCTTCACAAAATCCGGAAAATTTCCTGTCGGAAAATCAAATCTTTCTTCCTTCCCAATCTTAAGTCGTATTCTCGTACATACGTCCTCACATACAAACCCTGGAACTACGGGGTGTAACATTCTTCCCCCCTTAGAAACATTCGTCCCGAATGTTCCTTCAAAGTCTCCAAACACACATGCATCGATATAGTCTCCACTACTATACTTACAAAACCAATTATGCTACACGTGGCCATAATATAACTCATGCGCAAAACTCAAATCCAAGCCAACGAGGAATTACCTCTAAAGCGTATAACAACACTATTAGCTCCACCCATGGTCTAAAGGATACTCCCTTCACATCTTTACTTCACAAAATGATCACTTCCCTTCTCTTAACACATGTTCACTTCTTTCCTTACTTGTCGTACCCTTCTCGTACACCCGAACTCTTTCTAGCACACGCATTCATACTTGATCATCGCTTGATTTCAAAACCTCGAGTTACCACCTCCAAACTTGGTTATCTTACTAGCCTCAAATTCCTTTAAGGCCATTCCCGGCCTTCACGGTCCGATTCTGGTCTAACACATCCGCGAACTCGTACGATGGTTACCTAAACTTTGGCCTAGCACCCTCGTGACCCTACCACCTGGCGGGACCACCCCAAACTGACCCCACTTTATTCCGGGTTGCGGGTTGACCCGCGATATGGCCTCAACTCGACCCACCATCGCGCCAAACTCTTTTCCCGTCCGGGACAATCTTACTATTCTCGTCATGAAAGCTACCACTTTCATCTTACACAACCCATGTAATTATCCCACAATACATTTCACGCATACCAAGTACTTCGACAAAGACTAACCGTAAAATCTTTTACTCAAGACGACCTTACATCTAAGGTCTCAACTATTATATTTTCTAAGGTTCACAATTTACCTGTCCCCAAGCTTACCTTTCCATCTAACCATGTTTTCTAAATCACAATTTACACAATGATATCCGTACATAGCACTCAACATCATAAATCTATCTGCCCGAGCTCTCCTCATCTGCGAAGGCAAGAAGTGTATAAGAAATGCCCCTGAGAACTCGTCCCAACCAGCTGGACGCGTATGCTCCCCCCGGGACAGTTCCCATGATCAAACCAGTCGACTGCAGTATCATGCAGCCGATGTGAACCCAATACCACCAACTCTGTCTCTGAGGCCTTGATCACTTTCATGATCCACTGCAACTGTCGAATAAACTCCTGAGGATCTTCCTCAGTTCTCGATCCATAGAACTCGTGGATCAGAATCCAAGAAGTCCCAAGTCTCAAACTATCGGATCTAGGGTGAACCATCGTACTACGAACCTCCGACTCGCTCGCCCTCATTCCTAGCCACAAGCCTAGCTAGTAATCGCCATCTCCTTGTAACTCATATCCTCGGCCTCGCCGTGGGAACTGAGACTCAGTATCGTGGTCTAAGTAGATATCATTATTCGCTCTAAACTCTCTCGCTAGCGCGTCGCAGAACTCCCCATCCAAGTACCACCTCGTGTAATGACTGGCCGGTGCCCTCAGAACCTCTCGTGTTCTACTCGTAGCTCCTCTCACGCCTTGACCTTCCGGGCCCTAGTTGCCTGCGTAGGGCATAATCGGTAAAAGAATACGCTGGAGGAGTCCAACTTATAACACAGCTCTAAGGCACGATCTCAGAGTGAGAAGAATGGAAACCAATCCTAAATATCCTGCAGCCTCCTGATTATTGGTGTGGTGCACAACACGCCGATAATCAAGACTCTACTAAATACGGTTTGTAGACACTTTCCGAGGATTAACTGCTCTGATACCACTTTTGTCACGACCCGACCTGGGACCCGCGACTGGTGCCTTACCCCGGGCACCCTAGTGATACTACATCAGAGAAAAACCAGCGGAAATAAAAACTTAAAGACATGAAACAATATGAAATAAGAAACAGGCTAACCAAAACGGTCACCTTTCTGTATATATATCAAAACCGAACAGTTACATCCTTTACAAACCCTGCCCACAACAAGATTTACATGCACTCTCTAGGAGTTTTAATAACAACTATGACGGGACAGGGCCCCGTCATACCCCTGAATGTACAAGTACCCACAATGACAGGGGACTATACCAAAAGATAAGCCTCCGGAGAAACGGAGCTTCCCAATATGCAGAACCGTGATCCTATGAGCCCCACGTGACCAATTCCGGAAATAAAATTCCATAATTCTATTATATTCCCAGAAGTCCGAATACCAAATCTGGGAATCCAATTCCCATTAACGAACCTTTTTCCTTCACAAAATCCGGAAAATTTCCTGTCGGAAAATCAAATCTTTCTTCCTTCCCAATCTTAGGTCGTATTCTCGTACATACGTCCTCACATAAATACCCTGGAACTACGGGGTGTAACATGTACAAAGATTGTCCGGTGTTCATATACAGTCGTCAGACCCTAACATATTTGATAGAGTTGGAGATGACATATTTTGACGTCATTATGGGTATGGACTGGTTGGCTTCATGTTATGCCAACGTTGACTGTAGAGATAGGTTGGTCCGATTCCAGTTTCCCGGTGAGCCGATTATTGAGTGGAAGGGCAATACAACGTCGCCGAGGGGGTAGGTTTATTTCTTACCTCAAGGCTAGGAAGATGGTGCAGAAAGGGTACATCTATCATCTGGTACGGGTATTCGATACAGAGGCTGAAGTGCCAGTTCTTCAGTCAGTTTCGGTGGTTAGAGAGCTTCCGGATGTATTCCCAGATGATCTCTCAGGTATCCCTCCAGAGAGGGAGATTGAGTTCTGTATTGATATGTTCCCAGACACTCTGTTACACCCCGTATCTACAGGATATGTTTTAAGAACGTACGTAAGAACTCATAAGTGTTAAGATTTGAGACTTGTAAAAATTTATCGGAATTATGAAATTGTCGGAAAACGTAATATTGTGACGAATGGGAGGGCGACACGTGTCACCCCCCTTATGGTTGCCTTGGACAATTGGGACATGGCCAAAATGGTCATTGACCATAGTCTTAGATGGAAAGTCTTGCAAGTAGTGAGCTTGAGAATTTTGACTAAGTCAAAGGGTCCACTAGTCTTGATATTTAATAAGACTTCATCCAAACCACCCAATTGTTTACATCTTGACCCTCCATGTCCCTATATAATACTACTAGTAGCAATACTAGTGCCAACACTTAGAAAAAATTTCAAGAATTTCAAGAACCTCAAGAGCTAGCTCTCGGGTTTGCCCACTCTCTACAACAAAAAAAATTTGTTTGTGATCCATTTAGCTCCACACTTTAAACCAAGGTTCTTGAGTGTATTGTAAGTGTATCTCAATAGAAAAATCTCAGAAAAAGATAGTTTTCGTATTAGTCGCAAGGTGAAAACCTAGTTGCTTTTCTAGGTTTTGTTTGGAAGTTTGAAGGAAAGTTGTTGGTATGGTTCTAAGGGTCTCAAGTAGCGTATTGAAGTGTCTTGAAGGGGCTCTAAGTTGCTAGGGAGCGACTTCGGATTTGGAGTTGGATTAAGATTCGTTGAGGTAATAATCTTGTCTCTTAAGTGTTACAAGATTTCATATTGTTGTTAGCCTTACATTTTACTAGCATGAAGTATGTGTTGAAGTTTTATAAGTGTTATGGATTGTTGTAGCCTAAAATCTGAAATGACATATTAGCCATTTGAAGTTGGATTACAATTTGGTCGTATTTAGAATCGTCGCATGTTACTTACTTGAAGATTATAGTGGTTATAATTGATTGCGACTTGATATCATGTCATGCTAACAACTTGGATTGAAAAGGAAATTGGATAAGAATTGGTATTGTTGTATCCCAAGATTGCCGGATTTACACTTGTTGTTGTATTAGTTTGATATCAATTGTGGGGCGGAATTTTACATGTCTAGTAGGCGTGTAATCCCCTATTGTTAATTGCATTGTTGGGCCTTAAATGTGGCATGTTTGGTTATTGAATTCGGCCTTGAAAAAGGTGGCAAAGTATGTAGAAACAAAGGAAGTGCTGTCCGTTTTTCCGTAGAATTTAGTGACTTTGCACTTAGAATATTCTACGTCTAAAGCTAGAGGTTAATGGACATGTTATGGCCATTATAGGTTGAAGTACTAAGTATAGCGTATCCTACTTGAAGAATGGAATAACTCAAGGTTGAAGTACTTTGGAGCATTTTGCTACTTGTCGACAATCGTCGCGAGGTATGTGAACCTCTTCCTTCCTTTGGCATGATTCTATGTATGAAATATACATGTAGTAGTATTTCATGATTCCGCCTACTCTAGAAGTTAAGAGGTAGTTATGTTGATTTACTCTATGTAAAAGCTACGTAAGAAATCCTAAGTTCTTACCAAGTCTTATGGGGATGTTGGTAAGAGTCGTTAGGAAGTATTTGAGTCGAGTTGACTTGGCTAATTTACGCACGAATGAGAATAAGTATCGAACAAGCCATTGCGGCGTTAATAAAGGAAAATGTAATGACAATTAATTATATTAAAACAAGTAGAATTCTTCATCTGCATAGAAGCTAAGATAAGACAAAATTGTATTACATTTTCTAGATCATGGCTACTTGAATAAGATCGTTATAAATAAGTATAACTTATTCACAACGCACCAAAGTATATGTTACTTAATTTAAAAGAGTTTACGTATGAAACTTTTAAGACTTTGAAACTTGTTTTCTTAAAAGTTAAGAGACTTGAAGTATTTTGAAAGCTATGTGATTTGATTTGAAAGTATAAGTCTCTTGGTTATAAAAGGAATGATTTTGTCTAAGACATAAAGAGTTATAACGGCTTTATGGGAAGTTGGTTATAACAACTTTATGGAAGATTAAAAGAATGGTTTTCTTCAGTAATGTAAGCAAAGAAATGATTTGAAATAAAGGAGGGCAAATTGTTTTAAAGGTACCAATTGCTTAAGGTTTTTAAGAAAGAAGTCACTTGATTTAGAAGCCGGTAAATGTATTTCTAAAAAGGTATTGTGACTTGTCTTGAAAGGTAGATATGACTTGATACTACGGTTGTTAGTATCTGGGAAGTTTTATTTGAAAAAGAGTCTTTCTAAAGGAGTAGAGGTGCGTAGTACGTTGGGTTAAATTCCCGGATTTTATATGACATTATCGCGTCCCAGGAATGGGCCGGGCAGTATACCTTTATGGGCAGACTATATGAAATTATCGCGTCCCAGGAATGGGTCGGGCAGTATACCTCTATGGGCAGACGTATGTGACATTATCGCGTCCCAGAAATGGGCCGGGCAGTATACCTTTATGGGCAGACTATATGACATTATCGCGTCCCAGGAATGGGCCGGGCAGTATACCTCTATGGGCAGACTTATGTGACTTTATCGCGTCCCAGATTGGGCCGGGCAGTATAGGCATCCCTCCATAAAGGGCCGGATTAGGTTAGGCAAGGTAAGTAAGTTATATGGTAACGAACTTGATGATTTTCCTAAGTACGTACGTAAGAAAGTGACTATAACTTTTATTGAAAAATGGGAAAAGATAATAAGGTACGATTAGGTTCACGAGATGGTAATGACACGGTAGGATCTGGTATGTACTCTTTTTATACTTGCCTCTGTCATTCTTTTATACAGATATGATTTGTTTACTGTACCTTATTTCTGTTCCATATTCGGTACCTGTTGTACTGACCCCCTTCGGGGGGCTGCGTTCATGCCCGCAGGTATTAGGTACACAGGGTGGTGATCCTTGCTCTTAGGATCTCGGTTCAGTTTTGGGAATAAGCTCCATTTACTCCGGAGGCTTATCATTTGGTACGGTTTCCCCCTGAGGTTGTAGATTCATGTATATTCAGGGGTATGGCGGGGCCCTGTCCCGCCACTGTTGTTATGTTAAAACTCTTAGAGGTCTGTAGTCACATATTGTGGGTCAGTTTGTAAAGGAAATGAGGCGACTGCTTCGGTTGTTTATGTATGTCCAGGAAGGTAGCCTCATCGGCTAACCTGTTGTTTCATTTCTGTTGAGTTATTTTATAAGTTTCATGTATGTTCCGCTGATTATCTCTGATGTATACCTGAACGGGGTGCCCAGGTAGGGCACCAGTCGCGGCCCCGGGGTCGGGTCGTGACACACTCGGCCTATATCTATTCCGTCGTACCGGATGGCACCTACTGAGTTGAGGGAGTTGAAGGACCAGCTGAAAGATTTGCTGGAAAAGGGCTTTATTAGGCCTAGTATTTCTCCCTGGGGAGCGCCGGTTTTGTTCGTTAAAAAGAAGGATGGGACGCTGCGTATGTGTGTTGACTACAGGCAACTGAATAAGGTAACCATCAAGAATAGGTACCCCCTCCCCAAGATTGATGATTTGTTTGACCAGTTGCAGGGTGCGAGGTGTTTCTCCAAGATAGACATGCGGTCCGGTTATCACCAGGTGAGTGTTAGAGAGGCAGATATCCCGAACACTGCATTCAGGACCCGGTATTGGCACTATGAGTTCAGGGTGATGTCTTTCGGTTTGACTAACGCTCCAGCGGTATTTATGGATTTGATGAACCGGGTGTTCAAGCCATTTTTGGATACGTTTGTTATAGTATTCATCGATAACATCCTGGTTTATTCTCGCACGGCAGAGCATGCGGATCACGAGGCGGTGCCAGGGTCCTCCGGGCGCGGCGATTATGCGCCAAGTTCTCCAAGTGTGAGTTTTGGTTGGCCTCAGTGGCATTCTTGGGACACATTATCAGGGCTGACGGTGTTTAGGTTGATTCGGCAAAGATTGAGGCGGTCAAGACTTGGCCGAGACCTACTACTCCGACGGAGGTGCGCAACTTCTTGGGGCTGGCAGGTTATTATCGTAGATTTGTGGAGCAGTTCGCTTCGATATCAGCGCCATTGACTAGGCTGACTCAGAAAGCGGCTAAGTTCCAGTGGACGGAAGCTTGTGAGAAGGGCTTCCAGTTACTGAAGGAAAAGTTAACGACGGCTCCAGTTCTTACTCTTCCCGAGGGGTTAGAGGGCTACGTGATTTATTGTGATGCATTGGGTATTGGGCTAGGGTGCGTATTGATGCAGCACGACAAGGTTATAGCCTATGCTTCCCGACAGCTACGGAAGCATGAGAGGAATTACCCTACTCACGACTTAGAGTTGGCCGCAGTTGTTCATGCCTTGAAGATTTGGAGACATTATTTATACGGGGTTCATGTGGATATTTATACAGACCACAAGAGCCTCCAGTACATCTTCAGGCAGAGGGAGCTGAACTTGCGGCAGAGACGGTGGTTAGAGTTGCTGAAGGATTATGATATTGATATCCTATACCATCCGGGAAAAGCCAACGTGGTTGCAGATGTTTTGAGTCGTAGGTCTATGGGGAGTCTGTCAGAGGTACAGCCAGATAGACAGGACATGGTCCGTGAGATCCATCAGCTGGTGAGCCTTGGGGTTCGATTGGTCGATACCGATTATAGTGGGGTACGGGTTCGAGAGATTGTCGAGTCTTCCATCGTTGAGGAGGTGAAAAGGCGACAATTTGAGGATCCAGTTCTGATACGGTATCGAGATGCGGCTCTTCGAGAGAAGAAGAGTTTGTTTGAGGTAGCGCCTGATGGGGTGCTAAGATACGAGGGTAGATTGTGTGTTCCCGATGTTGCAGGACTTCGTCAGCAGATTCTGGGGGAGGCACACAGTGCTCGTTACTCTATTCATCCGGGGTCGACTAAGATGTACCATGACCTCAAATATATGTATTGGTGGGATGGCCTGAAGAGGGACGTAGCAGGGTTTGTGGCGCAGTGTCCGAATTGTCAGCAGGTCAAGGTTGAGCACCAGAAGCCCGATGGCCTATTGCAGGCGATTGATATTCCGACATGGAAGTGGGAGGTGATCAACATGGATTTTGTTACAGGGTTACCTCGTACTCAGAGGAAGTGTGATTCCATCTGGGTTATTGTAGACAGGCTGACGAAATCAGCCCACTTTCTTCCAGTCAGGACTACGTATTCGGCTGAGGATTATGCTAGATTGTTTATCAGGGAGATTGTGAGACTGCACGAAGTTCTTATTTCTATTATATCAGACAGAGAAGCCCAGTTTACGGCTAACTTCTGGAGGTCTTTCCAGAAGGGGTTAGGGACACAGGTGAGTCTCAGTACTGCGTTTCATTCTCAGACCGACGGACAGGCAGAGCGTACTATCCAGACACTTGAGGATATGCTACGGGCCTGTGTTATTGATTTCAGGGGTAGCTGGGAGGATAATTTGCCTCTTGTTGAGTTTGCTTATAACAACAGCTACCATTCTAGTATTCAGATGGCGCCATATGAGGCTTTGTATGGGCGAAAGTGTAGGTCACCGATTGGTTGGTTCGACGTGGGCGAGGTTCAGTTAGTTGGCCCAGACTTGATTCAGCAGGTTGTGGATAAGGTGAAGCTTATCCAGGAGACGGTTAGCAGCTCAGAGTCGGCAGAAGTCTTATATACAGATAATCGGTGTCGACACTTGGAATTTCAGGTAGACGATTGGGTCTTCTTAAAGGTATCACCCATGAAGGGTGTGATGAGTTCAGAAAGAAGGGGAAACTTAGCTCAAGGTGCATTGGGCCTTATCAGATCATCCGTAGAGTAGGTAAGGTTGCCTATGAGTTGGAGCTGCCGTCTGACTTGGAGGCAGTACATCCGGTCTTCCATGTTTCTATGTTGCGGAAGTGTATCGGAGATCCATCGAGAGTTTTCCCAGCTAGTGACCTCCAGGTGACGGAGGGATTATCGTATGAGGAGAGTCCCATAGAGATACTCGATCGCCAGGTTAGGCGACTGCGGACCAAAGATGTGGCTTCCGTCAAAGTCTTGTGGCGGAATGATAATAGAGAGGAGATGACATGGGAAGCAGAGGAGGACATGATGAATAAGTATCCTCACTTATTCCCTACACCTTCAGGTCATTCTTTTACCTTACTTGTCAGTTTTAATTGACGTATTTTACTTAAGTGTTGTTATGTGGCCAGATGTGGCATAATGGGTATGTAGGGATGGAAAAAGGAGACTATGTCGTTATCTAATTAGATTGACTCCGAAAGAACATTCGGGGACGAATGTTTCTAAGAGGGGAAAAATGTTACACCCCGTAATCCCAGGACATGTATATAAGAACGTACGTACGAAAACAGGACTTTAAGATTTGAGACTCATAGAATTTATCAGAATTATGGAAATGTCGGGAAACGAAATATTACGACGAATGTGAGGGTGACACGTGTCACCCCCCCTTGGATGGTCTTGGACGAATAGACCAAGGGCTAAAAGGTCAATTGACCAAAGCTTGGATGATCAAGTCTTGAAAGCCCAAGCTTGATATAATTGACTAAGTCAAATGAGCCACTTGACTTAAGATATTTAAATCTCCTTCATCCAAACCCAACAAGTGTTTTAATCTTGACCCTTCATTTGGTTATATAGTCACACTAGTAGCAAGACAAGTTCTAAGACAAGTTCCTACTTGGCCCGTACAGTTTTTATGACACAGGTGGGACCTGGTGTTCATGTATACATATTGGTGTTATATTATATCATGGATTGCCGGCAGTGAGGAAGGAGTTCCACGGGCATGATTGATATTATGGGCGTTAGACCCATGGTTATATTTGAGTAGTGACTTTGAGGGCATGCGTTCCTGACTTGACATGACTGCTTATATATTGTGTACTGTAGTTTGGGTATCATACATGTCTCCTGTTTTATATAGACTGTTATGATTTCATTACAGTATTTTCAGCTTCACATACTTGGTAAATTCTTCGTACTGACCTCCTTTCTCCGGGGGATGCGTTCATGCCGCAGGTTTAGGTACGCAGTTTGGTGATCTGCAGGTGTAGGACCCTGCTCAGAGTTTTTGGATAGCTCCATCTGTTCAGGAGTTTATCATTTTGGTATAGATCCTTCAGTACAGGCTTTTGTACAGTTATGGGTACGGCGGGGCCTTGTCCCGTCATAGTTCAGTAAAACTCTTAGAGGTCTGTATTCATATGTGGGATTGGACTCATGTACAGTGTAGTGCCTTTTGATTATGTATATTATATGGCAGCCTTGTCGGCTTTGCCCTTGCATGTTCGTTGGTTTAAAAAAAACGAGGTGTTATTTAGTTCTGCGGTTTACTTGTGTCAGTTAGGTAGAAGGGTGCCCAGGTAGGGCACCAGTCACGGGCCCGGGGTTCGGGTCGTGACACATTATGCTTGTCAGTAGATCCATCTACTTTGTACTCATCTTGAGTATCCACTTCTACAACCCAAAGGTTCTTTTCCCGGAGGAAGCTCAACCATCACACAAGTATCTTCTATCTGGTGGAGTCTATTTCTCTCTTTTTAGCTTCTTTCCAAAGCAGTGCTTTCGGAGATGACAATTATTTCTCAATTGTCCATGGTTCATACTCAACCATATAAGCTATAAGGCATGGAACAAGTCTTTGTCCCCTCTTTTTGCTCTGTCTCGGTCCAACATCTAGAATCTCTGAGTTCTGTAGATCTGAAATATTAAGTTTCGGATAGTCATCAACTTTCTGAGTTCTATAGATCTGGAACATCTAGTTACGTACTATCAGGCACTCACGGGTTCTTGTTAACCTTGAGCAATTACTTCTTTTTCCTTCTCAAGAAAAGTTATCCTCAAAGAATTCATCATTTTTTGACACCGAGATGCGATACGCACACTGTTATTTGCAGATCCAGTGGATATGCAATCTACAGTATTAGGTCCAACTTGACCCGTTTTGGCTTTGGTGTTTCAACACTTGCCACACTACCCCATATCACAACATTTGTATATGAGATTTTTTCCATGTTTCACACGGAGGATTATCCTTATGCGGAGTTCTGTTCAGAATCGCATTAGCGGTAAGGATCGCCTTGCCCCAAATAGCTTGGGCGTACGGATCTACCTTTGGCTAATACCTTTAGACTATTGTGAGTAAGGAGCAGTCATTTGATAAATGATGTTTCAAATTCTCCCCCTCTATCCCTACGAATTCCTCAATCCGTAGGCTTTCAACTTCTACTTCTGAAGCGCCGCGGCCCTGCCTGGGAGGCGTTGCGGCGCCTAAATTACAGTAGCCAACCAGGCTTCAAGTGCCGCGACTCTTGGAGGAGGCGTCGCGGCGCTCCGGCGCTCCGACGGGGTTTCATCTTTGTTTTTCAACAAAGGATGCGATACGTTGTACCATCGTCGATGAAGATCATAACGTTCTTGTCTCCCCGCTCTATTTGTATAAGCGTCAAATCACCCACGTAGGCATGACTATGTTATAGATGAGCGGTGTTTCTTTCGCTATTCCTTCAACGGAATGGAAAGATGTCTTTGCCTCTTCGTCTACCTCACACTCATTTGAGGGTTTATGTCGACAGACGGCAACACTCTCAACTTAATTAGTTTTGAATGACTTTCTATTTAACGTGTCTTAATCTATGAAGGCATAGATTCACGAATGATAAATATATCATTCACTTGGCTACAGTCTTACTGTACCATTCTTAGTATTTTAGACCTGTTGGACTAGACTCAAGTCAGTTTGACCAACAACGTCCTTGAACCATGTTTGAGACATGTATCACCTCTTGTTAGAGTGATCACATTCCCTTAAGTCCTTTGAGGACAACCTCTTCAACTTTTTCTACTTTGAAGGCGGCGTTGCTTCACATGAACAGCCTTTTGCCCGTGGTTAGGGAGTAACCGGATCGTATGAGATCTAGATACTCTGGCCCACTTCAGTTGCCTTGGAAAACTGAGTGTCCAATTTTCGCCTTTACTTTGGCCTTCAAATAATTTAAGATCTGGAAACTCTGACACACTTCAGTCGCCCGTAGGCTTCGTATGACTGAGTGTCCAATATCGTCATGTCATATGATGGCCCACTATCACGCCCCAAACCCCAGGCCCGCAACTGGTTCCCTACCTGGGCACCCTTCTACCCATACAACACAAGTAAACCGCGGAAGATAAATAACACTCATTTTTTTGTTTTAAACAACAAAGGCAAAGTCGGTAAGGTTGTCATCACATATATAATACCTGAATGGGTCTACACTGTACAACAATGTAAATACAACTCACACCAATCCAGCCCACATATGAATACAGACCTCTAAGAGTTTGGACAAATACTATGACGGGACAAGGCCCCGTCGTACCCCTGAATATACCTAGCCATAATGACAAGCTCCGGAACATCGGAGCTATCCCAAAATGCTGAACAAGGATCCTAAGCTCGCGGATCCACAACTGAGTACCTAAACCTGCGGACATGAACGCTGTTAACCCCGTAAATTCAAGAAGATAAGATAAGAACATACCAAGGAGAATAAGATTCGAAAGTTGAAAGATAAGTGGACAAACATGTGTTGGACGTATTTTGAGTCTATCTTGGAGTGTTGTACCCCAGTTGTTAAGAATTTCAAGGTGTTTAAAAAGCCTAGTGTGTAGTCCGTTAAATCTAGTTCCCAACGCAACAAACCGTTCGTCGATAGGACATCGGAGTCAAAAGTTATGGAAGTTTCAAGTTTGGTGCGCAGTCAGGCAAAGCAGTGGTTTCGGTTCAGGGGTACAGCGCCGCGGCGCCGGAATGCAGGGCCGCGGCGCCGGTTGTACTGGGAGTCCGCGGGGGTTGCAGCAGCGCCGAATGCAGGTGGTCGCGCGGAATCTGGAACTTTTAGGAGCGCCAGGCGCCGAGGCGGGATTTTTCTGCGGTAACAGGCGAAAATCAGGGGATATTTTGTTAAAAGCCTATGGGAGGGTGACAAGTGTCCCTCCCATCCTTTTGACCAAGAATAGGGTCCTATTTTAGGGCCAAGTCTTGGAAGACTTGACCATTGCATCTCAAAACCCTCCCAAGGAAATCCTCTCCCTTCTCTCTAGATTTTTGAAGAAAACCTAGCCTAAGAGGAAATTGTTGGAGCGGCGGCAAGAAGGAAAAGTGTGGGTAAACTTGTGGGGAGCGCTGGTGGACGAGTTTGACGGAAAAGAAGTGGAAGAAAGGGGCTTTTGTGGGCTTCTCCAAAGGTAAAAGTTTCCCCTTCTCTTGGATATGAGTTAATACTTGTTATAGTAGTTTAGAAATGAGCCTGAGGCTATTATATTTAAGTTGTATAGATTTGGTTCTTGTTGTCTTGTTGAAAACCGAAATGGGCATGTTAGCCTTAAGATTGTAACTTCAATTGGATTTCTAATTTGGTCGTCACATGTTGTAAAGGGGGAAATTGTAGTTGTTGAAGATGTCTAGGGCTAGATATCATGTTAGACCTAATAACTTGGATTGAGAAGATAACTGGAAAAGATTTAGGATTGGTTATATTGTTGGCCAAGAATGGCATGGAAAATATTGGGTTATTTTTGTATTGTTGTGGGGCGGAATTTTACACGTATTGTTAGGCGTGTAATCCCCTTGTTTTTACTGGATTAATTGAGCCTTAAATGTGGCGTTTGGTTATTGAATTCGGCCTTGAAAGAGGTGGCATAGTAAGTAGAAACAAAGGAAGTGCTGTCCAAATTTCCGTAGAATGTAGGGACCTTGCACTTAGTTTATTCTACGTTCGAAGCTAGAGATTGATAGACGTTTTATGACCCTTATAGGATTGAAGTACTACGTGTAGCATATCCTTCTTAAGGGAGATAGTAATGTGGAGCATTTTGCTTATTGTCGATAATCGTCGCGAGGTATGTGATTCTTTCTATCCTCTTCAACATGATTATTTGTGAAATATATAGTGCAGTAGATGCACGTGTGTTAAAGGAAATTTGATTTCCCTTGTTGTGCCTTGACTTGATATGAAGTGTAAAGGTCTTGATTGCTTGAAAAAGTAGGAAAATCTTATTCGTTGGTAATAAGTACTCGGTGGTTAAAGAATAAGCCCTCTTGGTCTCATAAGGGCTTATAGTTGTAATTGGTTGGTTTAAAACATAAAGTGTTATAACGGCTTTATGGGAAGTTTGTTATTGTAACGCCCCGAACCCGGGCCCGTTACTGGTGCCTTACCCCGGGCACCCTAGTGATACAACATCAGAGAAAACCAGCGGAAAATAAAACACGAGTCATGAAACAAGAGATATAATAAATAATCAGGCCAACCAAAACAGCTTTTCGGATATACACAAAAACCCAATGCTTGTCCTTTTTACAAACCCTGCCCACAACAGTGCTACAGACCTCTAAGATTTACAACAACTATGACGGGACAGGGCCCCGCCATACCCCTGAATGTACAAGAACCTACAACTCAGGGAAACATACCAAAGATAAGCCTCCGAAGGAACGGAGCTTTCCAACACGCTGAAATGAGATCCTAAGAGCGGGGATCCACGACCGATGTACCTCTACCTACGGCATGAACGCAGCCCCCCGAAGGAGGTCAGTACAACAGGTACCAAGTATGTGAATCACAAATCAGTAAATGAAATCATAATAGCCTAAAAAGGGGAGACATGTATGATAACCAAAATACAGTACGCAACATAAAAGCAGTCAAGTCAGGGACTCACGCCCTCAAAGTCACCACTCAAATATAACTATGGGTCTCACGCCCACAACATCCATCATGTTCACATCATGGCCGCATGCCCCCGGAATACTGCATCGGTGTAGACATGTCCATGATGCAACAATAATAACAAGGCCGCATGGCCACATGCCCCCGGAATCCTGCATCGGTGTAGACATGCCCAGGTAACCTCAATAACAATATACTGGGTGGTCAACCGCCGCGTAGCCACATGCCCCGGAATCTTGACGGTGTAGACACGTCCATGTTGCGAATAACCATATATCGGGTAATCAACCCGCCGCGTGGCCGCGTGCCCGGAATCTGCGACGGTGTAGACATGTCCATGGGACATCAACAACAAGACGAGAATCAAAATGGAAACATACCCGTGGAATTCTCCATCACTGCCAGCACGTCCAAGTAAGTTCTCAACAAGTCAACCGGCCCTCTATCGAGAGACGCGGTAACACAGAAATACCACACTTGCACAACAAAGGCTATCATCACAAGCATAGGCAAGTTTCACAACAACAAGCATAGGCAAGTTTCACAACAACAAGCATAGGCAAATTTCACAACAACAAGCATAGGCAAGTTTCACAACAACTCAAAGTACTTTCATTTTATGCCAAAGTCCGGGTTTTAACCCTAAAGTACTACGTACGTTAAATTCTTTTAAAAGAGATCCATTACTTTTATAAAAGTCACCCGATAACCGTAGTATTAGAATGACCAACCCACATTCCCTTTTCAAAATCAAGTAACAACATTCTTTTCCTAAATTCCAGTTTGCCTAGTTTCAATTACTCAAGCTTCTCATTTTCAAATGGTTTCATAGTTCCCAAACTTAATCACTTGATTCCTTTTTTGAACAATTGAGTAATATATGTCTCACGTGAGTAGGCTATTCTTGTTTACAACATTCTTATTACAATGACCATGATCTAGAAAATGTATATCATTTTGTCTCATCTTAGTTTCTATGCGGATGGAGGTTTCTACTGGTTTTAATACAATTCATCACTATTCAATACATTTTCCTTTATTAACGCTGCGGTGGTGCAGTCGATACACATTCTGATTTCAAATCAAGAAACATTATCCCTTTAAATAAAACCAAGTACTCATTACTCACGAATGAGGTTTCACACAAACATTCACATTAAAACAAATAAGTTAAGTCTCTTATCTTATAAGATCAAGTCTCTTAACTTCTAACATCAAGAAACCATTTTCTTTACCTCTCTTAAGACATTATACCTAACTCCCAAAAAGCTAGTATAACTCTTTTTAAAACCTTTTAAAACCAAGTGTTACTCTCCTTCCAAAACGATTTATAAATCTTTTGAAATACATCAAGTTCTTTATTATAACTAGCCGCTTATAATTCACATCTTACCTTTAAAACCACAAAGTATTTTCTTACCTTCATAAAGTCGTTATAACCAACTTCCCATAAAGCCGTTATAACACTTTATGTTTTAAGAACAATCAAACACAGTTAACACATGTACGTCTACCGTACTACATAGTTCACACATATCATGCTAGAAGAGATAGGAAGAGGTTCACATACCTCGCGACGATTTATCGACAAAAGCAAAATGCTCCAAGTACTACAACCTTGCTAGCCCTTTCCACTCCTCGAGTAGAATACGCTACTCTTAGTACTTTCACCTATAAAGGTCACAAACGTCTATTAACCCCAAAACACAAGTTCTATCTTTCTACAGAAAATTCGGCAGCACCTCCCCCCCCCGCCACAGCGTAAATCTCCTCCTCTAACGAGGCCGGCTACCAAGCCAACCAGTGTGGGTTTACACGCCTAACCTGACGTGCACCATCCTACTCAAGAACTCTACACAAGTCTCTTAATACACCCCTATGTAAATACATTCGATTCTTTTCTTTATTCTTGAGCTTAAGTCAAAAGACATTGCGAATACTAAGTATAGTTCCATATATAGTATACTTCAACTATATATTCTAACAAACATGTAATTTCCAATTAAAATAGAGGTACAAGATAATTACCTCGATAAGCACATAATTATCCAAGTCAAATGTCGATCCTTAGCAATGTTTAGCTCCAACTCCGGGTGCTCCATCCCGCTCCATACAACCATTAGAAGTTCTATCCAACTTCTACTTAAATCCTTCAACTAACAATGAAGATTCCTTAGGGTTTCGGTTTGAGACTAAAAGGTAGTATTTCTGCTCTACGTATAGAGGTAACTTTTGGAATACAACAAGGTATAAGGCCAAGGTATTTTGGGCATTATAACAATACTTGGAAGACAACTTTCTACCAGGGGGTACCTCACGAGAACACTCCAACGCGTGGGGTATGCTCTCGCCACAAGGCCACTAGGGGGTAGTACCCTCTCGCCACTAGGCCTCACGAAAACGGGAGGAGGGAAGATCTCGGCTAGCACAACAAGAAGGGAGGAGAGAGGGTTTCAAGACTTGGAAGTTTTTGATGAATGAAGTCTTCAAGCTTAGGGGGTATTTATAGCAAAACCAAAAGCCAACCAATGGCCAAGATCAAGCCATGTGCAAGGCAAGTGTAAGGCCAAGATCAAGCCAAGTGCACCCACAAAACACTCCACAAAACACTCCACAAAACAAGCCACAAAACAAGGCACAAAATGAGGGACCAATCGGCCAAGGCCAACCAATCCTCTTGGGCCTTGATCGCCCAAGCCACCCTATTTGCTTTCCAATGTGAGGTGACACGCCACCCTCCCGTTGGTCCAAAATGTTTCGTCTCTCGGAAAAATCCGCAAAAATTATAAATGACATAGCCGGAATTTTCCCTACGAAAGCTGTGGAAACGTTTCGTCGAAAAACGACTCTATTCGGCACTTGTGCCCAAATTCGGTCCTTTGCCTAACTTAAGGCTCAAATTTCTACGTACGTCCTTACGTACATACTCTGGAAATACGGGGTATAACAGTTATAACCACTTTATGTAGGTAAAAGAATGGTTTGTTGATTTCAAAAGATAAGAGACTTGGCTTATAATTGACCTAAATGGTGTTGAAAAGTGTGAAACCTCATTCGTGAGAAATGAGTACTTGGTTTTTAAAAGAAAAATGTTACATAAATTTCGGAAATAGGAATAAGAATCGAACAAGCCAATGCAGCGTTAATAAAGGAAAGAGTAATGACAATTAATTATATTAAAACCAGTAGAAACCTCCATCTGCATAGAAGCTAAGATAAGACAAAATTGTATTACATTTCCTAGATCATGGCTGCTCTAATAAGAATTATTGTAATCAAGTTTTGATCTTCTTAAAAATTCCAAAGTAAGGAACTCGATTTCTAAAAGAAAAGAGACTTAAGAATTTGAAGTGTTTTGGTTTAAAAGAAAGGTATGGTTTTGTCTTGACTTGTTTTAAAACATAAAGTGTTATAATAGCTTTATGGGAAGTTAGTTATAACGACTTTATGGAAAAATAAAGAAATGGATTCATTATTGGATTTAGAATGGTAACTTGATTTTGGGAAAAGAGAAGTAACTTGTTTTCAAATATTGAACTCTTTGTGATGGAAAAACATAAGTGGCTTGGTTATAAAAGGTAGGAGTACCTTGATCTTAAAGGGGTTAGATACTTGTATCTTAATGGTATACTTGACGTTGTGTTAAGAAGTGTTTAAAGTACCTTGAATTGTGTGTAACTTGCCTATGCTTGGTTGAGATAACCTTGTTGTGCAAGGGTTTGATTTGTGCTACCGAGTCTCTCGATGGAGGGCCGGCTATCTGTTATTTGTTTGGACATACTGACACGTTGGGTAGCCCACGGGTATGCTTCCACAGTGAGTATTCTCTTGTTATTTGTTTGGACATACTGACACGTTAGGTAGCCCACGGGTATGCTTCCACAGTGAGTATTCTCTTGTTATTTGTTTGGACATACTGACACGTTGGGTAGCCCACGGGTATGCTTCCACAGTGAGTATTATCTTGTTAGTTGTTTGGATATACCGACACGTTGGGTGGCCCACGGGTATGCTTCCACAGGGATTGTTATCTTGTTATCTCCTTTGGGCATACCGACACGTTGGATGGTCCACGGGTATGGGCCCACTAGGACGGTTCCAGGGACATGCTTATACCGAGGTGAGATGCCGGTGCATGCGGCCATTGTGCGGGTTAAATTCCCGGGTTGTATTTGAGTGATGATTTCACGGGCGTGAGTCCCTGACTTGACATGACTGCTTATATGTTGTGAATTGTAGTTTGGTTATCATACATGTCTCCTGCTTTATATAGACTATTATGATTTCATTTACAGTATTTTTCAGTTTCACATACTTGGTACCTGTTGTACTGACCTCCTTCGGGGGGCTGCGTTCATGCCGCAGGTTGAGGTACATAGCTTGCTGATCCGCACTCTTAGGATCGCTGTTCGGTTCTCGAAAGCTCCATATCTCCTAAGCTTGTCACGTGGTACGGTTCCTCAAGTAGTAGACTTTTGTATATTCAGGGCATGGCGGGCCGTCCCGTCATTATGGTTTTTATAATTCTTAGAGGTGCATGCCATTGTGGCGGGGTTTGTAAGGATGTAATCGCTCAAGTTTTCATTTATGTACAAAAAGGTAACCGTTTGGGTTAGCCTGTTTTCTTATTTCACTGTTTTATTTCATGAGTTTTTATTTCCGCTGGTTTTTCTCTGATGTTGTATCACTAGGGTGCCGGTAGGCACGACCACGCCCGGATCGGTCGTGACAAACGCAGCCCGGCGGGCCGCGACAACAAGTACTAAGTATGGAACGGAAATAAAGTACAGTAAACAAGATCATAACTGTACAAAGAATGACAGGAGCAAGTATGAAAATCAAATACCAGATCCTACCGTGCCATATAAAATATGAGCCAACTGTACCTTGTATCACTGCACTTCACATCAGACATCAGTATCAACTGTATCTTTGTACTACTGTATAAAATGTATCACTTCCAAGATATACAAGTCATGTCAAATCAGGGACACCTGCCCTCAGAATCATTATGCAATTCTAACCATGGGTCTTAAACCCGCAATATAAAAGCATGCCCGTGGAATTCCTTCATCACTGTCAGCATGTAATAAGTGTAATTATAACCATCATCAGAGAAGCATGTCATAACATTTCAAATATGAAAGTCATGTTAGGGTCATCCGCCCTCAGAATCATTATGCAATTCTAACCATGGGTCTTAAACCCGCAATATAAAAACATGCCCGTGGAATTCCTTCATCACTGTCAGCATGTAATAAGTGTAATTATAACCATCATCAGAGAAGCATGCCATACCATTTCAAAATATGAAAGCCATGTCAGGGTCATCCGCCCTCAGAATCATTATGCAATCCTACTCATGGGACTTTTTCACCCGCATGGGACTCAAACCCGCATGGATCTTGTAGACCCGCAATGAGTATATATCTATACCCGCATCATGGAGAGCTATTCCATGGAATAATATCATGGGACTCGAACCCGCATGAGTCCTTGGACCCGCATGAACATATATACCTGCTCGCATCATGGATCGCAAGTCCATGGAATAATATAGTAATGTTGTCGGCCCCCTAGTGAGGGACGCGGTGATGTGGAAATATAACACTTGCACGAATGGTTATATGAGCAAACATATGCAAGGTAAAATAATCTTTGACTCTCATTATCATAAAATGAAATAACCATCATTTTAGCAAACCAAGACAATACCATGCCTTTCCTTTAAACCAAGACAATTACCATGCCTTCTTTTCAACATAACCAAGACAATTACCATGCCTTCTTTTTAACATAACCAAGACAATACCATGCCTTCCTTTTAAAATAACCAAGACAACCCCATGCCTTCTTTTTTAAAACAACTAAGACACTAACACCCGTAGTATCAAGACACTTCCATGTTTTTTACAATCAAGTTACTACACATTTTAAACTCAAGTAAGTTATACTTTTCAAAATAATTCAAGTATACTTTTAACACCAAGTAATTTATACCTTTCAATTAGACAACCCAAGGTATTATCAAGAGAATAGATAGAACAACTTCCATTTAGAAACTCAAGTACTATTAATGAAATAGATAGAACTACTTCCTAAAAACTATTACCGATATCTCCAATAAGACTCGGTAAGGACTTTTAGGAACCATTCAGACTTGCCTTAACACAGAAACCACAACATGAATATCCTTAACTTTTAAGAGTAGAATAACTTTCCTTTTTTATAAAACCCCAAGACACTAGCACTTGTAACATCAAGGCATTTTCACATTTAAATTAAGTACCTTATACTTTTAAAACCAGGTGACTTTACACTTTTAAAATCAAGTGACTCTACACCTTTTAAAATCAAGACAAGTATACTTTTAAAATCAAGTTACTTATTCCTTTCAAACCAAGTAACTTATATCTTTAAATCAAGACAAGTATACTTTTAAAATCAAGTTACTTATTCCTTTCAAACCAAGTAACTTATACTTTTTTGTCACGACCCGAACCCGGGCCCGTGACTAGTGCCTTACCCCGGGCACCCTAGTGATACAACATCAGAGAAAAACCAGCGGAAATAAAAACTTAGACATGCAAATAGACATGGATCAAGATGAAAGAAAACAGGCCAACCAAAACGGTTGCCTTTTAGCATATATATATACAAAGACATTTTGAACAGTTACAATCCTTACAACCCTGCCCACACCAGTTCTACAGACCTCTAAGATTTATACAATAACTATGACGGGACAGGGCCCCGCCATACCCCTGAATGTACAAGAACCTGCTGCACTTGGTAACATACCAAAGATAAGCCTCCAAGGAACGGAGCTTCCCAATACGCTGAAATGAGATCCTAAACGCGGATCGACACCGATGTACTTCTACCGCAGATGAACGCAGCCCCGGCGAGGTCAAGACAACAGTACCAAGTATGTGAAACTTGTAAAATATCAGAATGAAATCATAGCGATCTATAAAGCGAGACATGTATGATAACCAAACTACGACACAACATATAAACAAATATATCAAGTCGTGGACTCACGCTCCAAATCATCACTGCGTGCGTGGAATTCCTTCCTCACCGCAATCTATGATATGATAGCAACAAGACAAAGAATCCAAATGGGAGCATACCCGCGGCGCTACGATCGTGTCGATGTCCAAAGGGAAACACTAAGACAACATTCCAAATGGAATCATACCCGTGCGCTACGCATCGTGTCAGTATGTCCAAAGGGAAACAATAAGACAACATTCCAAATGGAAGCATACCCGTGCGCTACGCATCGTGTCAGTATGTCCAAAAGGAAACAACAAGGCGGCAATCAAAATGGAAGCATACCCGCAGCGCTTACGATCGTGTCGTGATGTCCAAAGCGCGAGCGTATACACTATCAACAGGAACGTACCCGTGGAATTTCTCCGTCACTGCCGGCACGTCCAAGTAAGTTCTCAACAAGTCAACCGACCCTCCATCGAGAGACGAGGTAGTATAGAAACACAATTCTTGCACAACAAATACTATCACAACAAGCATAGGCAAGTTTCACAACAACAAGCATAGGCAAGTTTCACAACAACAAGCATAGGCAAGTTATACACAACTCAAAGTACTTTCATTTAATGCCAAAGTCCGGGTTTTAACCCTAAAGTACTACGTACGTTAAATTCCTTTTAAAGAGATCTATTCCTTTTATAAAAGTCACCCGATACCCGTAGTATAAAATAGAGTGACTCACATTTTTTTAAGTAAACCAAAACAACTTCCATACTTTCCTTTTTAAAACCAATTAAGGCAATACCATGCCTTCTTTTTAGACCAAAACACTTCTCTTTTTAAAGTCAAGTTACCACATTAAAACCAATGATAAAACCCTTCTTTTGTTTTCATAAAGTCGTTATAACCTACTTCCCATAAAGCTTGTTATAACACTTTATGTTTTAAACCATTTTAAGACAACACAATGCCCTTCTTTTCCCTAAAGTTCCAGTTTGCCTAATTTCAATTACGCAAGTCTCTTTTTTAGAAAAGTTTCATAGTTCAATGTCTTAATCTCTTTTTAAAACAATTGAGTAACATATGCCATGTATTTAGCAGTTATTCTTGTTCATAATTAATCTTATTAAGCAGCCATGATCTAGAAAATGTAATATCATTTTGTCTCATCTTAGCTTCTATGCAGATGGAGGTTTCTACTGGTTTTAATAATACTTCATTATTCAATACATTTTCCTTTATTAACGCTGCAGTGGTTTGTCGATACACATTCTGATTTCAAATCAAGAAACATTATTCCTTTTAAAACCACGTACTCATTACTCACGAATGAGGTTTCACACAAAACTCATATTAATTCATTTAAGTTAAGTCTCTTATCTTATAAGATCAAGTCTCTTAACTTCTAAAATCGAAATCATTTTCTTTACCTCTCTTAAGACGTTATACCTAACTCCCCATAAAGCTAGTATAACTCTTTTTAAAACCTTTAAAACCAAGTGTTACTCTTCTTTCAAAAATGGTTTCTTAACTCTTGTGACATACTTCAAGTTTCTTATTATTCAGGCTTAAGTCAAAAGACATTGCCGCATAACTACGTTCAATTAGCACACGACGCTCACCGTACTACATATTATTCAGGCTTAAGTCAAAAGACATTGCCGTACTACTACGTTCAATTAGCACACGTACGTCTACCGTACTACATATTATTCAGGCTTAAGTCAAAAGACATTGCCGTACTACTACGTTCAATTAGCACACGTACGTCTACCGTACTACATATTATTCAGGCTTAAGTCAAAAGACATTGCCGTACTATATATATCTTCCTTTAAAATATCATGCTCAAGAGTATAGGAAGAATCGCATACCTCGCGACGATTACCGACTATAAGCAAAACGCTCCACGGCTATAACCCGGCTAGCCTTGTCCACCTTCTAAGTAGCACATGCTACTTGCAAAACATTCAACCAATAAAGGTTATCAGTCTACTGTAATACAGTCCTATGTAAGTACAGTTTAACTTTTACTTGCATTCTTCTGAAGTGATTTCAGTTCAATCCTTTTCTGTAATATCCTTCTATTACAGTTCAAATCTTTTCTATGAATCTTATAGTCATTTCTACTACGACAGTATGTAATTTCCAATTACAATAGAAGGACAGTAGTATTTACCTCGATGAGCCCAAAAATTATCCAAGTATAATGTCGCTCCTGAGCAACGTTTAGCTCCTACTCCGTGCGCTCCAAGAAACACTTAGAAGTTCTACGCAACTTCTACTTATAACTTCAACTACGGGTGAAGATTTACTTAGGGTTTCGTTTGTGGCTAAAGAAGGTATAATAGTATTTTCTGGGCTTTTGTATAAGTGTAACCTTGGGAATACTACAAGGTATTTGGGCCAAGGTATTTGGGCATTATAACAATACTAGGAGAGTATTTCTATACCACAACAAGGGGTATTATATGGAAACAACTAGGCTAGTGGTACCCCTGGCTAGGAGCACCACAAAGGGGAGGAGGCTCTCGCCAAGGGCCTTTCTAAAAGGGAGGGGCTTTGGACGAAAGCAAACAAGAGGAGGGAGTATTTGAGACTTAGAAAGATTGCTCAAGTTTTGATGAAGAAAGTCTTCAAGTAAGGGAGTATTTATAGCAACCAAAGGCCAACCAATGGCCAAGATGAAGACAAGTGTGGTGCAAGTGTAGGGCTAGATTTTAACCATGTGGACCTTATCCATATACCACACCAACTTGCACAAATATCCTACCTAACCCAAGGCACAAAAAACGTTCCTTAGCCTTGCCTTTGCCGTCCACTTGCTTCCAATGTGAGGGTGACACATGTCACCCTCCCGTTGGTCAAAAATGTTTCGCCTCTAAAAATCCGCAAAATTATAAATGACATAGCCGAATTTTCCTTCGCGAAGTTTAGTAAAACGTTTAAAAACGACTCTTTTCGCACTTGCCCAAATTTCAAACTTGTCAATTCTTAAGGCTTGAATTTTATACGACGCCTCACGCATATACTGCGGAAGTACGGGGTATAACATTCTCCCCTCCTTAGAAACATTCGTCCCGAATGTTCCTTCTCAAGACGGATAATGATGAAGTTCTTCTAACAAGTTGCCAACGCCACGCCTGGCCACGAAATAACACACGTTCTCTTCCTTCCTTACTCGTCGTGCCCTTCTCGAACACTTGAACTCTTCTAGTATATGTACCACACTTCAGTCATCGCTTCAGTTCCCAAAACTTTGGAGTCACCACCTCCAAACTTGGTCATCTTACTAGCCGCAATCTCCCTTAAGACCATTCCCGGCCTTCACGATCTTCTTCTGGTCGAACATATCCACGAACTCATACGATGGTCATCTAAACTTGGGCCTAGCTCCCTCGTGACCCTACCACCTGGCGGGACCACCCAGAGCTGACCCCACCTCGAAACAGGCCGCGGGTTGGCCCTCAACATGGCCCCAACCCGACCCACTTAACGCATCACGCTCTTGTTCCCCGATCCGGAACAATCTTACCTATACAGGTCATGAAAGCTACCACTTCTATTTAACACTACCCAAGGAAATTTTTCCCACAATTACTCCACGTATACCTATACGTTCTGACAAGGATCACTCGCAAAAACTTGTACTCAAGACGGCCTTACATCTAAGGTCTCAACTGTAATATTCTAAGGTTCATCATTTTCTCACCCTGTGCTTACCCTTTTTCACTAACCAGGTTTCTAAATCACATTTTAGCACAAAGCTATCCGACATAACACTAAACACATCATCAATACATACAAGTCTCTAGAGGGTTAAGGATATACCTGAAAATAGGCGGTTCAAAGGACCGCTAAAACTGGGAACTTCCACCGCGACCTCTACCGTGGCCCGCCGTTGTATGAACATCCTGCCTGGCTATGGAAGGTGAAGAACCCGCAATCGATCCCAGTAGTCAGTGCTATCCTACCAGCGCCACCCGCCTGGACAGTTTCTCCCAAAATGGCCTCGCTGGCCGCATGTAAAACAAACTCCCGACTAGCACGACACTCCCATCGTGGAGTCTACCACAGTGGTCACAACGAGGTAGGGTGGCTTCACCGCTAACACCCTCGCTCTCCCAAAATCTGAACCTCGAGCCCCGACTGCTCCTCAATACTCTGGATGCCTCGAAGATTGTGGAGGACCACTCAGTCGGGCGGAGGCGCATAACTAGTCTGCCGAGGCGGTCCGCTCGAAAGTCACCAAAGGACCTCGCTGCTCGCCTCTTCGCCGACTGGTCATTCCGCCGATTTCTCCGCCTCACCTCCAAGTGCATAAGCTGCACGCGGCAATGTCCATGCCCTGAAGAGCTACACCCGAACAACTCTCTCGCTAGGTAATCATCGAGCCTCGTAACATATTGGTGCACTCGATCCTCCATACTAGCTACTAATGCAGAGGACGCATCGCCAATGAGTCGAACTCCACATTGTACTCCCGAACCGACGCCCGCTCGCCGCAACACCAAAAATATGTCGCCCGAGCCTCCTCATCCGCGAGGCAAGAAGTGTGCAAGAAATGCCTTTGAGAACTCGCCCCAATAGCCGGAAGTGCATTCTCTCCCGACAGCTCCCACGATCAAACGATCATGCGGTATCACGCAATGATGCGAACTCTAGACCACCGACTCGGTCTCCGATGCCTCGATCACTTCATGATCCGTCAGAATCGTCGGATGAACTCCTGCGGATCATCCTCGTGCCTCGACCCATAAAACTCGCGGGTTACATCTCGGAAAATCCGTAGCCTCAAACCGCTCGCTCGGGGGTGAACTACGGTGCTACGGATCGGAATCACGCCTCCACCTATCCTCATATCTGCCACGACTCGCCAAGAATCGCCATCTCTTGTACTTATCTCATCTCGCTTCCAGCCGCGGCCGAGGCTCAGTATCAGAGTCTCGCAGCCATCGCCGCGCTCTAAACTCGCTGCATCGGCGGTGTCGCAAAACTCGCCGTCAAGTACTATCTCGTCTTGGCCGGCGCTCGCGCTCGTACTCTCAGATCCCACTAGAAACTCCCTCGCCTTGCGTCTGGGCCCGGCCGCTTTACGCGGAGGCATAACTGGTAAAAATGAAGTACGTCAGAGGGGTTCAACTTATCACACAGCTCTAAGGCACGATCTCAGAATGAGAAGAATGGAAACCAATCCTAAATGTCCTATAGCCTCCTGATTATAGATGTGGTGCACAACACACCGATAATCAAGACTCTACTAGACACGGTGCAGACACTTTCCGAGGATTGATCGCCTGATACCACTTTTGTCACGACCCGAACCCGGACCCGTGACTAGTGCCTTACCCCGGGCACCCTAGTGATACAACATCAGAGAAAAACCAGCGGAAATAAAAACTTAGACATGCAAATAGACATGGATCAAGATGAAAGAAAACATGCCAACCAAAACGGTTGCCTTTTAGCATATATATATACAAAGACATTTTGAACAGTTACAATCCTTACAACCCTGCCCACACCAAGGCTGCACTTAAGATTTATACAATAACTATGACGACGTGGCCCCGCCATACCCCGAATGTACAAGAACCTACTGCACTGGTGGTAACATACCAAAGATAAGCCTCCAAGGAACGGAGCTTCCCAATACGCTGAAATGAGATCCTAAACGCGGATCGACAACCGATGTACTTCTACTGCGGCAGATGAACGCAGCCCGGGCGAGGTCGATAACAGTACCAAGTATGTGAAACTTGTAAAATATCAGAAATGAAATCATAGCGCTTCATATAAAGCAGAGACATGTATGATAACCAAACTACAAGACACAACATATAAACAAATATATCAAATCGTGGACTCACGCCCCAAATCATCACTGTGCGTGGAATTCCTTCCTCACCGCGGCAATCTATGATATGATAGCAACAAGACAAAGAATCCAAATGGAGCATACCCGCGCGCTTACGCATCGTGTCGGTATGTCCAAAGGGAAACACTAAGACAACATTCCAAATGGAAGCATACCCGCGCGCTACGATCGTGTCGGTATGTCCAAAGGAAACAATAAGACAAAGATTCCTAATGGAAGCATACCCGCGCGCCACGATCGTGTCGATATGTCCAAAAGGAAACAACAAGGCGGCAATCAAAATGGAAGCATACCCGCGCGCTACGCATCGTGTCGATGTCCAAAGCGCGTTTAGCGTATACACTATCAACGCGAACGCACTGCGGAATTTCTCCACATCACTGCAGACGCCCAAGTAAGTTCTCAACAAGTCAACCGACCCTCCATCGAGAGACGAGGTAGTATAGAAACACAATTCTTGCACAACAAATACTATCACAACAAGCATAGGCAAGTTTCACAACAACAAGCATAGGCAAGTTTCACAACAACAAGCATAGGCAAGTTATACACAACTCAAAGTACTTTCATTTAATGCCAAAGTCCGGGTTTTAACCCTAAAGTACTACGTACGTTAAATTCCTTTTAAAGAGATCTATTCCTTTTATAAAAGTCACCCGATACCCGTAGTATAAAATAGAGTGACTCACATTTTTTTTAAGTAAACCAAAACAACTTCCATACTTTCCTTTTTAAAACCAATTAAGGCAATACCATGCCTTCTTTTTAGACCAAAACACTTCTCTTTTTAAAGTCAAGTTACCACATTAAAACCAATGATAAAACCCTTCTTTTGTTTTCATAAAGTCGTTATAACCTACTTCCCATAAAGCTTGTTATAACACTTTATGTTTTAAACCATTTTAAGACAACACAATGCCCTTCTTTTCCCTAAAGTTCCAGTTTGCCTAATTTCAATTACGCAAGTCTTTTTTTTAGAAAAGTTTCATAGTTCAATGTCTTAATCTTTTTAAAACAATTGAGTAACATATGCCATAGGCATTTAGGTTATTCTTGTTCATAATCAATCTTATTAAGCGACCATGATCTAGAAAATGTAATATCATTTTGTCTCATCTTAGCTTCTATGCAGATGGAGGTTTCTACCGGTTTTAATAATACTTCATTATTCAATACATTTTCCTTTATTAACGCTGCGGTGGTTTGTCGATACACATTCGATTTCAAATCAAGAAACATTATTCCTTTTAAAACCACGTACTCATTACTCACGAATGAGGTTTCACACAAAACTCATATTAATTCATTTAAGTTAAGTCTCTTATCTTATAAGATCAAGTCTCTTAACTTCTAAAATCAATAAACCATTTTCTTTACCTCTCTTAAGACGTTATACCTAACTCCCATAAAGCTAGTATAACTCTTTTTAAAACCTTTAAAACCAAGTGTTACTCTTCTTTCAAAATGGTTTCTTAACTCTTGTGACATACTTCAAGTTTCTTATTATTCAGCTTAAGTCAAAAGACATCACTGCATAACTACGTTCAATTAGCACACGACGTCTACCGTACTACATATTATTCAGCTTAAGTCAAAAGACATTGCCGCACTACTACGCTCAATTAGCACACGACGCTCACCGTACTACATATTATTCAGCTTAAGTCAAAAGACATTGCCGTACTACTACGCTCAATTAGCACACGACGCCTACCGTACTACATATTATTCGAGCTTAAGTCAAAAGACATTGCCGCATTATATATATCTTCCTTTAAAATATCATGCTCAAGAGTATAGGAAGAATCACATACCTCGCGACGATTACCGACTATAAGCAAAACGCCCACGCTATAACCCTGCTAGCCTTGTCCACCTTCTAAGTAGCACATGCTACTTGCAAAACATTCAACCAATAAAGGTTATCACCATCTGAATACATTCTATGTAAGTACGATTTAACTTTTACTTGCATTCTTCCTCAAGTGATTTCATTCAATCTTTTCTCGTAATATCCTTCTATTACGTTCAAATCTTTTCTATGAATCTTATAGTCATTTCTACTACGATGTATGTAATTTCCAATTATAATAGAAGGGCGATGAGTATTTACCTCGATGAGCCCAAAACTATCCAAGTATAATGTCGCTCCCGAGCAACGTTTAGCTCCTACTCCGTGCGCTCCAAGAAACCCTTAGAAGTTCTACGCAACTTCTACTTATAACTTCAACTACGGGTGAAGATTTACTTAGGGTTTCGTTTTGTGGCTAAAGAAGGTATAATAGTATTTTCTGGGCTTTTGTATAAGTGTAACCTTGGGAATACTACAAGGTATTTGGGCCAAGGTATTTGGGCATTATAACAATACTAGGAGAGTATTTCTATACCACAACAAGGGGTATTATATGGAAACAACTAGGCTAGGGGGGGGGGTACCCCTCGGCTAGGGCACCACAAAGGGGGGAGGGGGAGGCTCTCAGCCAAGGGCCTTTCTAAAAGGGGGAGGGGGCTTTGGATGAAAGCAAACAAGAGGGAGGGAGTATTTGAGACTTAGAAATATTGCTCAAGTTTTTGGATGAAGAAAGTCTTCAAGTAAGGGGAGTATTTATAGGCTAACCAAAGGCCAACCAATGGCCAAGATGAAGACAAGTGTGGTGCAAGTGTAGGGCTATATTTTAACCATGTGGACCTTATCCATCTACCACACCAACTTGCACAAATATCCTACCTAACCCAAGGCACAAAAAACGTGCCTTAGCCTTGCCTTTGCCGTCCACTTGCTTCCAATGTGAGGGTGACACATGTCACCCTCCCGTTGGTCCAAAATATTTCGTCTCTCGGAAAAATCCGCAAAAATTATAAATGACATAGCCGGAATTTTCCCTTCGCGAGTTTAGTAAAACGTTTCGTCGAAAAACGACTCTTTTCGGCACTTGTGCCCAAATTTCGAAACTTGTCAATTCTTAAGGCTTGAATTTTATACGTACGCCCTCACGTACATACTCTGGAAGTACGGGGTATAACATTTTTAATTCAAGAAAAGTATATTTTTCCAATCAAATTACTACACATTTAGATTTTCAATTCAAGGTTTGAAATCAAGTAACTTCTACTTTCAAATCTCAAGTAACTCATACCTTTAAATCAAGTTACTTCTCTTTAAATCAAGTCATCTATCCTCTTTTAAATCAATCGAGTAAACCATTCTTTTGACTTCTCATAAAGCTGTTATAACTAACTTCCCATAAAGCCATTATAACAAACTTTATGTTTGGAAAACTAAGGCACTTGTATCCGTTCAAATCAAGTTACTACACTTTTAAACTCAAGTACTATTTAAGAGATTAGGAACAACTTCCTTTTTAAGACTCTAAGTACTTTTTACAAAATAGGAACTACTTCCTTTTGAAAACTCAAATACTATCAAGATAATGAATTTTAACAACTTCCATTTTGGAAACCCCAAAGTACTATCAAAGAAGTATATAGACCAACTTCTAGTTTAGGAAATCCAAAGTACTATCAAAGAAGTATACATACCAACTTCTAGTTTAGGAAATCCAAAGTACTATCAAAGAAGTATATCACTAAGGATTAGGTTCCGATAGAACTCTATAAAGGTTAAGTCAAGTATACTTTTAACACCAAGGCAAGTATACTTCAAGAAACAATTAATGTATACTCCAATAACAAGGCAAGTATACTTCAAGGAACAAGTAATATATACTCCAATAACAATCATGCCGATAGAAGGAAGGAGTTCACATACCTCGTTGGCGACTAACCCATACGACAAGTAGAAATACGCTCCAATGTACTTCAACCTTATCGTCTATTCCACATTCCAAGTAGAATATGCTACACGTAGTTAACTAAAGGGGATTACACGCCTAACTGAACGTGTAAAATTCTGCCCCACAACGATATTGAAACAGTCCATAAAACAGTCCATTATTCTACAATATTAAGGGTACAATGTGAAGCCTTTAACACCCTTATTCCTTAGGACTTTCATTAGCCATTTACTACATTAATCATGCATGTTGGGGGCTTATTTTATAGCATAACAACACCCCAAAACAGTCCATAAAAATGACACAACGACGTCTAACAGTTTTCGGCCAACAACAACTATACCAATCCGAAGCCCTTTTCCTTAATTCCTTTTAATCCAATTCTCATTTAAACATGTTATATATCATATAAACTGTCACCACCCGTTCCCGGGCCCGTGACTGGTGCCTTACCCGGGCACCCAAGTAGACATACATCAGAGTAACCAGCGGAATATAAACTTGCAAACATGAAACAGTGTAGAACAGTCTATCCAAAGAAAAGTTTCCTTTCGGCATGTATATAAATACCAAAAGTGAACAATTACATCCCAACTTTACAACAGGACTACAGACCTCTAAGAAGGTGTAAACACTATGACGGGACAGGGCCCCGTCATACTCCTGAATGTACAAAACATCTACAACACCAGGGAGAATCGTACCAAAAGTCGAGTGTCACGACCCAACCCCGGGCCCGCGACTGGTGCCCTACCTGGGCTGTAAAATCCGGAAAAAAATAATAATAATATATAGTTGTGGTTGGGTTAATAAAAAAATATATATATATAAGAAAACAAAGAATAAATTGCATGGGATAGAGTTAGTGTTAAAGTTGGATAAATAGATAGATAAAATGAAAATAAGAAAACAAAAAATCAAAGTAAAAGGAAAAAAAAAATGAAGGCATGCAGTATTGCATTTGCACGTCCATCCCCTTCCCTTTACCCATTCCCCCCTTTTCATTTCCCCTCCAACTCTTGTCATTTCACCTCCCATAGGTTATAGAAAACTCTCCACTTATACATTGTATTTACACACAAACAAAGTACATAACATAAAGGTTAGAAAATCAGAAAAAAACAAGGGAAAAGAAGAGGAAAAAAATACCAAGAGGGCAAGAAGAACAAGAAGCAAAATACTAGAGAGTAAGGATAATTTTAGCAATCACACAACAATAATCTTCACACTTACAAGGTGAGTTTTCTCACTCAGAAATTCTTGGTAACATCCTTTATTTTAAGTTCAATACATGTTAGAATAAGAATTGAGTGTTGAAAAGAAATATTGAACTTTTGATTGTTTAGACAACTAGTTGCGTCATGAACTTTACGAACTGTTCTCACTGAGTTATAATTGTTAGAATTTGCTGAAATTTGTAGGAGTGGTACACCTCTCTAATATGATCATATAGAACCAAAAATGAGGTAAAATGGACATACGGTTTGAAAGTTATCATAGTTCAAAGTTTCTGCCTTAGATTTGGCCGAAATTCGGAAAGGCATAATTACGGACTGTTTTTATTGAGTTTTACTTATTAGAATTATATGAAAATTTACATGGTTGTAAATCTCTCTGTTACGGACAGATATAGATAAATAGTTATTAAAACGGACTTACGAGTTGAGAGTTATTGTAGTTTGAAGTTGCTGCCTCGGATTCATCGGAATCCAGAAGGGCAGGACGTTGAAACGTAAAACTGTACTAATATGTGGGGAATATGAAAATTGTTGCTAAATGAAAGTTCTATATCTATCTGTTGTGGACATTTGGAGATCTTACGGGGGTCTATCCGACTTACGTATTGAGAGTTATCGCTATTTAAAGTTTCTGCCCCGGATCTATCGAGATCCAGGAAGGGCAGCAAATAAAAGGGTAAAACTGTACCAAATGGTACAGAATATGAAAGGATGGTTTATATGGAGACGTGTAGCTCTCTGTTCTCGTCATTTTGAGATTTTATGGGGCTTGAACGGGTTTACAGATTAGGAGTTATGACTATTCTAAGATTGGGTGTTGTTTAATAAATATTCTGCCGAAATAAATTTCATGTGGTTGTTTTGAGGATAAATTTGTGTTAGTTACCCAAAGTAGTTTTAAATGAAATTTGGTACAGTGAAAGATCTCCGTCTTACCTTAGTTTCCTCTTGAGAAACACCTTAGTTGGAGTTATGGTTAAAAAATTATGATCGTTACAAGTATGAATGACAGAATGTTAGAAAAGATAATAGTATTTATTCGATCTTCTGACAAATATGAAAAGTGAATACGTGTTCACATAAATATATAAATATATAATGGATCGGGTTGCACGCCGCAACAAAACGTAAAGTGAATACGCGTTCACAAATACGTAAACATAATGGATCGGGTTGCACACCGCAACAAAACGTAAAGTGAATGTGTTCACAAATACGTAAATATAATGGATCGGGTTGCACGCCGCAACAAAACGTAAAGTGAATACGCGTTCACAAATACGTAAACATAATGGATCGGGTTGCACGCCGCTACAAAATGTAAAGTGAATACGTGTTCACAAATACGTAAATATAATGGATCGGGTTGCACGCCGCAACAAATATGAAAGATGAATACATGTTCACCTATATATAAATATGAAAAGTGAATACGCGTTCACAAATATATAAATGTAATAAACATGTGGAAATGCAGGGGAATGTCTTAACGTATAATACGATATAAAATGAAGTGTTAGTTGAACCGAGAATTTCCTATGAGGAGTTGTTGCATATTTAAAAATGTTGTAATCTGATATGTTTTTGCAATATGCTTATTACGCTATAAGGTGATTGCGCTTGGAATATTGTGGTGTTACTTTGAATTGCAGGGTAAGGTTCTCACTCAGCCTCAGATGGTAGGGCTGACTCTTTATTTAACATGTTTTAGAAAAGCGTGATAGAGGAAAGGCTCCACGCCAAGGCTAGCGATCGTCCCGCAGCCTCTTGTCATACCAAGTCCATTGTTCCGGGCTCGATACTCGTCAGGTTCAGAATGTCAGTTCCAATGTCTCAGGAAATGCCCGTGTGGAATGGTCTCCCTTCCAACTTAGAATAATATTTGTCAGTATGTCTATGTAGAAACAATATTTGCACGAGCATGGGCTCGCGTTATATTTTCAATAAAGTCATAAACAAATTTCTTTATTGTTATTTTTATTAATAGCTCCGCATTTGAATATAAGTTTAAATTTCTAAATAAAGAGAATTAAATGGTGCTCCTGGTGAAAAATAATTGTCCATCGTGTCAGTATGTCCAAAGGAAATAACAAGATAACAATCATAATGGAAGCATACTCGTGGGCCACCCATCGTGTCAGTATGTCCAAAGCAAATAACAAGATAACACTCCTAATGGAAGCATACCCGTGGGCCACCCATCGTGTCAGTATGTCCAAAAGGAAGTAACAAGATAACAATAAAAAATGGAAGCATACTCGTGGGCCACCCATCGTGTCAGTATGTCCAAAGCAAATAACAAGATAACACTCCTAATGGAAGCATACCCGTGGGCCACCCATCGTGTCAGTATGTCCAAAAGGAAGTAACAAGATAACAATAAAAAATGGAAGCATACTCGTGGGCCACCCATCGTGTCAGTATGTCCAAAGCAAATAACAAGATAACACTCCTAATGGAAGCATACCCGTGGGCCACCCATCGTGTCAGTATGTCCAAAAGGAAGTAACAAGATAACAATAAAAAATGGAAGCATACTCGTGGGCCACCCATCGTGTCAGTATGTCCAAAGCAAATAACAAGATAACACTCCTAATGGAAGCATACCCGTGGGCCACCCATCGTGTCAGTATGTCCATCAATCAATCGAATAATGCGGCCTCGGCGAGACGCGGTAGCGTAAATACAACACTTGCACAACAAAGGTTATCACCACAAGCATAGGCAAGTTCAATCGTACTTACAGACATTTATTTTATTACAACAAATCCGGGTTTTAATCCCAAAGTACTACATACATTTATCCTTTCAAAACGACCTCTTTTTACGTAAAAACAACTCGTTACTATTATCCGTAGTACCAAATACGTTCATGTTAAAATCAAGTACTTTACACTATTTTAAACCAAGTGGCTTACACCTTTTAGAACAACGTCAAGTAACAACATTCTTTTTCCAAAAGTTCAAGTTTGCCTAATTTCAGATACTCAAGTCTTTTAGTTTCGAAAGCTTTCATAGTTTATAGTCTTAATCAAATAACATACTTTCTTTTAAAACAATTGAGTAACGTATGCCTTATGTGTAAGTAGGTTATTCTTATTCATAATCAATCTTATTAAAGCAGCCATGATCTAGGAAATGTAATATCATTTTGTCTTATCTTAGCTTCTATGCAGATGGAGGTTTCTACTAGTTTTAATAATACTTAATTATTCAATACATTTCCCTTTATTAGCGCTGCAGTGTTTTGTTCTGTTACACCCCGTATTTACAGGACATGCTTTAAGAACGTACGTAAGAACTCGCAAGTGTTAAGATTTGAGACTTGTAAAAAATTTATCGGAATTGTGAAATTGTCGGAAAACGTAATATTGTGACGAATGGGAGGGTGACACGTGTCACCCCCCCTTAGGATGCCTTGGACGAAATAGGCATGGCCAAAATGGTCATTGACCATAGTCTTAAGATGACAAAGTCTTGCAAGTGTGAGCTTGAGAAAATTGACCAAAGTCAAAGGTCCCACAAGTCTTGATATTTAATAAGAGATCATCCAAACCACCCAATTGTTTGCATCTTGGCCCTTCATTACACTTTATAATACTAGTAGTAGTAGACAAGCTTAAACACTTAGAAAATTTCTTGAGAAATTGAAGAATAAAGAGCCTTAGCTCTCGGGCTCCCTCTCTTTAAAAAGGAAAAAAAATTGTTCGTTGTCCATTCAACTCCACACTTTAAACCAAGGTTCTTGAGGGTAGTGTAAGCATATCTCAATAGAAAAATCCCGGAAAAAGAGAGTTTTCGTATTAGTCGCAAAGTGAAAACCTAGTGGCTTTCTAGGTTTTGGATTGGAAGTTTGAAGGAAAGTTGTTGGTATGGTTCTGTTATACCCCGTATTTCCAGAGTATGTACGTGAGCGCGTACGTATTATAATTTGAGCCTTAAAAGTTGGCTAGTTTCGAAATTTGTACACAACACCCGAAAGGAGTCGTTTTTCGACGAAACGTTTCCACAGCTTTCGTAGGGAAAATTCCGGCTATGGCATTTTTAATTTTTACGGATTTTTCCGAGAGACGAAACATTTTGGACCAACGAGAGGGCGACACTTGTCACCCTCTAATTGGAAGGAGTGGACGGCAAAGGCTAGCCCTTTTGCACGTTTTTGGTGTTGAATTTTTGGTCAAGGGTTAGGTAGGATATTTTGTGTAGATGGATAAGGTAGCACATGGCTAAATCTTGGCCTTACACTTGCTATGCACTTGTCTTCATCTTGGCCATTGGTTGGCCATTCCTTGACCTATAAATACCCCTCTAAGTTGAAGACTTTCTTCATCCAAAACTTGAGCAATCTATCTAAGTCTCAAATACTCCCTCCCTCTTGTCTTGCTATCGTCCAAGTCCCCCTCCCCCCTTTGAGCAAGGCCCTTGGCCGAGAGCCTCCCCCTCCCCCTTTGTGGTGCCCTAGCCGAGGGGTACCCCCCCCCCCCTAGCCTAGTTGTCTCGTATAAATACCCCCTTTTTGTGGTATAGAAATACTCTCCTAGTATTGTTATAATGCCCAAATACCTTGGCCTAAATACCTTGTAGTATTCCCAAGGTTACACTTTTACAAAAGCCCAGAAAATACTATTATACTTCCCTCAGTCACAAAATCGAAACCCTAAGTAAATATTCACCCGTAGTTGAAGTCATAAGTAGAAGTTGATTAGAACTTCTAAGGGTTGGTTGGAACAGTTGGGCGCCGGAGTAGGAGCTAAGCGTTGTTCGGGATCGACATATAACTTGGATAATTTTGGGCTTAACGAGGTAAACACTCTTGACCTTCATTTGTAATTGGAAATTACATGTTGTAGGAGTATATAGTTAAGTATACTATATATAGAACTGAACATAGTTGTGCGGCAATGTCTTTTGACTTAAGCTGAATAATACTTACGGCAATGTCTTGCGACTTAAGCTGAATTTAAAGAAGTGGCGACTGTAATTACATGGGGTGTATTACATGAGACTTGTGTAGCATTCTTGTGTAGTAGAATTGTACACGTCGGTTAGGCGTGTTAAACCCCTCGTTGGCTTGGTAGCGGCCTCGATAGAGAGGAGATTTACTGTTGTTGCGGGAGAGTCTTTGCGAATTTTACGTAGAATATTCTACGTCGGGATCTAAAGATATTAATAGGCGCCTTGTGGCCTCTATAGGTTGAAATACTACGTGTGGCGCGATCTACTCGGCAAGGTGCGTGAAGCGGTTTGAGGTACTTGGGCGTTTTGCTATTAGTCGATAATCGTCGCGAGGTATGTGAACCTCTTCCTATCTCTTCTAGCATGATATGTGTGAACTATCTAGTACGGTGAGCGTACATGTGCTAAATGTATTTGATTGGTTTAAAACATAAAGTGTTATAACGGCTTTATGGGAAGTTGGTTATATGACTTTATGTAGGTAAGAAAATACTTGTGGTTTTTAAGAGGTAACCGATTTGAACTATAAGCGGTGGCTATGTGATAATAAAGAACTTGAAGTATTTCAAAGATTTTTGAATCATTTTGAAGAAGTAATACTTGGTTTTTGGAAACTTGAGAGTTATACTAGCTTTATGGGAAGTTAGGTATAACGGCTCAAAATGTTTCTTGATTTGGAAATCGAATGTGTATCGACAAACCACTGCGGCGTTAATAAAAGGAATTGTTTTGGACAGATTTAGTATTATTAAAACCGGAGAAACTTCCATCTGCATAGAAGCTAAGATGAGACAAAATGACATTTCTAGATCATGGCTGCTTAATAAGATTGATTATAAACAAGAATAACCTACTCACTTATAAGACATAGGTTTCTCAAAACGTTTAAAGGAGAATTATGTTTTAAAGGATTTAAAACTATGAACTACGAAACCTTTTTCTAAAATGAGAAACTTGAGCATTCGAAATTAGGCAAACTTGAACGTTTGGAAAATAAGGTTGTTACTTGATTTTACAAAGGAAAGCATTTTGGTTTACTTAACAATGTTAGTCACTCTAATTTTATACTACGGGTATCGGGTGACCTTTGTAAAAGAATTGGATCTTAAAAGGAATTTAACGGACGTAGTACTTTAGGGTTAAAATCCGGACTTTGACATAAAATGAAAGTACCTTGAGTTGTGTGTAACTTGCTTATGCTTGTTGTTATGAACCTTGACCATGTTACGTATGATAGCCTTGTTGTGCAAGTACTGTGTTCTACTCGACTACCGGTTCATCCGGGAATGTATTTCACTTGATTACCGGTTCATCCGGGAATGTATTTCACTTGATTACCGGTTCATCCGAATGTATATCACTTGATTACCGGTTCATCAGGAATGTATTTCACGATTAGGTTCATCCGGAATGTATTTCACACGATTCGGTTCATCCGAATGTATTTCACTTGACTCAGGTTCATCCGGAATGTATTTCACTCGACTCACGGTTCATAGGATGAGCAGGAATGTATTCACACGTTTCTATATTGGGTCCATAAGATGGGCGAGACACGATATCGTATCACATGATTTGTACCTAGGCTGGCGGTGAGGAAGAAGTTCCACGGGCGTGAGGATGACTTTGAGGCGTGAGTCCACGACTTGACATGATGCTTTTATGTTGTGAGCGTAGTTTGGTTATCATACATGTCTCTGCTTTATATAGACTATTATGATTTCATTTACGATATTTCTGATTTCACATACTTGGTACTGTTATCTTGACCTCGCCTTGGGTGCGTTCATCTGCAGTAAAAGGTACATCGATTGTCGATCCCGCTTATAGGATCACATTTCAGCGTGTTGGAAGCTCCGTTCCTTCTGAGGCTTATCTTTTGGTATGTTACCACGAGTGCAGATTCTTATACATTCGTGGTATGGCGGGGCCATACCGTCATAGTCATTGTAAAAATCTTAGAGAGTGCAGCCTTTGTTGTGGCGGGGTTTGTAAAAGGATAAGCTGTTGGGTATTTATGTATATATGATGAAGGCAAGCTGTTTTGGTTGCTTTGTTTATTTATCTTTTCTCTTAATTCATGTTCATGTTTTTATTTCCCGATTTTCTACGATGTTGTATCACTAGGGTGCGGGGTAAGGCACGATCCACGGGCCGGTTGGTCGTGACAAAAGTGGTATCGAGCGATTAGTCCTCGGAAAGTGTCTGCACCGTGTCTAGTAAGTCTTGATTATCGGTGTGTTGTGCACCACATCTATAATCGAGGCTATAGGACATTTAGGATTGGTTTCCATTCTTCTCATTACGAGATCGTGCCCTAGAGGCGTGTGATAAGTTGGGCCCTCCGACGTATCCCTTTTCTTTTACGATTATGCCTCGCGTAAGGCAGCGAGCCCGAATGGGCAAGGCGATCGAGGAGGCGTTAGCGAGATTCTGAGAGAATGCAGTGCGAGCGGTCGATGCACGAGCAGTGCTTAGCGGCGGGTTTCGCGCCGCCCGGCCCAGCGAGTTTAAGCGCGGCGGTGGCTGCCGAGACTCTGATACACGAGCCTCGGTCCGCGGCTGGGCCGATGAGATAAGTACAAGAGATGGCGATTCGGCGGTCGTGGCGAATATGAGGATAAGTGGAATCTGGCCGTTCCAAATAGCACCGTAGTTCACCCCGGCGAGCGATTTGAGGCTACGTGACTTTACGAGTTGTAGCCGCCAGATGTTCTATGGATCGAGGCGAGGCGACCTCGGGAGTTTATCCGACGGCTCAACGGATCATGAGTGATCGAGCCTCGAGGCGGTCGGTGGTATTGGGTTCGCATCACCGCGTGATCTGCGATTGGTAGTTTGATTCGTAGGAGCTGTCGGGAAGAGCATGCACTTCCAGCGATTTGGGACGAGTTCTCGAGGGCATTTCTTGCACATTTCTTGCCTCGCGGATGAGAGGGCTCGGGCGAAAGATTTTTGACGTTGAGGCGGGGCGGGCGGGCGGTTAGAGAGTACAATGTGGAGTTCGACTCATTAGCTCGGTATGTTCCGTGTAGTAGCGGATATGGAGGCGAGTACACCGCTACGTCACCGGTGGGCGATTACTTGGCGAGCTTATGCGGGTGTAGCTCTTCACGGGCATGGACATTGCCGCATGCAAGCTCATGCACCAGGATGTGAGGCACGGAGAGGTCGACGGAATGGCCGAGATCGGCGAGAAGAGGGCGAGCAGCGAGGTCCTTTGGTAACTTTGAGGCGGACCGCCTCGGCAGCGATCTAGTTATGTACCTCCACGCGATGCAGTGGTCCTCCTCGATCTTGGGGCGTTCGAGGTATTCGAGGCTGGTCGAGCTCGGGGCTTCGTTCCGCGGTATACGTGAGTTCTAGCGGAAGGATTCATGTCCCCTCGGTGTACGCGATGTAGCAAACATCATCCGGGAATGTCGTCTTTTCTGGTGCTTGTTTCACTGCGGCCGTCGAGCCATGTGACGAAGCGTGCTTATAGGAGAAGTGCAGCGGCAGCGCGACTCTAGGATCGATGGCGAGTTCATCGCGCCTTACGATTATGCGCCTGCAGGCGGACTTATGATTAGAGTGGAGCGGTAGCTTGGTATATCCTTAACCCTCAGAGGCTTGTATGTTTTGATGTTATGTTAATGTGTTAAGTGTTATGTTCGGATAGCTTTGTGCTAAAATGTGATTTAGGAACACAGTTGGGGAAAAAGGGTAAGCACAGGGTGAGAAAATGATGAACCTTAGAATATTACAGTTGAGACCTTAGATGTAAGGCCGTCTTGAGTACAAGATTTTTGCGAGTGATCCTTGTCGAGTGCATTTTATGCTGGAATGTATTGTGTGATAAGTCACAGGTTGGGTAAATGAAAGTGGTATCTTTCACGATGTGATTTAGCAAGATTGTTCCGTGTCGAGAGCAAGAGTTGGCGCGACGATGGGTCGGGTTGGGGCCGTGTTGCGGGCCAACCCGCGGCTGTTCGAGGTGGGGTCAGCTGCAGGTGGTCGCCAGGTGGTAGGGTCACGAGGTGCTAGGCCGAGTTTAGGCGACCGTCGTATGAGTTCGTGGGTGTGTTCGACCGAGCGGTCGTAAAGGCGGGAATGGCCTTAAGGAAGATTGAGGCTAGTAAGATAACCAAGTTGGAGGTGGTGACTCGAGTGGAAAAGCGAAGCGTTGTGGAAGTGTAGTGCGGATACTAGAAAGAGTTCGAGTGTTCGAGAAGTACAACGAGATGGGGAGAAGTGAACGTGTGTGATCATTTCTTGTAAAGGGAGAAGGTGCGAAGGATGTATATTTTTGACCTCAGGGATCGCATGCAGTCCGGTACCATTTGTTGGGTCGCCGGAGTGACACTAGAACCTCGCGGCAAAGTGATAAAAGTTTGTGATGTTAGAGGTGTTTCCTCGTGGACTTGGATGTAAGTATTTGCGCAGGTGTTTCTGTGGCCAGGTGTGGCAGGATTGTTCTCGTAAGTATAGTAGTGAACACTATACTGGCGCAGGTTTGTTTTGACGCTTAGAAGGAACATTCTGGACGAATGTTTCGAATGAGGGAAGAATGTTATACCGTATTTCCGGTATATGCGTGGCGCGTCGTATTATAATTTGAGCCTTAAAAGTTGGCTAGTTTGAAATTTGTACACAACACCGAAAAGTCGTTTTTTTAAACGAAAGCGTTTCCACGACTTTCGTAGGGAAAATTCGGCTATGGCATTTTTAATTTTTACGGATTTTTCCGAGAGGCGAAACATTTTGGACCAACGAGAGGCGACACTTGTCACCTACAATTGGAAGAGTGGACGGCAAAGGCTAGCCCTTTGCACGTTTTGGTGTTGAATTTTTGGTCAAGGGTTAGGTAGGATATTTTGTGTAGATGGATAAGGTAGCACATGGCTAAATCTTGGCCTTACACTTGCTATGCACTTGTCTTCATCTTGGCCATTGGTTGGCCATTCCTTGACCTATAAATACCCTCTAAGTTGAAGACTTTCTTCATCAAAACTTGAGCAATCTATCTAAGTCTCAAATACTCCCTCCCTCTTGTCTTGCTATCGTCCAAAGTCCCCCGCCCCCCGTTGAGCGAGGGCCTGGGCCGAGAGCCTCCCCCCTTTGTGGTGCCACTGGCCAGGGGTACCCCACTGCTTAGTTGTCTCGTATAAATACCCTTTTTTTGTGGTATAGAAATACTCTCCTAGTATTGTTATAATGCCCAAATACCTTGGCCTAAATACCTTGTAGTATTCCCAAGGTTACACTTTTACAAAAGCCCAGAAAATACTATTATACTTCCTTCAGTCACAAAAACGAAACCCTAAGTAAATCTTCACCCGTAGTTGAAGTCATAAGTAGAAGTTGATTAGAACTTCTAAGGGTTGGTTGGAACGGATTGGAGCGCCCGGAGTAGGAGCTAAACGTTGTTCAGGATCGACATATAACTTGGATAATTTTGGGCTTAACGAGGTAAACACTCTTGACCTTCTGTTGTAATTGGAAATTACATGTTGTAGGAGTATATAGTTAAGTATACTATATATAGAACTGAACATAGTTGTGCGGCAATGTCTTTTGACTTAAGCCTGAATAATACTTACGGCAATGTCTTGCGACTTAAGCCTGAATTTAAAGAAGTGAACTGAACTGTAATTACATAGGGTGTATTACGATGAACTTGTGTAGCATTACTGTGTAGTAGAATTGTACACGTCCGGTTAGACGTGTTAACCCCCCCTGGTTGGCTTGGTAGTCGGCCTCGATAGAGGAGGAGAGTTACGCTGTTGTTGGGGGAAATCTTCGAATTTTACGTAGAATATTCTACGTCGGGATCTAAAGATATTAATAGGCACCTTGTGGCCTCTATAGGTTGAAATACTACGTGTGGCGCGATCTACTCGGCTTAAGGTGCGTGACGGTTTGAGGTACTTGGGCGTTTTGCTATTAGTCGATAATCGTCGCGAGGTATGTGAACCTCTTCCTATCTCTTCTAGCATGATATGTGTGAACTATCTAGTACGGTGAGCGTACGTGTGCTAAATGTATTTGATTGGTTTAAAACATAAAGTGTTATAACGGCTTTATGGGAAGTTGGTTATATGACTTTATGTAGGTAAGAAAATACTTGTGGTTTTAAGAGGTAATCGATTTGAACTATAAGCTGGTGGCTATGTGATAATAAAGAACTTGAAGTATTTCAAAAGATTTTGAATCATTTTGAGAGAAGAAGTAATACTTGGTTTTTGGAAACTTGAGAGTTATACTAGCTTTATGGGAAGTTAGGTATAACGGCTCAAAATGTTTTCTTGATTTGGAAATCGAATGTATCGACAAACCAACTGCGGCGTTAATAAAAGGAATTGTTTTGGACAGATTTAGTATTATTAAAACCAGAGAAACTTTCATCTGCATAGAAGCTAAGATGAGACAAAATGACATTTCTAGATCATGGTGCTTAATAAGATTGATTATAAACAAGAATAACCTACTCACTTATAAGACATAGGTTTCTCAAAAGCGTTTAAAGGAGAATTATGTTTTAAAGGATTTAAAACTATGAACTACGAAACCTTTTTCTAAAATGAGAAACTTGAGCATTCGAAATTAGGCAAACTTGAACGTTTGGAAAATAAGGTTGTTACTTGATTTTACAAAGGAAAGCATTTTGGTTTACTTAACAATGTTAGTCACTCTAATTTTATACTACGGGTATCGGGTGACCTTTGTAAAAGAATTGGATCTTAAAAGGAATTTAACGGACGTAGTACTTTAGGGTTAAAATCCGGACTTTGACATAAAATGAAAGTACCTTGAGTTGTGTGTAACTTGCTTATGCTTGTTTTTATGAACCTTGACCATGTTACGTATGATAGCCTTGTTGTGCAAGTACTGTGTTCTACTCGACTACCGGTTCATCCGGGAATGTATTTCACTTGATTACCGGTTCATCCGAATGTATTTCACTTGATTCTGGTTCATCCGAATGTATTTCACTTGATTACGGTTCATCCGAATGTATATCACTTGATTACGGTTCATCCGGGAATGTATTTCACCGATTATCGGTTCATCCGAATGTATTTCACGATTACGGTTCATCCAGGAATGTATTTCACTTGACTCTAGGTTCATCAGGAATGTATTTCACTCGACTAGGTTCATGGGATGAGCAGGAGAATGTATTCCACACGTTTCTATATTGGGTCCATAAGATGGGCGAGACACATTATACGTATCACATGATTTGTACCTAGGCTGCAGTGAGGAAGAAGTTCCACGGGCGTGAGGATGACTTTGAGGCGTGAGTCCACGACTTGACATATCGCTTTTATGTTGTGATCTGTAGTTTGGTTATCATACATGTCTCCTGCTTTATATAGACTATTATGATTTCATTTCTGATATTTTCTGATTTCACATACTTGGTACTGTTGTCTTGACCTCCTTGAGGCCGTGTTCATCTGCATGAGTAAAAGGTACATCGACTCGATCCGCTTATAGGATCACATTTCAGTGTTGGGAAGCTCCGTTCCTTGAGGCTTATCTTTTGGTATGTTACCACAGTGCAGAGATTCTTATACATTCGTGGTATGGCGGGGCCTGTCCGTCATAGTCATTGTAAAAATCTTAGAGGTGCAGCCTTTGTTGTGGGAAGGGTTTGTAAAAAGGATAACTGTTCGGGTATTTATGTATATATGATGAAGGAAACTGTATTGGTTGCTTTGTTTATTTATCTTTTCTCTTAATTCATGTTCATGTTTTTTATTTCCGCTGATTTTCTCTGATGTTGTATCACTAGGGTGCCCGGGGTAAGGCACCAGTCACGGGCCCGGGTTCGGGTCGTGACAGGTTCTAAGGGTCTCAAGTAGCGGATTGAAGTGTCTTGAAGAGTCTCTAAGTTGCTATGGAGCGACTTCGGATATGGAGATTGGTTTGAGATTCGTTGAGGTATAATCTTGTCTCTTAATAGTGTTACAAGATTATATATATAATTGTTGTTGTTAGCTTTACATGTTGCTAGCATGAAGTTGTTAAGTTGAAGTTTATAAGTATTATGGATTACTTGTAGCTTAAATCCGAAATGTTATATAAGCCACTTGAAGTTGGATTACTAATTGGTCGTCTATTAGAAATCGTCGCATGTTACTTAATTGGAGATTATAGTAGTTTTAATCGTTTGCGACTCGATATCATGTTATGCTACCAATTTGGATTGAAATGGAAATTGGATAAGAATTGATGTTGTAGTACTTCAAGTTAGCCGAATTGGCCTAGTAAGTTGTATTAATTTGATATCGTTTGCGGGGCGGAATTTTACACGTCTAGTAGGCGTGTAATCCCCTATTGTTGATTTCATTGATTGGGCCTTAAATGTGGCGTGTTTGGTTATTGTATTCGGCCTTGAAAAAGGTGGCAAAGTAAGTAGAAACAAAGGAGGTGCTGTCCGATTTTCCGTAGAATTTAGTGACTTAGCACTTAGAATATTCTACGTTTGAAATAAGAGGTTAATGGACGTATGGTGACCATTATAGGTTGAAGTACTAAGTATAGCGTATCCTACTTGAAGAATGGAATAGCTCAAGGTTGAAGTACTTTGGAGCATTTTGCTACTTGTCGACAATCGTCGCGAGGTATGTGAACCTTTTCCTTCCTTTGACATGATTCAATGTATGGAATATACTTGAGGTATCATTTCATGTTTCCTTCTACTCTTAGAAGTTAAGAGGTGTTTGTGTGATTTACTCTATGTAGAACTTTTCCTATCTTTGAGCATGACTAGTTGCACGTATGTAGTACGGTAGACGTACAACACCTTGATATCCTTTACTAGTTTTATGAATAGCCAAGTCGGGTGAGTTAGGAGATTAACTCACTTCCTTGAGAGTATTAAGGATGTCTAATGTTTTATTAAAGTTAAGAGACTTGAAGAGTTTTAAAGTATGTGATACTTGTTCCGTTTTAAACGTATAAGTCCCTCGGATAGGAAATTGTTTTTTGGCTAAGGTATAAAGTGAATATAACGGCTTTATGGGAAGTTAGTTATATTTGTTTTATGGAAAGATAAATGACTCGATTTTAGTGAAAAGGCAACTTGTTTTTAAGGCATCAATTGCCTAAGGTTTTATAATTAAAGGAGTCACTTGTTTTCTAAAGGTTAAGAGACTAATTGTATTTTTGAAAGTTATGAGAATTGATTTGAAAGTATATAATACTTGGTTTCAAAAAGTAGAAGTCTCTTGGTTATAAAAGGAACGTGTTGGTCTAAACCATAAAGGGTTATAACGGCTTTATGGGAAGTTGGTTATAACGGCTTTATGGAAGGTTAAGAGAATGGTTTTCTCTAATGAAGTAATCAAAGAAATAACTTGTATTAAGGAAGGGCAAATTGTTTTAAAGGTACCAATTGCTTAAGGTGTTTAATGAAGAAGTCACTTGATTTAGAAGCCGGTAATTGTATTTCTAAAAAGGTATTGTGACTTGTCTTGAAAGGTGGATAGGACTTGATACTACGGTTGTTAGTATCGGGGAAGTTTTATTTGGAAAGGATTCTTTTGAAAAGAATGTGCGTACGTAGTACTTTGGCCTGTTTAATTGAGAATAATTCTATTTGTGCCTTGATTAGTACTTTGGCTTGGTTAATTGAGAATTAACCTATGTGTGCTGGTGATAGCCTTTAAGTACAAGTATTATGTTTTATTATGTTGCCGCGACTCTCGGTTGGAAGGCCGACTGTCTTGTTGTAAGTTACTTGGACGTACCGACAATGATGTGGGATTCCACGGGTATGCTTCCTGTTATACCCCGTATTTCCAGTGTATGTACGCGAGGGCGTACGTATGAAAATTTAAGCCTTAAGATTTGGCAAGTCTCGAAATTTGTACACAAGTGCCGAAAGGAGTCGTTTTTCGACGAAACGTTTTACTAAACTTGCGAAGGGAAAAATACGGCTATGACATTTATTATTTTTGCGGATTTTTCCGAGAGACGAAACATTTTGGACCAACGGGAGGGTGACATGTGTCACCCTCACATTGGAAGGAAGTGGGCGGCAATTGGACAAAAAGGGTGGGATGGGTTAGGTAGGATATTTTGTGCAAGTTGTGTGGTAGATGGATAAGGTACACATGGTTGAAATCTAGCCCTACACTTGCCTTACACTTGGATGAATCTTGGCCATTGGTTGGCCATTTCTTGACCTATAAATACCCACTTGGTTGATGAATTTCTTCATCCTAAAATCATTCTCAAGTCTAAAACCCTCTCCCCTTTAGTGTTGTGTTCGTCAAAGCCCCCGTTGGAGAAGTCTTGGCCGAGAGCCTCCCCCCTCCCCCTTTGTGGTGCCCTAGCCGAGGGGTACCCCCCCTAGCCTAGTTGTTTTCGTATAATACCCCCTTTTGTGGTATAGAAATACTCTCCAAGTATTGTTTTAATGCCCAAATACTTTAGCCCTTATACCTTGTAGTACTTTCCAAAGTTACCTCTATACGTAGAGCCAGGAAATACTATTATACTTTCCTTTAGCCACTAAACAAAACCCTAAGGAAAACCTTCATAGTCGGTTGAAGTGTTAAGTAGAAGTTGCGTAGAACTTCTAAGGGTTGTTTGGAGCGGGTTGGAGCGCACGGAGTAGGAGCTTAACGTTGCTCATGAGCGACATTAAACTTGGATAATTTTGGGCTCATCGAGGTAAATACTACTGTCCTTCTATTGTAATTGGAAATTACATATTGTAGTAGAATTGAAATGAATATAAGATTCATAGAAGAGAATTGAACTGTAATAGAAGGATATTACAGAATAGACTTGAATCAAATCACATCGTGAGAATATATAAGTAGAAGATTTAAAGCCGTATGTACATAGGAATTTGTATTCTGATGGTGATAACCTTTATTGGTTGAATGTTACGCAAGTAGCATGTGCTACTTAGAAGGTGGACAAGGCTAGCGGGTTATAGCCGTGGAGCGTTTTGCTTATAGTCGATAATCGTCGCAAGGTATGTGATTCTTCCTATACTCTTGAGCATGAAGTATTTTAAAAGAATACATATAGTACGGTAGACGTACGTGTGGCAATGTCTTTTGACTTAAGCCTGAATAATATGTATATATAATATGGTAGACGTACGTGTGTTAACTGAATATAGTTGTACGGCAATGTCTTTTGACTTAAGCCTGAATAATAAGAACCTTGAAATATTTTAAAAGGAATATATATATAGTACGGTAGACGTACGTGTGTTAACTGAATGTAGTGTTACGGCAATGTCTTTTGACTTAAGCCTGAATAAGAAAAATCTTGAAGTATTTCAAAGGAAATAAGAAACCTTTTTGAAAGAAGAGTAATACTTGGTTTTGAAAACATAAGAGTTATACTAGCTTTATGGGAAGTTAGGTATAACGTCTTAAGAGAGATAAAAAGAATGGTTTACTGATTTTTAGAAGTTAAGAGACTTAATCTTAAAAGATAAGAGACTTGACTTAATTGTATTGATATGAAGTTTGTTAAAAGTGTGAAACCTCATTCGTGAGTAATGAGTACTTGGTTTTAAAAGGAATAATATTTTACTGATTTCGGAAATCAGAATGAATATCGACAAACCATTGCAGCATTAATAAAGGAAAATGTATTGAATAATGAAGTATTAAAACCAGTAGAAACCTCCATCTGCATAGAAGCTAAGATGAGACAAAATGATATTACATTTTTTCTAGATCATGGCTGCTTTAATAAATGGTTATAAACAAGAATAAATTGCTCACGCCTATGGCATATGTTACTCAATTGCTTTAAAGGAGATTAAGACATCGAACTATGAAACTTTTCTAAAATAAAGAGACTTGAGTAATTGAAATTAGGCAAACTGGAACTCTAGGGAAAAGAAAGGCATTGTTTTGTCTTAAATTGGTTTTGAAAACAAAGTGTTATAACAGCTTTATGGGAAGTTAGTTATAAACGACTTTATGAAAACAAAAGAAGGGTTTCATCATTGGTTTTAATGTGGTAACTTGACTTTAAAAAGAGAAGTGTTTTGGTCTAAAAAGAAGGCATGGTATTGCCTTAATTTGGTTTTAAAAAAGGAAAGTATGGAAGTTGTTTTGGTTTACTCAAAAGATGTAAGTCACTCTATTTTTATACTACGGGTATCGGGTGACTTTTATAAAAGGAATGGATCTCTTAAAAGGAATTTAACGTACGTAGTACTTTAGGGTTAAAACCCGGACTTTGTCATAAAATGAAAGTACTTTAAGTTGTGTGTAACTTGCCTATGTTTTCATGTGATAGACCTGATGTGCAAGTACTGTATTTCACTCGACTACCGCGTTCATGGGATGAACCGGGAATGTATTCCACCCGACTACCGCGTTCATGGGATGAACCGGGAATGTATTTCACTCGACTACCGCGTTCGTGGATGAACCGAATGTATTTCACTCGACTACGCGTCCGGGATGGACCGAGAATGTATTCCATCCGACTACCGAAGTTCATGAGATGAGCCGAATGTATTCCACACGTTTCTATCTGGGTCCATGAGATGGGCGAGACATGTTATACGTATCACATGATTTGTACCTAGGCTGGCGGTGAGGAAGGAGTTCCACGGGCGTGAGGATGACACAGGGCGTGAGACCCTGACTTGACATGACTGCTTTTATGTTATGAACTGTAGTTTGGTTATCAAACATGTCTCCTACTTTATATAGACTGTTATGATTTCATTTACAGTATTTTTACAGTTTCACATACTTGGTACCTGTCTTGACCTCCTTGGGGCTGCGTTCATCTGCGCAGTAGAGGTACATCGACCGCCGATCCCGCCAGTAGGATCACATTTCAGCGTCTTGGGAAGCTCCGTTCCTTCGGAGGCTTATCTTTGGTATGTTACCCTGAGTCTGTAGGTTCTTGTACATTCAGGGGTATGGCGGGGCCCTGTCCCATCATAGTTGTTGTATAAATCTTAGAGGTGCATGTAATTGTTGTGGCAGGGTTGTAAGGATTGTAACTGTTCAAATGTCTATATATATATATGTTGAAAGGCAACCGTTTTTGGTTGGCCTATTTTCTTTTATCTTGATCCATGTCTATTTGAATGTTTAACGTTTTTATTTCCGCTGGTTTTTTTCTCTGATGTTGTATCACTAGGGTGCCCGGGGTAAGGCACCAGTCACGGGCCCCGGAACGGGTCGTGACACTTCCGTTATTTGTAGTACTTGGGTTAAATTCCCGGATTTTTATAAAAGACATAGTAGTGCTTATGTCTTGTTTGATGGTCGGTCGAGATAGGGTAAGAGTATAAGTGAGGGGCAAGCCCCAAGACGTTGTACCACCTTCTCCAGGGTAAGAGTATAAGTGAGGGGAAAACCCCCAAGACGCTGTACCACCTGCTTTATGTGTTGTTTGTCGGCCGGTTGAGATAGGGTAAGAGTATAAATGAGGGGCAAGCCCCAAGACGTTGTACCACCTTCTCCAGGGTAAGAGTATAAGTGAGGGGTAAACCCCCAAGATGCTATACCACCTGCTTTACCCCCTGCTCCAGGGTAAGAGTATAAATGAGGGGTAACCCCCAAGACGTTATACCACCTGCTTGATTGATGTTATGGGCATGAGACCCATGTTTATATTTTACACTTATAGTCGGCGGTGATGTGGGATTCCACGCGGGAGATATATATATGTATGGTGTATGTGTCTAAGCGGTGATGTGGGATTCCACGGGCAGGAGATATACATATGTATGGTGTATGTGTACGCCGACAGTGAGGTGGGATGCCACGGGCGCGTCACATGGTTATATTTTACACTTATAGCTGCCGACAGTGATGGGGGATTCCACGGCCACACTTTGCTATTTTGTGTGACTTGATCGCGTCCTGGATTGGTAAGGTAGTATATGCGTCCCTCCATAAAAGGGCCGGATTGTGTTATGAAAGATAAGTAAGTTTTATGGTAATGAACTTAATGATTTTCCTAATCATGTACATAAGATTGTGACTATAACTTTTATTAAAAATGGGAAAAGATAATAAGGTACGATTAAGTTCATAAGTGGTAATGACACGGCAGGATCCGTATGTACTTTTATACTTGTCCACTGTCATTCTTTTGTCTGATTATGATTTGTTTATCAGACGTTATATTACATTCCATATTAAATTTTTGTTATCGACCCCCGCCCGAGGCTGCGTTCATGCCCGCAGTTTTAGGTACCTGTGTTGGTGATCCTTGCTCTTAGGATCTCGGTTGATTTTGAGAAAGCTCCATTTGCTCGGAGGCTTAGCTCTTGTACGATTTTCCCGAGGTAGTAGATTCATGTATATTCAGGTATGGCGGGGCCCGTCCATACGCTTGTTATGTTAAAACTCTTAGAGTGCAGTCACCTATTGTGGGTCGGTTGTAAAGGAAAGAGGCAAGCTTGCCGGTTGTTTATATATATATGTCCAGGAAGGTAGCCCTATCGGCTAACTTGTTGTTTATTTCTGTTGTTTTGTTTTATTTATAAGTTTCATGTATGTTCCGCTGATTTTCTCTGAGGTATACCTGTAAGGGTGCCCAGGTAGGGCACCAGTCGCGGGCCCGGGGTCGGGTCGTGACATGTTCGATACTTATTCTGATTTCTGAAATCAGTAAAACATTATTCTTTTAAAAACCAAGTAATCATTACTCACGAATGAGGTTTCACACTTTAACAGACTTTAAAATCAATTTAATTAAGTCAACCGTTCATTTTATCTCTCTTAAGTCGTTATACCTAACTTCCCATAAAGCTAGTATAACTTAAGCTTTCAAAACCAAGTATTACTATTCTTTCAAAACGGTTCTTAATTCTTTTGAAATACTTCAAGATTCTTATTATTCAGGCTTAAGTCAAAAGACATTGCCGTAAAACCACGTTCAGTTAACACACGTACGTCTACCGTACTATATATATATATATACTTTTAAAATATCAAGCTCAAGAGTATAGGAAGAATCACATACCTCGCGACGATTATCGACTATAAGCAAATAGCTCCAATCAGTAATTCGCTAGCCCTTTCCACCGCCGAGTAGAATACGCTACTTGCGATTTTGACCTATAACGGTCATACATGTCACGACCCGTTCGGGGCGTGGCGTGCCTTACCCGCACCCAGTAGTCATACATCGTAGTAATCGGAACATAAAAATAAAACATGAAACAACCGTAAAATGAGACACATTTTATCGAGAGAAAATCGCCTTTCGGATATATATAAAACTAAAACTTGAGCAGTTTAATCCTTTTTACAACCCCGCCACAACAAGACTACAGCACCTCTAAGATTTACAACAACTATGACGGACGGGGTCCGCTACCCTGAATGTACAAGAACCTACAACTCGTGGAACACATACCAAAGATAAGCCTCGAAGGAAGAGCTTCCGATCTGAAAGGTGATCCTAAGCGGGGATCGACAACCAATGTACTTACTGCGGCATGAACGCGGCCCGAAGGAGGTCGATCTAACAGTACCAAGTATGTGAAACTGAAAATACTGCAGTTAAATCATAACAGTCTATATAAAGCAGGAGACATGTATGATAACCAAAATACAGTTCACGATAAACAAGCAGTCATGTAAGTCAGGGACTCACGCCCTCAAAGTCGTCACTCAAATATAACTATGGGTCTCACGCCCACAACATCAATCATGTTCGCATCATGGCCACATGCCCCCGGAATTCTGCATCGGTGTAGACATGTCCATGATGCAACAATAATAATAACAATGCCGCATGGCCACATGCCCGACTGCATCGGTGTAGACATGTCCATGTAACATCAACAACAATATATCGGGTGATCAACCCTGCCGCATGGCCACATGCCCCCGGAATTCTGCATCGGTGTAGACATGTCCATGTAACCACAGTAACAATATATCGGGTAATCAACCCTGCCGCATGGCCACATGCCCCCGGAATTCTGCATCGGTGTAGACATGTCCATGTAAGTTCTCAACAAGTCAACCGGCCCTCCAACGAGAGGCGCGGTAGTATAGAAACACAATTTTTCAACGAAGGCTATCACAACAAGCATAGGCAAGTTACACAACAACAAACATAGGCAAGTTATACACAACTCGAGGTACTTCCATTTTATATCAAAGTTCGGGTTTTAACCCTAAAGTACTACGTACGTTAAATTCCTTTTAAAGAGATCCATTCCTTTTATAGAAGTCACCCAATACCCGTAGTATAAAATAGAGTGACTCACATTTTTAGCAAACCAAAACACTTCTCTTATTAAAGCCAAGTTATCACATTAAAACCAATGATAAAACCCTTCTTTTGTTTTCATAAAGTCGTTATAACTAACTTCCCATAAAGCTGTTATAACACTTTATGTTTTAAACCAATTTAAGACATAACAATGCCTTTCTTTTTCCTAAAGTTCCAGTTTGCCTAATTCCAATTTACTCAAGTCTCTCTTTTTAGAAAAGTTTCATAGTTCAATGTCTTAATCTCTTTTAAAATAATTGAATAACATATGCCATATGTGTGAGTAGTTTATTTTATAACCATCTTTATTAAAGCAGCCATGATCTAGGAAATGTAACATCATTTTGTCTCATCTTAGCTTCTATGCAGATGGAGGTTTCTACTGGTTTTAATAATACTTCATTATTCATTACATTTTCCTTTATTAACGCTGCAGTGGTTTGTCGATACTCATTCTGATTTCCGAAATCAGTAAAACATTATTCCCTTTTAAAAACCAAGTACTCATTACTCACGAATGAGGTTTCACACAAAACTCATATTAATTCATTTAAGTTAAGTCTCTTATCTTATAAGATCAAGTCTCTTAACTTCTAACATCAGTAAACCATTTTCTTTACCTCTCTTAAGACGTTATACCTAACTCCCCATAAAGCTAGTACAACTCTTTTTAAAACCCTTAAAACCAAGTGTTACTCTTCTTTCAAAAATGGTTTCTTAACTCTTTTGACATACTTCAAGTTTCTTATTATTGGGCTTAAGTCAAAAGACATTGCCGTACAACCACGCTCAATTAGCACGTATGCGTCTGGTATTATATATTATTCGGGCTTAAGTCAAAAGACATTGCCGTACTATATATATCTTCCTTTAAAATATCATGCTCAAGTATAGGAAGAATCACATACCTCGCGACGATTATCGACTATAAGCAAAACGCTCATGGCTATAACTCACTAGCTTTGGTCCACCTTCTAAGTAGCCCATGCTACTTGCAGAACATTCAACCAATAAAGGTTATCAGTCTACTGTATATACAGTCCTATGTAAGTACATTTTAACTTCTACTTATATTCTTCTGAAGTGATTTCAGTTCAAGTCTTTTCTGTAATATCCTTCTATTATAGTTCAATTCTCTTCTTATGAATCTTATATTCATTTCTATACTACTATAGTATGTAATTTCCAATTACACTAGAAGGACAGTAGTATTTACCTCGATATGCCCCAAAATTATCCGGGTTTAATGTCGCTCCTTAGCAACGTTTAGCTCCTACTCCGAGTGCTCCAATCCGCTCCAAACAACCCTTAGAAGTTCTACGCAACTTCTACTTAACACTTCAACCGACTATGAAGGTTTTCCTTAGGGTTTCGTTTTTGTGACTGAGGGAAGTATAATAGTATTTCTGGGCTTTTGTAAAAGTGTAACCTTGGGAATACTACAAGGTATTTGGGCCAAGGTATTTGGGCATTATAACAATACTTGGAGAGTATTTCTACACCACAAAGGGGGTATTATCTGAAAACAATTTAGGCTAGGGGTACCCACGGCTAGACACTACAAAGGGGAGGGGGCTTTGGGCGATTTCAACACACAAAGGGGAGAGATTTCAAGACTTGGAAAATGATTTTGGATGAAGAAAGTTCATCACTTAGGGGTATTTATAGGTCAGGAAAGGCCAACCAATGGCGAGATCATGCCAAGTGCAAGGCAAGTGTAGGGCGAATCATGCCAAGTGCACCTTATCCATCTACCACAAAAATATCCTACCAACCCGACCAAAACAAGGCCATTTCGTCCCACTTGTTGTCGCCGCGTCCCCAATGAGAGGGTGACAAGTGTCGCCTCTCGTTGGTCCAAAATGTTTCGTCTCGGAAAAATCATAAAAATTAAAAATGACATAGCGAATTTTCCTTCCATGAAGTTATGTAAAACGTTTCGTCTAAAAACGACTCTAACCGGGTGTTGTGCACAAAATAAATCGTCCAAGCCACTTTAAAGTTCAAATTTTTCTACGTACGTCCTTACGTACAAACTCTGGAAATACGGGGTATAACAATACAAGTCTATCAACGTCTAGACTACTCTGCAGAATAATTCTAGATACAGATTCCTTATTGTTATACCCCGTATTTCCAGAGTATGTACGTGGGGGACGTACGTAGAAATTTTCGAACTTCATTAGGCTTGGCCGAATTCTTTTTGTGCACAACACCCGGTTAGAGTCGTTTTCTAAACGTTTCCACGGCTTTCGTGGGAATTTCCGCTATGTCATTTATATTTTGCGGATTTTTCCGAAACATTTTGGAACAACAAGCGACACTTGTCACCCTCTAATTGGTTGGAGTGGGCGGTAATGTGATGGACGATTTGGCCTTGTTGGTCAAGGGGAGTTGGTAGGATATTTTGTGTGTTAGTTGGTCAAGGACACTTGGTTGAATCTTGTTCCTACACTTGCCTTGCACTTGGCAAGATCTTGGCCATTGATTGGCCTTCACTTGACCTATAAATACCCCTCTCCCTTTGATGAATTCTTCATCCTTTCCACAAATCTCTAAGTGTTAAAACTCTCCTCCCTTGTTGTGTTTCGTCCCCACTTTTGTGAGGCTTAGCGAGCACCCTCCCCTTGGCGAGAGTACCCCAGTGGGGTAGGCCGAGGGTATACACCCCTCTTGAGTGGTTGTCTCGTATAATACCTCTCTCTTGGTAGAAATACTCTCCAAGTATTGTTATAATGCCTAAATTACCTTAGTATACCTTGTAGTATTCTAAGGTTATACTTATACTGAAAAGCCCGAAATACTATTATACTTCCCTTCATCACAAAACCGAAACCCTAAGGAAAATCTCCATAGTTAGTTGGAGTAATAAGTAGAAGTTGGTTAGAACTTCTAAGGGTTGTTTGGAGTGGGTCGAGCGCACGAGTAGGAGCTAAACCTTGCTCGGGATCGACATTTAAACTTGGATAATTATGGGCTTATCGAGGTAAATATCTTGTCCTCTATTGTAATTGGAAATTACATGATTGTTAGACTATATAGTTGAAGTATACTATATATAGAATCGAACGTTGTTATCGGCAATGTCTTTTGACTTAAGCTGAATAATAAGAAACCTTTTCGAAGAAAAGTCTTGAATCAGATTTACATAGGATGTATTCAGATAGACTTGTGCGACTTTTACGTGAGTAGAATTGTACGTTCGGGTTAGATGTATAACCCCTCGGTTGGCTTGGTAGCGGCCTCGATAAAGGAGGAGATTTACGCTGTTGTTGCGGGAGGTCTTTGCCGAATTTTCGGTAGAATGTTCTACGATGAGGTCTAAATGTTAATAAAGCGCCTTGTGGCCTTATAGGTTGAAGTACTACGTGTGGCGCGATCTACTTGGCTTAGGAGTAGCCGACGGTTGGAAGTACTTGGGCGTTTTGCTATTAGTCGATACTCGTCGCGAGGTATGTGAACCTCTTCCTATCTCTTCTAGCATGATATGTGTGAACTATGTAGTACGGTAGACGTACATATGCTAAATATATTTGATTGGTTTAAAACATAAAGTGTTATAACGGCTTTATGGGAAGTTGGTTATAATAGCTTTATGTTGGTAAGAAAATACTTGTGGTTTTAAAGGTAATCGATTTGAACTATGATGGCTTGTTATGTGTTAATAAAGAACTCAAGTATTTCAAAAGATTTTTGAATCATTTGAAAGAAGAAGTAATACTTGGTTTTGAAAACTTAAGAGTTATACTAGCTTTATGGGAAGTTAGGTATAACGGCTTAAGAATGTTTCTTGATTTGGAAATCGAATGTGTATCGACAAACCATGCGGCGTTAATAAAAGGAAATGTTTTATGATTAAGTATTATTAAAACCAGAGAAACTTCCATCTGCATAGAAGCTAAGATGAGACAAAATGATATTTCCTAGATCATGGTCTTTGTAATAAGATTGTTATAAACGAGAATATCCTACTCACATATAAGGCTTATGTTCTCGAGATAGTTTAAAAGAGAATTATATTCTTAAATGAATAAGACTATGAACTACGAAACCTTTCTAAAATAAGAAACGTGAACATTTGAAATTAGGCAAACTTGGGCGTTTGGATAATAATGTTGTTACTTGATTTTACAAAGATAAGTGTTTTGATTCACTTAAGATAATCACTCTATTTTCATATACTACGGGTATTGTGTGACTTTTGTGAAAGTAACGTATCTTTTAAAAAAGTTAATGTATGAAGTACTTTGGGGATAGAAACACGAACATGTTTACACATATTAGAAAGTACCTTATGTTTGAATAACTTGATTTTATTGGTTTGCGATAGCATTGTAATACATACGTGTTGATTAGATAAGTAATCATATTAGGATGCTACGTGTGTTAGTATTCGTGATGTTTGTGTAAAGGGTTTTCCCTTTATTGTGCTTATTTTTTTTAAAAGTTAAACACTTATGTTGGTCTTATACCACTCACCGCGTGTTTAGGGGTTAAGCCCTCCGTCTGGGGTAGACTTCGGTGATGCAGGACCATGATTCGAGAATACCTCATGCGGGTCCTGGGGGCCTATGCGGAGCTACGAGAGTTCCAGGTTAGTGTGCGACCTGTTATACCCCGTAGTTCCAGGGTATGTATGCGAGGACGTACGTACGAGATTACGACAGAAAGATTGGAAAGGAAGAAAGAGGTGATTTTTCCACGGAAAAGTTTCCGGTTTTTGTGAAGGAAAAAGGTTCGTTAATGGGAATTGGATTCCCAGATTTGGTATTCGGACTTCCTGGAATATTAGAGAATTATGGAATTTTATTTTCGGAAATGGTCACGTGGGGCCCACGGGAGAAAGTTACGGTTTTGTGGGGCCCACTTTGTTTTCGAGATTTTGGCCATTGTGGATATTTTCGGAAGATGTTTTATTTTGGGCCAATAGGAGGGTGACACGTGTCACCCCCGCCTAGGTGGCTTGGCCGAATGACATTTGTGCACAACACCCGGTTAGAGTCGTTTTTCGACGAAACGTTTTACATAACTTGCGAGGGGAAAATTCCGGCTATGTCTTTTCTTATTTTTGCGGATTTTTCCGAGAGACGGAATATTTTGGACCAACGGGAGGGTGACATGTGTCACCCTCACATTGGAACAATGGGGCGGCACTTGGACGATTTTGGGGTGTCAAGTGGGTAGATATTTTTGGTAGATATTTGTGAGGGTTTTAAGGGGTAGGGACTAGGGGGCACTTGGGCATATCTTGGCCCTACACTTGCCTATCACTTGGCTAGATCTTGGCCATTGGTTGGCCTTTGCTTGACCTATAAATACCCCTCCCTTTTGAAGACTTCTTCATCCCAAAATCTCTAAGTCTTGAAAGCTTCTTCCTCCCCCCTTAGTGTAGTGTCTTGGCGAGAGTCCTCCCCTTTGTGAGGCCTTTGGCCGAGAGCACCCCTTGGCGAGAGTTTCCCCACAGTGGGGTAGGCCGAGGTATACACCCCCTTGTGGTGTTGTCTCGTATAAATACCCCCCCTCTTGGTAGAAATACTCTCAAAAGTATTGTTACTATACCCAAATTACCTTAGCCGTATACGTTGTAGTATTCCAAAGAAACCTCTATACGTAGAGCCCGGAAATACTACCGTATGTCCTTTTTGTCTCAAAACCGAAACCCTAAGGAAATCTTCATTGATTGATTGAAGTATTTAAGTAGAAGTTGGTTAGAACTTCTAAGGGTTGTTTGGAGCGGGTTGGAGCACCCGGAGTAGGAGCTAAGCGTTGCTAAGGATCGACATTTATACTTGGATAATTATGGGCTTATCGAGGTAATTATCTTGTCCCTCTAATTGTAATTGGAAATTACATGTTATTAGAATATATAGTTGAAGTGTACTATATATAGAACTAAGCTTAGTACTGCGGCAATGTCTTTTGACTTAAGCCTGAAGAATAAAGAAAAGAATCGACAGATGTACATAGGGTGTATTGCGATGAGACTTGTGTAGTATTCGAGTAGAATTGTACACGTCAGGTTAGGCGTATAAACCCCGTTGGCTTGGTGGCGGCCTCGATAGAGGAGGAGATTTACGCTGTTATGTGCGGGAGAGTCTTTAATTTTCGTAGAGAAATGGAACCTTGTGTTTTGAAGTTAATAGACGTTTGTGACCTTTTTAGGTGAAAGTACTAAGAGTAGCGTATTCTACTTGAGGAGTGGAAAGGGCTAGCAAGGTTGTAGTACTTGGAGCATTTTGCTTATTGTCGATACTCGTCGCGAGGTATGTGAACCTCTTCCTATCTCTTCTAGCATGATATGTGTGAACTATGTAGTACGGTGACGTCATGTGTTAACTGTGTTTGATTGTTTTAAAACATAAAGTGTTATAATGGCTTTATGGGAAGTTGGTTATAATGACTTTATGTAGGTAAGAAAATACTTTGTGGTTTTAAAAGGTAATCGATGTGAATTATAACGGCTTGTTATAATAAAGAACTTGATGTATTTCAAAAGATTTATAAATCGTTTTGAAGGAGAGTAATACTTGGTTTTGAAAACTTAAGAGTTATACTAGCTTTATGGGAAGTTAGGTATAACGGCTTAAGAATGTTTCTTGATTTGAAATCGAATGTGTATCGCCAAACCATCGCATCGTTAATAAGGGAAAATGTCTTGACTAATGAGTTGTATTATTAAAACCCGGTAGAAACCTCCATCTGCATAGAAACTAAGATGAGACAAAATGATATTACATTTTCTAGGTCATAGGCTTTGTAGTAAGATTATTATAAACAAGAATAACCTATTCACTCATAAGACTTATGTTACTCAAATGTTTTAAAAGAGATTAAGACTATGAGTTATGAAACCTTTCTAAAATAAGTAACTTGAGCATTTTGAAATTAGGCAAACTTGGACGTTTGGAAAATAATGTTGTTACTTGATTTTACAAAGGTAAGTGTTTTGGGTTTACTTAAAAAAGACGATCACTCTATTTTATACTACGGGTATTGTGTGACTTATGTGGAAACGGATCTTTTAAAGATTTAATGTATGAAGTACTTTGGGGATGGATACAACTTGTTAATAGAAAGTACCTTGTGTGAATAACTTGATTGTATTGGTTTGTGATAGCCTTGTAATACTTTCTTGTTGATTTGATAAGTAAACATGTTAGGATGCTACGTGTGTTAGTATCTTGTGATGTTAGTGTAAAGGGTTTTCCTCGATCGCGCTTAAAGTTGTTTGACTATCACCGTTATGTTGGTATTGTACCACTCACCTTGACTTGTGTCCGGAGGTTAAGCGCCTCCGTCACGGGGTAGACTCGGTGATGCAGGACCATGATTCAAGAATACCTCATGCGGGTCGGGGATCCATGCGGAACTACGGAGTTCGAGGTTAGTTCTGACCGCTTGTGGTCACGCGGTCTTTGTGGCCATGCGGTCGCGAGTCGGGGCGATGCGGGAGTAGCTACCCTCGATGCGGGGTTATACCTCATGCGGGCCTATGAGGTTGGCCTATGCGAGTCGCGGAGAGTTCGAGGCTAGACGCGCACATTTGATCTCGCGGCGAGTGACCGGCTTTCATCATGTGGCCGATGCAGACGGATATCATGACACGATTTATGACCTTGTTGGTATTGTAGGTTTTAGTAGTCGGCTATGCCTTCGCACTTACCGTCAGTTTTATTATAACACAGTGGGACACGGTGTTCATGTGTGTTCCTTGGTGCTTTCATATCATAGGCTGGCGGTGAGGAATGTGTTCCACGCACGATTGATGTTGTGGGCGTGAGACCCATTGTTAAATTTGAGTGATGACTTGAGGCGTGAGTCACGACTTGACATGATCGCTTATTTATTGTGGCGTAATTTGGTTATCATACATGTCTCGCTTTGTATAGACTACTATGATTTCATTTACGATATTTATTTTCGATTTCACATACTTGGTACTGTTATCGACCTCGCCCGAGGCTGCGTTCATGCCGCAGTAAAGGTACACCATCATTGATCCTCGCTCTTAGGGTCACGATTCGGCGTTTGGGAAAGCTCCGTTTCTCCGAGGCTTATCGATGGTATAGTCCCTGTTGTTGTAGGTATTTACATTCGTGGTATGGCAGGCCCTGTCCCGCCATGGTTGTCGTATCATTTCTTAAGTGCAGTAATCTTGTTGTGGGCAGGGTTTGTAAAAAGGATTAAACTGTTCATGTTGAAAAAGTTGTTATTTATATATATGCCGAAAGGCAAGTTTTCCTCAGATTACTGTTTGTACTTCATTTGTTTCATGTATGTGTTTTATGTTCCGCTGATTACTCTGATGTTGTATCACTAGGGTGCCCGGGGTAAGGCACCAGTCACGGGCCCCGGAACGGGTCGTGACAAAAGTGGTATCAGAGCAGTTAATCCTCGGAAAGTGTCTACAGACCGTATCCAGTAGAGTCTTGATTATCGGTGTGTTGTGCACCACACCAATAATCAGGAGGCTATAGGATATTTAGGATTGGTTTCTATTCTTCTCACTCTGAGATCGTGCCTTAGAGCTGTGTTGTAAGTTGGACCCTCTGACGAAATTCTTTCCCCTATCGTTATGCCTCCGCGTAGGGCAACCCGGGCCCAGGAGGGCAAGGCAGCCGAGGGAGCTGCGAGTAGAGTTCAGAGGGTTACGTGGGCACAGGCCCAATCATTACCTAGGGTAATGCTTCATTCGGGGATTTCTGCGACGTCACTAGCCCCAGTAAAGTTTAGCACGGCGGCGATTCTCTGCGGCCATGATATTTGAACGCCGGTTCCACGACCAGAGCAGAGAATATGGATTACAAAGGCGACCACTGTTACTAGCCATGGATTTGGCTACCAGAGTATCTGGATGTGCGAGTCTTGATGGCTATCTAAGAGAGTCGTGCAAGAGTAATTCTTGATTAGGCTTGAGCATGGCACGTATGCGGGCTTATGCGCATCGGCGAGAACATAGAAATCATGGTGGGTTAACCGCTTAAGATTTTGGGGATAGAAGGTGTGAGCCTTAGAGTGTTATACGTAGAGACCTTAGAGGTGAGGCCATCTCAAGAAAGGTGTAGTGTTATGTTTGATCCTTATCGAGTGCATAGTGCACGTGAGCTATGTGTGGGATAGGTCCACAGTAGTGTGGAATGAAAGGGGGTAGTTGAGCTAAGAAGACCGCTAGGTTTCTAACGTGATTAGTGAGACTGTTCCTTGAGGAACTAGTGTTTCTTGGCGTTAGGGTCGAGTTGAGGCCACGTCGCGGGTCAACCCGCGACTGTTTTATGGTGGGTCGGTTGTGGTGGTCGCCTTGTGTTAGGGTCATGAGGGTGTTAGGCCCATGTTTAGTTAACAGCGTCTGAGTTCGTGGATGCGTTCGACCGATGGTCGGGCGATGAAGCAGCCCATCGTGTTCTTGATCGGGACCGTTCACTCGGCGATGTTGATTTTATCGTAAAGGTTGTAAAGGCTGCGCGGGTGCCTACCTTCACCTTATGGCGCACGGTGGAGCCAGTGCGGCTGTTTTGTTTGGAAGTTTTACGAGCGGGGTTAAGAACTCGGTGAGTCTCAGAATCGCGTTCGCCCTCGGGCGGTGCTTGGATTTGAGGATAGTTGTGGGGATTGTTGTCTCTGTGGAGAGTGTTTAAGCTACCATTTCGGTGTTCGGATGTCACCTTTTGAAGCCTTGTAGGCGGAAGTGTAAAGTTGCGGTCGATTGGTTCGATGTTGGCAAGGTTGACGATTAGTTGAGCTTGTTCCAAAGATGTGGATAGTGAAGCTTGTCTAGAAGAAGTTACGGCGGCTCGGAGGAATCGTGCGGATAATCGGCGGCGCTTAGAGTTCGAGTTGACGGTCGGTCTTCTTGAAATTACCACCGGACGGTGTGACGAGCTTTGAAGCAGAGAAACTTAGCGAGTTACTTTGGGCCTTTTGAGTTCAGTGAGAATAGGCGGGTTGCCTATATGTTAGCATTTGCCGTCCGACGTAGGAGAGTGCGTCGGTCTTCGTATTGTTATGTTCGTGAAAATGCAGGAGATCCATCAGTATCCCGATTAATGATGCCCACGTTAGGGATAGTAACCGAGTTTTGGAAACCGACGATGTCGTAATGTGGTAAGAGTTCGAGTGTACGACATCCTCGAGGATCGCATGGCGGCCGGTACCATTTGTTAGGTCGTCGAGCAAGGCTCGCGACAAAGTGACAAAAGTGGTACCATTTGTTGGGTCGCCGAGAAGGTTAATGCCTCGAGCAAAGTGACAAAGTGGTATCTACGAGTAAAGAGAAGCGAGCATGTATGGCGAGCATAGATGTGATCATTTCTTTTGTAAAGAGAAGGTGCGAAGAAAGTATATTTTAGACCCGGTGAGAAGTGATTTGTGGTGATGTAGAGGTGTTTCCTCGTGGACATGGAAGTAACATTTTGCGCAGTTGTTTCCATGTCCAGGTGTGGCAGGATAGTACTCCTAAGTATAGTAGTAGAGACTATATCGGCTCTTGTATGTTTTGGGACTTAGAAGGAACATTCGGGACGAATGTTTCTAAGGAAGAATGTTATACCGTAGTTCCGAGTATGTATGCGAGGGCGTGCGTGCGAGATTACGACGAAAGATTGGAAAGGAAGAAAGAGGTGATTTTCCACGGAAAAGTTTCGGTTTTGTGAAGGAAAAAGGTTCGTTAATGGGAATTGGATTCCCAGTTTGGTATTCGGACTTCTGGAATATTAGAGAATTATGGAATTTTATTTTGGAAATGGTCACGTGGGGCCACGGAGAAATTCTGATTTTGTAGGAGCCCACTTTGTTTTGAGATTTTGGCCATTGTGGATATTTTGGAAGATGTTTTATTTTGGGCCAATAGGAGGGTGACACGTGTCACCCCGCCTGGAGTGGCTCGCGAATGACATTTGTGCACAACACCCGGTTAGAGTCGTTTTTGGGCGAAAAGTTTTACATAAAATGCGTGGGGTAAAATCCGGCTATGTCTTTTCTTATTTTTGCGGATTTTTAGAGAGGCGGAACATTTTGGACCAACGGAGGGTGGCATGTGTCACCTCACATTGGAACAATGGGGCGCACTTGGACGATTTTGGGGTGTCAGTGGGTAGATATTTTTGGTAGATATTTGTGAGGTTTTAAGGGGTAGGGACTAGGGGCACTTGGGCATATCTTGGCCTACACTTGCCTAGCACTTGGCTAGATCTTGGCCATTGGTTGGCCTTTGCTTGACCTATAAATACCCTCCTCGTGAAGACTTCTTCATCACAAAATCTCTAAGTCTTGAAAGCTTCTTCCTCCCCAGTGTAGTGTCTTGGCGAGAGTCCTCCCCTTTGTGAGGCCTTTGGTAGAGCACCCCACCTTGGCGAGAGTTTCCCACAGTGGGAGTAGGCCGAGGTATACACCCCTTGTGGTGTTGTCTCGTATAAATACCCCCTTGGTAGAAATACTCTCAAAAGTATTGTTCTTATACCCAAATTACCTTAGCGTATCGTTGTAGTATTCCAAAGAAACCTCTATATCGTAGAGCAGGAAATACTCAGGTATGTCCTTTTTGTCTCAAAACCGAAACCAGGAAATCTTCATTGATTGATTGAAGTATTTAAGTAGAAGTTGGTTAGAACTTCTAAGGGTTGTTTGGAGCGGGTTGGAGCACCGGAGTAGGAGCTAAGCGTTGCTAAGGATCGACATTTATACTTGGATAATTATGGGCTTATCGAGGTAATTATCTTGTCCTAATTGTAATTGGAAATTACATGTTATTAGAATATATAGTTGAAGTGTACTATATATAGAACTAAGCTTAATCTTTGCGCAATGTCTTTTGACTTAAGCTGAAGAATAAAGAAAAGAAGCGAATCGTATGTACATAGGGGTGTATTGCGATGAACTTGTGTAGTATTCTTGAGTAGAATTGTACACGTCCGGTTAGGCGTATAAACCCACTGGTTGGCTTGGTGCCGGCCTCGATAGAGGAGGAGATTTACGCTGTTGTTGCGGGAAGTCTTTGCGAATTTTACGTAGAGAAATGGAACCTTGTGTTTTGAAGTTAATAGACGTTTGTGACCTTTTTAGGTGAAAGTACTAAGAGTAGCGTATTCTACTTGAGGAGTGGAAAGGGCTAGCAAGGTTGTAGTACTTGGAGCATTTTGCTTATTGTCGATACTCGTCGCGAGGTATGTGAACCTCTTCCTATCTCTTCTAGCATGATATGTGTGAACTATGTAGTACGGTGAGCGTCATATGTGTTAATCGTGTTTGATTGTTTTAAAACATAAAGTGTTATAATGGCTTTATGGGAAGTTGGTTATATGACTTTATGTAGGTAAGAAAATACTTTGTGGTTTTAAAAGGTAACTGATGTGAATTATAACTGGCTTGTTATAATAAAGAACTTGATGTATTTCAAAAGATTTATAAATCGTTTTGAAGGGAGAGTAATACTTGGTTTTTGAAAACTTAAGAGTTATACTAGCTTTATGGGAAGTTAGGTATAACGGCTTAAGAATGTTTCTTGATTTGAATCAGAATGTGTATCGCCAAACCACTGCAGCGTTAATAAGGGAAAATGTACTGACTAATGAGTTGTATTATTAAAACCAGTAGAAACCTCCATCTGCATAGAAACTAAGATGAGACAAAATGATATTACATTTTCTAGGTCATGGCTGTTGTAGTAAGATTATTATAAACAAGAATAACCTATTCACTCATAAGACTTATGTTACTCAAATGTTTTAAAAGAGATTAAGACTATGAGTTATGAAACCTTTCTAAAATAAGTAACTTGAGCATTTTGAAATTAGGCAAACTTGGACGTTTGGAAAATAATGTTGTTACTTGATTTTACAAAGGTAAGTGTTTTGGGTTTACTTAAAAAACGATCACTCTATTTTATACTACGGGTATTGTGTGACTTATGTGGAAAGAACGGATCTTTTAAAGATTTAATGTATGAAGTACTTTGGGGATGGATACCCGAACTTGTTAATAGAAAGTACCTTGTGTGAATAACTTGATTGTATTGGTTTGTGATAGCCTTGTAATACTTTCTTGTTGATTTGATAAGTAAACATGTTAGGATGCTACGTGTGTTAGTATCTTGTGATGTTAGTGTAAAGGGGTTTTCCTCGATCGCGCTTAAAGTTGTTTGACTATCAGTTATGTTGGTATTGTACCACTCACCTTGACTTGTGTCCGGAGGTTGTCGCCTCCGTGCGGGGTAGACTCGGTGATGCAGGACCATGATTCGAGAATACCTCATGCGGGTCGAGGATCCATGCGGAACTACGGGAGTTCGGGTTAGTTTACGGCCCTTGTGGTCACGCGGTCTTTATGGCCATGCGGATCGCGAGTCGGGGCGATGCGGGAGTAGCTACCCTCGATGCGGGGTTATACCTCATGCGGGCCTATGAGGTTGGCCTATGCGAGTCTGCGGAGAGTTCGTGGCTAGACGCGCACATTTGATACTGCGGGCGAGTGACCAGCTTTCATCATGTGACGATCTAGACAGATATCATGACACAGTTTATGACCTTGTTGGTACTGTGGGTTTTAGTAGTCGGCTATGCCTTCGTACTTACCGTCTGATTTTATTATAACACGTGGGACACGGTGTTCATGTGTGTTCCTTGGTGCTTTCATATCATAGCTGCCGGCGGTGAGGAATGTGTTCCACGCACGATTGATGTTGTGGCGTGAGACCCATTGTTAAATTTGAGTGATGACTTGAGGCGTGAGTCCACGACTTGACATATTCGCTTATTTATTGTGGCGTAATTTGGTTATCATACATGTCTCTGCTTTGTATAGACTACTATGATTTCATTCTGATTTATTTTGATTTCACATACTTGGTACTGTTATGCGACCTCGCCCGGGCTGCGTTCATGCCGCAGTAAAGGTACACCGATCATTGATCCTCGCTCTTAGGGTCACAATTCAGCGTTTGGGAAAGCTCCGCTTCTCGGAGGCTTATCGATGGTATAGTCCCTGTTGTTGTAGGTATTTACATTCGTGGTATGGCGGCCTGTCACCGCCATGGTTGTCGTATCATTTCTTAGAGGTGCATGTAATCTTGTTGTGGCGTGGTTTGTAAAAGGATTAAAGCTGCTCATGTTGAAAAAGTTGTTATTTATATATATGCCGAAAAGGCAAGTTTTCCTCGACATCGTTTGTACTTCATTTGTTTCATGTATGTGTTTTATGTTCGTGATTACTCGATGTTGTATCACTAGGGTGCCCGGTAAGGCACGATCCGAACCGGGCAGTCGTGACAAAAGTGGTATCGAGCGATTAATCCTCGGAAAGTGTCTGAGCCGTATCGATGAAGTCTTGATTATCGGTGTGTTGTGCACCACACCAATAATCGTGAGGCTATAGGATATTTAGGATTGGTTTCTATTCTTCTCACTCCGAGATCGTGCCTTAGAGTGTTGTAAGTTGGACCTCTCACGTATTTCTTTCCCTTACCGTTATGCCTCGCGTAGGGCAACCCGGGCGAGAAGGCAAAGCGGAGGCGAGTAGAGTAAATCTGAGAGGTTACGAGGGCAGCCCAACCATCACCCGAGTTAGGTGCTTGTTCGGGAGTTCTGCGACGTCACTAGCCCCAGCGAGTTTGCACGGCGGTGCGATTCCTACTGCGGCCATGACATTTGAACCTTCCACGGCCAGGAACAGAGAATATAGATTGCCTGCAGGCGACCACATTACTAGCTATGGAATTGGCTACCGTAAAATATACCGATGTCTGCGAGGCTTGATGAATATCGGGAAGGGTTGTGCAAAGTAGTTCGCCGCTTAGGCGAGCATGACACGTATGCGGGCTTATGCGCACTGGGAAAGCGTAGAGATCGACGGGTTAACGAAGGACAGCAGAAGGGGGCTAGAGCAGCAAGGTCCTTGGTAACTTTCGAGGCGAGTCGCCTCACCAGCAGATTATATTATGCCTGACCACCAGGTCAGAGAGGTCTCGCGGAGTTTAGGACGTTCGGGGTATCTGAGTTGGTGAACTCCGGGGTTTTTGGTTTCTTGTGTGTGACGACGCCATCCGGGAATGTCGTCTTTTGGTTGGTACTTGTTGTACCTACGACCGTCAGGGTCTGATGTTGAAAGAGTGTCCTTGTAGGAGGACTTAGCCTTCATGATCGGTGGGTAGTTGTCATCTTCCTTAGCTATGCGCCCTACGGGGCAGGTTTGATTAGAACGACTAAGGGGAGTGAAGCAGTAGATATAGATATATCCTTAACCCTCTAGAGTTTGTATATGTGATAAGGTGAGTATACCTTAAGTGTTATGTTCAGTTAGTATGGTGTTATTGTGATTAGAAATCATGGTTAGTTAACCGAGTAAGATTTGGGGGATAGAGAAAGTGTGAGCCTTAGAGCTTTATACGTAGAGACCTTAGAGGTAAGGCCATCTCGAGTAAAGGTGTAGTTTTATGTTTGACCCTTATCGGAGTGCATAGTGCACGTGAGCTATGTTTGGGATAGGTCCTGGTAGTGTGAAATGAAGAGGGTAGTTGAGCTAAGGAGACCGCTAGGTTTTCGTAACGTGATGAGTGAGATTGTTCGGATAAGGAGCAAGTGTTTTGCGCGTTCGGTCGGGTTGAGGCCACGTTGCGGGTCAACCCGCGGCCGGTAGAGTGGTGGGGTCAGTTTGTGGTGGTCCCGCCGTGTGGTAGGGTCACGAGGGTGTTAGGCCCAGGTTTAGTTAGCCGTCTGGTCGTGGATGATTCGACCGATGGTCGGGCGAGGAGGTCGGCCGTCTTGTTTTCTAGCAAAGACCGTTTACTCGGCAGTGTTGTTTTATCAGAAAGGTTGTAAGGCTGCACGGGGTGCCTACCTTCACCTTATGACAGGCAGTGAAGCCCAGGTTGTGGCTATTTTCATTTTTTCTGGAAGTTATACCAGGCAGGGTTAGGAACTCAGGTGAGTCTCAGAATCACATTCGCCCTCGGGCCAGTGTTTGGATTTCAGGGGTAGTTGCAAGGTTTGTTGTCTCCTGTTGAAGGAGTGTTGTTAGCTACCATTTCAGTGTTCGGATGTCTCCTTATGAAGCCTTGTAGGGGCGGAAGTGTAAGTTGCCGGTCGATTGGTTCGATGTTGGCAAGGTTCAGATAGTTGGTTCAGGTTTGTTCCAACAGGCTGTGGATAGGGCGAAGCTTATCTAGAAGAGGTTTTGGCAGCAGAGGAATCGTCGTGCGGATTATCGGCGACGGCTTAGAGTTCGTGTTGACGGCCGGTCTTCAAGATACCACCGGTTTGGGTGTGACGAGTTTTGGAAAACAGGGGAACTTAGCCCGAGTTACTTTGGGCCTTGCAGATCAGTGCGAGTAGGCGGGTTGCCTATATGTTAGCTTTGCCGTCCGACTTAGGAGGCGATGCGTCCGATCTTCAGATTGTTATGATCGGAAAGTATCGGAGATCCTTCCAGTGTTCCCGATTAATGATGACCACATTAGAGATAGTAACCCGAGTTTTGGAAACCGAAGCGATTCGAACGTGGTAAGAGTTCGAGGTATGACGACCTCGTGGATCGCGTGCGGCTTGTACCATTTTAGGTCGGAGTGACACTAGAACCTCGCGGCAAAGTGACAAAAGTGGTATCATTTCTTTTGTATGGAGAAAGTGCGAAGGAATTATATTTTTGACCCTTGGATGGGAGCGTTTGTGATGTTAGAGGTGCTTCCTCGTGGGCGTAGATGTGGGTATTTGTGCGGTTGTTTCTATGGCCATGTGTGGCAAGGATTGTTCTCGTAAGTATAGTAGTGAAGACTATACTGGCGCGCGTTTGTTTTGAGACTTAGAAGGAACATTCGGGACGAATGTTTCTAAGGAGGGGAGAATGTTATACCCCGTATTTCCAGAGTATGTACGTGGGGGACGTACGTAGAAATTTTCGAACTTCATTAGGCTTGGCCGAATTCTTTTTGTGCACAACACCCGGTTAGAGTCGTTTTTCGACGAAACGTTTCCACAGCTTTCGTAGGGGAATTTCCGGCTATGTCATTTATATTTTTTGCGGATTTTTCCGAGAGACGAAACATTTTGGACCAACAAGAGGGCGACACTTGTCACCCTCTAATTGGTGGGAGTGGGCGGTAATGTGATGGACGATTTGGCCTTGTTGGTCAAGGGGAGTTGGTAGGATATTTTGTGTGTTAGTTGGTCAAGGACACTTGGTTGAATCTTGGCCCTACACTTGCCTTGCACTTGGCAAGATCTTGGCAATTGATTGGCCTTCACTTGACCTATAAATACCCTCTCCCTTTGATGAATTCTTCATCCTTTCCACAAATCTCTAAGTGTTAAAACTCTCCTCCATTGTTGTGTTTCGTCCCCCCACTTTTGTGAGGCTTAGCGAGAGCACCCTCCCCTTGGCGAGAGTACCCCCAGTGGGGTAGTAGAGGGTATACACCCCTCTTGAGTGGTTGTCTCGTATAATACCCTCTCTTGGTAGAAATACTCTCAGTATTGTTATAATGCCCAAATTACCTTAGCCGTATACCTTGTAGTATTCTAAGGTTATACTTATCTGAAAAGCCGTAAATACTATTATACTTCCCTTCAAAACCGAAAACCTAAGGAAAATCTCCATGGTTAGTTGGAGTAGTAAGTAGAAGTTGGTTAGAACTTCTAAGGGTTGTTTGGAGCGGGTCGGAGCGCCCGGAGTAGGAGCTAAACCTTGCTCAGGATCGACATTTAAACTTGGATAATTATGGGCTTATCGAGGTAAATATCTTGTCCTCTATTGTAATTGGAAATTACATGATTGTTAGACTATATAGTTGAAGTATACTATATATAGAACTGAACGTTGTTATCGGCAATGTCTTTTGACTTAAGCCTGAATAATAAGAAACCTTTTCGAAAGAAATCTTGACTGTATTTACATAGATCAGTATTACATGAGACTTGTGCGACTTTTACGTGAGTAGAATTGTACCGTTCGGGTTAGATGTATAACCCCACGGTTGGCTTGGTAGCCGCCTCGATAAAGGAGAGATTTACGCTGTTGCGGGAGTCTTTGCAATTTTGGTAGAATGTTCTACGATGAGATCTAAATGTTAATAGCGCGCGTGGCCTTATAGGTTGAAGTACTACGTGTGGCGCGATCTACTTGGCTTAAGGAGTAGCCACGGTTGGAAGTACTTGGAGCGTTTTGCTATTAGTCGATACTCGTCGCGAGGTATGTGAACCTCTTCCTATCTCTTCTAGCATGATATGTGTGAACTATGTAGTACGGTAGACGTCACGTATGCTAAATGTATTTGATTGGTTTAAAACATAAAGTGTTATAACGGCTTTATGGGAAGTTGGTTATAATAGCTTTATGTTGGTAAGAAAATACTTGTGGTTTTAAAAGGTAATCGATTTGAACTATGGTCGCTTGTTATGTGTTAATAAAGAACTCAAGTATTTCAAAAGATTTTTGAATCATTTCAAAGAAGAAGTAATACTTGGTTTTGAAAACTTAAGAGTTATACTAGCTTTATGGGAAGTTAGGTATAATGGCTTAAGAATGTTTCTTGATTTCGAAATCGAATGTGTATCGACAAACCATCTGCGGCGTTAATAAAGGAAATGTTTTAACAGTTAAGTATTATTAAAACCAAGAGAAACTTCCATCCGCATGAAGCTAAGATGAGACAAAATGATATTTCCTAGATCATGGCTGCTGTAATAAGATTGTTATAAACGAGAATATCCTACTCACATATAAGGCTTATGTTCTCAGATAGTTTAAAAGAGAGAATTATATTCTTAAATGAATAAGACTATGAACTACGAAACCTTTCTAAAATAAGAAACGTGAACATTTGAAATTAGGCAAACTTGGACGTTTGGATAATAATGTTGTTACTTGATTTTACAAAGATAAGTGTTTTGATTCACTTCAAAAGATAATCACTCTATTTTCATATACTACGGGTATTGTGTGACTTTTGTGAAAGTAACGTATCTTTTAAAAAGTTAATGTATGAAGTACTTTGGGGATAGAAACCCGAACATGTTGACACATAGTAGAAAGTACCTTATGTGTGAATAACTTGATTGTATTGGTTTGCGATAGCCTTGTAATACCTTCGTGTTGATTTGATAAGTAATCATATTAGGATGCTACGTGTGTTAGTATTCTGTGATGTTTGTGTAAAGGGGTTTTCCCTTGATTGTGCTTATGTTGTTTAAACGTTAAACTGTTATGTTGGTATTATACCACTCACCGTGTTTCCGGGGGTTAAGCTGCCCTCCGATGCGGGGTAGACTCGGTGATGCAGGACCATGATTCGAGAATACCTCATGCGGGTCCCGAGGGCCTATGCGGAGCTACGAGAGTTCCAGGTTAGTGTGCGGCCTTTATGGTCATGCGGTCTATGTGGCCATGCGGACTGCGAGTCCAGGACGATGCCGGGGAGTAGCTACCCTCGATGCGGGGTTATACCTCATGCGGGCCGATGAGATTGGCCTATGCGGAGCTGCGGGGAGTTCCAGGGCTAGACGCGCACATTTGATATTGCGGGCGAGCGACCAGCTTTGATCATGTGACGGTCTAGACAGATCTTATGATACAGTTCATGACCTTGTTGGTACTGTGGGTTTTTAGTAGTCGGCTATGCCTTCGTACTTACCCCGTACAGTTTTATTATGACACGTGGACACTGGTGTTCATGTGTTCCTTGGTGCTTTTATATCATGATGCCGGCGGTGAGGAAGGTATTCCACGGGCATGATTGATGTTGTGGGCCCGAGACCCATTGTTATACTTGAGTGATGACTTGAGGCGTGAGTCACGACTTGACATGATCGCTTTGTTGTAAATCGTAGTTTGGTTATCATACATGTCTCCCGCTTTATATGAGCTATGATTTCATTTCTGATGTTTATTTTGATTTCACATACTCGGTACTGTTATCTTGACCTCGCCCGGCTGCGTTCATGCCGCAGTAAAGGTACACCGATCGTTGATCCTCGCTCTTAGGGTCACGATTCGGCGTTTGGGAAAGCTCGTTCCTCGGAGGCTTATCTTGGTATAGTCCCTGTTGTTGTAGGTGCTTACATTCGGGGTATGGCGGCCTCGTCTGTCAGAACGACTGCCTGGGCCCGTTCATCGTGCCTTACCGGGCACCTAGCGATACATACATCGAGAAAAATCAGCGGAACATAAAACATGAGTCATTATACAAGATATATAATAAATAAGCAGGCCAACCAAAGCGGTTGCCTTGGTATATACATAAAACACGAGCAGTTTAATCCTTTACAACCACGCCTACAACAGACTACGGACCTCTAAGATATCTGACGACTATGACGGACGGGGCCGCCACACCCCGAATGTACAAGAACCTACAACTCGAGAACACCTACAAAGATAAGCCTCGGAGAAAGCGGAGCTTCAAATCTGTTGGCTTGTGATCCTATGGCGAGGATCCACGGCCGATGTACCTCTACTGCGGCATGAGCGGCCCCGAAGGAGGTCGATAACAGTACCAAGTATGTGAATCGTATGCAATCGAAAATGAAATCATACTAGTCTATATAAAGCGGGAGACATGTATGATAACCAACTGATTCACAACATAAAGCGATGCATCACTCCAATATAACTATGGGTCTCACGCCCACAACATCAATCAGGTTCGCATTATGGCCGCATGCCCCCGGAATACTGCATCGGTGTAGACATGTCCATGATGCAACAATAATACCAATGTCCCATGGCCACATGCCCCCGGAATTCTGCATCGGTGTAGACATGTCCATGTGACCTCAACAACAAGACAGCAATCCAAATGGAAGCATACCCGTGCGCTACGCATCGTGTCAGTATGTCCAAAGGGAAACAATAAGACAACATTCCAAATGGACGCATACCCGTGCGCTACGCATCGTGTCAGTATGTCCAAAAGGAAATCACAAGGCGTTAATCAAAATGGAAACATACCCGTGCGCTACGCATCGTGTCAGTATATCCAAAGCGATTAACAACAAGACCTTAACAATAATGGAGGTGCGCTACGCATCGTGTCAGTATGTCCAAAGTGATTAACAACAATAATACTATCAACAGGAACGTACCCGTGGAATTTCTCCGTCACTGCCGGCACATCCAAGTAAGTTCTCAACTACCAACCGACCTCTATCGAGACGCGGTAACACAGAAACACAACGCTTGTACAATAAAGGCTATCATCACAAGCATAGGCAAGTTTCACAACAACAAGCATAGGCAAGTTTCACACAACTCAAAGTACTTTCATTTTATGCCAAAGTCCGGGTTTTTAACCCCAAAGTACTACATACGTTAAGTTCTTTTAAAAGAGATCCATTACTTTTATAAAGTCACGATACGTAGTATTAGAATGACCAACCCATCTTCCTTTTCAAAATCAAGTAACAACATTCCTTTCCTAAGTTCGGTTTGCCTAGTTTGATTACTCAAGCTTCTTATTTTCAAATGGTTTCATAGTTCCCAAACTTAATCACTTGATTCCTTTTTAGAACAATTGAGTAACATATGTCATATATGTGAGTAGTTTATTCTTGTTTATAACGATCTTATTACAAAGACCATGATCTAGAAAATGTAATATCATTTTGTCTCATCTTAGCTTACATGCGGATGGAGGTTTCTCTGGTTTTATTACAACACATCATTATTCAATACATTTTCCTTTATTAACGCTTGCGATGGTGCTGTCGATACACATTACGATTTCAAATCGAGAAAGCATTATTCCTTTAAAAACCAAGTACTCATTACTCACGAATGAGGTTTCACACAACATTCACATTAAAACAAATAAGTTAAGTCTCTTATCTTATAAGATCAAGTCTCTTAACTTCTAACATCCGTAAACCATTTTCACTTACATAAGGTCGTTATAAATAAATTCCCATAAAGCTATTATAAAACCCAATGTTTTAAAACAACCAAATCACTTAGCACGTATGCGTCTGCGTACTACATAGTTCACAACAATCATGCTAGAAAAGATAGGAAGAGGTTCACATACCTCGCGACGATTTATCGACAATAAGCAAATGCTCCAAGTACTACAACCTCGCTAGCCCTTTCCACTCCTCGAGTAGAATACGCTACTCCTAGTACTTTCACCCAAAAGGTCAAAACGTCTATTAACCCCAAAACACAAGTTTTCTATCTTTCTATAGAAAATTGCAACACCTCCCCATGCAGCGTAAATCTCTCTCTATCGAGGCCGCTACCAAGCCAACCAGGGGGTTTACGCCTAACTGACGTGTACAATTCTACACAAGTCTACCGCATCTGATCCTATGTAAATACTGATTCGATTCGATTCTTTATTCTTGTGCTTAAGTCAAAAGACATTGCGAATACTAAGTATAGTTCCATATATAGTATACTTCAACTATATATCCTAACAAACATGTAATTTCCAATTACAATAGAGGACAAGATAATTACCTTGATAAGCCCAAAATTATCCAAGTTATAATGTCGATCCCGAGCAAGGTTTAGCTCCACTCATGCGCTCAAACCACTCCAAACAACCCTTAGAAGTTCTAACCAACTTCTACTCACATACTTGACCAACGATGAAGATTTCCTTAGGGTTTCGGTTTGAGACTAAAGGACAAAAGGTAGTATTTCCGACTCTCGTAAGAGGTATCTTTGGAATACTACAAGGTACTGAGCTAAGGTATTTTGGGCATTATAACAATACTAGGGAGTATTTCTATACCACAACAAGGGTATTATACTGAAAACAACTAGGCTAGGGGTACCCAGACCTCATGAGGGAGGGGAGACCTCGGCCAAAGGCCACTTTCAAGGGGAGAGGAGCTCTTGGGCGAGTCGACAAGAGGAGGAGGGATTCAAGACTTGGAAACATTTGTGGATGAATGAAGTCTTCACAAAGGGGTATTTATAGCAAACCCAAATGCCAACCAATGGCCAAGATCGAGCCATGTGCAAGGCAAGTGTAAGGCCTTGATCGCCAAGTGCACCCTAACCCTACTCCACAAAACATGGCACAAGACAAGCCACAAAACAAGGCCAAAACAAGGCACAAAACAAGGAACCGATAGGGCCAGCGTGAGCCACAAAACAATCCCATACGTGAACCAATCGTCGGCTGGGCGCCCAGCCTCGATGTGAGGTGACACATGTCACCCTCCCGTTGGTCCAAAATGTTTCGTCTCTCGGAAAAATCCGCAAAAATTAAAAAGGACATAGCGGAATTTTCCCTACGAAAGGTGGAAACGTTTCGTCGGAAAGCGACTACAGTCGGCAACTGTGCTCAAATGTAACCGGCCGAGCCACAGGCGGGGTGACACGTGTCACCCTCCTATCGCCCTCAAAAGCGTCTTTCGAAAAATATCCACAATGGCCAAAATCTCAAAACAAAGTGGGCCCCACAAAGCGTAAATTTCTCCGTGGGCCCACGTGACCATTCAGAAAATAAAATTCCATAATTCTCTAATATTCCGGGAAGTCCGAATACCAAATCAGAATCCAATTCCATTAACGAACCTTTTCTTCACAAATAACGGAAACTTTTCCGTGAAAACTCATATCTTCTTTCTTTTCAAAATTTACTGTACTCAGACGTGCGTCCTCACATACATACTGCAACTACGGGTATAACATTCTCCTCGCCGAAACATTCGTCCGAATGTTCCTTCTCAAGACGGATATCGATGAAGTTCCTAACAAGTTGTCAACGCCACGGCTTGGCGAAATAACACACGTTATCTTCCTTCCTTACTCGTCGTGCCGCTTCCGAACACTTGAACTCTCCCGATCATTATCATACTTGGTCATTACTTAGTCCCGAAAATCTCGGAGTCACTACCTCGAACTTGGTCATCTTACTAACCTCAAACTTCCTTAAGGCCATTCCGGCCTTTACGAACGGCTTCGTCGAACGCGTCCACGAACTCATACGATGATCATACAAACTTGGGCCTAGCATCCTCGTGACCCTACCACTGGCGGGACCACCCAGAACTGGCCCCACCCCAAATCGGGTTACGGTTTGACCGCGAATGGTCCTAAACCCGACCCCAACCGTGCAAACTCTTGTTCCCGATTCGAACAATCTTACTAATTCCCATCATGAAAGCTACCACTACCATTTCACACTACCCACGGACTTATCACACAAATAAATCCCACGTATACTACTCACCCTTATAAAGGTCAAACATAAAAGCGAATCTTTTACTCAAGACGACCTTACCTCTAAGGTCTCGATCGTGAAATAGTCTAAGGTTCACACTTACCATGCCTCATCGTATCCTTCCAACTAACCATGTATTCTAACTCACACATCACAATGCTATCCGTACATAGCACACAATAATGAGATCATCATAACAAGCATACCAAAACTCTAGAGGTTAAGGATATACCGAAGTTACCGCTCCACTCTAATCATAGGCACTCCTGCGAGTGCATGGTATGAAGGTGATGAACCACCACAGATCTGAAGGTGAGTCGTAACATCCGCTTCCCTTGGTAGGGCAGTTCCTGCAAAATGGCCTGCTGCCGCATGTAAAACAAACTCCCAATCTAGCACGACACTCTCCAAAATGGAGTCTACCACAATGGTCACAACGAGGTAGGGTGGCTTGGTGGTTAACACCCCGCTCTGCCGAAAATCTGAACCTCGAGCCACGACGCTCCTCGAAGATGGTGGAGGACCACTCTGTACGGTGGGGGTATATAACTAACTTCTTTGGCGGTCCGCCTCGAAAGCCACAAAGGACCTGCCGTCACGGCCTCTTCTGGCGATCAGTCATTCCGTCGACCCTCCGTGCCTCGCGTCTGGTGCATGAGCTGCGTGCGGGCAATGTCCATGCCGGTGAAGAGAAACACCGCAAGACTTCGACCATATAATCATCTAGCCGGTGGCGTGGCGATGCACCTATCCTCCATGTATCTGCAACTAGCGCGAGGACATATCGAGCCAAAGAATCGAACTCGACATTGTACTCACGACGGTCGCCCTCTGTCTCGGTAACAAAAATCTGCCGGCGTGCCCTCCTCATGCGGAGGCAAGAAGTGCGTGAGAAAGCCCGAAAACTCATCCCATCTGCTGGAGTGCATGCTCTCCCGAAAGCTCCGTAGAATCAAACCAATCGATTGCGGTATCACGCGGCCGTCGCGAACAAAGGTCACAGACTTCGGTTCAAGCCTTGATCACCGCGTGATCCAGAATCTGCCGGATGAACTCCTGCGGATCATCCTCCGCCTCGACCCATAAAACTCGCGGGCTACAACTCGTAAAGTCCGTAGCCTCAAACTATCTGCTCGGGGTGAACCATCGGTGCTCTTTGGAGCCAGGCTGCTGCGTCAGCCTATCCTCATATCGGCCACGACCACGGCGGCAATCGGGCCATCTCGCGTAACCCATCTCCTGCGCGGTGCATGGGTGGAGGCTCAGTCTTGTAGTCTCATCGCCCATCTGCTGCGGCTCTAAACTCTCTTTGGTCTTTGGCGGCGTCGTGAAACCCGCCGTCGAAGCACAACCTCAGTCTTATGCGGGCTGCGCCCTCGTACTCCTCAGATCTCACTAGCGGCACCCTCGGCTGCCTTGCCGCCAGGCTCTGGTTGCCTTGCGGAGCATAATCGTAAAAGCGAGATCGTCGGAGGGTACAACTTACAACATGTGCTCTAAGGCACGATCTCGGAATGAGAAGAATGAAACCAATCCTAAATGTCCTATAGCCTCACGATTATAGATGTGGTGCACAACACACCGATAATCAAGACTACTAGACACGGTCAGACAATTTCGAGGATTAATCGCTCGATACCACTTTTGTAACGACCGTTCGGGGCGTTCATCGTGCCTTACCGGGCACCTAGCGATACATACATCGAGAGAAAAATCAGCGGAACATAAAACATGAGTCATTATACAAGATTTATAATAAATAAACAGGCCAACCAAGCGGTTGCCTTCGGTATATACATAAAACTCGAGCAGTTTAATCCTTTACAACCACGCCCAACAGGACTACAGACCTCTAAGATATACAATGACTATGACGGGACAGGGCCCCGCCACACCCCTGAATGTACAAGAACCTACAACTCAGGGAACACCTACCAAAGATAAGCCTCCGGAGAAACGGAGCTTGAATCTGCTGAATCGTGATCCTATGGCGAGGATCCACGGCCGATGTACCTCTACTGCGGCGTGAGCGGCCCCGAAGAGTCGATCTAACAGTACCAAGTATGTGAAATCGTGCAATCACGAAAATGAAATCATACTAGTCTATATAAAGCGGGAGACATGTATGATAACCAACTACTGATTCACAACATAAAGCGATCGTCACTCGATATAACTATGGGTCTCACGCCCACAACATCAATCGAGTTCGCATTATGGCGCGTGCCGGAATCTTGCATCGGTGTAGACATGTCCATGATGCAACAATAATACCAATGTCCATGGCCACGTACCGGAATTCTGCCGGTGTAGACATGTCCATGTGACCTCAACAACAAGACAAGAATCCAAATGGAAGCATACGTGCGCTACGCGTCGTGTCGGTATGTCGAAGGAAACAATAAGACAACATTCCAAATGGACGCATACCCGTGCGCTACGCATCGTGTCAGTATGTCCAAAAGGAAATCCTGGCGTTAATCAAAATGGAAACATACGTGCGCTACGCGTCGTGTCGATATATCCAAAGCGATTAACCACAAGACCTTAACCAAAATGGAGGCATGCGATGCGCTACGCATCGTGTCGGTATGTCAAAGTGATTAACAACAATAATACTATCAACGAGGAGCGTGCGTGGAATTTCTCGTCGCTGCACGTCCAAGTAAGTTCTCAACTACCAACCGACCTCTATCGAGAGGCAGCGGTAACCGCGAAACACAACGCTTGTACAATAAAGGCTATCATCACAAGCATAGGCAAGTTTCACAACAACAAGCATAGGCAAGTTTCACACAACTCAAAGTACTTTCATTTTATGCCAAAGTCGGGTTTTAACCCCAAAGTACTACATCGTTAAGTTCTTTTAAAGAGATCCATTACTTTTATAAAAGTCACCCGATACGTAGTATTAGAATGACCAACCCATCTTCCTTTTCAAAATCAAGTAACAACATTCCTTTCCTAAGTTCGGTTGCCTAGTTTCAATTACTCAAGCTTCTTATTTTCAAATGGTTTCATAGTTCCCAAACTTAATCACTTGATTCCTTTTTAGAACAATTGAGTAACATATGTCATATATGTGAGTAGTTTATTCTTGTTTATAACGATCTTATTACGTGACCATGATCTAGAAAATGTAATATCATTTTGTCTCATCTTAGCTTATGCGGATGGAGGTTTCTCTTGGTTTTATTACAACACATCATTATTCAATACATTTTCCTTTATTAACGCTGCGGTGGTCCTGTCGATACACGTTCGATTTCAAATCAAGAAAGCATTATTCCTTTAAAACCAAGTACTCATTACTCACGAATGAGGTTTCACACAACATTCACATTAAAACAAATAAGTTAAGTCTCTTATCTTATAAGATCAAGTCTCTTAACTTCTAACATCAGTAAACCATTTTCACTTACATAAGGTCGTTATAACTAACTTCCCATAAAGCTATTATAACACCTATGTTTTAAATCAACCAAATCACTTAGCACGTATGCGTCTACCGTACTACATAGTTCCACAACAATCATGCTAGAAAAGATAGGAAGAGGTTCACATACCTCGCGACGATTTATCGACAATAAGCAAAATGCTCCAAGTACTACAACCTCGCTAGCCCTTTCCACTCGCCGGTAGAATACGCTACTCCTAATACTTTCACCTAAAAAGGTCAAACGTCTATTAACCCCAAAACACAAGTTTTCTATCTTTCTATAGAAAATTGCAACACCTCCCCATGACAGCGTAAATCTCTCTCTATCGAGGCTACCAAGCCAACCAGTGGGGTTTACGCCTAACCTGGCGTGTACAATTCTACACAAGTCTCTTTGCCAATGATCCTATGTAAATACTGATTCGATCGATTCTTTATTCTTGAGCTTAAGTCAAAAGACATTGCGAATACTAAGTATAGTTCCATATATAGTATACTTCAACTATATATCCTAACAAACATGTAATTTCCAATTACAATAGAGAAGATAATTACCTTGATAAGCCCAAAATTATCCAAGTTATAATGTCGATCTGAGCAAGGTTTAGCTCCACTCCGCGCTCCAAACCACTCCAAACAACCCTTAGAAGTTCTAACCAACTTCTACTCACATACTTGACCAACGTTGACGATTTCGTGAGGGGTTCGGTTTGAGACTAAAAGGACAAAAGGTAGTATTTCCGGACTCTACGTAAAGAGTTATCTTTGGAATACTACAAGGTACAAGGCTAAGGTAGTTTGGGCATTATAACAATACTAGGGTAGTATTTCTAAACCACAACAAGGGGTATTATACGAAACAACTAGGCTAGGGGGTACCCACGGCTAGACCTCATGAGGAGGAGACCTGCGGCAAAGGCCACTTTCAAGGGAGAGGAGCTCTTGGGCGAGAGTCAACAAGAGGAGGAGGGATTCAAGACTTGGAAACATTTGTGGATGAATGAAGTCTTCACAAAGGGGGTATTTATAGCAAACCCAAATGCCAACCAATGGCAAGATCAAGCCATGTGCAAGGCAAGTGTAAGGCCTTGATCAAGCCAAGTGCACCCTAACCCCTACTCCACAAAACATGGCACAAGACAAGCCACAAAACAAGGCCAAAACAAGGCACAAAACAAGGAACCAATAGGGCCCAACGTGAGCCACAAACAATCCCATACGTGAACGATCGCCCACTGGCGCCCACAAGCCTCGATGTGAGGTGACACATGTCACCCTCCCGTTGGTCCAAAATGTTTCGTCTCTCGGAAAAATCCAAAAATTAAAAAGGACATAGCGGAATTTTCCCTACGAAGTCAGGAAAGCGTTTCGTCGGAAAGCGACTCTGAGTCGACTGTGCCCAAATGTAACCGGCCCGAGCCACTGGCGGGGTGACACGTGTCACCCTCCTATCGCCCTCAAAAAGCGTCTTTCAAAAATATCCACAATGGCCAAAATCTCAAAACAAAGTGGGCCCCACAAAGTAAATTTCTCCGTGGGCCCACGTGACCATTTCCAAAATAAAATTCCATAATTCTCTAATATTCCAGAAGTCCGAATACCAAATCAGGAATCAATTCCCATTAACGAACCTTTTCCTTCACAAATAACCGGAAACTTTTCCGTCGAAAACTCATATCTTTCTTTCTTTTCAAAATTTCTGCCGTACTCTCGTACGTACGTCCTCACATACATACCCTGCAACTACGGGGTATAACACCGTCGTTGTTGTCATATCATTCATAGAGGTCTGTAGTACTGTTGTGGGCAGAAATTGTAAGAGGGTTTGTAAAAAGGATTAATCTGTTCAAATTGTTATTTATATGTCTTGTGATGTAGTTTTTGGTTGCTTTGCCTTCTTATTTCACCGTCTTATTACATTGGTTTCATGTATTGTCTTTATGTTCCGTGATTACTCGATGTTGTATCACTAGGGTGCCCGGTAAGGCACGATCCACGGGCCCAGGCGGGTCGTGACACTTATTCTGGAAAAATTGGCGTGAGACTTCCTACGCCAAACTACACAAGTCTATTGTAAATACAATCTATGTAAATGCTGATTCGATCTTCTTTAATATTCTTCTGATGTGATTTCAATTCAATTCTCTTCTTTTATACCATTCTTCTATATATCTTATACTCATTTCTATACTACTACAGTATGTAATTTTCAATTACAATAGAAGGTCAAGAGTATTTACCTCGTTAAGCCCAAAATTATCCAAGTTTTAATGTCGATCCTGAGCAACGTTTAGCTCCTACTCTGGGCGCTCCAACCCACTCCAAACAACCCTTAGAAGTTCTACACAACTTCTTCTTATTACTTCAACTCGCTATGAAGATTTCCTTAGGGTTTCGTTTAGTAGCTAAAGGAAGTATAATAGTATTTCTGGGCTTTTAGTATAGGTGTAACCTTGGAATTGTAACGACCCGTTCCGGGGCCCGTTACTGGTGCCTTATCCCGGGCACCCTAGTGATACAACATCAGAGAAAACCAGCGGAAAATAAAACATGAGTCATGAAACCAGAGATATAATAATAAACAGGCCAACCAAAACGGTTGCCTTCAGTATATACATAAAACCTGAACAGTTTAATCCTTTACAACCACGCGCATGATACTACAGACCTGCAAGATTTACAACGACTATGACGGGACGGGGCCCGCCATACCACTGAATGTACAAGAACCTACAACTCGGGAACACATACTAAAAGATAAGCCTCAAGAAAGCGGAGCTTCCCAATATGCTCAATGTGATCCTAAGCGGGGATCCACGGCCGATGTACCTCTACTGCGGCGTGAACGCGCCCCGAAGGAGGTCGATACAGTACCAAGTATGTGAAAGCGTAAAAATCGTAATGAAATCATACTAGTCTATATAAAGCGGGAGACATGTATGATAACCAAACTGATTCCACAACATAAAAGCGATCATATCCGATCGAGGACTCACGCCTCAAGTCATCACTCAAATATAACTATGGGTCTCACGCCCACAACATCAATCATGTTCGCATCACGGCTGCATGCCGGAATTCTGCATCGGTGTAGACATGTCCATGATGCAACAATAATACCAATGCCCCATGGCCACGTACCGGAATTCTACGCCGGTGTGAACGCGTCCATGTGACATCAACAATAATATCTTGGGTGATCAACCTGCGCACGTAGCCACGTGCCCCGAATTCTACCTCGGTGTAGACATGTCCATGTAACCACAATAAAAATATATCGGGTAATCGACCCGACCGCGTGGCCGCATGCCGGAGTCTGCGTCGGTGTAGACATGTCCATGTGACATCAACAACAAGACGATAATCAAAATGGAAACATACGTGGAATTCTCCATCAACGCCAAAGACGTCCAAGTAAGTTCTCAACAAGTCGACCGCCTCTATCGAGACGCGGTAACACGTAAATACCACACTTGCACAACAAAGGCTATCATCACAAGCATAGGCAAGTTTCACGAGAACAAGCATAGGCAAGTTTCACAACAACAAGCATAGGCAAGTTTCACAACAACAAGCATAGGCAAGTTTCACACAACTCAAAGTACTTTCATTTTATGCCAAGGTCCGGGTTTTTAACCCCAAGGTACTACATACGTTAAGTTCTTTTAAAAGAGATCCATTTCTTTTATAAAAGTCACCCGATACCGTAGTATTAGAATGACCAACCCACTTCCTTTTCAAAACCAAGTACAACATTCTTTTCCTAAGTTCGGTTTGCCTAGTTTGATTACTCAAGCTTCTCCTTTTCAAATGGTTTCACAGTTCCCAAACTTAATCACTTGATTCCTTTTTAGAACAATCGAGTAACATATGTCATATATGTGAGTAGTTTATTCTTGTTTATAACGATCTTATTACAGCAGCCATGATCTAGAAAATGTAATATCATTTTGTCTTATCTTAGCTTCTATGCAGATGGAGGTTTCTTGGTTTTAATACAACACATCATTATTCAATACATTTTCCTTTTATTAACGCTGCGTTGGTGCAGTCGATACATTCGATTCGAAATCGGTAAAACATTATCCCTTTAAAAACCAGTACTCATTACTCACGAATGAGGTTTCACACAAACATCCACATTAAAACAAATAAGTTAAGTCTCTTATCTTATAAGATCAAGTCTCTTAACTTCTAACATCGATAAACCATTTTCACTTACATAAGGTCGTTATAACTAACTTCCCATAAAGCTATTATAACACCTATGTTTTAAACCACCAAATCACTTAGCACGTATGCGTCACCGTACTACATAGTTCCACAACAATCATGCTAGAAAAGATAGGAAGAAGTTCACATACCTCGCGACGATTTATCGACAATAAGCAAAATGCTCCAAGTACTACAACGCACTAGCCCTTTCCACTCCTCGAGTAGAATACGCTACTCTTAGTACTTTCACCTATAAAGGTCAAAACGTCTATTAACCCCAAACACAAGTTTCTATCTTTACATAGAAAATTAAAGACTCTCACCCGCAGCGTAAATCTCCTCTCTATCGAGGCCGGCTAAGCCAACCAGGGGGGTTTACACGTCTACCGGGCGTGTACAATTCTACTCGATATACTACACAAGTCTCTTCGTCTGATACCTATGTAAATACTGATTCGATTCGATTCTTTATTCTTGGGCTTAAGTCAAAAGACATTGCGAATACTAAGTATAGTTCCATATATAGTATACCTCAACTATATATTCTAACAAACATGTAATTTCCAATTACAATAGAGGACAAGATAATTACCTCGATAAGCCCAAAATTATCCAAGTTATAATGTCGGTCTGAGCAAGGTTTAGCTCCACTCCGTGCGCTCAAACCACTCCAAACAACCCTTAGAAGTTCTAACCAACTTCTACTCAAATACTTGACCAACTATGAAGATTTCCTTAGGGTTTCGGTTTGAGACTAAAGGACAAAAGGTAGTATTCCGGACTCTACGTAAAGAGGTATCTTTGGAATACTACAAGGTACAAGGCTAAGGTATTTTGGGCATTATAACAATACTAGGGAGTATTTCTATACCACAAAGGGTATTATCTGAAAACAACTAGGCTAGGGAGGGTACCCCGGCTAGCACCACAGGGGAACCGCTTCTCGGCCAAAGGCCACAAGGAGGAGGAGGGAGGAGAGGCTTAGGGCGAGAGCTACTAGAGGGAGGAGGGATTTCAAGACTTAGACAAAGTGAGAGTGAATGAATAAGTCTTCACAGGGAGGGTATTTATAGCAAAACCAAAGGCCAACCAATGGCCAAGATTAAGCCATGTGCAAGGCAAGTGTAAGGCCAAGATCAAGCCAAGTGCACCTAGCCCCTACTCCTTAAAACCCTCAAATATCTACACAAATATCTAGCACCCTACGCCAGTTCGGCAAGCGCCCACTTGTCTCCATTGTGAGGTGACACATGTCACCTCCGTTGGTCCAAAATGTTTCGTCTCTCGGAAAAATCCGCAAAAACAAAGCGACATAGCCGAATTTTCCTTCGCAGTTACGCAAGCGTTTAGTCGAAAACGACTCAACCGGTGTTGTGCACAAATGTAAAATCGGCCAAGGGTGCCACATGGGGTGACACGTGTCGCCCACGATTCGCCTGAATATTTCGTCTTAGAAAATATCCAAATTAGAAATCTCAAAAACAAAGCGGGCCCCAAAAGCAGTAAATTTCTCCGTGGGCCCACGTGACCATTTAGAAAATAAAATCTCAAAATTCTAATATAATCTATGAAGTCAAATACCAAATCAGGAATCCAATTCCCATTAACGAACCTTTTTCTTCACAAATAACGGAAACTTTTCCGTGAAAACTCACATCTTTCTTTCTTTTCAAAATTTTCTGCGTACTCTCGTCGTGCGTCCTCACATACATACCACGCAACTACGGGTATAACATTCTCCCTCGCCAGAAACATTCGTCGAATGTTCCTTCTCAAGACGGATATCGATGAAGTTCCTCTAACAAGTTGCCAACGCCACGGCAGCGCGAGATAACACACGTTATCTTCCTCCCTTACTCGTTGTACCCTTCTCGAACACTCGAACTCTCCCAAGACGTACCATACTTCATCATTACTTCCGTTCGAAAATCTGCGGAGTCACTACCTCCAAACTTGGTCATCTTACTAACCTCAAACTTCATTAAGGCCATTCGGCCTTTACGAACCGCTCAGTCGAACGCGTCCACGAACTCATACGATGATCATACAAACTTGGGCCTAGCATCCTCGTGACCCTACCACCTGGCGGGACCACCGAACTGACCCCACCCCAAACCGGGTTCTGGGTTGACCCGCAAATGGTCCTCAACCCGACCCAACGCGCCAAACTCTTGTTCCCGATCCGAACAATCTTACTAATTCACAACATGAAAGCAACCACTTCAATATAAAACTACCAACGGACTTATAACAAAAATAAATCCCAAGTATACTACTACTCGATAAGGGTCAAAAATAAATCTTTAACTCAAGACGACCTTACCCCACAAGGTCTCGGTCGTGACATAGTCTAAGGTTCACACTTACCATGCCCCCATCGTATCCTCCCAACTAAGCATGTTTTCAAACTCACAATTAACACAACGCTATTCGTACATAGCACAATATAATGAGACCATCATAACAAGCATACCAAAAATCTAGAGGGTTAAGGATATACATGAAGCTACCGCTCAACTCTCATCATAGGCACCTGCCTGCCAGGCATGCTATGAAAGGCGATGAACCACCATCGATCCGGTGGTGAGTCGTAACATCCGTGCTACCCTTGGTGGACAGATTCCTCGCAAAATGGCCCGCTGTCGCAAAATAACAAGCTCCACGGCACCGACACTCCCGAAATGCGGTCTACCCATCGACCACCGAGGTAGGGGTGACCGCATCTGGCCAACACCCTTACTTCCCTGGAAACCTGAACCCTTGGAGCCCTGACCTGCTCCTGAATACTCTGAAGGTTGTGGAGGACCACTCTGCACTAGCGGAGGTGCAAAACTAATATGCTGCTGAGGCGGTCCGCCTCGAAAGTCACCAAAGACCACGATGTCACGGCCTCTTACGCTGATCCGGTCATTCCGTCGACCTCTCGTACCTCACATCCTAGTGCATGAGCTGCGTGCGGGCAATGTCCATGCGGTGAAGGGCTACTCTGAACATGCCTCGACATGTAATCATCGAGCCTGTAACATATCGGTGCACTCGATCCTCCATACTCGCTACCAACGCTGGGACGTCACGGCAATGAGTCGAACTCACATTGTACTCGAGCAAATGCGCGCTCTGTCTAAGCATCAAAAATCGCCGGCGTGCCCTCCTCATCTGCGGAGGCGAAGTGCGTGAGAAAGCCCCGAAAAATCATCCCATCTGCTGGAGTGCATGCTCTCCCGGAAAGCTCCCATGAATCAAACCAATCGACTGCGGTATCACGCAGCCGATGCGAACCAAAGGTCACAGACTCGGTCTCTGAAGCCTTGATCACCCGCATGATCCGCTGTAACTGCCGGATGAACTCCTGCGGATCATCCTCAGGCCTCGACCCGTAAAACTCTGGCGGGCTACAACTCAGAAAGTCCCGTAGCCTCAAACTATCGCTCGGGGTGAACGGCTGGTGCTCTGGCCCGGCTGCTGCGTCGGCCTATCCTCATATCGCCACGACCACGGCCAGCAAGCCCAGCCATCTCCGTAACCCATCTCCTGCCTTGGTGTGGGGTGGAGGCTCAGGTATTGTAGTCTCATCAGCCACGGCTGCGGCTCTAAACTCTGCTGGGGCTGGCGGCGTCACAAAACCCGCCGTCTGAAGCCTGACCTCAGTCTTGTCAGGGCTGCGCCTCGTCGTACTCCTGTATCTCACTAGCAGCACCCTCGGCTGCCTTGCCCTTCTGGGCTCTGGTTGCCTTGCGCGGAGGCATAACTGGTAAAAACGAGATACGTCAGAGGGGTCCAACTTACAACACAGCTCTAAGGCACGATCTCAGAATGAGAAAAATGGAAACCAATCCTAAATGTCCTGCAGCCTCCTGATTATAGATGTGGTGCACAACACATCGATAATCAAGACTCTACTAGACACGGTCTGTAGACACTTTCCGAGGATTAACTGCTCTGATACCACTTTTGTAACGACCCGTTCCGGGGCCCGTTACTGGTGCCTTATCCCGGGCACCCTAGTGATCTGACATCGAGAAAACCAGCGGACAATAAAACATGAGTCATGAAACCCGAGATATAATAATAAGCAGGCCAGCAAAGCGGTTGCCTTGGTATATACATAAAACACGAGCAGTTTAATCCTTTACAACCCCCCACACTTGTGATTACGGACTCTAAGATTTACAACGACTATGACGGGACGGGGCCCGCCATACCACAGATGTACAAGAACCTACAACTCGGGAACACATACCAAAAGATAAGCCTCAGAAAGCGGAGCTTCCCGATATCTTTGGCGTGATCCTAGGCGGGGATCCACGGCCGATGTACCTCTACTGCGGCGTGACGCGGCCCGAGAGAGTCGATCTGGCAGTACCAAGTATGTGAAAGCGTAAAAATCGTAATGAAATCATACTAGTCTATGTAAGCGGGAGACATGTATGATAACCAAACTACGATTCACAACATAAAGCGATCATATCGATCGAGGACTCACGCCTCAGTCATCACTCAAATATAACTATGGGTCTCACGCCCAACATCAATCATGTTCGCGTCATGTTGCGTGCCGGAGTCTGCATTGGTGTAGACATGTCCATGATGCAACAATAATACCAATGCCCCATGGCCCACGTGCCGGAATTCTACCTCGGTGTAGACACGTCCATGTGACATCAACAATAATATCTTGGGTGATCAACCTGCGCGCCACATGCCCCGGAATTCTACCTCGGTGTAGACATGTCCATGTAACCACAATAACAATATATCGGGTCGACCCGACCGCGTGGCCGCGTGCCGGATTCTGCGTCGGTGTAGACATGTCCATGTGACATCAACAAGACGATAATCAAAATGGAAACATACCGTGGAATTCTCCATCACCGCGGCCACGTCAGTAAGTTCTCGACAAGTCGACGGCCTCTATCGAGAGAGCGGTAACACGAAATACCACACTTGCACAACAAAGGCTATCATCACAAGCATAGGCAAGTTTCACGGAACAAGCATGGCAAGTTTCACAACAACAAGCATAGGCAAGTTTCACAACAACAAGCATAAGGCAAGTTTCACACAACTCAAAGTACTTTCATTTTATGCCAAGGTCGGGTTTTTAACCCCAGGTACTACATACGTTAAGTTCTTTTAAAGAGATCCATTTCTTTTATAAAAGTCACCGATACGTAGTATTAGAATGACCAACCCACCTTCCTTTTCAAAACCAAGTAACAACATTCTTTTCCTAAGTTCGGTTTGCCTAGTTTGATTACTCAAGCTTCATTTTCAAATGGTTTCATAGTTCCCAAACTTAATCACTTGATTCCTTTTAGAACAATCGAGTAACATATGTCATATATGTGAGTAGTTTATTCTTGTTTATAACGATCTTATTACAGTGACCGTGATCTAGAAAATGTAATATCATTTTGTCTTATCTTAGCTTCATGCGGATGGAGGTTTCTCTTGGTTTTAATACAACACATCATTATTCAATACATTTTCCTTTTATTAACGCTGCGGTGGTGCAGTCGATACATTACGATTCGAAATCGGTAAAACATTATCCCTTTAAAACCAAGTACTCATTACTCACGAATGAGGTTTCACACAAACATCCACATTAAAACAAATAAGTTAAGTCTCTTATCTTATAAGATCAAGTCTCTTAACTTCTAACATGATAAACCATTTTCACTTACATAAGGTCGTTATAACTAACTTCCCATAAAGCTATTATAACACCCATGTTTTAAACCTACCAAATCACTTAGCACGTATGCGTCTGGTACTACATAGTTCACAACAATCATGCTAGAAAAGATAGGAAGAAGTTCACATACCTCGCGACGATTTATCGACAATAAGCAAAATGCTCCAAGTACTACAACGCCTTGCTAGCCCTTTCCACTCCTCGAGTAGAATACGCTACTCTTAGTACTTTCACTATAAAGGTCAAAGCGTCTATTAACCCCCAAAACACAAGTTTCTATCTTTCTATAGAAAATTCGTGACACCTCACCCACATATGCGTAAATCTCTCCTCTATCGAGGCTACCAAGCCAACGAGGGGGTTTACGTCTACCGGGCGTGTACAATTCTACTCGATATACTACACAAGTCTCTTTGCAATACGATCCTATGTAAATCTGATTCGATTCGATTCTTTATTCTTGAGCTTAAGTCAAAAGACATTGCGAATACTAAGTATAGTTCCATATATAGTATACCTCAACTATATATTCTAACAAACATGTAATTTCCAATTACAATAGAGGACAAGATAATTACCTCGATAAGCCCAAAATTATCAAGTTATAATGTCGGTCTGAGCAAGGTTTAGCTCACTCCGTGCGCTCCAAACCACTCCAAACAACCGCCAAGTTCTAACCAACTTCTACTCAAATACTTCAACCAACTATGAAGATTTCCTTAGGGTTTCGGTTTGAGACTAAAAGGACAAAGGTAGTATTTCCGGACTCTACGTAAAGAGGTATCTTTGGAATACTACAAGGTCTGAGCTAAGGTATTTTGGGCATTATAACAATACTAGGGAGTATTTCTATACCACAAAGGGGTATTATCTGAAAACAACTAGGCTAGGGGTACCCACGGCTAGCACCTGAGGGGAACCCTTCCGGCCAAAGGCCACGAGGAGGAGGGAGGAGGAGCTTAGGGCGAGAGCTACTAGAGGAGGGAGGGATTTCAAGACTTAGACAAAGTGAGGAGTGAATGAATAAGTCTTCACAAGGAGGGTATTTATAGCAAAACCAAAGGCCAACCAATGGCCAAGATTAAGCCATGTGCAAGGCAAGTGTAAGGCAAGATCAAGCCAAGTGCACCTGGCCCTACTCCTTAAAACCCTACAAATATCTACACAAATATCTAGCACCCCGTGCCCGCCAATTCGGCGAGTCGCCACTTGTCTCCGTTGTGAGGGTGACACATGTCACCCTCCGTTGGTCCAAAATGTTTCGTCTCTCGGAAAAATCCGCAAAAAACAAAGCGACATAGCGAATTTTCCGCCCGCAAGTTCTGTAAGCGTTTACGTCGAAAACGACTCAATGGTGTTGTGCACAAATGTCAAATCGGCCAAGGGTGCCACATGGGGCTGACACGTGTCGCCCGCTGATTCGAGAATATTTCGTCTTCGAAAATATCCAAATTAGAAATCTCAAAAACAAAGCGGGCCCCACAAAGCGTAAATTTCTCCGTGGGCCCACGTGACCATTTCAGAAAATAAAATCTCAAAATTCTAATATAATCTATGAAGTCCAAATACCAAATGGGAATCCAATTCCCGTTAACGAACCTTTTTCTTCACAAATAACAGGAAACTTTTCCGTGAAAACTCACATCTTTCTTTCTTTTCAAAATTTTCTGCCGTACTCTCGTCGTGCGTCCTCACATACATACCACTGCAACTACGGGTATAACATTCTCCCCTCGCCGAAACATTCGTCCGAATGTTCCTTCTCAAGACGGATATCGATGAAGTTCCTCTAACAAGTTGCCAGCGCCACGGCTTGGCGCGAGATAACACACGTTATCTTCCTCCCTTACTCGTTGTACCGCTTCTCGAACACTCGAACTCTCGGTCGTACCATACTTGATCATTACTTAGTTCGAAAATCTCTGAGTCACTACCTCGAACTTGGTCATCTTACTAACCTCGAACTTCATTAAGGCCATTCCGGCCTTTACGAACGCTTACGGTCGAGCGCGTCCACGAACTCATACGATGATCATACAAAATTGGGCCTATCATCCTCGTGACCCTACCAACTGGCGGGACCACCCAGAACTGACCCCAACCCAAACCGGGTTCTGGGTTGACCCGCAAATGGTCCTCAACCCGACCCCGCGCCAAACTCTTGTTCCCGTCCGGAACAATCTTACTTATTCACATACTTAAAGCTACCACTTCCATCTCACACTACACACGGACTTATCACACAAATAAATACCACGTATACTACTACTTTGATAAGGGTCAAAAATAAATCTTTAACTCAAGCCGACCTTACCTAAGGTCTCGGTCGTGACATAGTCTAAGGTTCACACTTACCATGCCCCATCGTATCCTCCCAACTAAGCATGTTTTCAAACTCACAATTAACACAACGCTATTCGTACATAGCACAATATAATGAGACCATCATAACAAGCATACCAAAACTCTAGAGGTTAAGGATATACACGAAGCTACCGCTCACTCTAATCATAGGCACGCCTGCAGGCGCATAAGCTATGAAAGCGATGAACCAGCCATCGATCCGGTAGGGTGAGTCGTAACATCCGTGCTACCCTTGGTGGACAGTTCCTCGCAAAATGGCCTGCTGTCGCAAAAATAACAAGCTCCACGGCACGCGACACTCCCGAAATGCGGTCTACCACATCGACCACACCGAGGTAGGGGTGACGCGTCAGCAACACCGCTTCCGCGAAACACTGAACCCTTGGAGCCACGACTGCTCCGAATACTCTGAAGGTTGTGGAGGACCACTGCTGCACGGCGGAGGTGCAAAACTAATATCTTTCTTTGGCGGTCCGCCTCGAAAGTCGCCAAAGACCACGATGTCACGGCCTCTTCTGCTGATCCAGGTCATTCCGTCGACCTCTCCGTACCTCACATCCTAGTGCATGAGCCTGCATGCGGGCAATGTCCATGCCCGGCTGAAGGGCTACTCCTGAACATGCCTCCGACATGTAATCATCGAGCCCTGTAACATATCGGTGCACTCGATCCTCCATACTAGCTACTGCTTGGGACGTCACAAGGCAATGAGTCGAACTCCACATTGTACTCCCGAACGTCGCGCTCTGTCTAAGCATCAAAAATCTGCGGCCGTGCCCTCCTCATCTGCGGAGGCAAGAAGTGCGTGAGAAAGCCCCGAAAAATCATCCCATCTGCTGGAGTGCATGCTCTCCGGAAAGCTCCCATGAATCAAACCAATCATTGCGGTATCACGCGGCCGATCTGAACAAAGTCACAGACTCGGTCTCTGAAGCCTTGATCACCCGCATGATCCGCTGTAACTGCCGGATGAACTCCTGCGGATCATCCTCAGGCCTCGACCCGTAAAACTCTGGCGGGCTCTGACTCGGAAAGTCCGTAGCCTCAAACTATCTGCTCGGGGTGAACGGCGGTGCTCTTTGGGCCAGGCTGCTGCGTCCGGCCTATCCTCATGTATCGGCCACGACCACGGCGGCAATCGGGCCATCTCGCGTAACCCATCTCCTCTGCCCCAGACTGTGGGACTGGAGGCTCAGGTATTGTAGTCTCATCAGCCACGGCTGCGGCTCTAAACTCTGTTTGGGTGGCGGCGCCTGAAACCCGCCGTCGAAGCCTGACCTCAGTCTTGTCAGGGCTGCGCCTCGTACTCCTCTGTATCTCACTAGCAGCACCCTCGGCTGCCTTGCCCTTCTGGGCTCTGGTTGCCTTGCGCGGAGGCATAAGCGGTAAAGCGAGATCGTCGGAGGGTCCGACTTACAACTGACTCTAAGGCACGATCTCGGAATGAGAAAAATGAAACCAATCCTAAATGTCTGCGACCTCACGATTATAGATGTGGTGCACAACACATCGATAATCAAGACTACTAGAACGCGATGCGTAGACACTTTCCGGATTAAGCGCTCGATACCACTTTTGTAACGACCGTTCGGGCGGGTTCTTGGTGCCTTATCGGGCACCCTAGTGATACAACATCGAGAAAACGGCGGAAAATAATACATGAGTCATGAAACCAGAGATATAATAAAAAACAGGCCAACCAGCGGTTGCCTTGGTATATACATAAAACACGAGCAGTTTAATCCTTTACAACCACGCCCAGCAAGATTTACGGACCTGCAAGATTTACAACGACTATGGCGGGACGGGGCCGCCATACCACGAATGTACAAGAACCTACAACTCGGGAACACATACAAAGATAAGCCTCAAGAAAGCGGAGCTTCCCAATATCTTTGGCTGTGATCCTAAGGCGGGGATCCACGGCCAGTGTACCTCTACTGCGGCGTGAACGCGGCCCCGAAGGAGGTCGATAACAGTACCAAGTATGTGAAATCGTAAAAATCGTAATGAAATCATACTAGTCTATGTAAAGCGGGAGACATGTATGATAACCAAACTCTGATTCACAACATAAAAGCGATCATATCGATCGGGGACTCACGCCTCAGTCATCACTCAAATATAACTATGGGTCTCACGCCCAACATCAATCATGTTCGCATCATGGCTGCGTGCCCGGAATTCTGCATTGGTGTAGACATGTCCATGATGCAACAATAATACCAATGCCCATGGCCACGTGCCGGAATTCTACCTCGGTGTAGACACGTCCATGTGACATCAACAATAATATCTTTGGGTGATCAACCTGCGCGTAGCCACGTGCCCCGGAATTCTACCTCGGTGTAGACATGTCCATGTAACCACAATAACAATATATCGGGTAATCGACCCGACGCGTGGCCGCGTGCCGGATTCTGCGTCGGTGTAGACATGTCCATGTGACATCAACAACAAGACGATAATCAAAATGGAAACATACGGTGGAATTCTCCATCACCGCCGCGTCAAGTAAGTTCTCGACAAGTCGAGGCCTGCATCGAGAGACGGTAACACGAAATACCACACTTGCACAACAAAGGCTATCATCACAAGCATAGGCAAGTTTCACGAGAACAAGCATAGGCAAGTTTCACAACAACAAGCATAGGCAAGTTTCACAACAAGCATAGGCAAGTTTCACTGACTCAAAGTACTTTCATTTTATGCCAAGGTCGGGTTTTTAACCCCAGTACTACATCGTTAAGTTCTTTTAAAGAGATCCATTTCTTTTATAAAAGTCACCCGATACCGTAGTATTAGAATGACCAACCACCTTCCTTTTCAAAACCAAGTAACAACATTCTTTTCCTAAGTTCGGTTGCCTAGTTTGATTACTCAAGCTTCTCATTTTCAAATGGTTTCATAGTTCCCAAACTTAATCACTTGATTCCTTTTTAGAACAATCGAGTAACATATGTCATATATGTGAGTAGTTTATTCTTGTTTATAACGATCTTATTACAATGACCATGATCTAGAAAATGTAATATCATTTTGTCTTATCTTAGCTTACATGCGGATGGAGGTTTCTCTTGGTTTTAATACAACACATCATTATTCAATACATTTTCCTTTTATTAGCAGCTGCGGTGGTGCAGCCGATACACATTACGATTAACGAAATCGGTAAAACATTATCCCTTTAAAAACCAAGTACTCATTACTCACGAATGAGGTTTCACAAACATCCACATTAAAACAAATAAGTTAAGTCTCTTATCTTATAAGATCAAGTCTCTTAACTTCTAACATGATAAACCATTTTCACTTACATAAGGTCGTTATAACTAACTTCCCATAAAGCTATTATAACACCTATGTTTTAAACCACCAAATCACTTAGCACGTATGCGTCTACCGTACTACATAGTTCACAACAATCATGCTAGAAAAGATAGGAAGAAGTTCACATACCTCGCGACGATTTATCGACAATAAGCAAAATGCTCCAAGTACTACAACGCACTAGCCCTTTCCACTCCTCGAGTAGAATACGCTACTCTTAGTACTTTCACCTATAAAGGTCAAAGCGTCTATTAACCCCAAAACACAAGTTTCTATCTTTCTATAGAAAATTCGGCGACTCTCCACATGGCAGCGTAAATCTCTCTCTCTATCGAGGCTACGAAGCCAACGGGGGTTTACACGTCTACGGGCGTGTACAATTCTACTCGATATACTACACAAGTCTCTTTGCAATACGATCTATGTAAATCTGATTCGATTCGATTCTTTATTCTTGAGCTTAAGTCAAAAGACATTGCGAATACTAAGTATAGTTCCATATATAGTATACCTCAACTATATATTCTAACAAACATGTAATTTCCAATTACAATAGAGGACAAGATAATTACCTCGATAAGCCCAAAATTATCCAAGTTATAATGTCGGTCTGAGCAAGGTTTAGCTCGCTCAGTGCGCTCGAACCACTCCAAACAACCCTTAGAAGTTCTAACCAACTACTCAAATACTTCAACCAAGTATGAAGATTTCCTTAGGGTTTCGGTTTGAGACTAAAAGGACAAAAGGTAGTATTTAGGACTCTACGTAAAGAGGTATCTTTGGAATACTACAAGGTACAAGGCTAAGGTATTTTGGGCATTATAACAATACTAGGGAGTATTTCTATACCACAACAAGGGTATTATCACGAAACAACTAGGCTAGGGGTACCCCACTAGCACCTGAAAGGGGAACCCTTCTCGGCCAAAGGCCACAAGGAGGAGGAGGAGGAGGCTTAGGGCGAGAGCTACTAGAGGAGGAGGGATTTCAAGACTTAGACAAAGTGAGGAGTGAATGAATAAGTCTTCACAAGGGAGGGGTATTTATAGCAAAACCAAAGGCCAACCAATGGCCAAGATTAAGCCATGTGCAAGGCAAGTGTAAGGCCAAGATCAAGCCAAGTGCACCCTAGCCCCTACTCCCAAAACCCTGCAAATATCTACACAAATATCTAGCACCCCATGCCCCCCAATTCGGCCAAGAGCCGCCCCACTTGTCTCCATTGTGAGGGTGACACATGTCACCCTCCCGTTGGTCCAAAATGTTTCGTCTCACGGAAAAATCCGCAAAAAAACAAAACGACATAGCCGGAATTTTCCCGCCATGAAGTTCTGTAAGCGTTTAGTCGAAAACGACTCAACCGGGTGTTGTGCACAAATGTAAAATCGGCCAGGGTGCCACATGGGGTGACACGTGTCGCCCACGGTCGCCGAATATTTCGTCTTGAAAATATCCAAATTAGAAATCTCAAAAACAAAGCGGGCCCAAAGCAGTAAATTTCTCCGTGGGCCCAGTGACCATTTCAGAAAATAAAATCTCAAAATTCTAATATAATCTATGAAGTCCAAATACCAAATCTGGGAATCCAATTCCCATTAACGAACCTTTTTCTTCACAAATAGCAGGAAACTTTTAGTGAAAACTCACATCTTTCTTTCTTTTCAAAATTTTCTGTAGTACTCTGCGTGCGTCGTCCTCACATACATACCTGCAACTACGGGTATACAGAATACTACAAGGTATTTGGGCGAGGTATTTTGGAATAGTAACAATACTTGGAGAATACTTTTCTACCGAGGGGGTGTTTCTGAAAACAACTAGGCAAGGGGAAGATGTTTCGGCCAAGGCCTCTCAAAGGGGAGGGCCTTGGGCCAATTCTATAAGGGGAGAGAGTTTTTAGACTTGGAAAATGATTTGTGGATGAAGATTTAGTCTTGCATTGGAGGGGTATTTATAGGCCAATCAATGTCCAAGATTAAGCCAAGTGGGGGGGGGGCAAGTGGAGGGTGAGGATTTGGACATGTGTGTGTGGGTCCCACCTTATCAATCTACCACACAAATATCCTACCTAATCCTTGACCAAAGAAAAGGCAAGAAAAACGCCTGTTTCGTCCATTTGAGGGTGACAAGTGTCACCTCCCGTTGATCAAAATATTTCATCTCTCGGAAAAATCCGCAAAAATAATAAATGACATAGCCGTAATTTTCCCTTCGCAAAGTCCGGAAAACGTTTCGTCGGAAAATGATTCTTTTTGCTAGTTGTGCACAAAATTTCGTCCCTTAGTCTTCTTTAAGTCTTAAACTTTTGTCATGCATGCGCCTCACGTACATACTGGAAATACGGGTATAACATTCTCCTCGCAGAAACATTCGTCGAATGTTCCTTCTCAAGACAGATAACGATAAAGTTCCTCTTAACAAGTTGCCAATGCCACACTGGCCACAAAATAACACACGCGCAATTACTTAACAAGTCAACGAGGAATCACCTCTGGCATTACAAAAGCTTCCACCCGGTCTAAAAGATATTCCCTTCGCACCTTTACTTCACAAAAGTAATGATCATTTCTATTCTCTCAGCATATGTTCACTTCTTTCCTTACTCATAGTACTCTTCTCGAACACTTGAACTCTTCTAGTATACGTACCATACTTCAGTCATTACTTCAGTTCCCAAAATTTAGAGTCACTACCTCGAACTTGGTCATCTTACTAGCCTCGATCTTCTTTAAGGCCATTCCCGGCCTTCACGATCCGATTCTGGTCGAACATATCCACAAACTCATACGATGGTCATCTAAACTTGGGCCTAGCACCCTCGTGACCCTACCACCCGGCGGGACCACCCCGACCCACAATACAGGCGCGGGTTGACCCGCGATCTGACTCGACCCGCTATCGCGCCAAACACTTGTTCCCCGATACGGAACAATCTTACTAATTCACGTCATGAAAGCTACCACTTCCATCCCACACTACACATGGACTTATCATGCTAATACCCTAGGCATATAGAGCACTCCGACAAGGATCATTTGCAAAATCCTTTACTCGAGACGACCTTACATCTAAGGTCTCAACATGTAATATTCTAAGGTTCATACCTTCCCTGTCCCCATACTTATCCCTTTCAACTAACCATGTTTTCTAACTCACAATTAACACAACGCTATCCGTACATAGCACACAATAATAAGATCATCATCTCAAGCATACAAAACTCTAGAGGGTTAAGGATATACCTGCATCTACCGCTTCACTCTAATCATAGGCCTGCCCTGCAGGGCGCATAGCTGTAGAAGGTGATGAACCAGCCATAGATCCCGTAGTCTGTGCTATCCCACTAGTGCTACCTCCGGTCGGACAGTTTCTCGCAAAATGGCCCTGCTGGCCGCATGTAAAACAAACTCCCGAACTAGCACGACACTCCCCATTATGGATTCTACCACAACGGCCACAACGAGGTAGGGGTGGCTTCAGCTGGCTAACACCCCTGCTCCCCTGAAAATCTGAATCCTTGGAGCCCTGACCTGCTCCTGAATACTCTGGATGCCCTGAAGATTGTGGAGGACCACTCTGTACTGGCGGAGGCGCATAACTAGTCTGCTGCTGAGGCGGTCCGCCTCGAAAGTCGCCAAAAGACCCTGCTGTTCTGGCCCTCTTCTGCTGATCTCGGTCATTCCGTCGACCTCTCCGCTCCTCACATCCCAGTGCATAAGCCTGTATGCGGGCAATGTCCATGCCCGGCTGAAGAGCTACACCCGAACAAGCCTCTGCCAAGTAGTCATCAAGCCCGGTGACGTAGCGGTGCACTCTGTCCTCCATGTCGGCTACCAATGCGGGGACGTACCGAGCTAATGAGTCAAACTCCACATTGTACTCCCGAACCGTACGCCCGGCCTGCCTCAACGTCAAGAATCTGTCGGCCCGAGCCCTTCTCATCTGTGGAGGCAAGAAATGTGCAAGAAATGCCCCTGAGAACTCGTCCCAAACTGCTGGAAGTGCATACTCTCCCCGGGACAGCTCCCACGAATCAAACCAGTCGACTGCAGTATCACGCAGCCGATGCGAACCTAAGACCACCGACTCGGTCTCTGAAGCCTTGATCACTCTCATGATCGTCAGAATCGTCGGATGAACTCCCGTGGATCATCCTCGTGCCTCGACCGTAGAACTCGCGGGCTCTGACTCGAAAGTCTCGTAGCCTCAAACTATCCGATCTCGGGTGAACCATGGGTACTACTGGAACCGAAATCGCTGCATCCAGCTTATCCTCGTGCCTTGCCACTATCCTGGCCAATAACTGGGCCATCTCCTTGTAACCCATCTCCTCTGCTCCAGGCTGTGGGACTGGAGGTTCAGTCTTGTGGTCTCGGCAGCCCGCTGACTCTAAACTTCTTTGATTTGGCGGCGTCGCAAAACTCGTCGTCTCAAGCACTATCTCGTAAAGGCGGGCTGCGCCTCGTACTCCTCAGATCTACTAGCGGCTCCTCGGCCTTGCCCATCTGGGCGGGTAGCTCTGCGCGGAGGCATAATCGGTAAAATGAGATACGTCGGAGGGTCCAACTTATAACATGCTCTAAGGCACGATCTCAAAATGAGAAGAATGGAAACTAATCCTAAATGTCCTGCGACCTCACGATTATAGATGTGGTGCACAACACATCGATAATCAAGACTACTAGACACGATGCCTAGACACTTTCGAGGATTAATCGCTCACGATACCACTTTTGTCACGACCGTTCGGGGCGTGGTGATGCCTTACCCGCACCAGTAGTTATACATCGTAGAAATCACGAACATAAAACAAGACATGAATCAAATGTAAATGAGACACATTTTATACGAGAGAAAGTCGTCTTTCGATATATATATATACAAAGTTTGAGCAGTTACATCCTTTACACCCTTGCACAACAGCTACAGACCTCTAAGATTTTTATACAACAACTATGACGGGACAGGGCCCCGCCATACCCCTGAATGTACAAGAACCTACAACTCAGGGAAAACATACCCAAAAGATAAACCTCCGGAGAAACGGAGCTTCCCAATACGCTGAACTGCGATCCTATGAGCGAGGATCAACGGCGGTGTACCTCTACTGCGGCGTGACGCGGCCACGAAGGAGGTCGATCTAACAGTACAGTATGTGAATCGAAAAATCGTAAGTGAAATCATAACAATATATATAAAACAGGAGACATGTATGATGACCAACTACAGTTCACAATATAATCTAGCACACATATCAAGTCAGGGACTCACACCCATAAAGTCATCACTCAAATATAACTCGGGAATTTAACCCGCAAACGGCTGCATGCCCCGACATCTTACCTCGGTACAAGCATGGCCATGGAACCATCCTAATGGAAACATACCCGTGGGCCACCCATCGTGTCAGTATGTCCAAAGGAAATAACAAGATAACAATCATAATGGAAGCATACTCGTGGGCCACCCATCGTGTCAGTATGTCCAAAGCAAATAACAAGATAACACTCCTAATGGAAGCATACCCGTGGGCCACCCATCGTGTCAGTATGTCCAAAAGTAAGTAACAAGATAACAATCAAAAATGGAAGCATACTCGTGGGCCACCCATCGTGTCAGTATGTCCAAAGCAAATAACAAGATAACACTCCTAATGGAAGCATACCCGTGGGCCACCCATCGTGTCAGTATGTCCAAAAGGAAGTAACAAGATAACAATAAAAAATGGAAGCATACTCGTGGGCCACCCATCGTGTCAGTATGTCCATAGCAAATAACAAGATAACACTCCTAATGGAAGCATACCCGTGGGCCACCCATCGTGTCAGTATGTCGAAAGGAAGTAACAAGATAACAATAAAAATGGAAGCATACTCGTGTGTCACCCATCGTGTCAGTATGTCCAAAGCAAATACCAAGATAACACTACTAATGGAAGCATACCCGTGGGCCACCCATCGTGTCAGTATGTCCATCAATCAATCAGATAGTCGGCCCTCGGCGAGACGCGGTAGCGTAAATACAACACTTGCACAACAAAGGTTATCACCACAAGCATAGCAAGTTCAATCGCATTTCAGACATTTATTTTATTACAACAAATCCGGGTTTTAATCCCAAAGTACTACATACATTTATCCTTTCAAAAGCGACCTCTTTTCGTAAAAACAACTCGTTACTATTATCCGTAGTACCAAATCGTTCATGTTAAAATCAAGTACTTTACACTATTTTAAACCAAGTGGCTTACACCTTTTAGAACAACGTCAAGTAACAACATTCTTTTCCAAAAGTTCAAGTTTGCCTAATTTCAGATACTCAAGTCTTTTAGTTTCGAAAGCTTTCATAGTTTATAGTCTTAATCAAATAACATACTTTCTTTTAAAACAATTGAGTAACGTATGCCTTATGTGTGAGTAGGTTATTCTTATTCATAATCAATCTTATTAAAGCAGCCATGATCTAGGAAATGTAATATCATTTTGTCTTATCTTAGCTTCTATGCAGATGGAGGTTTCTACTGGTTTTAATAATACTTAATTATTCAATACATTTCCCTTTATTAGCGCTGCAGTGGTTTGTTCGATACTTATTCTGATTTCTGAAATCAGTAAAACATTATTCTTTTAAAAACCAAGTACTCATTACTCACGAATGAGGTTTCACACTTTAACAGACTTTAAAATCAATTTAATTAAGTCAACCGTTCCTTTTATCTCTCTTAAGTCGTTATACCTAACTTCCCATAAAGCTAGTATAACTTAAGCTTTCAAAACCAAGTATTACTCTTCTTTCAAAACGGTTCTTAATTCTTTTGAAATACTTCAAGATTCTTATTATTCAGGCTTAAGTCAAAAGACATTGCCGTAAAACCACGTTCAGTTAACAAATAAATCTACCGTACTATATATATATATATATATATATATATATATATATATATATATATATATATATATATATATACTTTTAAAATATCATGCTCAAGAGTATAGGAAGAATCACATACCTCGAGACGATTATCGACTATAATCAAATAGCTCCAAATCATGAATCCTAGCCACTTTCCACCGCCCGAGTAGAATACGCTACTTGCGATCTTGACCTATAACGGTCATACAAGTCTATCAACGTCTAGACTACTCTGCAGAATAATTCTAGATACAGATTCCTTATTCTACGGAAAAATTGGGCAGCACTTCCCTACCCGCCAAACTACACAAGTCTATTGTAAATACAGTCCTATGTAAGTACAGTTCAGTCTTCTTCTTTAATATTCTTCTGATGTGATTTCAATTCAATTCTCTTCTTTTATACTATTCTTCTATATATCTTATACTCATTTCTATACTACTACAGTATGTAATTTCCAATTACAATAGAAGGTCAAGAGTATTTACCTCGTTAAGCCCAAAATTATCCAAGTTTTAATGTCGATCCTGAGCAACGTTTAGCTCCTACTCTGGGCGCTCCAACCCGCTCCAAACAACCCTTAGAAGTTCTACACAACTTCTTCTTAATATTTCAACTCGCTATGAAGATTTCCTTAGGGTTTCGTTTAGTAGCTAAAGGAAGTATAATAGTATTTCTGGGCTTTTAGTATAGGTGTAACCTTGGAATACTACAAGGTATTTGGGCGAGTATTTTGGAATAGTAACAATACTTGGAGAATACTTTTCTACCAAGGGGGTGTTTCTGAAAACAACTAGGCAAGGGGAAGATGTTTCGCCAAGGCCTCTTGTAACGACCCGTTCGGGCCGTTCATCGTGCCTTACCGGCACCCTAGTGATACAACATCGGAGAAAACCGGAAAATAAAACATGAGTCATGAAACAAGAGATATAATTATAAGCAGGCCAACCAAAGCGGTTGCCTTGATATACATAAAACACGAGCAGTTTAATCCTTTACAACCCCGCCACAACTACGGACCTCTAAGATTTACAACGACTATGACGGGACGGGGCCCGCCATACCACGAATGTACAAGAACCTACAACTCGGGGAACACATACAAAAGATAAGCCTCAAGAAACGGAGCTTCCCAATCTGTTGGCGTGATCCTAAGAGCGGGGATCCACGGCCGATGTACCTCTACTGCGGCGTGAGCGGCCGAAGGAGGTCGATCTGGTACCAAGTATGTGGCGTAAAAATCAGAATGAAATCATACTAGTCTATATAAAGCGAGAGACATGTATGATAACCAAACTACGATTCACAACATAAAAGCGATCATATCGATCGGGGACTCACGCCTCAGTCATCACTCAAATATAACTATGGGTCTCACGCCCACAACATCAATCATGTTCGCATCATGGCGCATGCCCCGGAGTCTGACGGTGTAGACATGTCCATGATGCAACAATAATACCAATGCCCACGGCCACGTACCGGAATTCTACCTCGGTGTAGACACGTCCATGTGACATCAACAATAATATCTTGGGTGATCAACCTGCGCGTACCACATGCCGAATTCTGCACCGGTGTAGACATGTCCATGTAACCACAATAACAATATATCGGGTAATCAACCCGACCGCGTGGCCGCGTGCCCCGGAATCTGCGTCGGTGTAGACGTATCCATGTGACATCAACAACAAGACGAGAATCAAAATGGAAACATACCCGTGGAATTCTCCATCACCGCCAAAGACGCGTCCAAGTAAGTTCTCAACAAGTCGTAGGCCTCTATCGAGAGGCGGTAACGCGAAATACCACACTTGCACAACAAAGGCTATCATCAGAATCATAGGCAGGGTTCACTACAACAAGGATAGGCAAGTTTCACCACAACAAGCTTAGGCAGGTTTCACACCAACAAGCATAGGCAAGTTTCACCTGACTCAAAGTACTTTCATTTTATGCCAAAGTCGGGTTTTAATCCCAAAGTACTACATACATTAAGTTCTTTAAAGAGATCCATTACTTTTATAAAAGTCACCCGATACGTAGTATTAGAATGACCAACCCACATTCCTTTTCAAAATCAAGTAACAACATTCTTTTCCTAAGTTCCAGGTTTGCCTAGTTTCAATTACTCAAGCTTCTCATTTTCAAATGCTCAAGTCACTTATTTTAGAAAGGTTTCATAACTCATAGTCTTAATCTCTTTTAAAACAATTGAGTAACATATGTCATATATATGAGTAGTTTATTCTTGTTTATAACGATCTTATTACAAAGACCATGATCTAGAAAATGTAATATCATTTTGTCTCATCTTAGCTTCTATGCGGATGGAGGTTTCTGGTTTTAATACATCATTATTCAATACATTTTCCTTTATTAACGCTGCAATGGTGCTGCCGATACATTACGATTCCCGAAATCGGTAAAACATTATCCTTTAAAAACCAAGTACTCATTACTCACGAATGAGGTTTCACACAAACATCCACATTAAAACAAATAAGTTAAGTCTCTTATCTTATAAGATCAAGTCTCTTAACTTCTAACATCGATAAACCATTTTCACTTACATAAGGTCGTTATAACTAACTTCCCATAAAGCTATTATAACACCCTATGTTTTAAACCAACCAAATCACTTAGCACGTATGCGTCTACCGTACTACATAGTTCAACAATCATGCTAGAAAAGATAGGAAGAGGTTCACATACCTCGCGCGATTTATCGACAATAAGCAAAATGCTCCAAGTACTACAACCTTGCTAGCCCTTTCCACTCCTCGAGTAGAATACGCTACTCTTAGCACTTTCACCTATAAAGGTCACAAACGTCTATTAACCCCAAAACACAAGTTCCCATTTTCTCTACGAAAATTCGGCACCTCACACACGCAGCGTAAATCTCCTCTATCGAGGCGGCTACCAAGCCAACCAGTGAGGATTTACGCCTAACGGCGTGTACAATTCTACAAGAATACTACACAAGTCTACTGCCAATACGATCCTATGTAAATCTGATTCGATTCTTTATTCTTCAGCTTAAGTCAAAAGACATTGCCACAATAATGTTCGATTCTATATATAGTATACTTCAACTATATAATCCTACAACATGTAATCTCAATTACAATAGAGGACAAGATAATTACCTCGATAAGCCCAAAATTATCCAAGTTATAATGTCGATCTGAGCAAGGTTTAGCTCCTACTCGTGCGCTCAATCCGCTCCAAACAACCCTTAGAAGTTCTAACCAACTTCTACTCAAATACTTCAACCAACCATGAAGATTTCCTTAGGGTTTCGGTTTGAGACTAAAAGGACAAAAGGTAGTATTTAGGGCTCTACGTATAGAGGTATCTTTGGAATACTACAAGGTACAAGGCTAAGGTATTTTGGGCATTATAACAATACTAGGAGAAGTATTTCAATACCACAAGGAGGGTATTATACGAAAACAACTAGGCTAGGGGTACCATGTAGCTTAAAAGGGGAGGAACCCTGGCCAAAGGCCACACGAAAGGGGAGGAAGGCTCTCGGCTAAGAGCTCACAAAGGAGGAGAGTTTTCAAGGCTTAGACAAGTGAAGAGTGGATGAAGAAGTTCATCCCTAAGGGGTATTTATAGGAAACCAAAAGCCAACCAATGGACAAGATCAAGACATGTGCAAGGCAAGTGTATGGCCTTGATCAAGCCAAGTTCACCCTAACCCCTACTCCACAAAACAAGGCACAAAACATGGCACCAAACAAGCCAAAACAAGGCCAAAACAAGGAGCCAATAGGCCTCAACCCGTGACCAACCGCGACCACATCGCCCGAATGAGGGTGACAAATGTCACCCTCCGTTGGTCCAAAACATTTCGTTGCTCGGAAAAATCCGCAAAAATACTAAATGAGATAGCGGAATTTTCCCAACGTAAGGTAATGGAAACGCTTTAGTCGAAAACGACTCAATCGGCACTTGTGCCCAAAATTCGATCCTTTGCCTAACTTAAGGCTCAAATTCTCGTGCGTCCTTACGTACATACTGCGAAATGCGGTATAACATTCTCCCCTCGCCAGAAACATTCGTCCGAATGTTCCTTCTCAAGTCTCAACAAACATGCGCGCTAGTATAGCGCCCTTGCTATCTGCACGAAAACAATCATGCCACACCGCCATAAAAATAACAAACGCGCAATACTTAAACCCAAGTCAATGAGGAAACACCTCTAATCATCACAAAAACCCCCTTACGAGGTCTAAAATATACTCCGTCACACCTTCCTTTCCCAAAAGAACGATCACACACGTTCACTTTTCCCCTATCTTGTTGTACCCTTCTCGAACACTCAAACTCTTTCTAGTATTTGTACCATACTTCCGTCAACGCTTTTGTTTCCAACTCTTGGAGTCACTACCTCCAAACTTGGTCATCTTACAAACCTCGATCTTCTCTAAGGCCGTTCCCGGCCTCCACGATCCGCTTTTGGTCGAACATATCCACCAACTCATACGATGGTCATACAAACTTGGGCCTAGCATCCTCGTGACCCTACCACCTGGCGGGACCACCCAGAACTGACCCACCCCAAACCGGGTTGGGTTGACCCGAAATGGTCCTCAACCCGACCCCAACCGCGCCAAACTCTTGTTCCCCGATCCGGAACAATCTTACTAATTCACATCATGAAAGCTACCACTTCCATCTCACACTACCCACGGACTTATCACACAAATAAATCCCACGTATACTACTACTCTGATAAGGGTCAAAAATAAATCTTCAACTCAAGACGACCTTACCCTAAGGTCTCGATCGTGACATAGTCTAAGGTTCACACTTACCATGCCCCCATGCGTATCCTCACAACTAAGCATGTTTTCTAACTCACAATTAACACAACGCTATTCGTACATAGCACATAATACTGAGACCATTATAACAAGCATACCAAAACTCTAGAGGTTAAGGATATACGAAGCTACCGCTCCACTCTAATCATAGGCACGCCTGCAGTGGCATGCTATGAAGGCGATGAACCACCCACCGATCCGTAGGTGAGTCGTAACATCCGTGCTACCGCCAGTCGGACAGTTCCTCGCAAAATGGCCTGCTGCCGCCAAAATAACAAGCTCCCTGGCACCACGACACTCCCGAAATGCGGTCTACCATCGACCACACCGAGGTAGGGGTGACCGCGTCCGCCAACACCGCACTTCCTGGAAACACAGAACCCTTGGAGCCACGACCGCTCCGAATACTCTGAAGGTTGTGGAGGACCACTCTGCCTTGGCGGAGGTACAAAACTAGTATCTTCTTTGAGGCGGTCCGCCTCGAAAGTCACCAAAGGACCACTGTTGTTCGGCCTCTTCGCTGATCTTGGTCATTCCGCCGACCTCTCGTGCCTCACATCCCGGTCGTGAGCTGCGTGCGGGCAATGTCCATGCGGTGAGAGCTACTCTGAACATGCCTCGACATGTAATCATCTAATCCGGTGGCGTGGCGGTGCACTCTATCCTCCATGGTTGCCACTAAAGCGGGGACATACCGAGCCAACGAGTCAAACTCCACGTTGTACTCTCGAGCTGTCGCCTCTGCTCTCGGCATCATAAATCGTCGGCCCGTGCCCTCGCCATCTGCGGAGGCAAGAAGTGAGTGAGGAATGCCTCGAGAACTCGTCCCATCTGCTGAGCGCATGCTCTCCCGACAACTCCACGAATCAAACCGATCATTGCGGTATCGCGCGGCCGATGCGCACCTAAGACCACCGACTCGGTCTCGAAGCCTTGATCACTCTCGCGATCCGGCAGTAACTGCCGGATGAACTCCTGCGGATCATCCTCAGGCCTCGACCCATAAAACTCTGGCGGGCTACAACTCAGGAAGTCCCGTAGCCTCAAACTATCTGCTCGGGGGTGAACCACTGGTGCTACTGGAACTGGAACTGCTGCATCCAGCCTATCCTCATATCTGGCCATGACCCTGGCCAGCAACTGGGCCATCTCCTTGTAACCCATCTCCTCTGCCCGGTGTGGGGTGGAGGCTCAGTCTTGTGGTCTCGGCTGCTGCGGCTCTAAACTCTCTCTTTGGGCGGCGTCACAAAACCAGCCGTCAAGCCTGACCTCGTGTCTTGTCTGGGCCTGCGCCCTCGTACTCCTCTGTATCTCACTAGCAGCACCCTCGGCTGCCTTGCCCTCCTGGGCTCTGGTTGCCTTGCGCGGAGGCATAACTGGTAAAAACGAGATACGTCAGAGGGGTCCAACTTACAACACAGCTCTAAGGCACGATCTCAGAATGAGAAGAATGGAAACCAATCCTAAATGTCCTATAGCCTCCTGATTATAGATGTGGTGCACAACACACCGATAATCAAGACTCTACTAGACCGCGATGCAGACACTTTCCGAGGATTAACTGCTCTGATACCACTTTTGTAACGACCCGTTCCGGGGCCCGTTACTGGTGCCTTACCCCGGGCACCCTAGTGATACAACATCAGAGAAAACCAGCGGAAAATAAAACATGAGTCATAAAACAAGAGATATAATTATAAGCAGGCCAACAAACGATTGCCTTGGTATATACATAAAACACGAGCAGTTTAATCCTTTACAACCACTTGCAGTACTACAGGACCTCTAAGATTTAACGACTATGACGGACGGGGCCGCCATACCACAGATGTACAAGAACCTACAACTCGGGGAACACATACTAAAAGATAAGCCTCCAAGAAGCGGAGCTTCCCAATCTGTTGAATCGTGATCCTAAGGCGGGGATCCACGGCCGATGTACCTCTACTGCGGCATGAGCGCGGCCCGAAGAGTCGATCTGGCAGTACCAGTATGTGAAATCTGTAAAAATCAGAATGAAATCATACTAGTCTATATAAAGCGGGAGACATGTATGATAACCAAACTACTGATTCACAACATAAGCGATCATATCGATCGGGGACTCACGCCTCAAGTCATCACTCAAATATAACTATGGGTCTCACGCCCACAACATCAATCATGTTCGCGTCACGGCGCGTGCCCGGAATTCTGCGCCGGTGTAGACATGTCCATGATGCAACAATAATACCAATGCCCGGCCACATGCCGAATTCTACCTCGGTGTAGACACGTCCATGTGACATCAACAATAATATCTTGGGTGATCAACCTGCCGCGTAGCCACATGCCGGAATTCTACCTCGGTGTAGACATGTCCATGTAACCACAATAACAATATATCGTAATCAACCCGACCGCGTGGCGCGTGCCGGAATCTGCGTCGGTGTAGACATGTCCATGTGACATCAACAACAAGACAAGAATCAAAATGGAAACATACGTGGAATTCTCCATCACCGCCAAAGACGCGTCAGTAAGTTCTCGACAAGTCGTAGGCCTCTATCGAGAGAGCGGTAACGTAAATACCACACTTGCACAACAAAGGCTATCATCACAAGCATAGGCAAGTTTCACAACAACAAGCATAGGCAAGTTTCACAACAACAAGCATAGGCAAGTTTCACACCAACAAGCATAGGCAAGTTTCACACAACTCAAAGTACTTTCATTTTATGCCAAAGTCGGGTTTTAATCCCAAAGTACTACATACATTAAGTTCTTTTAAAGAGATCCATTACTTTTATAAAGTCACCCGATACGTAGTATTAGAATGACCAACCCACATTCCTTTTCAAAATCAAGTAACAACATTCTTTTCCTAAGTTCCGGTTTGCCTAGTTTCAATTACTCAAGCTTCTCATTTTCAAATGCTCAAGTCACTTATTTTAGAAAGGTTTCATAACTCATAGTCTTAATCTCTTTTAAAACAATTGAGTAACATATGTCATATATATGAGTAGTTTATTCTTGTTTATAACGATCTTATTACAGCAGCCATGATCTAGAAAATGTAATATCATTTTGTCTCATCTTAGCTTATGCGGATGGAGGTTTCTACTGGTTTTAATACATCATTATTCAATACATTTTCCTTTATTAACGCTGATGGTGCTGCCGATACACATTCGATTCGAAATCAGTAAAACATTATCCCTTTAAAACCAAGTACTCATTACTCACGAATGAGGTTTCACACAAACATCCACATTAAAACAAATAAGTTAAGTCTCTTATCTTATAAGATCAAGTCTCTTAACTTCTAACATCGATAAACCATTTTCACTTACATAAGGTCGTTATAACTAACTTCCCATAAAGCTATTATAACACCTATGTTTTAAACCAACCAAATCACTTAGCACGTATGCGTCTACCGTACTACATAGTTCACAACAATCATGCTAGAAAAGATAGGAAGAGGTTCACATACCTCGCGCGATTTATCGACAATAAGCAAAATGCTCCAAGTACTACAACCACTAGCCCTTTCCACTCCTCGAGTAGAATACGCTACTCTTAGCACTTTCACCTATAAAGGTCACAAACGTCTATTAACCCCAAAACACAAGTTCCCATTTTTCTGAGAAAATTGGCGACTCACACGCCACAGCGTAAATCTCCTCTCTATCGGTAGGCTACCAAGCCAACCAGGGGTTTACGCCTAACAGGACGTGTACAATTCTACATAATACTACACAAGTCTCTTTACATCTGATCTATGTAAATCTGATTCGATTCTTTATTCTTCAGCTTAAGTCAAAAGACATTGCCATAATGTTGATTCTATATATAGTATACTTCAACTATATAATCCTACAACATGTAATCTCCAATTACAATAGAGGACAAGATAATTACCTCGATAAGCCCAAAATTATCCAAGTTATAATGTCGATCTGAGCAAGGTTTAGCTCTACTCGTGCGCTCAATCCGCTCCAAACAACCCTTAGAAGTTCTAACCAACTTCTACTCAAATACTTCAACCAACCATGAAGATTTCCTTAGGGTTTCGGTTTGAGACTAAAAGGACAAAAGGTAGTATTTAGGGCTCTACGTATAGAGGTATCTTTGGAATACTACAAGGTACAAGGCTAAGGTATTTTGGGCATTATAACAATACTAGGAGAAGTATTTCAATACCACAAGGAGGGTATTATACGAAAACAACTAGGCTAGGGGTACCCACTGTAGCACCAAAAGGGGAGGAACCCTCGGCCAAAGGCCACACGAAAGGGGAGGAAGGCTCTCGGCTAAGCTCACAAAGGGAGGAGAGTTTTCAAGGCTTAGACAAGTGAAGAGTGGATGAAGAAGTTCATCCCTAAGGGGTATTTATAGGAAACCAAAAGCCAACCAATGGCCAAGATCAAGCCATGTGCAAGGCAAGTGTATGGCCTTGATCAAGCCAAGTGCACCCTAACCCCTACTCCACAAAACAAGGCACAAAACATGGCACCAAACAAGCCACAAAACAAGGCCAAAACAAGGAGCCAATAGGCCTCCAACCCGTGACCAACCGGCCAACCCACATCGCCCAAATGAGGGTGACAAATGTCACCCTCCCGTTGGTCCAAAACATTTCGTTGCTCGGAAAAATCCGCAAAAATACTAAATGAGATAGCCGGAATTTTCCCAACGTAAGCTGTGGAAACGTTTCGTCGAAAAACGACTCCAATCGGCACTTGTGCCCAAAATTCGGTCCTTTGCCTAACTTAAGGCTCAAATTCTCTACGTACGTCCTTACGTACATACTCTGGAAATGCGGGGTATAACACCTCTCAAAGGGGGAGGGGGAGCCTTGGACGAATTCTACACTTAAGGGGGAGAGAGTTTTTAGACTTGGAAAATGATTTGTGGATGAAGATTTAGTCTTGCATTGGAGGGGTATTTATAGGCCAATCAATGGCCAAGATTAAGCCAAGTGGGGGGCAAGTGGAGGGTGAGGATTTGGACATGTGCGTGTAGGTCCCACCTTATCAATCTACCACACAAATATCCTACCTAATCCTTGACCAAAGAAAAGGCAAGAAAAACGCCCAAGTTTCGTCCATTTGAGGGTGACAAGTGTCACCCTCCCGTTGGTCCAAAATATTTCATCTCTCGGAAAAATCTGCAAAAATAATAAATGACATAGCCGTAATTTTCCCTTCGCAAAGTCCGGAAAACGTTTCGTCAGAAAACGATTCTTTTTGCTAGTTGTGCACAAAATTTCGTCCCTTAGTCTTCTTTAAGGCTTAAACTTTTGTACGTACGCCCTCACGTACATACTCTGGAAATACGGGGTATAACAGGTATCATAGCTAAACCAGGTTAGGAGATTCTAGGAAGTTTCTTCGAGTTGGGTGTTTGAACGGTTACTTATTGCGACGGTGTGCGCGCCACCTTAGTAATAAGTAAACGTAATATCATTCTACAGTTTCCCTTTTTTCATACTCCTCTCGTGCCTATCTTGAGTCTTTTTCAAGACTTGATTCTTATACTACCTCAATCACGCGGGTTAGAAAGAAGATTGTACAACGTTATACTGACCAATAATTGTTGTGTAGATGGTGATTATAAGGCGAGTTCCAACAAAGAGGGAAGTACTCGAGGAACAGGCAAAGGAAATGCAAGCTCAAAAGGATTTCATGCGTCGTAAGATGAACTCGGGAGATGATTTTAACGAGTATATGTGCGACACAATCGTACTTTGTGCGTATTTGCTTAGGAGTAGACAGAAGGGGCGTTCCTACGACCCAACCTTCTTCAACTTTTCGATTTGAGTCATATTACAGATAATATTCAACTCTGTCCCGGAAAAATTCCGATCCTCATTCAGAGCGGCATTCATTGAGAAATTTATGCCTAATACGCGCAAGGATGCACTCAGACGGGAGTTTGAACAATTGAAGCAAGGTGACCGCAGTGTACAAGAATATGATACACATTTCGTGAGGTTATCGGCATACAACACACATGTCATCCCTACAGAAATGGATAGAGTCAAGCGATTTGTAGAGGGTTTAAACCCAAACATAGCAGAAAAGGTGGTGGCGTTAGCCAACGATCGAACTTACCTTCAGATTGTCGATATGGCTTTGAGGGTAGAAGGTTTCGCTAAAGCAAAAAGAGAATATTCGCAGAAGAGATTTCGGACGTCAGGATCATTTAACCAGAGTCAAAATCAGAAGCAGGAGTTTAGTAAAAGATCTTCAGGACCAAACCAATCTGTGGGCCAGTCTTATTTCAAGCCTAAGGGGCACATTTGGTCTAATTACCAAGGTAGCAAGGACAAGGCCACCAACCCTAACACAGAAGGTGACAAACCGATTTGTAAGATTTGTCAAAGGAAACACACTGGAGAATGTCGGCTCTTAACGAAGACATGTTATAACTGTGGAGAGTCAGACCACTATGCCAGGGATTGCAAGAAAAGGACCCAAACTCAATCTATTCAGGGGAGGTCAGAAGCAACCACAATCGCCTCTGAAATCAGGGAAACCAACCCCGCCAGAGTCGGGGAGGTCAACAACCCAAAAATTCTAATCGGCTCTACGCTTTGCCCCAGAGGAATGAGGCAGAAACATCTAATGCGGTGGTCACAGGTATTTTGCTAGTCTCGAGTATTCCTGCATTTGTATTATACGATCCCGGCTCTACATTTTCATATGTGTCAATGGGCTTTGCTAAGAATTTACACGTAGAACCTTCTTATTTAAGTGAACCTTTTGAGGTTATGACACCAGTAGGGGCCTCAATTTGGCCTCTCGGGTGGTAAATAATTTCCCATTAGAAGTGAATGGCAGGGGAACAATGGTGAAACTAGTACTACTTGATATGGTAGACTTCGACATCATTTTGGGTATGGATTGGTTGTCGGCATGTTATGCCATGTTAGATTGTCGACGAAAGATAGTGAGATTAACTTTTCCCGGAGAACCAGAAGTTGTTATAAGGGGTAGGGTTGGAATATCCTCAGGTCAGTTTATTTCCTACCTTGGGGCTCAAAAGTTATTGAGAAGTCACAGAGTGGAGTATGCATATCTGGCTAATATAGTGGATACCCAAAAAGAATCCCCAGCAGTGAATGATGTCCCTATTGTCGGAAATTTTCCGGAGGTTTTTCCTGAAGATCTTCAGTCTTCCTCGGATCGAGAAGTGGAGTTTGCCATAGAGTTAATTCCGGGTACAAGACCCATTTCTATTCCTCCATATCGAATGGCCCCAGCTGAATTGAGGGATTTAAAAGAACAATTGAAGGATCTTCTGGATAAAGGCTTTATAAGGCCTAGTGTTTCCCCTTGGGGTGCACCAGTCCTGTTTGTGAAAAAGAAAGACGGATCGCTCCGAATGTGCATCGATTATCGGCAGCTCAATAAGGTCACGATCAAGAACCGATACCCATTACCAAGAATCGATGATCTTTTTGACCAACTTCAGGGAGCTAGCTATTTTTCCAAGATTGATCTCCGTTCGGGATATCACCAGCTGAAAATAAATCCAGATGATATATCCAAAACAGCCTTTAGAACCCGATACGGCCATTATGAGTTCTTGGTCATGGCTTTTGGGTTAACCAATGCCCCAGCAGCTTTTATGGATTTAATGAACAGAATCTTCAAACCATTCCTAGATTTGTTCGTGATTGTGTTCATAGATGATATCCTAATCTACAGTAAGAGTGTTGAGGAACATGAAGACCATCTGAGGGTAGTGCTTCAAGTCTTGAAACAGGAGAAACTATATGCTAAATTTTCAAAGTGTGAATTTTGGTTGGAAAAGGTAACCTTTTGGGTCATGTTGTGTCAAGGGATGGAATTATGGTAGACCCCCAGAAGATAGAAGCAGTGAAGAACTGGCCAAAACCGATCACTCCGACAGAGGTTAGAAGTTTCTTGGGTTTGGCTGGGTATTATAGACGATTCGTAAAAGGTTTTCCTAGTCTTGCTGCTCCTTTGACCCGGTTGACTCAAAAAGCGATTAAGTACCAGTGGTCAGAAGCATGTGAGGCAAGTTTTCAGAAACTAAAGGAATTGTTGACTACTGCACCAGTCCTAACCTTACCATTGGGACAAGAAGGGTTCACATTCTATTGCGATGCCTCTAGAGTTGGGTTAGGATGTGTGTTGATGCAGTTTGGAAAGGTTATTGCGTATGCATCTAGACAATTGAAGATACATGAGAAGAATTACCCAACTCATGACTTGGAATTTGTTGCGGTGGTGTTTGCCTTACGAATATGGAGACATTATTTGTATGATGTGCATGTGGACATATTTACAGATCATAAGAGTTTGCAGTACATAACTACGCAGAAGGATTTGAATCTCCGACAAAGAAGATGGTTAGAGTTGCTTAAGGATTATGACCTTAGTATTCTTTACCATCCTGGGAAAGCCAACGTGGTGGCTGACGCACTCAGTAGGAGATCAATGGGCAGCTTGGCCCATTTGGCAATACAAAAGAGGGGTATTGTTCGGGAGGTACAAAGATTGGGAAACCTCGGGGTTAGCTTAACTGAGATCGGTGAAGGTAGGGTGGTGGTACATGATACCTCGCAGTCGGCCTTAGCTTCAGAAATAAAAGAAAGTCAGTTTGAGGATACGGAGTTTGTTGGATTTCGGGAGAGGATCCAACAGGGAAAACCTTCACAGTTTACATTGGGAGATAATGATGGAACCCTTCGGTATAAGGGTAGGTTATGTGTTCCTAAGGTAAAGGATCTAAGGAGGAAGATCTTAGATGAGGGTCACAACACGAGATATTCCATTCATTCAGGGTCAACAAAAATGTATCAGGACCTCAAGACAAATTACTGGTGGGACGGGATGAAGAAGGACGTTGCGGAGTTTGTCGGGAGGTGTCTTATATGTCAGCAGGTGAAAGCTGAACATCAAAAACCTGGCGGATTACTTCAGGACATTGGGGTCCCCATGTGGAAATGGGAGGCGATTCATATGGATTTTGTGGCCAGTCTCAGAAAACTCGAGAAGGGTATGATTCTATTTGGGTGATTGTTGATCGACTTACAAAGTCACCCATTTCTTACAATTAAGACTATGTATCGCGCACCACAGTACACACAGATTTATTTGAAGGAGATTGTGCGGCTACACAGGATTCCCTTACAAATTATTTCAGATAGGGGTTCCCAGTTCACCTCACACTTTTGGCAAAGTTTCCAGCAGGGTCTCGGGACAAAAGTTAAGTTAAGCACGGCTTTCCACCCACAAACAGATGGGCAAGCTGAGCGAACAATCCAAACACTTGAGGACATGTTGCGATCTTGTGTGTTAGATTTTCAGGGAAGCTGGTTGGACCATCTATGTCTAATTGAGTTCGCCTACAACAATAGTTTTCACTCTAGCATACAAATGGCCCCGTTTGAAGCATTATATGGACGAAAATGTAGGTCTCCACTTGGATGGTTCGAGGTGGGTGAGACGCAACTGTTCGGACCTGAAGTCATTCAAGAAACAAATGATAAGGTACAGATGATTCGGGAGCGGATCAAAAGCGACTCATAAGCGTCATAAGTCCTATGCGGATCATCGGAAAGAGATCTTGAATTCAAGAGGGGAGAAAGTATTTTTAAAAGTGTCCCCAATGAAGGAGTGATGCGCTTTAGTAAGAAAGGAATTTGAGCCCAAGGTTTATTGGGCCATATGAGATCTTGCGAAGAGTGGGAATGTGGCTTCTGAATTAACACTTCCACAAAGTGAAGGCGGTCATCCGGTATTTCATGTGTCAATGTTACGAAAATACTTGCACGATCCAAGTCACGTCATCCTTCCCCAGGAGATAGTTCTTAATAAAGGGCTTCAATATGAAGAGGCTTGTCACGACCCGAACCCGGGCCCGTGACTGGTGCCTTACCCCGGGCACCCTAGTGATACAACATCAGAGAAAATCAGCGGAAATAAAAACATGAACATGAATTAAGAGACAAGATAAATAAACAGGCCAACCAAAGCGATTTGCGCCCATCATATATACATAAATACGAACAATTATCCTTTTTACAAACCACACTTGCACAATTACTCTCTGCACCTCTAAGATTTATCTGACAACTATGACGGACGGGGCCCGCCATACCACGGTACAAGAACCTGCACATCGGGTAACATACCAAAGATAAGCCTCGAAGGAACGGAGCTTCCCAATCTGAAGGTGATCCTAAGCGGGGATCGACAACGATGTACTTACTGCGGCATGAGCGCGGCCCGAAGGAGTCGATCTGGCAATTACAGTATGTGAAACTATAAAATCAGTAAATGAAATCATGCTAGCCTATAAAAGCGAGGAGACAAGTATGATAACCAAACTACGACACACACATATGATTATATCAATTCGGGGTCTCGCCACAACATCAATCACGCGTGAGTACCTTCCTCACCGCGATCTATGATATGATAACAACAAGACAGAATCCAAATAGGAGCATACGTGCGCTACGCATCGTGTCGGTATGTCCAAAGGGAACAAATAAGACAACATTCCAAATGGAAGCATGCGTGCGCTACGATCGTGTCGATATGTCCAAGGAAACAATAAGACAGCATTCCAAATGGAAGCATACCCGCGCTACGCATCGTGTCGGTATGTCCAAAGGAAACAATAAGACAAAGATTCCAAATGGAAGCATACGTGCGCTACGCATCGTGTCGGTATGTCCAAGGAAACAATAAGACAACAAGCGGTAATCAAAGTGGAAGCATACCGTGCGCTACGCGTCGTGTCGGTATGTCCAAAGCGATTAACAAAGTAACACTATCAACGAACGTGCGTGGAATTTATCCGTCACTGCGGTCACGTCAAGTAAGTTCTCAACAAGTCAACCGACCCTCCATCGAGAGCGGTAGTATAGAAACACAATTCTTGCACAACAAAGGTTATCACAACAAGCGTAGGCAAGTTTCACAACAACAAGCATAGGCAAGTTTCACAACAACAAGCATAGGCAAGTTTATACACAACTCAAGTACTTTCATTTTATGCCCAAGTTCGGGTTTTACCCAAAGTTGTTATACCCTATATTTCCGGTGTATATGCGTGGGGCGTCGTAGAAAATTTTGAAGCTTAAGTAGGCTTGGCGATTTTCACTTTGTGCACAACACCCGATTAAGTCGTTTTTAAAGCGTTTCCACAGCTTTCGTAGGGAAAATTCCGGCTATGTCATTTCTAATTTTTGCGGATTTTTCCGAGAGACGAAACATTTTGGACCAACGGGAGGGTGACATGTGTCACCCTCACATTGGGAGCAAGTGGACGGCACCAAAGGGAATTATTGGGCACGTTTTTGGTATTTTTGTTGCCTAAAACATTTGGTCAATGTTTGGTAGGATATTTGTGTGGTTGATGACCAAGTGGGACCCACACAACACATGGCTTAATCTATACCTTACACTTGCCTTGCACTTGGCATGATCTTGGCCATTGGTTGGCCTTTGCTAGACCTATAAATACCCCCCCTTTGGAAGACTTCTTCATCCATTCCTAAAATATTTCTAAGTGTTAAATCCTCCTCCCTCCCCTTAGTGTAGAGTTCGGCCAAGAGCCTCCCCCCTCCCCCTTGGCCGAGAGCCCTTCCCCCCCTCCTTGGGGTGCTAGCCGTGGGGTACCCCCCCTAGCCTAGTTGTTTTCGTATAATACCCCCCCTCTTGGTAGAAATACTCTCAAAAGTATTGTTATAATGCCCAAATTACCTTAGCCGTATACCTTGTAGTATTCTAAGGTTATACTTATACGAAAAGCCCAGAAATACTATTATACTTCCCTTCCGTCACAAACCGAAACCCTAAGGAAAATCTCCATGGTTAGTTGGAGTAATAAGTAGAAGTTGGTTAGAACTTCTAAGGGTTGTTTGGAGGCGAATTCGAGGCCTTGTGAGTAGGAGCTAAACCTTGCTCAGGATCGACATTTAAACTCGGATAATTATGGGCTTATCGAGGTAAATATCTTGTCCCTCTATTGTAATTGGAAATTACATGTTGTATGATTATATAGTTGAAGTATACTATATATAGAACTGAACGTAGTTATCGGCAATGTCTTTTGACTTAAGCCTGAATAATAAGAAACCTTTTCGAAAGAAGAATCTTGAATCGTATTTACATAGGGTGTATTCAGATAGACTTGTGTAGCCTTTACGTGAGGTAGAATTGTGCACGTCCGGTTTAGGCGTATAACCCCCGGTTGGCTTGGTAGCCGGCCCGATAGAGAGGAGATTTCTGACGTTGCGAGGCGGGGAGGTCTTTGCGAATTTTCTGTAGAATGTTCTACGAAGGGATCTAAATATTAATAAGCGCCTTGTGGCCTTATAGGTTGAGTACTACGCGTGGCGCGATCTACTTGGCTTAAGGAGTAGCCGACGGTTTGAGGTACTTGGAGTGTTTTGCTATTAGTCGATAATCGTTGCGAGGTATGTGAACCTCTTCCTATCTCTTCTAGCATGATATGTGTGAACTATGTAGTACGGTATACGTACATGTGCTAAATGTATTTGATTGGTGTAAAACATAAAGTGTTATAACGGCTTTATGAGAAGTTGGTTATAACAGCTTTATGTTGGCAAGAAAATACTTGTGGTTTTTAAAAGGTAACTGATTTGAACTATAACTGGCTTGTTAGGTGTTAATAAAGAACTTGAAGTATTTCAAAAGATTTTTGAATCATTTCGAAAGAAGAAGTAATACTTGGTTTTTGAAAACTTAAGAGTTATACTAGCTTTATGGGAAGTTAGGTAATAACGACTTAAGAATGTTTCTTGATTTGGAAATCGAATGTGTATCGACAAACCACTGCAGCGTTAATAAAAGGAAATGTTTTGACAGATTAAGTATTATTAAAACCAGTAGAAACTTCCATCTGCATAGAAGCTAAGATGAGACAAAATGATATTTCCTAGATCATGGCTGCTTTAATAAGATTGCTATAAACAAGAATATCCTACTCACATATAAGGCTTATGTTTCTCAGATAGTTTAAAAGAGAATTATATTCTTAAATGAATAAGACTATGAACTACGAAACCTTTCTAAAATAAGAAACTTGAACATGGGAAATTAGGTAAACTTGAACATTGGAAATTAGGCAAACTTGAACAGTGGAAAAGAAGGTTGCTACTTGATTTGACAAAGAGAAGTAATTGATTTACTTTAAAAAGATAATCACTCTATTGTTATATACCACGAGTATTGTGTGACTTTTGTGAAAGTAACATATCTTTAAAGAGTTATTGTATAAAGTACTTTGGGGATAAAAACCCGATCTCATTAATCATATAGTAGAAAGTACCTTATGTGTGAATAACTTGATTGTATTGGTTTGTGATAGCCTTGTAATACCTTCGTGTTGATTTGATTAGTAATCATATTAGGATGCTACGTGTGTTAGTATTCTGTGATGTTTGTGTAAAGGGGTTTCCCTTGATTGTGCTTATGTTGTTTAAGCGATAAACCGTTATGTTGGTATTATACCACTCACCGTGTTTAGGGGTTAAGCCGCCCTCCGATGGGGTAGACTTCGGTGATGCAGGACCGTGATTCGAGAATACCTCATGCGGGTCCGGGGCCTATCGAGCTACGAGTTCGAGGTTAGTGTGCGGCCTTCATGGTCATGCGTCTATGTGGCCATGCGGTGCGAGTCGGGGCGATGCGAGGAGTAGCTACCCTCGATGCGGGGTTATACCTCATGCGGGCCTATGAGATTGGCCTATGCGAGCTGCGGGAGTTCCAGGCTAGGCGCACATTTGATATTGTGGCGGCGACCGGCTTTGATCATGTGACGGTCAGACAGATATCATGATACGATTTATGACCTTGTTAATCGTAGGTGTTAGTAGTCGGCCATGCCTTCGTACTTACCCTGTACTGTTTTTATTTGGACACAGGTGGGACCTGTTGTTCATGTGTATTTCTTGGTGCTTTTTTATCATTGACTGCCGGCAGTGAGGAAGGTATTCCACGGGCATGATTGATGTTGTGGGCGTGAGACCCATTATTATACTGGAGTGATGACTTTGAGGCGTGAGTCCCGACTATACATGTCGCTTATTTATTGTGATCGTAGTTTGGTTATCATACATGTCTCCCGCCTATAGACTACTATGATTTCATTCTGATATTTTGATTTCACATACTAAATTTTTGTTATCTTGACCTCCTTGAAGTGCGTTCATGCCGCGTAAAGGTACACCGATCGTTGATCCTCGCTCTTAGGGTCAAAGTTCAGCGTTTGGGAAGCTCGTTCCTCGGAGGCTTATCTTCGTATAGTCCTGTTGTTGTAGGTGCTTACATTCGAGTATGGCGAACCGTCCGTCGTTGTTGTCATATCATTCGTAAGTGCAGTAATCTTTGTTGTGGCGGGGTTTGTAAAAAGGATTAAACTGCTCATGTTGAAAGAGTTGTTGTATATATATATATGCGAAGGCAACTTTCTTCGGATATCGTGTCTCAATTTATCTTGTTTCATATCTTGGTTATTTTATGTTCCGTGATTACTCGATGTATGACTCGGGTGCGGGTAAGGCACGATCCACGGGCCGAAGGCAGTCGTGACAAAAGTGGTATCGAGCGATTAATCCTCGGAAAGTGTCTACAGGCCGTATCCGATGAAGTCTTGATTATCGGTGTGTTGTGCACTACACCAATAATCGTGAGGCTATAGGATATTTAGGATTGGTTTCTATTCTTCTCACTCGAGATCGTGCCTTAGAGCGGCGTTGTAAGTTGGACCTCTAACGTATTTCTTTCCACTGCGTTATGCCTCGCGTAGGCAACCCGGCCCAGGGAGGGCAAAGCGGCGAGGCTGCGAGTAGAGTCTGAGAGGTTACGTGGGCACAGCCCAATTATCACCAGGTGGTGCTTCATTCGGGGAGTTCTGCGGCGTCACTAGCCCTGAGAGTTTAGCACGGCGGCGATTCCTACTGCGGCCATGATATTTGAACGCCGGTTCGCGGCCAGAACGAGAATATAGATTTCAAGGCGACCACCACTAACTATGGATTTGACTACGGAGAGTATATCGATGTCTGCGAGTCTTGAAGACTAGCTAAGAGAGGTTGTGCAAGAGTAATTCTTGATTAGGCTTGAGCATGGCACGTATGCGGGCTTATGCGCGGCGAGCCAAGAAACGTGAACATCGACGGGTTAACGAAAGACGAGAAGAGGGCGAGTAGCAAGGTCCTTTGGTAACTTGCGGCGAGTCGCCTCGCGTGATTAGATTATGCGCATCCACGGTGCGAGAAAAGGTCCTCACGGGGTTCGGGGCGTTCGGGTATGCGAGGAGTTGGTCGAGCTCCAGCTTAGGTTCACAATCCACGAAGGTTCGGCCATACGGATTCGATTTTCTCGGTGTTCACGATGTAGCGCGTCATCTCGTGGAATGTCGTCTTTTAGTTGGTACTTATTGTACCTATGACCGTCAGTCGATGTCGAAAGAGTGTCCTTGCGGGAGGACTTAGCCTCGTGATCGGTGGGTAGTTCGTCATCTTCCTTAGTTATGCGCCTACAGGCGGGTTTGATTAGACGACTAAGGAGTGAAGCGATGAATATAGATATATCCTTAACCTCTGAGATGCGTATGTGTGATAAGGTGAGTATACCTCAAGTGCTATGTTCATATAGCAGTGTGTTAGTTGTGATTAGAAATCATGGTGGGTTAACCGAGTAAGATTTTGGGGGATAGAGAAGGTGTGAGCCTTAGAGTTTTATACGTAGAGACCTTAGAGGTAAGGCCATCTCGAGTATAGACGTATGTTTATGTTTGACCCTTATAGGAGTGCATAGTGCACGTGAGCTATGTTTACGGGATAAGTCCATGAGTAGTGTGGCATGAAAGAGGGTAGTTGAGCTAAGAAGACCGCTAGGTTTTCGTAACGTGATTAGTGAGAGTTTTCCTTCGGGGAGCTAGCGTTTAGCGCGTTGCCGGGTCGGGTTGAGGCCACGTTGCGGGTCAACCCGCGGCATGTTTGGTGGTGGGGTCGGTTGTGGTGGTCGTCTTGTGGTAGGTCACGAGGGTGTTAGGCGAGTTTATTTAACCAACGCGGCGGTCGTGGATCCATTCGACCGATGAGTCGGGCGAGGAGGTCACCGCCTTGTCTTCTAAGCAAAGACCGCTTACTCAGCGATGTTGATTTTATCGTAAAGGTTGTAAGGCTGCAGGGTGCCTACCTTCACCTTATGACGCAGTGGAGCCAGTGCACTGTTTTTGTTTACGGAAGTTTTACCAGCGAGTTAAGAACTCGGTGAGTCTCGAATCGCGTTCGCCCTCGGGCCAGTGTGTGGAATTCAGAGGTAGTGGTGGGGATTGTTGTCTCCTGTGGAGGGAGTGTTTAAGCTATCATTTCAGTTTTCGAATGTCGCCTTATGAGGCCTTGTAGGGGCGGAAGTGTAAGATGCCGGTCGATTGGTTCGATGTTGGCAAGACTCAGATAGTTGGTTCAGGCTTGTTCCAGCAGACTGTGGATAGGGTAAAGCTTGTCTAGAAGAGGTTCTGGCAGCTCAGAGAAATCGTGCGGATAATCGGCGACGACGCTTAGAGTTCGAGTTGGCGGTCGGTGTTCTGAAAATACCACCCGGGTTGGGTATGACGAGCTTTGGAAAGCGAGAGGAACTTAGCGAGTTACTTTGGGCCCTTGAGTTCATGTGAAGAATAGGCGGGTTGCCTATATGTTAGCATTTGCCGTCCGACTTAGGAGGCGATGCGTCCGATCTTTCGTATTGATATGATCGGAAAGTATCGAGATCCATCCAGTGTTCCCGATTAATGATGACCACGTTAGAAATAGTAACCCGAGTTTTGGAACCAAGCGATGCTCGAAATGTGGTAAGAGTTCGAGTGTACGACAGCCTCAGGGATCGCATGTAGTCCGGTACCATTTGTTGGGTCGCCGGAGTGACACTAGAACCTCGCGGCAAAGTGACAAAAGTGGTATCGGGAAGAAGCGAGCATGTATGGCGAGCATAGATGTGATCATTTCTTTTGTAAGGAGAAGGTGCGAAGGAAGTATATTTTAGACCCCGGAGAGAGGTGTTTGTGGTAATGTTAGAGGTGTTTCCTCGTGGACTTGGATGGAGGTATTTGCGCGGATGTTTCTGTGGCCAGGTGTGGCAGGATTGTTCGTAAGTATAGTAGTGAAGACTATACTGGCGCACGTTTGTTTTGAGACTTAGAAGGATCATTCGGGGCGAATGTTTCTAAGGAGGGGAGAATGTTATACCCCGTATTTCCAGTGTATGTATGCGTGGGGCGTGCGTGAAAATTTTGAAGCTTAAGTAGGCTTGGCGATTTTCACTTTGTGCACAACCCCCGGTTAGAGTCGTTTTTCGACGAAGCGTTTTCACAGCTTTCGTAGGGAAAATTCCGGCTATGTCATTTTTAATTTTTGCGGATTTTCCGAGAGAAGAAACATTTTGGACCAACGGGAGGGTGACATGTGTCACCCTCACATTGGAAGCAAGTGGACGGCACCAAAGGGAATTGTTGGGCACGTTTTTGGCATTTTTGTTGCCTAAAACATTTGGTCAATGTTTGGTAGGATATTTGTGTGGTTGATGACCAAGTGGGACCCACACAACACATGGCTTAATCTACACCTTACACTTGCCTTGCACTTGGCATGATCTTGGCCATTGGTTGGCCTTTGCTAGACCTATAAATACCCCCCTTTGGAAGACTTCTTCATCCATTCCTAAAATATTTCTAAGTGTTAAATCCTCCTCCCTCCCAGTGTAGAGTTCGGCCCAAGAGCCTCCTCCCCCTTGGCGAGAGCCCTTCCCCCTCGTAGGGTGCTGGCCGTGGTACCCCACTGCCTAGTTGTTTAGTATAATACCCCCTCTTGGTAGAAATACTCTCAAAGTATTGTTATAATGCCCAAATTACCTTAGCCGTATACCTTGTAGTATTCTAAGGTTATACTTATCTGAAAAGCCGAAATACTATTATACTTCCCTTAGTCACAAAACCGAAACCCTAAGGAAAATCTCCATGGTTAGTTGGAGTAATAAGTAGAAGTTGGTTAGAACTTCTAAGGGTTGTTGGAGCGGGTCGGAGCGCATGAGTAGGAGCTAAACCTTGCTCGGGATCGACATTTAAACTCGGATAATTATGGGCTTATCGAGGTAAATATCTTGTCCTCTATTTTAATTGGAAATTACATGTTGTATGATTATATAGTTGAAGTATACTATATATAGAACTGAACGTAGTTATCGCAATGTCTTTTGACTTAAGCTGAATAATAAGAAACCTTTTGAAAGAAAGTCTTGAATGTATTTACATAGGGTGTATTCTGATGAGACTTGTGTAGCCTTTACGTGAGGTAGGGTGTGCGTCCGGTTTAGGCGTATAACCCCCACTGGTTGGCTTGGTAGCCGGCCAGATAGAGGAGGAGATTTCTGTTGTTGCGGGGAGGTCTTTGCCGAATTTTCTGTAGAATGTTCTACGAAGGGATCTAAATATTAATAAGCGCCTTGTGGCCTTATAGGTTGAGTACTACGCGTGGCGCGATCTACTTGGCTTAAGGAGTAGCTGACGGTTTGAGGTACTTGGAGCTTTTTGCTATTAGTCGATAATCGTCGCGAGGTATGTGAACCTCTTCCTATCTCTTCTAGCATGATATGTGTGAACTATGTAGTACGGTGAGCGTCATGTGCTAAATGTATTTGATTGGTGTAAAACATAAAGTGTTATAACGGCTTTATGGGAAGTTGGTTATAACAGCTTTATGTTGGCAAGAAAATACTTGTGGTTTTTAAAAGGTAACTGATTTGAACTATAACTGGCTTGTTAGGTGTTAATAAAGAACTTGAAGTATTTCAAAAGATTTTTGAATCATTTCGAAAGAAGAAGTAATACTTGGTTTTTGAAAACTTAAGAGTTATACTAGCTTTATGGGAAGTTAGGTAATAACGACTTAAGAATGTTTTACTGATTTCGGAAATCAGAATGTGTATCGACAAACCACTGCAGCGTTAATAAAAGGAAATGTTTTGACAGATTAAGTATTATTAAAACCAGTAGAAACTTCCATCTGCATAGAAGCTAAGATGAGACAAAATGATATTTCCTAGATCATGGCTGCTTTAATAAGATTGCTATAAACAAGAATATCCTACTCACATATAAGGCTTATGTTTCTCAGATAGTTTAAAAGAGAATTATATTCTTAAATGAATAAGACTATGAACTACGAAACCTTTCTAAAATAAGAAACTTGAACATGGGAAATTAGGTAAACTTGAACATTGGAAATTAGGCAAACTTGAACATTGGAAAAGAAGGTTGCTACTTGATTTGACAAAGAGAAGTAATTGATTTACTTTAAAAAGATAATCACTCTATTGTTATATACCACGAGTATTGTGTGACTTTTGTGAAAGTAACATATCTTTAAAGAGTTATTGTATAAAGTACTTTGGGGATAAAAACCCGATCTCATTAATCATATAGTAGAAAGTACCTTATGTGTGAATAACTTGATTGTATTGGTTTGTGATAGCCTTGTAATACCTTCGTGTTGATTTGATTAGTAATCATATTAGGATGCTACGTGTGTTAGTATTCTGTGATGTTTGTGTAAAGGGGTTTCCCTTGATTGTGCTTATGTTGTTTAAACGATAAACTGTTATGTTGGTATTATACCACTCACCGTGTTTCCGGGGGTTAAGCTGCCCTCCGATGCGGGGTAGACTCGAGCGATGCAGGACCATGATTCGAGAATACCTCATGCGGGTCCCGGGGGCCTATGCGAGCTACGAGTTCGAGTTAGTGTGCGGCCTTTATGGTCATGCGGTCTATGTGGCCATGCGGTGCGAGTCGGGGCGATGTCGGGAGTAGCTACCCTCGATGCGGGTTATACCTCATGCGGGCCTATGAGATTGGCCTATCACGAGCTGCGGGAGTTCGAGGCTGACGCGCACATTTGATATTGCGAAGGCGGCGACTTTGATCATGTGACGGTCAGACGGATATCATGATCTGATTTATGACCTTGTTAGTCTTGTAGGTGTTAGTAGTCGGCTATGCCTTACGTGCCTGCATCGCTTTTATTTGGACACAGTGGGACTGCTGTTCATGTGTATTTCTTGGTGCTTTTTATCATTGGTGATGGCAGTGAGGAAGGTATTCCACGGGCATGATTGATGTTGTGGGCGTGAGACCCATTATTATACTGGAGTGATGACTTTGAGGGCGTGAGTCCCTGACTAGACATGACTGCTTATTTATTGTGAACTGTAGTTTGGTTATCATACATGTCTCCTGCTTCTATAGACTACTATGATTTCATTTACAGTATTTTCAGTTTCACATACTTTTGTTATCTTGACCTCCTTGAGATGCGTTCGCAGTAAGGTACACCAGTCGTTGATCCTCGCTCTTAGGGTCAAAGTTCAGCGTTTGGGAAGCTCCGTTCCTCCGGAGGCTTATCTTGGTATAGTCCCCTGTTGTTGTAGGTGCTTACATTCAGGGGTATGACGGGGCCCTGTCCCGTCGTTGTTGTCATATCATTCGTAGAGGTCTGTAGTACTGTTGTGGGCAGGGTTTGTAAAAAGGATTAAACTGTTCATGTTGAAAAAGTTGTTGTATATATATATATGCCGAAAGGCAACTTTCTTCGAGATATACGTGTCTCAATTTATCTTGTTTCATATCTTGGTTATTTTATGTTCGTGATTACTCACGATGTATGACTACTTGGGGTGCGGGTAAGGCACGATCCACGGGCCGGGCGAATTCGTGACAAAAGTACTACGTATGTTAAATTCCTTTTAAAGAGATTTATTCCTTTTATAAAAGTCACCCGATACCCGTAGTATAAAAATAGAGTGACTTATATCTTTTAAGTAAACTAAAACAACTTCCATACTATCCTTTTTAAAACCAAATTAAGGCAACACCATTCCTTCTTTTTAGACCAAAACACTTCTCTTTTTTAAAGTCAAGTTACCACCTTAAAACCAGTGATAAAACCTTCTTTTGTTTTCATAACGTCGTTATAACCAACTTCCCATAAGTTGTTATAACACGTTATGTTTTAAAACCATTTTAAGACAACACAATGCCTTTCTTTCTGGTAAAGTTCGGTTTGCCTAATTTCAATTACGCAAGTCTCTTTTTAGAAAAGTTTCATAGTTCAATGTCTTAACCTCTTTTAAAACAATTGAGTAACATATGCCCTAAAGTAGGTTATTCTTGATCATAATCAATCTTATTAAGCGGCCATGATCTAGAAAATGTAATATCATTTTGTCTCATCTTAGCTTCATGCGGATGGAGGTTTCTCTTGGTTTTAATAATACCGTTAGTCATTACATTTTTCTTTATTAAGCTAGCGATGGTTTGTTCGATACTTATTCTGATTTCCGAATCAGTAAAACATTATTCCTTTTAAAAACAAGTACTCATTACTCACGAATGAGGTTTCACACTAACATCCATATCAAGTCAAGTCTTTTAAGACGTTATACCTAACTTCCCATAAAGCTAGTATAACTCTTATGTTTTCAAAACCAAGTATTACTCTTCTTTCAAAACGGTTTCTTAATGAAATACTTCAAATTCTTTATTATCACACATCAAGTCAGTTATAAGTCAAATCAGTTACCTTTTAACAATCTCAAAGCATTTTCTTATCTACATAAAGCTGTTATAACCAACCTCCCATAAAGCCGTTATAACACTTTATGTCTCAAACCAATCAAATACATTTAGCACGTATCGTCTCACCGTACTACATAGTTACACACATATCATGCTAGAAAAGATAGGAAGAGGTTCACATACCTCGCGACGATTATCGACTAATAGCAAAAGCGCTCAGTACCTCAAACCGTCGGCTACTCCTTAAGCCAAGTAGACCACGCCACACGTAGTATTTCAACCTATAGAGGCCACAGAGCCTATTAACATCTTAGATCTCAATGTAGAATATTCTACAGAAAATTCGCAGACACCTCCCCACATGTCGTAAATCTCTCTCTATCGAGGCTACCAAGCCAACCGGGGTTAACACGTCTAACCGACGTGTACAATTCTACTACAGTAATCTTTACACAAGTCTCTGTATCAGTCTATGTAATTCTGATTCAGTTCTCTTCTTTAAATTGGGCTTAAGTCGCAAGACATTCGTAAGTATTATTCGAGCTTAAGTCAAAAGACATTGCCGCAACTATGTTCGGTTCTATGTATAGTATACTTAACTATATACTCCTACAACATGTAATTTCCAATTACAACGAAGGTTAGGAATGTTTACCTCGATAAGCCCAAAATTATCCGAGTTTATATGTCGATCTGAGCAAGGTTTAGCTCTACTCCGTGCGCTCAGGCCGCTCCAACCAACCCTTAGAAGTTCTAACCAACTTCTACTTATAACTTCAACTACGGGTGAAGATTTTTCCAAAGGGTTTAGTTTAGTGGCTAAAGGAAAGTATACTAGTATTTGTGGGCTTTTAGTATAGAGGTAACCTTGGGAATACTACAAGGTATTTAGGCAGGTATTTGGGCATTATAACAATACTAGGAGAGTATTTCTATACCACAACAAGGGTATTATACGAAACAACTAGGCTAGGGGTAGGCTCTCGCCACAAGGCCCAACAAAGGGGAGGACTTGGCGAATGCTACTTAAGGGGAGGATTTTGAGACTTGGAGAATGATTTTTGGATGAAGAAGTTCATCAACTAAGGGGGTATTTATAGGTCAAGCAATGGCCAACCAATGGCCAAGATGAAGACAAGTGTTAGGCAAGTGTAGGGCTAGGATTTGGACAAGTGTTTGTGGGCCCCACTTACTCATCTACTACACAAAATATCTAGCCAAACATTGACCAAATGTTTAAGGCATTTTCCATGGCAAAAACGTGCCAAAGGGAGCTCAACCAAACCGTCCACTTGGGTGACAAGTGTCACCCTCCCGTTGGTCCAAAATATTTCGTCTCTCGGAAAAATCCGCAAAAATTATAAATGACATAGCGGAATTTTCCCTACGAAAGTCGTGGAAACGTTTAGTCAACGACTCTTTTTGGCACTTGTGTACAAATTTCGAAACTATGCTTACTTTAAGGCTCAAATTAATATACGTATGCCCTCACGTACATACTCAGGAAATACGGGGTATAACATTCTCCCTCGCCGAAACATTCGTCGAATGTTCCTTCTAAGCCTCAAAACAAACATGCGCCGATATAGTCTTCACTACTATACTTACGAGAACAATCACCGCCACGCTGGCCACGAAACACCCGCAAATACTTACATCCAAGTCCACGAAACACCTCTAACATCACAAACTTTTGTCACTTTGCGCGAGGTTCTAGTGTCACTCCGCGACCCAACAAATGGTACCGGATGCGTCGATCCACGAGGTCTAAAATATACATCATTCGCACCTTCTCCTTCACAAGAAATGATCATATCTATGCTCGCAATACATGCTCACCTCTACCCTTACTCGTCGTACTCTTCTCGAACACTTGAACTCTTCCGATATCGTACCACACTTGATCCTCGCTTGATTCTCCAAACCTTGGAGTCACCACTCCAACTTGGTTATCTTACTAGCCTCAATCTTCCTTAAGGCCATTCCGGCCTTCACGATCCGCTTATGGTCGAACATATCCACGAACTCATCGATGGTCATCTAAACACTGGCCTAACACCCTCGTGACCTACCACTGGCGGGACCACCGAGTGACCCTACCTCGAAAGCAGGCGCGGGTTGGCCTCATCATGGCCCAACCCGACCTTAACGCGTCACGCTCTTGTTCCCGATCCGGAACAATCTTACCTCTACAGTCATGAAAGCTACCACTTCCATTGCACACTACCCGGGGACTTTATCACACAAAGCGTTCTAGGCATAAAATGCGCTCAACAAGGATCACTTGCAAAATCTGGTACTCGAAGGCGACCTTACATCTAAGGTCTCATTGTAATATTCTAAGGTTCATCATTTTCTCACCCCAAGCTTACCCTTCTCACTAACGGGTTCTACATCACGTTTTAGCACAAAGCTATCTGAACATAACACTTAACACATTATCATAACATCAATACATACAAGTCTCAGAGGTTAAGGATATACTGAAAATAGGCGGTTGAAGGGCCAGTTAAAGCGGGAACTTCCACCGCGACCTCTCTGGGGCTGTGGGTGTATGAACATCTGCCTAGTGTAGAAGGTGAAGAACCCATGGCCCGATCTCGTAGTGCAGCTATCCTACCATGCTACCACAGTGGACGGTTTCTCCCAAAATGGCCTGCTGTCGCATGTAAAACAAACTCCGGACTAGCACGACACTCCCCATGTGGAGTCTACCACAGTCCTGATGAGGTAGGGGTGGCTTGGTGGTTAACACCCTGCTCTCCCAAATCTGAACCCTTGGAGCCACGACCTGCTCCACGAAAACTCTGGGCGCTCTGAAGATTGTAGAGGACCACTCTGTCTTGGCGGGAGGCGCATAACTAGTCGATGTTGAGGCGATGCGCTCGAAAATCACCAAAGGACCCTGCGATTCGGCCTCTTCTGGCGACTTTGGTCATTACGCCGATTTCTCGCTCCTCACCTCCAGTGCATAAGCTGCGTGCGAGGCAATGTCCATGCCGGTGAAGAGCTACACCGAACAACTCTGCTAGGTAATCATGAGCCACGTAACATATCGGTGGACTCGATCCTCTATACTAGCTACTAATGCGGGGGCGTCTGGGCCAATGAGTCGAACTCCACATTGTACTCCCTTGCCGTCGCGCGTTCTGCGCGCCCAAAAATCATCGGCCCGAGCCCTCCTCATACGTGGCGGCAAGAAGTGTGCAAGAAATGCCTTTGAGAACTCGTCCATGGCCGGAAGTGCATTCTCTCCCGGGACAGCTCGCGAATCAAACCAATCGGCTGCGGTATCACGCGGCCGATGCGAACCTAGGACCACCGACTCGGTCTCGATGCCTTGATCACTCTCATGATCGTGTAGCTGCCGGATGAACTCCTGCGGATCATCCTCGCCGGGCCTCGACCCGTAAAACTCGGCGGGTTACACCTCGAGAAAATCCCGTAGTCTCAGCTATGCGCTCGGGGTTGAATTACGGGTGCTCTTTGGGGCTGGGCTGCTGCGTCCGGCTTATCCTCAAGTCAGCCTGACCACGGCCGTGGCGGGCCATCTCGCGTAACCCGTCTCCTGCGCCCGGCTGTAGGGTGGAGGCTCAGTCTTGTGGTCTCTGTAGAGGCTGCCATTGCTCTACTCGTATCTCCTCTCTTTGCCTTGCCGCCGCCACGGGCGGGTTGCCTTGCGCGGAGGCATAACTGGTAAAAAAACGAGATACGTCAGAGGGGTACAACTTACAACACAGCTCTAAGGCACGATCTCGGAATGAGAAGAATGGAAACCAATCCTAAATGTCCTGCGACCTCACGATTATAGATGTGGTGCGACACGTCGATAATCAAGACTCTACTAGACACAGTCTGTAGACACTTTCCGATGACTAACTACTCTGATACCACTTTTGTCACGACCGAACCGGGCGTGGTAGTGCCTACCGGGCACCTGGTGATACAACATCGAGAAAATCGGAAATAAAAACATGAACATGAATTAAGAGACAAGATAAATAAATAGGCCAACCAAAACAGTTGCCTTCATCATATATACATAAATACCCGAACAGTTATCCTTTTTACAAACCCTACCCAGCGATTACTCTGACCTCTAAGATTTATACAACAACTATGGCGGGACGGGGCCACGCCATACCCTGTTGTCTGAGAACCTCTGACGTCGAGGTAACATACGAAGATAAGCCTCGAAGGAGCGGACTTCGATATCTTTGAAAGGTGATCCTAAGCGGGGATCGACAACCGATGTACTTACACTGCGGCGTGCGCGGCCCCAGAAGGAGTCAAGTCGGTACCAAGTATGTGAAACTATAAAATACTGTAAATGAAATCATGCTAGCCTATAAAAGCAGGAGACAGGTATGATAACCAAACTACAGTACACACACATAACAATTATATCAATTCAGGGTCTCACGCCCACAACATCAATCCTGCGGTGAGTACGCCCGCCATGGCGATGCATGATATGATAACAACAAGACGGAATCCAAATGGGAGCATACGTGCGCTACGCGTCGTGTCGGTATGTCGAAGGAACAAATAAGACAACATTCCAAATGGAAGCATACGTGCGCTACGCATCGTGTCGGTATGTCGAAGGAAACAATAAGACATTCCAAATGGAAGCATACGTGCGCTACGCATCGTGTCGATATGTCAAAGGAAACAATAAGACAACATTCCAAATGGAAGCATACGTGCGCTACGCATCGTGTCGATATGTCAAAGGAAACAATAAGACAACAAGGCGGTAATCAAAGTGGAAGCATACGTGCGCTACGCGTCGTGTCGGTATGTCCAAAGCGATTAACAAAGTAACACTATCAGCGAGGCGTGCGTGGAATTTATCCGTCATGCCGGTCCGCGTCAAGTAAGTTCTCAACAAGTCAACCGACCCTCCATCGAGGCAGCGGTAGTATAGAAACACAATTCTTGCACAACAAAGGTTATCACAACAAGCGTAGGCAAGTTTCACAACAACAAGCATAGGCAAGTTTCACAACAACAAGCATAGGAAAGTTTATACACAACTCAAGTACTTTCATTTTTATGCCCAGTTCGGGTTTTACCCTAAAGTACTACGTCGTTAAATTCCTTTTAAAGAGATTTATTCCTTTTATAAAAGTCACCCGATACGTAGTATAAAAATAGAGTGACTTATATCTTTTAAGTAAACTAAAACAACCTCCATACTATCCTTTTTAAAACCAAATTAAAGCAACACCATTCCTTCTTTTTAGACCAAAACACTTCTCTTTTTAAAGTCAAGTTACCACCTTAAAACCGGTGATAAAACCTTCTTTTGTTTTCATAACGTCGTTATAACCAACTTCCCATAAAGTGTTATAACACGTTATGTTTTAAAACCATTTTAAGACAACACAATGCCTTTCTTTACCTAAAGTTCCGGTTTGCCTAATTTCAATTACGCAAGTCTCTTTTTAGAAAAGTTTCATAGTTGATGTCTTAATCTCTTTTAAAACAATTGAGTAACATATGCCCTAGGCGAGTAGGTTATTCTTGATCATAATCAATCCTATTAAGCAGCCATGATCTAGAAAATGTAATATCATTTTGTCTAAATGCTTACATGCGGATGGAGGTTTCTACTGGTTTTAATAATACTTCGTTAGTCATTACATTTTCCTTTATTAAGCCAGCGATGGTTTGTTCGATACTTATTCTGATTTCCGAATCAGTAAAACATTATTCCTTTTAAAAACAAGTACTCATTACTCACGAATGAGGTTTCACACTAACATCCATATCAAGTCAAGTCTCTTAAGACGTTATACCTAACTTCCCATAAAGCTAGTATAACTCTTATGTTTTCAAAACCAAGTATTACTCTTCTTTCAAAAGCGGTTTCTTAATGAAATACTTCAAATTCTTTATTATCACACATCAAGTCGGTTATAAGTCAAATCGAGTTACCTTTTAACAATCACAAAGCATTTTCTTATCTACGTAAAGTGTTATAACTTGACCTCCCATAAAGTCGTTATAACACTTTATGTCTCAAACCAATCAAATACATTTAGCACGTATGCATCTACCGTACTACATAGTTACACACATATCATGCTAGAAAAGATAGGAAGAGGTTCACATACCTCGACGATTATCGACTAATAGCAAAAGCGCTCAAGTACCTCAAACCGTCGGCTACTCCTTAAGCCAGTAGACCCGCCACACGTAGTATTTCAACCTATAGAGGCCACTGGCGCCTATTAACATCTTAGATCTCAATGTAGAATATTCTCAGAAAATTCGACACCTCCCCACACATAGCAGCGTAAATATCCTCTCTATCGAGTGCTACCCAAGCCAACGGGGGTTAACCGCGTCTAACAGGGCGTGTACAATTCTACTACACGATAATGCTACACAAGTCTCGTAATACAATCTATGTAATTACGATTCAGTTCTCTTCTTTAAATTCGAGCTTAAGTCGCGAAGACATTGCGTAAGTATTATTCGAGCTTAAGTCAAAAGACATTGCCGCACAACTATGTTGATTCTATATATAGTATACTTAACTATATACTCTACAACATGTAATTTCCAATTACAATGAAGGTTAGGAATGTTTACCTCGATAAGCCCAAAATTATCCGAGTTTATATGTCGATCTGAGCAAGGTTTAGCTCCTACTCAGTGCGCTCAGGCCAGCTCCAACCAACCCTTAGAAGTTCTAACCAACTTCTACTTATAACTTCAACTACGGGTGAAGATTTTTCCAAAGGGTTTCGTTTAGTGGCTAAAGGAAAGTATACTAGTATTTATGGGCTTTTCGTATAGAGGTAACCTTGGGAATACTACAAGGTATTTAGGCCAAGGTATTTGGGCATTATAACAATACTAGGAGAGTATTTCTATACCACAACAAGGGGTATTATACGAAAACAACTAGGCTAGGGGGGTAGGCTCTCGGCCACAAGGCCCAACAAAGGGGGAGGGGACTTGGCCGAATGCTACTTTGAGACTTGGAGAATGATTTTTGGATGAAGAAGTTCATCAACTAAGGGGGGTATTTATAGGTCAAGCAATGGCCAACCAATGGCCAAGATGAAGACAAATGTTAGGCAAGTGTAGGGCTAGGATTTGGACAAGTGTTTGTGGGCCCCACTTTCTCATCTACTACACAAAATATCTAGCCAAACATTGACCAAATGTTTAAGGCAAGAAACATGAAAAAAACGTGCCAAAGGGAGCTCAACCAAACCGTCCACTTGGGTGACAAGTGTCACCCTCCCGTTGGTCCAAAATATTTCGTCTCTCGGAAAAATCCGCAAAAATTATAAATGACATAGCCGGAATTTTCCCTACGAAAGCTGTGGAAACGTTTCGTCGAAAAACGACTCTTTTTGGCACTTGTGTACAAATTTCGAAACTATGCTTACTTTAAGGCTCAAATTAATATACGTATGCCCTCACGTACATACTCAGGAAATACGGGGTATAACAAGGCTCCGGTAGAAATACTTGATAGAAAGGTCCAACGCTTTATAAATAAAGATATTGCTTCCGTGAAAGTCCTATGGAAGAATCACTCCACAGAGGAAGCCACCTGGGAAGCGGAAGACGCGATGAAAGTCAAATATTCATTCCTATTTGACTAAGGTAATAAAAAAAAATGCATTACATAGTACTTCATATGTGTGCCATTTGCGTGTCTATATGCATGTTGTCACGACCGATTAAGACGTGTTGGTGCCTTACCGGGCACCCTAGTGATACAACATCAGTGTCAATGGAACATAAAGCGATACAAGACATATTATGAAATATGAAACAATAATCGAGAAAAACTTGCCGCCCGGCGTAAATATAAATGACAACTTTTTCAACATGAACAGTTTAATCCTTTTTACAAACCACCGCCCAACGATTACTACGGACCTAAGAATGATATGACAACAATGGCGGGGCGGGGCCGCCAAACCCCGAATGCAAACACTTACTCTGACGAGGACTATACGGCTGATAAGCCTCGGAGAAGCGGAGCTTCCAAACGCCAAATCGTGACCACGAGAGCTAGGATCAACGGCGGTGTACCTCAACTGCGGCATGAGCGGCCCCGAGAGGTCGATAACAACAGTGCGAGTATGTGAAACTAAAAATACGTAAATGAAATCATAACGATCTATAAAGCGAGAGACATGTATGATAAACAAACTACGATTCACAACAAATAGCGATCATGTCAAGTCGGGACTCACGCCTCAAAGTTATCACAATAAAACCGTGCGGGGCAAATGCGAAGGCATAGCCGACTACTAAGACCACGATACCAAAATACCACAAGTCAGTATCCGAGGTCTTTCTAGACGCACCACATGATCGGCGGCCACGCTGCGCAATATCAATGTGCGTGTCTATCCTCGAACTCTCGACTCGCATAGGTCACGGACCGCGTGAGGTATTCCTCGAATCATGGTCCCGCATCGCTGAGGTATACCGCGTCGAAGGCGGCTAACCCTCGGTATCCGCCAGGCTCCGCAACCAGCATAGTCTCAAAAGACCGCATAGTCTCAGCGGACCGCATAGAATCCCGCGTCGGGCTAAACACCGGAATGATCAATCACGGAGCTACCGCACTCCGCATAGTCACGAGGACCGCATAGGCCCTAAAGACCCGCATCAAGGGAGGCAAGCCCTCGTTATAATAAGTCAAAGGGGGTATGTGATACAATAATAGTACAACGGGCTTAACGTTTAACAACGTAAGCACAACAAGATTGACCCGATTAAATCTCGATAACACAAGATTCTAACACACGTATCATCCTAACATTTTCACTTATCAATTCAAAAAGAAATTATTTACAAGGATATATCAAACCAAAACAATCAAATTATTCACACAAGGTACTTTAAGCTATCATGTTGGTGTATCTTCCCCTAAAGTACTTCATACATTAAATCTTTTAAAAGATCCGTTGCTTTCACATAAGTCACCCAATACTCGTCGTATAAAATAGAGTGGTATGTCTTTTAAATAAACCAAAACACTTACCTTTGTAAAATCAAGTAACAACATTATTTTCCAAGCGTCCAAGTTTGCCTAATTTCAAATGTTCACGTTTCTTATTTTAGAAAGGTTTAAGTAGTTCATAGTCTTATTCATTTAAGAATATAATTCTCTTTTAAACAATCTGAAACATAAGTCTTATATGTGAGTAGGATATTCTTGTTTATAACAATCTTATTACAATGTAGTGATCTAGGAAATATCATTTTGTCTCATCTTAGCTTCATGCGGATGGAAGTTTCTCTGGTTTTAATAATACTTAATTAGTCAAAACATTTCCTTTCATTAACGCTGCAGTGGTTTGTCGATACACATTCTGATTTCCGAAATCAGTAAAACATTCTTAAGCCGTTATACCTAACTTCTCATAAAGCTAGTATAACTCTTAAGTTTTTCAAAAACCAAGTATTTACTTCTTCTTTCAAAATGATTCAAAAATCTTTTGAAATACTTCAAGTTCTTTATTAACACATAACAAGCCAGTTATAGTTCAAATCAGTTACCTTTTAAAGACCACAAGTATTTTCTTACCAACATAAAGCTGTTATAACCAACTTCCCATAAAGTCGTTATAACACTTTATGTTTTAAATCAATCAAATACGTTTAGCACATGTACGTCTAACGTACTACATAGTTCACACATATCATGCTAGAAGAGATAGGAAGAGGTTCACATACCTCGCGAGTATCGACTAATAGCAAAGCGCTCAAGTACTTCCAACCGCCGGCTACTCCTTAAGCCAGTAGAAACGCGCCACACGTTGTACTTCACCCTATAAGCCCACAAGGCGCTTAGGAACATCAAGCTCTTATCGTAGAACATTCTCTGAGAAAATTGGCACCTCCCCACACATGCAGCGTAAATCTCCTCCTCTAACAGGCGGCTACCAAGCCAACCGGGGTTATACATCTAACCCGACGGGTACAATTCTACTCCACGATACTACTACACAAGTCTCTTTATGTCTGATTCGATTCAGTTCTTGAGCTTAAGTCAAAAGACATTGCCAACTAACCACGTTGATTCTATATATAGTATACTTCAACTATATATTCTAACAACATGTAATTTCCAATTACAATAGAGACAAGATATTTACCTCGATAAGCCCATAATTATCCGAGTTTAATGTCGATCCTTAGCAAAGTTTCGTTCCTACTAAGTGCTCCAACCCGCTCCAAACAACCCTTGAAGTTCTAACCAACTTCTACATAGTACTCGACTAACTATGGAGGTTTTCCTTAGGGTTTCGGTTTTTGTGGCTAAAGGAAGTATAATCGTATTTTACGGGCTTTTGTATAAGTGTAACCTTGGGAATACTACAAGGTATTTGGGCAAGGTATTTGGACATCATAACAATACTAGGAGAGTATTTCTATACCACAACAAGGGTATTATCAAAACAACTAGGCTGGGGGTACCCACGGCGAGGCACCACAGGGGAGGAGGCTCTCGGCCTGAGGCCACTCAAAGGGGAGGGGGTGTTGGGCGAACACAACACAAGAGGAGGGAGGATTTTAGGCTTGGAAGGTTTCATTTGTGGATGAAGAGTTCATCAACATAAGGGGGTATTTATAGCAAAACCAAAGGCCAACCAAAGGCAAGATCTAGCCAAGTGCAAGGCAAGTGTAAGGCCAAGATCAAGCCAAGTGCACCCTAACCCTACTCCACAAAACATGGCACAAAACAAGCCACAAAACAAGGCCAAAACAAGGCACAAAACCATGAACCAATCGGCGAGGCCAAGCCTCCTCTTTCAGTCAATGAGGGTGACAAGTGTCACCTCCCGTTAATCCAAAAATGTTTCGTCTCTCGGAAAAATCCGCAAAAATTAAAAATGACATAGCGGAAATTCCCTACGAAAGGCGTGAAAACGTTTAAAAACGACTCTAATCGGGTGTTGTGTACAAAATAATTCGCCAAGCCTATTCTCAAGTTCGAATTTCCTAGGTACGTCCTGCGTACATACTGGAAATCTGGTATAACATTCTCCCTCTTAGAAACATTCGTCGAATGTTCCTTCTAAGTCTCAAAACAAGCGTGCGCCGAAGATAGTCTTCACTACTATACTTACGAGAATCAATCTGCCACACGCCACGAAACAACTTGCGCAAAAATGCTTACATCCAAGTCCACGAGGAACACCTCTAATCATCACCACAAAACACTTCTCACCGGTCTAAAATATACTTCCTTCGCGCTTCTCTTTACAAAGAAATGATCACATCTATGCTCGCCATACATGCTCGCTTCTCTTTACTCGTCGTAGATACCGCTTTGTCACTTTGCACGAGGCATTAACCTTCTCGAGCGACCCAACAAATGGTACCACTTTTGTCACTTTGTCGCGAGCCTTGCTCCGACGACCCAACAAATGGTACCGGGCTGCTTGCGATCCCTGAGGATGTCGTACACTCGAACTCTTACCACATTCTGATACTGCTTCAGTTTCCAAAACTCGTCACACCCTAACCGGGGTGGTACTTTCAAGAAGACCGACCGGCACGAACTCTGGCGTCGTTGCCGATTATCCGCACGATTCCTCTGAGCTGCCAGAACTTCTTCTAGACAAGCTTCTCACTATCCACAGTCTGCTGGAACAAGCCTGAACCAACTGTCTGAACCTTGCCAACATCGAACCAATCGACCGGCAACTTTACACTTCCGCCCCTACAAGGCTTCAAAAGGTGACATCCGAACACTGAAATGGTAGCTTAAACACTACCTCCACAGGAGACAACAATCCCCACAACTATCCACGAAATCAAACAACGGCGAGGCGAATGCGGTCTGAGACTCACCGAGTTCTTAACACATGCTTGGTAAAACTTCCGGGAACAAAATAGCCGTAACACAGGCTCCATGCATGTCATAAGGTGAAGGTAGGCACCGTGCAGCCTTACAACCTTCGGATAACTCAACACAACGAGTAAAGCGGTCTGATCAAGAACACGATGGGCTGCCCCATCGGCCGACCAGCTGGTCGAACGTCCACGAACTTCGTCTGTTGGTTAACTAAACTTGGGCCTAACACCCTCACCCTAACACAAGGCGGGACCACCAAAACCTGACCCCACCGCCATACATGCGCGGGTTGACCCGATCGTGGCCTCAACCCGACCCGCAACGCACAATACTAGCTCCGATCCGAACAATCTCACCGATCACGTTTGAAAACCTAGCGGTCTTCTTAGCTCAACTACCCCTTTCATTTCACACTACCAGGACCTATCCCAAACATAGCTCACGTGCACTATGCACTCAGATGAGATCAACATAACACTACACCTTTACTCGAGATGGCCTTACCTCTAAGGTCTCTACGTATAAAACTCTAAGGCTCACACCTTCTCTATCCCCAAATCTTACTTGGTTAACTAACCAAGATTTCTAATCACAATATTAACATCGCTATCAAAACATAGCACTTATGATATACCCTTCTTATCACACATACCGAACTCTGAGGGTTAGAGATATATCTATATCTCTTCTTCACTCCCTTAGTCGTTCTAATCAAACCCTGTAGTAGCGCATGTTGAGGAGATGACACACTACCCACCGATCTGAAGGCTAAGTCCTCCTACAAGGACACTTTTCGACACGGACCACGGCGGTCATGGTACAACAAGTACCAACAAAAAAACGACATTCCCGGGACGGCGTCGTCACGCGTGAGCGGAAGTCACGGAGTTCGACAACTCCTGCGTACCCCGAACGTCACGAACTCGTGGAAGACCACTCTGCGGGCGGAGGTGCATAATCTAATCTGCGGTGGCGACTCGCCTCGAAAGTTACCAAAGGACCTGCGCTCTTTTGTTAACCCGTCGATCTCTATGTTTCGGCTGATGTCGTAAGCCCGCATACGAGCCATGCTCAAGCTTCAATCAAGAACTTACTCTTGCACAACCTTACCGTTGATATTCATCAAGACTCGCGATACATCGGTATACTCTCGGTAGCCAAATCCATAGCTAGTAATAGGGTCGCCTCTTTTGCAATCCATATTCTCTGGTGGTGGGGTGAAGGTTCAAATATCATGGCGCAGCAGGAACCGCCGCCGTGCTAAACTTTCACTGGGCTAGTGGCGTCGCAGAAATCCCGAAGGAAGCATTACCTAGGTAATGATTGGGCCTTGCCACGTAACCCTCTCGAACTCTACTCGCAGCCTCCGCTTGCCTTGCCTCACTGGGCGGGTTTGCCTACGCGGAGGCATAACGATAAGGGAAAGAAATACGTCGGAGGGTCTAACTTACAACACGACTCTAAGGCACGATCTCGAGTGAGAAGAATAGAAACCAATCCTAAATATCCTATAGCCTCGATTATTGATGTGGTGCACAAACCGATAATCAAGACTCTCTTGATACGATGCGTAGACACTTTCCGAGGATTAATCGCTCGATACCACTTTTGTCACGACCGATTAGGGCGTGGTCGTGCCTTACCGGGCACCCTGGTGATACAACATCGAGTAATCAGTGGAACATAAAGCGATACAAGACATATTATGAAATATGAAACAATAATCTGAGAAAAACTTGCCGCCCGGCGTAAATATAAATGACAACTTTTTCAACATGAGCGGTTTAATCCTTTTTACAAACCACGCCCACAACAAGATTACTCTGCACCTCTAAGAATGATATGACAACAATGGCGGGACGGGGCCCAAACCACGAATGCAAACACTTACTACGACGAGGACTATACCACTGATAAGCCTCGGAGAAACGGAGCTTCCCAACGCTGGCTGTGACCACGAGAGCTAGGATCAACGGCGGTGTACCTCAACTGCGGCATGAACGCGGCCCCAGGAGGTCGATCTGAGTGCAGAGTATGTGAAACTAAAAATCAGTAAATGAAATCATAACGATCTATAAAGCGGGAGACATGTATGATAAACAAACTACGATTCACAACAAATAAGCGATCGTGTCAAGTCGAGGACTCGCGCCGCTCAAAGTTATCACAATAAACCGATGCGGGGCAAGTACGAAGGCATAGCCGACTACTAAGACCAGCATGCCAAAATACCACAAGGCGTATCCGAGGTCTTTCTAGACCGCACAACATGATCGAAGCTGGCCACTCGCCCGCAATATCAATGTGCGTGTCTATCCCTGGAACTCTCGCAGCTCCGCATAGGTCACACACGGACCCGCATGAGGTATTCCTCGAATCATGGTCCCAGACCGCCTGAGGTATACCCCGCATCGAAGGCAGCTAACCCTCGGTATCCGCCTAGGCTCCCGCAACCCGCATAGTCTCAAAAGACCGCATAGTCTCAACAGACCGCATAGGGAATCCCCCGCATCAGGCTAAACACCCGGAATGATCAATCCTGGAGCTACCGCACTCCGCATAGTCACGAGGACCGCATAGGCCGTAAAGACCCGCATCAAGGGTGGCAAGCCCTCGGTATAATAAGTCAAAGGGGTATGTGATACAATAATAGTACAACGGGCTTAACGTTTAACAACGTAAGCACAACAAGAATGACCCTCTTACATCACGATCACACAAGATACTAACACACGTAGCATCCTAACATTTTCACTTATCACATCAACAAGAAAGTATTTACAAGGCTATCTCAAACCAACACAATCAAGTTATTCACACAAGGTACTTTAAGCTAACAAGTTCGGGTATCTTCCCCTAAGTATATGTCACGACCGTTCGGGGCGTGTTGTGCCTTACGGGCACCCAAGTAGTCATACATCGAGAACAATCGTGAATATAAAACAAGACATGAAACATGATATAACTAGAACATTTTATCGATGAAAAGATTGCCTTTCGTATATACATAAACCAAGTTTTTTGCGATTACATCCCAAGCATACAGCAGACTACTGACCTCTCAGGAAATAACAACTATGGCGGGACAGGGCCCCGCCATACCCTGTCTGTACAAAACTATCTACCACCGGGAGATCATACCCAAAAGTAGAGCCTCCGGAGAGAGTGGAGCTCCTAACACCAACGTAGAGATCCTAAGGATGTTGATCTAGCTGCTTTCTTTCCTCTAGAACTGCGGCATGACGCGGCCCCAGAGGTCGATTACAACGGTACCAAGTATGTGAAACTATAAAGTACTTTAAATGAAATCAAGGTATTTAAAACCTTTTCACAAATATAATCGGTTCAATTGCACATAGTGCCACATCACAACAATAACGATAATAGGAAAAGCGCTAGCAGTCTAGTCTAGGCGCGAATGATCGAAGCAAGGCCAACCGCCCATAGTATCATTCTGCGTGCCTAGTCACGGACTTCCGCGCGATCCGCATGGGTCACCACAGACCGCGTGAGGTATTCCCCGCATCGGGGTAGCTAGCCCGGTACCTCGCGGACTTCGCGATCGCGTAGCCTCAAAGACCGCGTAGTCCATGGACGCGTAGGGCATCCCGCGTCGGGCTAAACACCGGAATGATCAATCACGAGCATACGCGACTCGCATAGTCATATACGCGTAGGCCGTATAGACCCGCATCAAGGGTGGCAAGCCCTCGGTATAACAAGTCGAGGGTAGGTGATACAATAACGATCAACGGACTTACGGTTAGCAACGTAAGCCTGTGAGAATAACCCCCTTTCACACATTACAAGGCATTTAACATGCGGCATCATAGTATGTCTACCTATCAACCAATCTTACTACACTTAGAAAGCAATACAAGGCTTTTATAAACAAACAAATGTGATTCCTTTTATCATTCTTAGGTTGTTATACCTACTTCCCATAAAGCTTAGTATAACTCTTAAGCTTTTGTTTTAACACCAACTATTACTCTTACATTAAAATGATTCATTATTCTTTTGACATACTTCAAGGTTCTTATTATTCGGGCTTAAGTCAAAAGACATTGCCGATTATCATATGTCGTCTGTAGTACTATATATATTTAAAATATCATGCTCGGGAGTATAGGAAGAATCACATACCTTCTCGTGAAATCCACCGCCAAGTCGAGTATGTCGTATGAGAGAATCGACCTATAATAGTCACAGACATCTATCAAAGTCTAGACTATTACGTAGGTCATTCTAAGCGAGGGTCCTCAATTCTATGGAAAGTCGGGCAGCACAACCCTACCGGTGAGCTATATAAGTCTCATTGTGAAAAGCAGTCCTATGTAAATCTGATTCGTATATTCTTCTTTATACCCTTCTAAGGTGTTCTGATTCAATTCTATTCTTAATAACCTCCTAAGTATTTATACTTATCTCAATACTTCTACAGATGCATTCTCTAATTACAAAGAGGTTAGGATTATTTACCTCGATAAGCCCAATAATATCCAAGTAAAAAGTCGATCTGAGCGAGGTTTAGCTCACAATCCAAAGCTCAGCGCTCGAGAATCCTTAGAAGTTTCCCACAACTTCTACTAAGTACTAAGGAATTTGGGCTAGGTTAAATTGGGCATTATAACAATACTAGAAGGCAACTTTCCTACCAAGGGAGGGGGGGTAGGTTTCGGCTAGGCTAGAGGGGAAGGGCCTCGGCAAAACTTCACTCAAAGGGGAGGGTGTTTGGGCGAATTGCTCACAAGGGAGAGGAGGATTTTTCAAGACTTGAAAGCTTTAGTGGATGAATAACTCTTCATCACAAGAGGGGTATTTATAGGTCAAGACATGGCCAACCAATGGCCAAGATTTAGCCAAGTGCTAGGCAAGTGTAAGGTCAAGATTAGGGCAAGTGTACCTGTGACTTGCACACAAAATATCTATCGACTTTATGACAAGGATTGTCATCCAATCGCCCTATTGCGTGACAAGTCCACCAATGAGAGGGTGGAAAGTGTAAGCCCTCTCATTGGTCCAAAGTGTTACGTCTCTCGGAAAAATCCGCAAAAATAAGAAATGACATAGCGGAATTTATCCTATGAAAGGCGTGGAAAGCGTTTAGTCGGAAAACCAATCGTTTTGTGAGTTGTGCCCAATAATTTTCGTCCAAGCCTAACTTTTAAGGCTAACCTTTTATGCGTATTCCCTTACGTACATACTGCAAATCTGAGGTATAACATTCTCCTCCTTAGAAACATTCGTCCGAATGTTCCTTCCAGAACGATTAAAGATAAGGTTCTTAACAACCTAGCGGTTTGCAAAAAAAACACTTAGCACATAAGTCAATTGAATCAATAAGTAGGAAAGTAGGTTACACGGAGGTGTGGGGAATAGGTGAGGTATCTCTGCCTCATGTCCTCCTCTGCTTCCCCGTCATCTCCTCCCTAAGCTCGTTCGCCACAAAACTTTGTGGAAGCTCGTCCTTGGTCATGAGCGCTAACTTTGACGATCGACTATCGCTATGGGAATCTCCTCATACGATAACCCTCGGTCACACTGGACATCGTCAATCGGGTGTACCACTAGATGGATCCGACACATCTCCTCGGCGTAGATCGTGAAATACGGATCTGCGCCTCGGATCGGACGGCGAGATCCAACTCATGCAACCTTACCTACCACGTGGACAATGCAAGCGGCCCGATGTACGCCGGTGAGTTTTCCACTTCTTCGAATCTCATCACACCGCCGTGGTGACACCTTGAGAAAACCCAATCATCAGCTGCGAACTCGGATGTCGGCGTCGATGATCTGCATCGACCACATCGACTACGGTATCGATAGCCGCTCTCGGATAAGCTTCACCTTATCCACTGCTTGCTGCACCAAGTCTGGTCCCACTAACTGTACCTCGCCCACATCGAACCATGCTATCGGCGATCTGCACTTCCTCCCATACAAAGCCTCATACGGCGCCATCTGAATGCTAGAGTGGTAGCTGTTATTATACGCGAACTCTACCAGCGGCAAGTGATCCTCCGGCTACCTCTGGTCAATAACACGGGCTCGCGACATATCCTCGAAGTGCGGATAGTGCGCTCTGCTGTCGTCATGCGTGGATGAAATGCGATTACTCGGGCTCACTGCGTCCCTAAACCCCTGCGGAAGGACCTCAGAAGTTAGCGTAAATGGCGGGCTCCTGCATGCGATATGATCGAAATAGGGACTCCATGCGATCGGCGACCTCTCGGATGTAAAGTGCGGCATAATCCTCGGTAGAAAGTCGTCCTGACGGGAAGAACGTGGGCTGATTTCGTCAGCCTGTCGACGATAACCCATATAGAATCATGTCTCCTCTGAGTGCGAGGCAATCCTGTGATGAAGTCCATGTTGATCACCTCCCACTTCCAGGTCGGGATCTCTATCGTGCGTAACAAACCACCGGGCCTGCGGTGCTCTACCTTCACTGCGACCACGGGCGAGCTCACGAACTGCGCAGCGTCCTCTTCAAACCATCCCACCAATACGGATCTAAGGTCGTGGTACATCTTGATCGACCACGGATGGATGAAATGCTTGTATTGTGTGCTTCCCCAGAACCTGCTGCGAAGTCACGAAACATCTGGAACACACAACCGCCCTCAAACCTTAGCGCCCATCGGTGCTACCTCAAAGGACCGCCCTCACGGAGAGGCGTATCGCGATAACGTGCCAAAGCGGATCCTCGAGCTGTTGCCTCTTCACCTCGCCGGCGATGGAAGACTCGGCAACCTCACGAACCCTAACCATTGCTATCGAGAATCAATCAAGCGGACACAAGGCTCGCTAAGCGATGCAAATCACGAACCGTGCCCTCCTGCAGCTGCACCTCGATAGACTCCCCGTGACCTACGACTAAGAGCATACGCCTGACATTGGCCTTCCCGGGTGAGTACGGGATATTGGCGTCATAATCCTTTAGCAACTCTAACCACCGTCTGCGCCGTAAGTTCGGCTCCTCTGGTGAAGATATCTTTGGAGGCTCTTGTGGTGCTGTATAAATATCCACGTGAACCCGTACAAATAGTGCCTCGGATCTTGGCGTGAATCACCATTGCCGGCTCAAATCATGGGTGGGGTAGTTCTCTCGTGTATCTTAAGGCTGTCGGGATCGTATGCTATAACTCTGCCTGCTGCGTCAACACACATCCCAACCCGATGCACGGCGCGTCACAATACACCACGTAACCATCTGGACCCTGCGGAAGAGTAAGAGCGAGGCGGTCGTCGATTTCTCTTTCGAAGCGGAAACCACGCTCCAAGCATCGATCCATGAAACTTGGCGCCTTACGAGTCGGCCTAGTCAATGGTGCGAGATAGAAGCAAACTTCTCCACGAACGCCGATAATATCTGCGAGGCCCGAGCTGCGAACCTGCAGCCGGAGTAGTAGGTCTAGGCCAAGTCTGCGCCTCGATCTTGGCCATATCCACTCGAATGCCATCACCCGACAATGTGCCCAAGAAAAGCCACGAGTCAGCAAAACTCACATTTGGAAAACTTCGCATCATTCTGATCGGAGAAGCGTCGGCCTGATCGCCAAATGCTCGCGTGCTCACGCTCTGGCGAGAATAAACAAGATATCATCAATGAACACTATCACAAGCGTGTCCAAAAATGGTTTGAACACTCGGTTCATCAACTCCATGAATCTGCGGAGCATTGGTCACCAAAGACATGACCACGAACTCATAATGCGTCTGGGTCGGAATGCGATCTAGGGACATCCACCTCTAACTCGAACGATGATAGCGATCGTAGATCAATCTTGGAAAAGCATCTCGCCTGCCCGATCGAACAAATCATCAATCACGGGAAGGGTATCTGTTCTTAATGGTCACCTTGTTGTTTGCTGTAGTTAACACACATGCGCGGCGTCCGTCTTCTTCTTCACGAACAATCGGCGCCCCGGGAGAAACACTGAGTCGATGAAACCGCTTCTCCAACAAATCACTCGGTGCTCCTTGACTCTCTTAACTAGGCGGTGCCATCACGTATGGCGGAATGGAAATAGGCGAGTGTGCGGCACATCTATACAAAACTCAATCTCCCTCTGCGGAGGAATACGGGAGGTCGTGCAAACACGTCGAGAACTCTCGGACTCTGGGCTGTCTGAAAATCTGGTACGCGACCTCGATTATCAAACACACGAGCGAGATGGTAGATATACCGCCTGCGCACCATCTTCCCTAGCCGAGGTAGGAAATAAACCTACCTTCGGCGTCTGGTGCTCCCTTCCCACTCAACAACCGGCTCGCCGAGCTGGAACCGTACTACTCTCTGCGGTCTACATTGGCGTAGCAAGGCTAGCCAATCCGTCCCCATGATTACGTCGAAGTCAATCATCTCCAACTCTATCAAGTCGGCAAAGTGCGGCGGCGTAAATGATCACGGGACAAGCTCATATACGCCAGAGCTACCACCGAATCACCCACGGCGTAGCTACCTCGAAAGAGGTCTATGGACTCGGGCTCTATCCCTATCCTACTAGCAACAAGGGAGATATATAGGGCCAGTAGAACCGGATCTATCAAAGCATATACATCAAACCCAGGCCCGATAAGGTACTGTGGCGACATCGGTGAGGCCTCACGATCTGTCGGTGGACAAAGCATAAATGCGGTTACGAGGACCGCTAGGCTGGGACTGCGCCACGACCTCTGCCGCGACCTGGCGATCTCTGAGTACCACGCCTCGGGCGAGTAAGCTGTCGGGGATGAAGAAGCGACAGACCACATGGTGGGCCTACCCAGTATTGCCCCGGTCGGGCAAACCCTCGCGAAATGACCTGCTGGCCACAAGTATGGCAAGTCCCGTAGTAGCATAACGGCTCCCGAATGGAATCTACCACAGCGGCTGCTGAGCAGGACCTCGAGCGGTTAGCCCACTGTTACCACAAATCCGAAGTCTGGGGCCACGACACTGCCCCCGCTCTGGGTCTTGAAAATGATGTAGGAGTGCTCTGGCGGTGTGGTGCAAATCTGGACCTGGCGATCTTGCCCACCACGAGAACCACCAAAGAACGGCCGTCTGGCCTTAACCTGCTGGCGATGTCGGTCTACGGCGGTCTCTACGCTCCTCGCATCCCAATGCATGAGCACTGCATACGGGTAATGTCCATGCGGTGAAGGACACACGCGCAAGACTTCGGCCATATAGTCGTCTAGCCGGTGGCGTAGCGATGCACCGGTCTTCCATATCTGCTACGGTCACGAGAACATATCGAGCTAATGAATCAAACTCGACATTGTACTCTCTAGCGTGCGTCCTCACGCCTCGATAACAAAAATGCATCGGATCGTGCCCTCCTCATCTGCGGAGGCAAGAAGTGTGTGAGAAAAGCCTCGAAAACTCATCCCATACTGCTGGAGTGCATGCTCTCCCGGGAAAGCTCCGTGAATCGAACGATCATTGCGGTATCACGCGCGGCCGTCACGAACCGAATATCACGGACTCGATCTCTGAAGCCTTGACCACCCGCGTAATCCTCTGCAGTCGCGGATGAACTCCTGCGGATCATCCTGCAGTCTGGACAGTAAAACTCGGCGGTGCAACTCGGGAAGTCCGTAGCCTCGAGCTATCTGCCTGCGGTGAACAACGGGTACTCTGGGTGGGCCCCAGGCTGGAATGGCTGCCTCAAACCTCTCCTCATATCTGGCCACGACCTTGGCTAGTAACTGGGCCATCTCCTTGTACCCTAACTCCTCTGCCCCGGGCTGAGGGACAGGAGGTGTGGGTACTGCGGTCCCTGCTGGGGCCGGCGGTGTCATAGAACTCGCCGTCTCTGGTATAGCCTGGGCCTGAGCCCTCGTGACTCTGGGTGTCACACTAGCGACTCCTCGGCTGCCTTGCCCATACAGGCCGGGTTGCCTTACGTGGAGGCATATACATTCGAGGAAAGGAATGCGTTAGAGGTCGACCTATAACCACGACTCTAAAGCACGATCTCGAGTGAGAAGAATGAAACCAATCCTAAATATCCTATAGCCTCACGATTATTGGTGTGGTGCACAACACAGATAATCAAGACTACTAGATACGGTGCGTAGACACTTTCCGAGGATTAAGCGCTCACGATACCACTTTTGTCACGACCCGTTCGGGGCGTGGTAGTGCCTTACCCGGGCACCCAAGTAGTCATACATCAGAGAACAATCAGCGGAATATAAAACAAGACATGAAACATGATATAACTAGAACATTTTATCTGATGAAAAGATTGCCTTTCGGCATATATACATAAACCAAGTTTTTGCGATTACATCCCAAGTAGCCTGCAGCGGGACTCTGAACCTCTAAGGAAATAACAACTATGGCGGGACGGGGCCGCCATACCTGTCTGTACAAAACTATCTACAACGGGAGATCATACCCAAAGTAGAGCCTCGGAGAGAGTGGAGCTCTAACACCAACGTAGAGATCCTAAGGATGTGGATCTAGCACACCTTTCCTCTAGAACTGCGGCATGAGCGGCCCCGAAGGAGGTCAGTACAACAGGTACCAAGTATGTGAAACTATAAAGTACTTTAAATGAAATCAAGGTATTTAAAACCTTTCACAAATATAAATCAGTTCAATTGCACATAGTGCCACATCACAACAATAACAGTAATAGGAAAACTGTAACAGGTCTAGTCTAGGCCGCGAATGATCGAAGCAAGGCCAACCGCCCATAGTATCATTCTGCGTGCCTAGTCTGGACTTCCGCGATCCGCATAGGTCACACCGCGGACCGCGTGAGGTATTCCCGCGTCGGGGTAGCTAGCCGGTACCTCTCCGGACTTCGCGATCCGCGTAGCCTCAAACCGCGTTGTCCCATGGACGCGCGGGCATCCCGCGTCGGGCTAAACACCGGAATGATCAATCTGGAGCATACCGCGACTCGCGTAGTCTCATAGACCGCATAGGCCGTATAGACGCATCAAGGGTGGCAAGCCCTCGGTATAACAAGTCAAGGGTAGGTGATACAATAACGATTACAACGGACTTACGGTTAGCAGCGTAAGCCGCAAGAATAACCCCTTTCACACATTACAAGGCATTTAACATGCGGCATCATAGTATGTCTACCTATCAACCAATCTTACTACACTTAACAGAAAGCAATACAAGGCTTTTATAAACAAACAAGTAAGCATTCCTTTTATCATTCTTAGGTTGTTATACCTACTTCCCGTAAAGCTTAGTATAACTCTTAAGCTTTTGTTTTAACACCAACTATTACTCTTACATTAAAATGATTCATTATTCTTTTGACATACTTGAAGTTCTTATTATTCGGGCTTAAGTCAAAAGACATTGCCGATTATCATATGTCGTCTGTAGTACTATATATATTTAAAATATCATGCTCGGGAGTATAGGAAGAATCACATACATACCGTGAAATCCACGCCAAGTCGAGTATGTCGTGAGAGAATCGACTATAATAGTCACAGACATCTATCAAAGTCTAGACTATTACAGTAGGACATTCTAAGCAGAGGGTCCTCAATTCTATGGAAAGTCGGGCAGCACAACCCTGCGGTGAGCTATATAAGTCTCTTGTGAAAACAATCCTATGTAAATGCTGATTCGTATATTCTTCTTTTATACCCTTCTAAGGTGTTCTGATTCAATTCTATTCTTAATAACCTCCTAAGTATTTATACTTATCTCAATACTTCTACATTATGCATTCTCTAATTACAAAGAGGTTAGGATTATTTACCTCGATAAGCCCAATAATATCCAAGTAAAAAGTCGATCTGAGCGAGGTTTAGCTCACAATCAAAGCTCAGCGCTCGAGAATCCTTAGAAGTTTCCACAACTTCTACTAAGTACTAAGGAATTTGGGCTAGGTTAAATTGGGCATTATAACAATACTAGAAGGCAACTTTCCTACCAAGGGAGGGGGGGTAGGTTTCGGCTAGGCTAGAGGGGAAGGGCCTCGGCAAAACTTCACTCAAAGGGGAGGGTGTTTGGGCGAATTGCTCACGAGGAGAGGGAGGATTTTCAAGACTTGAAAGCTTTAGTGGATGAATAACTCTTCATCACAAGAGGGTATTTATAGGTCAAGACATGGCCAACCAATGGCCAAGATTTAGCCAAGTGCTAGGCAAGTGTAAGGTCAAGATTAGGGCAAGTGTACCTGCCAACTTGCACAAAATATCTATCAACTTTATGACAAGGATTGTCATCCAATGCCCTATTGCGTGACAAGTCCACCAATGAGAGGGTGGAAAGTGTCGCCCTCTCATTGGTCCAAAGTGTTACGTCTCTCGGAAAAATCCGCAAAAATAAGAAATGACATAGCCGGAATTTATCCTATGAAAGTTGTGGAAACGTTTCGTCGGAAAACCAATCGTTTTGTGAGTTGTGCCCAATAATTTTCGTCCAAGCCTAACTTTTAAGGCTAACCTTTTGTACGTATTCCCTTACGTACATACTCTGGAAATACGGGGTATAACAACTTCATACATTAAATCTTTTAAAAGATCCGTTGCTTTCACATAAGTCACCCAATACTCGTAGTATCAAATAGAGTGACTGTCTTTTTAAATAAACCAAAACACTTACCTTTGTAAAATCAAGTAACAACATTATTTTCCAAACGTCCAAGTTTGCCTAATTTCAAATGTTCACGTTTCTTATTTTAGAAAGGTTTCGTAGTTCATAGTCTTATTCATTTAAGAATATAATTCTCTTTTAAACAATCTGAGAAACATAAGTCTTATATGTGAGTAGGATATTCTTGTTTATAACAATCTTATTACAAAGGTAGTGATCTAGGAAATATCATTTTGTCTCATCTCTTAGCTATGCGGATGGAAGTTTCTCTTGGTTTTAATAATACTTAATTAGTCAAAACATTTCCTTTCATTAACTGCGATGGTTTGTCGATACATTACGATTTCGAAATCGATAAAACATTCTTAAGCGTTATACCTAACTTCTCATAAAGCTAGTATAACTCTTAAGTTTTCAAAAACCAAGTATTTACTTCTTAACAAAATGATTCAAAAATCTTTTGAAATACTTCAAGTTCTTTATTAACACATAACAAGCGGTTATAGTTCAAATCGGTTACCTTTTAAAGACCACAAGTATTTTCTTACCAACATAAAGTGTTATAACCAACTTCCCATAAAGTCGTTATAACACTTTATGTTTAAATCAATCAAATACGTTTAGCACGTATGCGTCTAACGTCTTACATAGTTCACACATATCATGCTAGAAGAGATAGGAAGAGGTTCACATACCTCGCGGCAGTATCGACTAATAGCAAAAGCGCTCCAAGTACTTCCAGCGGCTACTCCTTAAGCCAAGTAGAACGCGCCACACGTAGTACTTCAACCTATAAGGCCACAAGCGCTTATTAACATCAAGATCTTATCGTAGAACATTCTACGAGAAAATTTCGCACCTCCACGCAGCGTAAATCTCCTCTCTAGCAGGCGGCTACCAAGCCAACCAGGGGTTATACATCTAACGACGGGTACAATTCTACTCCACGTACTACTACACAAGTCTCTCATGTCTGATTCGATTCAGTTCTTGAGCTTAAGTCAAAAGACATTGCCAACTAACCACGTTCAGTTCTATATATAGTATACTTCAACTATATATTCTAACAACATGTAATTTCCAATTACAATAGAGGAACAAGATATTTACCTCGATAAGCCCATAATTATCCGAGTTTAATGTCGATCCTTAGCAAAGTTTCGTTCTACTCGGGTGCTCCAACCCGCTCCAAACAACCCTTAGAAGTTCTAACCAACTTCTACATAGTACTCAACTAACTATGGAGGTTTTCCTTAGGGTTTCGGTTTTGTGGCTAAAGGAAGTATAATCGTATTTTAGGCTTTTGTATAAGTGTAACCTTGGGAATACTACAAGGTATTTGGGCCAAGGTATTTGGACATCATAACAATACTAGGAGAGTATTTCTATACCACAACAAGGGTATTATCTGAAAACAACTAGGCTAGGGGTACCCAGGCGAGGCACCATGAGGGGAGGAGGCTCGGCCACAAGGCCACTCAAAGGGGAGGGGTGTTGGGCGAACACACAAGAGGAGGGAGGGCTTTGAGGCTTGGAAGGGTTCAGTTGGGGATGAAGCGGTCATCAACATAAGGGGGGGTATTTATAGCAAAACCAAAGGCCAACCAAAGGCGAGATCTAGCCAAGTGCAAGGCACGTGTAAGGCCAAGATCAAGCCAAGTGCACCCTAACCCCTACTCCACAAAACATGGCACAAAACAAGCCACAAAACAAGGCCAAAACAAGGCACAAAACCATGAACCAATCGGCCAAGGCCAAGCCTCCTCTTTCTGTCAATGAGGGTGACAAGTGTCACCTCCCGTTAATCCAAAAATGTTTCGTCTCTCGGAAAAATCCGCAAAAATTAAAAATGACATAGCGGAAATTCCCTACGAAAGGCGTGAAAGCGTTTACGAAAGCGACTCTAATCGGGTGTTGTGTACAAAAATAATTCGGCCAAGCCTATTCTCAAGTTCGAAATTTCCTAGGTACGTCCCTGCGTACATACTCTGGAAATACGGGGTATAACACATGTGTTACAACCTTATTATCATTCGAGGACGAATGCTTCTTAAGGAAGGGAGAATGTGAAGCCCCAAATTTGTTACAATAACAATAAACATTATTGTGTCTATGGGATTATGTTACGACCTTATTCACATTCGAGGACGAATGTTTCTTAAGGAGGGGAGAATGTAAAATCCGTAAAAAAGTAATAATAATATTGTTATGCCCCGTATTTCCAGAGTATGTACGTGAGGGCGTACGTGTACAATTTGAGCCTTAAGTAGGCATAGTTTCGAAATTTGTACACAAGTGCCGAAAGGAGTCGTTTTTCGACGAAACGTTTCCGACTTACGTTAGGAAAATTCGACTATGTCATTTAGTATTTTTGCGGATTTTTCCGGCGACTAACATTTTGGACAACCGGGAGGTGACACTTGTCACCTCATTGGGCGACAAAGAGGAGGCTTGGCCTTGGCGATTGGCTCCTCTTTTGTGGCTTGTTTTGTGGAGTGTTTTGTGGAGTGTTTTGTGGGTGCACTTGGCTTGATCTTGGCCTTACACTTGCCTTGCACATGGCTTGATCTTGGCCATTGGTTGACTTTTGGTTTTGCTATAAATACCCCCTCTCTTTGAAGACTTCTTCATCCACTCTTCACTTGCCTAAGTCTTGAGAACCCCTCCCCTCCCTCTTGTTGACTCGTCCAAGAGCTCCTCTCCCTTGAAAGTGGCCTTTGGCGTGAGGTCTCCACTCCTTGTGAGGTCTGGCGGTGGTACCCCACTGCCTAGTTGTTTTCGTATAATACCCTTGTTGTGGTATGGAAATACTCCCTAGTAGTGTTATAATGCCCAAAATACCTTAGCCTTGTACCTTGTAGTATTCCAAAGATAGCTCTTTACGTATAGACCGGAAATACTACCTTTTGTACTTTTTAGTCTCAAACCGAAACCCAAGGAAATCTTCATAGTTGGTTGAAGTATGTGAGTAGAAGTTGGTTAGAACTTCTAAGGGTTGTTTGGAGTGGTTTGGGCGCACTGAGTGGAGCTAAACCTTGCTCGGGAAGCGACATTAAACTCGGTTAATTTTGGGCTTATCGAGGTAATTATCTTGTCCCTCTATTGTAATTGGAAATTACATGTTTGTTGGATATATAGTTGAAGTATACTATATATGGAACTATACTTAGTATTATGGCAATGTCTTTTGACTTAAGCCTGAAGAATGAAGAATTGAACAGTAATCACATAGAAGGATAATAAAGAGAAGAAGCGACGTAATTACCTAGGGTTGTATTCTGATAGACTTATGTAGCATTACTGTGTAGTAGAATTTTACGCGTCGGGTTAGCCGTGTTAACCCCCCCCCCCCCCTGGTTGGCTTGGTAGCCGACCTCGTTAGAGGAGGAGAATTACGCTGTTGCGGGGGGGGGGAGGTGCTGCCGAATTTTCTGTAGAAAGATGGGAACCTGTGTTTTAAAATTAATAGACGGTTGTGGCCTTTTTAGGTGAAAGTACTAATAGTAGCGTATTCTACTCGAGTGGAAAGGGCTAGCAAGGTTGAAGTACTTGGAGCATTTTGCTTATTGTCGTTAAATCGTCGCGAGGTATGTGAACCTCTTCCTATCTCTTCTAGCATGATATGTGTGAACTATGTAGTCGGTAGACGTCATGTGTTAGCGTGTTTGATTGTTCTTAAAACATAAAGTGTTATAACGGCTTTATGGGAAGTTGGTTATAACAGCTTTATGTAGGTAAGAAAATACTTTGTGGTTTTAAAAGGTAACTGATGTGAATTATAACTGGCTTGTTATAATAAAGAACTTGATGTATTTCAAAAGATTTATAAATCGTTTTGGAAGGGAGAGTAACACTTTGTTTTAAAAGGTTTTAAAAAGAGTTATACTAGCTTTATGGGAGTTAGGTATAATGTCTTAAGAGAGGTAAAGAAAATGGTTTACTAATGTTAGAAGTTAAGAGACTTGATCTTATAAGATAAGAGACTTAACTTATTTGTTTTAATGTGGATGTTTGTGTGAAACCTCATTCGTGAGTAATGAGTACTTGGTTTTATTTAAAGGGATAATGTTTCTTGATTTGAAATCGAATGTGTATCGACAGGACCAACTGCGGCGTTAATAAAGGAAAATGTATTGAATAATGATGTATCGTATTAAAACCGGTAGAAACCTCCATCCGCATAGAAACTAAGATGAGACAAAATGATATTACATTTTCTAGATCATGGTCATTTGTAATAAGAATGTTGTAAACAAGAATAACCTACTCTCACGTGAGACTTATATTACTCAATTGTTCTAAAAGGAATCAGTGATTAAGTTTATGAACTATGAAACCATTTGAAAATGAGAAGCTTGAGTAATTGAAACTAGGCAAAGCTGGAACTTAGGAAAAGAATGTTGTTACTTGATTTTGAAAAGGAATGTGGGTTGGTCATTCTAATACTACGTATCGGGTGACTTTGATAAGTAATGGATCTCTTTTAAAGAATTTACGAGCGTAGTACTTTAGGGTTGAAACCGGACTTTGGCATAAAATGGCCGGTACTGAGTGATGTGAAACTTGCCCATACTTGTTGTGGTGAAACATTCCTATGCTTGTTGTTGTGAAACTTGCCTATGCTTGTGATGATAGCCTTTGTTGTGCAAGTGTGGTGTTTTACGTATTCGCGTCTCGATAGGGCAGTTGGTAGTTGAGGTTTCTTCTTGTTCGGCTGGGTATCGGTGGTGGCTCTCGTGCTTGCCGTCTCGTGGTGATTCGGCCTTGGTATCCGGTAGTCACCCTCGCACTTGCCCAGCTCGATTATAGTGACGAAGTTTCGTGATCTGACCTTGGTCCACAGTGGTCGACCCTCGTACTTGCCCGGTCGGTGCATGGCCGACGCCTTGTATCCGATGGTCGGCTCTGCACTTGCCGTGTCGGCCGTGTTTTGGTTGCATTGTATTATTGATGCAGTCGGATCACGTAGTTATACTTGTCTGCACGGTTTTTATAACACAGGTGGGACATGGTGTTCATGTATAATCCTTGGTATGGTTATATCATAAAGCTGCAGCGGTGAGGAAGAAATTCCACGCACGAGTGATAATTTGGAGGCGTGAGTCCTGTCTTGATATGCTGGTTATATGTTATATCTTGTAGTTTGGTCATCATACATGTCTCTGCTTTATATAGACTATTATGATTTCATTTCTGATATTCTGATTTCACATACTTAGTACTGTTGTCTTGACCTCCTTGAGGCTGCGTTAAATCTGCGAGTAGAAGTACATCGATGCGTGGATCCTCGCTCTTAGGATCACGATTCAGCGCATTTGAAGCTCCAGTTTCTCCGAGGCTTATCTTTGGTAGGTGTTCACTGAGTTGTAGGTTCTTGTACATTCGGGGTATGGCGGAGCCACATGTCCGTCATAGTCATTGTATATCTTAGAAGTGCAGTAATCTTGTTGTGGCGGGGTTGAAAAAGGATTAAAGCTGCTCGGGTTTTATGTATATCTTGAAACCGCTTTGGTTGCTTTGTTTATTTACTATATCTCTCATTTCATGTGTAAAGTTTTTATTTCCATTGGTTTTCTCGATGTATGTATCGCTAGTGCGGGGTAAGGCACCGATGAACTTTGATTTTGGCGTCACAAGTGGTATCGAGCGATTAATCCTCGGAAAGTGTCTGACCGTGTCTAGTAGAGTCTTGATTATCGGTGTGTTGTGCACCACATCTATAATCGTGAGGCTATAGGACATTTAGGATTGGTTTCCATTCTTCTCATTACGAGATCGTGCCTTAGAGCCGTGTGATAAGATTGGACCCTCGGCGTGTTTCGTTTTACGATTATGCCTCTGCGAAAACAACCGGGCCCGAGAAGGGCAAAGCGGCGAAGGGATCTGCGAGTAAACGTGGCGAGGACCACGATGCACGAGCCTCGATCCGCGATGCAGGCGAGAGAGATGAGTTACAAAGTGGGCCCGATTAATGGCGGGTTGTGGCGGACTTGAGGATAAATTTGGGCCAGCAGCCGGTTCGATGCACCGATGGTTCACCGATCGGATAGTTCGAGGCTACGGGATTTTACGAGTTGTAGGCGCGAGTTTTATGGGTGAGGCACGAGGATGATCCGAGGAGTTCATCCGAAGCGATTCTGGATCGTGAGAGTGATCAAGGCATCGGAGATCGAGTCGGTGGCCACAGGTTCACATCAATGCGTGATACGCGATCGTAGTTTGATTCTTGGGAGCTGTCGAGGAGAGCATGCACTTCAGCGGTATGGAACGAGTTCTCGAGGCCTTTCTTGCACATTTCTTGCCTCCCGGATGAGAGGCTCGGGCGACATATTTTTGGTGTTCTGGCGAGCAGGCGTGCGGTTGGAAGTACAATGTGGAGTTCGACTCATTGGCGTGCGTCCCGCGTTAGTAGCTAGTATGGAGGATCGAGTGCACCGATATATTCTGAGGGCTCGATGATTGCCTTGCGAGAAGTTGTTGGTGTAGCTCTTGGTAGGGCATGGACATTGCCGCGTCAGCGTATACACTTGGATGTGAGGCGGATAAATCGGCGGAATGACCAAAGTCGGCGAAGAGGGCGAGCAGCGAGGTCCTTTGGTGACTTTCGAGGCGGACCGCCTCAGCCAGAACTAGTTATGTACCTCGTCGGTCTGAGTGGTCCTCCCGATTTTGGGACGCCGGGATATTGAGGCGGTCGGGGCTCGGGTTTCAGATTTTGGGAAGCGAGTGCTCGCGGATGAGGTTGCCCTTGTCTCGGTGTGGCGTTGTGGAAAGCTTCATAAGGGAGAGTGTCGTACTAACTCGGGAGATTGTTATTTTTGCGGCCAGCAGGCCATCGGCAGAAGCTGTCCAGGCGAGTAGACTGTAGGATAGCATGGACTACTTAGAAGCGATTCGGGTTCTTCACCTTCCGTAGCAGGCGGGATGTTCGTACCGGAAGGCCGGTAAGTCGCGGTGGGAGTTCGATTTTAGCGGTCCTTGAACGCCTAGTTTGTATATCCTTAACCTCAGAGTTTTGTTTGTATTGATGTTGTTGATGTGTTTAATGTTATGTTTGAATAGCTTTGTGCTAAAATGTGATTTAGAAACACAGTTAGTGAAAAGGGTAAGTCCAGGTAGTGTGAGATGGAAGTGGTAGCTTTCATGATGTGAATTAGTAAGATTGTTCGGATCGGGAACAAGAGTTGGCGCGATTGGGGGTCGGGTTGAGGACCAGTGCGGGTCAACCCGTAACCGGTTTGGGGTGTCGATTCTGGGTGGTCCCGGTGGTAGGGTCACGAGGGTGCTAGGCCCAAGTTTAGATGACCATCGTATGAGTTCGTGGATCGTTCGATCGAGAATCAGTTCGTGAAGGCGGGAATGGCCTTAGGGAAATCGAGGTTAGTGAGATGACCAAGTTTGGAGGTAGTGACTCGAGGGTTGGTAACGAAGCGTTGTGAAGTGTGAGTACGGATACTAGAACGAGTTCGGTGTTCGTGGCCAGTACTACGAGTAAGGGAAAAGTGAGCGTATGTTTTGTGGCAGTGTGGCATGATTGTTTTAAATGCGTATAGCGGTGAAGACTATCGGCGCTGTTTGTTTGAGACCTTGAAGGAACATTCGACGAATGTTTCTAAGAGAGAGAATGTTATGCCCGTATTTCGAGTATATGCGTGAGGCGTCGTGTACAATTTGAGCCTTAAGTAGGCATAGTTTGAAATTTGTACACAAGTGCCGAAAGAAGTCGTTTTTAAACGAAGCGTTTCCCACGACTTACGTTGGGAAAATTCCGGCTATGTCATTTAGTATTTTGCGGATTTTTAGGCGACGGAACATTTTGGACCAACGGGAGGGTGACACTTGTCACCTCGTTAGACAACAAAGAGGAGGCTTGGCATGGCGATTGGCTCCCTCTTTTGTGCCTTGCTTTGTGGCTTGTTTTGTGGAGTGTTTTGTGGAGTGTTTTGTGGGTGCACTTGGCTTGATCTTGGCCTTACACTTGCCTTGCACATGGCTTGATCTTGGCCATTGGTTGACTTTTGGTTTTGCTATAAATACCCCCTCTCTTTGAAGACTTCTTCATCCACTCTTCACTTGCCTAAGTCTTGAGAACCCCTCCCCTCCCTCTTGTTGACTCTCGTCCAAGAGCTCCTCTCCCCCTTGAAAGTGGCCTTTGGCCGTGAGGTCTCCCCCTCCCCCTTGTGAGGTCTAGCCAGTAGGTACCCCCACTGCTAGTTGTTTTCGTATAATACCCTTGTTGTGGTATGGAAATACTCCTAGTATTGTTATAATGCCCAAACTACCTTAGCCTTGTACCTTGTAGTATTCCAAAGATACCTCTTTACGTAGAGTCCGGACATACTACCTTTTGTCCTTTTAGTCTCAAACCGAAACCCTAAGGAAATCTTCATAGTTGGTTGAAGTATGTGAGTAGAAGTTGGTTAGAACTTCTAAGGGTTGTTTGGAGTGGTTTGGAGCGCACGGAGTGGAGCTAAACCTTGCTCAGGAGCGACATTAAACTCGGTTAATTTTGGGCTTATCGAGGTAATTATCTTGTCCCTCTATTGTAATTGGAAATTACATGTTTGTTGGATATATAGTTGAAGTATACTATATATGGAACTATACTTAGTATTATGGCAATGTCTTTTGACTTAAGCCTGAAGAATGAAGAATTGAACAGTAATCACATAGAAGGATAATAAAGAGAAGAACTGAACTGTAATTACCTAGGGTTGTATTACAATGAGACTTATGTAGCATTCTTGTGTAGTAGAGTATGCAGCGTCCGGTTAGGCGTGTTAACCCCCCGGTTGGCTTGGTAGCCGCCCTCGTACCAGGAGGAGAATTACGCTGTTGCGGGAGAGTCTTTGCCGAATTTTACGTAGAAAGATGGGAACGTGTGTTTTAAATTTAATAGACGTTTGTGGCCTTTTTAGGTGAAAGTACTAAGAGTAGCGTATTCTACTCGAGGAGTGGAAAGGGCTAGCAAGGTTGAAGTACTTGGAGCATTTTGCTTATTGTCGTTAAATCGTCGCGAGGTATGTGAACCTCTACCTAACTCTTCCAGCATGATATGTGTGAACTATGTAGTACGGTGACGTACGTGTTAAGCGTGTTTGATTGTTCTTAAAACATAAAGTGTTATACCGGATTTATGGGAATTTGTTTATAACAGATTTATGTAGGTTAGAAAATTCTTTGTGGTTTTAAAGGTAACTGATGTGAATTATAACTGGCTTGTTATAATAAAGAACTTGATGTATTTCAAAAGATTTATAAATCGTTTTGGAAGGGAGAGTAACACTTTGTTTTAAAAGGTTTTAAAAGAGTTATACTAGCTTTATGGGAGTTCGTATAATGTCTTAAGAGGTAAAGAAAATGGTTTACTAATGTTAGAAGTTAAGAGACTTGATCTTATAAGATAAGAGACTTAACTTATTTGTTTTAATGTGGATGTTTGTGTGAAACCTCATTCGTGAGTAATGAGTACTTGGTTTTATTTAAAGGGATAATGTTTCTTGATTTGGAAATCGAATGTGTATCGACAGGACCACTGCGGCGTTAATAAAGGAAAATGTATTGAATAATGATGTATCGTATTAAAACCGATAGAAACCTCCATCCGCATAGAAACTAAGATGAGACAAAATGATATTACATTTTCTAGATCATGGCTCTTTGTAATAAGAATGTTGTAAACAAGAATAACCTACTCTCACGTGAGACTTATATTACTCAATTGTTCTAAAAGGAATCAAGTGATTAAGTTTATGAACTATGAAACCATTTGAAAATGAGAAGCTTGAGTAATTGAAACTAGGCAAGCTGGAACTTAGGAAAGAATGTTGTTACTTGATTTTGAAAAGGAATGTGGGTTGGTCATTCTAATACTACGGGTATCGGGTGACTTTGATAAGTAATGGATCTCTTTTAAAGAATTTATGGCGTAGTACTTTAGGGTTGAAACCGGACTTTGGCATAAAATAGCGGTACTCACGAGTGATGTGAAACTTGCCCGTACTTGTTGTGGTGAAACATTCCTATGCTTGTTGTTGTGAAACTTGCCTATGCTTGTGATGATAGCCTTTGTTGTGCAAGTGTGGTGTTTTACGTATTCCGCGTCTCGATAGAGGGCGGTTGGTAGTTGAGGTTTCTTCTTGTTCGGCTGGGTATCCGGTGGTGGCTCTCGTGCTTGCCGTCTCGTGGTGATTCGGCCTTGGTATCGGTAGTCGACCCTCGCACTTGCCGTTCGATTATAGTGGCGAAGTTTCGTGATCTGACCTTGGTCCACGTGGTCACCCTCGTACTTGCCCGGTCAATTGCATGGCCGGCCTTGGTATCCGATGTCGGCTCTCGCACTTGCCGTGTCGGCCGTGTTTTGGTTGCATTGTATTATTGGTACGGTCGGATCTGGTAGTTATACTTGTCTGTCACGGTTTTATAACACAGTGGGACATGGTGTTCATGTATAATCCTTGGTATGGTTATATCATAAAGCTAGCGATGAGGAAGAAATTCCACGCACGAGTGATAATTTGGAGCGTGAGTCCACATCTTGATGTAGCGGTTATATGTTATATCTTGTAGTTTGGTCATCATACATGTCTCTGCTTTATATAGACTATTATGATTTCATTTACGATATTCTGATTTCACATACTTGGTACTGTTGTCTTGACCTCGCCCGGGGCTGCGTTAAATCTGCAGTGGTAAGTACATCGATGCCGTGGATCCTCGCTCTTAGGATCACGATTCGTAGCATTTGAAGCTCCGTTTCTCGGAGGCTTATCTTTGGTAGGTGTTCCACGAGTTGTAGGTTCTTGTACATTCGGGGTATGGCGGAGCCTGTCCGTCATAGTCGTTAATATATCTTAAGTGCATGTAATCTTGTTGTGGGCGGGGTTGAAAAAGGATTAAAGCTGTTCGGTTTTATGTATATCTTGAAAGGCAACCGTTTTGGTTGGCCTGTTTATTTACTATATCTCTCATTTCATGTGTAAAGTTTTTATTTCCGCTGGTTTTCTCTGATGTATGTATCGCTAGGGTGCCCGGGGTAAGGCACCAGTGACGGGCCTGATTTTCGGGGCGTCACAAATATATAGTTGTGGTTGGGTTAATAAAAAAAAAAATATATATATATATAAGAAAACAAAGAATAAATTGCATGGGATAGAGTTAGTGTTAAAGTTGGATAAATAGATAGATAAAATGAAAATAAGAAAACAAAAAAACAAAGGAAAAGAAAAAAAAAATATGAAGGCATGCAGTATTGCATTTGCACGTCCATCCCCTTCCCTTTACCCCTTCCCCTCTTTTCATTTCCCCTCCAACTCTTGTCATTTCACCTCCCATAGGTTATAGAAAACTCTCCACTTATACATTGTATTTACACACAAACAAAGTACATAACATAAAGGTTAGAAAATCAGAAAAAAACAAGGGAAAAGAAGAGGAAAAAAATACCAAGAGGGCAAGAAGAACAAGAAGCAAAATACTAGAGAGTAAGGATAATTTTAGCAACCACACAACAATAATCTTCACACTTACAAGGTGCGTTTTCTCACTCAGAAATTCTTGGTAACATCCTTTATATTAAGTTCAATACATGTTAGAATAAGAATTGAGTGTTGAAAAGAAATATTGAACTTTTGATTGTTTAGACAACTAGTTGCGTCATGAACTTTATGAACTGTTCTCACTGAGTTATAATTGTTAGAATTTGCTGAAATTCGTAGGAGTGGTACATATCTCTAATATGATCATATAGAACCAAAAATGAGGTAAAATGGACATACAGTTTGAAAGTTATCATAGTTCAAAGTTTCTGCCTTAGATTTGGCCGAAATTCGGAAAGGCATAATTACGGACTGTTTTTATTGAGTTTTACTTATTAGAATTATATGAATATTTACATGGTTGTAAATCCTTCTGTTACGGACAGATATAGATAAATAGTTATTAAAACGGTCTTACGAGTTGAGAGTTATTGTAGTTTGAAGTTGCTGCCTCGGATTCATCGGAATCCAGAAGGGCAGGACGTTGAAACGTAAAACAGTACTAATCTGTGGGGAATATGAAAATTGTTGCTAAATTAAAGTTCTATATCTCTCTGTTGTGGACATTTTGAGACCTTACAGAGGTCTATCCGACTTACATATTGAGATTTATCGCTATTTAAAGTTTCTGCCCCGGATCTATCGAGATCCAGGAAGGGCAGCAAATAAAAGGCTAAAACTGTACCAAATGGTACAGAATATGAAAGGATGGTTCACATGGAGACGTGTAGCTCTCTGTTCTCATAGTTTTGAGATTTTATGGGGCTTGAACGGGTTTACAGATTAGGAGTTATGACTATTCTAAGATTGGGTGTTGTTTAATAAATATTCTGCCGAAATAAATTTCATGTGGCTGTTTTGAGGATAAATTTGTGTTAGTTACCCAAAGTAGTTTTAAATGAAATTTGGTACAGTGAAAGATCTCCGTTTTACCTTAGTTTCCGCTTGAGAAACACCTTAGTTGGAGTTATGGTTAAAAAATTATGATTGTTACAAGTATGAATGACAGAATGTTAGAAAAGATAATAGTATTTATTCGATCTTCTGACAAATATGAAAAGTGAATACGTGTTCACATAAATATATAAATATATAATGGATCGGGTTGCACGCCGCAACAAAACGTAAAGTGAATACGCGTTCACAAATACGTAAACATAATGGATCGGGTTGCACGCCGCAACAAAACGTAAAGTGAATATGTGTTCACAAATACGTAAATATAATGAATCGGGTTGCACGCCGCAACAAAACGTAAAGTGAATACGCGTTCACAAATACGTAAACATAATGGATTGGTTGCACGCCGCAACAAAATGTAAAGTGAATACGTGTTCACAAATACGTAAATATAATGGATCGGGTTGCACGCCGCAACAAATATGAAAGATGAATACATGTTCACCTATATATAAATATGAAAAGTGAATGCGCGTTCACAAATATATAAATGTAATAAACATGTGGAAATGCAGGGGAATGTCTTAACGTATAATACGATATAAAATGAAGTGTTAGTTGAACCGAGAATTTTCTATGAGGAGTTGTTGCATATTTAAAAATGTTGTAACCTGATATGTTTTTGCAATATGCTTATTACGTTATAAGGTGATTGCGCTTGGAATATTGTGGTGATACTTTGAATTGCAGGGTAAGTGTCACGACCCGAACCCGGGCCCGTGACTGGTGCCTTACCCGGGCACCCAAGTAGACCTACATCAGAGTAACCAGCGGAATATAAAACAAGACATGAAACAATATGAAGTGAAAGCAGTTTATACGAGAAAAGGCATTTGTCGGCATATATATATAAAAGCTTGAGCGATTCATCCCTTTTACAAACCACGCCACAACGATTACTGCACCTAAGAATGTTATAACAACAATGGCGGGACGGGGCCGCCATACCACGAATGTAAGTACCTACAACGACGGGGACTATACGAAAGATAAGCCTCCGAGACACGAAGCTTCCCAAACGCTGAAGCGTGACACTATGGCGAGGATCAACAATGGTGTACCTCTACTGCGGCATGAGCGCAGCCGAAGGAGGTCGACAACAGTACCAAGTATGTGGCCCGAAAATACGTAAATGAAATCATAATAGTGTATATAAAGCAGAAGACATATATGATAACCAATTTCGATACCTGATATGTAGCGATCGTATCAAGTCGGGGACTCGCGCCAAAGTCATCACTCAAATATAACCATGGGTCTCATGCCCACAATATCAATCATGCGGTGATTCCTTCCTCACCGCCGATCCATGATATAAAAGCACGAGAATACACATGAACACGAGTCCACGTGTCATAATAAAATTGTGCGAGGTAAGTGCGAAGGCATAGCCGACTACTAAAACCACGGTACCAGCTGTCACGACCCGACCGGGCATGGCTGGTGCCTACACAGGCACCACTTACATGTATACGTCAGAGATAATCAACGGAACATACATGTAACTATAAAATAAACAACAGAAATAAAACAACAGGTTAGCCGATAGGGCTACCTTTCTGGGCATATATATAAACAACCGAAGCAGTTGCCTCCTTTCCTTTACAAACTGACCCACAATATGTGACTACAGATCTCTAAGAATTTTTAACATAACAACTGTGGCGGGACAGGGCCCCGCCATACCCCTGAATATACATGAATCTACTACCTCAGGGAAAACCGTACCAAAAGATAAGCCTCCGGAGCAAATGGAGCTTTTTCCCAAAAAAACTGAACCAAGATCCTAAGAACAAGGATCACCAACCTGGGTACCTACAACCTGCGGGCATGAACGCAGCCCGAAGAAGTCGATCAACAGTAGAATATGGAGCGAAATAACGTCTGATGCAGATCATAAGCGTACAAAGAATAGCGAGGACAAGTATAAAAATACATACCAGATCCTGCCGTGTCATTACACTTATGAACTAATTTCACCTCATTATCTTTTCCCATTCCCAATAAAGATTATAGCCACCTTCTTACGTACATGATTAGGAAAAATCATTAAGTTCATTACTGTATAACTTACTTATCTTTCATAAGTATAATCCGGCCCTTTAAGGAGGGCGCCTATACTACCCGGCCCAATCTGGGACGCGATCAAGTCACACAAATATCAAAGCGTGCCCGTGGAATCCCCCATCACTGCCGACAGCTATAAGTGTAAAATATAACCATGTGACGCGCCCGTGGCATCTCACCTCACTGTCGTACCACATACACTGCATATATATATCCACGCCGTGGAATCCCACATCACTGCCGACAGCTATAAGTGTGAAATATAACCATATGACGCGCCCGTGGGATCCCACCTCACTGTCGGCGTACACATACACAACACATATATATATCTATATATATAACGCGGCCGCATGCCCCGAAATCCCACATCGTATAAGCATGGCCATAACGTGCCCTCGGCATCCCTCATCGTAGGTGCAGGTCTTCATGGGGAGCTAGCCCATGGAGTAATAATATAACATGCCCTCGGAATCCCTCATCGTGGGTACATGTCTTCATGGGGAGCTAGCCCATGGAGTAAAATATAACATGGTCGCATGCCCCGGAATCCACATCGTATAAGCATGGCCATAACGTAATAAAACACGCGGGCATCTAACGCGTCTGCCGCGTGCCGGCATCCTCATCGTATAAGCATGACCAAGATAAATCACAATGGAAGCATACGTGGAATCCCCGTCATTGCGATGCGTCGATAAAATGTCGGGCATCTAACCCACATCCACGGTCACATGCCGGAATCCTACATCGTATAAGCGTGTCGGATCAATCATGATGGAAGCATACGTGGAATCCCACATCGCGTCGATGCGTCAAAGTAAACTTATAACAAGACGGTGACCCTCCAGTGAGTCGCGACAACGTAACATATAATACTTGCACTCAAAGCTATCACAAGCAAACCTCGGCAAGTTCATTAAACCCGTAGACTTCCATTTTTATCAACTCAGGGCACTTTCATTTTACATTAAAATCAGAATTTAACCCAAGATACTAACACCCGTAGTATCCAGGCTTGTGTACATTTCACATAAGTCACGATACTTTTAGAAATACATTTCTCGGCTTCTAAATCAAGTGACCCTTACTTTAAAGCTTTTAAGCAAGTGATACCTTTAAATCACATTGCCCTTCCTTAATCCAAGTTATTTCTTTGATTACTATATTAGAGAAAACCATTCTCTTAACCTTCCATAAAGCCGTTATAACCAACTTTCCATAAAGCCGTTATAACCCTTTATGGTTTTAGACAAACTCATTCCTTTTTATAACCAAGAGACTTCTACTTTTTTAAAACCAAGTATTACATACTTTCAAATCAATTCTCTTAACTTTCAAAATACAATTAGTCTCTTAACCCTTAGAAAACAAGTGACTCTTTTTATTATAAAACCTTAGGCAATTGATGCCTTAAAATCAAGTTGCCTTTTCATTAAAATCAAGTCATTAACCTTCTATAAAGCAAATATAACCAACTCCCCATAAAGTCGTTATATTCACTTTATACCTTAGCCAAAATACAATTTCCTATCCAAGGGACTTATACGTTTAAAACGGAACAAGTATCACATACTTCAAAACTCTTCAAGTCCCTTAACTTTAATAAAACTTTAGACATCCTTAATACTTTCAATGAAGTGAGTTAATCTCCTAACTCCCCTGACTTGGCTATTCATAAAACTAGTAAAGGATATCAAGGTGTTGTACGTCTACCGTACTACATACGTGCAACTAGTCATGCTCAAAGATAGGAAAAGTTCTACATAAAGTAAATCACACAACTACCTCTTAACTTCTAAGAGTAGAAGGAAACATGAAATGATACCACAAGTATATTCCATACATAGAATCATGCCAAAGGAAGGAAGAGGTTCACATACCTCGCGACGATTATCGACAAGTAGCAAAATGCTCCAAAGTACTTCAATCTTGATAGCTAATCCATCTTTCAAGTAGGATACGCTATACTTAGTACTTCAACCTATAATGGTCACCATACGTCCATTAACCTCTTTATGAACGTAGAATATTCTAAGTGCTAAGTCATTAAATTCTACGGAAAATCGGACAGCACCTCCTTTGTGTTTACTTACTTTTCCACCTTTTTCAAGGCCGAATACAATAACCAAACACGCCACATTTAAGGGCACACCAATGCAATCAACAATAGGGGATTACACGCCTACTAGACGTGTAAAATTCCGCCCCACAAACGATATCAAATTAATACAACTTACTAGGCCAATTCGACTAACTTGAAGTACTACAACATCAATTCTTATCCAATTTCCATTTCAATCCAAGTTATTAGCCTAACATGATATCAAGTCACAAACGATAATAACTACTATAATCTCCAAGTAATTAACATGCGGCGATCCTAATAAACGACCAAATTGTAATCCAACTTAACATTGCTTACATTACATTTCGGATTTTTCAAGGCTACAATCAATCCATAATCCTTACAAATTTCAACACATATACTTCATGCTAGCAACAAGTATAGCTAACAACAATATAAATAATCTTGTAAAACTTTCAAAGAACAAGATTATACCTCAACGAATCTTAATCCAAAACTTCAAATCCGAAGTCGCTCCTTAGCAATCTAGAGCCTCTTCAAGACACTTCAATCCGCTCCTTGAGACCCTTAGAGCAACTCCAACACTTTTCCCTCAAACTTCTCAACAAAACCTAGAAAGACAACTAGGTTTTCTTCTTGCGACTAACACGAAAACCATCTATTTCCGGGATTTTTCTATTGAGATACGCTTACAATACACTTAGGAACCTTGGTTTAAAGTGGGAAGATTATTGGACAAGAAACAATTTTTTTTCCTTTTGAAAGGTATGGAACCCGAGAGCATTCTTGCTCATCTCTCAATTTTCTTGTAAATTTTCTAAGTGTTAGACAAAGTCTTGCTACTACTAGTATTATAAAGGGACATGGAGGGTCAAGATGCAACCATTTGGGTGGCTAGGATGAGCTCTAGCTAAATATCAAGACTAATTGACTCCTTTGACTTGGTCAATAATCTCATGCTCACAAGTTGCAAGACTTAGTCATACAAGACTATGGTCAAGGACCATTTTGGCCATGCCTTATTTCGTCCAAGGCATCATAAGGGGGGGTGACACGTGTCGCCCTCCCATTCGTCACAATATTACGTTTTCCGACAATTCCGATAAATTTTTACAAGTCTCAAATTTTAACGCTTGCGAGTTCTTACGTACGTTCTTAAAACATGTCCTGTAAAATACGGGGTGTAACATTCTTCCCCCCTTAGAAACATTCGTCCTCGAATGTTCTTTCGGAGTCAAACTTATAATTAGCGACATCGTTCCCTTTCACAACCCCGACATACTAACAATGCTACACATGGCCCTAATACCTGCGCATATCATCCATCATAAGCCCAAAAGAGATTATCTTTTCGTACTTCCAACTCCTTCTAACATATACATAGTCTCAATATAATCTGTTCATAAAACTTAAGCATACCACAACTTTATCATGCATACAAATTTTTAAAGGCCAAAGACATACCTGAAATCATATAGGCGGTTCAAGGACCGCTAATACTGGGAACTTCCACCACGACCTCTGTCACGGCCTGCTGGTGCATAAACATCCTGCCTAGCTATGGAAGGCGAAGAACCCGCAACTAATCCAGTAGATTGTGCTATCCCACCAGTGCCACCTCTGGTCAGACAGTCTCTCACGAAATGGCCCTGCTGGCCGCAAGCATAACAAGCTGTCGAAGTAGTACGACACTCCCCAAAATGGAATCTACTACAGTGACCACACCGGGGCAAAGGTGGCTTCCCCTGGCTATTACTCTCGGACATCTCGAACTCAGAGCCTCGAGCCACGACACGCTCCCGAATATCGGCGACCAAACCTCGGCGGAAGGCGGGAAGGAGCACTCTGTCGGTGAGATGTAGACTAGTTCTGCTGTTGAAGGCTGTCGCCTCGAAAGTTACCACGGAACCTGCGTCACGGCCTCTTGGGTGGCGAGTCTGGTGACCTCTCTCTCGCCCACTGCGCCCGATATCGATGTGCGCGTCAAATCCTGGAACTTACGCGACCGCGCAGGCCACCTAGGCGCGTGAGATATTCCCGCATCGAGGTAGCTACTCCTCGGCATCGCCACGACTCTCGTAGTCGCGTAGGCCACATAGGCCGCGTGAGGTATTCCTCGCACACTAACACGGAACTCTCGTAGCTCGCGTAGGTCCCTGGACCCGCGTGAGGCATCCCTCGCGTCGAGCGCTTAACCCCGGTATAACATGTCAAGAGGTGAGTGGTACAATACTAACATAACGGCTTATCGTTTAAACAACATAAGCACAATCAAGGGAAACCCCTTTACACAAACATCACAAGACACTAACACACGTAGCATCCTAACATGTTTACTTATCAAACCAATAAGAAAGTATTACAAGGCTATCACAAACCAACATAGTCAAGTTATTCACACAAGGTACTTTCTATTTTATGTCAACAAGTTCGGGTTTTTATCACCAAAGTACTTCATACATTAATGTCACGACCCGACCTCGGGCCCGCGACTGGTGTCTTACCCCGGGCACCCTAGTGATACAACATCAGAGAAAATCAGCGGAAACAAAAACTTAAACAGGAAACAAGATACAAGATAAGAAAACAGGTTAACCAAAACGGTCACCTTCATGTATATACATTATAACCGAATAATTACAATCATTTACAAACCCTGCCCACAACAGTACTACAGACCTCGAAGAATGTAACAACAACTATGACGGGACAGGGCCCCGCCATACCCCTGAATGTACAAGTACCTATAGTGAAAGGGGACTATACCAAAAGATAAGCCTCCGGAGAAACGGAGCTTCCCAGCTGACTGCGATCCTATGGCGAGGATCAAAAGCGGTGTACCTACTGCGGCGTGACGCGGCCCAGGAGGTCGATCTAACAGTACCAGTATGTGGCGAAAATGCGTAATGAAATCACATTTCATCATTTTATAAAACCATTTCTCAATAAGTAAGCGATTAGGTCAAGTAAGGAACGATATCCCAAAATGATCACTCGCACATAACTATGGGTCTCGCCCATAATATCAATCATGCGTGGAACTCATTCCTCACTGCCAGATACATGATGTAAAACCACACCCGTATGTGAACACGAACACTAGATCCACTGCGTCGTCAAACCGACGGGCAAGTAGAATAGCCAACTACGGTCAGAAGGCTAGTCATATCCCTTCACGGCAAAATGCGGAAGCCAACTACCGATCAAAGCTAGCCACGCGAATGGCGAAGCAAGTATCTTAAGCTAACGTGCAATAGCCTACCGTCTCACGAGATATGGCCGTGGCAAGTATTTAAGCTATCTATCGAACTGCGATACACGAAATGACCGGGACAAGTATCTAAAGTGTGCACGAACCACATGTACAAATCAAGCCCGTGATCGCTCGTCACCGCGGCAAGCTTCATGGATTAGCGGTCCATGGACAAATAACATAATCCTCATAATGACTGCATGCCCCGGCATCTTACCTCGGTATAAGTGTCACGACCCGTTCGGGGCGTGGTAGTGCCTTAAGGGCACCAGTAGTCATACATCGAGTAACGGCGGAATATAAAACAAGGCGAAAGCGATTTATAAAATAAGACCACGGTTTATCGATGAAAAGCTTGCCTTTCGGCATAATATAAATAACTCAAGTTTTGCGATTACATCCCAATGTACCATAGTACTCTGACCTCTAAGGAAGTAAACAACTATGGCGGGACGGGGCCCGCCATACCACATCTGAAAACTATCTACAATACAGGAGATCATACCCAAAGTAGAGCCTCGGAGAAGATGGAGCTCACGACACCAACGCAAAGATCCTAAGGATGTGGATCTAGCACACCTTGCCACCTGCGGCATGGCATGAGCGGCCCGAAGGAGTCGATACAACAGTACCAAGTATGTGAAACTATAAAGTACTTAAATGAAATCAAAGTATTTAAAACCTTTTCACAAATACAATCGGTTCAATTGCACATAGTGCACATCACAAACAACAACGATAATAGGAAAAGCGCATGAGTCTATTCTAGGCGCGAATGATCAAGCAAGGCGATCGCCCATAGTATCGTGCGTGCCTAGTCACGGACTTCCGCACCGCATAGGTCCCACGGACGCGTGAGATATTTCTCGCATCGGGGCAGCCAACCCGGCGTCCGCCTAGGCTCCGCGGCCGCATAGCCTCAAAAAAGCCGCGTAGTCTCAACAAACGCGTAGAGTCCGCGTCGGGCTAAGCGCCGGAATGATCAATCTGGAGCATACCGGCGCTCGCGTAGTCTCACGGACCGCGTAGGCCGTATATACCCGCGTCGAGCAAGCCCGGTATAACGATCGAGGGTAGGTGATACAATAACGGATACAATGGACTTACGGTTAGCAACGTAAGCCTGCAAGAATGACCCCTTTACACGGCATTACAAGACACTAACACGGTAGCATCATAACATGTCTACTTATCAAACAATCTTACTACACTTAATGAAATCAATACAAGGCTTTTATAAACAAACAAGTAATTCCTTTTATCTTTCTTAAGTTGTTATACCTAACTTCCCATAAAGCTAGTATAACTCTTAAGCTTTTGTTTTAAAACCAAATATTTATCTTACATTAAAAATGATCGATATTCTTTTGAAATGTTTTGATTCTTTATTATTGAGCTTAAGCGTGAGGCATTCTTGTAAGTATTATTCGAGCTTAAGTCAAAGACATTGCCATAGTTATTATTCAGTTCACACGTATGCGTCTACCGTACTATATATTGTAAAATATCATGCTTAGGAAGAATCACATACCTTCTCAGAAAACCACCGCCAAGTTGAATATGTCGCAGAGAGTCGACTATAATAGTCACAGACATCTATCAAAGTCTAGACTACTCAAGGTCATTCTAAGCAGAGGTTCATAATCCTACGGAAAGTGGGCAGCACAACCCTACGGTGAGCTATATGAGTCTCTTTGTGAAAGCAGGTCTATGTGAGTCTGTTCAATTATTCTTCTTTTAAACCCTTCTCTGTGATAAGTCCAATTCTATTCTTTAATACTCTTCTAAGTATTTATACTTATTCTTATACTTCTACAGATATACTCTCTAATTATAAAAGAAGGGTAAGTTTATTTACCTCGGTAAGCCCAAAATATCCTAGATAAAAGTCGCTGAGCAAGGTTTAGCTCTCTAAGTTATGCGCTCCGATAGCTCGAGGAAACCTTAGAAGTTCTTCACAACTTCTACTAAGTACAAAGGGATTTGGGCTAGGGTATTTTGGGCATTATAACAATACTAGAAGGTAACTTTTCTACCAAGGGAGGGGGGTAGATTTCGGCTAGGCTAGGGGGGTGGGGTAGCCTCGGCCAAGCTTCTCAAGGGGAGGGGGGGTGTTGGACGAATTGCTTACAAAGGGAGAGGGAAGGATTTTTTTTAGACTTGGAAAGCTTTGTGGATGAAGAACTCTTCATCTCTAAGGGGGTATTTATAGGTCAAGAGGTGGCCAACCAATGGCCAAGATTAAGACAAGTGCAAGGCAAGTGTAGGGTGAGGATTAACTAAACACAAATATCCTAACAACTCCTTGACTTTGAGCAAGGCACAAAAACGTGCCAAACTTCATCCAATTCGTCCCATGGACGATTCAAGTCCACCAATTGGAGGGTGCCAAGTGTCGCCCTCCCGTTGGTCCAAAATGTTTCGTCTCTCGGAAAAATCCGCAAAAAATACTAAATGACATAGCCGGAATTTTCCCTACGAAAAGTGGAAACGTTTCGTCGGAAAACGATTCTTTAATCGAGTTGTGCACAATTTCGAACTTGGCCTAATCTTTAAGGCTAAACTTTTGTACGTATTCCCTTACGTACATACTCTGGAAATACGGGGTATAACATTCTCCCCTCCTTAGAAACATTCGTCCCGAATGTTCCTTCTCAAGACAGTTATCGAAGAAGCTTAAACAGTTTGTAAGTGCCACACATGGCCACAAAAAAAATAACACTTAGGCATAAATGATAATGGAAATTTACAAGTAGGAAAGTGAATTACCTGGAGGTGTGGGGAATAGGTGAGGATACTTCTGCCTCATGTCTTCCTCGGCTTCCCACGTCATCTCCTCCCTGAGCTCGTTCGCCACAAGACTTTGTGGAAGCCACGTCCTTCGTCGCGAGGCGCTAACGACGATCGACTATCGCTATGGGAATCTCCTCATACGATAACCGCCGATCACTGGACATCGTCGATCGGGTGTACCTAGATGGATCCCGATACATCTTCTCGGCATAGATACGTGAAAAACCGGATGCATTGCCTCGGATCGGACGGCGAGATCCAACTCGTAAGCAACCTTGCCTACCTGCGGACAATCTGAAGCGGCCCAATGTACCTTGGTGAGTTTCCCTTCTTCGAATCTCATCACACCGCCATGGGTGACACCTTTAGGAAAACCCAATCATGAACCTCGAACTCAAGATCTGACGACGATGATCTGCATCGACTTACATCGACTACGAGTGTCAGCGCCCTCGGATAAGCTTCACCTTATCCACTGTTGCACCAAATCTGGTCCCACTATTGCGCCTCGCCCACATCGAACCAACCTATAGGCGATCTGCACTTCCTCCCATACAAGGCCTCATAAGGCGCCATCCGAATCTTTGAGTGGTAGCTATTATTATCATGAACTCAACTAGAGGCAAATGATCCTCCCAACTACCACGAAGTCAATAACACGGGCTCGGCATATCCTCGAAGTGCGGATAGTGCGCTCTGCTGTCCGTGCATGCGTGGATGAAATGCGATGCTCGGGCTCACTGCGTCCTAAACCTCTGCGGAAAGACCTCCGGAAGTTAGCGTGGCGGGCTCCTCATCGGATATGATCGAAATAGGGACTCCATGCGATCGGCGATCTCTCGGATGTAAAGTCGGCATAATCCTCGGTAGAAAAAGTCGTCCGGACGGAAGAAAGTGGGTTGATTTAATCGACTGTCGACGATAACCCAAATAGAATCATGTCTCCTGCGAGTGCGAGGTAATCCTGTGATGAAGTCCATGTTGATTACCTCCCACTTCGGTCGGGATCTCTATCGCTGCAACAAACCACCGGGCCTGCGGTGCTCTGCCTTCACTGCGACAACACGGGCCGAGCTACGAACTCTGCAGCGTCCTCTTGAGCCATCCCACCAATACGGATCTAAGGTCTTGGTACATCTTGAGTCGACCCGGATGGATAGAGTAATGCTTGTGTGTGCTTCCCCAAGAACTCCTGCTGAAGTCACTGAAACATCTGGAACACCACACTGCCCTCAAACCTTAGCACCCATCGGTGCTACCTCAAAGGACCCTTGCCCTGCGAAGAGGCGTATCGCGATATCGAATCAAAGTGGATCCTCGAGCTGTTGCCTCTTCACCTCGCCGGCGATGGAAGACTCGGCAACCTCACGAACTCTAACCCAGCTGCTATCGGAATCAATCAAGCGGACACAAGGCTCGCTAACGATGCAAATCACGAACCATGTCCCTCTCTCTGCTGCGCACATCGATAGGCTCCCATCGACCTACGACTAAGGCATACGCCCTGACATTGGCCTTCCCGGGTGGTACGGGATATCAACATCGTAATCCTTAAGCAACTCTAACCACCGTCTGCCGTAAGTTCGGCTCCCTCGGTGAAGATATCTTTGGAGGCTCTTGTGGTGCGTATAAATATCCACGTGAACCCATACAAATAGTGCCTCGGATCTTGGCGTGAATCCACGGTGCAACTCTAAATCATGGGTGGGGTAGTTCCTCTCGCGTGTCTTCAGCTGTCGGGATGCATATGCTATAACTCGGCCATGCTGCATCAACACACCTCCCAACCCGATGCGGCGCGTCACTGATACGACATAACCATCTGGACCTGCGGAAGAGTAGAAGCGAGGCGGTCGTCGGTCTCTCTTTCAGCTGGAAACCACGCTCCAAGCATCAGTCCATGAAACTTGGCGCCTTACGAGTCGGCCTAGTCAATGGTGCGAAGATAGAAGCAAACTTCTCCACGAACCGCCGATAATAACTGCAAGGCCCGAGCTGCGAACCTGCAGCCGGAGTAGTAGGTCTAGGCCAAGTCTGGCTGCCTCGATCTTGGCGTATCCACTCGAATGCCATCGGCCCGACAATATGCCCGAAAGCGCCATGAAGTTAACCAAAACTCACATTTGGAAAACTTGGCGTACAAGCTGAGTCTGGAGAAGCTATCGGCCACGATCCTCAAATGCTCCGCGTACTCGCTCTGGCGAGAATAAACCAAGATATCATCAATGAACACTATCACAAGCGTGTCCAAAAATGGTTTGAACACTCGGTTCATCAAATCCATGAATCTGGCGGAGCATTGGTCAACCAAAAGACATGACCACGAACTCATAATGCGTCTGGGTCGGAATGCGATCCTCGGGACATCCACCTCTCGACTACTTTGATGATAGCGGCCGTAGATCAATCTTGGAGAAACACCTCGCGCCACTGCAGTGGTCGAACAAATCATCAATCACAGGAAGGGGGTATCTGTTCTTAATGGTCACCTTGTTCATTGCTGTAGTCAACACACATGCGCGGCGTCCGTCTTCTTCTTCACGAACAATCTGGCGCCCCGGGAGAAACACTAGTGCGATAAAACCCTTCTCCGGCAAATCCCTAAGCTGGTCCTTGACTCTCTCAACTCGGCGGTGCCATTACGTATGGCGGAATGGAAATAGGCGAGTGTGCGCAATACATCTATACAAAACTCGATCTCCTCTCGGGAGGATACGGGAGGTCATGCGGAAACACGTCGGGAACTCGACTCATGGGCCGGCGAAAATCTGGTACGCGGCTTGATATCAAACACCCGAGCGAGATGGTAGATATACCCATACGCACCATCTTCCTAGCCTTGAGGTAGGAAATAAACCTACCTACCGGCGTCTGGTGCTCCTCCCGGCTCGACAACCGGCTCGCCGAGCTGGAACCGTACTACTCTCTCTGCGGTCTACATTGGCGTAGCAGAAGCTAGCCAATCCGTCCCATAATCACGTCGAAGTCAATCATCTCGGCTCTATCAAGTCGGCTGAGTCGGCGGCGTAAATGAATCACAGGACAAGCTCTATATACCCGAGCTACCACGAATCACCCAGGCGTAGCTACCTCGAAAGGGTCTATGGACACGGGCTCTATCACTATCCTACTAGCAACAAGGGAGATATATAGGGCCAGTAGAACCGGATCTATCAAAGCATACACATCAAACCCGAGCGATAAGGTACTGTGGCGACATCGGTGAGGCCTCACGATCTGTCGGTGGACAAAGCATAAATGCGGTTACGAGGACCGCTAGGCTGGACCGAGCCACGACCTGCCGCGACCTGCTGGTCCATGAGTACCTTGCCCTCGGGGCGAGTAGCTGTCGAGGATGAAGATGCGACGCAGACCATGGCGGGCCTACCACCGATGCCGCCCCATCGGACAAACTCGCGAAATGACCTGCTGGCCACGTGTAGCAAGCTCGGTCTGACTCCCGAATGGTATCTACCACAGCGGGCTGCCAGGCGGACCTCGAGCAGTTAGCACCCTGCTACCGGAAATCCGAAGTCTGGGGCCACGGCCGGCCCCCGGCGCTCTGGCTGTACCGAAGATGTAGGGCGCTCTGCGCGGTGTGGTGCAAATCTAGACCTGGCGATGCCGCCACGAGAACCACCAAAGAACCGGCCGTCTTGGCGCCTTAACCTGGCGATATCGCTCTACCGGCGGTCTCTCGCTCGCATCCTAGTGCATGAGCTGCATCCGGGTAATGTTCATGCACTGGTGAAGGGACACACCGCACAAGACTTCGGCCATGTAATCATCGAGCCAGTGACATAGCGATGCACCGGTCCTCCATATCTGCTACGGTCGCGAGGACATATCGAGCCAAAGAATCAAACTCGACATTGTACTCCCTCACTGTGCGTCCTCCCTGTCTCAGCAACAAGAATCTATCAGCTCGTGCCCTCCTCATCTGCGGAGGCAAGAAGTGTGTGAGAAAAGCCTCTGAAAACTCATCCCATACTGCTGGAGGTGCATGCTCTCCCCGGGAAAGCTCCCATGAATCAAACCAATCGACTGCGGTATCACGCAGCCGATGCGAACCGAATGTCACAGACTCAGTCTCTGAAGCCCTGATCACCCGCATAATCCTCTGCAGCTGACGGATGAACTCCTGCGGATCATCCTCCGGCCTCGACCCATAAAACTCTGGCGGGCTACAACTCAAGAAATCTCGTAGCCTCAAACTATCTGCCCTCGGGTGCACTACGGTGCGGCTGGGGCTGGGCTGAGCTGCCGCATCCAGCCTCTCCTCGTATCGGGCCACAACTTTAGCCAAAAGCTGGGCCATCTCCTTGTACCCTAACTCCTCCGCCCCAGGCTGTGGGACAGGAGGTGTGGGTACTGTGGTCTCTGCTGGGGCCGGCGGCGTCATAGAACTCGCCGTCTCTGGTATAGGCGGGCACGAGCCCTCGTGACTCTGGGTGTCTGCTAGCGACTCCTCATTTGCCTTGCCGCCGGGCGGGTTGCCTTACGTGGAGGCATAGCATTCTGGAAAGGAATACGTTAGAGGTCGACCTATAACGACTCTAAAGCACGATCTCGGAATGAGAAGAATGAAACCAATCCTAAATATCCTATAGCCTCACGATTATTGGTGTGGTGCACAACACAGATAATCAAGACTCTACTAGATACGATGCTAGACACTTTCAGGATTAAGCGCTCGATACCACTTTTGTCACGACCCGTTCGGGGCGTGGTGGTGCCTCTGGGGGCACCCAGTAGTCATACATCGAGTAACGGCGGAATATAAAACAAGGCAGAAGCAGTTTATAAAATAAGACAGTTTATCGATGAAAAGCTTGCCTTTCGGCATAATATAAATAACTCAAGTTTTGCGATTCATCCCAGCATACCATAGTACTCAGACCTCTGAGGAAGTAAACAACTATGGCGGGGACGGGGCGCCATACCACAGATGCAAAACTATCTGTCTGAGGAGATCATACCCAAAGTAGAGCCTCGGAGAAGATGGAGCTCACGACACCAGCGCAAAGATCCTAAGGATGTGGATCTAGCACCTTGCCACTTACTACGGCATGAGCGCGGCCCGAAGGAGAGTCGATCTGACAGTACCAAGTATGTGAAACTATAAAGTACTTAAATGAAATCAAAGTATTTAAAACCTTTTCACAAATACAATCGGTTCAATTGCACATAGTGCCACATCACAAACAACAACGATAATAGGAAAACTATAACAGTCTATTCTAGGCGCGAATGATCGAAGCAAGGCCAATCGCCCATAGTATCGTGCGTGCCTAGTCACTGGACTTCCGCGGCCCGCATAGGTCCCACGGACCGCATGAGATATTTCTCGCGTCGGGGCAGCCAACCCGGCATCCGCCTGAGCTCCGCGGCCGCATAGCCTCAAAAGACCGCGTAGTCTCAGCGGACCGCGTAGGAGTCCCCGCGTCGGGCTAAACGCCGGAATGATCAATCCTGGAGCATACGGCTGCTCGCATAGTCTCACGAACCGCATAGGCCGTATAGACCGCGCATCGAGGGCAAGCCGCGGTATAACGATCGAGGGTAGGTGATACAATAACGATACAATGGACTTAGGTTAGCAACGTAAGCCTGAGAATGACCCTTACACGGCGTTACAAGACACTAACACGGGTAGCATCATAACATGTCTACTTATCAAACAATCTTACTACACTTAGCAATCAATACAAGGCTTTTATAAACAAACAAGTAAGCGGTTCCTTTTATCTTTCTTAAGTTGTTATACCTAACTTCCCATAAAGCTAGTATAACTCTTAAGCTTTTGTTTTAAAACCAAATATTTATCTTACATTAAAAATGATCGATATTCTTTTGAAATGTTTTGATTCTTTATTATTGAGCTTAAGCGTGAGGCATTCTGTAAGTATTATTCGAGCTTAAGTCAAAGACATTGCCATAGTTATTATTCAGTTCACACGTATGCGTCTACCGTACTATATATTGTAAAATATCATGCTTAGGAAGAATCACATACCTTACCGTGAAAACCACCTTGAAGTTGAATATGTCGCGCAGAGTCGACCTATAATAGTCACAGACATCTATCAAAGTCTAGACTACTCTGAAGGTCATTCTAAGCAGAGGTTCATAATCCTACGGAAAGTCGGGCACAACCCTACCGGTGAGCTATATGAGTCTCTTGTGAAAGCAGTCTATGTGAGTCTGATTCAATTATTCTTCTTTTAAACCCTTCTACTGTGATATGGTCAATTCTATTCTTTAATACTCTTCTAAGTATTTATACTTATTCTTATACTTCTACAGTATATACTCTCTAATTATAAAAGAAGGGTAAGTTTATTTACCTCGGTAAGCCCAAAAATATCCTAGATAAAAGTCGCGTCTGAGCAAGGTTTAGCTCTAAGTTGTATGCGCTCAGATAGCTCGAGAAACCTTAGAAGTTCTTCACAACTTCTACTAAGTACAAAGGGATTTGGGCTAGGGTATTTTGGGCATTATAACAATATTAGAAGGTAACTTTTCTACCAAGGGAGGGGGGTAGATTTCGGCTAGGCTAGGGGGTGGGGTAGCCTCGGCCAAGCGTCTCAGGGGGAGGGGTGTTGGACGAATTGCTTACAAAGGGAGAGGAAGGATTTTTAGACTTGGAAAGCTTTGTGGATGAAGAACTCTTCATCTCTGGGGGTATTTATAGGTCAGAGGTGGCCAACCAATGGCCAAGATTAAGACAAGTGCAAGGCAAGTGTAGGGTGAGGATTAACTAAACACAAATATCCTACCAACTCCTTGACTTTGAGCGAGGCACAAAACGTGCCAAACTTCATCCAATTCGTCCATGGGCGATTCAAGTCCACCAATTGGAGGTGCCAAGTGTCGCCCTCCGTTGGTCAAAATGTTTCGTCTCTCGGAAAAATCCGCAAAAATACTAAATGACATAGCCGGAATTTTCCCTACGAAAGCTGTGGAAACGTTTCGTCGGAAAACGATTCTTTAATCGAGTTGTGCACAATTTCGAACTTGGCCTAATCTTTAAGGCTAAACTTTTGTACGTATTCCCTTACGTACATACTCTGGAAATACGGGGTATAACAATAAGCATGACCATGAAACCATCCTACTGGACGCATACCCGTGGACCATCCATCGTGTCAGTATGTCCAAAGGAAATAACAAGATAATACTCAAAGTGGACGTATACTCGTGGACCATCCAACGTGTCAGTATGTCCAAAAGAAATAACCAGATAATACTCAAAGTGGGCGATACTCGTGGACCATCCAGCGTGTCGGTATGTCCAAGCAATCAATCAGATAGCCAGCCCTCCCCGAGACACGGTAGCACAGAAACAAAACACTTGCACATCAAAGGCTATCACAACAAGCATAGGCAAGTTCAACGTACTTTCATTTTATGTCAACAATCCGGGTTTCAACCCCAAAATACTACATACTTTCATTCTTTCAAAAAGACCTCTTTTTACGTAAAAGCCACACGATACTAATACTCGTAGTATCAAAAACACGTTTTCTTTTCAAACCAAATTACTTCACCTTCGTAAAAATCTTTACAAGACTTTTAAAATCAAGTACTCTATACTTTTTTAAACCAAGTGCTTTTCTTTAAAAACAACATCAAGTATACTCTTTAAAACCCAAATAACTTACTCTTTTCAAAACAAGTAACCTATACTTAAATCAAGTTACTTCTCCTTTTCCGAAATCAAGTTGTTTAGCTTTCAAAATCAAATCTTTCTTTTATCTTCATAAAGTCGTTATAACTAACTTCCCATAAAGCTATTATAACACTTTATGTTTTAAACAAACAAAATTCATTTCACACGTCGTCTCTGGTACTATATAGTTCACAACAATCATGCTCAAGAGTATAGGAAGAATCACATACCTTTTTAGCTTAAACCACAAGCCAAGTCAAGTATGCCGCACGCAGAAGATCCACCTATAATAATCACAATCTATCTATCAATCTCTAGTTCCCTTCGTAGCATATTCGAAGTAAACAATTCCTTATTCTACGGAAAATTCGGCAGCACCTCCCCCCCGCAAACACATAAATAACCTCCCCCTAACAAGGCACGCTGCACAAGCCAACAACTCCAAGGGGATTACACGTCTAACCGGACGTGTTCAATTCTGCCTCACAATAATACTACACAAGTCTACTGTAAATACAGTCCAATGTAAATACAGTTCAATCCTTTATAATAATCCTTCCAATATATCTTATACTCAATTCTAAACTACTACAATATGTAATATCCAATTACAATAGGGGGGACATAGATCATTACCTCGATAAGCCCAAAATTATCCAAGATATAAGTCGATCCTGAGCAACGTTTAGCTCCAAATCCTTACGCTCCAACCCGCTCCAAGCAACCCTTAGAAGTTTCTAAACAACTTCTAAACACTTCAACCAAGCTAGGAAGATTTTCTAGGGTTTTAGTTTTGCGACTATTGGAATAAAGTAGTATTCCGGGCTCCTAGTATTGAAATAACTTTGGAATACAACTAGGGATACTAGGCTAAGGTATTTGGGATTTATACTACAATACACAAAGTATTTTCTACTCAAGAGGGGGAGGGGGACGAAATCAACTACAAAGGGAGGGAAAATATTTTGCTTTGGAAAGCTTAAGTGTGGATGAAATGAAGTCTTGCACTTAAGGGGGGTATTTATAGAGAATTCAAGGGCCAAGATTAATGCAAGTGTGTGGTGAGATTGGGGTACAAGTGTGGTGCCACAAGCCACTTGTCTAAGCAAGACAAGTGGCTAGCCACACTTGACAAAAAATCGACCCAAGCAGTGTAGAGCCATTTCGGCCAAGGCCACCTAAGGGGGTGACACGTGTCTCCCCCCTACTCGACCAAAATATTTCGTCTTCCAAAAATATCCAAAATACCGAAAATCTAAAAAACAAAGTGGGCCCTAAGCAGTAAATTTCTCCGTGGGCCCACGTGACCATTTCAAAAATAAAATCTCATAATTCTAATATAATCCAAGAAGCCCAAATACCAAATCAGAATCCAATTCCCATCAACGAACCTTTTCCTTCACAAAACCCGAAACTTTTAGTGAAAAATCAAATCTTTCTTTCTTTCCAAAATTTCTATCGTATTCTCGTACGTACGTCCTCACATACATACCCTGGAACTACGGGGTATAACATTCTTCCCCCCTTAGAAACATTCGTCCCGAATTGTCACGACCGAACCGGGCGTGGATGGTGCCTTACCGGGCACCTAGTGATACATCATCGAGTAATCAGTGAACATAAAACACATACATGAAACCAATGAAATGCGAAGCGATGTCGAGGAAAACTTGCCTTTCGGAATATATATACATAACAACTCTTACATATGAACAGTTTAATCCTTTTTACAAACCACCTTGCCATGATACTCTGCACCTCATGAATGATATGACAACAACGACGGGCGGGGCCGTCATACCACGAATGTAAGCACCTACAACAGGGGACTATACCACGATAAGCCTCGGAGAAAGCGGAGCTTTCCCAACGACTGTGACCCTAAGAGCGAGGATCAACGGCCCGGTGTACCTTTACTGCGGCATGAGCGGCCCGAAGAGGTCGATCTGGCAGTGCAGAGTATGTGAAACGAAAATAAATCGTAAATGAAATCATAGCGATCATATAAAGCGGGAGACATGTATGATAACCAAACTACGATTTACAACCAGCGATCATGTCAAGTCGGGGACTCACGCCCTCAGTCATCACTCGAAGTATAACAATGGGTCTCGGGCCCACAACATCAATCATGCGCGTGGAATACCTTCCTCATTGGCGATCTATGATATAAAAGCACGAGGAACACATGAACACGGTCCACGTGTCATAATAAAGCTGTGCGGGGTAAATGCGAAGGCATAGCCGACTACTAAAAACCCACGGTACCAACAAGGTCATGAAGCGTATCATAAGATCTGTCTAGGCGTCACATGATCAAAGGCGGCCTTGCGCGATATCGATGTCTGCGTCTAACCACGGAACTCCGCACTCGCGTAGGCCAAACTCATAGGCGCATGAGGTATAACCCGCGTCGAGGTAGCTACTCCCGACGGCGTCCTGGACTCGCCGTCGCGTAGCGCGAGACCGCGTGACCACAGGCGCGTACTAACACGGAACTCCGCGATTCGGCGCATAGGCCCCTACCGACGCATAAGGTATTCTCGAATCATAGGTCCATCGACCGCTGAGTCTACCCGCGTCGGAGGCGGCTTAACCTCGGAATATGTCACGATGAGTGGCACAATACTATCATAACGATAGTTAAGAAGCACAATCAAGGAAAACCGCTTTACACAAACATCACAAGATACTATCACGTAGCATCCTAACATGATTACTTATCAAAGCGAGAAAGTATTACAGGCTATCACAATTCAATACAATCAAGTTATTCACACAAGGTACTTTCTACTTTAAGTTAACAAGTTAGAATTAATCCCCAAAGTACTTTATACAATAACTCTTTTAAAAGGTCGTCAAAAGTCACACAATACCGTAGTATATAAAAAATAGAGTGACTATCTTTTTAAGTAAACCAAAATACTTACCTTTGTAAAATCAAGTAACAACATTATTTTCAAAACGTACAAGTTTGCCTAATTTCAAATGTTCACGTTTCTTATTTTAGAAAGGTTTAGTAGTTCATAGACTTATTAATTTAAGAATATAATTCTCTTTTAAACATTCTTAGAAACATAATTCTTATGTGAGTAGGATATTCTTGTTTATAAAAATATAATTACAGCAGCCATGATCTAGTAAATATCATTTTGTCTCATCTTAGCCATGCGGATGGAAGTTTCTCTTGGTTTTAATAATACTTAATTATTCAAAACATTTCCTTTTAATGTAGCTGCGATGGTTTGTCGATACACTTCCTGATTTCCAAAATCAGTAAAACATTCTTAAGCCGTTATACCTAACTTCCCATAAAGCTAGTATAACTCTTAAGTTTTCAAAAGAAACCAAGTATCACTCTTCTTTCAAAACGATTTAGAAATCTTTTGAAATACTTCAAGTTCTTTATTATCACACATCAAGCCAGTTATAAACAAATCATTTGCCTTTTAAAAACCACAAAGTATTTTCTTACCAACATAAAACTGTTATAACCAACTTCCCATAAAGTCGTTATAACACTTTATGTTTTAGATCAATCAAATACACTTAACACATGTACGTCTACCGTACTACATAGTTACACACATATCATGCTAGAAGAGATAGGAAGAGGTTCACATACCTCGCGGCAGTATCGACTAATAGCAAAAGCGCTCAAGTACTTCCAACCGTCGGCTACTCCTTAAGCCAAGTAGATCGCGCCACACGTAGTACTTGACCTATAAGGCCTGGCGCTTATTAACATTTAGACCTCATCGTAGAACATTCTACGAAAATTCGTGACACCTCCCCCATGACAGCGTAAATCTCCTCGCTTTATCGAGGTAGGCTACCAAGCCAACCGAGGGGTTATACATCTAACGACGGTACAATTCTACTCACGTAAAAGCTGCAAGTCTCATGTCTGATCCTATGTAAATCTGATTCGATTACTCTTCTTTCGAAAAGGTTTCTTATTATTCAGGCTTAAGTCAAAAGACATTGCCGATAACAACGTTCAGTTCTATATATAGTATACTTCAACTATATAGTCTAACAACCATGTAATTTCCAATTACAATAGAGGGACAAAATATTTACCTCGATAAGCCCATAATTATCCGAGTTTAAATGTCGATCCTGAGCAAGGTTTAGCTCCTACTCCGTGCGCTCCGACCCGCTCCAAACAACCCTTAGAAGTTCTAACCAACTTCTACTTATTACTCCAACTAACTATGGAGATTTCCTTAGGGTTTCGGTTTTGTGACTGACGGAAAGTATAATAGTATTTCTGGGCTTTTCGTATAAGTATAACCTTAGAATACTACAAGGTATACGGCTAAGGTAATTTGGGCATTATAACAATACTTGGAGAGTATTTCTACCAAGAGAGAGGGTATTATACGAGACAACCACTCAAGAGAGGGGGGGGTGTATACCACCGGCCACTGCTAGGGGTACTCTCGACGAGGGGAGGGTGCTCTCGGCTAAGCCTCACAAAGGGGGCGAAAACACAACAAGGGAGGAGAGTTTTAACACTTAGAGATTTGTGGAAAGGATGAAGAATTCATCAAAGGGAGAGGTATTTATAGGTCAGTGAAGGCGATCAATGGCGAGATCTTGCCAAGTGCAAGGCAAGTGTAGGGCCAAGATTCAACCAAGTGTCCTTGACCAACTAACACACAAAATATCCTACCAACTCCCTTGACCAACAAGGCCAAATCGTCCATCACATTCCGCCACTCCCGCAATTAGAGGGTGACAAGTGTCGCCCTCTTGTTGATCCAAAATGTTTCGTCTCTCGGAAAAATCATAAAAATATAAATGACATAGCGGAAATTCCCTACGAAAGTTGTGGAAGCGTTTAGTCGAAAAACGACTCTAAAGGGTGTTGTGCACAAAAGAATTCGGCAAGCCTAATGAAGTTCGAAAATTTCTACGTCGTCCCCACGTCATACTACTGGAAATACGGTATAACATTCTCCTCGCGAAACATTCGTCGAATGTTCCTTCTAAATCTCAAAACAAGCGCGCGCCGATATAGTCTTCACTACTATACTTACGAGAACAATCCTTGCCACACGTGGCCATAGAAACAACCGCACAAATACCAGCGTACGCCGAGGAAGCACTCTAACATCACAAACGCTCGTCAAGGGTCAAAAATATAATTCCTTCGCACTTTCTCCATACAAAAGAAATGATACCACTTTTGTCACTTTGCGCGAGGTTCTAGTGTCACTCCGTGACCAACAAATGGTACCGGGCGCGTCGATCCACGAGGCTGTCATACCCTCGAACTCTTACCACGTTCGAATCGCTTGATTTCCAAAACTGGTTACTATCTCTAATGTGGTCATCACTAACCGAACACTCTGGATGGATCTCGATACTTTCTGAACATAACAATCTGAAAGGCCGGACGTCTTGCCTCTAAGTCGGATGGCAAAAGCTAACATATAGGCAACTGGCCTATTCTTCACATGAACTCAAAGGGCCCAAAGTAACTCGGGCTAAGTTCCTCTGTTTTCCAAAACTCGTCATACCCAACCCAGGTGGTACTTTCAAGAAGACCGACCGTCAACTGAACTCTAAGCGTCGTCGCCGATTATCCGCACGATTTCTGAGTGCGGGAACCTCTTCTAGACAAGCTTTACCATCCGATCTGCGGAACAAGCTGAACCAACTATCTGAGTCTTGTCAACATCGAACCAATCGGCCGGCATCTTACACTTCCGCCCCTGAGGCCTCATAAGGCGACATTCGGCGAAATGATAGCAAACACTCCCTCCACAGAGACAACAATCCCACCACTACCTGAATTCCACACTGGCGGCGAAGTGGCGCGCGATTCGAGACTCTTTGAGTTCTTAATCACCTTGGTAAAACTTCGAAACAAAAACAGTAGTACCACTGGCTCCATGCGCCATAAGGTGAAGGTAGGCACCCCGTGCAGCCTTACAACCTTTCTGATAAAAATCAACACTTCCGAGTAAACGGTATTTGCTAGAAGACAAGACGGCTGACCTCCTCGGCCCGACTACTGGTCGAATGCATCCACGAATTCGCACGTTGGTTAACTAAACTCGGGCCTAACACCCTCGTGACCCTACCACAAGACGGGACCACCACAAACTGACCCCATCACCAAACATGCCACGGGTTGACCCGCAACGTGGCCTCAACCTGACCCGGCAACGCGCTAAACGCTAGCTCCCCGAAGGAAAACTCTCACTAATCACGTTACGAAAACCTAGCGGTCTTCTTAGCTCAACTACCCTCTTTCATGCCACACTACTCAGGGACTTATCCCGTAAACATAGCTCACGTGCACTATGCACTCCTATAAGGGTCAAACATAAACATACGTCTGTACTCGAGATGGCCTTACCTCTAAGGTCTCTACGTATAAAGCTCTAAGGCTCACACTTTCTCTATCCCCCAAATCTTACTCGGTTAACTAACCATGATTTCTAATCACAATAACACCATGCTAACTGAACATAACACTTAAGGTATACTCACCTTATCACATATACAAACTCTAGAGGGTTAAGGATATATCTATATCTACTGCTTCACTCCCCTTAATCGTTCTAATCAAACCTGCCCCGTAGGGCGCATAGCTAAGGAAGGTGACGAACTACCCACCGATCCTAAAGGCTAAGTCCTCCTACAAGGACACTCTTTCAACATCAGACCCTGACGGTCGTAGGTACAACAAGTACCAACCAAAAGACGACATTCCCCGGGATGACGTGCATCACCTGATGAACAAAAAAACCGGAGTTCGACCAACTCCTGCGTACCCGACGTCTAAACTCCGTGGAGGACCTCTGCTTGGTGGTATGCATAATATAATCTGTTGGTGGCGACTCGCCTCGAAAGTTACCAAGGACCTTTGCTCGGCCCCCTGCTGTCGCCCGTTAACGCGTCGATCTCTACGTTTCTCGGCACAGTGCGCATAAGCCCGTACGTGTCATGCTCGAGCCTAATCAAGAACTTACTCTTGCAACCTCTCTTAGCTAGTCTTCAAGACTCGCGGTACATCGGTATACTCTCTGGTAGCCAAATCCATAGCTAGTAATAGGGTCGCCCTTTTGCAATCTATATTCTCTGTTCGATCGTGGGCGGAAGGTTCAAATGTCATGGCGCGATAGGAGCTGCGGCCGTGCCAAACTCTGTGGGGCTAGTGGCGTCGCAGAACTCCCGAGCAAGCACCTAACTCGGGTGATGGTTGGGCTGTGCCCTCGTAACCCTCTGTACTCTGCTCGCGGCTCGCTTTGCCGCCTCTGGGCGGGTTGCCTACGCGGAGGCATAGCGGTGAGGAAAGAAATACGTGAGAGGTCCAACTTACAACACGGCTCTAAGGCACGATCTCGGTGAGAAGAATAGAAACCAATCCTAAATATCCTATAGCCTCACGATTATTGGTGTGGTGCACACGCGATAATCAAGACTCTCGGATACGATGCGTAGACACTTTCCGAGGATTAAGCGCTCGATACCACTTTTGTCACGACCGAACCGGGCGTGGTGGTGCCTACCGGGCACCCTAGTGATACATCATCAGTAATCATTGAACATAAAACACATACATGAAACCAATGAAATGCAAGCGATGTCGAGGAAAACTTGCCTTTCGGCATATATATACATAACAACTCTTACATATGAACAGTTTAATCCTTTTTACAAACCCTGCCCACAACAGTACTACATACCTCTATGAATGATATGACAACAACGACGGGACAGGGCCCCGTCATAACCCTGAATGTAATCACCTACAACATCAGGTGACTATACCAAGATAAGCCTCCGGAGAAACGGAGCTTTCCCAACAGCTGTGACCCTAAGGCGAGGATCAACGGCGGTGTACCTTTACTGCGGCATGAGCGGCCCCGAAGGTCGATTGCAACAGTGCAGAGTATGTGGCGAAAATAAATCGTAAATGAAATCATAGCGATCATATAAAGCGAGAGACATGTATGATAACCAAACTACGATTTACAACAAAGCGATCATGTCAAGTCGAGGACTCACGCCTCAAGTCATCACTCAAGTATAACAATGGGTCTCGGGCCCACAACATCAATCATGCGTGGAATACCTTCCTCACTGGCGATCTATGATATAAAAGCACCAAGAACACACATGAACACGGGTCCCACGTGTCATAATAAAATTGTATGCGGTAAGTGCGAAGGCATAGCCGACTACTAAAAACCCACGCAGTACCAACAAGGTCATGAAGCGTATCATAAGATCTGTCTGAACCGTCACATGATCAAAGCCGCCACTTGCGCGATATCAATGTCGCGTCTAACCTCGAACTCCCGCACTCGCGCATAGGCCAAACTCATAGGCCCGCATGAGGTATAACCCGCATCGAGGTAGCTACTCCCGGCGGCGTCTGGACTCGCCGTCCGCATGGCCACAAGGACCGCATGACCACAAGGGCCGCGTACTAACACGGAACTCC